>OV277867.1:44618983-45946483 GCA_922989275.2 Gari tellinella
ATTAAAAGTTAATAGCCTTGCATTTGATGAATATTTTCTAGTTTAAGATTTTATTTATGAATGTTTATTTATGGGATGATGTCAGAGTTTTACCCATAACCCATCCAAAGACCTTTAGCCAATCAGTGGGTTCCATTTTAGACCACCTGACAGGAAGCCATTTTTTTAAAACTTCAAATGATAAACAGAGTTTGTAGGAGGCAGGAAAAAGCCCTTGCAGGTAAAACTTAAAGCAATATTTTTCAGTTCACAGTTATCTTTGAACATTTGGCTTATTTAATGTCCTAAATTTGGAAAGGTTTTGTCCTCAATTATGTTTTTAATGGTTAATTAACTTTCCTGAATATTCAGCCAATCAGTGTGTTGCATGGGGGAGCCATAATTCAAACTACTAATTTAGCTAGTCTGACTCAAGCATGAGCCAAATAACCCAGCAATTACAATATTACCATTTCAAGCAATATTTTCAGTTCATAGTTATCTTTGGACACTTAATAAGCTTATTTCAATTGCTACATTTAAATTTTTTGAAAGACAGGCTAAGCATGCCACTGACCAAGTATCCCACTGCCTAAGTGTACCTTTTCTAGATATAGCCAGCCATCTTTGAAATTATACAGGGTAGATCTATGAGGTGGTCTACAATGACATGTGTTAATTACACTTAATAGGGATTATTACTTGTTAGTGTCTCTGCAATTCCAACAGGCTTCCAAACTGCAAACAAGTTTGGATATTAATGACATTTAACACATATAGGTGTGAAAGAAACCAAATGCTAAACAATTTTCTGGTTTTTGACCATATAGGCCAGTGATGTCATCCTGAAAGTGATCAAAACAACTTGACTTATTGAATTAATTTACTCAATTAATTTAACCCATTACCCCATGGCCTGTGTCTAGTTTTGTAGACAAAGGACCACATAAAGTAGATTGAAAGTAAAGGAGAATGCACCTTTAGGTGCAGTCTGCTTTAATTTCTGCATACTTTCAACACATAATGTTTAAAAGTTTAACCCGTTACCCCATAAATACGCCTATTTACGCCTTTAATTTATTCCTGCATGGAAGAAAAAAGTTTCACAATGTTTCTCTCATGATTGAAAATATATCTTAAGAAATATTTTCTATATTCTAGCAGATGGTAGCTTAAAGCAGACTGAAAGTAAAGCAGGATGTGCCAAAAGGCACATTCTGCTTTACTTTCAGCCTACTTTAAGTGGTCTCCTATCTTATTCTTAAATACTAGAAATAGGCTATGGGGTGATGGGTCAAGTTCTTGAAAGAGTGCCATTATTATCTAATTGATAACTGTCAAGAGTTATCTGCCCTAGTTTAGTAGTTAACTCAGATGTATGGTAGAAAAGGCTTCATTTCAGTATGGTTACAGTTTAAAAACTTGAATGGATTTAAATGAAACTTTGATCAATTGTTTTTGGCAAAAAGTTCTCAAATGAATTAATTTATGGAAGAAATCCTTTCAATTGGTCAAGATTAAGCTGCCCTTGAAATGTTGAAAATGCTTATAAATAGTTTTTAAAGTCTAGGAACTAGTTTTGTATGGATTTTCAATTTTTCACAGGTGAGCAGTGATGAAAACCTCAGGCTTCAATTTAATTTTGTTTTTGTGCTTTAAATTTATTTGCTTGGACAGCTTTGTAAAAGTGTATTTTTTCTGCATCTTTTCCATTCTTAAAGTTTATTTTTGTGACTTAAAAGTGTACTTTTGTGGAAAAATGTAGAAAAAGTACACTTAAAGTGTATTTATAATGACTAAAAGTGTATTTTTCTGAATTAAAAGTGCACTTTTGTGCAAAAAATGCAGAAAAAATACACTTTAATCAGGAAAAGATGCAGAAAAAGTACACTTAAGCGTATTTTTTCTGCACTAAAAGTCTATTTTTTCTATTTTTTCTGCACTAAAAGTGTATTTTTCTGAATTGAAAGTGTACTTTTTTGTCCAAAAATACACTTTGAGTGCAGATAAAATGCACTTTTCATTAGCAAAAATGCAGAAAAAATGCACTTTCAGTGGAGAAAAAATTCACTTCTTGAAAAAATTCACTTTAAATGCACTTTTAGCGCAGAAAAAATACACTTAAATTCACTTAAATGCACTTTAATGTACTTTTTGCAGGGAAAAAGTGAATTAATGCACATTAAATGCACTTTTCTGATCAATTTAATTCACTTTAAATGCACTTGGTAAGAAAAAAATGCACTTTAATACGGTGCGAATACCGCTGCATTAAACGCGCGTTAAATGCGCATTTAATGCGCATTAAATGCGCATTTAATACACTTTTTTGAGAAGGGTAACACCATATGATTTGAAGCTGAAATAAGTGAGAAAATGTTGAATTTGTTCAGTTCACTCCCTCTTATCTAGAGCCCTGCAAACCGTTTTAATTTGGATGCTGTCCCATTGACATGATCTGATACAAACCGGTTTGACACCATGCAGCTTTCTTGTATAGTGGAGTCATACCATAATTATATTAATGCTAATGTAGTAATGTAAAACAGTTGTATTTTTTCAATAGCATTTCTTTGTATTATCAGCGCTTTCTGTGATAAACGATTTGTGATGATTTTATGGATTGAATCATTGGGTATGTAAATGTTTATTATGTAAATGTTTATGTTTACATGATTTGTGTTTTAACCTGATTAAAAATCAATCAATCAATGAAACAAGTAATGAAGACCCTGTGGAGATGTTTCCTTCACCAGTCCTCTGCTTAAGTCTTGCATGAGTTATGCCCCTTGAACAGTTAGTACACTAGGCAGTATATATATCAGTCAAACTTGGCATCTACAGCAAGTCTTGGGATAACAAGCTTACCAACATGTGGGTGATATCTAAACTCATTGGTCCCTGAAACTCCAAATGAATAATTCCAGCGTCCCATTTAGTCCTACGTCTATTTATGGTGTTTTTTTTGCAGTACATGTATTTTGAGCCCTCTGATAATTTATTTTGTTTGCATTGACCGCCAGACAACGTCGAACCCCTGACGAAGGGAACACAGACACTAAGCTGGGATAATAATAATAATAATAATAATAATAACGACTTTATTTTACGTGGATAACATATTTGGCGTGTAAACCAATTTTCAATATGGTCCACAATCATGGCATATACATAGTTATATACAGAAAATTAGCACATAAAAACAAGAGAAATTTAGAATATGTACCAGTCATTGCAGTACCCCAGAGATAAAAGTGTAATCATATAGTGTTTCACTAAATTATAATAAATAGTTATAATTCATATTACTTAGGAAACATCAGTTACACTTACATTATTAGCTTTTTAGAAGTTAATTGATGTGACTGGCAATAGTGAGTGAGTGTGATACGACATGTGTACCCTTCACTAGTACACTGTTTTTAAAAGATGTGTTTATGCAACACTAGGAGTTTGGGGTTAAAACAGTACTAAAATAATGCAGAAAGCTCCTACAAAAGCTTTCTGCATTACCTTTTTCCTGCATTAACCCTTTACCCCATAGAATCACCTTTTAGGGCCTTAAACTTATTCATCCACTGAAAGAAATAGTTCAAATTTTATAGTTTTAAACATATACCGAAAGAAATATACAGTTTTTATATCCTAGCAGGTGATAGCTTAAAGCAGGCTGAAAGTAAAGCAGAATGCGCCTAAAGGCTTATTCTGCTATCAACTGTTTACAGGTTACACGGGTTATATACTGTATTACTACACACATTTCATCTGGATTCAAACTGTTTACAAAAAGTTCTGTCAAATTTGTCTTTGTACCAATCAGTACAGCCCTCCCTCTCTACAACGACACCCAATGGGAGACAAAGATTGTGTGCATTGTTTGGAGGGAGTCGTTATAGGGAGGGAAATTGACTTACATTTGCAAACAGCTTGAATCCAGATCAGGCGCCGCGTTAGGCTGCATCTGATCTGGATTCAAGCAGTTTGTCACTCATCATTAAATTTATTTTCTGTCAAAATGTCACTTTGACCAGCAGACGACAATTTTAAGCAGACGATATTGCAGATGTAATTGTCCAGTTTGGGGAACAACGGCAATGGTCGTTGTAAAGAGGGAGTCGTTGGTGGGAGGGCTGTTGAAGGGAAGGAGCACTGTATTTCCATTAGCTATCGGCTAAAGGAAGACAAAACTGCTGCACGTCACCTTTGTGCACAGGGGATTTAAAGTGCACACTGGGCGCACATTTATATCCCTGTTATGGCTGAAAGTAATCCAAGATCAATTTGCCGTAAATCCTTTCTGTGAGCCACGTTTTAAAACTCTTGTTTTGTATCTATTGCATACCACAATTGCTGTTCTTCAACAATCTTACCTTCTAATTCTTATCCTGCCGATACAGAAACCTAAAGATAGTTTGGATCCACATCTGAAAAACGTTTTTTTTCTTAAGATGCATTCTGATTTACTTATAACCTGCTTTACCCCTTTACTCCATAGCCTTTTTCTTGTTTTGAAGAAAGGTGACCACTTAAAACAGGTCATAAGTAAAGCAGAATATGCCTTAAAGCATATTCTGCTTTACTTTCATCCTGCTTTGATCTACCATCTGTTAGCATATGGGAAAGATTTTCTTTAGTGGTCGAATAAATAAAAGGCAAATATATTGAGTTAAATGGCTTTGCTTTCAGCCTGCTTTAAGCTATCATCTGCTAGAATATAGTAATTATTTCCAATGTTAAATATTCAAAACTGTAAACATGTATATTTGAACTATTTTTTTCAATGGAGGAATAATTTAGAGGTGTAAAAAGGCTTATTTGTGGGGTAATGGGTTAAAGGCAGGAAGCTGCACAAAACAGCATTAAATCCTGTTTTAAGATGCCAGTTGTCTATAAATAAATATTCTTGCAAGTTTGTTGTGAAGTATTTACCCGGCAAAAGATTTTGACCAAAAAAATCCAACCCACCTGCTACCGGTATCTTGTCAAATTATTTCAATTGCAGCAAACAACATGGCCAAAGGTTCCACTAAACCGAGAACTTTTAACAGTTGAATGTTGAAAAAAATAATGTCTGATATTAAACTGCCTCTTGCTTAAAATGATTGCTACTGTGGGTTAGGTGTGTGTGTGTGTGTGTGTGTGGGGGGGGGGGGGTCTTCTCTCCAAAACTGTTCAGATATACCATCTGAACAGCAAAAGGATTGGATCCTGATATGATACAGCCACAAATCACCTTACTTCTGATCTTGATCCAAACTCTATGCAAAGGTTATACAATATTTGGCACCCATTTCCCTAATGTTTTAACCCTTACAACATTGAAGATCTTTCTGAATAATTTGGACTGAGATCAATCTCTTAATTACTACTAAACATAAGCCTGATCAGGATCCAAACAGTTTGTCAGTCTGATCTTGTGTCCATAACAAATATAATTAAGAAAACTAAACCAATTTCAGAACTTTTATATGACAACATTTCCAGCAGAAAACGGTTACTCAGAGTTTAAAGGGTTACGAGCAAAATCTGTACCAAAACATTTGCCGCAAAAACTAATCGTTACCTCATTTTTCATGTTATCTCAGACACTATGTAAGTACCCTTTCAAACTCTTCATTTCATGTTTTCCCAAGACCTATCATTTGCAAACAAGACAACCAATAACATGGGGAAAAATTTGAACAAGTGAAAGCTGTGAAGCACTTCAATGAGCAATCTTAGGAATGCTATATCCACAACCTTATCATACAGGTGGTTCTTTTTTAATAAAGGGAGATTACTCATTTAAAGAAGTGGTTATCTAACATGAAGGATTTAAATAACTGCTGTTCAGATGCCTACCCAAATGTTGTAATGAAAATTTAAGATTTTTCTTGTCTCAATCCCTGAAATTATCCGAGTTTCCAATTAAGTCTAGTCCATATTTGACTATCTAGAATTGTTTTTTGTATAATGTGGCAAAATGACAAGCAAAGTAGGCCCTGATTAATCCATTACCCCATAAATACGCTTTTTTACGCCTCTAATTTATTCCTCCACTGAAAGAATTAGTTCTATTTAATACAGTTATAAATATATGTATCATAAATATTTTCTTTATTCTAGCAGATGGTAGTGTAAAGCAGGCTGAAAAGAAAGCAGAATGCGCCTTAAAGCGCATTCTGCTTTACTTTCAACCTGCTTTAAGTGGTCACCTGTCTTTTATATTACAAACAGGCTATGGGGTAATGGATTAAATGGCTACTGAATGAGCCCTTATAATCTTGGTCTACCATTTTTTATTGGACAAGTGCACTCTTCACACAGTGAGTAAAGGGTGCATTATTATACACATCACTAGGATTCAATAGGTGAAGCAAAAATAGACATTTACAAAGTATACGATCTATGCCTCACTTGAGACTTCATTTTCAGACTTTGCAAACAGTACAGACCCAGATCAGCCATTATTTCTATATGATGTCTGAATCAGTCTTCATGCCTAGAAGTATGAAAGAAATAAAAACATTAAATTTTCTTAATCTTATGAAGCTGTCTGATGTGGATCAACAGTTTTCTAATTGCATTAACCCATAATAAATTACCCCATAAATACACCTTTTTACGCCTTTAATTTATTTCTTCACTGAGGAAAATAGTTCAAACTTATACAGTTATGAAAATGTAAGACAAAAACTATTTTCAATATTCTAGAAGATGGTAGCTTAAAACAGGCTGAAAGTAAAGCAGAATGTGCCTTAAGGCACATTCTGCTTTACTTTCAACATGTTTTAAGTGGTAATGTGTCTTCAAAACTAGAAACAGGCTATGGGGTAATGGGTTAACTCTTTCAACACCATGGACTTGTATAAAATATACTCAATACATTGGAAAACAGTGTAAACCCAGAACAGAGGGCTCTTAATATTAGGAGCCCTCTGATCAGGGTCCGCACTGTTTTCTGATTTAGACCAATATTTATTTAACTACCCATAATTCCAAGTAGACTGGTTCATATTTTGGTAACTAAAAAGATCCACATGGGAACGTAATAACCCACAAGAGTTGAAAGAGTTAATAAGTGCTAAAAGCAGAAGAGGGTAATATTGTCACCTGCAATAATTGATGTCAGCTTTTTTTTCTTAATTTAGAATTTCTAAAATAGATTTTCAAAATAGGGTCAGAGTGTCAAATAGTTTGGCTCCTAATAAAAAAACACAATTTCTCAGCTTCTATGATCTAAATGCAAACTATTTGCACAGGTAATCCGGATTTTACCATTAGATAATAACCCTTAACCCCCTAGCCTGATTCTAGTTTTGAAAACAGATGACCACTTAAGACTGCTTTAATCCATTACCACTTAAAAATGCCTTTTTACGCCTCTAGTTTATTCATCCATTGATGAAATAGTTCCAATTTACAATTATGAATATGTACCTTATGAAATATTTTCTATATTCTAGCAGATTTTTGCTTAAAGCAGGCTGAAAGTAAAGCAGAATGCGCCCTAAGGCGCATTCTGCTTTACTTTCAACCTGCTTTCAGTAGTAACTTGTTTTAAAAAGTAGAAACAGGCTATGGGGTAATGGGTTAAGCTACCATTTGCTAGAATATAGGAAATATATATTGTGATGCATTATGCATGACTGTATAATGTGGAACTATTTTCTTCAGTGGAGGAATAATTAAAAGGCATAAAAAGGTGTATTTATTGGGTAATGGGATAACAGGACACTGGTGTAGCTGTCTCTCTATTTTCCACCACAAAAGAACAATTTAGATGACTAATACAGCCTTCCATTCATAGATATTACCTCACCTCATTTGACTTTTATAGAAATGAAAAATTGAAAAATATTTCAATTTCATTCCCATTGTAAGATCTTTGCAGTGGAGATATGCAACACAAGAGATAGAGTCGTTTCATTCTAAACTACCAGTCAAACCTAGATTACTCAAACTGGTTTAAATTAATCTTAACCGTGTATCTTTAGTTGAAATTCAATATCTCGATCCACTTCTTATTAGTCAATTATATCCGTATTTCAAAGTTGAGCTTACTGGTATCTCAAAGTTAAAATGTGGCAATACGAGCAAGTCCAACATCCAGTTCAAGCTATCGAGGTAAAACTGTAGTACATTTTTCAAGTATTTTATTTCTTTACATAAATATTTTTCTATAACATCAATCACCCTTTGCAAATTCCGATTCGATTTAGAAACTGGCAAAATTATTAATTACAATCTCAAAGGGGAGAAATATTTTGAAAACTCCCCATCAACTGGTGCAAGGTTATAACCAAGTGTAATAGATTTTAGTGTCTGCATTTTTCATATCCCTTATCTTCATGGAAATCACTTAGCTACAAATTTGACATCTGCTAGATTTTTTCAAAGTCCATTTTTGGGGGGTAAAAAATCAAGAAGGTGTCAAACAGTATAGATCCAGATCAGATGCCAAGTTACTTGGCATCTGATCTGGATCTAAACTGTTTGCAAATGTAAGTGTTGAGAAGGTATAGGTATGCTGGGGTTTTATAAACAGGATATTTGTCTGAAGTTGTCTTAACCTTATCGGAAGAAGCAAACTTAACTAATCACTCAAAGTAAAGCGTGAAAACAAATGACTGTATCCCAGGACACTCTAACTCTTTGCAAGCTAACCTCAAAACCGTGACTACATAAGCAAATAGTTTGGATCCAGATGAGACACCCTGTAACTCAGCGTCTCATCTGGATCCAAACTGTTTGATACTCTGACCCTATTTTGAAAACGTATTTTAAGAAACTGATAGTTTTAAGAGTAGTAGCATAAGTCTATGGTTACAGACAAACAGTTACATATAGCGTTTAAAGGGCTAATGCAGCATTGTTTATACATTAGACTGTCACCAGGATATACAGAACATCGCTACTAATTCATAGACACCGCTCCAGGTAACATGGACATCACCCATTACTCCATAGATTCACCTCTTTATGCCTTTAATTTATTCTTCCACTGAAGAAAATAGTTCCATTTTTTACACACATGAATATGCATCATATGGAAATATTTCTAAACTCTAAACAAGAGGCCCATGCGGGCCTAAATATCGCTCACCTGGAAAAACCAACACAAGGGTCACATGACCCCTGGGGTAGGATCACTTTTTACCCCAGAGACATTATTTCAAAAATCTTGCTGATGAACTTTAAAATTAAGTGTGCTGTCAAATATTTTGTACATGGATGTACAGGAAGACTTTTCATTGAAAAAAATCTATTTTTAGCTAATATGACCCAGATATGCAACAGACCTGAACCATTTCAGCAATATTGGTAAAGAGCATCTAAAAGTGTCACTATGCTAAATATCAAAGCTCTTGCCATAGTAGTTTCAGAGAAGAATATTTCACTACATAACTCTATGTAAAATTACGATCAGGGGCATAATTTGAACAATCTTGCTAGAGGATCTAAAGATGATGCTTTGTGCCAAAAATGTAACTTCAGGGTACTGTGGTCTCAGACAAGAAGATTTTTATGTAACCTCAGGGTACTGTGGTCTCAGACAAGAAGATTTTTTAAGATTTCATTGAAAAAATCTATTTTTAGCTCCTGTGACCTAGATATGCAATGGACCGGAACCATATTTACAATATTGGTTAAGGGCTTCTAGAAGAGTCATCATGCCAAATAACATAGCTCTGTCCATATTAGTTTCAGAGAAAAAGATGTTTAAATATTTCACTAAATAACTCTATGTAAATTTACGACCCCCGGGGCGGGGTCATTTTTTACCCCAGGGACATAATTTGAACAATCTTGATAGAGAACCTGAAGACAATGCTTTGTGCCAAATATCTAAGCTCAGGGTACTGTGGTTTCAGACAAGAAGATTTTTTAAGTTTTCATTGAAAAAATCTATTTTTAGCTCCTGTGACCTAGATATGCAACGGACCGGAAATGTTTGAACAACTTTGAAAGAGGACCATATAAGGATCATTCAGGCCAAGTTTGGTAAAAATCTATCCAATAGTTTCGGAGGAGATGTCGTTTAAAGAAATTGTTGACGACGAACGAACGGACGGACGGACGAACGACGGATGAACGACGGACAGAGGACAATCAAAATACGTGCCAGGTGAGCTAAAAATGGTAGCTTAAAGCTGCAGGCTGAAAAAAAAAGCAAAATGCACCTAAAGGTGCATTCTGTTTTATATTCAACCTGCTATAAGTAGTTATCAGTATCAAAACTAGAAACCGGCTATTGGGTATTGAGTTAAGGGATAAAACAAAGAGAAAAACACTTGGTTCTAATTTCCGAGTCCGTAGACAATATTGATTTATATCATCTAATTAGAAACACGAGACTCTGAAAATGATAGATCAGAGAGTGGGGCTTATTAAATTCAGGACCAATAAATTTGAATATAAGTATACACGCTAAGCTTCCTTCCATTCTGTTTATAGCTCATTTCCATCTATTATAGATTTTAACTCTTTGAGACCTAAGTGTTATTGTTCGCTATAAAAACTGCCATCTGCTAGTGTTCTAACATTATTATTTTTCAAAAACTTTCTTTTCAAAATAGGGCGTCAGAGTGGCAAACAGTCTGGATCCTGATGATTTTACTAGTTTTGCAGGATCTCATCTGGATCCAAATTGTTTGCAAAAGTTATTATGGTTTCGGTGTTGTCAGATTGCAAAGAGTTATAACCCATTCCAATCTATTACAGAATAAAATACTTCTGGAAGATTTCAGTTGTGTTCTGTTTTAACCCATTACCCCACAAATATGCTTTTTTATGCCTCAAATTTATCCCTCCACTGAAGAAAGTAGTTCCAATTTATACAGTTGTGAATAATTAACATTAGAAATAATTTCTATTTTCTAGCAGCTGGTAGCTTAAAGCAGGCAGAAAGTAAAGCAGAATGCACCTTAAGGCGCATTCTGCTTTACTTTCAACCTGCTTTAAGTGGTCACCTATCTTCAATACTAGAAAAAGGCTATGGAATAAAGGTTTAACCCTTTCACTGAATATTCTGATAATTATGTAAAACTCCGCCCATTATGAACTTCTACATTGGCTAATAAAATCAAGCACTATTTCCTCAGGAACCAGCGCTGACTAATTTCAATCATCCAATAAGAAAACAGTATAGACCCTGTCTGATCTGGGTCTACACTGTATTCAAAAGTTCTAATATACCTGTATGCTGACAGCAAGATGTTCAGTGTAGGATCAACTGTACCTGAGCCATAAACCAAATCATTAATATGATGTTATTCGCCAACACTTTTCACTGAGGGCCATGTAACCGTATCGTCTTACCGTAACAACCATAAAAAGACTACCACAAGAGTGTCATATTTAAATCATTAAAATCATTTTTTAATTCAGCGATAAGATCAGTCAATGAACACAGTACAAAGCCTCACATCATCGTAATTTACGCGTTCTACAGTTACAGAATAGTCTCTTATTGCCAGAAGAATAAATTGACCCTCATTTTAAATGGTATTTGAAAACAGTTTGGATCAAGATCAGATGCTATGTAACTAAACATCTGATCAGGATAGAAATTGCTTGACACTCTAGACTCTGTTTTGAAATTCTTTTTAGAAAATTCTATTTTTAGAACAGCTGCAGACGACAAATTTTACTGACAAAAAATTACCCATCGACAATTAAATTCATGGCAGGGGAAGGGTAAAGCTGGCCTCACCAGCGGATATACCCTGGCTCGCTCATCACCATCAGTAAATATTTTAACATATTATTCACTGTACCAATTCATATTTCCTGACAATAGAAAATTGAAAAATTCAATGTTCATTATTTAACAGAAATTGAGACCAAATATTTCATAATGATTGATGACGTTTTCAGTCCTGCATTAATATTTGTTTGAAAAAGAAAAATATGCTAGTATTTCAATGACTGTAATTTGCGGGGACATTAACAAGCGTTAATTAGTTAATTTTGATGTAACAGAAATTAGAATTTCTTGATAATAATTAAGAATTCCCACTGGACTTTGTTTAAGTTTGTACTAAATACAGTAAGTCGCCTATTAACCCATTACCCCCATAGCCTGTTTCTAGTCTTGAAGATAGGTGACCCCTTAAAGCAGGTAGAAAGTAAAGCAGACTGTGCCTTACTTTCAGCCTGCTTTAAGCTACCATCTGCTAGGATGTAGAAAACATTTCTTATGATGCATATTCATGATGATATAATATAGGACTATTTTCTTTATTGGAGGAATAAATTAAAGGTGTAAAATGGCATATTTATGGGGTAATGGGTTAAACTTAACCATTTATTTAAGGTGACACCTTTATTATAAGCCTTTACCTATTCATCATAAACATGCCTTTAGCCCAGTACCTAATAGATATGCCTTTTCACACTTTTAATTTATTCCTCCACCATAGAAAATAATTCCACTTTAACCCTTTGAACCCTAGTCCCGCTTATAGGCGTCCTTTCCAGACAGTGTACATGTGAATAGTACCCTTGTCCTATGCAAACAGTGAAGACCCAGATCAGAGGGCTCCGAAAGGAGCCCTCTGATCAGGGTCTTCACTGTTTGTCATAATTCCAAACATTGACAAATACAACCCTTAAAAGTCAGAAATGGACTAGACTATAATGGGCACTGGCATTGTCCATTTAAAGTTTCAGGGAGGAAAGAGTTAATTAAACAGTCATCATCATGCACCATAAGGAATATGTTCTATATCCTAGCAGATGGTAGCTCCAAGCAGGCTAAAAATAAAGCATTAAGCTTAAAGTGCATTTTGCTATACTTTCAACTTGCTTTAAGCGGTCACCTGTCTTCAAAACTAGAAACAGGCTTTATAGTTCTATGAAGTGTGATAAACTTTTCCAAAAATCCTAACAGGTTAAAAGCAGCCTGTTTTAAGCAGCAGCTTAGAAAAAGCTACACAGGAAAGGGTTAAGCAACACAAAACTATATGCCTTACTCTTCTTTAACCTATATTCCCCCATAAATACCAATAATTTATTCCTCCACTGAAAAATATACATGTAGCTCTCTTTTATACAGTCATGAATATGTATCACAAGAAATATTTTCTATATCCTAGCAGATAATTGCTTAAAGCAGGCTGAAAGTAAAGCAGAATGTGCATTCTGCTTTACTTTCAACCTGCTTTAAGTGATCTTTCTTTAAAACTAGAAACAGGCTATGGGGTAATGGGTTAAGACAGTTTTAATGCTAGATACAAGTAATGCAGAACTCCTCGTTAAGCAGAACCGGGTCTTAATCATCCTCCAACTATTAAGGTAAAATGAAGCTTTTTGTAAACAGTGCAGACCATGATAAGACAGAAAGGTCTGCTCTGTTTTCTTACAGGATAATGTCTGACAAGTCTTCTGATGGGTTTTTCTTTCATCCTGCTTTAACCAATTACCCCATAGCCTGTTTCTAGTTTTGAAAAACAAGTTACTTCTTAAAGCAGGTTAAAAGTAAAGCAGAATGTGCCTTAGGGCGCATTCTGCTTTACTTTCAGCCTGTTTTAAGCTACCATCTACTAGAATATAGTTTATTTTTCTTATCATACATGCATGTATAAATTGGAAATATTGTGGATGAATCATTTAAAGGCGTAAAAAGTCATATTTATGGGGTAATGGGTTAATGGCCTGAATTGCCTTTAATCACACAAGCACAGAAAAAGTATCAGTGTAGACTTTTTGTAAACAGTGGAGACTATGATAAGACAGCAAGGTCTGCTCTGTTTTCTTACAGGTTAATGTCTGACATTAGTCTACTGATGGTTTTTTCTTTCATTCTGCTTTAATGGCCTGAATTGCCTTGAATCACACAAGCACAGAAAAAGTATCATAATGAGTGGTGGGAAATAATGGTTTTACTGTTTCTTTCAAGAAATGCTAAAATTGTCCTTCTTATAAGACAGCATTGCCTCCCTTGTTCAACCCATACAAGGCTATCTATGATTATCTCCCTTGTACTGTCACAAATTGCAGTCTTTCCCTCAACTTGTTTACAGCGTATAACCCTTTCCTCCCTGAAACTTCAAATGGACAATTCCAGTTGCAATTTAGTCTACTAGTTCTCTATTTTTGACTATATAGGGTCATTTCTTGTCAATGTTTTTTCTTCAGTGGAGGGAGAAATTAAAAGAATAAAAAGGTTATTTTCGAGTTATTAGGTTGAGAGCTTTCTGTGCTGAACTTCCAATGACTGCTACATGAAATGCAGGTCTCTGAAAGCAGGTTGATTGTCATAATTTAGAATGAAATAGTTGTGAAATTATTTACTTTAGAACATCATACAGTCCGATCTCCTTTACTGGAAGCAGTCCAGATAAGAGGGAGTAAACTGAACAAATCCAACATTTTCTAACTCAATTTAGCACCAAGTCCTATGGTGATACTACTTATTAGAATCGTCTCAAAGAGATGATTCTAATGAGTAGTGACACCATAGGTTTTAATGCAGAAATAAAGATTTTATTTTTTTTAATACTCCCCTTATATGAAGCCCTGTCGAAGTTGATGAAGTCCAACTCCCTCATATTTCGTCAGTTGAATTTTGATATCCCCTGTTAATTTAAGTAGAACATACTCAAATTTCAAAGTGAAAACATGGCCGGACTTGAAGCTACTTTTTTAACTGCGAACCATCAACATAAGTTTAACTAAAGTGAGTTTGAGTTATTGAGGTATGACTGCACAATTCAATAATGTTTATCAGAGTTTACGCCCCAAGTACTTAGTTAAACTCTTTTCATTCGCCTAAATTGTCATCTGTGGTCTGCTGCACTTTTCAAGTTAAAATGTCCACACAGCAATTGTAACAGAAAAAGTGTACAAGCATCAAACAGTTTTGATCTCAGGCCAGACTCTGTATATTGTGAGGCCTGATCTGGATCCACACTGTTTGAAAAAGTTTCTCAGAATGCAGTGGGTTAATTGTGTTCAATTCTTTGTTTCTTGGGTAATTAGCTCTTACCATGCTAGCGGCAGTTATGTGCCACAGTGACAACCTTTGCAAACAGTTTAGATCCCGATGAGATGCTGCATAACATGGCTTCTCATCAGGATCCAAACTGTTGGACACTCTGACCCTGTTTTGAAAATGAAATTAATTAAATTTATTTTTAGACCAATAGAAGACGACAATATTTGCACCCAAAAAAATTACCATGCATGCAAAGAGTTAAAACAGAGGGGGAACTTCCTGGCAGCAGATATCAACATGGAGTAACGGATCCAATTACATCAATTTCCGCTGAGAAATCAATGATGTCCTTTGCAGCCATCAAGTTTAATGATTTCAAAGAATTTTGAGAAGAACACCTTTTCTTTAGGCAAACAAGGCTGTTCTATAGGTAGTGCTGGAGAAACTGAGAGTACACTATAAAGCTACACAGAACTTCTACGATTTACAGATAAACCTCTCTATTACGACCACTAAACTATGCTAATTACTAATGACAGGTGACTGCTTAAAGCAGGGTGACAGTTAAACAGAAAGCTCCTTTAGGAGCTTTCTGTTTTTCTGTCACCTTGCTTTAAGATGTCACCTGTTTTTTTAAACAATCAATTAGCATTCGTTTTAGTGGCCGTAATAGAGGGGGTTTACTGTACAATGTCCACTATAAGAATACCTGTTTTAGGTTTTAACCCATTATTCCATAAAATGCATTTTTTACACATTTAATTCATTCCTCCACTGCAGCGTATAAGTTCCAATTTATATAGTCATGGGTATGTATCATAACAGATATTTTCTGTATTCTAGCAGATGGAAGCTTAAGGCAGCCTGAAAGTAAAGTAGAATGCACTTTAAGGCTTTCCTCCCTGAAACTTTAAATGGACAATTCCAGTTTCCATTTTAGTCTAGTCCATTTCTGACTTTTAAGGGTTGTTTTTGTCAATGTTTGGCATTGTGACAAACAGTGAAGACCCTGATCAGAGGGCTCTTTTCGGAGCCCTCTGATCTTGGTCTTCACTGTTTGCACAGGACAAGTGTACTATTCACATGTACACTGTTTGAAAAGGACGCCTATATGCGGGACTAGGGTTCAAAGGGTTAAGGCACATTCTACTTTACTTACAACCAGGTTGTAAGGCAGTGTCTCATCAGGATCCAAACTGTATGACACTCTGACCAGGCTGTTTCAGATTTTTTGTTGAAAATTCTATTTTTTAGAACAGTAGCAGACAGTAGTCAATTGTTGCAGCTGAAAAAAATTACCGAGCATGCATAGAGTTGAGGGGTCATCTATCTTCAATTCTAGAAACAGACTATGGAGTAAATTCATCCCTAATACCAGTTTCCAATCAAGACTATGTCACTCTTGACTAATAAGGCTTGCATTTTACAATATATGGCAAAATGACAAACAGTGTAGACTCTGAGTAGAGGACTATTTTAGGAGCCATCGGATCTTGATCTAAACTGTTTGACAATAATTTTTTCAATAAAAAAAGAGCAATTTATATATTAACACTAAACTGTTTGGATAGGACAAGTGTATGTTCACTAGTACACTGTTTATAAATGATGCCAAAACAACTTGTCTGTCTGTTTGTCTGGTCTGTTTTGTCTGTCTGGTCTGTTTGGTCTGTCTTTCTTGACTTGGTTTGGCAGTCTATCTGTTAGCCTGACTGGAAGCTATATACTGTGCCATATGTACCTTTAGACAAATATGTAATTAACACTACATAAAGGCATGCATAGATGTTTCTAAAACAGGTATACATATCAGCTTCAATGTCATTTGACGAGCTGCCTTTCAACAAATAGTTATTGAGAAAAAAATGACAACTCATAATACAGAACACTAGCCGCTTTATTAACGCACTGGATATAAATTTACACTTCAATATCAAGTTATCCAAAACTTTCATGATTCTGAAGTCTTTAAGACAGGTACCAACTTAATGCAGGACAAAAGTAATGCAGAAAGCTACTATTGAAACTTTCTGGATTACTTTTGAGCTGCATTAAGCAGAAACATGCTTAAGAGAACCTGATTCAATTATTTTATTTTTGCTATCAAGTGGCTGTACTGTATGCAAATAAATGCAAACAAGGATATGATGCGATATGAAAATGAAATGCCGTGGAAGATCTGTGTGCACTTAGAATGACATTTTTATGTAAAATTAATACTAATGTACAGCGATAACAAACGGTGTCCTCATTGGAAAACATATTAAATCATCCTTTGTACGCTGCATGCAGTAAAAAGGTAAAGTCAATCCATATACCGTGCTGCCAATAGTTTGGATACAGATCAGATACAACTTTACCGAACTGATTGTTAATAAATATATTTTACATATATAATAGTTATATACAAATAAACTGTTTTTGTCCATGGCTTTCCATGGCTGAAGGCTATATAAACACTTCTAATGTTATTAGTATTAAATTGATGTTTTTGAAAACAGTGGAGACCCAGATCAGACAGCTATTGAAGTATCTGTCTGCTCAGGGTCTGCAGTGTTTTCTTATGGAAAGAGTTATGCTCTCTTTCCTGCAGAAAACTTTACTTATTGGGTTCGTTCCAATGATACATGATAATAAATTTAAGAATTTTCAACAAAGGTTAACCAATTACCCCATAGCCTGTTTCTAAGTTTTGAAAATAGGGACCACATAAAACAGGTTGAAAGTAAAGCAAAATGTGCCTTAAGAAGCATTTTGCTTTACTGTCAGACTGCTTCAAGCTACTATCTGCCTAAGGATATAGCATATATTTCTTATGGTGCATATCCATGACTATAAATTTGAAGTGTTGTTTAAAAACAATTTCTGTGGATTAATCAATCAAATACATTAAAAGGTATATATATAATGTATAAAAGGGCTAGGGAGCAGTCTGCTTTACTTTCAGGCTGCTGCAAGCAACCAACTGACTTCAAAGGTGAAAATAAGCTATTTGGGAAAGAGCTATTTTAGACAAGAGCGTTTCACTATAGACAACTAAAATGAAAAATTATATTCTAGGGATTTTTTGTTCATAAAGACATCATTTTGTGTTTCACACAAGAAGTCAGTACATTTTCCCACAGTCTTTGTCAGTAGAACCACAAAAAAACATTTGCTCTATCTTATTCCCTCATACTAGTTTGTAATGTCTTAACAAATAGATAGGGGTGAAGTTTGCTCAAACATAAACAATAACTTAGCCCTTCTCCAGCTAACTGAACATGTATAAAACTCGTCTCACTATGAAAATTGGCTAATAAAATAAGAAAAATAGTGCAGACATGTCAGACTGATCCTGTTAGAAAATAGCTGGTAAAGAGATCTGATTAAGAAAGCCCCGAAAGTTCGGGAGCTACATGTAATCTAGAGCTACTCTTTTTTCAAAATGTTTCAATGTGTACTTATAGCAGGAACAGGGCCAAGTTCATACTAGGAAAATGAAAATTATTTCAGTTGTCTTCAATGCAAAGAAAATGATCCTTCTTAGGTCTATGAAAACAGGTTAGAACCTAAAACATTACTAATCAGAATCCAAAGCATTTGATAATTTCTTTTTACAATTTTCTTTCATTAACTCTTTCAACACCATGAACCTATTGAAAATACATGTACTCAATTACATTAATTTTGAAAACAGTGTAGACCCAGATCAGAGGGCTCCTATAGGAGCACTGTTTTCTAATTTAGACCAGAAGGTCTCTATTTATTAAACTACCCAGAATTCTGAGTAGACTGGTTTATGCTATGGTTATTAAAAAGATCCACACGGAAACCCAATAATCCACAAGAGTAACTTAGTGTTGAAAGAGTTCAAATGATAACAAGAGGGCCATGGCCCTAAATTCGCTCACCTGAGGACATTGAAGTTTGTACCTAAGTTGACTGGGCAAGACAACATTTTAATATAGCTATAAATGGAGTTATCTTCCGGACAAGAAAACATGACAAAAGTGAATTTTGTTGCCAAGCTTATGACCCTTATCCATGACACATCCTCTTATCAAGCTATTTCCATTTCCGGTAAATGATAATTATTTCACTAGCGTCAGCAGAACTGGAGTTATTTTCCTGACAATAAAATATGACAAAGGGGAAAACAAAATATTGCTGCCCTTATGCATGGCATTTTCTCTCATCAGTTTCTTTCCATACATAAAATTTCATTACAATAGCATCAGTAGAACTGGAGTTGTCTTCTTGACAAGAAAATATGACAAAGGGAAATAACTAAAAAAACAATGATGTCAGAGTTATGACCTTTGCAAATGGCACTTCCTCTCATTAGGCTCTTTCCAAATAAACAATTTCATTTTACCCATTACCCCATAGCCTGTTTCTAGTTTTGAAAATAGGTGGCCACCTAAAGCAGGTTGAAAGTAAAGCAGAATGGGTCGTAATGCACACTTTGCTTTACTTTCAAACTGCTTTAAGCTACCATCTACTAGGATATAGAAACTTATTTCACATCTTACATTTTCATGACTGTTTAACCCTTTCCCCCATAGAAGCGCCTTTTAGCGCATTCAGTTTATTCTTGCTCTGAAGAAAATAGTTCCAATTTATACATTCATAAATATGTATAATACAAAATATTTTCTATATTCTAGCAGATGATAGCTTAAAGCAGGCTGAAAGTAAAGCAGAATGCGCTTAAAGCGCATTCTGCTTTACTTTCAATCTGTTTTAAGTGGACACCTACATTCAATACTAGAGATATGCTATGGGGGAAAGGGTTAAAGGGGAATTATTTTCTTAAGTGGAGGAATAAATCAAAGGCCTAAAAATGCACATTTATGGGGTAATGGGTTAACAAACGTCAGTATTTATTGGGAATAAGGGTTGAATCCTGGACAAGAAAAAATGGCAAAACATGCAGATAACTGTGACAAAACCAATATTAAACATATGTATAAATATGGCATAAGACATAATTACATAACTGTCAGTGGATCACTTCCAGATCCTGTTTCTCTAAGTATGAAGAAGACTGAACCATTTCTAAACTTTAGCAGACAACATGTTCAGTTCTGTTGGCCTGATCACTGAGGTCAACTATTATGCAAGAGTACGGTACTGTAGCATTAGCAGCAGTGTGCTGGTGGCTTACCCTTACCAGACTGAAATGATGTCTGCTAAATACCTTCTGTGTGTAAAAAATGTACATTTTTTTTTTTTAGAAAATGTTAAGTTGGTAAATGAGTGGCAAATAGTTTGGATCCAGATTAGATGCAGCATTATGTTGCATCTGATCTGGATCCAAACTGTTTGCAAATATTGGTTATTTGCCCATAGTATATTAAGGGTAACTCAGGTAAATACAGTTCTGCCTAAATCAAAAATACTGTAAAACCTGCCTAGAGCAGCACTTAAACTGTGCAGGGTGGTGTCAAATGTGACCCTAGGGATTTCATTTTAACAAACTATAGAGGGATCCACCAGGAGATTCTACTGTACAAATATCAAAGCTTAGGGCCTAGTAGTTTTGGGCAAGAAGATTTTTTAAAGATTTTTGCTTTTTTGCTTTTTCAAGCAGAGTTTGTGCTTTTTTTCCTTTTTTTTGAACAACTTCTGTAGAGAAGCATCCAAGGAACATCATGAGCAGTTTGAACTCTCCCTACAATCGGCGGGTTTCAGAGGAGATGTCGTTTGAAGTAAATGTGAACGGACAGACGGACAGACGGACAGACGTACTACGGACGGTGAGCGGTCACAATAGCTCACCTTGAGCCTTTGGCTCAGGTGAGCTAAAAATATTACCCAATTTTCAGATGACAAAATTTGAAGCAGATGACACTCCTGCAAGCTCAGATATGATGTCAGACTGACAAAAATAATGTCAGCTTCAAAGTTGCAAAATAAAGAATAAACAACCAGAAAGGCCAACTGCTTGGATCCTGATCAAATGCCAAACTACTTGTTTATTGAGCCAAACTGGAGCCAAACTGTTTGCAAATAGTATGTTGTCTGCAACAATTGTCATCTGCTGCTTTCTTAAAATTGAATTTTCTAAAAAAAATTATTCAAACTAGAGTCAGAGTGTCAAACAGTTTGGATTCCTGATGAGATGCTGGGTTACGGGGCATCTCATCAGGATCCATACTGTTTGCAAAGGTCATCATAATTTGCATTAACGTGCAAAGTGTTAATCATGCTTTTCAGGCTAAAGGTAAGAACAGCAGACGAGACAGAATAAAGAATATGTTTTACGTCTGCTTTGTAGTTGATGTCTGTTGACAAAGAACATGAAAGTTTGACAAATGGAAATCAGAAAGTTCAGTTTGAAGCTATTAAAGTTGACGTTGAATAACAAAACGGTGCAAAACTAGTCAACCTACAGTAAAACCTGTGTTAGGCAGATGAATATACTGTCTTAACCCTTTCCCCCATAAATAAGCCTTTTTACGCCATTAAATTTATTCCTCCACTTAAGAAAATAGTTCCAATTTAACTTACACAGTCATGAATTTGTATGAAAGAAATATTTTCTATATTTTAGTACATTGTAGCTTAATGCAGGATAAAAGTAAAGCATCAAACTCCAATAGGAACTTTCAGCTAACTATATCAGACACCTTCATGCATTTGCGCAAAATTAACACTCATGATTACCATGTTCACTGAATCTGTGAAATCGAATACTTCACATATATTATTAAACAAATTTTATACAAAACATAACATTAAGCAGCAGACATTTTTAGCTGAAAGCAATTAACTCTTTGCATGCTAATGGCTAAACTCTGATTACCTTTAAAAACAGTTTGTATCCAGATTAGACGCCAAATATCTCTGCATCTCATCAAATTCCAAACTGTTTGACACTCTGTCACCCTGTTTTGAAAAGAAATTTCAGAGAATTCTAGTTTTAGAACAATAGCAGACGACAAATATTGTTGCAGAGGACAAATATTATCCAGCATGCAAAAAGTTAAATGCAGTGCAGACTGAGGGCATATCTTCAGCTTTCATGCAGCCATAAAGTTTGGTGAAAATTAATATAAGTCACTGGAAGTATCTTGATAAGAGTTTGCTAAATGATGTATTACAAAAGAACATAAAATAAATTTGAATTTTATCACATGTGCACCGCTCTGGCTAATAAATTATTCGTTTATAGGTTTCAAAAAGCCTATGAAACATTTAACTCATTGCACGTTAGCGGCGGAACAACTACTTCCTTGGCAAACAGTTTGAATCCAGACGCGGCGTCTCATCTGGATCCAAGCTGTTTGACACTCTGACCCTGTCTTGAAAAGGAATTTTGAAAATTCTATATTTAGAACAATAGATGATGACAATTGTTGTGGACGATAAAAATACACAGCATGCAAAGAGTTTAAAACTATACACAGTCAAACCTGTTTTAAACAGCCACTCTTTAAAGTAACATTGGAATCTCTTAGAATTTAGTGCTTAATGCAGGACAAAAATTAAAGCAGAAAGCTTCCATAGAAGCTTTTCTGCTTTTATTTTTGTCCTGCTTTAAGCTTCCATCTTTGTTAATTAGGGTTTATTTGCAGTCTTGTGAGTGACTGTTTAATACAAGTTTCAGGGTATATGTCACTGTTATTTTCTGCAGTAAAGTTTAAAATATTTCAGCTATGTCACTGTAGTCTCAGATATTGCAAACAAACTCAGGTCTGTACAGTACAAGGTCTACACTTTTTGCAGAATTAGAGATATTATCAATACTGCTAAATCTGACAAATTATTTGGTTTGGTTCTGATCTTGTGCTTAATTAATAATTCGCCAGGAGCTATTTTAGGGTCAATTATTCAGAGTGAGATTCATGCACTAAAGGGTCTCAAGCCTTAGAAGAACAGTCAATCGTCTTATTTAACCCATTTCCCCATAAATACGCATTTTACGTCTTTAATTTATTCCTCTACTGGAGAAAATAGTTCCAAATTGTACAGTGATAAATCTCTATCATAAGAGATATTTTCTTTATTCTAGCAGATGGTAGCTTAAAGCAGTTTGAAAGTAAAGCAAAATTACTTTCAACCTGCTTTAAGTAGTCACATACCTTAAATACTAGAAACAGGCTATGAGGTAAAGGGTTAACTACACTCAGAGAAGTAGCATGACAACTTCTTATGACCAGTGACTGCTTACTGCAGGATTAAACTAATGCCCAAGCCCCTGTAGGAGCTTTCTGCATTATTTCTATTCTGCATTAAGCAACTGTATGTCATAAAATACTGCACATCGATCTTCTATTGAGTGGTTGCTTAATTTAACTCATTGAGCCCTTGTGATGCATATATGCGTCCTTTACCAAATGTGTATAGATCGATTTATTTCAACTGGCAGGGCGGAGCTAACCTTTGGCAAAGTTAAACTAATTTGCATTTGATTTTAGGGGTGACAGGTATAATTCAATATCAAATATTTATTTTTCAATACTTTCAACATGAAGAAACACACGGGCGTGCAGTCATATCCACGTGAAAACGGTGCGTACCGTGCTCCCTCTCTACACTAACACACAATTGAAGACAAAGATTGCGTGTGTTGTGCAGAGGCAGTTGTTATAGGGAGAGAAAACTAAGACTTAGTTTACATTTGCAAACAGCTTGAATGCAGATCAGACGCCGCGTAACGCGGCGTCTGATTTGATTCAAGCTGTTTGCCCTTCTTCATTATATTCCTTCTGTCAAATGTCCACTAATATGTAATGATGACAAAAAACCGGCAGGCGACAACGGTAAATTCCGATAAGAAAAGAGCATGCTGCCGCCCCTAAAGTTTAAACGCAGTGGTACACATCGAAACTCCACCCTGCTGTGTCAATAAAATCGGCCTATACCTGTGAAGAGTACACTAGTCTTGTCCTATGCAAACAGTGAAGTCCCTGATCAGAGGGCTCCTGCAGGAGCCCTCTGATCTGGGACTTCATTGTTTGTCATTTTGCAATATATTACAAAAACAATTCCAAGTTGTCTTAAATTAATTGACCAGCCTATTGCAAACTGGAATTTTCCATTGGAAGTTTCAGGGGATAATGAGTTAATACATGACTGAGTGAATATGTCGATGAAAACAACTCAGTGGCCCTGGAGTGAGGTGCAGGGTTCATACAGGGTCTCTAGTCGTCATCAATCTTGTAGCCAGGATGGTAGCAGTAAGACCTCTCACCCTGCCCTCTGCAGACCACTGATTGATTTCCTATCATTACCAGGAGATAGTAGCAAAATATGACAGCAGTTTTACAAGTCAAACATGGACTGAGCATGACCTGTTCAGTGTTTAGACAAGAAGTCAGTCTGATGAACACTTTGATGAATGAGAGATGTACAGTAGAACATAACCTGGTCAGACAGACAGACACAGACAGACAGACAGACAGACATACAGCTGGATGGTCAGATGGATGGACAGATAGGCAGGTGGATAGAAGGATTGACTGACAGTTACAATGGATTGACAAAGAAACAAGCAGGAAGAAGGAAGGATGAATGGATTGAAAAACAGAAAGACGTGTGCAGACTGACAGATACAGCAGATAGACAAATGAATTGACAGACAAGTGGGAAGAAAGAATGATGGTTGGATGGAAAGACAGACAGACAAACAGAGAGACAGACAAGACAGACAATGTGGTAATTGTTGCAGGTGACGAGGAGTCTGTGTTGACTGTGTTTTTAACCATTGACACTGGTACCTTTGATACATTCTGACAAAAATTGGTATTTGATAATAGAAATTCACTGCAAAATAATGAATAGCAAACTTACCTATTACCCATACAGCAAAAATCAGCACATGGAAAACCATTAACTTAAAGAAATATGTTCTATATACTAGTGGTTAGCAACTTAAAACAGGCTGAAAGTAAAGCAGAATGCGCCTGAAGGTGCATTCTGCTTTACTTTCAACCTGTTTTAAGCGTTCCTATATCTTCAAAACTAGATAATGGGTTAATAGGGAAAAAGGTTTTCACCATGGATACTTTCTCCTTCTATTAGCATAAATTATATTGACTTTCTTAGGAAAAACAGTTATGACCCTGATCAGACAGCAACTGAAGGAGGGTCTGACCAGGGTCTGCACTGCTTTCTTATAGGATCTGTTTGACACGAGTCTGCATTCTTTACTGAGGAATTTTTTTCAACATTTCATTACCCAATGTAATAGTTCAGATGATTTACATAATGTTTTTATGCATGTCCAGCAAGATAAGGGTTAAGGTCGGTATGCCATAATGAGTGATGAATTAAGAAGCTTTTAATGTCAGAAATGGGCCAGATGATTTACTTTCAATCTATTACTGTTAACGGTACCCCGTCAAAGCAAGTGTTAATCTGCACACTAATATTTTCAATTACTCCCTGATAGATAATAAAACGGTGTGTGGTCTTTCATTTGTGAGTGATTTTTTTTTTATAGCTGAAACTATCTAATAAAGCAGGAAAATCAATGTTTGACTGGCGGTCATTTATTGACAAAGTAAAGAGATCACTAGAGACAGGGCACCAGTTAACCCAGGACAAAAGTCATTCAAAAAGCATGATTTTTGTCCTGCACTACAGTGGAGAATCTGTTATTCTTTCCCGTTTAAACGCAAACGTACGCAAACGCAAAGCACTAAAACGTAGAAAAGAACAACTTTTGGACAATTCTGATAATACCAGGCGTCTGATCTGGCTCCAAACTGTTTGCACTGCAAATAATAGTTTTAGCGTAAACGCGTTTATTGGGAAAGAATAACACATTGTCCACTGTAACTCATTGACCCCTGAAACTTTTAATGGAAAAATTCCAGTTACAAATAAGTCTACGTAGTCCACTTTTGACTACATACGGTTGTTCTAAAGTTTTTTCCATCTCAAAATATTGCAAAAATTACAAACAGTGCAGACCCTGATCACTACAAAATGCTTTTAAACAGTAATTTGTCCAAATGGCGCAAACTGAATGGCTTACAGTGTAGACCCTGATCAGACTGCTCCTGAGGGAGCAGTCTAATCAGGATCTACACTAGTGTTTGCTTAGTCTAGTATTATATATGCTAAGAAACCATTCTGTTTGAAGATATTGAACTAGGAAAGTATTTGTAAAACATGGTTACCACGACCCATAAAGTGCAAACACTTTATTAGTCCATAACTTAAGCAAGGTCAAAGGTCAAGGTCAAAAGGTCAAGGTGACCAAATCCTGATGCAACATGCTGTACTTATTGAGGTGCATGTGAAGTTGTGTGAACCTAGCTGAAGTAAACATGTCATAAAACAGGTTTGTCACTGACGCTTTTGGGAAAGAAATGCTAGAAAATTGTAAACTTAGAACAATATCAGATGACAATTATTGCAGATGATAATATTACTTAGCATCTCAAAAGTTCATCAGACTATTAGTAAGCTGTAATGGCACTTTCTCTAATCATAATAAACATTTGTTATCTGCTGAAACAAAAATTGTCTCTAACAATAATCTAAGAAACATCTACAAATTCACTTTATGTTATCTTAAGTGTTTCTTTCCAGCATTAGTCCATGATTGTATTTAAGCATAAATCATAATCATAGGTAGAAAATTTCTTTGCTAACCTAGTACTTTTGAAAACAATTTTATATATAAAATATTGCTGATTTTCTATACAGCATATCGAAAACTTCACACATAATAATATTAGACCATGGTGCAGGATACAAATTGTTTGATTGACATTGACATAACCATATATTTAGTCAATCTACCTAAAAATTAAATTTGAGAAATAAATGCAGACCACAATTGCTATAAGCAGATGACATCACTTCAGAGAATCAAGGGCATATAACCCATAAACAATATTGTGCAGCGGCATTGTCAGTCAGATGTAAGAAGTCTAAACATATCCCAGCTGGGCAGATGAATAAATATCTCTGAATTACATTACACCAATATCATAGCATGAAACTGTCGACTTAAAAATGCCTTGTCTTCCCTTATGGGGTACATTGTGTTAAGGCTGCAGTCTCAGAGCTAAGCAGAAAGATTCTTTGAGCACTTGCCCATACCGCGTGTCCTGTTACAAATATATTGAGACAAAATAATTAGAAATATGAAGGCATTTCCATCAGGAATAGGTGAAGATGTTACAAGACATGTCTATGAGGGAAAGCCTAACAAATACAGACAATGGTAGACAATTGGCAAATCTTTGAATACTAGTACTGTCCACATGTCTCACTCGACATTAATGAAAATTAAATTGTCTTTGCCTATAAAACCCTTAGTTTAAACATATTTTATCTCGATATTTTACAGAAATGGGGTCCGACTACAAGTGCCCACCACTTAACCCATTACCCCATGGCCTGTTTCTAGTTTTGAAAATAAGTTACTACTTAAAGCAGGTTGAAAGTAAAGCAGAATGTGCCCTAAGGCACATTCTGCTTTACTTTCAGCCTGATTTAAGCTTCCATTTGCTAGAATATAGAAAATATTTCTTATGCTACATATCCATGAATGTATAATGAGGAACTATTTTCTTCAGTGTAATAATGAATTAAAGTCATAAAAAGGCGTATTTATGGGGTAATGGATTAATAATAGCCCATCACTGAGAGTATAAAACCCTTAACCTTCTGGGTGCAATTTGATTGGCATTTGTAAACAGTTTAGACCCAGATCAGATACCATGGAACATTTCGTCTCTTCTAAACCTTTCATGCATTCATCCATATATTTCTTCACTTTGAAATACTTGATTTGCTGCATTTTTTGTCAAATTAAGATTTTAAGCATTTGGACATATATATTGAAATATAATATGCCAAACAGCGTGGAAGCCATTCCGAAGTCATTTAGTCAGGTAGCGTCTGATCTGGATCCAGTCTGTTTGCTAATGCCAGATATATAGGATCTGTCATAAGTCGATGTTTAAGACAAGCTGATCTCAAACGAGTCTAGAATTGAAATGTTATAAAGTGAGCATTGGCAAGCTTAATAACATTTCTATTCTAGACAAGTTTGAGATCAACTTGTCTTAAACATCGACGAATGACAGATTATTTATCTCACATTACCAACGATTTAACCCTTTCCCCCATAGAAGTGCCTTTTAGCGCATTAAGTTTATTCCTTCACTGAAGAAAATAGTTCCAGTTTATACAGTCATAAAATTTAATATGTATCATACAATTTTTTTTATATATTCTAGCAGATGATAGCTTAAACCAGGCTGAAAGTAAAGCAGAATGCGCTTAAGGCGCATTCTGCTTTACTTTCAACCTGCTTTAAGTGGACACCTATATTCAATACTTAAGACATGCTATGTGGGAAAGGGTTAAGCTATTTTTAAAGCAACAGGCATTTTTTTGAACCCCGGTGACGTCAAAGTGCCGATATAAATAGTGATGTCATCAAAGTGATCTTACACATGTTGAAGATAAGGATATTGGTCATCGTTGTACAGGGGTAGTTATGTGAGAAAAGTCATTATTGGTAATGTAAGAGTTATCCCTTCTGCTATTGCATAACTATGTTGACTCTTTTAGAAAACAGTGTAGACCCTGATTAGACAGCTCCTAATGGAGCTGTCTAATCAGGGTCTACACTGTTTTCTTAAAGGGTCCGTCCATCATGAGTCTGCACTCTTTCCTGTGGAAACCAATCCTTATTTCCTTAGCCAATGTTTTAACCCTTTACCCCATAGCCTATTTCTAGTTCTAGCTTTGAAAATAGGTGACTACTTAAAGCAGGTAAAGCAGAATGCATCTTAAAGGGACTCACAACCGGATGGTGTACTTGTCAAAATAAAATAAAATAATCAAATAAAAGCAAATTTTGTGGCATTATTTGGCTTCTGACATTAAAAAAATATGATCAGTCCAAAAAAAGTCTCAAGAATCGTCACCGAATCTTAGTTTTTTTAGATATATTCCATCGTTTTTCAATAGCGTCAGCTGACGGTTTTGTTGTTGTTGTTGCTTCTCTACACGGGCTCTGACATAAACCGGAGCCGAATAATGTAGTATTAATCGCTACCAGTGAAGTATGTTAATTGGCTACCATATATATAGAGAGCGTCCGTGGTCGAGGCGGTAAAGGCGTGTCCTCATTTTTCTTGTTTGTCTCCGCAATGGAGGGTCACGGGTTTGAATCCCACCAGAGCTTCTTGTTTGTTTTTTTTGGAAATGCATTTTTTAACAGAATTTATTATCCTAAACTAAATCTTACCCATTTATATAATCATTTGACATATATTTACAATTTACCATTTTTAATGCTAAATCCGGTTGCGAGCCTCTTTAAGGCACATTCTGCTTTTCTTTCAGCCTGCTTTAAGCTATTATCTGCTAGAATATAGAAAATATTTCTAACGATTTCTATTTTTAGCCTTTAAATTGGAACTAATTTCTATAGTGAAGGAATAAATTAAAGGCGTAAAAAGGCGTATTTATGGGGGAATGGGTTAATAGTTCAAATGATAGTTGTATGACTATTCAGGGTGAGATGGGTTCACAGATCTATGTTTGTTCTATTAGGGCTATACAATCACTGTTGAATGTCATTTACTGCTGAAACTAAGAGACCCTAGAGGCCTTTTGAAATGAGAAACCTTTCTACACTAATAGTTTTACTGCTTGATTCATTTTTGCTGCGAACAGTCATAAATGCCCGATATTTGATATGAAATATTTGTAAGTCGCCATATGTTTTTATTAGATAAAGATGAAAGTGCTTTCATTATCAAACTATGGGTTTTTATGTAGACTCCATAATAAATCTTGTACAGTGAAGTTTGTATTAAGCAACAATTTATACACAGATTGATAAGTAATCTTGAAGACAGATAACAGCTTAATCCAGATCAAAAGTAATGCAGAAAGCTCCCAATAAGAGCATTGTACATTACTTTTGCTCTGAATTCAGCAGTCACTTGTCTCACGAGATTTTAAAGGTTGTTTATTTAATGATCCTTGCTACAGGTTATATTGATATAAACCCACTACTGATTAGGAAAGAGCTTTGGATTGACATGTATCAAGATGTCTAACTCACTCAAAGAGTAATAAAATACAGTCTTTAACACAGGTCACAGCTGAATTCAACACAAGGGTAAAGCAGGAAGCTCCTTCTTGACCTGTGGCCTGCATTGAGCACTGATCTGCTTTTTAGAGAGCTCTGTGTATCTTCGAAGGGTTGGTCTGTTAGTGCAAGTTGGACTGTTCATTATTGACAACTGGGGGGCTCTATTAATCTATTATGGAGATAAACCAATTATTATGTTCTGCACTTTTGGCTAAAACAGCCAAATTGTCTATTATCATTTATAATAATTTAGTAACTGAACCCAGCACCACTTGACTGGCATGTGCAAACAATTTAGATCCAGATCACAGATTTAGTAACTTGGTTGAGGATCCAAACTGTTAGTCATGAGTGTTCTATTTTCGGTGTAATGACGATGTTGAATATACATGTGGCAGCTTAAGCAACAAGTAAATCAGAAAGCTCCTTTAGGATGTTGATTTAAGTGACTTTGAATATATTTCTTTGCAAATCATTGCTACTGAAGAAATGGTTAAGCAATAACCTGTTCAAAAGTTCCCATTGACTGAGCACTTATATGGACACAAATCTGTAAGGGTTCTAAGATGGATTTCTCAAAGCTTTCCTATTTTCAGATATCTATTTTCCATAAATCAAAAGAAATGCTTGTATTCAACCTCCGATATATTTTCCCTGTAATGACAGAAATGTCGAAGAATTGTTTAACCGTGAATGGCTTTCAGTCGGCAGAATACGACTGTGGAGTCGGACTGTTGGCTGAAACCTTAAACAAAACAATAATTGCCATCTGCTTCATAAACTGTGTATTTGATATGTGTTGTTGTTTCTGAAATTTTATGTATCAAGTATGATGCTTTTAACTGTTCCCCCCCATAGAAGCATTTTGACAGTACTTAATTATTAACCCATGGAGCATGTTTCTAGTTTTGAAAACATATGACCACTTAAAGCAGGTTGAAAGTAAAGCAGAATGTGCCTTAAGGCACATCTGCTTTACTTTCAGCCTCCTTTAAGTTATGCTATCATCTGCTAGAATATAGAAAATATTTCTTATGATACATAATCATGACTGTATAAATTTGAACTTTTTTCTTCAGTGGAGAAATAAGTTAAAGGTGTAAAGAGATGTTTTCATGGGGCAATGGGTTACTTACAAATTCCTCTTATGAAAATGCCTTTCCCTGTTTCTACCATGTTTTGTTAAAGAGACACTGAAAAGCTTTTTTGTATCTTGATGCTAACAGCTGTCTGAGCGTAAAACAGAAAGCTCATTTAGAGGAGTATGATCTGGATCCATACTGTTTGCAGATGTCTTCAATATAGGTTTTCCAGTGTTGAAAGCGTAAATTGTCCCTGTTAGTTGACCATTTAAAGCAGGTTGAAAGTCAAGTAGAATGCGCCTTATGGTACATTCTGCTTCACTTTTAGCCTGCTGCTACCAACTGCTAGAATATAGAAAGGGTTTCTTATAATATATAATCATGACTGTATAAATTCGAACTATTTTCTTCAATGGAGAAATAAACTAAAGGTGTAACAAGAGCCCCATGGGGCATATTTCGCTCACCTGAGAATAACTGACAAAATGGAGAAAAAGATTTATGTCCAGGACAGAGTAATTTTTTACTCGATTGGCATAATTTGAACAATCTTGAAAGAGGACCTGTAGATGATGCTATGTGCCGAATATCTAAGATCAGGGTACTAGGGTTTTAGACAAAAATATTTTTTTAAGTTTCCATTGAATTTTTTTTTTAGCTCCTGTGACCTACTTATGCAACAGACTGGAACCATTTGAACAAAATACGTAAAGGACATCTAGAAGCGTCACCATGATGAATATCAAAGCTTTGGCCGTATTAGTTTCAGAGAAGAAAACGTTTGAAAATTTCACTATATAACTCTATGTAAAACTGTGACCCCTGGGGCGGGGCCAATTTTGACCCTAGGGACATAATTTGAACAAACTTGATAGAGGACCTGTAGATGATGCTATGTGCCAAATATCTAAGCTCTGGCCCTTGTAGTTTCAGACAAGAAGATTTTTTAAGTTTCCATTGAAAAAACCTATTTTAGCTCCTGTGACCTACTTATGCAACCGACCGGAACCATTTGAAGAAAATATATAAAGGACATCTAGAAGTGTCACCATGATGAATATCAAAGCTCTGGCCATATTAGTTTCAGAGAAGAAGACGTTTGAAAATTTCACTATATAACTCTATGTAAAACTGTGACCCCCGGGGCGGGGCCAATTTTGACCCCAGGGACATTATTTGAACAAACTTGATAGAAGACCAGTAGATGATGCTATGTGCCAAATATCTAAGCTCTGGCCCTTGTAGTTTCAGACGAGAAGATTTTTAAAGTTTTCATTGAAAAAATCTATTTTAAGCTCCTGTGACCTACTTATGCAACCGACCGGAACCATTTGAACAAAATATGTAAAGGACATCTAGAAGTGTCACCATGCCGAGTATCAATGCTCTAGCCATATTAGTTTCAGAGAAGAAGAAGTTTGAAAAGTTCACTTTATAACTCTATGTAAAACTGTGACCCCCGGGCGGGGCCAATTTTGACCCTAGGGACATAATTTGAACAAACTTGATAGAGGACCTATAGATGATGCTGTGTGCCAAATATCTAAGCTCTGGCTCTTGCAGTTTTTGACAAGAAGATTTTTAAAGATTTCCTTATTTTTTCACTTTGGTTGCCATGGCAACCAGAGTTCTGCATTGTTTTTAATTCTTTGAACAAATTTGAAAGAGCTTGACCCAAGGAACATTTCTGTAAAGTTTGGTTGAAATCTGTCAAGCGGTATATGAGATGTCATTTGAAGCAATTGTTCACGACGACGGACGACGGACGACGCACGGCGGACGCCGGACACAGGGCCATCCCAATAGCTCACCTTGAGCCTATGGCTCAGGTGAGCTAAAAAGGTGTATTTATTGGGCAATATTAATGGGTTAAGACTATATTACAATTGTCTTGTCTGCAACTTTGTTGAAGTTCTGTCTGATAGCTATTTCTTGACCTGTACAGGAACTCATGGTGGTTAAATAATCATATGGTTCAATCGTCTGCACACTGCAGGCAAATTGGTGATAACTATATTGCAAACGATTTGGATCCAAATGAGACCAGAGGAAAATGGTGTCTAATCTGGATCTAAACTGTTTGACACTCTGACAATGATTTTTTAAATAAAATGCAGATAAATCCACTTTAAGAAATGTTGCTGACAACAGAAGTTGCAGACAAAATAACACGGGGTGCAGATAGAAGGTTAGGAACTTCTCATTTATCATCTTTGTTCAGGAAAAAATGATTAAGTATTGTTTAATGTGAGATAACTGTAGCAATACTACAATACAACATAACTATAGTGACTACCCATTACCCATAAATACCCCCTTTTATGCATTTATTTTAATCCTCCACTGATGGAAATAGTTCTACTAAATTATACAATCATGGATAATTGTGTGCTATAAGAAATATTTTCAATATCCTAACAGCTGATAGCTTACAGGAGGCTGAAACTTTCCACCTGCTTTATGTTGTCATCATTCTTCATAACTAGAAACAGGGTATGGGGCAATGGGGCAGTCTGTTCTGGGTCTTCACTGTTTTCTTAATGTGTCCATATATGTTATTAGAGAATAATCAAATCATATCAAGATGGGACCTCTGTTTAATGTCTTAAAAAAATTGTTGGAAAGACAGGAGACAATGTTAGGCCATAAACCCTGGAGTGTCCTGTGTTGCATGCTGCCATAGCCCCGTTTGTTGTGTGGGCAACTTATAATGGAATTACAAATGGGCACTTAGTATTCAACGCTAATCTTCTGCAATTACATGTAGTGTGTATTGGCACTTTTTGAAAACAGTGTAGACTCTGATCAGACTCTGATAATGAGTCTGTGTTCTTTCCTGTAGAATGTGTTCTTTAGTTTATTATATAGTTTAATAGTTCAGATAATAGCTGTTCAATGTGTGCAGAGTCTTATAAATATATGAATACTTAGAGGAGAAAGGCTAAAACAGCAGCTATAAAGCAGAAGCTTTCTGCTTTACTTTCATCCTAGCTGAAGTTACGGCTTGCCACCAAATTTAGATGATACATGTTCATTGTGGGCAGATTTATATACATGAACATCTGGAAATAGAATTAAGGTTAAAAGCTGTACTTCTGACATAGGGCCTAAAGCAGGCTATAAATGGGTTTGGAGGGATGGGACTGCTTTGTGTTGCATGCTGCCATAGTTCTGTTTCTATTGTTGTATGACTGCTATGGAATTACTTAGCCAATGGGCAATATACACACTTAGTATTTAAACAGAGCCATGACACTTTGTTTGAAGACCCATTAGATCAGACAAATGCCTATATTTACAGTAAAACCCTCTCTAATACAACCACTCAAATCAGTGCTAGCTTTTCTGGTTAAAGCTCGTTACTGCTTGAAGCAGGATGATAGTAAAGCAAAAAGCTCCTTTAGGAGCTTTTTGCTTAACTTTCATCCTACTTTAAGGTGCATAATGTCTTTAACATTATTTTGGGTGTTTTTCTGAGAGGCCATTAAAGTGAGGATTGACAGTCTGTGGGTAAGTTTTATTTACTCTGATCAGGCTAATTACTGGTCCATTTATCTGTCTCTGTCTATTGTCTGTCTGTTTGAATTGAACAATTTTGGCTTTTAGTGACTTATTACCGAGTGTTTATTTACCGGCTTACATTCCCCAGTATCCATGTATTATTAATATTTATAAATAAACCACTCTCTCCTTGGCTGACCTCCTCTGACCACTTTTTAACTCTTTGAACTCTGAAAATATGTCATCTGCTCAATATGTCGTCTGCTGCGATCCTCAAAATTACCTTTTTTTTAAGATATATAATTATTGTGACAAACAGTGTAGATCTGGATCAGCTGCCAAGTAAATTGATGTCTGATGTGCATCTAAACTGTTTGCATGGTAATGGAAAACTTGTTTTCTTGCAGTGTTTACTTTCACTCTATTTAATACTTGGAAAACAATTTTCCTGATGTTTGCAAAACTGTGATTACTTTTGGAAACATATTGGATCAAAATGAGATGTAATTTGGTGTCTCACCAGAATCCAAGCAGCCTGACCCGTTTTGAAAAGAAAATTAAAATCTAAGAACAGGAGAAGATGACGATTCTTGCAGACGGCAGTATTACTTTTGTTAGCAAATTTCTCATGCTATAAACCTATAATAATGTACTGAAAACAGTACTGACCAAGATCAGACAGCTTCTGAAGAAACTGTCTAATCGGGGTCTGCACTTTTTCCTTATATGATATCAGGGCTCCAGATAAGTGGGAGTAAATTGCACAATTCCAACATTTTCTCACTCATTTTAGAACCAAATCCTATGGTGTTACTACTCATTAGAATCGTCTCTTTGAGAAGATTCTAATGAGTAGTGACACCATACAGTTTAAAGCAGAAATAAAGGTTTTAGTTGTTGAAATACATAATCATAATAATAATAAGTCTGCCCTGTTTCCTGGAGAAAAAAAACTCATATTTTATGAGCCAATGCAATAGATGATATTTATGGTGGGTGGATATATTATATATGAATATTCAGCATGAGAGGGGTTAAGCTGCCATTTATCTTCACATTCTGCTTTACTTTCAATCTGCATAGGTCATATGTCTTCAAAACTAAAAACAGGCTATGATCAGGTATAAGATTAACCTATTTATACCCAGTGGATTCTTCCATGTTTATATATTGGATTAGTCCATTTTTTATCAAAGGTATGCCTGATCAAAATTTTCATTTTCATTTTGTTTTATATTGCAATTCCTAATCCCAGTAGGGTCGTTCGGATTTTTCATGTGGGGAAGCCTTCCAGCTGGCTTGCGGAAGGTCGGTGGTTCTACCCAGTTGTCGATTTGTGCCTGAAACAGTGCATAAAGGACTTCTGGGGTCTTCCTCCACCTATAATTAGCTGGACATCAAGATATGACTGAAATACTGTTGAAAGCGACGTAAAATCAAAACAAATCAAAACAAATCAAATCAAATATTGCAATTCCTATCAGCAAACAATGTAGACTCTGATCAGACGCTGCATAATGCAGCGTATGATCAGTCTACACTTTTTGACTATATATATGTCCCATATATGGGATCGTGGGCACAAATAGGTTTATGAACAGAGTGGAGATTTATGGAGGCACATTCTGCTATACTTTCAGCCTGCTTTATTCTATAATCTGCTAGAATATGGGAAATATTTCTTAAGGTGCATTTTTCATGGCTGTATTAAGTGGAACCATTTCTTCAGTGCATGAAGAAATAAATTAGTGGCATAAAAAGGCATATTTATGGAGTAATGGGTTAAATTGTCCCTCCACACAAGTTTTACTGTATGCTTGGAATTGTGGAAGACCAGTTTCATCACGTTATAGGGATTGGTACTCAGCATGTAAAAGAAACTCGAGGGCAGGTTTCTTGTGATATAAATTCCCCATCTGGGATGTTTATCGACCAAAAATTGGCAAAACATTGAAGTTAAAATTACAAACAAACAATTAAACTATGAGCATGAACAAAATAAGAATTGAAAAACCACTGAGTTTGAAATGAAAACTGTTCTTGAGGCTTTTTTTCTGAAAAAGGAATGAATGAAATCAGATTAATAATTGATTAGGAAGTTAATTAATTAATTGGTTTCCACGGTAATCCATATTCCGATACCTGCAGGCTTAATCTGGCTGTCTGCCTACCTAGGGGTATTAACAGTTCAATCGGCAAATGTTTTAACCCTTTTCCCCCGTAGCCTGTTTCTAGTTTTGAAGACAGGTGACTACGTAAAGCAAGTTTATAGTAAAGCAGAATGTACCTTAAGGAGCATTCTGCTTTTTTTCAACCTGCTTTACTCTACCATCTACTAGGATAAAGAAAAATAGTTATTATGGTGCATATTCATGACTGTATAAAGTAGAACTATTTTCTTCAGTGGAGGAATAAATTAAAGGCGTCCTAAGGCATCAGGATAATTTAAACCTTTGAATGCAGGAAATCAGTATCAAAGACCAATGCAAATATCAGTGCACTGTGAGGATACAGATCATGCGCTACAGAAACTTGAGCCTGAATTGGGCACAGTCTTGATGAAATTTGGATTATACTTCAGCAGAAATAGCCAGCAGAAAATATTAGATTTTGAGCAGTTAATTCTTACAAAAGGGCATTTGTTTCAGCATTCAAAGAATTAATTTTCTAGCCCGCGTTTTTTTTGTATTGTCTGGATTTTTATTTATGTCTTTTCGTATTGCGAGCCTTAAAATCTGACAGGCGAACCAGCCAAACACATTATACTGATGTGGCCTTTAGCTACGCATTTCAAAATGATGCAATCAAACTTTAATAACTTCTTGCACACTTTTACCCCATAGCCCGTTTCTAGTGTTGAAAACAAGTTACTACTTAAAGCAGGCTGAAAGTAAAGCAGAATGTGCCTTAAGGCACATTCTGCTTTACTTTCAGCATGCTTTAAGCTATTATCTGCTAAAATTTGGAAACTATTTCTTATGATACATATTCATGACTGTATAAATTGGAGCTATTTTCCTTAGTGGATGAATATAATAGAGGCATAAAAAGGTGTATCTATGGGGTAATGTGTTAAATGACGAAAAATATTATTACTTTTGTAATCAGTAAAACTGAACCAGATAATTTGCTGAGTAACTCGGCATCTCATCAGAATCTATACTGATTGATCCTCTTACCCTATTTAGAAACAAACCTGTGGCAAATTGTTTTCATTGAATGGTAGCAGAGGACAATAGATGAAGACAAAATAATTATTGTACATTCCAAGACTTAATGAACACAAGTTAGCCTGTTAAGGTAATGTGAAGACATCTTAACCCTTTCCCTTATAGAAGCGACTTTTAGCACATTCATTTTATTCATCCGCTGAAGAAAATAGTACCAAATTATACCGTAATGAATATGTGTCATATTTAATACTTTCCTTATTCTAGCAGTTAATAGCTTAAAGTAGGCTGAAAGTAAAGCAGAGTGCGCCTTAGGGCGCATTCTGCTTTACTTTCAACCTGCTTTAAGTAGTCACATATCTTCAATACTAGAAACAATGCTATCAGGTAAAGGGTTAAAGGAGTTGCACAGCAAAATTACAAGCATCTCTTTGGAGACATAAGAATCATTGTATTATTTGGCAGTGACTTATGTAACATAATTATTCATGTCCTTTCCTATATTACAGAGCTGTGCCTTGTAACAAATGCAAAAGATGCAATTAAATTGTCAATCATTCAGTATGTAAATCACGCTGATCAAAGTTCCCTGTCATCATACTGACAGTCGAATCTGGCTCGTACAGCCACTGAAACAAAGAGCATTAGAGATCTATAATTACATGGGACTGCTTAATGCAAGACAAAACTAATGCAGAAAGCTCCTGTAGGAGCTTTCTGTATTACTTTTGTCCTGCAATCAGCTACTAGCTCCCTATAGCTTTTAACTGGCTGGTAAACACAGGTTTGATTGAATAGCCGTTGAATAGTATAATTATGTTAATTATATCCATCTCCATTTCCTGTATTTGGTGCTTATACATAAAGCAGGGCTCCTGATAAGGAGAGTATTTCAAAAACTAAAATCTTTATTTTTATCTTAAACCCTATGGTGACGATTCTAATGAGTAGTAACACCATAGGATTTGGTGCTGAAACAAGTGAGAAAATGTTGAATTTGTTAAGTTCACTCCTCTTATCTGGAGCCCTGGTAAAGGGTTTGACAGGGCTTCCGAACTTACTAAATTTAACCCATTACCAAATAGATATGCATTTTTACGCCTTTAATTTATTCCTCCATTATAGAAAATAGTTCACTTTTATACAATCATGCACCATAAGCAATATTTCCTTTATCCTAGCAGATTGTGCTTAACCCATTACTCCATAGCCTGTTTCTTAGTATTGAAGATAGGTGACCACTTTAAAGCAGGTTGAAAGTAAAGCAGAATAGAATAATACCATCCTTTACAGTGTACCTGTCAAGAGTACACTAAATGCAAACAGTGTAGACTCAGATCAGAGGGCTCCAATATATTGTGGGTAACAAAAGTTTCAGGGTTTATTAAATTTAGCTGTCAGTTGCCATTAAAAAATCTAGCCTTTAATAACCCATTTCCCCATAAATATGCCTTTTTACGCCTTTAATTTATTCACTTACTGAAGAAGATAGTTTCAATTTATACTGTCATTAATATGCTCCAGAAGAAATATTTTCTGTACTCTAGTAGATCAGGAAGCTTAAAGCAGGCTGAAAATAATGCAGAATGTGCCTAAAGGCACATTCTGCTTTATTTTCAACCTGCTTTAAGCGGTCACGGTCACCTGTCTGCAATACTGGAAACAGGCTGTTGGGTAATGGGTTCAGGGGTTGTAAAATTGGGTGCTCACTGTATCATGATGATATAGAGTTATGAGATTGTGCAGCATATATCATCCAATATAAAGGGTTATGAGAGTGCCTACCATAGATCATACACTGGCCATATACAGGTTATAATAAATAATATAACAACCATTAAAGCCTCACTACGGAAGGTCTCTTTGGTACAAATCACAAACTGTCTTGTTTTTTATCCTACTATTACATAATAGTTTAACTCTTCCTCCCTGAAACTTTAAATGGACAATTCCAGTTTCCATTTAAGTCTAGTTTATTTCTGACTTTTAAGGGTTGTTTTTGTCAATGTTTGGCATTATGACAAACAGTGAGGACCCAGATCAGAGGGCTCCTAAGGAGCCCTCTGATCTGGGTCTTCACTGTTTGCATAGGACAAGTGTACTATTTACATGTTCACTGTTTGCAAGGGACGCCAATATGCGGGACTAGGGTTCAAAGGGTTAACCCATTACCCATAGCCTGTTTCTAGTTTTAAAGACAAGTGACCACTTAAAGCAGATTAAAAGTAAAACCTTAAGCTTAAAGTTACCATCATAGAAATATTTCTTTCAGTGAATATTCATGACTGTATAAAGTGGAACTATTTTCTTCAGGAGAGGAATAAATTAAAGATGTACTAATGGTGTAATAGGTTAAACCTTATGCTGCTGACTTTCAAATGGATTCTTCCATTTTCTAAATTATGACCAATTTACATCAACTTCTGATGGCTTTATCCCAAAATATTCAAGATAATGGCAAACAATGCAGACTCTCTGATCTGGGAGTAGACTCTTTGCATATGATGATATTACATACTATATGTACCTAATTATGTACCTGTTTCTATACACAGTAAGGGTTTAAGTCTATATCTTTAGAAAAACCTTAACCCTTTTCTTCATGGTGTTTTAGTTTTAAGACAGGTTGTTGCTTAAAGCAGGCTTAACAATTAGCATAAAGGTTAGCGCTTAAATTATCCCATAGCCTTATTCTAGTTTTTAGAACAGCTGACCACTTAAAGCAATTTACAAGTAAAACTGAATGATCCTTAAGGAGCATTCTGCTTTACTTTCAGCCTGCTTTAAGCTAGGATATAGAATATATTTCTTATGGCGCATATTCATGACTGTATGAAATGGAAATGTTTTCTTCAGTGGAGGAATGTGTAAAACGGCATATACATGTAAATGAAGTAATTTTCTGTAAAAGTTTTAAGAATTTAAAGAATTTGAATGATTATCTTAAATCTTGTAACTTGGCATCCACTATGTTTACAACTGTCAGTCTGACATAGCATGATCAAGGCCCAACCCTCCTCATCCTCCACAAGTCTCAGGGCTTCCATAAGTTGACATGAAATCCAAATTTGCATTTTTCAAGTGCGATTTTATGAATCGTACCTTTACCCCATCGCCTGTTTCTAGTTTTGTTGACATGTGGCTGTCTAAAGCAGGCTGATAGTAAAGCAGAATGCGCCTTAAGGCGCATTCTACTTTACTTTCAGCCTGCTTTAAGCTACAATGTACTAGAAAGAAATCAGAATATTTAGGAAATATCCGGAGAAATGGCAGCCCTGAAGTCTACAGTAAAACCTCTCTACTACAACCACAATACTGTGGTCATTATCACGTGTTTACCACAGGTGATTGCTTAAAGCAATTAAGGGGACAGTAAAAAAGAAAGCTCCTTTAGGAGCTTTGTTTTACTGTCACCTTGCTTCAAGCTGTCACCTGTTTTATACAATCAACTAGCCTTTGTTTAAGTAGTCCTTATAGAGAGGTTTTACTGTATTTTAAAAATACATTTCACTTTCAACAAGTTGTCTACTTGAAAAATGTTGCAATTTACATATCTGGAAATATCATTTTCTACCCCAAATGTCTTTTGAAGTTTAATCAGAGTATCATACAGTTTTGATCTGGATGAGATGTTGAGTTACTCTGCATCTCATCTGGATCTAAACTGTTTACAAAAGTCACTCAAGTCGTATACGCTGTAAGCATGAGAAGGGTTTAGTGCTGTCCTTATGGATGGTTGGTTGGGCATTGTACAAACCACACTTCATAGCTCACAAAAACTGAAATCATGAGCGATTTATAGCACCCTTTAACAATAAATTACACAGTTAAATAGTTAAAAGTTACGTAATTTTCAATCTTTATAAACAGTTGGATGGTTCATTTTTCATTAACTCCGTGTCATGAAACAACAACAATCTTTGCAAACAGTTTGGATCCTGATGAGATGCCGCGTTACGCGGCATCTCATCAGGATCCAAACTGTTTGACACCCTGACCCTGTTTTGAAAAGAAAGTTGAAAAATTCCATTTTAAGAATAACAGCAATTGATAATTGTTACAGACAAAAATATTTTACTCAGCATGCAAAGAGTTACCTGTATGTTTGCATCAGAGCCAAGAAAACTTACTTCGCTGGATAAAATTAAAATTGACTACAGTTACTATAACATCTTTTCTAAGTCAATGTCAACAAATACATTTAAGCTGTGCAATAAGAAAACGAGACTCAATGCATGGCAATGCAGTGTAGATCTTCATCAGTCATCATTGCTGGCTCCATGTCTGATCAAGGTAATAAAAAGTAGCGTATAACTAAATAATTATAGTAGATGCTGATGAATGTCAAATAGTGTAGACTGAGACTCAGATGTTGAGACTGGTTTGGATCTACACTGTTGGCAATGCAACACATTCTCTCATTGACAAGGCTCATTCAATTAACCCTAGGACTGTATACCAGTATAACTATCCTTTGTAAACAGTGTAGACCTGGTCAGAAGGCTCCTGAACACTAACTTCCTATTCTGTAAATGGGCGGAAATTCTAAACAATCTTGTATAAATATACAAACCCATTTTGATAACAGAATCAAATTATTTGTCCACTGCAGGATGGACATCATCTCATGATGCCATATACAAGCTTGTTATATATTTACTTCCTCAGATAAAGATTGCCCAAACTCTTTGTCAAAACAACAACAATAGAAGACAGGTCTAATGGGGAATGCTGATTTTACCAAACATTTATGAAATTAAAAGAAGGACATGTAAAAAAATTTGACATGGTCATGCATTGTCTAAAATCCTTAGGCCGGAACATTATAACTATTCAATAGACAACCCATCTGCAGGTGGTTATTAAATGAAGACAAAAGTAATTCAGAAAGCTTCTGTATAGGAGCTTTTTGCATTTTTGCCTGTATTAAATTGTCTTTCAAAGGATTGAACAGCTGACCACAAGTGACCAGCCCAGTGGGCACTCAGGATATGGAATTATATATAAGCAGTACTTACCTATTGTACAAAGATGACCAGGAAGGGTGGAATATGAAAAGGAGAAAAAAAGAAAAACAAATTAGCAATACAATCAAGAAATATTCAAACATGTTTCTTATCCAAACTAAGATAATAAATGTCAAAACAAATTGACTATCAAACTTATTAAGGTAATGCATCACACAAATATACCATGTTTCGTGGTCATAGAGCACACATATATATGCATGTACTAAGTTTCATAATAATACAACACACAAATGTATCCAGTTTCATGGTTGAACCAGCACACAACTTTACCAAATTTCATTGCAAAACACAGCTATATTTAGTTCCATGCCAATTATAACATACAATTATACCAAGTTCCATGACAATTTTACACAAAAATGACAATTATAACACACAATGATACTAAGTTCCATGCTAATTATTACACAAAACTATACCAAGTTCCATGACAATATTACATACAACTATACCAAGTTCCATGACAATATTTGTGTTGAACGAGGGTGAAATCACCCAGAACAATAAGTTCGAAAAAGAAACCTTAACCTTATTTATTTTTTTATTTAGATCACCCCTCTTTTTTACAATTCCCCCCCTTTTTTTCAGATGAGGGGGAAAATCCCCCCTACTTTTGAAATTCTAGGTGCAACACTGTGCCCCTCCTTCAACACAAGAGATAAGTGATCTGGGTCTTCACTTTTTGCAAAATCCACACAGACTTGTTTCCATCGATATGACGATATTGCAGCAGACTCAGAGCTCCAGATAAGGTGCCTATCAGTGTTTCACAAACTAACATTTTTTAATTCTTCAATTAACCCTATTTTGTTCCCACTCATTAGAATTGTCTCTAAGAGACAATTCTAATGAGTGGTAACAACATATGGATTGGTGGGAAAATTACTGGAAGTGTTCAGATTACTCACTCTTGTCTGAAGCTCTGAGACTATATTATGCAGCTTAAAGGTTTATAATTCTAGACAATGGTTTGTTAACAACGCATGTTGACTATATCACTTTTACTTTACGTCAGTGCTATCTCCAAGAACACAGGAATTGTTCAATTATTGTTTTGAATTATTGATGTATGGAAGTCTTCAAAGCTATGCCTCCTTGAGGAATAGTCCCAGAAACTTTTCATAAGTCACTACTTCTCCGCTATCTGACAGCTCTTGAAATTCTCAGATTTATGATGCATACGGGTGACATAAGAAAATTATAGTAACACCAGCCAATTAGCCTGTCCTTATACTATTTCATACAGACTTTTCCACTTTTGAAAAATGACCACCTTATCTTGATTTTAAGGACAATTTTTAAAATATGTTAGAGAAAAGCATATGAAACTATTACAGTGTACATCCTGATTGATTAAGGTTTGTATGTAATAAATAATTATACTGGTTTCCAGCATAGAAAGGGTTAACTTATTATCCACTGAAAATTCCAATGGACAATTCCAGTTTACAATAAAGGCTGGTCCATTTTAGACTATTTAGGGTTGTTTTTTCATAATATATTGCAATATGACAAACAGTGAAGTCCCTGATTAGAGGGCTCCTACAGGAGCCCTCTAATCAGGGACTTCACTGTTTGCATACGACCAGTGTACTCTTAACAGGTACACTTTCAGTATATGACGCATATATGCATAACTAGGACTCAATGAGTTAATCCCTCATCCCAGCAGGAAGATACCTGCAAATAGTATAGACCCAGAAAGGATGCTGCAAATACAGGGTCTCATAAGGGTCTCTTCTGTTTGCTATACAAGTAATTTCAAGTGCTTAAAATAAGACAGTAAGACAACTCAATGTGTGACTATAAACTGTTCTTAAAAGCAAAATGGAACATCCATTAATGAAATAGAGTTATCAATTGGTTGATAATAACATTGCAGCTTTACTCATCTTATCTGACAAGCCAAGTGATGAAACTTTGCGATGTTGCTTCAGACAGACTCAAGCACCTGCCAGACCGTGTCATATGGCCCGCGCCATTATGTAAACTTGCTAAGATTGAAACTAACAGATAAACAACACACAGTCACTATGGCGATCAATACAATCCAATCATTTTCAATAAAGCCTATCTGATACATTCTATTATAACCATATTTTTACCATGTGGATTTTTGCCAGGAAAAACATTTTGAGACGGTTATTGCCTATTACATAAATTTTAGTTACCCTTTGATTAGCTAGTGTAGAAAAACAAACCAGTCAGCAAATACATTCAAATTTGTGAATAGCAATACTTTAACCCTTTACTCCAAATATATGCATTTTTATGCCTTTAATTGATTCCAGCACTGAAGAAAATAGTTCCATTTTATACAGTCATGAACATGTACCATAACCAGATGGTTTGTTTGTTGACATCCCTTTCTGCCATCTATTGGCTAATTGGACGCCCCAGAGAGAGGGGAGCGATACAGAGAACCCAAGTGCGATGCCCTTCTCTTATTATTGAAAGAGTTCTCTGGTTCTTTTAGATGCCCAGTGTAAAGCACTGATATATCAGACCTCTGTTTATAAAGTCTCATTCGAAGGACTTGGCCTGGCGGGGGATCGACCCCTGACGTCCTAATAGGGACAATAACCAGAATGGGCAATCAATGATTACAAAGCTCACCTCCTGAAAGGAACATACCTCAACGCAAAACCTTAACATTGACCCTAAAGTTCAAGGTCAAAGTCACAAAACTGCATTGCATCCTGGTCTACTCATTAAGGCGCATTAGCATATGAAGTTTCATGACCGTAGGTGCATTCGTTTTATAGAACTATTCCAGAATAATTTCTTGAATGTTCATGAACAATTCTAGAAGCGGCCATTTAACGTTCATGAACTTTCTGCAAAAATTCTAGAAATTTGATGGTTTTAGAACCATTGATCTAGAATTACAAAAGTTCTTGAACTCCTTTTCTAGAATGTTTAAAGAAATTCTTGAAGTTTTAGAAGTGGCCATTTAACGTTCATGAACTTTCTAAAAAAAAAAACACTTTTCACAGGGGTGACATTTGCAAATAGTTTGGTACTATTTCAGACACTGTGTAACATGGAATTTGATCTGGATCCAAACTGTTTGACACTATTATATATTCAAATTTACTTCAGTTAAAAAAGCATATATAAATGGATTTTGATTCTTTTTCGCAGATGATATATTTAAAGCAGGTGACAATTCAGCATGATAACAATTCAGCATAACAGCTGAACTGATTGGTACTTAGATAACTTGATCACATAATTCCAGGGGACAGTAGACGAGTTCTATATATACTGGTAGCTCCATTATGAAGGTATTAAGATCACAAGGAATCTGAGGGCAATCAGGCGTAGTCAAATATCATGATTGTATCTCAAACTAGCTACAGTCAAGTCTAGATAACTCCATCTCACTTAAACCTTCATTTCCAATACTCAATATAAACTAATGAAACTCATTTAAGTCAAACATTACGTTCCTGTAAGCCATGTTTTAATTCTGAAATATCCGGTACAGGTAAATTCAACTTGAGCAAATTTGATATGTCAAAGTTTGACCATACTATAACTTCAGTAGCGAACTTGAAACTCGGCAGGGCTGTAGATATTAAGTCTTATCCCATGGATACGCTTTTTACACATTTAATTCCTCCACTGAAGAAAATAGTTTCACTTTATACAGTCATGAATATGCACCAGCAGAAATATTTCTTTATCCTAGAAGATTGTAGCTTAAAGCAAGCTGAAAGTAGAGCAGAATACACTTTAAGGTGCATTCGGCTCTACTTTCAGTCTGCTTTAAGAGGTCACCTGTCTTTCAAACTCGCAACAGGCTATGGGGTAAAGGGTTAAATATTCTCAGCTTTATGACTGTACCAAACAATATGCTGTGACTATTCAGCAGGAGCCGGGTAAAATGTCATATGTTGGCGATTACGTCTACTTAAAATTGGCACATCCTTCTTTCCCCAAGGTCTTCAATAGTGATTGTATTCACTCTTTAAAGGGACTGAAAACCAAATGGTGTATTTCCAAAAATAGAAGAATATACTCAAATACAACCAAATGTGTAGCATTACCATGCATCTGGCATTACAGAAATATGATCAGCCTAAAAACAGCCTAAAGAAAGTCACCCAAATAGTTTTTTAGATATTTTCCATCGCTTTTTCAATTCCGTCTACTAGACTGACTAAATCAATTTCATATCGTTTACAAACATGCAAACATAAACAGAAAATAATAACATCTTATCCATCCCTATACACTCAACTAGGTTAAAAGTGGACCACTGTTAATTGAATAGCACACTGGCTCAGTTGGTAGGACGTCTCACTCAATTTTCTGTCCGGGTCCTAGGTTCAAATCCCACCAAAGCTCAAAATTGTTTTTCTTTAAAATGCATTTTTAAAAAACAGAATTTCTTATCTTACACTAATATTTGTGCATATATAAGCGTCTGACATACATTTACAAATTATTTTTTCTATGCTAAATTTGGTTGTCAGTCTCTTTAAAAGGTTTAAATACAAAGCCCAGCATTATTGCTTTAAGCCAAACTTTCAATGAGAGCTCTGACTCTTAGATATCAAGGTATATGGCATTGTTAAATAGTTCTATCTTATATGTGCAACATGATAAATTCTAAGTTCTTATATTCTAGCAGGTTACTTGGGTAGCTAAAAGCAGGCTGAAAGTAAAGCTTTCAACCTGCTTTTAGTGGTCACCTGTCTTCAAAACTATAGGAACAGGCTATGAAGTAAAGAAAGGGTTTAGATGGTCAAACAACCTAGGGGATGGTCACACTTTTCTCTTTGATCACCGAGTACAAGTTCTCTGCTTAACCCCTTCCCTCATAGAAGCGCCTTTTAGCCCATTCAGTTTATTTCTCCGCTTTAGAAAATAGTTCCAATTTATACAGTCATGAATATGTATGATAATGAATATTGTCTTTATTCTATCAGATGGTAGCTTAAAACAGGCTGAAAGTAAAGCAGAATGCGCCTTAAGGTGCATTCTGCTTTACTTTCAACCTGTTTTAAGTAGTCCCATATTTCAATACTAAAAACAGGCTATAGGGTAAAGGGTTAAAGGGACTCACAACCGAATGGTGTACTTGTCAAAATAAAATAAAATACTCAAATAAAAGCAAATTTGTGGCATTATTTGGCTTCTGACATTAAAAAAATATGATCAGTCCAAAAAAAGTCTCAAGAATCGTCACCGAATCTTAGTTTTTTTTTAGATATTTTCCATCATTTTTCTATAGCGTTAGCTAACGGTATAGTTGTTGTTGTTGCTTCTCTACACGGGCTCAGACATAAACCCGAGCCGAATATGTACTATCAATCGCTACCAGTGAAGTACGTTAATTCGCTACCATATAGATAGAGAGCGCCAGTAGCCGTGTGGTTAAAGGCGTTTGCCTTTTATTTCATGTTTGTCTCCGCATGGAGGGTCACGGGTTCCAATCCCACAAGAGCTTCTTCTTTTTCTTTTTTTTTAAATGCATTTTTTAACAGAATTTATTATCCGAAACTAAATCTTACCCATTTATATAAGCATTTGACATATATTCACAAATTACTATTTTTAATGCTAAATCCGGTTGCGAGCCTCTTTAAACAATTTTTTTGCTGAAATTCGGAATTAACATATTTTTAATTGTTTACCTAATTGCAGAAACATGATCAAATAGAGATATGAGTTTGATGCAGATCTGATTTCTTTTAACTAGTTCTGGTTCCTAACTGTAAACAAACACTCTGAGATACTCTGGTTCCCAATGTGCTCAAAGGGTTAATTATCATTCTGAGAAAAAGGAAATATGGTCATAGAGGGCGCCACAGGTATATGAATGCAATATTATCCCTAAGCAACCATAATTGTAAAAAGTCTTTGATCATCAGGAAAATTCTTTGTAATTATGGTATTTTCATTGTTATAGAGAAGACTAATATGATTCCATATATTTAAGGAACAAAACCGGAGATGAAAGGACAGCATGAATTTACTCTAATACCTGTCATTACGTACAGTGTAGCCCCTATATCACAACCAGTCAAAACAGCCTTAATTTTACATCAATTTTTAACCAGGTGGCTGCTTAAAGCAAAATGAAGTTAAAGCAGAAAGCTCCTAAAGGAGCATTCTACTTTACTTTCATCTTGCTTTAAGCAGCCACCTATCTTTAACACTGAAAATTTTGCTTTCTTTTTGAGAGGTTGGAAAAGTGGGGTAGTACTTTACTCATTATATACCCCTTATTCAATAATCATAAAATAATAGACAATTAATTCACAGTTTTCATCTGGATCAGATGCTATAATAATTCTGAATCTGATAAGGATACAAACTTTTGGACATTCCTATTCAATTTTCCCGCCATACAAAGCCAAAATGTAAACCTATAAAAACTCTTTTTTTTTAAAAAAAAAATCAAAATAAGACCATCTCAAAGCAACTCAAGGGTTAATAAAGTTAAATCAGAAATCTTCGACTTTATTCATATTCCAGAAAGGAAATTATCTACTATAAGGTCTATAAATCTTGACCCTTTAATTCTCTAGCTATATATTAGCTTATATTGAGGCTATTTGACAACAGTGTACGCCAAGAATAGACAGGTTCTGAAGGAGCTCTCTGATCAGGGTCTTCATTGTTTTCTGACATTCTGTTTAATATGAATCTGTACTCTTTCCTGGGAAAAGTTTTCTATATTTCAACAGCCAATGTAATAGTTCAGATGATTGATGTTCATAGTGGAATATTTAGCAGAAGAAGCTTTATAGGGTTAAAGTATTGGACTCCAGTGAAAGATTCAATAATAGTTCATCATACGTTCAATCAAACACGCTTTAAACTTATTATTATATAAAATTTCCCTCTAATTTCAACTTGTTTCACATATGATATTAACACCGAACCCATTACTCCATATTCTGTTTCTAGTTTGAAGATACTAGTGATCACTTAAAGCAGGTTGAAAGTAAAGCAGAATGCTTACAATTAAGTAACCACATGCTAGGATATAGAAACTACATTTATTTCTTATGATACACATTCATGACTTTATAATTTGGAACTATTTTCTAACGTAGGGGAATAAATTAAAGGCGTAAAAAGGCGTATTTAAGGAGTAAGAGCAGCCATCTGATGTGGGGACATTTTTAACCCATTACCTTATAAATACGACTTTTTACGCCTTTCATTTATTGCTTGGCTGAAAATATAGTTACAATTTTTACAGGTATGGATATGACTATCAAAAGAAAAAATTTCTAAATCCTAGAAGATGATAGCTTAAAGCAGGCTGAAAGTAAAGCAGAATGTGCCTTGAGGCACATTCTGCTTTACTTTCAACCTGCTTTAAGTGGTCACATATCTTCAAAATTTGAAACAGGCTATGGGGTAATGGGTAAATGGCAGAGTAGGAATGTGAAAAGCAATTGATATGAGGTTCAGTAAAACCTCACTATATCGACCACCATATTTGTTGATTATTGTGTTTAAGGCAGGTGGTTGCCTAAAGCAAGGTGAAAGTAAAACAGAAAGCTCTTTCAGGAGCTTTCTGTTTTACATTCACCTTGCTTTAAGCAGTCACCTGTCTTTTATACAATCAATTAGCTTCCCTTTAGTGGTCATAATAGAGATATTTTACTGTAAATTGTATATAAAGTATTTTAAGGCATGAAAAATGATTAACCAATTACCCCATAGCCTGTTTCTATTTTTGAAAATAGTTGACCACTTAAAACAGGTTGAAAGTAAAGCAGAATGTGCCTTCAGCCACATTCTGCTTTACTTTCAGCCTGTTTTAAGCTAATATCTGCTAGGATAAAGAAAATATTTCTTATGGTACATATTTTTGACAGTATAAATTGAAACTATTTTGTTCAGTAGAAGAACAGAATTGAGGTGTAAAAAGATGTATTTGTGGGGTAATGGGTTAAAATAGGAGCTGAAAACATTTTTGAGGCAGACATTTATTCAGTTGACTATAATTTATCAGTCTTTTCGCCATGCCCTTAGCACCTGACCTTAAATGCCCAGGTATAATCAACAAAACCCGTAGGGGTCTTAAAAGGCACTTTATTAACCCTGCTAAGCTTTAAATCCTTGAACACAAACGAAATGTCTTCTCCTTCCAATTGTGGCCTGCTGGAATTCTAAAATTTATTAATTCCGTTATTGAATGAAGTATGATCAGAGTGACAAACAGTTTGGATCCAGTCCAGGCACTGAGTTACTCGGCATCTGATCTGGATCCAGAGTTTTTGCATGTACAAGTTAAAAACTAGTGCTTGCACTTTAAATGTTTATCGATCTATCAGTCTGTCCCCTTTCCTGAAACACCTGACCCTAAACACCCAGGTATCATCAACAAAATAACTGGAGGGGTCCTGAAAAGCACTTTAATAACCCCTTAATTCTTAGCATGCTTTAGTGGTGAAACCATGATAACCTTTCCAAACAGTTTGGATTCTGATGCGATGCCGGGTAACGCGACATCGCATCAGGATCCAAACTATTAGCCACTCTAACGCTGTTTTGAAAAATTTGAACATTTTATTGTTTGGAACAGTAGCAGACGACAATTGTTGCAGACACACAAAAAATACCCAGCTTGCAAAGCATTAAAGCTGTCCACAGTGTACTAATAACCCACTGAGGATCCAATTTGATCAAATTTTGAACGGTGATTTCAACAATGCAGTTTAGCATTCTATTCTATGCTGGACACAAATCCCGCCTAAGACGTTTTTGGATTCATCATATTTCTTTTGTAAATATTCATACTGTGAACGTGACAGATACGCAAGGTAGTGAGGCTGAAGAGGTATTAACTTTTTGCATGCTGGGTAATTTTTTACTCTGCAACAATTGTCGGCTGTTTTTAAAAAAAAAAATTCTGAATTTTCTTTTCAAAACAGGGTCAGAGTGTCAAACAGTTTGGATCCTGATGACACGTCGCATTATGCGGTGTTTCACCAGGATCCAAACTGTTTGCACAGATAATCACGAATCTGCCGCTAGTGTACAAAGAGTTATAACTCTTTGCATGCTGGGTAATATCATCATCTGCAACAATTATTGCCCTCTGCTACACTTCTAAAATTAAAATTTTCACAAAATTTCTTTTAGAATTACAGTCAGTGGCAAATAGTTTGGATCCTGATGAGATACCTCATAATACAGCATCTCATCTGGATTCAAACTGTTTGCAAAGTAATCGATCATTGTTACATGACTACAGTCGAGAATCTGTTATTCTTTCCCAATAAACGTGTTTTCGCTAAAACTATTATTTGCAGTGCAAACAGTTTGGAGCCAGATCAGACGCCGGTGTCTGATCAGGCTCCAAACTGTTTACCACCAAGATAAACATGAAATATCATAATTGTCCAAAAATTGTTCTTTTCTACGTTTTAGTGCTTTGCATTTGCGTACGTTTGCGTTTAAACGGGAAAGAATAACAGATTCTCCACTGTAACATGAAAAGAGCTAACTCTTTCAACAGTTGCCACCTTCAAATTTGTTGTTTGCAAAATATTTAGATTTCTTTTATTTTCTGTGAGTTTATGACGACAAAATACCAAACAGTTTGGATCCTGATTATTTGTCAAATCACTCAGATGGACTTGATATATGATTTAAATTGAACCTGATCAACAATAACAATTCTGATCACACTTCCTAGGAAAAGGGTTATACCGTACTTGTACTTTTTAACTCTTTCAACACTAAGTAACTCTTTTGTGTTATTAGGTTCCCTTGTAGATCACTTTAGTTACCAAAATATGAACCAGTCTACTTGGAATTATGCTGGGTAGTTTAATAAATATTGGCCTAAATTAGCAAACAGTGCAGACCCAGAAAGCCAACTGAATAGGGTCTACACTGTTTGCAAATGTAATCAGCACAAAATTATTTTAAACAGGTTTATTGATTTGAAAGAGCTACCTCCTTTATAAAAAATAAAAATTGAAAAGGAATAATCTGTGTCCTGTAGATTTCCTCCTACAGTGCTGTAATAATATGGCTTGCATGTTCGTAACACTTCTCGAATAGAATCTTCCATTTCAATAACAAAAACAACAGATAAATATAATATTAAAATTTCCATAATGTCTGAAAGTGTGTTAAACATCGACTTATAAAATAACGTAAATTTTCCTCAGAAAGGAGTGCAGACTCATTCTAGAGAGATCCTATAAGAAAACAGTGTATATACCCTGATCTGAGACAGGTCCTGCAGATGTCTGATCTAAGTCTATACTGTTTTCAAAAACATTAATATACGTACACTATAACCAGTGGGAGAAGGGTGACTAAATTGAGTTCCTATTTCAAAGCTCAAGATAAAACTAAAATCCTTATTTCTGCATTAAACTCTATGGTGTCACTACTCATTAGAATCATCTCTTCGAGACAATAATAATGAGTAGTAACACCATAGGAGATGGTGCTGAAATGTTGGATTTATTCAGATTACTCCCTCTTATCTGGAGCCATGAATTTAATGAGACTTGCCTGTATTTGGAGAAGCCATGCCATGTCTACTGTTTACCTGTTTATTATGAACCTTTTTTTATATTAGATAAAAAAATCAATTCTTTTATAATTCAAACATTTTTTTTTCTCTTTTTTGCTTTCTTTTGTTTTTCCATGTAAGCTGAAACTTTTGTTCATTTTATACTGTATAATTATTTTCCAATAATGACAGAGGATATGAGTATTGCAGTAATTATCTCCCTTTATTAAAGAAACGGAATTTCAGAGACTCTATGTAGTTTTATAACCCTTTTCTTATTATAAACATAATAGTCTGACACTCTTTTTAAAAATTGTAGACCATGATCAGACAGATCAGAGTTTGATCAGGGTCTGCACAGTTTTCAGATAGGAAATATAAGAAGTGACGTATGTTTTTATTGCCTTTCACGCTGTGCAGATACCAAGCTTTTCAGCATGTATTTGTATGATAAGATTCAAGAGACTGTATCTTACTCCTTGTACAAATCATACTGTTTGTATTTTACTATTGCCGCCTGTCTTCAAAACTAGAAACAGGCTATGGGGTACTGGGTTAAGAAATAGTCTTTCTCATGGAGAAACTCACAAGGGATGATTTAGACAATATACTTATCACTGATCATAGCAAGTTGATTGGTTTAAATCCAGCTTGAATCAATTAGCTTTTAGATATAGCCTTATAAACTTCATGCAATCAAACAAAAACAGCTTCTATTTGTGATTTGGCAAAATTCAATGCAGTTTCCCGACTAATGTGTACAGTCAATGGAAGATTTGCTTGCAAAATCTAACTGTAACACTTTAATTTGATAAACTGTAAGAATTTTTCTCCAAACTGAGAACTGCAAACTAGCCCTAGGTAGTGTTGTCTTATTTATTTTCATGAGAGATCTACATTTTAAACAAGTGGGTCAGAATGGCCCTGGAGAGCTTTTTACCTGGGTACATTCAAAATAATGTGTCCTAGATTTCAATAGGCAAAAATTTTGAGCAAGTTTCATGAAGATCAAATGATATTTGAAGCCTCTCGAGTGTTAATAAGATCTTTCTATGATTAGACCTAGTGGCCTAGTTTTTGACTGAACATGACACATATCATTCAAAGTTGACCTAGATTTCTTCTGGACATACATCTTCATTAAGTTTCATGAAGATCAAATAAAATTTGTAGCCGCTATAGAGTTTTATCAAACCAAATGTGGATGATGGACGGAAAACAGACTTCACACATCCAGTTAACCTTGCATGGTTCCACTGGTGAGCTAAAAAACATTATTCCTACTCTCCATATAGCCATATGTTCAAATCACTTGTATGCAACTGTGGATTTAAGCATGTAGGAGCTTTCTGCTTTACTTTTATCTTGCTCAAGCTATGCCATTTGTTATTTAGGGTCATAAACGATTATTGATTTGTGGCACTGATTATAATGAGGAGGAGTAGATTAGTGCTAAAACAGAAATTGCACATCACTAACTTATTATTGCTTTTACCAGCCATTGATAACTGACCTTTATAAACAATGATTATAAGTAGAAAAGCTCAAAGTATAGACCGATTTTATTGACCTGTCAGGTTGGAGTTTCCATGCGGACCATTGCATTTCAACTTTGGGGGTGACAGCACACTCTTTTATTATAGGAATTTACCGTTGATGTCTGCCGTTTTTTCTCAACATTACATATTAGTGGACAATTTGACAAAAGGAATATAATGAAGAATAACAAACAGCTTGAATCCGGATCAAACGTTGCATTACGGGGCGTCTGATTCGGATTCAAGCTGTTTGCAAATGTAAGCCAAGTCTTAATTTCCCCTCCCTCTAACAAAGAACAATGCATGCAATCTTTGTCTTCTATAAGGTGTTGTTTAAAGCAGGCTGAAATTTAGTAAAGCTGAATACTCCTATGGCTTTAGCTACCGTTTGCTTATACAGTATAAACTCGGAAAACCGGAGTCCCAGAAATCCGGAATCCTCGGAATACCGAACTTTCTGTCCGGTCCCGATTTTTTTCCTTCTTATTTTAACCAAAAGTAAGTCTCAGAAAACCGGAACCTCAGAATTCCGAAAACCGAACGATTTTCTCGGCCCAAAATGTTCAGATACACATAAAATTACCTCGGAAAACCGAACATCCACTGTATTTATCACCTCGCGTCTCAAATGTCACCATTGCGATCATGGAAAATTTACTCAACCGAGTCGGCCTGCAAACACATCTTGGACACTTAGCGTATGTGTAAGATTGCGTAATGGGTGGGGTGTTTATTGGAGATGACACGAGTATTTCACCGTTGTGACACTTGATTGCTTATTAAAATAAGGCTCCGATCTGACAATGCTACAGCAACAAAAATGCGTTCCATTGTTCGTAGTTTGTTTCGAAGTACGTCGGTACGCTTTACTGTTTAGAATTCAAATTTATAAAAGTTCAGTACGGCATTCTAAAGACAGAAAGAAAGGAAATAACTCAGTTATATTTCATAATTATTGTTTGCAATTGCGTACTGAATGCGTGTGTTGTAGAAGCAAAGTCTTACTGTATAAACAACTGCTCAATTAGGTCATCTAATAAACTACGCAAAACGAAAACAACGACACTCGATTTGCACAGCAAAATTTCCGTTAGCGCTATATTCGCAAAATTCGGGAAACGTTCTTGATTATATTGAATCTGCGAACTTCCATAGAATAATGTGCTGCTCAAAATGTGAATAAAGTAAGCCCATCAAAAGTTGATACTATGGCGGTTGTTTCGTTTTATAATGGTTGCGACAATCTAAAAATTGAAGTGTTTATTCAAAACACAGATGCTTCTAACCTATGGGAATACGTTTATATCCTGTGATTTAACCCTTAAAATGCAGAGTACACACAAGTGTACATTACACACGGCAAAACACGGTAAATAATTACTGAGCTATTGTTAAAAATGCTCTGTCGTATTGAAAGTTTATTCTCATTCTTGATCATATCAAACAGTTTGATCTAAATGATAATTCACTGTTACGTTCATGTTATTGAGTTATAGATCCGGCTTGTGAAGATGCCTCGGCCTGAATATTAGCACTAATTCATGAAAACTCAGAAAACCGAACACCTCAGAAAACCGAACTTTTTACCTGGTCCGGAGGGTGTTCGGTTTTCCGAGGTTTTACTGTACATGTACTTGTATGTAGGAAATATTTCTTATGGCACATATTCATAATTGTATAAAGTGGAACTAATTCTTAAGTGGAGAAATAAATTAAAGACATAAATAGGCATATCTGCTATAATTTCATCAAGCTCTAAAAAAGCGGATATTTTTCTGAAACACTAAAAGCCTTTTTTGTGTTTATGAGTGGTCAATAATATAGACTTGTTTAAGATTTCAGTGAGGCCATTTACAGGGTAGGCGTCAGGGAGATGTACGTACAAGAGCAAGAATAGCTTACACCTTGGGCTTCGTAAAATCTCATTTCACTTGAGCACCATCATCATAAAATTTTTGAATGCTAAATAATAAAGTTACACCTTTCTCCCCTATATTTGTGACAAATAGTTTGTATCCTGATCAGACACTTAGATAATCTGCTTCTTCATTTACTTCTAGAAAAATTGTTCACAGCATACAAAAGGCTAACATCTTAACCTTAATTAGAGACTCACCAGCTTCTAAAATAACCACAAAGGTGATATGATGGTTGGATATTTGACTGAAGTCTTTGCCCAAGGAATAGCCCCAAGTACCCTTATTCTTTATTAGTACATGGCAGCACCTCACCCCACCCCTCTTTATGCTGAACAAATGTTTCTTTATAAATAAAATAGGTATATATATACTGTATATCTTAAAATTATCCTAATATGACTTTTCCCTTTAAATACTCCATAACTACGCCTTTTTACACCTTTCATTCATTCCTCAACTAAAGAAATTATAGTTCAACTATATACATAATTGTAGTAATGTAGCATCAGAAATGTTTTTCTATTTCCTAGCAGATGGTAGTTAGCTTAAAGCAGGTTGAAAACTATCTGTTATATGATCATTGTCCTGCATTAATTAACCCATTACCACATGGCCTGTTTCTAGTTTTGAAGACAAGTGACCATATAAAGCAGGTTGAAAGTAAAGCAGAATGTGCCTTAAGGCACATTCTGCTTTACTTTCAACCTGCTTTAAGCTATCATCTTTTAGGATTTAGTAAATATTTCTTGTAATACTCATTCATAACTGTATAAGGAAGAACTGTTTTCTTCAATGGAGTAATAAATTAAAGGTGTAAAAAGGCGTATGATGGGGTAATGGGTTAAGCAATAACAATTAATTAGGAGCTGTCTATATTACATTTGCCCTGCAGTAAGAAGTAACGCTAATCTATACTATAATAGGACCCCCATTATAATTCTCCTATATTAGAAGTTATTGCCACTTAACACTTTACTCCATTTCCTGTTTCTAGTTTTGAGGACAGGTGACCTCTTAAAGCAGGCTGAAAGTAAAGCAGAATGCATTTTAAGGCACATTCTGCTTCACTTTCAACGTGCTCAAGTTAACCATCGATGTGCCAAGATATAGGAAATATTTCTCAAGTTGTATGTTCGTTACTGTATAAAATATAACTAGTTTCTTCAGTGGAGGAATGACTTAAATACATAAAAAAAAGAGTTTTATGGAGTAAATGGTTAACCCATTACTCCATAAATAAGCCTTTTTACGCCTTAAATTTATCCCCCTAGTGAAGAAGATAATTCAAAATAAACTATTATGAATTATGCAACAAAAGATATATATTCTATTTTCTAGTAGATGGTAGCTTAAAGCAGATTGAAAGTAAACCTGCTTTAAGTGGTCACATGTCTTCAAAACTATAAATAGGCTATGGGGTAAAGGGTTGCGACAGGTTTTACTGTTTTTCACTGTCCGTGCAGGGTCACTGTCCCCGCCATCATCCCAGCACTCCTTGACACCTGTGTCGTGTCAGTTATGGGCTCCTTCTCACCTGCCCATAAAAGGTCCTGACAACCCACACTCCGCCCAAATTACTACCCATCATGAAATTGACATGACTGTTTCGAGCCCGAAAAGCCCGAAAAGTGCTATCAGTGAAGAATCATTGAACAATCTTTATACATTACAACCTCTCGATTAGTAAGAAAGAATGAGAATATTTCAAACACTTTTAGCCTTCTTTAACTCATTACCTCATAAATACGCCTTTTTACGCCTCTGATTTATTCTTCCATTAAAAAAATAGTTCAGATTTATACAATGATAAATATTCATCATAAGAAATGTTTTCTATTTTCTGGCAGATGGTAGCTAAAAACAGGCTGAAAGTAAAGCAGAATGCGCCTTAAGGCGCATTCTGCTTCACTTTCAACCTGCTTTAAGTTGTCACCTGTTTTAAAAACTAGAAACAGGCTATGGGGTAATGGGTTAATACGCGATCTAGGTTAAAGCAATGAGACTTATTTTGAGTGTTACGTATAGCTAACGCTTACTGTGTAGGAAATCTGTTGCAAACAGAGAAAACCCAAATCAGAGGGCTCCTTCACTCTTATTATGGTCTACACTGTTTGTCATTCTTTTTTTAATTATTTTGGATACAAATCCATTGTATTTTCATTCCTCACTGACAATGAATATAATTGAGTGTCAAAGAGTTTGGATCCAGATGACATGCTGAATCACCTGACATCTCATCTAGAGCAACATTGTTTGTAAAAGTCACTGATATATGCTGTTAACGCGAGTTAACACGTTACCCCATATACATGTTTAACTCATTCCCCCATAGAAGCGACTTTTAGCGTATTTAATTTATTCCTCCGAGGAAGAAAACAGTTCCACTTTATACCCTCATGAACAATTACTTTTACAACTATTTTATATAGCATAGCAGATTTTAACTTAAGCAGGCTGAAAGTAAAGTAGAATGTGCCTTAAGGCACATTCTGCTTTACTTTCAACCTGCTTTAACCCATTACCCCATAGCTTGTTTCTATTTTGGAGGCAAGGTGACCACTTAAAGCAGGTTGAAAGTAAGGCAGAATGTGCCTTAAGGCATATTCTGCTTTACTTCCAGCCTGCTTTAAGCTTTAACCATGTTCTTGTTGGTTGAAGCTAAAAGCAGGCTGGAAGTAAAGCAGAATATAAGTGTTTCTTTAAGTATTGATGGTCATAAGGTAACAACTTAAAGCAGGTTGAAAGTAAAACAGTATTGACCTTAAAGGTACATTCTGCTTTACTTTCAGCTTGCTTTAAACTGCTATCTGCTAGCATAATTATAAAAAAACTTAATTTTTCAGTACTTTAAATTCGTTTTCAGTGGAGGAATAAACTGTGAGTTATATTATAAGCAAATACCAGTTGGTGAATATGATGTCATTAGAGAAATACATTAGTTTCCATATCTTTATAATGGAATCTAAAGTTTTTCTGATTATCTTCCTTATATGAACTTGTTTTTTAAAATTGATACAATATGATATCTTTACAATAATAATTCACTAATGTTGACACACCTACGTTTGTCTGCTTATTGTGACATCTTTATCTCTTCTTTGAACAAGAAAACAAAACCAAATCACAATCTGATTGAAACATTCTTCTCACCACCTTTTCAATGCTGTTGTTAACCATTTCATCACTGAAAACAATTACGCAAGCACTTTGTATATAGTTCTGATCCAGATATTAGCTTATTTAGACCAGTATTTATTAAACTACCTAAATTTCCAAGTTGACTAGTAGTTTCAATGTTTTGGTAATTAAAATGATTCACAAGGGAAGCTACTAACCTACAAGAGTTACTTAGTGCTGAGAGTTCAATTAAACTTCTTCCAGAACTTTCTTGTTTACAATCCCACCATCAACCTGTCTGCAACATCATCACTTAGTCCTCTGTTGAGTGGTCATATAAGTACAGTAAAACCTCCCTATTACCTACATTAAAACGAAGGCTATGGGTAATTGATTGTATAATATTAATATATAAACTGCTCTTTCTAATGTTTCGACCTCTAAGGGCCTTTTTCAAAGAAAATCACGTCAAAACACACATCACATTTTTGTTACATTGTATAATAGACAGGTGACAGCTTAAAGCAAGGTGACAGTGAAACAGAAAGCTCCTAAAGGAGCTTTCTGTTTCACTGTCACCTTGCTTTAAGGGGTCACCTATCGTAAACACCCTAGTAATTAACATAATTTAGTGGTCGTAAGAGAGAGGTTTTACTGTATTCACCCAAGTTTTCTGCCAATCGCTGAGTTAATCCATTACTCCAAACATGTGCAAACATTTTTGCACCTTTAATTTGTTCCTCCACTGAAGAAAGTTACATGGTCATATAGTTTTTATATACGCCATAAAAAATAGTTTCTAAATCCTGGCAGAGGTTAGCTTAAAACAGGCTGAAAGTAAAGCAGAGTATGTATTAGGGTGCATTATGCTTTTAACTTTCAACCTGTTTCAAGACTTAGTGGTCACCTGTTTTCAAAACTAAAAACAGGCTTTGTGGGAATTTAAAGTCTTTACCATAAATGCCCGAAACTGACAAAAACGGCTTTTTCCCTGTAATAGGTAAAATTCAAATGCAAATATCACTTGCCAGAATCAGAAACCACTTGCCGCCTGGGGTTAGGGCAAGTGGGTTAGGGGTGAAGACTGAATTTAGGGATAGCTAGTATAAATTTGCAGACAGTTTGGATTTGGATCAAAACTGTTTGACACTTGTCTTTAAGTTTATTCAATTTAAACATGAAGAAATCCTTATAATTTGATATTTTTTGCGGATGACAATTTCAAAGCAGACACGTACCATCCAGACAGGATAGGGCTTAAACTGTATTCTTAACTCATGCCCCCATTATACGCCTTTTTACGCCATTAACTTATTCCGTCATTGCAGAAAATAGTTCAAATTTACACAGTTATGAATATCTATCTGAAGATTTTTTTTGATATTCTAGCAGATGGTAGCTTAAATCAGGCTGAAAGTAAAGCAGAATGTGCCTCAAGGCGCATTCTGCTTTACTTTCAACCTGTTTTAAGTGGATACCTGTCTTCAAAACTAGAAACAAGCTATGGGGTAATAGCTTAAGGTGTAACATATCACAAAAGATAAAAAAAATAATTGAAAAGCAACCAAAAGATGAATTACATGGAAAATGTTTGAAAATTATCTTTGGGATTGTGATTTTGTGTGGCAAGGTATTATAATGTAATTTATTCAACGTGAAAACAAACAAAGAGATATAAAGTAGACTCCTCTGCAATATCATTAACCTTCAGCGCCTTACCCTTTTCTGTTTCCTTTTAAATAACGACCAGTTTAACCCTTTCCCTCAAAGGAGTGCCTTTTAACGCATTTTATTTATTCCTCCATTGAAGAAAATAGTTCTAATTTATACCGTCTTGAACAACTGGACCATAATAAATATTACCTACATCCTTATAAATCAGACTGAAAGTAAAGCAGAATGTACCTTAAAGTACATTCTTGTTACTTTCAACCAGCTTAAGGCACATTCTGCTTTACTTCCAGCCGGCTTGTATTTCTTGTGGTACATATTTTGAAAGGGAGGAATAAATAAAAGGCGTAAAAATGTGTATTTATGGGGTAATGGGTTAATGAGACAAAATGTTTTGGAAGATAAAATATGCTACAGGGTAACCCTTACAATTCTGAATTTTCCAACGAATCTTTAATTTTTGATAAATGAGCATTTTATTGTGACTATTGAGAGGGATGTGTTCCCAAAATAAATACGTACAGCTGAAACAGCCACAAGATAATGGGTTAAAACAGGATGAAAGTAAGATAGAACGCTGATTTATATAATTATAATAAGCTTGCTGTTTTAATATATTTGCCTTATTATATTGAAACTGGAACCTATTTTAATTAAATACCATTAATGAATATTCTATAGGATGGGGGCTATAGCAATGTCTAATTTCCTTATTTTGTCAAATTTATTTTCCTGTCAATCTGTCTGTTGATCTACCCTATGTATCTTATATAAGTGCATATTTGATTACATTAGAGTATATTCTCTCTGAAAAAAAGGGTTTGAAATCTGCTTGCGAGTTTTCATTTCATCTAAATTCAGCTAGTTAATAATATTCAATAATTAACTCACCTTTTTATTTACTTTGAAGCTAACTTTTCTCAAGTTAGTCTCTTTGAAAATATCACAAGAACTGTGTTAAAATTAACATATTTCATTAAATATTATCTGTAGTAATGCATAATATCAAATAAAGAAATTCCTTTAAACCATTTCCTTGCTGGAAACTGGTGTGTATATATTTGCAAACACTGTAGATCCTGATCAGAGGGCTCTTTAAGTAGCTCTCTGAGTCGGAGATGCACTGTTTATTTTACTCTATGAAACATTTCTAAAAACAGCCCCAAAATCAACAAGAATTAGTAATAGTTCAACGGTGGAATAGTCCATATTAAAAATTCAGAATAATAAGGGTTTAAATATGTATATTTCACCCATTTGATCAGCAATCAGTGTTTTGCATCTACGATACAGTACTTCCCAAGAAATCATGCAATCTTTTAAAGACAATGTTATAGAGGCATTAAAACAGATGACAGCATAATGAAGGACAAAAGTAATGCAGAAAGCTCCCTAGGGAGCTTTCTGCATTACTTTTATCCTGCATTCAGCAGCAATCTTTCATACGGAAACACCATGCTTTAATAAGTCTCAAGTCTATAATGAAAGGGTGTTGAATGTGGGCGTGAGTGTCTATCATCCGCTGTACCAGGTTGTACAGGGTATATCGCAATCAAAGTGATAATTCATCATAAATATAGCTACAGTTGGTAGTAAATTTTACAGTTCCAACCAGATAGTCACACACCAAAATAACTTGTGGACTTCAAACTCTTTGCACGCTTAACCCACTACCCATTAAATACGCCTTTTGATGCCTTTAATTTGTTCCTCTACTGAAGAAAATAGTTCCAATTTAAACAGTTACAAATAAAAATGACAAGAAATATTTTCTATATTCTAGCAGATAATAACTTAACCCATTACCCCAAAGCCTGTGTCTCGTTTTGAACACATGTGACTACATAAAGCAGGTTGACAGTAAAGCAGAATGTGCTTGCTTTGAGCTATTATCTGATAGGATATAGAAATATTTCTTATGTTACATATTCATAACTGAAATAAAAGGAATTAATTTCTTTAGTGGATGAATAATCTAAACACATAAAAAGGCGTATTTATGGGGAATGCGTTATAGCAGGCTGAAAGTAAAGCAGAATGCACCTAAAGGCACATTCTGCTTTACTTTCAACCTGCTTTATGCAGTCATCTGTTTTTTAAACTAGAAACAGGCTAAATGGGGTAATGGGTTAAGTGATGAAACTGTGACAACCTGATATGGTTATATCCTTAGCAGTGAGTTTGGATCACACTCTGACCTTGTTTTAAAAAGAATTGTCAGAAATTTCTAAATTTAGAACAGTAGCAGATGACAAATCACTTAGCGTTTAAAGTAATTTAGAGCTTAACCCCTCCACTCTCAATGACATTATAAAGCGCATTTGCAAACAGTTTTGATCCTGATCAGACACCGCATAACGTGGCATCTGATCAGGATCAAAACTATTTGCCACTTGTTTTGAAATTACATCAGTTATACTGCCTTAAACTCTATCTTTGAAACCATATTGAAGACAATAAAATAAAAGCAGACGACAATATGGCGGTGAATGGGTAAAAACCTCACGATAAATTTGATCATGAAAGGATTAAAGTTTTGGTGTATCACAAATTTTACGACCAACAATAAAAAAGAAGATTTTGATTTACCCATCAAATTCAAAACGTGTTTATATAATAAATTATACTCAACTTTTCTGACTAACAGAACCTTTTAACTCTTAGCATGCTAGCAGCAAATAGGTGATTACCTTTTAGCAACAGTTTAATTCTAAACAAAATCCAAACTGTTTGACACTCTGACTCTATTTTGAAAAGAATTTTTTCAACTTTCTTTTTTTAGAACAGCAGCAGTTGACAATTCCTTTAATAAAGGAGCATTTTGCTTTCAACTTAACCCGCTTTAAGTGATCACCCGTCTTCAAAACTAGATATAGGCTATGGGGTAATGGGTTGTTATAGATAGGTTTCAGCTTAAAGCAAAATGAAAATATTTTAAAGCATGCAGAACGCTCCTACAGGAGCTTTCTGATTTACTTTTTCATGTTATTTTCAAGCAACACATGCTAGCATTCAACTGAAAACTTAAGCTCATTTAGTGATCCTGATAGAGGGGTTGTACTTAATACATTCAACCCTAGCAATGAGTATACTCGTCATTTACAAACAGTGTAGCTATGAGGATTATATTTGTCATATGCAAACAGTGTAGACCATGATCCTTAAGGAGCCCTCCTATCAGGGTCTACACTGTTTGTCATTTTGAAATCTATTGTTTAAATTAACACTAAATAGTCAAAAATGGACTAGACTTATTTTGAAATTGGAATTGTCTCAGAAAAAGTGTTTGGGGTGAATGAGTTAAAAACAAAAGTGCAACCTGGAGGGGGCAGTGTATCAAAAGTAGACATTTAAGTGGTCGTGCTTCATCATAACTTAGCTGTGTGAGTAATGTTCTGTGGTGGTCCAGTTTGATGTGATGTCAAGAAACATAACCAAAGAAAGATCTTATCACACTATTTGTCCACACATACCCAATGTAAAATTCATATTAATAATGTTTTATTGACCGTTTCTCTCACATTCCATTGGAACAGATGGTTACAGATGTCAAATTATGTACAGCCACACCTATGTTGAGCTGCCACTCAGAAGACAAGGATAGTCTTAATACAGTTTCATGCTTAATGCAGGACAAAGGTAAAGCAGAAAGCTCCTTTGGGAGCTTTCTGCTTTACCTTTGTCCTGCATTAACCTGGAACCTCTTAAGAGATTCCATCATAATTATTTCTAAAGAAATCAACTTAAAGCTTGCTTCATGAAGTATTTTTCTCTCAACCACATTTTTTATCACAATACAAAAGCATGGCTAAAACCGCTCTCAATATTAATCTATAGACTTGGGATAAGATTTATTTGCTGAACAAAACTCTGCCTTATCTACTCATTTTATAATGACACACAAAATGTCACACGAAAATCCAATCTACGCCTAATTCGAATCCATAAGGCTGACGTACCGACACCTGGGCCACAATTTTCGACATTTGTCAATTAAATCTTTAAATGTGGGAAAACATGCCATGTTGACTTTAAATAAATATATATTAAGTTTAGATCCGGATCAGATAGCAAGTAATTTGGCATCTGATCGGAATCTAAACTGTTTGTCATTTTTTATCGTATTTCTTCAATTTTAGAGAAGCGCAATGAGGCTATTATTTTGAGCGGACATTTATTAATTTCATATGCCGTCAACCTTTATGATTTGGTGCAAAGGATGTTTTTTCCCCTATGAGCTTGTTTTAAGACAGAGATATTTTCTACTTTATTTTCATCCCCCAGTCAAGAAGAAAGTTTAACACATCGAATCCTAGCAATCACAGAGTACACTCATCATACCTGTAAAGAGTACACTTGTTCAATGCAAACAGTGGAGACCTAGATCAGAGGGTTCCTAAAGGAATCTGGGTCTCCACTGTTTTCCGTTTTACAATATATTGTTAAAAGCAACGGTTACCCTATATAATGATAGATGGACTAGACTTTATTGGACACTGGAATGTTCAATTTGAAGTTTCTGGGGTGGATGAGTAATAACCCATAACTCAATAGGCTGTGTCTAGTTTTGAAAATAGGTGACCTTTTAAAGCAGGTTGAAAGTAAAGTAAAATGTGCCTAAAGTCACATTCTGCATTGCTTTCAGTCTGCTTTAAGCTAACATCTACGACAATATAGAAAATATTGCTAATAGAATATGTTCTTGACTGTATAAATTTGAACTATTTTCTTCAATGCAGGAATAAATAAAAGGCGTAAAGAGGCATATTTATCGGGTAATGGGTTAAGGCGTGAAAATGCATCTCTGTGAGGGAGATATTTCAACTTTTTCAGGCGGTGGTTGTTTCTGGATAGGTTCAAGAGAGTAAACAACTAGGATTAAGCATTCAAATCACGTTTCCGAGTTGCATTTTGGGTAATATATAGTAACCACAAGTTCAACGGCATTCTTACAGCTATTGTATGTCTAGTCACAAACGTAACATTTCAAATACCAAATAAATGTAGTCTGCTGATCCTGCCAAAATACAGAATAAACTCATTTGTTTATATTTTCAAGAAAATCTTATTAAAGTAAGAAATAGTTTGGATCCTGATCAGATGCTGAGTTACTCAGCCTCTGATCTGGATCCAAACCGATTTTCAATGTAAATTAAAATGGGGACACCCTGTATAACTGCTGTAATTAACCTATGATTTGAATTGCTTTTTTCCACAACAAGTACTTGACCAAGAGGTGCAAACTGAAGGGCATTGTAGACCCTGATCACACTCTTTCCTAGGGAGCAGTCTGATCAGGGTCAACACTGTTTGCTCAGGCCTATCTGTCCTAATACTTAGGGTAATTACAGTTATATATGGCATGGTTCCAGATAAGGAGGAGAAAACTGAACAAATGCAGCATTTTCTCACTTATTTCAGCATCAAATCTTAAATCTTCGAGACGATTCTAATGAGTAGTAACACCATAGGATTTAAAGCAGAAATAAAGATTTTAAATTTAGAAATACTCACCTTATCTGGAACCGTGATATGGTATGCGTACTCTACAAGTATAGTGAATGACCCGAGATGTACTTTCTCCTGACACAGCAGGCCCAAAGGTCATGTCTAAAACTTTGAATGCTGATTGCAACTTGACTAAATTTTGCAAACAGTTTGGATCTAGATCAGACATCGTTTCATGTGGTATCTGATCTAGAACCAAACTGTTTAGCATTCATGCCGATGTTTCTTCTATCAAAATGTCTAAAATATAACTTTGAGAAATTAAACTAGACAACAGTTTAGAAGCAGACAACATTGCAGCAGCGAAAGGTCTAATATCTATCAGACCTACCCTAATGAATAAATTATAACAGGTAGTTATGTACTGATTGGCCAACGAGAGCAGCTCCATTCATTTGATAGTGTCTGCTGCATGATACAAGATTGTATTATATGATTAACTTTTTGAACCCTAATTGTCACATATATATATGCATCATTTGCAAGCCGTGTACCTGTGATGAGTACACTTAGCTTTGTCCTATGCAAACAGTGAGGACCCTGATCAAAGGGCTCCTTAAGGTGTTCTGTTTGCTTGACCTCCTTTCGCAATGATTTAAAAATTACTTTACCGTTACAGCATTTTTTATTGTGTTTTTATGTTCTGAAATATTTTCACCTATAGTGTTTACCTGTCTTCAAAACTAGAAACAGGCTATGGGGTAAGTGTGTGGCATTATGTGCTAAACATTTTATCAAGTACAAGCAATTGACTATAGAATTTACTGATACTCTTGTGACATCTTGTTCTAATTGGCCAGGGTATTTATTTTTTATAAAAGATGTACAGAAAAGTCATCTAGAAAAGTTCTAGAATAATTTGAGAAATTCCTCAGGCACTGTTCTAAAACTGAAATTCTTGAACTAAAGTTCAATAAATTGCAGTTCTAGAAGCAACCATTTAACATTCATGATTATTCTAGAAATTAATTCAGAATAATTTTTCAATGAATAACAGTTCTAGAAGTGGCCATTTAATGTTCATGAATATTCTAGAAATTAATTATGGAATAGTTCAAGAATAATTTAATAATTCAAGAATTTCTCACAGGGGCTGACCATACCGTGGGTAGAGACATCCTATGACGCTTATAAATGTGGAGGAAATGGTAAAAGCAATCTAGTATTGCAGTTTAACTGCATTATACACATGTTGTAATTGTTAAAACAGCTATTTTAGGTTTGAAAAATCGGTTGGTCAATCCCAAGATAAAAGTCTGGTGGCATGTGCAGGAAAGAGTTAAAACAAAAGCATTATCTACTCTCCCCTTTACATCAACTGTTAATATCAAACTTGGTGATGAAATACTGATTATAAACCAGCATAAAAAGTTTTTTTTAACACCTCAGTCAGTAATTAAATGCTAATAAATCACTAATTACTAATATTGTAGGTGTAAAGGTATGGATTTTCCTTCATTAGCATATAACTTATGACATTCTAACAAATTATTGTGTCAGATACAGTCCAGTCCACTGTCAGCTAACCCTTTCTCCTCCTATTACCATATATTATATGCCTTCGAGTGATATCGAGCGTTTCCGCGTGTATTTGCAGAGTAAAATACAAGAGTCTGTATCAGCCACCTTGTATCAGCCACTTTGTATTTTACTCTGACCTCGCTTTCGATTTGACGTGACGTCATTTAAGTACATGTACGAGTGCCGCGTTATTCTTTGTGACATACAAAAAATCTTGTTCTGCTTCAAATAACTAATAAATTTTGGATATAAAATGATTTAAACAACTATTTAGTTGTTTCTGGTTTGTATTCAAGGCATATAATAAACACATCACCAGTTGGCAGTGCGCAACAGAGTGTTGCATTTAGCTCTTGACGTTTTTGGCGGAAACAACCGATCAGACTCGCGCCAAGGCGCTCGTCAGATCGGCTATTTCAGCCAAAAACGTCTCGAGCTAAATACATCACTCTGTATCGCGCTGTCAACTGGTAATGTATATAAATTGATGAATTTTGAAATCAGTGTAGAGGCAGATCAACAGCTTCCAATTTGCTTAGCAACCTCCCCTGTGGGTAGGTACAGTACTGTATCGAATTATTCACGAACAATTCTAAAAGTGGCCATTTGACGTTAATAAATATTCTGCAAAAAATCTAGAAATTTGATGTTATAGAACCATTGTTGTAGAATTACAAGAGTTCTTGAACTACTTTTAAGTTCTAGAAATTGCCATTTACGTTCATGAACTTTCTAAAATTCTTCAACACTTTTCACAGGGATAATAAGCTGATTTATTATATGCCTTCGTATGATATCGAGCGTTTCCGCGTGTATCTGCAGAGTAAAATACAAGAGTTTGTATCAGCCACCTTGTATCAGCCACTTTGTATTTTACTCTGACCTCGCTTTCGATTTAGCGTGACGTCATTTACGTCCTACGTACATGTATAAGTGCCGGGTTATTCTTTGTGGCATGCAAAACATCTTTTTCTGCTTCTCGTCGTTTTTGGCGGAAACAGCCGATCAGACTCGCGCCAAGGCGCTCGTCAGATCGGCTATTTCCGCCAAAAACGTCTCGAGCTAAATACATCACTCTGTATCGCACTGCCAACTGGTAATGTGTATTTAGCAGGCTGTGCTAACTGCATCCTTCCACAGAAACAGAGTAAATTATCCTTGTTTTACAGGTACAGTGCTCAATCCCTCCCTACAACCGCCCTCCAAACAACGACTCCCTCCTTACAACAACCCTTGTCGCAGTTCCCGAAACAGGACAATTATGTCTAATGCTTTCACTGCTGTTATATCATCTCCTTAGCGTTGTCGCCTGCTGTTTTTCTCAAAGTTACCTAATATTGGACATTTTGACAGAACAAAACTTAATGAGGAGTGACAAACAGCTTGAATCCCGATCAGACGCCGCTTTCTTTATCAGAAGCTGTTTTCAAATGTAAACCAATGTCCCTCTCTATAACGACTCCCTCCGAACAACGTATATATTTTTGTCTCCCACTGGGTGTCGTTGTAGAGAGGGAGCACTGTATAGAGACACAATCCTGCCACAGAGACAGAGTAAATTATCCTTGTTTTACAGCTACCCCATGTCAAAATTGAAAAATAAAATGGAAAATCTAATTAAGTTTAATGTTGTATGCTGAAATAAATGTTATTTATGTGAACTATATAACCCTTACTGTACAGGAAACGAGTATATCCATCATTTGCAAACAGTGTAGATAGGAGCCCTCTGATCGGGGTCTACACTGTTTGCTATAATTTTGATTTTTTGGGGAAAAACAAATCCCTTGAGAGCCAGCATAAACTGGTCCTAATAAGGAAATGGGAAGAGTTCATTTGGAGGGCCAGCAGTGTAAGGGTTAAGTATATAACGAGCATGTCAAACTGTTTCACACCAGGACGAGGTAACGAGTATGAAATAGAGATGAAAATCACACCTGACACAGGTAAGACACTCAAAGTTCAATAAACCCTGCTGTTTAATCACCCATTCTGTTATTAAACTCTTAAATTTGAACACTGCATGTAGCTCCATTTAGGTCACCTGCATCAAAATTGGAGGTTGGCAAAAGTTTTTTCTTTTTATTAACCATTGTAATATTTGAGATGATATATGTTTATAGTGGGCAGATGAACATTACACTGGAGAAGGGTTAACCCATTACCCCATAAATATGCCTTTTTACGCTTATAAATTATTTCTCAACTGAAGAAAATAGTTCCCTTTTAAACAGTCATGAATATGTATCATAGAAAATATTTTCTATATACTAGCAGATAATAGCTTAAAGCAGGCTGAAAGTAAAGCAGAATGCGCCTTAAGGCACATTCTGCTTTACTTTCAACCTGCTTTAAGTGATCACATATCTTCTAATCTAGAAACAGGCTATGGGGTGATGGATTAAGAGCAACATTTTTGTTAATTGACAACTGAACTGGATACAAACTGCTTGCCAATGAAAGTAAGGTCATCAATCACTATAGCACCATTACTCTACAAAGGCTTTTTACAATACATATCTAAAATAGAGGAAATGTTCCTTCAAATAAATGCCTTAACCCACTTCTCCATAGATGAATAGTTTATACCTTCCATGTATTCCTCCACTGAAAAAAATAGTTCCACTTTGTAAAGTCATAAATAATAATTATGTACAATAAGAAATATATTCTACATTCTAGCAGATGGTAGCTTAAAGCGTGCTGAAAGTAAAGCAGAATGTGGCTAATTAGGCGCATTCTGCTTTACTTTCAACCTGGTTTAAGTGGTAATATGTCTTCAACAGAAGAAAAGGCTATGGGGTAATGGGTTATAATAACCCTTACTGTGAGGAAATCGAGGATACCTCAATTGTGGAGCAGATCAGAGTCAACACCGTTTGTTTTACATGTTTAACAGTTTTTGCAAGAAATATTTCTCAAATCAGCTCTCAAAATCTATGTCATAGATTGGTCCATTTTTCAAAAACTAAATGATAAAATTTTATAGAAAGGTAAAAAGTATTTTACTGATTGGCTTTCATTGTCTAAAATAGCCATAAAAAATTACAGAAACCATGGCGATAATTCTGGAAAATTCTGGAAAATCTAAACCCTGAACATTGAGTAAACTTCACCAAACAAACTTGTCACCTGCTGATATTCTGAAAGTGGAATTTTTATTTTTCACATTTACAGAAATACCCTAGCAGTAAACAATTTCGATCTTAATCAGATACTAAAATTAGTAACTCGTTGTTCAATCAGGATCCAAACTGTTTGCAATTTAAAAGTGTGTAATACAGGTTGCCTGTCTTGATAAGGTTAACCCTTAGCCTGCCACTCACGACTATAGCTCCATATGCAAACAGCTTGGATCCGGATGAGACGCCGAGTAACTCGGCGTCTCATCCGGATCCAAGCTGTTTGACACTCGGACAACATTTTCAGCAATTTTGAGCAACTTTGAAGCACTTTGAAACTTGAAGCAGACATGAAATATAGCAGACGACAATTTATTTGGCGGGCTAAGGGTTAATATGGTGTAACAAGACTTTAACCTTTATCCTGCTGTAATATTGTCTACTTTGAAATTGTCATCAGAAAAATTTGTTAAATTAAGATTTATACATTTTTTAAGTAAAGAAACCTAAAGACAAGGGTCAAACAGTTTGGATCCAGATCAGACGCTGCATTATGCAGCGTCTGATTGCGATCCAAACTGTTTGCAAAAAACAGTGAAATTGCGATCAGCAGGCAAAGGGTTAATATTAGGGCTATTATTGGCTCCGATTTCACCTATACTTATGGATCGTCCTCTATAATTTAGCTAATTAGATCTGGAAATAGTGTCATCAAAGACAACACCGGGCCGTTATGGAAACAAAAGCCAAGCATGCTGTCTAGCTCGAGGATAATGTTGTATCTTTCCCGGTAGAAAACAAAATGTAAAAAGCCTTTTCTCAAACTGAACCAGTTGCCTTTGTAAAACTATACTGTAGTATGAAGTAATATTATAAGAAGTGATAAAAGGCGTATTTATGGAATAATGAGTTAAGTTGCTAGTTGAAAGTAAAGAAAATTGCGCATTTGGTGCATTCTGCTGTACTTTCAGCCTGCTATAATTAGCTATCATCTGCTAGAATACAGAAAATATTTCCTATGCATATATATTTATGATTGTATCAATTGGGACTACAGCTTTCCCTCTCTATAACAACACCCAATGGGAGACACAAAGTGTGTGCCTTGTTTGGAGGGAGTCGTTATAAGGAAGGAAATTGGTTAACATTTACAAACAGCTTGAATCCAGAACAGACGCCGCGTCACTCGTTATTAACTTTTGTTCTGTCAAAATGTCAAATATGTAACTTTGAGAAAAACAGCAGACGACAACTTTAAGCAGACGATAGTACAGCAGTTTAAGCGTTAGAATGATTGTCCTTTTAATTTAAGGGAACTGCGACAAGCGTCGTTGTAAGGAGGGAATGGTTGTGCAAAGGGCGGTTGTAGGGAGGGAACACTGTATTTTCTTCAGTGGAGTCATAAAAAATGTGTATCTAAGGATCTGGCGAGAGTCAGCTATTTAGGGGTACATGTGTCATCAAGGTAATGCTAGATTGACTGAAGACATTTTCATGACACCTGAGAACTCCGGTACTTCATTAACATGCCCTCTGATAGGGTCAGTCTATTGTGATCAAGCCACTGCCCTGTAACTAGCCAAAACACGTTAACCCTTACCCCACTGTCATTTAAATGGACTAATCCATCTTCTAAATAATAACAAGTTTAAATTGACTCTTAAAGGATTTATATACAAATTAATTATAAACATAACTAACAGTGCAGGACCTGATCAGAGGGCTTCTGAAGGAGCCCTCTGATCTGGGTCTATGCTGTTTGCAAATTAGGTAAAATTCATTTTTCCCGCATAGCAACGATTCAACACTGACCACAGTATCAAATTTCAGATTTATATCATATTTAGGCATATGTGCAAAAAATGGTGACAATAACATCGCATTAGTACTGGAATGGAGGTTGGTGGTCATTGTTAACCAGTGGGTCATTAACACTGTAATCGGATCATTTTACACCTAGCAACTACTACAGCGCTCCCTCTCTACAACGACACCCAATGGGAGACACAAAATATGTGCGTTGTTCGGAGGGAGTCGTTGTATGGAGGGAATTCGGCTTACATTTGCAAACAGCTTGAATTCAGATCAGACGCCGCGTAACGAGGCGTCTGATCTGGATTCAAGCTGTTTGTCACTCGTCATTTTGTTGTAGAGAGGGAGTACTATACATGTACTCCACAGTCATCTTCTGTCAGCTTCTGTCACTGTCAAAAACAGTTAGTTGCATGATTGAGCCTCGCGTCATCCAACTCTTTTGTGTGATAGGTTTTCAAAACAGATCAGCCAGTCACTCCCGTCTGTAATTATTGTCTCAATGGGGTGTTGAACCATATGAGATAATGACCGCAAAAATGTATCATTTAAGATCTGATTATATTGTAAACAAAAATCAAGAAATTAGATACTGAAGCAATGAGGTTGGGGTAAGAGTGTTCCTCTTGAAAACAACAACGAGGCAATGCCTTTCGGCACCTTTACCTATCATAAAGAGCCATTAGAATTTGATTTGCTGCATTGTGATAGATAGATTCTTAAAGCAGGCTAAAAGTGAAGCAGAAAAGTACTTTGAAAACCTTCTGCTTGACTTTCAGCCTGCTTAGCCTATTACTACACAAATACACATTTTTACGCCTTTAATTTATTTTTTAAAATGAAGAAATTAGTTCCAATTTATAAAGTTATGCATACGCACCATGAAAAATGTATTCAGTATCCTAGCAGATGATATAGCTCAAAGCAGACTGAAAGTAAAGCAGAATGTGCCTTAATACACATCTGTTTTAATACTTTCAACCTTATTAAAGTGGTCACCTATCTTCAATACTAGAAACATGCCATGGGGTCATTGTAATCAAGCTATGGGGGAGGGTTTAACCCTTTACTCCATAGCCTGTTTAACCCTTTGAACCCTAGTCCCGCATATATTCGTCCTTTTCAAACAGTGTACATGTGAAAAGTACACTTGTCCTATGCAAACAGTGAAGACCCAGATCAGAGGGCTCCGAAAGGAGCCCTCTGATCAGGGTCTTCACTGTTTGTCATAATGCCAAACATTGACTAAACAACCCTTAAAAGTCAGAAATGGACTAGACTAAAATGGAAACTGGAATTGTCCATTTAAAGTTTCAGGGAGGAAAAGTTTCAGGGAGGAAAGAGTTAAGCTATGTCATCTGCTAGGAATAAGAAAATATTTCTTATGGAACATAATTTTCATGACTGAATAAATTGGAACTATTTTCTTCAGCGGATGTATTTACTGAATGCACTACAAGGTGTTTCTATGGGGTAGGGGTTAATACCATAGCTGAGTCTGGAGTTGTCACAAACAGCAAGGTTCTACTGTGAGGCTTTTCTTTTCATAACTGACATGTTCGAGGGATGAGAGCGAAATCCCTCCTCTGCTTAATTCCAAACGAAACACCAATATTTTTCTCCTCTTCTGCATTTGTCAATATAATCTAAAATGATGACAACCAATTTCAAACATAAACATACAGAATTAAAAACAAATGCAAATCTATTAATCCTTATTCTGCCATTATCATCAGCTTCCATATTCCAAATTAAGTGATATTTTCATGTTTTTAAAGTGATGAAACAAAGATACATGAGTCAGTCAAATTTGATCCTGGTCAGACACAGATATACTCTACATCTGATCTGGAGCCAAACTATTAGCAAATACCATTCAAGTCCCAATCAGCAGGGTAACGGTTTACGGGATGAATTTTGAAATTGTTCTTCATAGAGGAAAACCAGGCAGGAAACATTAACTCTTTGCATGCTGGGTAATTTTTTTCGTCTGCAACAATTCTCGTCTGCTATTGTTCTAAAATTATAAGTTTCTAAATTTCTTTTCATAACATGATCAGAGTGTCAAACAGTTTGGATCCTGATGAGACGCCGCGTTACGCGGCGTCTCATCTGGATCCAAACTGTTTGCAAAGGCAATTACTGTGGCGGATATATCAGCCGCTAGCATGCAAAGAGTTAAGAGTACAAGAAGAGCATCTGAGGAGATGTTGGTAAAACCTGGAATTAACAAATCAAATTGGATTTGCATGTTTTCTCAACAAAATGCCTACCAAGGATAGAGTAAATATTCAATACCATTTTTTGCATTAATTGTTGCATTAACCCTTAGCCCGCCAAATAAATTGTCGTCTGCTATATTTCTCGTCAGCTTCAAGTTTCAAAGTGCTTCAAAGTTGCTCAAAATTGCTGAAAATGTTGTCAGAGTGTCAAACAGCTTGGATCCGGATGAGACGCCGAGTTACTCGGCGTCTCATCCGGATCCAAGCTGTTTGCATATGGAGCTATAGTCGTGACTGGCAGGCTAAGGGTTAACCCTTAAATTGCTGAATTTTCAAATGGACTTTTCCATTTTCTGACATACGGGTCAGTTCATAGTTGAATCTCAAGGGCTTATTAATTTGTTACACTACTTTTTAAAAAGTATGACAGTCAGCGTAGACCCAGATCAGAGGGCTCCAAGGAGCCCTCTGATCTGGGTTTACACTGTTTGCAAAGGATAGATATATCCTGAAGTTCTAACAGTGTACGGGTTTACGATTTCCATTGCGAGTATTTTCTGGTACAGTCTATAAAACCTGCATTATAGCCACAAGTTAAAAGATAAATTTGCAGTCTATTATAGATGTTACAGATGAATGCATGACAAAAGTTAATGCTGAAAGCTTCTACAGCAGCTGTCTGCATTACTTTCGTTGTGCATTAAGCAATATCCTACCTTTCAAAATCAGCATGTTCTTTACTGGAGTGGCATGTTGTATGTTTTCTGTAACTGGTTTGGTTTGTTTATTAATTAACACCCATTTCTGCCATCTATTAGGCTAATTGGATGCCCCAGAGAGAGGGGAGTGCATACAGAAAACCCGGGCGCTATGCCCCGAACCCTTATTATCTACAAAGTTCTCTGGTTCTTTCAGATGCCCAGTGTAAAGCACTGATACATGGGGCCTCGGTTTATAAAGTGTCACAGTATCTTTAACAAGAGGAATTAATAACTTCAATAATTGTTTGTTTCAGAGTTTCAAAGAAATTTCTTTTGCAAGTGAGATTCAAGAAGTATTTTCATATCTCGAGAATAGAAAATACAAAACATGCTGATAAAAAGAAATTCTTATTTCCTTGAATTATTATAAGCAAATTCTCTATTTCCTTGAAGCTTTTCAGAAATGGAATACAGTAATTAAAGCTTATATCAGGCTAATATTACAGTGGCATTCATTTTATAAAGCTGCTTAACCCATTACCCCATAGCCTATTTCTAGTTTTGAAGACGTGTGACCACTTAAAGCAGACTGAAAGTAAAGCAGAATGTGCCTTACTTTCAGTCTATTTTAAGCTTCCCCTTGCCAGGGTATAGTAACTATTTCTTACAGAACATATTCGGCACTGTTTAAAATTTAACCATTTTCTTTGGTGGATGAATAAATTAAAGGTGTAAAAAGGCATATTTATGGGGTAATGGGTTAATGCAGGATGAAAGTAATACAGAACGCTGTTTTGGGAGTTTTTACCCATTTCTTTTGCACTGCATTAGGCAGTCAAATGTCTCATTGACTCATGTTTTTCCATTTAACTCTTTCCCACATAGAAACACCTTTAGGCGCATTCAATTTATTCCTCCAAGGAAGAAAATATCTCCATTTTATATAGTCATGAACATAATAAAACAGGAAATATTTTCAATATTGTAGCAGATGGTATCTTTAACCCATTACAACATAAATATGCCCTTTTATGCCTTTAATTTGTTCCTCCACGTAAGAAAAAATTTCAAATTTATATAGTCATAAATATGTATCATAAGAAATATTTTGAATAATCCAGCAGCTGATGGCTTAAAACAGGCTGAAAGTAAAGCAGAATGCGCCTTTAGGCGCATTCTGCTTTACTTTCAACCTGCTTTAAATGGTCAACTATTTTCAACACTAGAAACAGGCTATGGGGTAATGGGTTAAGCAGGCTGAAAGTCAAGCAGAATGTGTCACCTGTCTTCAGAAACAATTTTTTTTTGCATTAACCCTTTTGAGGTTTATCTAATGAGTAGTAACACCAAAGGATTTGGTTCTGAAATGAGGTTTACAGGGCTCCAGATAACAGTAGTTTTTCAAAAACTAAAATCTTTATTTCTGGATTAAACCCGAGACAATTCTAATGAGTAGTAACACCATAGGATTGGTGCTGAAATGAGTGAGAAAATATTGAATTTGTTCAGAAAACTTTTTCTTATCTGGAGCCCTGGGTTTATCTAATGAGTAGTAACACCAAAGGATTTGTTTCTGAAATGAGTGATAAATGTTGGATGTGTTCAGTTAACTCCCTTCTATCTGGAGCCCTAGTCCAACTCACTATTACACTTATAGCAGAAGGAAGGGTTATGTAATACTATGTAGTTGTTTTATTTGCAATAAGCAAACTTGCACATTTATCTTTTAGATAAGATATAAATACAGCCACTCCCTAGCTATGGATGTGTTACTAATGTTTCTGCCCATTGTTGTTTTAAAGTGTTATCTATAAACGTGACTAAGAGAACACAACCTTAATGGTTGTTAAAAGCTCAGTCAAATGTATGTTCAGCAATCATTTAACCCTTTTCCTTGCTAATTGGCCGCATATAATGACACTTTTGAAAACAGAGTAGACCCAGACCAGACAGCTCCTAAAGGAACTTTCTGATCAAGGTCTGTACTGTCTACTAATAAGGTTATGTCTGATATAAGTCTGTACCCTTCCCTTGGGAAAACTTTCCTTATTTTATCAGCTTATGTAATAGATGATAGACCATGATAACTCATTGGCAGTTTAAAATAGGAATATTCAGCATAGTAATGGTTTACCCTTTACCCTGTGTCCTGCAGGTAAGTGTTTCTAAGTGCTTTAAGCTACTGCAACATGCAAACCGAGAGACCAAGCAACAACAAACCCCGTTGATGCAAAGCTTAAGCTCAAACCAAGAGATGCTTATTGCGCTATATAATTGACTCACTTTCCAACATACAACGGTTTGGGAAGCCTCTTTTGCATATACCAACGTACCACGTATGTTACATAACTTTCCCCTCCGAGAAGTCTCGTCCCTAGACTTGGACACTGGGAGACCCATGGGCAAGGCAACTCCGGTCTGGCAGTTGTCATTATCCCACTGCTGCTACCATTTGTAACGTGCAAACCGAGAGACCCAGCAACAACAAACCCCATCGATGCAAAGCTTAAGCTCACACCAAGAGATGTTTATTATGCTATATACCGTCATTTCCCGAGTATTGTGCGCATCCGTGTATAACACGCACCCTTATTTTCAGGGTTAAATGTCTGGAAAAAAAACTTTTCCCAAGGTTTTGGTCAGCCGTCGTACGCACGATTTCTCCTGCTGAACCCAGTTGTTTTTAAATGAAGAGAGTTCCGTAGGCATATTTTAGGACCAAGAAAATCCGTAAAATATGTGATAATTACAAGTATTCTGATAGTCAGGGGTGAAATCCGCCCTTCGAAGTTCCAAAAAATAAGATGCGACTGTGTTTAAAATGCTGGAAACGAAACCAGACATATTTTTATGGGCATACTTAATTTTTATTTCTAGCGTCACATGAGAACAGGAACGGAATATGTTCCTGATTAGAATCACCCCGCATTATTCTGTGTAAGTTTGTAGATGCGTTTATTAGGATTAAAATCTATAAATACTAAACGTTTATTGTATCGAATTATTTCATCACTAGCATTTATTGAATTATGAAAAAATACGGTAGAATACGAATGTTCTGAAAAAGTTACAAAAAGTTTCGCTCTGAAAATCGAGTGCCGCAAATCAAAGAATAATCCGGAAATAGTAAATTCTATTATGCGCAGTTCGGGCCCGGAAATGGCGGGTGTTTATACAGTGACGCTTTGTTTCTATGATGCAACCAGAGCTAAGTTTACTACCTTTTGAGCGATTTCACGCAATAATTATGAATAACAACTTGTTTATTTACTTTATTTCTCTCTTGGTTCAAAATGCCTTACCGATTTAGATTGTATTAGATACTGTACGTAACGACTAACGTGCTCCCTCGAAAGAAGCTTCAAATAATCGAGGGCTTGCATTCTCAGATCGGAGACTAATTTTAATAACTTATAAGCAATCAAGTGTCATAACATCAACAGTTTACACCCGGACAATCACAACTGATTATAATTGGGGTCACTAGCGTGTAATCTCCAATAAACAGCCCTAATCCGCGGCTATCATGTATGGGAGGTGTCAATTAAAGCCCTGCAGCGTATTGCGCAATCTTAACACATCGGCCTACGGGCGCTAACCGTTGGTCAAGGTAGGCTTTAGAGTCTTGTTCCCCTGTATTGTACGCACCCCCAAATTGCAGAAAAAAGATTTTATGATAAAAGTGCGCACAATACATAGCTAAAGACGGTAATTGACTCACTTCCCAACATACAACGGTTTGGAAAGCCTCATTTGCATATACCATGGTACCACGTACGTTACACTAGTTTTGAAGACAGGTGACCACTAAAACCATGTTGAAAGTAAAGTAGAATGTGCCTTGATCCAATTCTGCTTTACCTTCAGCCTGCTTTAAACTAGCATCTGCTAGGATATAGAAAATTTGTATTAACTCTTTCCTCCCTGAAACTTAAAATGGACAATCCCAGTTTCCATTTTAGTCTAGTCCATTTCTGACTTTTAAGGGTTGTTTTTGTCAATGTTTTGCAGTATGACAAACAGTGAAGACCCAGATCAGAGGGCTCCTTAAGGACAACTGCACTTTTCACATGTATACTGTTTGAAAAGGACGCCTATATGCGGGACTAGGATTCAAAGGGTTAACATACAAATTCATGACTGTATAAAAATGAAAGTATTAAGATATATATGGCATGTTCATGGAGTACTGGGTTAACATTTCACCTGCCCAGAGACAGTCCATCAAACAATCTACTAAATTTACACTCATTATTGGCATGGCTGATTATTATACAGTAAAACCTCTCTATTACGGCCACTTAATTATGTTATTTATTAGATGTTTACTACAGGTGACTGCTTAAAGCAAGGTGATAGTAAAATAGAAAGCTCCTTTAGGAGCTTTCTGTTTTACTGTCACCTTGCTTTAAGCTGTCACCTGTCTTTTATACAATCAATTAACCTCCACTTTAGAGGTTGTAATAGAGAGGTTTTACTGTACCTCTGAGTATATGAAGTAGCCCAGCTCATATACACTTTGGGCTCAACAATAGCCAACCCAAAAGTTATGACCATATACACTGAACGAGATGGTATCATAAATTATCACAAATGAAATCTTTATACCGTCATTTCCCGAGTATTGTGCGCATCCGTGTATAAAACGCACCCTTATTTTCAGGGTTAAATGTCTGGAAAAAAACTTTTCCCAAGGTTTTGGTCAGCGGTCGTACGCACGATTTCTCCTGCTGAACCCAGTTGTTTTTAAATGAAGAGAGTTCCGTAGGCATATTTTAGGACCAAGAAAATCCGTTAAATATGTGATAATTACAAGTATTCTGATAGTCAGGGGGTTAAATCCGACCTTCGATAGTCAGGGGGTTAAATCCGACCTTCGAAGTTCCAAAAAATGAGCTGCGACTGTGTTTAAAATGCTGGAAACGAAACCAGACATATTTTTATGGGCATACTTAATTTTCATTTCTAGCGTCACATTAGAACAGGAACGGAATATGTTCCTGATTAGAATCACCCCGCATTATTCTGTGTAAGTTTGTAGATGCGTTTATTAGGATTAAAATACATAAATACTAAACATTTATTGTATCGAATTATTTCATCACTAGCATTTATTGAATTATGAAAAAATACGGTAGAATACGAATGTTCCGAAAAAGTTACAAAAAGTTTCGCTCTGAAAATCGAGTGCCGCAAATCAAAAGAATAATCCGGAAATAGTAAATTCGATTATGCGCAGTTCGGGCCCGGAAATGGCGGGTGTTTATACAGTGACGCTTTGTTTCTACGATGCAACCAGAGCTAAGTTTACTTCCTTTTGAGCGATTTCACGCAATAATTATGAATAACAACTTGTTTATTTACTTTATTTCTCTCTCAGTTCAAAATGCCTTACTGATTTAGATTGTATTAGATACATACGTAGCGACTAACGTGCTCCCTCGAAAGAAGCTTCAAATAATCGAGGGCTTGCATTCTCAGATCGAAGACTAATTTTAATAACTTATAAGCAATCAAGTGTCATAACATCAACAGTTTACACCCGGACAATCATAACTGATTATAATTGGGGTCACTAGCGTGTCATCTCCAATAAACAGCCCTAATCCCCGGCTATCATGTATGGGAGGTGTCAATTAAAGCCCTGCAGCGTATTGCGCAATCTTAACACATCGGTCTACGGGCGCTAACCGTTGGTCAAGGTAGGCTTTAGAGTCTTGTTCCACTGTATTGTACGCACCCCCAAATTGCAGAAAAAAGATTTTATGATAAAAGTGCGCACAATACATAGCTAAAGACGGTAGTCATCAAGAAGAGGTAGTTGAAATATACTTTTTGTCATCTAGTTAAATGCTTATTTACACCCAGTTAACATGAAATTCGACCACCCCTTTGTTTGTGTCAACCTCCGGATGGAGTCAAATTCAACGAAATGGAACTGTAGAGGATGACAATGTAACAATAACAGAATGTGGCGAAGAGTATCATCTGTCTGCAGTAAAATACGTGACGAGCAGCCAATTGTCACAGATCCCTTGTCCCAGACTGGTTATCAAAATACCCCTGATATTCAAGCTTCTTCACGACCCTGATAGCATCTTAAATACACTGAGCAGACGGGATAAAACAATAGCCTTAACTCAACCTATTGTGTCCAAAAGATATACTGTAAAACTTGCCTTGAGAAACCTCTTTAACCCATTACTCCATAAATATGCCTTTTTACGCCTTCAATTTATTCCACCACTGAAGAAAATAGTTCCAATTTATACAGTTATTTATATGTATCATCAGAAATATTTTATATAGCCTATAGCTGATGGCAGCTTAAAGCAGGCTGAAAGTAAAGCAGAATGCGCCTTAAGGCACATTCTGCTTTACTTTCAACCTGCTTTAAAGGGTCAAATATCTTCAAAATTAGAAACAGGCTAATTGTGGTAATGGGTTAAAGAAGATTAATAAACAATAAACAAAGCCCTCTGATCAGTCTTCAATGTTTGCAATTGATCTATTCCAGTCAGGGTTAATAACAAGTGGCCGAATAACCTTTTACCTCATAGCCTGTTTTCTAGTTTTGAAGACAGGTGACCCTTTAAAGCAGGTTGAAAGTAAAGCAGAATGCGCCTTAAGGCGCATTCTGCTTTACTTTCAGCCTGCTTTAAGCTACCATCTTCTAGAATATAGAAAATATTTATGTTGGAACATGTAAATGACTGTATAAATTGGAACTATTTTCTTTTGTGGAGGAATAAATCAAATGCGCTAAAAGGCGCTTCTATCAGGGAAAGGGATAATGCAAGACAAAAATAAAGCAGAAGTTAGATTTGTTGTCTGCTGCTGTAAAGAGTCACAGGATATAAAGATAAAAAATTCAATATGACACAGTGAAATAGTTTGAATCCTCAGCCAGATTGAAAGCAAATTACTCACGAGTCGAATCTGGATCTAAACTAATCACAAATGTTTCTTCCCTGTAACTTTCAATGGACATTTCGTCCACTGTTGCCACTGGTATTTATGGTGCCAAATGACAAACATTGCAGACCCTGAACAGATGGATCCTACAAGAGCTCTCTGATCAGAGTCTACACTGTTGGCATTGAGGACAAGTGAACTCTACACAGGTATACTGTTTGTTAATGAAGAATATACTGGTGGCTAGGGTTAAATATGTTAATTGGTTCGGGACAAAGATGATAGCTTTTCTTTCTTACAGAATCTTCATTATCGTAAATTGCAGCTTACAGTAATAAGCTAAGAAACAACTGTGAAAATTACAGGCTAATCTGGTTATGGCCAACTTCAAGCATTTACGTGTGGTAATGAAATTAAAATGGCTTCAAAACGTGTGGGACATAATGAATTACTACAATGATGCTACCTTGTCAATAGAGAAATAAATACAGTCTTGAAAAGCTTTCCTCTCTGTCAACTCATTGCTTAGTTTGCCATTTTCAGTAAATCTTGTGGGTTATTAGGTTCCTTGTGGATCTTTTCAGTTACCAAACTATGAACCAGTCTACTTGAACGTCTAGGTAATTTAATACATACTGCTTTAAAGTAGCAAACAGTGTAGACCCTGACCAGAGGGCTCCTATAGGTTAAACACGTAGCCAACTCTAAGCATCTATGAAAATAAAGATTTTTTTTCTTCGGAAAGACTCAGAGAGCATACTCCTATCAGATCAAATAAGTACACTGATCCATGGCTGTAACAAGTTTGACATTTTTACTGATGTCCAATAGTGTAGACCTGATCCGATCAGGTCTGCCTTATGCAGGGCACTATTTATTTAGATTACTGGCATGAGTATTCCCTTTATAGTGTGTGCCATAATATTATCTTTAAAATAACAATATCTGTTTTTGTACTTGTTTCATCTTTCCACACCAAATACAGTAAAACCTCAATATTAGGCCCGCTCAAAAACATGGCTTGTTTTCTGTAGTAAATTCTGGTTGCTCCTTAAAGCAGGGTGATAGTAAAGCAGAAAGCTCCTTTAGGAGCTTTCTGCTTAACTTTCACCCTGCTTTAAGCTGCAATCTGACTACATATAACACCATAATGAGTTTCCATTTGAGTCATCTTAATATAGGGGCTAGACTGTATTGCAAATGATCCCAGTTTTTTGGGGCACCCTGCTGACCCGGGCTTGCAATACAAGACTGTGGGCTGCAACAGTATCTGTTTGGCAATAAGAAAGATAATAAAGCGATGAACACCCAATCTCCACCGCGTCATTTTCAAATTTCAAATTAAAGTATCGTTTATTTGAATGTCCCGCTGATGCTGTGATCATACATCAATTACGTTTAACAGTGTCTTATATTTCACACCCCAGGCGTGCTTCTCTCCGGCCATTGTTACCGAAGCACTCTGGGTAAAATTACCCAAAATGCATAGAAGGGTAATGAAATGTTAATACGGGTAATCACAGGAGATGGCACGCTGTTTGTCCAAAGACGGAAAATGTAGCAATTTTATGCCGGCAATACATGGTAACAGTATCTGACAAAATGTAAAGAATTTCGTCATTACCATGTTACATGTTTTAACACTTTACTCCATACTTAGATACACACTTTAACACTTTTAATTTCATTCTCCACTGAAAAAAATCTATTTGATACAGTCATGACTATGTATCATAAGAAATTTTGCTATATACTAGCAGATTGATGCTTAAAACAGGTTGAAAGTAAAGCAGAATGTGCCTTAAGGCACATTCTGCTTTACTTTCAACCTGCTTTTAATGGTCATCTTCATCAAAACTAGAAAGAGGCTATGGAGTACAGGGTAAATGAGGAGAATAGTAAATCCTTACAGTTCTTCACTAATGTTATGACGGTAACTGGGTACTCATTATTAGATTCTTCACTTTGAGACACTTCCAATCAGTAGTCACAACGTAAGATTTGAAGGAGACTTGAGGGAAAATCATGGTTATTGTGAAGAATGTCATCATTACTATATAATTTTTTCTAAACTTTAGGTTAGCTTTGATTGGCTTTAACTTTTTGTTCATAACGCCATGAACAAAATAAAACTAGGTAGGCTAGTCGGGACTACTTTCTCTTAGTCCAACATTACTATTCTCGATCAATACTATGTAACAAGTATTAATGCTCCACTGATAAGGAGCGTATTTCAAATATGTAAACCCTTGTTTTACACTCAGATGAAAATAAATTGTCGTCATTTTCAAGAACCTATGATTTTTCAAAGTCTATTACATTGCATTTATGTGTCCTTTCATGTAAATGGAAATGATAATGTATTTTCCCCAATGTACATTGGTCACTTGTCTAGTCTTTGATTCCAGCAATGAACACATCCAATCAAACCATCCAGAGTGATTTGTTTATAAATAATAACAAATGTTTTAACCCTTATTTACTATATACTCACTTTCCAAATGGATTATTTTTTCTTTAACTCTTTGAACCCTAGTCCCACATATAGGCGTGCTTTTCAAACAGTGTACATGTGAATAGTACACATGACCTATGCAAACAGTGAAGACCCAGATCAGAGGGCTCCGAAAGGAGCCCTCTGATCAGGGTCTTCACTGTTTGTCACAATGCCAAACATTGACAAAAACAATCCTTTAAAGTCAGAAATGGACTAGACTAAGATGGAAACTGGAATTGTCCATTTAAAATTTCAGGGAGGAAAGAGTTAAAACGAAAAGTGAAAATGACCATTGGCTGTTGAATGGTTTCTCAATAATATATATAATTGTAGCAAACAGCACAATTTAATCCCTCATCAGTCTTGGCTCCTGAAGGAGCCCTCTGATCTGGGTCTTCATTGTTTGCAACTGATGTATATACTTGTTTCTCTCACAGGAAAGGTTAACATTTAAACACCATATTGGGACGAAACACACATTTTTAAAAAATATCAACCCAACTTAAATCTATATAATGTTAGCACATATATATTATTATCAGAGTCATTAACAAAAATCCCTGCAGAGTTAAAAGTTTAATTTTTTGCTATTAAATTATGATAAAAAATGTTTCCTACTCGTGTTCATAAATCAGCAAATTTTGTAAATAAGGAGACATATTACCATGGTAATGTGATGAAGAGGTGCGATACCCTGACTTGGGACGAGAGATTTAATTACAGATAAGCTTTATACCTAACCCGTCATCATCTGTCATATATATCTACCAACAGTCATTAGAAATTTCAATTATCAACATAAACGGTTTTTGTCAAAGTAATCTCTAGAAACGTTCATGTCCCTTTTATAAATGGCTTTCCTTCATAGCATTAAGGCCAAATCACCTGTCTTCAACTATGTGTTGTATTTAAACCATTTCTCCATAGCTATGCATTTTTTCACCTTTAATTTATTCCTCCATTGAAGAAAATAGTTCCACTTAGTTATGAATACAAACAATAAAACATATTTTCTATATCCTAAAAGATCAGCTTATATTACAGCAGGTTAAAAGTAAAGCAGAATGTGCCTTAAGGCTTAAAATTCTGCTTTATTTTAAACCTGCTTTATGTGTTCATCTGTCTTCATAGCTAGAAAAAGGCTACTTAAGGCCCAGTCTGCTTTACTTCAACCTGCTTTATGTGTTCACCTGTTTTCAAAGATAGAAACAGGCTATGGGATAAAATATAGTAAAGCAGAAAGCTCCAGTAGATTTAAGTCTGACAATGGCTCTTTCTTCTTCATATTGTCAGGTATACAAACCAAGTGACAAACAGTTTGGATCCAGATCTCAGAAGCCAACGAAATCATTCAGCATTGGATCAGAATCAAACCTGTTTACAGTGGAGAGGACATTATTCTTTCCCAATAAACATGTATATGCTAAAACCCTTATTTCCATAGTAAACAGTTTGGAGCCAGATCAGAAGCCAGATAACCTGGCATCTAATCCACACAAAACTGTTTGCCACTTGGATTAAAATAAGACATCTAAATTTTCAGAAAATTGTTTTTGTTTAACCCATTACATAGCCTGTTTCTAGATTTGAAGATAGGTGAACACTTAAAGCAGGTTGAAAGTAAAGCAGAATGCGCCTTAAGGCGCATTCTGCTTTACTTTCAGCCTGCTTTAAGCTATTATTTGCTAAAATATAGAAAAAAATTCCGATGATACATATTCATGACTGAATAAATTTGACATATTTTCTACAATGGAGGAATACATTAGAGGCGTAAAAAGGCGTATTTATGGGGTAATGGGTTAAACTGGAAATAATAGCATCTTCTCCACTGTACAAAGGTCAAAACTCACAGTGTTCCCTATTTCAAAGGGACAAGGCTCAGATAGCCTACTGTCACCTGTCATAGGATGTTCAATCAGGTTTTACCACTTCAAAGCTACAAACGACAAACCATCTTCGGAGAAAAACTACAAAGGATCACCATCATTTCATAGTAATGCAATTTTTTGACGCATGGAATATTAACTCTTAAATAATTAACATCTTTTGAGGAAAAACATAAATCATACTGGGCCTGCCTGACAGCCTCTTCTGTGATAGGGCGGAGTCTGCCGATATCACAGACTCGTGTAATTACCGTAGTTACAGCAAGGTTTTGGGATTCTTGCTTAGTAGTTCATTTTTTTTAAGAAAAAAAAATTAAGGGAAATTGCAAGAATGTTAGAAATCATGGGTCCCACTCTACGAAGAAGCATGGAAATATTTAACAATAGAGTACTGCTCAATGCAGAATGAAAGGTTTAACCCTTTGAACCCTAGTCCCGCATATAGGCGTCTTTTCAAACAGTGTACATGTGAATAATACACTTGTCCTGTGCAAACAGTGAAGACCCTGATCAGAGGGCTCCGAAAGGAGCCCTCTGATCAGGGTCTTTACTGTTTGTCAGTAATGCCAAAATTGACAAAACATCTCTTAAAAGTCAGAAATGGACTAGACAAAAATTGAAACTGGAATTGTCCATTTAAAGTGTCAGGGAGGAAAGAGTTAAGCAGAAAGCTACTATGTGTATATGGGCTTTCTGCTTATCCTTTATCCTGCATTGAGTTGTCATCTGCCTAAAAGGTTGCATTTTCTGTATTTTTTGAGTGGATGCTATAACAGCCTGTTTCTAGTTTTGAAGACAGATGACCACTTAAAGTAAATTGAAAGTAAAGCAGAATGTGCACATTAAGGTACATTCTGCTTTACTTTCAATCTGCTTTTAGTGGTCACCTGTCTTGATCACTAGAAACAGGCTATGTGGTAACTTAAAGATTTAACCCATTACCCCATAAATACGCCTTTTTACGCCTAATTTATTCCTCTACTGAAGAAAATAGTTTCAATTTATACTGTTACAAATAAGAATCATAAGAAATAGTTTCTATATTCTAGCAGATAATAACTTAAAGTAGGCTAAAAGTAAAGCAGAATGCGCCCTAAGGCGTATTCTGCTTTACTTTCAACCTGCTTTAAGTGGCCACCTATCTTCAAAACTAGAAACAGACTATGGGGTAATGGGTTAAAGAGGTTGAAAAAACAGTCTACTTATAGATGAATAGAGAATTCAGACTTTCAGCAGACAATTATTTCGAAGCAGACAACATGTCTTCCGTATGTAGAGGATTTGAAAAATGAGGCACGTCTAGATGCATTGAGTGCATGTCTAATATAGTTAAGCATTAGCTATATATTTCTCCTATCCCTAACTTAATTACTCTAATATATATAAAACATTACAATCAAGCCAGCATTAGGCAGTTATTTAATAAAGACAATAGCAAAATGTTTCAGACATGCTACATCTTTAATTTTCAGGAAAAATAGAATGCAGAAAGCTCCTGAAAGGAGCTTTCTGCATTACATTTATCCTGCATTAAGCACCACCTGTCTTAAACCCCTTCCCTGTAACCGTTTAGAAAGGCTGCTTAATAGGGCTCATTGGTGTTAACTACAGGTTAGACTGTACATTTACAGCTTTCAGCTACATGGGAGAAAACATATTTTTTCCCAATAAACGCGTTTACGCTAAAACTATTATTTGCAGTGCAAACAGTTTGGACCCAGATCAGATGCAGGGTAACCCGGCGTCTGATCAGGCTCCAAATTGTTTGCCACCAAGATAAACATGAATTATCAGAATTGTCCAAAAGTTGTTCTTTTCTCCGTTTTAGTACTTTGCCTTTGCGTTTCGTTTGAGTATAAACGGGAAAGAATAACGTTTTCTCCACTGTAGCAGTGACTGTGTTTTCTCCAAGATCACTCAGTTTTCACTGCACCGTGTGGAAATCAACATGGCCTAAAGTGCATGATCTGGCTATTAATTGGCTGATACTTGCAACCAGTGTCTATATAGATTAATTAGAGGCCAAATAACTGGGTGTCTAGTCTGTATGTAGTATGAATGACCTTTAACCTTTAGCTGATCAATAAGTACACCTTTTTACGCATTTATTCCTCCACTGTAGACAATAGTTCCAATTTGTATTGTGAGAAATACATTCTATATCCTAGTAGACTGAAATTAAGGCAGAGCGCAGAAAGCAGAACTCTTTCAATACCGTGGAATTGTTTAAAATATACCCAATACATTTGAAAACAGTGTAGACCCAGATCAGCCTCAGGGCTCCTATAGCATCAACATATAACTGTCATTTTTAAGTGGAATACAGTCAAATTTATTTATCTCGACATTGCTTAAGTCAAACATATCCCTGTTTCAAAGTTTGTGTTTGACTAAAGCAATGTCGAAACAATGAAATCCAAATGTAAACATACCGACAAATTTGAGTTAAGCAAAATTCAAGATATTGACGTTGGACTGTTCATATGAAAAATTCAGCACAAAAAGGGTTAAAATCTCAAATTATGGCACAAAGTTTAGATCCTGACCAGAGGACTCCTTCATTTGATTTAATGCATCAAGAAACACCATTAACTGCAAGAGAAGGGTTAAGATATTGAGCATATTGTCTAAAGAGGGCTTGTAAATAATAGAAAGTGGCCCTTTATTGCCATTAATTGTTAGGTACCATAAAGATCTCATCATTACAGCCTATGGTAAACATAAGACTTGATTTCTGATAAGCAATACAAATAACCTCCTGGCTTCCGGCCTTCTGGGTACAGACTTTGGCCCCTGGGTTGGAAGTTTAAGCATTTACCCCATAGCCTTATTCTAGTTTCGAAAACAGGTGACCACTTAAAGCAGGTTGAAAATAAAGCAGAATGTGCCTCAAGGCACATTCTGCTTTACTTTCAGCCTGCTTTAAGCTACCAGCTGCTAGAAAATAGAAAATGTTTTTTAAGATAGATATTCATGACTGTATAAAATGGAACTATTTTCTTCAGTGGAAGAATAAACAAATGGCTTAAAAAGGCGTATTTATGGGGTAATGGGTTAAGCATCTAAAATTTACCCAACAGCAGGGCTGCCATAAGAAATCTTGAAAATCCTAAGATTTCCAAATTTTCTATTTTTCAAGCGTGATTACTTAAAGCAGGTTGAAAGTAAAGCAGAATGCACCCTAAGGTGCATTCTGCTTAACTTTCAACCTGCTTTACGCTACCATCTGCTAGGATAAAAATCCGAAAATTTCGGGAAAACCCAGAGAAATGGCAGCCCTGCAATAGGAACATCTTCCTCCACCTACTCTTCCATCATCAACACTTTAGAACACAATCACTAACTGCTGTATTTACTGTTGGATGCTCACTGTCATATAGACACTTTCAAATTGATGTTAACTACAGGTGGCATCTAATTAACTCTTTCAGCACTAAGTAACTATTGGGGGTTATTAGGTTCCCTTGTGGATCCTTTTAGTTACTTAAACATGAGCCAGTCTACTTGGAATTCTAGGTAGTTTAAATAATACTGCATGGTCTATATTAGCAAACAGTTTAGATTCAGATCAGAGGGCTTCTATAGGAACCCTCTGATCTGGGTCTATACTGTTTGCAAATAAAATGAGTATGTTTTAAACAGGAGAGTTAACTCTTTACTCCATACATTTGCCTTCTTAAGCCTTTCATTTAGTCCTGCAATGAAGAAAATAGTTCTACTTTATACAGTCATGAATATGTACCATAAGACATATTTTCTTTATCCTAACAGAATGATAGCTTAAAGCAGGCTGGAGGTAAAGCAGAATAGTCTTTCATGACTGCTGTCAAAAATGGAACTATTTTCTTCAGTGGAGGAATAAATATATGGCATAAAACGGCATATTGGTGTAATAACAGATTAACCCTACACCATCTTTGTACATGTAGTTATAAAAATTCAAACTTTACTTACCTATGAGAAGGAATGGCAAGGAATGGACACAATATGAAAAGAGAAACATAAAAACAAGAATAATTTACGCGATAAAAACTACAATACGCGATCAAAACAATTCACATAGTGACATACTCATCTGTTGTTCTAAATTACCCCAGACATTGACCACAGAACACAAGTCCAAACAAAAGGTTAGAGATTATTCTGGAGTTTCAATGAAGACTCATTCTGGTAGAAGCCAAAGAGTAAGAAATTATCAATCTGTAGTCCAGCTTCAATATTTCAAACCCGCTTAACTCAAGTTTGGCCGTGTTTCTACAATTGAATTTCATTGTTTCCGTTCGATTAGGTCAGATACCGTCAAACTTCAATATCTCGAACTGGCTTAACTCGAACTATCCAATAGTTCGACACATGAACTGTATTATTTCATGCTTGGTTAAGTCGAACATACCCATATTTCAAAGTTAAAATGTGGCTAAGCCACATATTAACTTTGAAATATGGGTATGTTCGATTTAACTGAGTTCGAGGTATCGAAGTTTGATTGTATATCCTTATTTTAACGTTAAAATGTGGCTTAATAGCCATGTTTTGATTTTGAAATTGGGATATGTTCGACTTTATATAGATAAGGTCGAGATATCGAAGTTTGACTATATTTCATAAAGAAGACAAGTGCAAATTTACAAATTCAACTGAAGACATAGTTTCTCAGAAGTGTTGAAAGGGTAATAATATGTTAGTGTTTTCTAGGCCAGGCGTGGGCTGACGTTCCTGAACTCTTACCATGCTAGCAGCAGATATATGTGCCACAGGGATTATCTCTGCAAACAGTTTGAAACACTGACCCTGTTTTGAAAAGAAATTTAGAAAATTTTATTTCTATAACAGTTGCAGATGACAATTTCTGCAGATGAAAAATTACCCAGCATGCAAAGAGTTAAGTAACAGAACTTCACATTAGGTATGATGTCGAACTTTGAACAATCAAACTGACTAAGCTCAAATATTATAACCAATATATCATGGTTAAAATGTGGTTTGGCCATGTTTAACTTTGAAATACGGGTACGTTTGACATAAGCCAACTCAACTTTAAAATCCAACTTTAGTTTGATTTAAACCAATTGGAGTTAACCAAGTTCAACCATATTTATTGGGAAGGGTCGAATCTAATGTTGTGAGAACTTGTGACCCGACCCAATTTCCTTATGTATATGGAAATAAAATATGTTTAAACTTATAATAACCATATTTTACAAGGAGATAGTTGACCTAATAAAGAATGTATTTTCTGTGTCAGTTTTTCTCTCCCCTTTTGGGCTATCATTTTCCTTAATAATAGAATAATAACCTTTTCCAGGAACTTAATGTCATATCAGAATAGAAATTGGACAATTTTCGACACTGATAATATGGCAAAAATTACAGAAAACTTTACTTTTCATACTTCCTGCAGGCAACACTGTTTCTCGAAGATACGAGTATATATACTAGAATTTGCATTAACATGTTTGCATGCTGCCAAATTTTTCGTCTGCAACAATTGTCGTCTGCTTTTGTTCTAAAATTAGAACTTTTCCAAATTTCTTTTAAATTCAGGGTCAGAATGGCAAACAGTTTGGATCCTGATGAGACGCCGCTTGACGTGGCATCTCATCTGGATCCAAACTGTTTGCAAAGGTTATGACTGTGGCAGCTATATCCGCCGCTAGCATGCAAAGAGTTAACCCATTCCTCCCTTGAACTTCGAAAAGACAATTCCAGTTTAAAAATTAGCCTTGTCAATTTGTGACTATTTACGGTTAGTTATTGTCAACATACATGTAATTTCTTATGTCAAACAGTGCAGACCTGATCAGAAGACTCCTTTAGGATGCTTCTAATCTTGGTCTTCACTGTTTGCATAATAGGACAAGACTTAATGAACTCTTCGTGAATATTTTCAAAGGACAAATAGACATGTGTGTCTTATAATGGCATGTGACCATTGAAATGGGGTGATATAGCTTTAAAACTCCTATAGGAGCTTTCTGCATTACTTTTGGCCTACATTATGGAATCAGTTTTCTCCAATCTCAGAAAAAGGTGTATCTGTGTAGTGACTAATTAAAGCAGGTTGAGAGTATAGCAGAATGTGTCTTAAGGCAAAATCTGCTTTACTTTCATTCTGCTTTACTTTCAGCCTACTTTAACGAAGCTACCATCTGCTAGAATATAGAATATATTTTGTACTGTATAACATTCATGACTGTACAAATTGGAACTATTTTCTTCAGTGGATGAATGGATTAAATTGGTAAAAAATTGTATCCGTGTAGTAAAGGATTAAGAGTCAATAAAGAGCACAAAGAATGCAGCATTCCAAATCTGTATGGGGTTTTATTCTGGGCATTTTTGTTTGTATTCCTTTTCTCTCCCAGAACCCCCACACATGAGGATGTCTGTATTGATAATGAATAGATGGGAATCCATGAAGCTTGATTGGTGAAGTAATATCAGTTTGATTGTTACAATCGCATTGAGCCCAGAGTCCAATTAAACCTTTAAATGCTGAGAAAATCATGTCGGCTCAAAATTACATCTGCTGAAACTTTTTACGATTATTTTTTTTTCTAGAAATTTGTAGAAATGTAATCACAGTGACAAACAGTTTTTGATCCAGATCAGATGCCAAGTTACTTGGCATCTGATCTGGATCATAACTGTTTGCAAAGGCATGGGTTATTTGCTTTTTATAAATGAAGGGGTAACAACAGCGATGAAGAATCTGCTCCCACAACTTTCTTACACTCAGGGGATAAATTTGGATCACAAGTTTTTTGTCAGATCCGCAAGACAATAAAAAAAAGTGGGAAAAACAAGCAGGAGTAATCATGAGTTAATGATAACGGGAAGCAAGACAGCAGGGGGTCCCTATCTCTATCGTAACAACCCATTACTCCATAGATACGTATTTTTACGCCTTTAACTCTTTGCATGTTGGGAAAATATAAACAGGTTTCCAGCATAGATAATCCATTCCTCCACTTTATACAGGCATAATTGTGTATCATCAGGGTCTACACAGTTTGCTAATGTCTACTAGTGTGGATGATAGGTTTAAATTAGTCTAAAAGAAAATCTGAAATGTCCTTTCTGCATTCCTTGAGCAGATACGAAGACAAAGATTATACTGAATGTAAACATTCTGTAAAAATGCAAGTCAACGAAGTTGCTTTAAATGTAAACATTCTGTAAAAATGCAATCAACGAAGTTGCTTTAAATAATTAAAATACAGTCAAACTTGTGTTGTCTTTTATTGAACCAGCATGGAGATCACTAAACACAGCTAATTGCTTAAATGTAGGTCGAAAGTATTGCAGGATATATTACAGCTCCTACAGGAGCTTTCTGCAATATGTCTGTCCATCATTAAGCAAGGTATTCATCAAGTTCAAAACATTCTTCAAATATCTCCAATGTTTCTGTTCAGAAAGTGAGGTTGTTGACATGCCTTTAACTCTTTGCACATTAAGTAATAATTTGTCCTTTGCAACAATTGTCATCTGCTACTGTTTTCACAAACGTCTTTTCAAAATAGGACCAAATTGTCAAACAGTTTGGATCCAGATGAGACGCCGCATTATGCGGCGTCTCATCTGGATCCAAACTGTTTGCAAAGGTAATCCCAATTTTATGGCAAGCGTAGGAAGAGTTAAAATATTTACCCGTGCTGACAGGAACATGAATTTTTGACAGACTCAAGAGGTGTAATGAAGGCTGAGACGGCTAATAGTCTAGACAAGCATTGGCACTAAACATTTTCTACCTCAATATTTAAAATCAACTAAACAGCTAATAAATTTCTTGTATTTACGACAACATAAAATATAATGCTTGTTAACCCCTCTCCTGCTGAACAACTGAACAAGTTGTCTTTCTTAAAAACTACACAATCACTTAAACTCTTTCCACGCTAGCGGCGGAATCATGATTATCTGTGCAAACAATTTAGGATCCTGATGAGGCGCCGTGTAACGCGGCGTCTCATCAGGATTCAAAATGTTTGACATTCTGACTCTGTTTTTAAAGAAAAAAATTGAAATATCTATTTTTATTCCAATAGCAGATGACAATTGTTGCAGATGAAATTATTTCCAAGCATGCAAAGTGTGAAACAAGTCGTCTTCTTGAAAATGCTGTCTTCTTAAACCTTTCGCCCACTGCTTGTTTCACTGTATTGAAGGCAGGTTGCTTAAAGCAGGCTCAAAATAAAGCAGAATTCTTCATAATGAGCATTCTGCTTTACTTTCTGCCTGGTTTAAGCTACTACTAGTATCTGCTAGAATATTCGAAATATTTCTGATGGTGAATATTTGTAAGAGTTTTGAGTGTTGTTTTTCATATATTGCCAAATAAAAAGTAAGTCAAAGGGTTCCAGTAGGATTCCTCTAATCTGAATCTCCAGACAATACTGTAGACACTATTTGCCAAAAAAATATGTTTAAATTGCTAGCAGTTAATAATTTTGACCTTAATACAAGCCTTATAATATATATGACAGCCTGACCTGGACCTAGCATATTACTAACTGTTCAGTCATTTAGTCTGTAGCAGGCCATCAGAGTTAGGTTGAGTCTGACTGTGGTTTAGTCCTGTCTCTCTTAAGACATTTTGAGTGGCCTGACATTTATTCGGGTCTCCCGGGGTTCAATACAAGACTGACTGTACTCTATCTGATCATTAGCCAAATTAGTGTAATCTAATGGCTGATAAGCACCTAACACATATGATTGGCAGACCCATGTCTCCAGACACTGGGGGACTTTAGTACATACAAAAAATACTCAAACTTTACCAACTTGTGTAACTAAAAGTTACTGAGGCAGTACAGAGGTCTCTATTAACCCATTACCAGATAGCCTGTTTCTAGTATTGAAAATAGGTGGCTACTTAAAGCAGGTTGAAAGTAAAGCAGAATGCGCCATATGGCGCATTCTGCTTTACTTTCAGCCTGCTTTAAGCTATTACCTGCTAGAATAAGGAAAGTATTAAATATGACACATATTTATTACGGTATAATTTGGAACTATTTTCTTCAGCGGATGAATAAAATGCATGTGCTAAAAGTCGCTTCTATAAGGGAAAGGGTTAACCATTTACTCCATAGATATGCTTTTACGCATCTAATTTTTTACTACACTGTAGAAAATAGTTCCATTCTAACATCATCATCATCATCATCATCATAGAGATTTGTTTATCCATGCTATTTATTAATTCTTCTTACAAGGACATTATAGGCCTGTAAGTATCATGCTGAATTTTTCAAATGAACTAGCTATTCTGTTTTCTGATGACTTGTTTTAAATTTTTTGAGATACTTGTTTTCAAAACAATGAAAAATATGACAAACAGCCCAAACTCAGATCAGAGGCCTCCTGAAGGAGCTCTCTGTTCTGGGTCTACATCGTTTGCAAAATGATAGATAAAACTGGTTTCCCTCACAGAAAGATAGTCATTGTTCTCAATTAGTTGTCTTCCAACAAAGGTATATACAGTAAACAGGGCTGCCAATTCTCCTGATATTTCCTAAATCTTCGGGTTTTTTTTCTGTTACATGTAGCTTAAAGCAGGCTGAAAGTTAAAGCAGAATGCGCCTTAAGGCACATTCCGCTTTACTTCCAGCCTGATTCAAGTAGTCACATGTCAATAAAACTAGAAACAGGCTATGTGGTAAAGGTACGATTCGTAAAATCGCACTTGAAAAATGCAAATTTGGAAATCTTAGGATTTTTCATGCCAACTTATGGCAGTCCTGAGTAAAACCTCTCTATTACGACACACAAAATTGTTTTAATCATAAGATGTTTTACAACAGATGACTAGCCTTTGTTTTAGTGGTAGAGAGGTTTTACTGTATACAGAAAAAACGTTCTCGACTTCATTACTGTTCCCACCACAGCTTTGCAAAAAGGATACACAAAAACATGGGCAAAATTCTTTGACATAAAACAAAATGTAAATGCTTTTCAATATCTCAAACCAATGCAAAGAACTTACAATTTTAAACCAGATCAGGTATAGAAAAGTATATTTATCAAAATCTGGAGCCTAACAGTTTAATGGGCTGGTAGAAATTTCAAATTTCTATAAATAGCAGATAAAAATATATACCTTTAAACCTCTCTAAACTGGATATGTAATGACAATATGTTCCTTCTCTAAACATTCTGTTGGTAACTGGTAACAGCTTAATGCAGGATTAAAGCACAGAAAGCTCCTGGTTTCCCAAGGGGTGCTTTCTGTCTCACTTTTATCCTGCATTAAGTATCACATGTCTTTTGTGTTCTATTTTTTTTCTCCCAAAGAGTGTCCTGTTAGAGAGGTTTTATCGTATATATACTGACAAGTGAATATGTTTATTTTTTCTTAAAGTTTAAATTCAATTTAACAAGGAAAGGAATTTAAGTCCAACCAGGGAGCAACAAATGTAACAATTAGGCTTAAAAGGTTTGGTTTATGTTGCAGTTTTTAGCACTTATAAGCCATCACCTTTCAACTCTGGTTCCCAGCTGATGTTTTTGCATGTAATAACAAGCTTTATGACATGGATATGTCACAGGTACATGTTAACCCGAGCTATACCTGTCCATTGTCACTTCAATGTTATTTGAAAACGATTTGGATTCAGATCAGACGCCACATAATGTGGCGTCTGATCTGAATCCAAACCTTTTGACACTCATTCTTAGATTTCTAGCTTTTATAAAAAATTGTAAAAATCTTCATTTAATGAATTTTGTAGATGACAATTTTAAAGAAGATGATATAACAGCAGGAAAGGGGTTAACAAGCTAGGTTCAAAAAAGACTTTTTTTGTTATAGCACAAAAAGTTGTGTGATATTTCTTGGGGAAAAAGTAGAACTTTGTGAAAAACTTTACCAACTGGGTTTAGTGTATAGTGCACATGATCAATACTAGGGAAACTCAGAGAAACTATAGACACTCTGATCCTGTTTTAAAAAGAAACTTTGAAATTTCTATTTTTAAAACATTACCAGAGGACAATTATTGTTGCAGATTAAAAAATTACCCAGGATTCATGGCTGCGTCATCATATCCTATATTACCATTCTAACAATAGAATTATATTTTCAGTACTTAATACAGCTGATTTTATTTACCATTTCAAAAACTGATATGGTTATCTCTAGAACATTTTCTAAAACTTTTCAATTCCTATAATTTCAAGTATTAAAGATAGGTGACCACTTAAAACAGGTTCATAATACTTTTTTAAGAAAAATGCTTTACTTCCAGCCTCCTCTAAGCTACCATCTGCTAGAATGGAGAACATATTTCTTATAATAAATATTCATGACTGTATCAATTGGAACTTTTTTCTTCAGTGGAGGAATACATTAAGGGTGTTAAAATGCATTGAGTACTGGGTTATTAGTACTCCAAGAGTATGTACTGTCCTTACTCAGTCTCGAGCTCCAGATAAGGAGAGTATTTCAAAAACTAAAATCGTTATTTCTGCTTTAAAGAGGCTCGCAACCGGATTTAGCATTAAAAATAGTAATTTGTAAATATATGTTAAATGATTATATAAATGGGTAAGATTTAGTTTAGGACAATAAATTCTGTTAAAAAATGCATTTCCAAAAAAATAAAAGAAGAAGCTCTGGTGGGATTCGAACCCGTGACCCTCCATTGCGGAGACAAACAAGAAATATGAGGACACGCCTTTACCGCCTCGACTACGGACGCCCTCTATATATATGGTAGCGAATTAACATATATTCACTGGTAGCGATTAATTCTTCATTATTCGGCTCCGGTTTATGTCAGAGCCCGTGTAGAGAAGCAACAACAACAGCAATATCGTCAGCTGACGCTATTGAAAAACGATGGAATATATCTAAAAAAACTAAGATTCGGTGACGATTCTTGAGACTTTTTTTGGACTGATGATGATATTTTTTTAATGTCAGAAGCCAAATAATGCCACAAATTTGCTTTTATTTGAGTATTTTATTTTATTTTGACAAGTACACCATCCGGTTGCGACTCCCTTTAAACCCTATGGTGTCACTACTCATTAGAATTGTCTCGAAGAGACGATTCTAATGAATAGTAACACCATAGGACTTTGTGTTGAAATAAGTGAGAAAATGTTGCATTTGTGCAGTTAACTCCCTCTTATCTGGAGCCCTGTTAGGTATGTACTGTTAGTAAGTACTGTCAGCATCCACATGGACCAGTCTCAGTAACTGAACCAAAACCGAAAACAAGCATTTTTTATGACATGACTAAAAGTGTGTGTACTCTCACTTGTAATGAATGTGAAATCTTGATAATGATCACCTGATACAGAAAAACCCTTTGTTAAGCAGCCATTTACCAAAGAAGCAAACAAACTGTCTTAAAAAGGATCACTGATTAATGCAGGATGAAAGTAATGCAGAAAGCTCCTACAGGAGCTTTCTGCATTTCTTTTATCCTGCATTAAGCATGTACAATTCTGTAAGACTTTCAAATGTTCATCATTTGCTTGCCTGCTTAATACAGCTTCAACTGTATTCAATTTCTCACCTGACTAGTTTTATCATATTTTAAGTTAGTATACGGTAAGTTGCAATTAAAAGCAGTATTTTATTGTATCACCATGCTCAGTACAAAGATGAAATTGTTATAACCACAGAGCTCCAGATATGGGGGGTATTCTTTATTTCTGCATTGAACCCTATGGTGTCACTACTCATTTGAATCGCCTTGAAGAGACGATTCTAATGAGTAGTAACACCATAGGATTTGGTGCTGAAATAAGTGAGAAAATATTTGATTTGTTCAGGTTTACTCCAGCTTATCTGGAGCCCTGAAACAGTCAAACATGTATTAAACCACCTCTGACTCTATTCAGGAGTGCTATAGCAAACATGTACATACAGGTGACTGCTGAATACAGAACAAAAGTTATAAGCAGTGAAAGGTCCTTCAGCAGCTTTCAGCATGGCATTTTTCCTGGCTAAAGCTGAACTCTGTTACATATACTTTCATTGTAATTGCTCTTCACTGTTGCTGATTACAAGATTAACAGTATTGTAAAACAGTTGAGGTGTCTGTTTTATTGAACTTCAACATCATGTATTTACCAAGCAGCATTATTGTTTATGCAATGTGAAATATAATAATTTGTTTGTGACCCAGCTACATATAGCTTCAAAAAAGGAGAAGATCAAAATTCTAAAACCTATTTTGTCATATTACTTTGTGACTGCTCATCAAGATTTTTGAGAGTATTTAAATCAGAAGTAAAAACATAGTTTGATTGAAATATTAACCCATTACACAATAAGAATCCCTTTTTATGCCTTTAATCTATGCCACCACTGAAGAAAATAGTTCCAATTTATAGTCATGAATTCAGTTATGCACGATGAGAAATATATTCTGAATCCTACATGGTGAGCTAAAGCAAGCTGAAAGTAAAGCAGAATGCTTTACTTTCAATTTGCTTTAAATGGTCACTTGTCTTTAAAGCTAGAAACAGGTCATAGGGTAATGCTTAGTGAAACAAAGAATAAAATCAAGAGATTATTCTAATTCAAAGTCACACTGAGCATAGCAGTCTGAGCTTAACCCATTACCCCATAGCCTGTTTCTAGTTTTAAAGATAGATGATCACTTAAAGCAGGTTGAAAGTAAAACAGAATGCGCCTTGAGGCGCATTCTACTTTACTTTCAGCCTGCTTTAAGCTATTATCTGCTATAATATAGAAAATATTTCTTATGATTTTTATTTGTGACAGTATAAATTAGAACTATTTTCTACAGTAGAGGAATTAATTAAAGGCGTAAAAAGGCGTCTTTATGGGGTAATGGGTTAAATATAAAGTAGAAAATTAAAAGTTTGAGTTGTACTCCCTCTCATCTGGGACATTGTTCATAGATTTACAGAATGATGACATTTAATTGAAGTTCACCAGTTCAAATGTGACAAGTTTATTTAGATCAGCTTCAAACATCATTAATATTCAGGTAAGAATTAATTTGAATTGTGATAGTTTAATTATGCGTGCAGTTTGCCAATTTCGCTAGGGACGTATTTGAAGTTAGACGGGGAGAATGAGGACAGGTGACAATTGTGTCAATACTCTCCTACACAATCATAAAACCACATAACATTAACATCCAACTCCAAGGACAATCCCATCCACAGATCTTCATCTTATATTCAACCAAAAGTCAAACTTGTATTAACCCTACCCGCTATAGTTTGTTTCCAGTGTACAGGGCAGGTGGTTGCTTAAAGCAGGCTGTAAGTAAAGCAGAAAGTCTTCTGCTTTACTTACAGCCTGTTTTAGCCCTTTTCTCCATAGAAGCACCTTTTACCACATTCAATTAGTTTCAACTAATATGCCTTATTACACCTCTAATTTATAGAGTAGAGTGTAAATACATCTCATCTGAATCAAAACTGTTTGCACAGGTAAGAAAGGTTTTGCCATTACCATTTGTAAAGAATTATAATGCCTATTAGGGATTAAGAAAAAAGAAGACAGCTTCCAATAAGACTTTTAAATGAAAGTTTTTAGCGTTTTTTTGTTGTTTTTGTTAAATGAAAAATAAAAGTAAAACAGAAAGCTCCTATAGAAGCTTTCTGCATAACTTTTACCATTAAGTTGTCATCTTAGTACTACAGTTTTCATCTTCTATTAGATGACTCGGATGTACTCAACTTTTGCTGAAACAGTCTAACTGCCTATTCACTTCAAGCCCTACCTTTCCTTCACCCCAAGATAGAACATTTGCACACTGTGTAGACCTAGCTGATATATTTCAAAAATACAATGTCAGATTTGTATGTGGCTGGCTAGCTGTCCATGTAACAGCAAATGCCATTAGCAGACAATTGATCACAAAAGGGAAGCGTACATAAACACGTGGAAATGCCAAATACAACTGCAGTGTGGCAATCTATTTCTATTCTAGGAGAAGAAGCTGAGAAAAAGAGTATGTAACTGATGGTAATTGTTTTACGGTACCCAGGCACAGCACAATTGGCTGTAAATAGACATTTATACCCATTGGTTCCCATTTAAATGTCTGCATTCATCACTAACTTCCGATCACAGGAAAAAAACTTCCTCGGATTGTTGCTAGAGTTGACACAAGTGTTAATTCTTTGATTCTTACCCCTTCTTCTGCTGATACCCTATATTGGTGATTTGTGAAAACAGTGTAGATCCAGATCAGACAGCTCCTCAAGGAGCTTTCTGATCAGGGTCTGCATTGTTTTCTGATAGTATCTGTCTGATATGAGTCTGCACTCTTTCATGGGATTTTTTTTATTATTTATAAGCCATTATTCAAAAGCTCAGACGATAGAACCTTATAATGAACTCTGTCCATTCAATATGTATAGATATCTATCATGTCTATTTAATACTTACAGGTATAAATCATGTCTATTTAATACTAACATGTTTAGGTCGTGTCTATTTAATACATTCAGAATTGAATAATTTCTATCAAATATTCACAGGTATAATCATGTCAATTCAATACTAACAGATAATTATTACATCTATTTAATACTTAACATCAACCATTTATATCTATTATTTATAGGCATAAACCATTTGTATTCAATACTTCAAAGTATAAATCATATCTATTTGAAATTTACAGATATCTATTATATCTATTTGATATTTACAGGTATAAATCATGTCTATTTAATACTAACATGTTCAGGTCATGTCTATTTAATACATTCAGAATTGAATAATTTCCATCTAATACTCACAGGTATAAATCATGTCAATTCAATACTTACAGATAATAATTACATCTATGTAATACTTAACATCAACCATTTCTATCTGTTATTTATATCTATTTGATATTTACAGGTATAAATCATATCTATTTGATATTTACAGGTATAAATCATATCTATTTGATATTTACTGGTATAAATCATGCCTTAAATGTCTAAGTTATTCTTACAGATATAAACAATTTCTATTTAATATTTAAAGCTATAAAATTATACAGTAAAACCTCTCTATAACGGCCACTAAAACGAGGACTAATTGGTTGTTTAAATGACAGGTGACAGCTTAAAGCAAGGTGACAGTAAAACAGAAAGCTCCTACAGGAGCTTTCTGTTTTACTGTCACCATGCTTTAAGCAGTCACCTGTCAAAAACAACTAATAAATTAGCACACTTTAGTGGCCGTTATAGAGAGGTTTTACTGTACTTATATAATACTTACATGTATCAACAATTTCTATTTGATATTTATAGATGTAAATCATATTGCCAATTTCATACTTACAGGTATAAATCATGTCTATGTAATTAAATACAAATATGTCTATTTGACTGGTTTCACATTGAGTATACAAAACGTTAACACTTTCTAAGCTGGAAACAGGTATGTGTATGCAAACAGTGTAGACCCTGATCAGAAGGCTCCTAAAGAGCCCTCTAAACAGGGTCTCCACTGTTTTGTTTTCCCTTTATTTTTTTGAAATATTTTCTTGAAACAGCCCTAAAAATCAACATCAACATAAATTGGTCATTTTTCAAACATGGAATAGTCCATATGAAAATTTCAGCAAAACAAGGCTTAACCCTTTGAACCCAAGTCCCGCATATAGGCGTTCTTTTCAAACAATGTACACGTGAATAGTACAATTGTCCTGTGCAAACAGTGAAGACCCAGATCAGAGGGCTCTGAAAGGAGCCCTCTGATCAGGGTCTTCACTGTTTGTCATACTGCCAAACATTGACAAAAACAACCCTTAAAAGTCAGAAATGGACTTGACTAAAATGGAAACTTGAATTGTCCATTTAAAGTTTCAGGGAGGAAAGAGATAAAGCTAAATTTGAAGAAAAAAATTTGAAGCCAGACAGCAATATTTAAGCAGACAATATCATATGAGAGTGAGGGGTTAAATTTTCTCACACCTCTAACTAAAAATACCTTAACCCATTACCCCATAGCCTGTTTATAGTTTTGAAGATAGGTGACCACTTAAAGCAGGTTGAAAGTAAAGCAGAATGTGCCTTAAGGCACATTCTGCTTTACTTTCAGCCTGCTTTAAGCTATCATCTGCTAGGATATAGAAAATGTTTTTTATAATACTTATTCATAACTGTATAAAATTGAACTATTTTCTTCAGTGGAGTAATAAATTTAAGGCGTAAAAAGGTGTATTTATGGGGTAATGGGTTAACCAACTTTAGAAAGAGCAGCTGATAGAAAAAGTGCATGACATTTTTATATCACAAAACCATAGTCTCCAATAAAGGTTAAATTTCAAAGAAAGCAACCAAAACAGCATAAAGAGATCTGACCGAGACAAATTATATTTGCATGCTGGGTAATTTCTACATCTGTAAAAACTGTAGTCTGCAACGTTTACTTCAAAACAGGGTCAGAGTGTCAAACAGCTTGAACCCTGATGAGACGCCGCATGATGCTGTGTCTCATTAGGATCCCAACTGTTCGCAAAAATTAATATGGTTCTGCCTCTAGCATGCTAAGAATTATATTTACTACAAAATGTTTAAATATGCATAACGAGAAAACCACAAATATGCCTCTGCAACAACTCAAACAGGACTAAATTCTTTCCATGATATTAACAAAATTGATTACCGTTGCAAACAGTTTGGATCCTGATCCTTATGAGACAATGTGTTACACAATCTCTCATCTCATCTGGATCAAACCCTTTTTCAAGGTTTATTACCCTTTCGCTATTAGCATGACAAAATTCAATAGTGTCCTACCCGGAATTAAACTGGACACCAACATGGGACAATTTCAACTTTACCTGATAAGGGCATTGGTTGATGTTTACTTTAGTGTCCTCAAATGATCTCGCCAGACTGAATTTTAAACAGCTCCCTTACAAAAGCTAGCACATTTTTATAAAGATTTTACCCTTATCTGAAAGCCTACGTCAGTAATGGCCGACATCTTTATGATGTCTAGATCCAAATCAAGCTTTTTTTCTATGAAAATCAATGTGATAAGTTTAACTCTGCCATAAAAATGGCCGTTTCATTTTCAAAACGTATAAAAACAATACAGAAACGCCAGAAACCCCCTCAACTACAAAATTGTTGAATTTCAACAGGCTTCCTATAACCCCACCATACTTACAACTTGACTCATGAAATTATCTGCAAACAGTTTGGATCAACATTAAATACCAAGTAAATCAGTGTTTGATCTGAATCCTAACTGTTTGACAATCCTATTTATGTTTCTACATTAAAAATAAATCAAATTTGGTTGAAGAAAAAAAAATTGCACATGAAAATTTGAAGCCAATTAAAACTCAGCCTGAGAAGGGATAATACCCTTTCAACATTAAGAAACAGTTTGTTAAAAAATTGTTGCACGCTGAAATCCTGAAATCAGTTTGATCTTCTCTATATATGTGTAGAAATAAAATCTGAGTGACAAACAGTTTGGATCATGATCCAAACTGTTTGCAAATGTCCTAAAATTTTGGTTGTCAGTGTTGAAAGGTTAAGCGAGGCGAAGTGTTCAGCTGCCCCTCCCCTATGCATATTTATATCAATAAAAACTCAATTATATATCAATTATCTCCGTTCTGCTCTTTTTTCGATACTTTTATTCACAGTCTTTTCGGGCAGACAATGGTAGTGTAAATAGGCCTGAAATATGTCAAACAATTTAGTCATCTCTAGACGAGACAGATATTTACAGACTCATATACAATTTGTAACTAGACAAATAAAACTTGTGACAGAAATTCTTCCTGTTTCTGCAAAACATTAAAATACTCATGTACAGGTAAACCTAGTGTAAACTCTTACCCTGCTATTAATGTATATATTATATGCTTTTCGAAAACAGTGAAGACCCAGATCAGACAGGAGCTGTATAATCAGGGTCAGCACTGTTTTCTTATAAAATCTGTCTGACATAATAGAAATGCACTGGTTATAACAGATAACATAAACATGCTACTAAAATGAGCCTTTCCCGGGGAAAAGATTCCATATTGAATTGGCCAATGTGGTAGTTATGATGATCCAATTCTTTAAATATATAAGGGTTTGAGTTTAACAGTCAGATGTACCAAAAGCAATGTAGAATATGCTTCTGGCATGTATATAAATTAGTTTTGTAATGTATTTAGCCATTACCTAGCTATTGCCTGTTTCTAGTTTTGGAGACAGGTGCCTACTTAACCCATTACCCCATAGCCTGTTTCTAGTTTTGAAAATAGGTGACTACTTAAAGCAGGTTGAAAGTAAAGCAGAATGCGCCATATGGCGCATTCTGCTTTACTTTCAGCCTGCTTTAAACTATTACCTGCTAGAATAAGGAAAGTATTAAATATGACACATATTCATTACGGTATATATTGGAACTATTTTCTTCAGCGGATGAATAAAATGCATGCGCTAAAAGTCGCTTCTATAAGGGAAAGGGTTAAAAAAGGTTGAAACTGATGCAGAATGCACCTTAAGATGCACTCTGCTGTACTTTCAACCCACTTTAAGCTACCATCTGATAGGCTATACAGTATATTTCTTATGATGCATATATCCATTGCTGTATATCTTCAGAAGAATAATAATCAAATAGTGTATAAATCCCTATTTATGGAGTAAATTCAAGGGTTACGCATGTAATATCTCTTATCACATTATAAAAGAATCAACTATCAAACTTCTTTTTAGTTTCAAGACTCCAAAACGTTTTGCAATGACTCAAGCCTCCAAAATATTTTCTATACAAACTATTTTTCAGAAATAAAACCTGTTCATGATTTTTATACAAGTCATAAATAAAATGAGAAATCCCCCTAGTGATTTATATGAATCATTTGACTCATGTGACATAATGATGTCGTCAATTTATTTATGGTCATCTGATCCTTCAGTTATTGGGAGCCCTCTTGGATTACTTCTATTTACTGTCTCTACTTCTATCTAATGTTACAAAAGAGAAATTTGACTTCATGTACAGTCACTCTTGCAGTAAAGAAATGGCCATTCTTTGAAGAAGCATCAGCTCTTTTTACATGAGAATGTTTTATGCAGATTAACCCATTACCCCATATATACACCTTTTTACGACTTAAATTTACTTCCCCATAGAAGAAATTAGTTCTTCTTTATACAATTATTATTAAATAATATCAGAAATATTTTCTTTATTGTAACAGATGGTAGCTTACAGCAGGCTGAAAGTAAAGCAGAATGAGCCTTGAGGCGCATTCTGCTTTACTTTCAACCTGCTTTAAGTGGTCACCTATATTCAAAACTAGAAACAGGCTATGAGATAAAGTAAAGCAGAAAGCACCTTTAGAAATTAAGATTTTGCTTAGCTATTGACCGGTAATAAGCTGCAATATGTGTTGAGACACAAATGATTATTTAATTTTAGTGGCCCTTTAACACGTTACTCGATAGCCTAGCTGTTTAAGGTTTTAAATACAGGTGACCACTTAAAGCAGGTTGAAAGTAAAGTGGAATATGCCTTAAGGCGCATTCTGCTGTACTTACTCCTCGCTTTTATAAGTAGTTACCTTTTGCTAGGATATATAGAAAGATATATTTCTATTGGTGCATATTCTTGACAGGTTTAACCCATTACCCCATAGCCTGAATTTAGTATTGAAAATACTTGACTACTTAAAGCAGGTTGAAAGTAAAGAAGAGTGTGCCTTAAGGCACATTCTGCTTTACTTTCAGCCTGCTTTAAGCTATAATCTGTTAGGATTTAGAAACTATTTCTTATAAAAAATATTCTTAACTGTATAAATCGGAAGTATTTTCTTAATTGGAGGAATAAATAAAACATGTAAAAAGGCGTGTTTATTGGGGAGTGAGTTAATACAAGTTTGTCTGTACCTGTACAGTAAAACCTCTCTATTAGGACCACTAAAAAGAAGACTAATTGATTGGATAAAAGACAGGTGGCAGCTTAAAGCAAGACATTAAAACAGAAAGCTCCTAATAGAGGTTTCTGTTTTACTGTTACCTTGCTTTAAGCAGCCACCTGTCCTAAACACATACGTATTTGATTAAATTTAGTGGTTGTTTTAAAGGGGGTTTACTGTATTTACTGGCATTATGTAAACAAAATCTGATTAAGTAATACAGACACCCCTTGGTTTATAAAAAAGAACCTTTCAATGAAGATGAAACTGGAAATCTATTACTGCAAGTATCTGCTAATTACAGGACAAAATAATATAGAAATCTCTATTAGACAGCTTTCTACATAATTCAGGGCTCCAGATAAGAGGAGGTAAACTGAACAAATTCAACAGTTTCTCACTTATTCCAGCATCAAATCCTATATTGTTACTACTCATTATAGATTCTAATGAGTAGTGACACTATAGGGTTTAATGCAGAAATAAAGATTTTAGTGTTTGAAATACTCCCGTTATCTAAAGCCCTGATGTCATTACTATCAAGCTTTGTCCTGCATCATTCTGATACCTGTCTATACAGACAGTCAAGCTTTTCAATTCAATCTCAGCTTCACACAGATTCCCCCCAATGATAGAGATTCAAATTTTATTACATAAAGTATCTCATATGACAAAAGACTGCATTCATTTTTCATATCTTTTTTATTTAAAATGACGTGAAGAAAATCAATTTCACCGAAGCTGTCAACTTCAAGCCCTTCCACTACTGATTTATCACATGACTCTCTAAATATAGATCGCTCAAATTTAACCCTTTCTATGCTGAAAACCAGTATCAGGGCTCCAGATAAGAGGGAGTAAATTGAACAAATCCAACATTTTCTCACTCATTTTAACACCAAATCCTATGGTGTTACTACTTATTAGAATCGTCTCAAAGAGACGATTCTAATGAGTAGTGACACCATAGGGTTTAATGCAGAAATAAAGAATTTAGTTTTTGAAATACTCCCCTTCTCTGGAGCTCTGCAGTATACAATATTTTACAAACAATGAAGACTACTCTACACTGTTTGCCTGTTATTTTTAGTTTATATCTTATGAACACTTATGATGAATACTTGTTTGCTAGAAATGTCAACTGCGTAAATTTGATTCATTAATTGATTCTATCTTCTTTGCACCAGGGTCCAATGTTATTAAGCGTTTTAAATGAGTCTAAGTCCGCTCTCAAGCATTTGATTAGTCAGATTTGAACCTAGGCTCCAATCTGACCAACCAATGCTTTAGAACTTTCTCAGACTCAACTCAAATGCTTTATACAACCTTGGAGCCTGAGGTTATATTAAGATCCAAGTGAGAGACAGTTTGAAACCTGCTCAGTTGCTCACCATTGTATCTGGATCCAGACACCACAAGGTCTAGACAACATGGTTTTCCACTTTCAAAGGGCTTACCCTTCGAACCCACTGAATATTCATATATTAAACTCAACCTATAATTGATCATATTCCATCTAGATTATATCAATAAAATAAGGAAGTTTTTCCACAGAAAAGAGTATAGACTCAAGTCAGACAGCTCCTTCAATCAGGGTATATAAAGCATCAATATTGGCGTACAGCAATGGAGAAGGGTTAAGTATCCCTTTCCCTGATAGAAGCGCCTTTTAGCGCATTTAATTTATACCTCCACTGAGGTCAAAAGTTCAAATTTATACAGTCATGAACATAAAGCATGAGAAATATTTCTATATCCTAGCAGGTGGTAGCTTAAAGTAGGCTGAAAGTAAAGCAGAATGCGCCTTAAGGCGCATTCTGTTTTACTTTCAACCTGCTTTAAGTGATGACATGTTTTCATAACTAGAAACTGGCTATTGGGTAAATTAAGGGGTATGTATCCCACAACTATCACTCTTATTTCTTGATATCGGCAACATGATAAAAACAGGAGAGCAATCGTATTAATATTATAAATTTGTCCCTGAAAAAAACCACACCTTGAAGAGTGGACATCTTCACAGGCTTTTAACCCTTTTCCCCTTATAGCCCATTATTTCAATTTGAAGACATGCAGATATGACCACTAAAGCAGGATGATAGTAAAGGCACATTCTGCTTTACTCTCAACCTGCTTTAAACTACTATCTGCTAGAATGTAGGACATAATTTTGATGTTGACCATTCATATAGTTACTGTACAAAATAGAACTATTTTGTTCAAAACAAATTAAATGTGTTAAAAGGTATATCTATGGAGTAGAGGATTACAGGATTATCACATATAAAGGACGCTGAAATAAACCTATCTGTCTAAAGGGGTTTTATCGCTCAATCACTCTATTATATTTCATGTACCCACCCAGTTTGTAGTTGATACCATCTCGTAGCCGTTGTGGGCTATATAACAGGCCGGACAGAGATCACGAGATTGCATGTCTGCACAGTCTGACAAGATCACACTCCTATTGTAGACGTGTTATCAGTAAAGACTAAAGACAATGATATTCAAGGTATTCAACGTACAATTTGTCAAGACACCAAATTCCTAAATTGCCAAAACTATAATGTTCATTAACTATTTGCACGCTATATACTGGCAAATCCTTGATGACCATGCAAACAGTGTACCTCCCCATCTCAGCAGTATCAAAACTTATTGATTCTATATAAGAACTTATTGCTAAACCTTGTTTTAAAAAAAAAATTGATCTAAGAACATTAAATTTTGCAGATGACATTTTGATGCAGATAAAAATATAACTTAGCTTGTGCCAGAGTTTTCAAATGAAGCTTTCAGCCTGCTTTAAGCTACCATCTGCTAAGATTCTAAATAACTGGTACACATTCAGGACATTTGAGGAATAAATTAAAGGCGTAAAAAGGTATACATGTAGTTATGGAGAAATGTGTTCAGTGATTATCCGTCTTTTTAAAAGGTCTCCATACTGTAAATCTCCATTCAACTAGAGCCTAATCCTTTCTATGCTGAAAACCTGTATATGTGTATTTGGAAAACCATATAGAGTCTGATCAGAGGGTCCAGTAAGAAATCTGATCAGGGTCTGCAGTTTGCTTTACTTTTATTTTTCTGAAATATTTTTCTAAAATCAGTCTTGAAGATTGACTTAAACTGGTTGTTTTTTAAATGTGGAATAATCCATTGCAGCATAGACGTGTCTTTTCAAACAGTGTACATGTATGTGAATAGTATACTTGTCCTGTGCAAACAGTGAAGAACCAGATCAGAGGGCTCCTTTGGAGCCCTCTGATCAGGGTCCTCACTGTTTGTCATAATGCCAAACATTGACAAAAACAACCCTTAAAAGTCAGAAATGGAATAGACTTAAATGGAAACTGGGATTGTCCATTTAAAGTTTCAGGGAGGAAAGAGTTACGGAAGTTTTACTACATCTTTCCTCCTGCACAGAGTGTATAACAAAAGCAATAAAGCTTGGCATTAAAATGTAGTTTTGAAAAAAAATCCATGCTGCTATTGTGAGAACAAATTTATCATGTGGTGATATTTGCTTGGCAATGCTTGGGAAATACAAACTGCTGGCATTCCGATGACTGGAACAAAGGGAGCCTGCGTCTCAGTCGTCTCTGATTGACGTATGATAAGTAATAGTGGAAGACACAAAGCACTGAGCACCTTGCCAAATGGACAAGAAGACCAACATGCTGTCTGGTACTGTCAGCTGTGATTGGGACCTGACAATAACATATGATGACAATGTACAAACTCTCCACACACTGACAACGCCACGAGAAACTAGGGCTTTATGTTATAGCCCTACAAACATTCTAAAACAAAACTTCTACAACAACTACTAAAACTTCTAACAACAAAAATTATTGCTATTACTGCTATGACTACTAGTACTACTACTTAATTATTAGCATTATTTCTACTACTACTACTACTACTACTACTACTACTACTAAAACTAAAGCTACAACTAGTACTACCAGCACCACTATACTACTATTATTTCTACTACTACTCCTACTACTACTATTACTACTACTACTACTACTACTACTACTAAAACTAAAGCTACAACTAGTACTACCAGCACCACTATACTACTAGTACTTCTACTACTACTCCTACTACTACTATTACTACTACTACTACTACTACTACTAAAACTAAAGCTACAACTAGTACTACCAGCACCACTATACTACTATTACTTCTACTACTACTCCTACTACTACTATTACTACTACTACTACTACTACTACTAAAACTAAAGCTACAACTAGTACTACCAGCACCACTATACTACTATTACTTCTACTACTACTCCTACTACTACTATTACTACTACTACTACTACTACTACTACTAAAACTAAAGCTACAACTAGTACTACCAGCACCACTATACTACTATTATTTCTACTACTACTCCTACTACTACTATTACTACTACTACTACTACTACTACTACTAAAACTAAAGCTACAACTAGTACTACCAGCACCACTATACTACTATTATTTCTACTACTACTCCTACTACTACTACTACTACTACTACTAAAACTAAAGCTACAACTAGTACTTCCAGCACCACTATACTACTATTATTTCTACTACTACTCCTACTACTACTATTACTACTACTACTACTACTACTACTACTAAAACTAAAGCTACAACTAGTACTACCAGCACCACTATACTACTATTATTTCTACTACTACTCCTACTACTACTATTACTACTTCTACTACTACTACTACTACTAAAACTAAAGCTACAACTAGTACTACCAGCACCACTATACTACTATTATTTCTACTACTACTCCTACTACTACTATTACTACTACTACTACTACTACTACTACTAAAACTAAAGCTACAACTAGTACTACCAGCACCACTATACTACTATTATTTCTACTACTACTCCTACTACTACTATTACTACTACTACTACTACTGCTACTACTACTAAAACTAAAGCTACAACTAGTACTACCAGCACCACTATACTACTATTATTTCTACTACTACTCCTACTACTACTACTACTACTACTACTACTACTAAAACTAAAGCTACAACTAGTACTACCAGCACCACTATACTACTATTACTTCTACTACTATTACTACTACTACTATTACTACTTCTACTACTACAACCACTACTATACTACTACTATTATTACTATTACTGCTACTACTACTGCTACTACTACTGTTATTACTACTACTACTACTTCTAAGATTTACTAATACTACTACATGTATATACTATAACTACCTACTACTTCTACTACTTCTACCACCACTGCTAGGTATATTACTTCTACTTGTAATTCTAGTAGCAGTAGTAGTAGTAAAAGTAATAATATTTGTAACTTCTAGAAAAGAGTCTACAGTGACACTACTACAGTCTCCAGATTTATTCACCAGCATTCTTGACAAACTGTGCTGCATAGTTATATTACCTACAGTGGAGAAGGCAATATTCATTCCCTATAAATACGCCTGTGCTAAAACAATCATAAAACAATTAGAATTATGTCTGTTTGAAACGTTTGCAGCAAATTGCATTTGATCAGGCTCCAAACTGTTTTCAATTCAGATTAAAAATAAGTTGTCAACGTTTTCCAGAACATATAAATTTCTAAACTTCATTGCATTTCATCTGCATCTAGTATCGTTCAAACAGGAAAGAATAACTGTCTACTCCACTGTATCACCTCTCAGCCCTGCTGAGCAACAGCCCCCTTGTTGTCTATATCTCAAAATCCCTTTACTGACGAATCCACACCCATACACAAGTCTTGTAAGCATTCAATAACATTGAGCTACCTAGTCAGACTGAATTGTAAGTTTATGAGATCTAGATCTACACTGTTAGCTGGTGTAGCAGGTGTTAACACATTCAACCCCAGGGACAAGTATACTCATGATCAGGGTTTACACTAGTTGTCATTTTGCAATTTATTATTAAAAATCAACCCTCAAATAGTCAAAGATGGACTAGACTTAATTCTAAATTAGAATTGTACATTAAAAGTTTCTGGTTTGACTTTGGTAATAGACAGCATACTAAGGGTAGGAGGTATCTATTAGCGCATGTTTTCTAATTATGCGTGCAGTAAGGATGTCAAACACTGTTCACATGTGATTTATGTAAACCTCAAGAAGTCTGTCTCTACTGTTTGTGGGGATGCCAACGATGAAAGGCTAAAAAACTTCAACTTCAAGAGCATAGCAGACAAATACTGTCGTCTTTAACTCTTTGAACGTTAAGTAATAATGTCAAATGCAACAACTGTTGTCTGCTTCTGTTCTAAAACTAGAAGATTCCCACATTTCTAATCACAATAAGGCCAACGTAACAAAGAGTTTGGATTCTAGTAAATTACTTGGTGCCTCATCTAGATCCAAACAGTTTTAAAAGGTGATCATGGTATCCCTCATGGAAAAAAATGTCTGAATTTTGGCTGAACAGACGTCTGTATTTTAGCCGAATATAGCTGAATATTTCTGAACTGCTACATTGAGTTACATAATAGCTAATTTCTGAATCTTTACTGAAATTGGGACTGTTTCAGCCAGAATTCATACATTTTCAGCTCGTTTTCAAACTTCAAATTCAGAAGTTTTCAGACAAGATTCAGAAATTCAGAAATGTTCAGAAGACATGTAAATATTTTACTTTCAACACCAAACAACTATTGTCTAATCTTCAAATAATTCCTTTTTTTAAACAAACTTTTATCAGTTCTTATGTATACATACTTTACTTTGACTCAAAGTAAATTTGTTGTCTACAATATAAACTGTTCTAAAAATAGAAATTTTTGAAATTTATTTTCAAATTAGGATCAACTTTTTGGATCCAGATGAGAAGCTGCATTCATCTGGATCCAAACTGTTTGCAAGGCAGATATTCAAGATTTCTCCGCAAATGTGCAAGAGTTAAACTCAGTCACCAAATTTATTCATCAGATTGTCAAACACACTATGAATCAACTTCTTGTATGCAGATGGTGAAAAAATGATCACCTTTGTAAACAGTTTGGATCCAGATGAGTCGTCACTCTTTGTCTCATCAGGACCCAAGCTTTAGACATTCTGATCCAATTTTTTACAAAGAAATTCAATTTTACTTTCAGAACAATAGCAGACAGCAATTGCTGCAGACGACAAGATAACTTTGCGTTCAAAGAGTTAAAACACTTGATGGGTTTGTATCAAAACAGTGTGGCAAACCTAAAACTGTTTTCCCACTTAAAACATGCTAAAAGCACATCCAGGAAAGAATTTCCTCTCACTGCTTAATTCAAACAGACAGGGTTTTTTGCCTACATATTAGAACAAGCATGCTGAGAAAGTTTGTTAACCCATTCCACACTGAATTTTACACATGGACTATTCTGCTAGTGTAAAATTGCCAGTTTATGTTGATTTTCAAGAATATTTTAAAAAATATTTCAGAAAAATTAAAGAATTACAAACAGTGCAGACCCTGATCAGAGGGCTCCTTAAGGAGCCCTCTGATCAGAGTCTGCACTGTTTGCAAAATATACATGTACTAGTTTTCTGCATAGACAGGGTTAATATAATGAGCTACTACTTTTATGTTTCAAAGCTTGTTACAAGTGTATAGTCTTGTTACACAAACAGAAAGTAGAATACTTCATGTATTGTGCATGTCAGTAACATGATAATTAAATTCTATTACACATGATCATGTATTAATCCATTACCCAATGAATAAGCCTTTTAACACTTTTAAATTTAACCCTTGGCCGAAAGAAACAACTTCCAATTTATACAGTCATGAATATGTACCCGTATATTAAGAAATATTTTCTCTATTAAGCAGAAGATAGCTTAAAGCAGGCTGAAAGAAAAGCAGAATTTGCCTTAAGGCACATTCTGCTTTACTTTCAACCTGCTTTAAGTGGTTGACTATCTTCAATTCTAGAAAGAGGAGCTTAAATAGTTACTTTAAAAATTCTACAAAAGGAGTTCAAGAACTTTTGAAATTCTATTTTTTTTAAAACAATCAAATTTCTAGAACTGTTGCAGAATATTCATGAACATTAAATGGCTGCTTCTAGAATTGATCATGAATATTCAAGAAATTATTCTGGAATAGTTCTAAAATAATTCAATATCTTCCCACAAGGGCTTGACATTTCTAACTTAGAAATTTGGCTAATTTTTGGTATACTAGCGGCAAAATGGTGATCATCTGCGCAAACAGTTTGAATTGATGAGACCCAACGTAATGCGGGTCTCATCAGAATCCAAACTTTTTGACACTCTGACCCTGTGATAAAAAGAAATTTTGAACCTTCTCTTTTTATAACAACTAGTAGCAGACGACAATTGTTACAGATAAAAACATTACCCAGCATGCATGAGATAACCTATTACCCCATAGCCTGTTTCTATTTTTGAAGATATGTGACCACTTAAAGCAGGCTGAAAGTAAAGCAGAATGTGCCGTAAGGCACATTCTGCTTTACTTTCAGCCTGCTTTAAGCTATCAGCTGCTAGGATATAGCAAATATTTCTTATGAAACATATTCATGACTGTATAAAGATGCACTATTTTCTACAGTGAAAGCATAAATCAAAGGCTTAAAAAGGCATATTTATGGGGTAATGAGTTAAGTTATGGAGGTTCAACTGTACTTATATTGTTGAGCATTTATTGTAAATTGTGATTTTACTCATTTTTAATTACCAGTAATAAAGCGCTATATTACTGCCCTAATAGTGTTGTACAAAAACAGTAAAATATTACCATATTTTGGCATAGAACATTGCTGGAATTCTATTGTAGTATGTTATTGCCAAGTATATAACCCCTTACCCGATAGACTAAAATATTGTTGAGAGCAACGTTAAATCATTACAAATCAAATCAAACCAGGGACCCTTTTTCCTGGGTGATGGCAGACACCCCTATACCATTATACTCTTACCATGCTAGGGGCCGGTGTGTACCACAGTGGCTACACTTGCAAACAGTTTGGATCCAGATGAGACGCCGCATAAAGCGGCATCTCATCAGGATCAAAACTGTTTGACAGATCTACTTAGAACTTGTTAAGAAAAGAAATTTTAAAATAGATTTAGAACAATAGCAGGCGACAATTGTTGCTGACAAAAACATTACCCAGCATGCACAGAGTTAAATATTAAGTATTGTAACAATGTCTGCCACAAAGTTGTCATCTCCTCTTTAATTAGATTAAGTTAATTTCCTTAATTAGGTAAGCATCAGTACCAGACCCCAACAGTTTGGCTCCAGATTAGCTTTTAAATTTGGTTGAAAAAAAAAGATTGTATACAGTCCAGTTGAGTATAACCACATATCACTTTCAAATTTTAACTCTTAGCATGCTGGGTACTTTTTTTGTGTCTGCAACAATTAAAGTTGTTGAAGTAGAATTTTCAAAATGTCTTTCATATCCAACAATCTGGGTCCAATCTGTATGCACTGGTTACCATGGTTTCACTGATAGCATTCTAAGAGTTAACCCTTTAACACTTTTATAGGAGACCTTAACAAACAGTCTAGATCTAGATCAGGTCCCTCTTAATGTGGGGCCTGATCTGGATCCAGATTGTTGTTACTTGGATCCTGTTTCTGTAATGTAAATAAAATTGAAGCAATATAAGAATTCAGCAGACATCATTTCAAACAGACGAGAGTTGCTTAGTACTCAAAGAGGTAAAATGGCTACCCTAAATGGCAAATCTTTGCGGCTGTACTCGTGTTTATGACAGTCGGCTCTAGCCAATTACGCCCTCTTCAATTTTGAATCCTTGTCAAAATCGTCATCACTAAATGCAAGATTTGGTAATTTTTCGCACCTACTGTGACGTTAATCTAATTTCAGTTATTAAATTTTCAAACAAATTTGATCAGCACGAGAATGTTCATGGCAAAATGTCAGTGGCTTGCTAATGTATTGGTTTCACATCATAAAAACATACCATTAGAGACTTGCTTGTCAGAACCCACACCTCTGTCAGATTGTTACCCTTTACCATGCTCACTTTCTACATGGGCTCTTCCATTTTCTAAAAACAGTTGAACTTCGATATCTCAAACTCGTTTAACTCAAACTATCCAATAGTTCGACATATGAACTGCATTATTTCATGTTTGGTTAAGTCGAATATACCCATATTTCAAAGTTAAAACGTGGCTTAGCCATGTTTTAACTTTGAAATACGGGTATGTTCGACAAAACCGACTTCGAGATATCAAAGTTCGACTGTAATTACAACTTTACATTTGATGCTTGAGTGCTTTATTCTCAAAATGTTTAAAATAATGGCAAACAGTGTAGACCCTGATCAGAGAGCTTTTGAAGGAGGCCTCTGATTATTGTCTACACTGTTTGAAAAGAATACATATACACTTGGTTCATGAACAGTAAAGGTTAACGCTTAATCTCTTGTCTGTTTCAAAGTTGTTGTGGGCAAAATGTTACTACAGTAAAACCTCTCTATTGCGACCACTAAAACGAAGGCTAATTTTTCGGCGGAGCTGACTGTTTTCTATTTAGACACACTTTAATATTTGGCCACACATTTCAACCAATAATATTTGATCAGAAATTTAGAATTAAGAGCACCTGTTGAAACTGAATAGTCTGATTGGATAGTAGCCAGGGCTCCAAATAAGGGAATTGTTTCAAAACTTAAAATCTTTATTTGTGCATTAAACCCTGTGGTGTCACTATACATATGAATTGTCTCTTCAAGACAATCAAAATGAGTGGTAATAACATAGGGTTTGGTGCTAAAAGAGGTGAAACAAGAAATATCTTTAAAAAAGATATTCGGCGGAATGGGTGGTGAATTAAGGTAATGATGTATATGGAATTGATTTTATCCAAGTTGCAATAAATAGGATGGTAAATCAGGATATTAAGCTTAATATTTATCTAATAAGACACGCGCAGTAATCTACGACCACATACATATAATCAAAGACTGAAGGTCTTGAGAGTCGCCAAGAATGAGTTTTTGCAATCATTAAACTACTGGATCTGAGGTTAATCATTAGTTTGTTAAGGCAGTTGGTCTCTCAAAGACTGAAGGTGAAAGTACAGCAGAGAGCATTTACACACGTTTATGCTTTTATTCGGGCTACATTTTGCTGCAAGTTGTCAGCTGTTTGTCAGCTGTTTTTATTCCATCAATAAGTACTTTTTCAGAGGTGGTTGTCGAGATTTACTTGAGAATTCTTGACAGAAGGTACAGTTTGCACATGGATCTATTGCTTGGTTCCAATTGAATTGCACTTACTTCTTCCTAGGATGTGACTGAAAGTGATTAGATTTTTTAAAGACAGATCTAGATCACGGAATTATACTTCCATGTCTAGATCTACGTGTATCATTTTTATTTTGTAATTTGTAGATACCATAAATTACTAAAATTCGTATGTGTGTGCTCTTTTGTTAGTTACTTTAAATATGGTTTGATTGTTTAAATATTCTCAATCACCTGATTTTGATTTGAGATTTTTGGAAAGCACCCCCGAAATATGCCGAATATGAATTGTTTGAAACGACCCCTCAAATGAGAAAATAAACAAGTGTCCGCTTCAAGAATTCGTGTATGGATTTGTCTTGTAGAGTTAGTTCTATGTTCTGATTTATTATAAAAATATCTACAAAGTGTAGCAATGTACGTTTTAGGTATCTACGTGTTGTTGTGTTTTCGCATTTAACCAAGAGATTGCGATCGCGTTAAAAAATCACGGTTTGTTTACATTTGAGGTCACAGAGTTGCGCATGCGCTGGAGGAAAACGGTGTTAACACAAAAAATACCCATCATGCTCGAAATCTTTAATCTTTTCGATATCTAGGTTAAATTCAAACGCCAGTTTTCTCGTAATCTCACTGAATTGTTACTGCTATTCTTTCTTTTTCATATACTTGGTACTAGATTAAAATTATGATCAATTCTATTATGAACAATTTCGTTCTGATTTGCAGAACGCATCAAATCATTGCCGAAATTTGAGACAATATGTCATATCTTAAAATAGAAACACTATGTCATTCAAATCACTACCTAACGGTCGGGACACGTAAAATTTCTCGGTTATAACTCACTAGCAGTAGCGGAAAATAGTGTTTACTACTGGTACCGCTACATAGCAAATCAGCCTATAACAGTCTGTGTCTCTTATTTTACAAATTTGTAAAAGGCAGTAGTCAAGTCTAACCGCTACCCAATCAGACTATTCGATTTTAAGCACGTGTCCTTAAGCTTTCATTTCTGGTCATTCACGATTGGTTGGGCCATATAAGGTTTGAGGCTCAATGAGAAATCAGACCAGCTCCGCCGAAAAATGTGATTTGTTTAGTTTACTCACTCTTATCTGGAGCCCTGTAGGCTGGTTTATGTCCCATTACAGTTTTACATGATGTGGACTGTGGGTGTAAAATTTAGAGATACAGGCTGTCTGTTAACTACACTAGGCCACAGAATTGACAAAATTATGCTATGATCTGAAATCTATTTATAGATATACAGAGGAAGCTAGGTGTTTCATAATTGTTTACAACCAATTTGTTTTAATTGTTAACTATTTGTACACATTTGCCATACATTAAAAGCAATATTTTATATATGAATAGCCTCAAGTGAGTTAAACACAGTTGTGTTGTTTCATCATTATTTACAAGAGTGAAGTACAGTAGATTGTTGTATCTGTACATTTGTGTATGCTATAGTTTGTTTCAAGAAACTCTATGAATGGAACAATAGATTAATGTGAGGATCTCCTACCAGTAGCTAGGATATGAGTTAAATTATTGTTTTGTTTTGCATTTCTGTACATGATAGTTTTGCATTTTAAATAAAAGTTACTGTTTCAATTGAATACTTGTATTTTTTGCTTTTCAATCCAAGATATATATTCTTTGAAAACCTCAATTTAATTCAATTTTGCACACCCATCTATATAGCCTTAGTTCAACCACTCATTCCGCCGAATATCTTTTTTAAAGATATTTCTTGTTTATAAAAACACAGGTGACAGCTAAAAGCATGGTGTCAGTAAAACAGAAAGCCCTGCTTTCTGTTTTACTGTCACCTGTCACTTTGAGAAAAATAGCAGATGACAATGTTAAGCAGACGATATTCCAGTAATAAAAGTGTTAGCCCTGTTAGGGAACTGTGGCAAGGGTTGTTGTAAGGAGGGAGTCATTGTTGGAAGGGCCGTTGTAGGGAGAGAACACTGTAATACATTCAAGGGGGAGTGCAAGCTTATGTTAGATCCTTTGAGAAAGCAGCCAGGAAACTGATCAGAACGAATGAATGAATTTATGATTTGCCTGTTACAGCACATCAACACAATTAATGGTCATTTACAGCCAAAATTACAGTCTGATCAAAAAACTCCTTCAAGGAGCAGTGGACAATTCCAGTTTCAAACTAAATCATACTACCTTTTTTTGCTATTTAGGATTATTGTTTTTTACAATGTATTGCAAAATGACAAACAGTGCAGACCCTGATTAGAGGGTTCCTTTAGGACAAGTGTACTCGTCACAGGTGATATGACGTTCCTCCCTCGTTGTTGACAATGAGCAGGCCATTTAAGTAGTTGATCGATGTGTCCAGAGATGACTTGTCAGGCCAATTCTTGCTCTGAAGTATCTGCCACAGGTCGGACTCTTGAAGTTGATAATTGTTGCTTGTAAACTTCTTGGCATCCTCGTCTTTCCAAGCGCAGGTTTCCTGATGCACTCATCTAACCGTTTATTTCAGCAGATCGAGACCCAGGTGATATAGCTGCTCTCCAAGCAGCTCTGACTTCTGCCAGACCACTCATCACTGGTTGAAAGACTTCATTTGTAGTTTAACTTATAATCAGAAACTGAAATTGTCCATTTAAAGTTTCAAGGTTGGTTTTAACCCATTACCCCATAGCAAGTTTCTAGTTTTGAAGATATGTGACCACTTAAAGCAGGTTGATAGTAAAGCAGAATGCGCCTTAAGGCGCATTCTGCTTTACTTTCAACCTGATTTAAGCTATTATCTGTAAGAATATAGAAAATATTATTTATGATTTTTATTTGTGACAGTATAAATTGGAACTATTTTCTTCAGCAGAGGAATAAACTGAATGCGCTAAAAGGCATATTTATGGGGGAAAGGATTAATGATGTTGCCTATGATCTGGGTCCAAACTGTATTCTAAGGTCTGTAAAACCTGCTTCAAGCTTTAAGTAATGTCAATGATTGGAGTTAGTGCACATTGAAAACCCATAAACTATATATAATATCTTTGTTCATCTGTTTAAGGTATACAGCGTAAATAAAAACACAACAACTCTCATCATTACCTAAGCTTATGAGTTTCCATAAAAACACAAATTACCCTATTCGGGAAAAGAACAGGAAAATAAAATGAGAATGTAATATTGTTTTTTAAGACTTTCCTCTACACAAACACCACATGATGCATTTTGTCCTCCTCCCCAGTATCATCACAAATGAAAATTCATAAAATACTGTTGAATATAAGTGATAGCTAGCTTAAAGCAAAATGAAAATAAAGCAGAAAGCTTCTAAAGGAGATTTATGCTTTACTTTTTAAAGTAAAATGAAAGCATCATAGTGTAGAAAGCTTCTAAAAGAGATTTATGCTTTACTTTGTAAAGTAATATGAAAGCACCATAGTGCAGAAAGCTCCTAAAGGAGATTTATGCTTTAATTCCATCTTGCTTTAAACACAGTTGGATAAATTATAGTTGATTTACACCACAAACAATATTGTTTGCAAAGTTCTGAAGACTCTAGGTAAGAGGGCAGGGCTCCAGATAAGTAGAGTTTTTCAAACACTGAAATCTTTATTTCTGCATTAAACCCCAAGGCCATGGTGTCACTACTCATTAGAATCGTCTCTTCGAGATGATTCTAATGAGTAGTAACACCATAGGATTTGGGCTAAAATGAGTGAAAAAATGTTGGATTTGTTTATCTGGAGCCCTGAGAGGGTTGCAAAAATTTCATATGAAACAGCAAATAGGGAAGACACTGATGAATCATACTGCAAAGGAAAGCATCTGAGTCAGGGTCTACACTGTTTGCCAATGTCATCTTGGGTTGACACAATAAACTCAAAAATGGGTTAACCCATTACCCCATAGCCTGTTTCTAGTTTTCAAGTTGGTGACAACTTAAAGCAGGTTGAAAGTAAAGCAGAATGCACATTTTGCTTTACTTTCAACCTGCTTTCAGCTACTATTTACTAGGGTATAGAAACTATTTCTTATGATATATATTCGTGACTGTACAAAAATGAACTATTTTCTATAGTGGAGGAATAAATCAAAGGTGTAAAAAAGCGTATTTATGGGGCAATGGGTAAATGGGTTAAGCATGTTTTACACACTGTCAACAAGCTATAAAGTTAGGGTTAACTCTTTGCATGCTGGGTAATTTTCTCGTCTGCAATAATTGTCGTCTGTTGATTTTCTAAAAATAGAATTTTCTAATTTTCTTTTCAAAACAGGGTCAGAGTATCAAAAAGTTTGGATCCTGATGAGACGCCGCGTTACGCGGCGTCTCATCTGGATCCAAACTGTTTGCAAAGGTAATCACTATGGCAGATATATCCGCCGCTAGCAAGTAAAGAGTTAAAGAAATGTCAACAGATTACAAACACTATCTGTCTCTCAGTAAGTATGTGATGTATGTCTGTAACTCTTTGCACGCTAGCGGCGGATATAGCTGCCACAGTCATAACCTTTGCAAACAGTTTGGATCAAGATGAGAAGCCGCGTAACGAGGCATCTCATCAGGATCCAAACTGTTTGCCATTTTGATCCTGAATTTAAAAGAAATTTTGAAAAATTCTAATTTTAGAAAAGCAGACGACAATCATGTTGCAGACGAAACAAGAAATATCTTTAAAAAAGATATTCGGCGGAATGAGTGGTTGAACTAAGGCTATATATATAGATGGGTGTGCAAAATTGAATTAAATTGAGGTTTTCAAAGAATATATATCTTGGATTGAAAAGCAAAAAATACAAGTATTCAATTGAAACAGTAACTTTTATTTAAAATGCAAAACTATCATGTACAGAAATGCAAAACAAAACAATAATTTAACTCATATCCTAGCTACTGATAGGAGATCCTCACATTAATCTATTGTTCCATTCATAGAGTTTCTTGAAACAAACTATAGCATACACAAATGTACAGATACAACAATCTACTGTACTTCACTCTTGTAAATAATGATGAAACAACACAATTGTGTTTAACTCACTTGAGGCTATTCATATATAAAATATTGCTTTTAATGTATGGCAATTGTGTACAAATAGTTAACAATTAAAACAAATTGGTTGTAAACAATAATGAAACACCTAGCTTCCTCTGTATATCTATAAATAGATTTCAGATCATAGCATAATTTTGTCAATTCTGTGGCCTAGTGTAGTAAACAGACAGCCTGTATCTCTAAATTTTACACCCACAGTCCACATCATGTAAAACTGTAATGGGACATAAACCAGCCTACAGGGCTCCAGATAAGAGTGAGTAAACTAAACAAATCACATTTTTTCACCTCTTTTAGCACCAAACCCTATGGTATTACCACTCATTTTGATTGTCTTGAAGAGACAATTCATATGTATAGTGACACCACAGGGTTTAATGCACAAATAAAGATTTTAAATTTTGAAACAATTCCCTTATCTGGAGCCCTGGCTACTATCCAATCAGACTATTCAGTTTCAACAGGTGCTCTTAATTCTAAATTTCTGATCAAATATCATTGGTTGAAATGTGTGGCCAAATATTAAAGTGTGTCTAAATAGAAAACAGTCAGCTCCGCCGAAAAATTACCCAGCATGCAAAGAGGTAACCCCTCCTCTAGCAAAGCACCTAAGACTCAACCCATTACCCAATAAAAACACCTTTTTTATGAAGAAAAGAAATCAACTTTATATTGTTTCTTATCATTATTTACCATAAAAAATATTTTCTATATCTTAAAAGATTTAAGCTAAAAGCAGGTTAAAAGTAACGAAGAAGGTGACTTAAGGCATATTCTTCTTTACTTTTAACCTGTTTTAAGCTCCAATCTGCTAAAATAAAGAAACTATTTTATCAATCTTTAATACTAGAGACAGGGGTAATGGGAGAAGAAAGAGAAGTTACAGAAAGCTCAAACAGGAGCTTTCTGCTTTCCCACCCCTTTAAGAAATTAACCACATTCAGGGTTTTGCAATGAAGACCAGGGAAGAAACAGTAAAACAGATCTTTGAACTGGGTGGCATTTATTTTGTATTTTATAGAATAAACATGTCTAAAACATGCTAAACATTGCTGTGAGCCCGTACATTCTAGCAGCGCACTGCCGAACACTAGTTCATTAAAGTTTGATCACTTTTCACCATAAATTGTGTAATTACCGTCAAAGCCATCACATTACTAATTGCCCGGTCAGATTGGAGTGCTTTTGACACGAAAACCAATTATGGACTTGTGCAGAGTCTTTACCCTGAAGTATATGGCAAGCTTCCATCTCCTTCTGAATCTGTTCTCGTATTTTCCTATTTAGAAAATCATTAACAGTGTATTTACACCTAATTCGAAACCTAAATCTGTTTTTATGAGGTACATAAGCAACTCACACAAACATGTTGGTAGGTATAGTATAACCCACACTTTGCAAATTTGTTCATACTCCACTATTTCATATTTGAAACAGATAACTTTAAGGATGATCTTTAATTTGTTTCAGAAAAATAGAAGTAAAACAAAAAGTGAGAATTCCTTAAACCCCCCCTCCCCCCAAATATATATCCTGTTTTAGGTATTGAAGACAAATGGTTACTTAAAACAAGTTGAAAGTAAAGAAGAATGTGCCTTATCCCATTACCCCATAGCCTGTTTCTAGTTTTGAAGATATGTGACCACTTAAAACAGGTTGAAAGTAAAGCATTCTGCTTTACTTTCAGTCTGCTTTAAGGACATTCACGTCCAATTCTTGCGACAGCTAGTGAATAGTACCCAAGACCGATAATTCAAGAATCTTTATTCAACGAAATAATGCATATCAGTTACACCCAGTTGGTACTTTTGGTTTTAAACAATCTATTAATCGCGACAAATTAACAGAAAAAGACACGAGATGGCACTGGAAAAGGAAGTATGTAAAACCTGGAAAATACTCTATCAAACAAGGCTACGGGGATAACCCAAGACTCCGATAAAAGTGAATATGAGCGTGAACCCGAAAAACCACTGAAGAAGCCGTCTGCTTATTTATACCAGTGGCCGGTATATATATAATTATGAAGGGGCCTATAGTTTCAAAAGAAGCATTATAACATAAGCTTTTTTATGGGCGGTTTGCGGGCGGTTTGAAATAAGGGAGGAGGATAAGGATTTTAGGAACCCGGTGGCCCTCTAAGTCAAGCTGCAGGACTACTGCCACTGGAAGGATATTCCACATATAATCACTGTACATGGAAAGTAAGAGTACTTTAAATAGTTTGCAGAGGTGTGGATTTGACAGTAGGAGAAGGGGTGCATATGCCAATCATTCTCATTGGTCTCTGAATATACGATGGCAAGGGGACAGCGACTAGACCATGTAGGGTGATTTTGTAAAACATAATGATCCGTCTGTCACTAAGTGTCTGCCAACCATGGGATAGCTGTAACTCTGTTACACTCTGATACAACGAGTAGTTTGACGTTGTCCACCTCGCCGCTCTCTGTAGAACTTTTTCAAGCTTGTTTATGTTTACCTAATTTAGTTCTAATTACTAAATTCAATAAAGCAGTTACTGATTAGAATTCAAACTGTACTTACCTATAATGCACAGAATGGACATAACATGAAAAGAGAAACAAAGAAAAACGAATTAGTTTCACAATAAAAATACAGAAAATTCAATTCATTGCACTCTACTGACAAATATACTCCTCTTTTAAAAACCATTGGAAATTGGAATAGTTTACTTGATCTTTCAGGGTCATTGAGTTATATAGGATCTGTCATGAGTCGATGTTTAAGACAAGCTGATCTCAAACGAGTCTAGAATTGAAATGTTATTAAGCGAGTCTTGGCGAGCTCAATAACTTTTCTATTCTAGACGAGTTTGAGATCAACTTGTCTTAAACATCGACGAGTGACAGATTCTTTTTCTCACATTACCAACGATTTAAGCTATTTTTCAAGCAATATGCATTTTTTTGGAATCCCGGTGACGTCAAAACGCCGTTATAAATAGTGACTTTATAGTGACGTCATCAAAGTGATCTTACACATGTTGGAGATAAGAATATTCGTCATGGTTGTTCGCTATAGAAAACAAGGGTAGTTTTTACTCTATAGCTTGTTTCTAGTTTTGAAAACAGTTGACCATTTAATGCAGGTTGAAAGTAAAGCAGAATGTGCCTTATGGCACATTCTGCTTAACTTTCAGCCTGCTTTAAGCTACTATCTGCTAGGATAGATTAATATTAATGACGGTATAATTTGGAACTATTTTCTTCAGCGCAGAAATAAATTAAATGCGCTTAAAGGTGCTTCTTTTGGGGAAAGGGCTAAAACAAACCCATTTGTTTTGTTTCTTACTGTCCAACATTACAAGGTTCCAAATTGTTTGTACTTCTGCCATAGCTTGGTTTCAGTATTGAATACAGATATTGCTTAAAGCAGGTTGAAAGATTAGTAAATAGCATTCTGCTTTACTTTCTGTCTGCTTTAAGCTTCCATCTGCTAGGATATCGGAACAATTTCTTATGGTGCATTTTCATAGGACTGTATCAATGTAACGATTTTGCATTAGTGGAGGAATAAATCAAAGGTGTAAAAAGGCACATCTATTGGGTAATAGGTTAAGCACAAGTTGACAATCAGCCTTCCAATATTTACACTTTTAACATTGACAAGTCAATCTGATGGAATGATCACGCTTGCCATAAATCTTTAATATGCTTGTGATGAATCAGGGCAAACTTTGCAAATAGCGTAGACCAACGTCACAGTCCATTAGACAGTCTCATCCCATCAGTATCTACACTGTTGACCCAAACTTGCCTAATGCTATCTCTTAATTAGTATTAGACTGGTTCAGTTTGAAAGAGAAAGTATAAACTTGTTCTAGAACTTAAACCTCATGCACATTCAAAGAACTTTATTTTCAGCTTACCAATCTCCATGCTAAGCATATCTTGACCCCTATCTTCAAACAGTTTTGATCATGATCAAATGCCGAGTTACATGGCAGCTGATCATGATCCAAACTGTTAACCACTCATATTCAGGATTCTTCATTCAAACTATGATAGCTTACACCCTGTTTTTATTTGGCAGATGCTGATTTTGAAGGGGAAGATAATTTAGCGTGATAATGGTGAAAATGCCAATAAAGTTGTCAGCATATCGGAAACAACGAGCGCATCCATCGCAGTCCTTGTTATTTAGAGCATAAAATAACACATACAGCACGAGATCACTGCTTCTTGCTGGAAAACACTTGAGGATTCAATGACAGAGTATACAATCTTGTACAATATAACACAATTTAACCCTTTACCCAAAATAAGCGACTATAAGCATATCTAATTTTTTTCTTCACTGAAGAAAATAGTTCAAGTTTATACCCTCATGAACAATTACCATAACAAATACTTTATTTAGCCTAGCAGGTGGTAGTTTAAAGCAGGTTGAAAGTAAAGCAGAATGTGCCTTAAGGCACATTCTGCTTTACTTTCAACCTGCTTTAAGTGATCACCTGTATTAATTGTAATAAACAGGTTATTGGGTAAAGGGTTAACTGTGCTGAAAACCAGTGTGTATATTTTGCAAAGAGTTTGTGCATATTTTGCAAAGAGTATGTGTATATTTTACAAAGAGTATGTGCATATTTTACAAAGAGTATGTGCATATTTTACAAAGAGTATGTGTATATTTTACAAAGAGTATGTGCATATTTTACAAAGAGTATGTGCATATTTTACAAAGAGTATGTGCATATTTTACAAAGAGTATGTGCATATTTTACAAAGAGTCTGTGCATATTTTACAAAGAGTATGTGCATATTTTACAAAGAGTATGTGCATATTTTACAAAGAGTATGTGTATATTTTGCAAAGAGTGTAGACTCTGATCAGAGGACTCCTGGCAGAGCCCTCTGATATTGATCTGCACTTTCTGTTTTACTTTTATTTTTCTGTTTTACTTTAATTAACAGGCAAAATTAAGTAGAATGAACAATCTTGTAGGATTTTCTACACTTAATTATTCAAAACCAGGGCTCCTGATAAGGGGAGTATTTCAAAAACTAAAATCTTTATTTCTGCATTAAACCCTATGGTGTCTCTACTCACCATAGTAGTAGTTACACCATAGGATTTGGTGCTGAAATAAGTGAGAAAATGCTGGGATTTGTTCAGTTAACTTGCTCTTATCTGGAGTCCTGAAAACCTAAAGTTTTCAGCACTGCAAGTGCCTTCATCAGAGTTAATACTGATTTGATTTGATTAAAAGAGCAGCCCTAAAAATTTACATGATCAGACTTCCCGACTGACTTCCCCACACACATACATTTACATTATAATCTTGCACATCTCTAAAAGTCAAATGAAAAGCAGGTCTACAGCAGTGGTTTTCATTTCACTATAAATGAATGAGCCTTAATTGAAGTTTCTGACGTCAAATATCTTCCTAAAACTGTCACACATCTAAAGGTATCAAACACCAAAGGCAGATCTATTCTTTAACTTTTGCATGCTTAGCAACGGAATCGTAATTATCTGTGCAAACAATTTGTATCCTGATGAGATATGTCATGTGAAGCTGCGTTTCATCAGGATCTACACTGATTGACACTCTCAGGTCCTGCTTTTAAAAGGAGTTATGAAAATTCTAATTTTAGAACCATGGCAGATGACAATTATTTTTGCAGACAAAAAAATTACCAAGCTTTCATAGATTTTTTTTCAATAAATGATTTTGAAAACATATGGGTCTACATTGTTTGTAATATCATGGCACTGACCTTATTCCAAAAGATGGAAACCATGTGAACCAGTTCAGATTGTCTATTACATCCCCCCCCCCGTGCCCACCTAACTGAAATCTTAGATCTGCTCCTGAAGACAGAAGTCTTTGAGATGATCCACAGAGGCAATATGTAGACAGACAGAATAGGTTTTTATTGTCCTGTCAAGCAGTCTCCTCGAGCTATCAAGAATTTTGTTTGTTGAAATGAAGCTCATAGACCAATTTTGTCTTGTTTTGCTGAAGAGATACTTATAAGTGACATATAAGAGTTATTCTTAAGCCATTACCACATGGCCTGTTTCTAGATTTTGAAGACAGGTGAGTACTTAAAGCAGGCTGAAAGTAATGCAGAATGTGCTTTAATGCACATTCTTCTGTACTTTCAGTTTGCTGTAAACTGAAAAAGCTAAATGTGAAATTTAACCACAATAGCTTAAATGGAGCTAAAATTACTTTTAGGAAACAACTTTTTAACAAGAAATATCTTTAAAAAAGATATTCAGCGGAATGGGTGGTGGAATTCATGCTGTAGATGGGTGTGCAAAATTGTATGAAATTGGGGTTTTTCAAAGAATTGTAATATCTTGGATTGAAAAGCAAAAAATACACATTCAAGGATATAGCATATAAATTACCCTGACTAAAAAACTATAAATGACCAGAAATGCAAAACAATAATATAACCCATATCCTAGCAACTGGTAGGAGATCCTCAGATTAAACTATTGTTCTATATATCAAACTTCATTCATGGGGAGTTTCTTGAAACAAACTATATCTAAATAAACTGTGCATGTCCATCATAACAGAACAGCACTCTGCTGTACAAGTTCTATAACACCTCGATCACTCTTGTACATAACTGATGAAACAACACAATTGTGTTTAACTCACTTGAGGCCATTTATTATATTGCTATCAATGTATGGTAAATTTGTACAAATAGTTAACAATTAAAATAAATTGGTAGTAAACCATTATTAAACAAAACACCTAGCTACCACTGTCTATATATAGATTCTATAAAAAGACATATGCTATCATATCTTAAAATAGAAGCATGATGTCATCAGCTCAGTAGTACACACACTGGTAAAACTGTTGTGCATAGAGTTTCAGGGCTCCAGATAAGAGGGGAGTAAACTGAACAAATCTAACATTTTCTCACTCATTTCAGCACCAAACCCTATGGTGTTACCACTCATTTTTATCGCCTCAAAGAGACAATTCAAATGAGTAGTGACACCATAGGGTTTAATGCACAAATAAAGATTTTAAGTTTTGAAATATTTCCCTTATCTGGAGCCCTGGCTACTATCCAATCAGACAATTCAGTTTCAACAGGTGCTCTTAATTCTAAATTTCTGATCAAATATAATTGGTTGAAATGTGTGGCCAAATAGAAAGTGTGGCTAAATAGAAACCAGACAGCTCCGCTGAAAAAAAATGCAAAAGGGCATAACTCTGAAAATACACAAAAGACCTGTACATGTAATAATAATTTTTTAAGTCAATTCATTCCTTGTATCACCACATCAAATTGTAATGAATTGAAGACAGAACAAAAAGTTCTTGCCTTTCTTCTACATATTTGATATAAAGGGGGCATAACTCTGCTAAAAATAGTTGCAAACTTCTGAAACGCGAACTCCTTCAAGCTACTAGGATAGAAAGCAAAGGATATACCATAATACAGCCCGACATTGACTGGATTATAAAAAGACATTTCATTTTCTGAGAAATGTTGTAGACAACATTTATTGAATACAAAAACTGCTTGGAGAGTTAAATGCTGGAGGCTTTCAGTAACTTTGACCTTACTGAACAAATAAGTGAAACTCTTCTATCTCCAGGCTGTCTGGGCCGACAGTGTCCCCATGTTACCCATAAACCAATAAACACAGATAAGTACCCTGATGACATAGTGTAGGGCGGCGGGTATAGGGCTCTGCTAGATAATACCACCACTCTCACATAGCTGAGAAACCAGCCCTAATTGTCATTTCTCACATTAAAAACCTTGGCATGCAGGCTAATATTTTCTTATGCAAAAGTTATAGTCTGCTACTGTTCTAAAATTGAAGTACTCAAAATTTCGTTTAAAAACAGGGTCAGCGTGTCAAATAGTTTGGATCCTGATAAGACACCATTTTATCTGCCGTCTCATCTGCATCCAAACGATTTACAAATGTAGATATGATTTCTCCGCTAGCATGCAAAGAGTTAAAACTTATACTGCTAAGATGTCGTCTGCTTCAAATATTGTATTCTTATTTTATTCTTTCTTTTCAATATTTGCAGATTTATGGTCTGAGCAGCTAACAGTTGAGATCCTGGTCAAATGCTGAGTGACTTGGCACCTGATCAAGATCTAGACTGTTTGCAAAGGTACTGACTTCTACCGCTCTGAAAAGGTTAACCCTTGTCCTAGTCTGCTAACAAAATTGTCATCTACATCAATTTCGTTTTTATAAAAATTGTTTTTAAGTCTTTTGGAAGAAATTTGGTAATGACTTCTTAAAAAAAATGCTGCATTATCCTGCATTTGATCTGGGTTAAAACTGTCCGCAAATTCTAGACAAATCTTCCTTATCTACAGAAGAGAATTAATTTTATTACAAAGTAGGCCCTGAAAGCAAACAAACTTGAATTGTGCAGTCCGAAATGGAGATTTAATTTGATCATTTATTACATAATAGCGCTTTTAATGGGCACCCCACTTTAGCAGATCGGGTGTGTTTGTTTTATTCTTGATAAACTGTTAAACAAATGACTAAATATATTTTGGTTTTAGCTGATTTGAGAGCTTTGTTAAACAAAACTCAAGATCTGGCCTATAACTACTGGAGTTCTACTCAAATACGCCTGACAAATCTATCTTCTGCGTGTCTTGTAGATTGGGCTAAACTCTTTATGTTTTTTCTAGACACTCTTCAAAAATATTGACTATGTGCCAGCGTAGAGCAAGGTGTTGCGCATTCTGCAGCGTGCAATTACTGTTGGTCTTACTCTTTGAACCGTGAAATAATAAATGTTGTCTGCTTGAAAATTACAGTAAAACATGTGTTAACCCTTTCCCCATTGTCTGTTTTCACTGTTTAACCCTTTCCCCAATAAATACGCCTTTTAACGCCTCTAAATTATTCCTCCATCAAAGAAAATAGGTTCCAATTTAAACAGTCATGAATATGTATCATAAGAAATATTTTCTATATTCTAGAAGATAGTACCTTAAAGCAGGCTGAAAGTAAAGCAGAATGTGCCTTAAGGCACATTCTGCTTTAATGACAACCTGCTTTAAGCAGCAACCAATCAGCAGGCTATGGGATAATGGGTTAAGACAGGTCATTGCTTAAAGCAGGCTGAAATTAAAGTAGAAAGTTGTCAAGATGCAGAAAACAGTTTTTCTGTGTCATATCTCTTTATATATTAACCCTTTACCTCATAGTCTGTTTCTTAGAAGTTTTGAAGACAGGTGACTGCTTAAGTTTGAAAGTAAAGCATATTCATTACAGTATAAAGTGGAACTATCTTCTTCAATGGAATGAATGAATGAATGAGTGGAGCAATATATAAGCAGAGTAAAAAATGTACCTAACGGGTTCACCAAGGTTTGTCTGTATCTGTTATGATACTTGTTAGATGTTTTACATTGATCCAACCAATCTGATCCTGATCTCTACTAGCTGTTTTCATCATTATCTCTTCTAGCACCAGTTTACACAGTATACATTGATTTGTTATAAATCTTTATCCTAGCTGTTACCATTGTAAAGAATAATATCTGTAACCATTTTTATCCCTTTAACCCATAGCCTGTTTCTAGTTATGAATGCAGGTGACCACTTAAAGCAGGTCGAAAGTAAAGCAGAATGCACCTAATGGTGCATTCTGCTTTACTTTCAGCCTGCTTTAAGCTACCATTTGCAAGGATATACAAAACATTTCTTATGGTGCATATTCATGACTGTATAATGATTTATTTTTGCCAGTGGAGGAAAAATTGAAAGGTGTTGAAATGTATACCAGGTATTTATTAAGAAATGGATCAAATTCATTCTTCATGAACTCTATGACCAATGATACAATCAATATGAGTGTCAACCAGTGTTGACCCTGATGAAATACAGGATGTCTTGGCATCTGATCAAGATCCAAAATGTTTTCAAAGGTCTGTCAAATTGTACTTTAAGCAGTATAAAGGTTATAACAGTTTTCAGGAATATCCATCATGTGGTTACAAACACTTGCCATGGCAATCATAGAGTCAAGCCTGTGTATAAGGTTGAACACCTCTAATGAGATGGAGCCAATGTTGGTCAATTACTAGGTACTCTAGGTAGGGCTCCAGATAAGAGGGAGTAAAAGAGGACACATCCAACATTTTCTCACTTATTTTAGCACCAAATCCTATGGTGTTACTACTCATTAGAATCGTCTCTTCGAGACGATTCTAATGAGTAGTGACACAATAGGGTGTAAAACAGAAATAAAGATTTTAGTTTTTGAAATACTCCCCTTATCTTAGGTAAAGCAATCATTGGCCATTCGCTTCAATTTACCATCCACACCGAACCATGCTTGTACATTGAAAGGAATACACTGCTATACTTCAGTCTTGAACACCTTTTTTGAGCGGCTGTATTCTTGGAATTATAACTATAATCATTGTGATATGATAGATATTATACTGATGAGACCCATAATTGATTATAGACAGGTCTGGAGCAAAACTGTTTTGCAAAGTTGACCACGGATGACTACCATTTCCCCAAACAGCCATTGATGCAAATATACTAAACAAGTGTCTGCTAAAAACAGGATGAAAGTCGGGCAAAAATTTCTATAGGTGCTTTCTGCTTTACTTTCATCCAGTTTTAAGCTATACATTGGTTCTATCTGTGTAACTTCAATTCTTCTTTAACCCATTCCTTTAGATGTACCTCTAGGCAAACAGTTTTGATCTCAGATCAGGCCCCACATTGTGGGGCCTGATCTGAGATCAAAACTGTTTGCTGCTAAGTCAATTTTCTATCAGAAACTGCTAAAATCTTTTGCAAATATTCAATGAGTTATACCCGCTGCAGTCGACATTTTAAAATGGCTGCCAAATATTACCTAGCATGCAATGGTTTAAATATATGCCCTAAACAATCATCAGTAGAGAAATCTTTAGCCACTTTTATAGAGGAATAGGGGAAGGTATCAAATATCACTTCTGTGGAGGAAAGGTTTGAATGTTAGAATCTTAAAGGCTAAGAAGCGCAACAGTGACATAAGCTAGCCAATCACAGGGTGCCGAACATCAGAGTTGTACGATAGACGCGCCTTCACACCATGATCTTGACAGACTTCTAAGCACACTTCACACCAGATCACTTCAACCAACAGCGCTATAATATACCCCTGATAAGAGAAAATTTAAAACAAAGTCCCCCAGACAGCGAGACTGCGATACTGACTACTTTATTATTCATAAACAAAAACACGGATGATTTAGGCACGATTATGGCCTCTCAAATTTGTCCGCTAATCATGGAGAGGACATGGATAATACTTGAAGAAGATAAACCACTCATTATGACAGATATGGCCCGGCCTGTCAGTCCTTAGCGATTTCAACACCGAAAATCTTTACTGAACACTTTCGCAAACAGTTCTGATCCTGATCAGGCTCCACTTAATGTGGGGCCTGATCAGGATTAGACCTGTTTGTTACTATGATTCTGTTTCTGTTTATATAAAGAAATAAGTTCTGATTTCAAAAGTTTAGCAGACGACATTTACAGCAGACGGCATTTACTCAGTATTGAAAGAGCTAACACCTACCTAAGCCTGAACTGATGTAAAAACATATAAGAGTGCCACCCATCCGACACAGAAATTGATTTTTAAACTCCTGCACTGAATAGCTCCAAGTACATTAGCTACAGTTTATATCCTGATCAGACACTAGCTTACTCAGCTCTGACCAGGATCCAAATTATTTGACACTCGTATCAATGTTTCCTTAGAATGTAAAATAAATAAATTTGAAAATCAAACACAGATTACATTTTTTGCAGAGATAATTTTGCGGCAGTGAACAGGTTAAAGTAAATGATATTAAGTAAGATAGCCATACCCTTGTTTCTATGCAAGTTATAATGCTAATGACAAGTAAAACATAACCTCTAAACCCATTACATTCAAGATAATAACCTCTAAACCCATTACATTTAACATACTGGGTCGGAACATCTCTGCAAACAATTTAGATCCAAATTAACCCATTACCCAATAGCAAAACATGAGACAAAGCAGCTTGAAAGTAAAGCCTTAAGTCACTTTCTGCTTTACTTTCAGCCTTCTGGGCTGCTTTAACCCATTACCCCATATATACACCTTTTTACGCCTTTAAATAATTGCTCCACTGAAGTAAATATTTCAAGTTTATACAGTCATAATTGTGAACCATAAGAAATATTTTCTATTTCTTAGCAGATGGTTGCTTAAAGTAGGCTGAACGTAAAGCAGAATGTGCCTTAAGGCACATTCTGCGTTACTTTCAACCTGCTTTAAGAAATCACCTGTTTTCAAAACTAGAAACAAGCTATACGGTAATGGGTTAAGCTACCACCTAGAGATTTGTGTTTTTATGGCACATATTCATTACAGTATAAAGTGGAACTATTTTCTTCAGAGTAGGAATAAATTAAAGACATAAAAATGCATATCTACATGTATGGAGCAATGGGTTAAGTCCTAGCAAACATGAGGTCTGACAAAGCTCTCTGATAAGGTTCTGCACTGTGTATCATATAAATATTAGTCTGTACAAAACACATTCTTTTGAAATGACTAAACCCTGCAGATTGTGTTAGATATTGATTCTTCACTTCATATTAAACTTTGAAAATATTAGAATAGTTAAGAATTCATCTTTAGTTTAGCTCTTTGCACACTTAATAATTAATAACCTCGAAATTGTTAGACAACTGGGATCAAGATGAGACTCTAAGAACTGGGTATCCCATCAGGTTCTAAGCTGTATGAGTCACTCTCATCCTTGTTTGATTTTATTGTTTAATTAATTCTAGTTTTAAATCATTTGCAGAAACCAATATTACCCTGCATGCAAAAAGTTAAACCAATAAAATCATTGAATTTCCTACTTCACAGCAAGAATGCATCTAAAGCATAAAATGACCAAAATAATCAGATCTTTGACAGTGAAAGCAGGTAAGCTCAAAATATGACATTTAACTTTCAAAAACGAATCGCACAACACATTAACCCATTCCCCAATAAATACGCCTTTTTATGCCTATAATTTATTCCTCCTCTGAATAAAATAGTTCACTTTTAAACAGTGATGAATTTGAATTGTAAGAAATATTTTCTATATCCTAGCAGATAATAGCTTAAAGCAGGCTGAAAATAAAGCAGAATGCACCCTAAGGCACATTCTGCTTTACTGTCAACCTGCTTTAAGTGTCCATCTTTCTTTGAAACTAGACACAGGATATGGGGCAATGGGTTAAACACTTGATTTGGGATTTCATTATTTCTAAAGAAAAGAGCAATTGAGATTGGTCAACACTGTTTGAAAATAATGTATATACCATGTGCAAGCATTGAATGGATTAATACAGGTAATTGTTTAATGCAGGAAAAACGTAAAGCAGAGAACTTCTATATATATTTTGCACTTCTCCTTTTCACCCCATAGCTTGTATACTGAGTTTCGATGACTTTACTTTCAACCTGCTTTAAGCTACCATCTACCATGCTTAAAGTACATGTTTTGTAGCCATAATTATCATCTGCTACTGCTTTACAATAAGAATTTTTATGGTCAAAGTGTCAACAATTAAGAACTTAATGAGACACTGGGTTATTCAGCATCTCATCTGCAGGGCTCTAGATAAGAGGGAGTAAAGTGAACAAATGCAGCAATTTCTCACTCATTCCAGCACCAAATCCAATAGTGTGACTACTCATTAGAATCGTCTCAAAGCGATGATTCTAATGAGTAGTGACACCATAGGGTTTAATTTAAAAATAAAGATTTTATTTTATGAAATACTCCCCTTATCTGGAGCCCTGCATCTGGATCTAAATTAATTGCAAATAGTTTTCTCCTTTAGCATGAAAGAGTTAAGAAGGTTTGAAATAAATTAAAGACATTACACAAATACTATTTATAGCTAAAACAAACAATGACACACAATAAAAATCTAATTCCTTTCATAGGAATGTGAATTATTTTGAAATGAAATTTAATGTAACTATTTTAGATAGAGACCTATGGTACCCTAACCCTTTATGTTGATCTAAAGGCTTAGCTTTGTTGCACCTAATTTATGACAATACCTTTAACCCTTTCCTCATAGCATGTTTCTAGTATTAAAGTTAGGTGACTATTTAAAACAGGTTAAAAGTAAAGCAGAATGTGCCTTAAGGCACATTCTGTTTTACTTTCAGCCTGCTTTAAGCTAACATCTGCTAGAATAAAGAAAATATTTCTTATGATACATGTTAATTACTGTATGGATTGGAGGTATTTTCTTCAGTTGAGGAATACATTATAAAGGCGTAAAAAGGCATATTTATGGGGCAATGGGTTAAAGACACATTTCATATGAGTGGAACAGTTTCTTTAAAAGACAAATTTATGCATAAAAGGCAGATCTATTGGGTAATGGGTGATTTTTAAAAAAAGAAGAAAAAAAGAGTATGAAAGGATTAAAATTGTACATTATAATCATTAAATTTAAAAAAAATAAGACTAAAGGTTATAAAAGCAATAAAACGCCCTGATGGACAATGCCTTTGAACAATACAAAAATCATGTTTAAATATTGACACAAAATGTTTAGGTCCCCCTACTTCCAGGCCTTTATCGGCTTGAGAATGTTAATCCCCATGTCAGTTCCATGGCTGACCAGAGTATACTTTCAACAAACAAGCTAAGGTCCCTTTAATGTATCATTGGGTAAATACAAAGACAGGAAATACCCATTTCATTCACTAATTTACAGGAATAAGTGGATTACCTTTAACCCTTCTCATGCTATCGGAATATATTGACCCTTTTTGAAAACAGTGTAGACCCAGATCAGACAGCTCCTAAAGGAGCTGTCTGATAATGGTCTACACTGTTTTCTTATAGAATCTGTTTATCACAAGTCTTTGCTCTTCCTAGAGAATTATTTCCTTGTTTTTACTAGCCAATGTTATCGTTTAGATGGTAGAGGCTCATAGCAGGCGGGTTATAAATATGTGAATATTAAACATGAGATGAGTTGTACACTGAGTAATTGTCACAGTTTGAAACATCATCATCTCGAAAACTAGAAAAAATGATCTGAAAGAGGATCGGAATGAATAGTTTGGATCACGATCAGGCCCCACAATTAATTTACTCTAATATTCTAACCCAATAAGCTCCTTTAGACAATCCAACTCTGATTAAATTAAGGAGCTTTTTGTTTTACAATAATCTTACTTTAAGTTTGCATCTGTATTCAAAACCATGAATGAATATTTATTTGTGGCTCCTATGTGGAGCTGTAAGCCAAGGCACTTCTTCGTGGAGGAATGGTTATATATCTAACCGCACAGTGGGGACAGAAGAATGCCCATGCAGTTCCAGGTAATTGCATATTCTTCCATAAGTAAGACTTTTTGTCACCACAAGAAACTGACAGACACTATACAATTATTAACTGATATAATGCTGCCATGGCTTCATTTAATTATGACATTTCTCCAAACTAAGGTCATTCCCATGTCTTCTGGGCACTTAGCCCTTTCATGCTTTGTAACTGTCGTCTGCTGAAAATAGTGTCTGCTAGAATGAGGTGAAAAGGCCTTGTTTTCTATACATTAAAGCCTTTCGCATACGGAAGTCGGTCTTGCGGGCGAGCGGATATGCGTCTTGACGACTTGACCTTTTTCCATACGTGCTTATACTAGAAAATTTATATAAAGGAAGTGTTGATACGATTTAGTATAATCCGTCATAGCGCAGTCAGTATATTGGTTGACAAGCAATGCAAAGGTCATAGGTTCGAGACCCATCTGATCCAAGGTATTTTTTTAAGTGTCCGATTTATTGACTTGTCAATCTGTAACGCAGTGATCAAGGGACATGTTATTTTCTAGTCTTCGTTGATTAGAATTAGTGATGTTATATACGGTCCAATTATATGTCTACTTACATGTACGTTTTAGTTTAGTGACTTACAAGTCAATTAAATCGGTATACATGTATACGATTTGATTGAACTATATAAAGCCATACATTGAAGCTTATCTATACGTCAACCTTTTCAAGATCGATATTGCCCATTATTATAATGTTTAAAAAATATAATTAACCTTGTATGCAAGTCCATGAATAAATAATAATGCATTTTAATGACAGAATTTTAATTTTAAGGTAGGTAACTGTATCTCAACAAGAAAAAATCTGTTATTACAACAAATCCTGACTGTAATATTTTCTAATTTTTTCAGACTAACTTTTTCATCAACCATATATTTGAATAAAACGAAAACAAATATACATTGAATGAGTCAGTTTTTTGTAATTCAATTTTTTAGCATTTTGCAAAATTTAAATAGCTGATAACATCTTTCTGAACACCTTTATTCAAAATGTTTTTAGCTTTTCTTGTAATGAATTTTGTGGACTACTTATTGGGCGAGATTTATATAGTCATTAGCTTTATTTATTTTTGAGAAAAATAAAATCATAAAAAAATTTTTGTCAGAAAAAGAGACCTTAAAGACAAACCAATCGATAAATTTTGCCTATATTTTCACACATTGTTTCTTAGGCTATTATCATTCTTCATGAAAAGTTTCATAACACCTTGTATGGAAACTAAGCACACCTGCGAAGTACCTTAACAGGGACAGGATCTAAGTGATTATCAGTTTGATTGTTTATCAGATCAGGATCCCTAATGTAGTTATTAAAGGTCTCCACAATGTTACAGCATTGAAATGGTCACTACCTTGTAACTCTTTGCGTATTAACTAAGTGATGATGGATTAACCCTTTACACCATGAATATATGTACACCTTATTATGCTTCTTATTATTCATACCCCTACTGCTTCAAATGAGACCCTTATCAAAGAGCTCCTGAAGGAACTTTCTGATCAGGGGTTGTGCTATCAACAATTGCTAAAAGCAGGAAGGATTTAAGCATCAAAATAATTGTCTGCTGTCTAAACACTGTTGTATGCTTCCAAAATGCTGTCTGATTTTAAATCTGTCATCTGAATCTTTTGCTCACACACTTCTCACAGTAATTGTTGTTCTCACCAACTGTTAGATTTCTGATAAACCAATCTTAACTAGTTTAGATTTTAATCAAACGGGAGAGTAACTCTTAGCATGCTAGAGGTGAAATCATGATAATCTTTGCAAACAGTTTACATCCGGATGAGATGCCGCATAATGTAGCAACTCTTATGATCCAAACTGGTTGACATCTTGACCCTGTTTTGATTTTTTTTTTAAAGTTCCATTTCTAGAACAGTAACAGATGAAATTGTTGCAGACAAAAAGCAAATCCCCAGCATGCAAGAGGTCATAACAGGGTTTCAGATAAAAGGAGTATTTCGAAAACTGAAATCTTTATTTCTCCTTTTAATCCTATGGTGTCACTATCCTATGGTGTCACTACTCATTACAATAGTCTCAAAGAGACGATTCTAATGAGTAGTAATACCATAGGATTTGGTGCTAAAATAAGTTAGAACATGTTGGATTTGTTCAGTTTACTCCCTCTTATCTGGGGTCCTGCATACTTATCTTGATATCTACTGTTAGCAAGTGTTGGGAGAAGTCATCATTACAGCCTGGCCAACAAATCACCAACATACACATTGATACATATCATCGTAACAACACAAAAATATTACGATCCACATCAGAGTTCAAGCATTTATTCGCAGGGTCCAATCTATTTTGTATAGCTACTCCTATTTAAGTTCTTCAAGGTAAACAGAACATTACTACAAAAAAGTTTTATAAAACAAATATTACAGAATAATAACTTTTATTTTATTTTTATTATTGCAGACAATAATATATAAAGAAGTAGTAAATTTTATTTATGGAGAAAGTTAAAAAATAACGTCTATCCTATGCTTATAAAATAATAATAAAATAAAAGCCAACTATCACAATTTTAATTTGTCATCCTATCAGTTTTCTAATACGTTTCATATATACTTTCATAAACTAAGACAAAAATGGAAAAAAAAACTAATATTCTCGTAAAATTGCAGATAACAGTTTTGAAACAAATGACATTTTAGCAATCAAAATCTAAACCCTTATCAAACAGAGCAGGACTAATGATTTGCATTTGCAAGAGTTTGTATCCAGATCAGATACCAAATAACACATCATGCTATCCTCCTCCCAATCGTTTGACAGTCCTCTTAATGTTTTGTCAGTACAGAAAATTATATTTCTTAAAAGATCTGATTTTTTGCAACAACAATTTCTAAGCAGACAGCAATTTAGGCGGGGAAAGTGTTAATTGAAGATGTTAATTGACCAGTGCCTCAATTGCTTCCTCAAATAGAGCTCTTGTTTCCTCTTATAACAACCACATCATACACTCCCAGCTAGTTAATGATAGTTTGATATGCTCTACACTACTTAACCCTACCACGATTGAATTTCAAAATGGACCAGTCTATTTTCATAACTCTTTTACAACTAAATATATTTTTTGGCTGCAACTTTAGTTCCAAAGTTATTGCCAATGTTAAAGTTGTGGACAGACAAACAGAGCCTTGATCTACATACTGTTTGCATAATGATGTATATACAGTAGAAACTCTCTATTACGACCCTTAAATTGTGTCAAATATTAGCCGTTTCAGACAGATGACTGCTTAAAGCAATGTGAAAGTAAAACAGAAAGCTCCTGCAGGAGCTTTCTGTTTGACTTTCACCTTGCTTTAAGCTGTCACCTGTATTTTATAAAGACAATTAGCCTTCTTTTAAGTGGTCGTAATAGAGAGGTTCTACTGTACTCGTTTCTCGGCACATTAGAAAATGGAAGAGTCAATTTGGAAAGTCAGAAAGTCAGAGTTAACATTGACAGACTGATAACTAATAAGAATTACTAATTAACTCCTAACCACTGTTACAGTGACCCAAGTTATTCAAGTCATCTGTTATGAAAATACATGTTCAAACTGTCTCTTTCTATGATATAGTTGGACTTGCCAAAATTGAATACCTTCAATCTTCTATATATTTTCAGAAATTAGGATCCAAGAGATTGAGAACATTTTGTGGGGTCTGATCTGACTCAAACTTGTGAGCAAAATATTTCTAAATAGGTTTCAAATGTTGAAATAATTATGTTTCAAACATGTCATGACAAAAAGGCTACTTGTCAAACTGACTCATATCCCTTCAATAAACTCTTTTCTTGTTAGTTAAAAGTACAAAGGCATAATATAGTGCCCATTACTCCCACTATTACTTCCCCTGTGAAAAGTGTTTAAGAATTTTTTAGAATTCTAGAATTGTTCAAAAACTTCAAGAATTACTTTACACATTCTACAAAAGGAGTTCAAGAACGTGTTTAAGTCTAGAACAATAGTTCTAAAGCAATCAAAGTTATAGATTTTTTGCAGAGTTAAATTAACTAATAGATCTAGAATAATTTGAGATATTCCTCAAGGAATGTTTGAGAACTGAGATTCTTGAACTAAAGTTATCTACATTGCAGTTCAAGAAGCAGCCATTTTACATTCATGAATATTCTAGAAATTGATTCTATAATAGTTAGAATAATTTGAGAAATTTCTCCTGGAATGTTCTAGAACTGAAATTCTTGATCGAAAGTTCAATAAATTGCAGTTCTAGAAGAGACCATTTAATGCTCATGAATTTTCTAGAAATTAATTCTAGAATAGCTCTAGAATAATTCGACAAATTCCTAAGGAAGTGTTTAGAACTGAAATTCAAGAAATAAAGGTCAATAAAAATTACAGTTCTAGAATAGCCATTTAAAATTTATGAATATTCTAAAAATAAATTCTAGAACAGTCCTATAGAATACATTTCTAAATAGATTGTTTCCAATATTTTGTAGGTTGAGTCCTTGAATAATTGTTCAATAAATTGCAGTGCTAGAAGCAGCCATCTAACATTCATCAATGTTCTAGAAATTAATTCCAGAATAATACAATAAATTCTCACAAGGGTTACCACTAGAAATCTTGTTTTTGGAGTTTATAAAACCTGTTTCTGCATAATGCAGAAAGATCCAGTAGTTGCTTTCTTTTTAACTTTAATTTTGTCCTGCATTAAACTGTCAACAATATCAAAACCCATCATTTTTGCCATGTTCTAGGAAATAGTAGCTTAAAGTAGCTTAAAGCGGGTTGAAAAGTAAAGCAGAATGTGCCTTCAAGACTTAGTGTTTGTCTGGAGGAAAAGGTAAAGATATTTTTCGAGTGTTTCTAAAGCATTCTCTGGAGGAAGGGATAAAGGTGTTAGATGATTTTTGTAAGGAATAGGTTATAATATCTTATAGAAAGGGTTCAGAGGCCCTGTGTAAATGGTTTATGAAGCTTGACCAGAATCTCCCTGCATTATTTAAATAGACATAAACCATTCAACATTGAATAACTATCATCTGATAAGAATATTGTCTGCTGATATATGCTCCGTCCATTTAACACGTACAGAAACAAGATGAGAGTAACAAACAGTTTTGATCCAGATCAGGCCCCACTAACGTGGGGCCTGATCTGGATCAAAACCATTTGCATATGGTCTTCAATACCTTTTTCCACACTGAAAAGGTTAAGAATGATTGCCTGCCTGAATATTGGAGATTCAGAGTGTCCCCAAGGAAAATCAGATGTTTATCAAGTCTGGCTATAAAAATTTTATGCACACTTATTTCCAACAACAACACCATTTCAATTCTCAAGCCCAGCCCATGACACAGTGAGGCACATCCATTGATCAGAAACACTTTAACTAAGCCCTGAATTAATAATTGCTGTCTGCTTCAATATTGTCATCTGCTGAAAAAGTCTAAGATTTTCACATTTCTATGTCATGAATTTTTATATTCATACAGTCATGCATATGCATCATAAGAAATGTTTTCTATATCCTGGAAAAAAAGTAGCTCAAAGCATGCTGAAAGTAAAGCAGAATGTGCCTTAATGTGCATTCTGCTTTACTTTCAACCTGCTTTAAGTGGTCACCTGTCTTCTAAACTAAAAACAGGCAATGGAGGTAGCTGGTTAATGCAGGGCCGAAGTAATGTAGAAGCCTAATTTCAATGTCATTGTTTTTCATGGATAACAGTGGATAACGACCAAGGAACACCTTCATCATCATCACCTCTCTAATTATTGCAGCAGACAACAAACTTTTTAGCCGATTTCTGTAAACCATACATTCTGCAGTTTGATATCATCAAATATCATGGTAAAAGGCTGCAAGGTGAAATATTACACAGACAACTAATTTGATTGACAAAACTTTGGCAAGACAATTTAATTTGGTGGTTGCTAACCTACATGCTATATTATCCCATCATGCACCTGCATTTCCTGAAAGAAACTTGGAGCACTGGCAACCGACTAGTCAATAAATTACCACATAAAAAAGCAAAATATTTGAAATAAGGTGTTATTTACTTGCTTTATCACATTTCATTGGAAGATTTTTGTTCTGAAGATATTTGCAAACAGTCTGGATCCAGATCAGGCCCTACAAAATATGGGGCCTGATCTCGATCTAAACTGTTTGATGCTATATGACTCTTACTATGATGTGATTGATGTAACAATCATTTTGTCATCTCATAGATATAGAACCTAACTTGAGCAGGTAACATTGACAGGGCTCCAGATAAGAGGGAGTTATTTCAACAAATCAAACATGTTCTCGCTTATTTCAGCACCAAATCCTATGGTGTTACATACTACTCATTAGAATCGTCTCTTCGAGACGATTCTAATGAATAGTGACACCATAGGGTTTAATTCAGAAATAAAGATTTTAGTTTTTGAAAAACAACCCTTATCTGGTGCTCTGATTGAACAGGGTAAACCTAATTCAAGTGCAGGAACTTATGACAGTATGAAGTCTTTTCAAATAGTGCATACAAAGACAGAGAGCTCCTATGATCTGTGTCTACACTGCATGTATAATGATTTTGAATATTTTTGGATAACACTCCCTCAACATAAACTTGTCATTTTAGAACAGTGGAAGAATTCAACTGAAAAACCAGTGTTGAAAGAGTGAAGATATTTAAGTATCTTTAGCGTTTTCTAGAAGATGGCAAGCTTTTGTTCAGTTTCAGGCAGTTTTTTTTTCTACTTTCAGGTGAGAAACTTTTGATGCAGATAAGAAGAATACATCAATAAAGCATGTACAGTCGAACTTGTATTTGGCAGCCATTCTTGAAGTAAATTAAGAGCTCTCTGAAGAATGGTGATCTTAATGCAGGGCTAAGCTCCTATAGGAGCCATAGGAGCTTTTTGCTTTGCTTTTATCCTGAATGAAAGCTGCAATATGCATAACTGACCGCTAAGTCGTCAGTTTTCGAGTGAACATGGATTAGAAATTAAGACTTATAATAAAGCTGAAATAATTGATTAGCATATAAAACACTAAAACTAAAACACTGAACATTTCCTTTACATTTAACCCATTACCCCATAGCCTGTTTCTACATGTAGTTTTGACAAGAGCCCCATGGGGCATATTTCGCTCACCTGAGAATAGCTGACAAAATGGAGAAAATGATTTATGTCCTGGACGGGGGTCACTTTTTACCCGAGGGGCATACTTTGAACAATCTTGATAGAGGACCTGTAGATGATGCTATGTGAAAAAATATCTAAGATCAGGGTACTTGGGTTTTAGACAAGAAGATTTTTTTAAGTTTCCATTGAAAAAATCTATTTTAGCTCCTGTGACCTACATATGCAACAGACTGCAACCATTTGAACAAAATAGGTAAAGGACATCTAGAAGTGTCAACATGCCAAATATTGAAAGCTCTGGCCATATTAGGTTTCAGGAGAGGACGTTTGAAATTTTCACTATATAACTCTATGTAAAACTGTGACCCCCGAGCGGGCCAATTTTGACCCCAGGGGCATAATTTGAAGAAATTGATAGAGGACTTGTGGGTGATGCTATGTGCCAAATATCTCAACTCTGGCCCTTGTAGTTTTTGACAAGAAGATTTTTTAAGATTTCATTATTTTTTCACTTTGGTTGCCATGGCAACCAGAGTTCTGCATTGTTTTTAATTCTTTGAACAAATTTGAAAGAGCTTGACTCAAGGAACATTTCTGTAAAGTTTGGTTGAAATCTGCTCAGTGGTATAGGAGGAGATGTCATTTGAAGCAATTGTTAACCACGAGGGACGACGCACAACGCACGACGCCGGACAAAGGGCCATCCCAATAGCACACCTTGAGCCTTTGGCTCAGGTGAGCTAAAAATCGGTTACCGCTTAAAGCAGCTTTACTTTTAGCCTGCTTTAAGTTTATATCTTCTAGAATATAGAAAATAGTTCTTATGATAAATATTCATGACTGTTTGAACCGGAACTATTTTCTTGGATGGCGGAATAAATTTGAGGCATAAAAGGCGTATTTTTGGGGTAATGGGTTAATGGTCATAATAGAGTGGTTTTAGTCTGTACAACTTTGTCATCACAGTTCCCTGGCTGCTGATAAAGGGAAATTTCTGCAGGAAGGAGTGACGACAGCTCATATATAATCTAGACTTTCAATGTTTTCAAAAAGTGTCACTATCCACTAATACTACGAGACGTTTGATTCTTGATAAAACACCAAGTCACTTGCTGTCTGACCTGGGATCAAAATGTTTGCGAAGTTTAAGAAAACATGTTTCCTGGTTAAAAAGGTAAGCCCATTAACATGAACTAAACTCTAGCCGCTCAAATATATGCTCAAATATGCGGGAGTATAACGGATGTTTGGTTAGGAAAGGTTCCACCCAAAATGACTTACCACAACATACAAGTGAAATTGCGACTTTAGACTTTAGTTACATCCCATATTGCAAATAGCTGCCTATGCATACATCGGAAAGAAAATTCATTGCTGGTACTATATACAAGTGAAAGTTTAAAGCAGGCTGAAAGTAAAGCAGAAAGCTCCTACAGGAGCTTTCTGCTTTACATTCATCCTGCTTTAAACAGACTATCTGCCTTAAATTAGACACCAAAAGCATGCATTTTAAGGAGAGATTGTACAGAATAAGTTGACTGTACTTCCGCCAAGCAGAATGGTGGCTGAGGTTTGAAACAGTGAGATAGCAAGTTGAAAACTCCCATAAGATGCACTTACAACCTGTTAAAAATGCATTTAAAAGGTATTAGCTGCCTGTTTGATCTTCTCCACTATGTACTTTCAGGTGGGACACATACTTTCAGTAAACATTAAAACACCTACAAGCAGGTTGTCTCTCCGAAGCTTAGCATACATTATGTCAGTGTCACCTTTGACTGAAAAAAGCTAGTTCAAAGTCAGTGGACAGCCTTACTGAGCAAATGCATAAACTGAGTTTGTGCTTAGCTTATTTGAAGACTTTGTGTATTTCTGTAAGACTTTCAGTTCTTGCCTGTTTTTCCAGATCTCCAAGTGCATTCTTTAAATGGTTGGTGATTCAGTGTTTGGTTTTACATATATTTGTCCTTGTTTTATAGCCAATCAATATGAATAAGCAATCTTTAATAAGAGCTTTCTGCTCCAAACAGATGACAACTTTGAGCAGACAACATGTATCTCAGACTTGAAAGCATTATAAAGTCATCAGACTGTGATGTCTAGACTAAGCTAGAATCTGTTACTAAGAGCCAAATATGGTCGTAATACTGGCGCCAAGGTAGTTGATCCATACCAGATCTTGACAGTATTGAACGTTATATCCACCAAGGTCATGAGTAACTGTTGGACTTGGATGATTCAAGTACAGTTCTACCTCTCTACAACAACACCCAATGGGAGACACAGATTGTGTTTGTTGTTTGGAGGGAGTCATTATAGGGAGGGAAATTGGCTTTCATTTGCAAACAGCTTGAATCCAGATCAGACGCTGCATTTGTCACTCATCCTTAGGATTTTTTCTGTCAAAATGTCCATTATGTGACTTTGAGAAAAACTGCACACGACAATTTTAACCCTTTGAACCCTAGTCCCGCATATAGGCGTCCTTTTCAAACAGTGTACATGTGAATAGTACACTTGTCATATGCAAACAGTGAAGACCCAGATCAGAGGGCTCCGAAAGGAGCCCTCTGATCAGGGTCTTCACTGTTTGTCATAATGCCAAACATTAACAAAAACAACCCTTAAAAGTCAGAAATAGACTAGACTAAAATGGAAACTGGAATTGTCCATTTAAAGTTTCAGGGAGGAAAGAGTTAAGCAGAAGAAATAGCAGCAATGAAAAGGTTGTGCATAATTGCCTTGTTTGGGGAACAGGGGCAAGCATCCTTGCAAGGAGGGAATCGTTGTTCTGAGGGCTGTTGTAGGGAGGGACCACTGTACTGGAAATTAAAGTTCCCCAATGATGTAAAATATTAGACAGGGCTCCAGATAAGGGGGAGTAATCTAAACAAATCCAACATTTTCTCACTCATAGAGCACCAAATCCTATGGTATTACTACTCATTAGAATTGTCTCAAAGAGACAATTCTAATGAGTAGTGACACCTTAGGGTTTTATACAGAAATAAAGATTTTAGTTTTTGAAATACTCCCCTTATCTGGAGCCCAGATTAGAACAGTGACCTGCAAGTGTCTGACTCAAGTCACAACATCTCTGTTCCCAGTTTAGCCCACTTTATGCAGAATTTACTATACATATTGTTCCACTTTTGAAAAATGACCACTTTATGTTGAACTTAAAAAATAGGATTGTTTGAAGAAATTAGTTTAATAAACTTAAAACTAAAACAAACAGTGCAGAACCTGATCAGAGGGAAGTTAGAAGTCAGAAACATCCATAATGATCAATAATTCAAACCGTATAATGAAACATGCTTTCGTACAATTTCCAAAGGACAAAAACTATATATTTGGCTCTCTGAAAAAGATTTTTGTCATACAGTTGAATCTCGATAACTCCAACTTGCTTACGTCAAACTTACTTGTATTTTTTTCACCTGTTTTTTGTTCAGTTGAATGCGACAAATCATTAGTTAAAGTTGAACATATCTGCATTTCAAAGTTAAAACATGTCCTTAAACCATGTTTAAACTTGGTAACATGGGTAAGTTTGACTTGAGCTAGTCGAGTTACCAAGGTTTGGCTGTGTATTTTTCCGACTTGCTACTACAAGTATCTCAAGCAGGCAAAATATAGAACTAATCTTGCTGTGTCTTTGTTTTTCTTTAGTTATATTTGAAATAATTGCATGTGATTACTTTCACCAAGATTACTTGTACAAAACAGTTCCTGTCACCTCACCCACTTCAAACAAGGCTTGTTTCCAACTCCTTAAGGCAGGTGGCTGCTTGCAGCAGGATGAAAGTGAAGCAGAAAGCTCCTTTAGGAGCTTTCTGCTTCCCTTTCAACCTGCTTTAACCTACCACCTGTCTTTAATATGGTGATAATGGTTTTGTTTGAAGAGTTGCGATTATAGAGGTGTAATTGTCATACATGTATCTGCTTTCATCTCCTTCAGGCACTGAAGAGTTTTGTCCGTGAATTCCAGAAAACTGCAGTGCTTACAAAAAGCCTCAAACCCATCCCTTCATTGTGTTGCAATATAAGTATACATCTTCACATACTCACAGTAATTATAAATGTTTTCATGTTTCAAATTTCATCTCCTAATATCTTGAATAAACTTTTACTTTTTTGCTAATAATTTTACAAATATTATTAAAATAGCATACATTTTGGATCCCTATTATAATATGTTGAGTTACTTTACTGTTTGCGAATAGCTGTGAATTAAGTTTATGAGCACAATTATAAAAAGAAGACTTCAGTCCAACTTCAACTCTTTGCTTGCTAATGGCAAAACTATGGTAACATTTGCAAACAGTTTTGATCCAGATGAGACGCCTGGAGTAACACAATGTCTCATCAGGATCCAAACAGTTTGACACTCTGTTCCTTTTTTTAAGATGAATTTCAGAAAACTTCAATGTCAGATCAGTTGCAGATAATGTAAAAATTACTTAAAATTCAAAAGTTAACCGTTAACAATTTTACAATGACAAATCTAGCATTTCCATATACAGATATCATGACTAAGATATTAGTTGGACTCAGCATCAGGAAAGAGTAAAGACTCATTAAACAATGATCCTATATTATGAAAACAGTGTAAACCCAGAACAACATCTACTTCTGGGTCTACACTGTTTGCAAAAAGCACAAATTTGATGCTTAATAGCTTAAGAAGGGTCAAATTTCCTCAACTTTACTTACCTAATGAACAGGCAAGGTCAGGAGTGCACAGAATATGAAAAGAGAAAAAAAAGACACTTAAGTTACACATTTGTTTGATCTGGGTCTGCACCAAAGGATCATAATATGTCAGCAGCAGCCAACGAAATGACTAGTTTCATATTGCTTTAGTTTCAAAAACATTCCAAATTGGCAAACAAGTAAAAGCTGTAAGAAATGTTGGACCACAATGCTCGTGTTGGTAATTTAGTGCTAAAGCTTCATATTCATTTTATGTTTAACTAATGAATTGTTGTGTTTCAGAAATGCCATTGTGAGTATAAGCTGATTTTACAGATATCATATATTGATACTTTGAGGACGAGCTTGTGTCAACATTAGACAATATGTGTTGCATACCTTGTTTTAAAACAGCAGCCAATTAAATGAAGATGCATTTTGCATTAAGTTCATCCTATTTTGAAAAGAAAATTTAGAAAAAAAATCTAAATTAAAAACTCTAACAGATGACAATTGTTGCAGACAACAATATAACTTGGTGCTCAGAGAGTGAAAACCCACACAATTTAGATCCATGTTGACAAATAGGGGTTCTTGATCAGGTTCCAAATAGATTGTCTCTAGAAAACTTGTTTCTGTTACAATATAGAAGATATATACATATATTTAAGATTTTCAGCAGAGGACATTTCTCAGCAGACGTCATTTATTCAGCTAATTGAAAGGGTTACGGTAATGTGATATAGTCACCATCTTCTTCATTAACCTTTACCAAAGTTAACTCTTGGCATGCTAGCCATAAACCCAGGATTACCTTGGCAAACAGTTTGGATCCAGATGAGACGCCGCATTAAGCGGCGTCTCATCAGGATCCAAACTGTTTGACACACTGAACGTAATTTGAAAACAAATTTTCGTAAAATCAGTTTTTAGAAAAGTAGCAGACGACGATTGTTGCAGACGGCACTAATACCTACCGTGCAAAGAGTTAAAGGCAATTAGCTAGTAATCAACCGATGAAAATTCTCTTTTAATTGAGCTAAATTTTAGACAAACTTAGTTAAACCGGGTAATTCCTGGACTGGTTTTGTCTCTGTCCACGATGTGACAATAAGAAGTTTCCAAGTTCCCAAAATTAAACGAAGTATTATGGTTCTGCAGGCGCTTAAAACGGAACCTTGTGATTGCCGATTTTTTTTTTTATACAAAAACTTCAAATCTGTTTCATGTAAATTGATAAATACTTGTTTCCTTGTTTTTTATTAAGACATAATCAAATAAATATACAGGGTGTTTTTTATATTATTGCATGGGTTTGTTGTTTTTGTATTGTATTTGATCTAAGCTGTTTGCAATACATATTTTTGTAATGCATGCAACCAATGAGAGTGTAATTGGCTGAGAATATGGGTGGCAAGTAGCTCTGAGGGAAGCCATTTCCTGCACAAAGGTCCCATTCTGGAAAGGTGGGCAGTACTTTTGCAAACTAGGTCATAAGACTTCATTTGACGTCTGCAGGGGATTAGGGGATATGACTAAGTCAATTTTGTTTAGCATTCTGGATAGTTTTAAACTGTTCAAAATTGTGTTCTTAATTGTTAGTTTTATTGGTAGCTTGGAATTATCGAAAAATGTCAGTCTGTCTGTCTGTCTGTTGTCACATACATTTATAAACCCATTTACCCACAGATATGCCTTTTTACATCTTAATCTATTCTGCCTCTAAAGCCTTTAAGAAATATTTCCTATATCCTAGCAAATTGGTACCTGCATGAAAGCAGTTTGAAAATAAACGGCACAATCTGCTTTACTTTCAATCTGCTTTATGTGGTGACCTGTTTTCAAAACTAGAAAACATGCTATGTCTGGTGTCACAGTTCTAATAAATACTCCTACTGCTGCAGGTTACACATGTGGGTGGTGGCTAACACCTCTTGTTTTATTCAACCCTTGCAATGCTGTCTCTTCAAATGGACCTCTCCACATTTATTAAATAACTCAGTTTATGTTACTTCTAGTGCATAATACATGCATTCCAATAATTATGACAAAAAGTGTAGATCCTGATCAGAGGAACCCTCTGATCAGGATCTACACTGTTTGCCAATGACATATACATACACTAATAACTCCATTCCCAGAAGAGTTGGTTACATTGAAACTTACCCTTAGAGCCATTGTTTTTATCGTATTCAGGGGACCCTTCTGTTAGCAGTGTTAAATGTGTTGATTGGCGTTGTGCCTCCGGTTAGGTGCATTGGTGTATCACACGTTGGACATGAGATTAAATTAATTAACTTTATTTTTTAAATATCACCATTTTCAATAGAGTTGTAGAAATCATCCCTTATAACAAGACTGTATCCCCCAGCTCATTTGATAATTGAAAGGTTTGTGTTAGATAGCAAGTTGAAAATGAACTTTCTCAAAAGAAGCTCTTTGGTGATTTGTTCACCATTCATTTTAGAAATATCTAGAGCAAATAAATCAATCTTTACAAAACCCACAGACAAGCTATTTCTTTGGTTTGGTTTGTTGCTTAGTAGAGTTATTTTTCAATTTTCATGCAATACCTTTCTGTAGATCATGATCAAAGTTGCCATCTGTTTTAACCAGAATTATTCCATAAATGCACATTTCAAAGCCTATAATTTACTCCTCCACTAGAGAAAACAGTTCCAATTGATATAATCATGCATATATATGCACCATCAGAAAAAATAGATGGGTGTTCCTCGGAACACAATTGTCACCTGCCAGCAAGCATCAGTCAAACATACCAAACTTTTTCAACAAAAATGAAATTTTGTCTGAAATGCTTAAATTCAGTAAAACAGGAGTTATAGGCAGAAAATAGAACATGTGGGAAAGGGTAATAACTCTAACAGTATCCCAGGCAAAAATTGACCAAGTTTAACCATGGTTAACCTTTGGTTCAGGGACCTATGGTTGACCATGGTTAACCATGCTTTTAACAAAAGGCAAATTGGCCGACCCTGTTTGAACCATGGTTATTCCTGGTTCAAAGGGAAACCATGGTTTGATACATGGTTAGACCTTGGTCAAATAAACATGGTTGCACCATGGTTAGACCATGTTTGAACCCAGGATCATCAACCATGGTCTACTAACTTTTATTGTTAAAAACCTGCTCCCCAGACCATAGTTAACCAGGAATTATCATGGGCAACCATGGTTAGAACCGGCTGAATTTGGAATAAGAATGACAAACAGCAATTATAAATGTGAGACACTTCACTCATCACAATATATTTTAACCATTCTTGCTTTCATGACCTTAACCATTACCTTTTAGGCTATAATTAGAATTAATATCTATGAATTATGGCCAGGTGGTATAGTCACTGTGACTTACATCACTAAGCTCCTCATGGCTGCAACTAGGTCACCTTCAAACAACATCATATTTTCAAATTAATACAAAGTTAAGTTAAAATCTAACAAGCTCCAGTAACAGAAATACTTTTGACTGTTTTCCAACTGACAAGTACTTTGCTTGCAAAGGCATATAGATAATGTGTCTTGTGTCATAGTAAACTACTAGTGGGTGGGGTACCACATGCTTTTGTTTGTATCATGTAAATATCCAAAATATATCATGCTCATTATAAAACTGTATTTATGTAAGTTATGTAACTTACCATGAACCTGTTGGCAGGAGTCTGAACTGGTTTGGAGTCTTTAATTTTTGCCACATTCACATTTTAAAGTACAGATAAACAGACAACTTCAAATCTCTGACCTTGTGATTATGTTGTCAGCAGGTGCCCTGAGTGATGTATAATATTCACTGTTTTGTGAAACTTACAATTGTAGCACATATTACTGATATTCTATCTGTCACACTTTTTGTCCAGAAGATATCTCCAATTCTACTGATGCTAGGGACATGAACTTTCATGCATGGAATGAACTTGATCAGAGGAACACTGGTTGGTAATTATAAATTAAAATTCATGTTCTTCAAGGTTGACAATCATGGTTTGTTGTAACCATGGTCAAAAAAGCTGAACTATGGTCAACCTTAGGTCTGTAGCATTTGAACCATGTTCAACCTAGGTCAACAATATTGTGACCAGGTTTCTTTTCAAACCATGGTTCTACCATGGTCATAAATTACTGAAATTCATGTTCAACCATGGTTAAACCTGAAAAAAGCATGATGAACCATGATTGTTCTTGGTCAACCATGGTCATATTTTGCCTGGGATTGATGCAAGAGTTATGGACCTTGTGCAAGACACTTTCACTCATCAATCTCTTGCCATAAATACAATTTCATTTCAAAATCTTCAGTATAATTAACAGAAGAAATCTGCATAAACAGAAAATATAATAAAAGGGAATAACTCTCAAATTATTGATGCAAGAGTTATGAACCTTAAGCAAAACATTTCCATGTGATTATGACTCTCTTTCCATAAATAAGTTTCATCTTAAAAGCTTCAGTAGAACAGGAGTTATAGTAAAATATAAAAGTGTGACGCAAAAAAGCGTGATGGACGGACAGATGGACAGACAGATGATGGAAAAGTAATCCCTAAGTGTCACCTCTACCTACAGCAGGTGACACAAAAATTCTATATTCTTGCAGATGGTAGCTTAAAACAGGCTGAAAGTGCTTTAAGTGGTCTCCTATCTTTAAAACAGGCTATGAGGTAAAGGGAGTAGCAGGTTTTATGTGGCAACTTTTATCATTTTTTCAGAGTTGTTTGAGCATATATATTGAACCTACAAAACATACTGAGAGATAATCAAGATTTTGCCGCTAGCCTGCAAAGAGTTCTAACTGGTTTTCAATGTTGAAAGGGTTGGCCATATCAAAAATTACCCAGAAGACATTGTCACTACTTCCTCTGTAGACAGGAAGTGAGTTTATAATGAATAATGAAACATACATTCTTATCTTCTTAAAAGAAATATACCGAAAAACCTAGTGTTAGCTGCAAGCCACTCTTTGAATCAGCACAACACTTTTTGTGATTCATCAATGTGAGATAAAAATAAAGCAGAAAGCTCCTGTAGGAGCTTTCTGCTTTACTTTTATCCTGCATTAAGTTACTAGTGTTTTTATACATGACTTCTTTGCAGGGCTGCTTAATTAAAGTAAACCTAACCGTATTTCTTTCAAATCAATGCAATTTGCTTCAAGACATTTGAAATGTTAGCTAGCTCTAATTTTATTCTAACTCTTTGCATGCTACGTAATGTTTTGGTCTGCAACAATTGTCATCTGCTACTGACTACAGAATTTTGGAAGTTTCTTTTTAAATTGTCCAGCAGTTTGGACATAATGTGGTGCCTCATCAGATTCCAAACTGTTTGCCAAGGTAAGAATGGTGTCACAGCTAACATGTTAAAATATAACTGATGAAGGCGTAAGCCGAAACGTCAATTTTGTTTCTTAAAGGTGAAATAAGTTGAAATTACGTGTTGTTTGTTGACTATTTTTACATTTTAATATAGGGACACAAACTGACTTGACCAAAGGAGCTTTCTTGTTAAAATGTTGGTAGTATTTAACTTTTTATTCTAATTTTTTTCATGTCTATTCCGCTTTTTAAAAAAATGACCTGTTTACGGTTCCTTTCTGGAATGATGGTGTCTCAGGAATAAAAAAAGTAAAAGAAACAGTGCAAACTGATCAGAGGGCCCATGGAACCTTCTTATTAGGGTCTACATTTTTTGAAAAAATATTGACTATAATGGTTCTAAATTTGAAACTTTCTAAAACAATAATTTTCAAAATAGAGCGAGAATGTCAAACAGTTTGGGTCACAATACTCCAGATAAGAGGGAGTAAACTGCACAAATCCAACATTTTCTCACTTATTTTGGCATCAAATCCTATGATGTTACTACTCGAGACGATTCTAATGAGTAGTGACACCATAGGCTTTAAAGCAGAAATAAAGATTTTAGTTTTTGAAATATGCCCCTTATCTGGAGTCCTGGGTCCTGATGTGAAACTGCTCTCAGAGTTACAATCTCATCTGGAACCAAACTGCTTGCATATGTTATTTTGACGGTCTTGCCTTTATCAAGCAAAGAGTTGTTTCCAAAATGTTAGTAATCTAATATGAAGATCTATCTGTATATAAACTTATCTAATATCAGCAGCCTTTTAAAATTTAAGAAAAAAATAAGCCTTGAGATTTTTATCGATACAAAAGCGTTGCCACGGTGGCACATCTGGAGATGATAATTTGAAGCATTATTCGATACATTTAACTGATAATCTGCCACAGCTTTCATCAGCTATCAGGTCCGTCTTCTATAAATTCAGACTTTAATTTGAATGAAGCTCTACCCAAACAGATTGCTATTTTCAAATTAAAACTTCTCCTTTAACACTTTGCAGGCTAGCGATGGAATCATTCTTATCTGTACAAACAGTTTGGATCCTGATTAGATGCCATGTAACATGGTGTCTCATCAGGATCTAAACTGTGAAACACTCTGACCTTGTTTTGAAAATAATTTTTTGAAAATTCTATTATTAGAATTAGTAGCAGACTACAATAATTGTTGCAGACAAAAAAAAGCTTGCAAAGTTAACAAAAGTCAAACAGAATGTGCCTTAGGGCACATTCTGCTTTATACTTTCAACCTGCTTTAAGCTACTATCTGTTAGGATATAGGAAATATTTCTTATTTTGTATACTCATGACTGCGTATCAGGTGGAACTATTTTCTCCAGTGGGTAAATCAATTAAATGCCTAAAAATGTGTATCTACGGGATAAGAATGACTGTATCTACAATTAGCAAGAGAAGCAGTATGTTATAATGTACCATAAACTGTTACCCTAAAGTTTTACTCAGAAGAATTGTAAGTTGCTGATGGTATTCTGGCCTAGTTATTTCCAATTGTCTACAAGTTTTGGATGCTTCAAGACCGATGATGAAGCCTGATAGCTTGTCAATCACCATTGGCTTATATATCTAGACAGACTTTACTAATTTACTGGCTAAAGTTTTGTCAATTTCGATTAATCTTCCCCGTGGAAATAGTACGGTTTTCATTGTCATTCATTTACCATCAGTCTTCATCGTTATTGTGTAGATTATGATCAATATCACATCAAACTGTTTTGATCCAGATCAGATCTCAACCACATTTGGAGTGCGAATTTGTCATAAAACTTGTGTATAGCAATCACTAAAATGAAGATACAATAAATATTGCTGCTTTATGAATTATTCATACACAGCTGACAGCTAAATGTGAGACAACAGTCCGTTGGGAGCTTTCTGCATTATACTTTTGTCCTGCATTAACCCTTTCCCCAATAGAAGCGCCTTTTAGCGCATTCAGTTTATTCCTCCGCTGAAGAAAATAGTTCCAATTTATACAGTTATGAATATGTATCATACTGAATATTTTTTAATTCTAGCAGGTGTTAGCTTTAAGCAGGCTGAAAGTAAAGTAGAATGCGCCTTAAGGCGCATTCTGCTTTATTTTCAACCTGCTTTATATATAGTCACCTATTTTCAAAACTAGAAACAGGCTATTGGGTAAAGGCTTGATTTACATTAGACAATTCGCAAACAACAGTTTCAACTAACAGTGTAAGCAATACAAGTTGTCATTGTCGAAACAATTGTAACCCTTTCACTGCCATAGATGACTTTCGCCTTGTAGTGACTACTTTCTCTTAGTCCAACAATACTGCCTTCAACACGCGCTGCATGAAGCAGGACGCCAAATGACATCATTGACAACAACGTTTCTACAAACCAATGTAGCGTTTTGGCAGAAAATATATATGGCAGAGGGACTACAATATATGTTTTAAAAGTGTTAAATAATGAACACGTGAGTCAGATTCTCGCTTCACTGTTTCATACAGTGTGACCAGAGTTTTTTTTATACCTCCATGAATACAATAAATATTCCAATTATTTCTTATATTTTCTTAACCCTTTCCTCTCTGAAACTTCAAGTGAACAATTCCATTTCCAAAAGTCTTTTATCAGAGCACCAGATAAGGGTAGTTTTTCAAAAACTAAAATCTTTATTTCTGAATTAAACCCTATGGTGTCACTACTCATTAGAATCGTCTCTTCGAGACGATTCTAATGAGTAGTAACACCATAGGATTTGGTGCTAAAAATAGTGAGAAAATGTGGGATTTGTTGAAAAAACTACCTCTTATCTGGAGCCCTGATTATTTTAGTCAATGTATTGCAATATGTCAAACAGTGAAGACCCTGATCTGGGTCTTTACATGACAAGCATAAACTTCACAGGTACACTATTTGCGAAGGATGCCAATCTATATCTACATGCCTATATGCCACACCAATCTGTCTGTTTCTAAAACAATTTGTTCATGAACCGATTCAGGAACTTTTTCAAGAATGACAATTTGTTCATGAAGGGTCATCTTTCATTTGTGTCCACATTCATGAATGAATGTTCAAGAAAAACATTTTTTTTCATAAATGGCCATTTTTCATTCATTTCCATATTCATGAACAAAGTTCATAAACAGTTCTTGAATCCTTTGTATGGGCAGGGTTCAAAGGGTTAAGTCAAAACTTTAAAAACTCCAAAGATTTTTGCATAAAATTGCAGACAACAAAATATTAGCAAGCGGTATTTTACCTTTGAAAAGGTTGAAATCACAGATGATTAAATTTAGCAGTGAAAGTGTTAGGAAGCGACTTGTTATTTGAGATATGTATATTAGACTGGTTCTGTAGCAGACAAAACTTTTTTGTGCCCATCGGGTTAATTCTCTGCAAATCAGCGAATTTCCCTTGTGAAATTTTCAAGAAAATTTAACAGTTTCGTTTATCAGGAATTGAAGATTGATTAGATATAAAATTGGATGAATGTGAGGCCACCATGACATCTGTAACTCACGACAGTGAGGAGCACAAACACTGCAGCGCCACCATTGAACAGTAGCAGAACACAATCAAACCTGCAATAAGCCATCATCTAGTGAGGCAGCTTACAGAAGTATTTTAACTCTTGCAACACTAAGTAACTATTGCAGGTTATTAGCAAAGTCTCATTTTGCTTAAGTCTTCAGTCACCTATGTAATTCGCGCAATAAACACCATGACGCGTAGGTGTAAAACACACAATAAGTCCATTCTTTTTTGGGGAAAAAACTTTATTTTTATTTTATTTCTATGGCTCTGTTTTCTATATTCTTATGTCGATGCAATAATTCAGATGATAGATGTTCATAGTGGGCAGAATATTATATCAGGGTTCCAGATAAGGGGAGTATTGCAAAAACTAAAATCTTTATTTCTGCATTAAACCCTATGGTGTTACTACTTATTAGAATCGTCTCTTTGAGACGATTCTAATGAGTAGTGATGCCATAGGATTTGGTGCTAAAATGAATGAGAAAATGCTGGATTTGTTCAGTTTACTCCCTCTTATCTGCAACCCTGTTATATGTGAAAATACAGTAGGAGAAGATTTAATCCGAAAACAAGTTACAGTTGAGAAGACATTATTCTTTCCCAATAAACATGTTTACGCTAAAACTACTTTTCCATTGCAAACAGTTTGGAGCCAGATCAGACGCCGGGTAACCTGGCGTCTGATCAGGCTCCAAACTGTTTTCCTCTCAGTTTAACATGAATAGGACGAATCGTCAAAATCTTGTTATTTTCTACATTTTAGTGTCATGTGTTTCGTTTGCATTTAAACGAGAAAGACTAACTTGTTCACCACTGTATTCAGCATCAGATCAGCATCAGAAGTGTTTGTAGTTACTGCTTCAAATCATATTTTAAGCCCTGGAGGAGATTAAATAGTAAACAATATCTATAATATATCTATGGCTTAGCTCTCTCGCACCATATCATGTTAACTTCAAAACTAGAGTTACCTGGGCATAATGTTGGCATCCTCATCAGGATCCAAACTGTTTGATACTCTGACCCTGCATTTACAATGTAAGATGCATATATGGCCCTTTCCAATTGATTCTTTTAATTATCATAAGGACCCTTAGTATTGGGAAACACACAAACCAGAGCAAACTGTGAAGACCTGGATCAGATTGCTCCCTCAGGAGTGGTCTGATTAGGGTCTACACTGTTTGCCATTTTTGGACAAGTTACTGTGTGACAAAAGCAATTAGTTAAAATTTTAAGAAAGTTATCCAGGGTATCCCAAATTTTAAGAATTTTGGGTTTATTTTGTTATACAAAAAGATAGAAATAAAGTCTCAGAAACAGGTGCCTCATCTGAATTTTGAACCAAGTTTGTTTTTCTTAATTAGATTGCAATACGGAAAATTTGGGGATTTTTTGTCTTTATGAGGAAGAAGTTTTTAATTAATTCTTGATGCTTTCAACTTTTTGAAGCACGAATTCTACGTTTAAAGTAATTAATAGTTTGGAGGAAAGTGAGACAAAACAATTTATTTCTCCAATTTATTTGTATTTTAATGTGTTGAAAATTACGTCTTGTTTTTTAAGGTGATGCATTGAAAGCGAATCATTTAAATATTTCAGTAACCTTCTAACTGTTGAAGTTAATTTTTCGTTAAATTGTTTTAGCATTTCTGTCTTATTATATTGCTGAGAAATGACTGCAAGCTATTTGAAATACAAAACAATTTTGTGACTTAAAACACATCAAGCGTTTTCAGAAATTCAGAGCAACCTATGATCGAGACATACACAATATACTGTTCGAAACAAGCAAAAGTTCAGAACTTAAAATACATGTACAGTCAAATTTCAATTTAACAACCACACAAGTAAAGTCAATAAACATCTTAAAGCAAGATGATAATAAAGCAGAAAAGCTCCTACAGGAGCTTTTCTGCTTTATTGTTATCCTGCTTGTTTAAGAAGCCACCTGCTTTAAACACAAGAACTAAACTATTCCTCTGGTTGGTTTTAATGGAAGGGTTTCATTGTATAACTGAATTAATTTAGGAACTAGGCCATAAAACAAAGCTATAGAAATGTTGTTAAACCCTGCAAAAACAAGCACGTTTCTCTCAAAATGATAGGATGCAGCCAAACAGTGAGTTGAAGTTGCATAATAGATCTCCAATAACACCCCACCCCCAGCTAAAGTTGTCAGTTTGCTTAGAGCAGGCTGAAAATAAAAGAAGTTGCATTCTGCTTCATGTTTAGTGTACTGGCAGGGCTCCAGATAAAAGGGGGTAAACTGAACAAATCCAGTATTTTCTCACTCATTTTAGCACCAAATCCTGTGGTGTTACTATTCAATAAAATCGCCTCGTACGTTAGTAACACCCATTTGGAGACAAAGATTGTGTGTGTTGTTCAGAGGAAGTTGCTATAGGGAGGGAACATAAAACAAAATTGGTTTTTTTTTTAGTCAGAAACGGAGAGCATTGTTGCAAGGAGGGAATTGTTGTATGGAGTGCTATTATAGGGATGGAGCACAGTACTGATTACTTAACTCTTTGCATGCTGGGTAATTTTTTTCATCTGAAACAAAATATTTGTCGTCTGCTACTGTTCTAATATTAGCATTTTCAAAATTTCTTTTAATTTCAGGGTCAGAATGGCAAACAGTTTGTATCCTGATGAGACGGCGTCTCATCTGGATCCAAACTGTTTGCAAAGGCATTATCACTGTGGTGGATATATCTACCGCTAGCATGCAAAGAGTTAAAACAGTATCTTAGAAGTAATTTTCTATAATTCACAACCAATTACACAATAAAAATACATAATTCTGGACAATTATATTTCATTGCACATCACTGATGTATCAATTCTGAAGTTCTATTATATCATCTATATATCAGCTCTGAAGTTCTATAATATCATCCTCAGAGATATATCTAGTGTAGTCACTACAGAGAACTTCTACAATAGGTTTCCTGCCAATAGACAAGATCGGTCTAATTGAAACAAAAAAGTCTTCATTAACAGAGGAAATCTCTTCTTTTATTTCCTCTTTGAACAATGAATAGACATTGTCTGCTCAAAGAATTGAAATCCTTTAACCAATTTGATGCTGAATTTTTCATATTATGGACTTTTCCAATTTGGTAAGATGGGCAATTTATCTTGATTTTTTTACATGTTTTTAGAAGATATTTTAGAAATATAAAAGTAAACCAAACAGTATAGACCCTGATCAGAGGGCTCCTTCAGGAGCCCTCTGATCAGGGTCTACACTTTTTGCAAAATATAAATAATACTTATTATAGCGCTAATAGAGGAAGTCACTTCATTTGAATTTAAGTTTGAACAATAAAATAGATGCCATCCGATTAAAATTCCATCTGCTGGACTGCTTGATTTTGCAATTATTTTTCATATGTTCACATGTATGCTCCATGTGATAAATAGTTTGGATCTTGAGCAGACACTAGGCTACTAAACATCTGATCTGGATCCAAATTGTTTTACAATGGACTGCAAAATGTTTTTTCCCTTTTTCAAAAGATGAAAAGCTTAAACTCAATGAACCTTAAATTGCAAAGTGACAGACAATGCAGACAAGTTAACTTCTTTTGGGAAAACTGCAAAGATGAGTTAGTTATAAACATCACCTGGGTTCAGTGGTTTTAAAGTAGTATAGCTAGCTAGACTGGTTCTAAAGACGTTTCTTTTTATGTAACAGTCTACTAAGGTATAACCCATATTGTTGAGAGATTTGTGTTCTGAAGAGCACTTGTCCTGTTAGCAAGAAGTCCTGGGTTTGAGTCCCAATCTGGATGCATATTTTTCTCACTATGTTACATAATACAGACTGGTTAAAAAGTAGTTTAATACAGACTGGTTCTAAAGAAGTAAAAAAAAACTTGTTCTAAAGTAGTGTACATGTAATATAGTACTTACAATACAAATTGGTTCCAAAGTAGTGTAATGCAGAGATGTTCTGAAGCAACACAACACAAATTGATCGTAGGAAAAACACAAATTGATAGTAGGAAATGCTGACAGATCTTATATAAAAGCAATGTAGACCCTGATCAGACAGCTCCTTCAGGAGCTGTCTGATCTGGGTCTACATTGTTTTCATACCACTTTCAATATATCAAAATGTGAGGAGCAGGGTTTAAGCAGGGCTCTAGATAAGGGGAGTATTTCAAAAACTAAAATCTTTATTTCTCGATCAAACCCTATGGTGTCACTACTCATAAGAAGCGTCTCAAAGAGACGTTTCTAATGAGTAGTAAAACCATAGGATTTGGTGCTGAAATGAGTAAGAAAATGTTGGATTTGTTTGCTTTACTTAGAGCCCTGTTTAAGTATTACAAAGTTAGACTCTCTGGTGATTAGTTTCTTCTCACCTTGCAGTTCAACTGCAGGCAACATTCTTTCATTCAGTAAAGGTTGTGAGGCTTCTTGGTACAGTAGACACTGATTTAATCAAGAGGCAGAGAGAAAAAAACAACTTTGCAAAAATATTACAGCTGATTTATAGGTCTGCAATCGGCTGACTGACAGATGAAAGAAGCCATGTTTACATGGAGAAATAGAATACACTTGTATGGTTCAGCCTTAAACATGCTCAAAACGGCTGTTCACTTAAACCCATTGATTGCTTTTTAACCCATTCCCCCATAAACACGCCTTTTTACACCTTTAATTTATTCCTCCACTGAAGAAATTAGTTCCATATCATACCTTCATAAATATGTACCATAAGAAATATTTTCTGTGTCCTAGCATATGTTGGCTTAAAGCAGGCTGAAAGTAAAGCAGAATGTGCCTTAAGGCACATTCTGCTTTACTTTCAACCTGCTTTAAGTGGTCACCTATTTTCAAAACTAAAATAAGTTTATGGGGTAATGGGTTAACACTTTCCCTCCATAGAAACTCCTTTTAAGGACTTATTCCTCATAGAAACACTGATTCATGCTACTTACAGGCCCTGATAAAGAGCCAATTTCTGTGAAAACCTTTCCTGTTTATTGACAGGTGGATGCCTAAATACTCAGTTTTCTGTTTTACTTTCAGCCTGCTATAAACAACCATCTGTCTTGAATATTACAAACTAGCCATGGGGAAAGGGCTAACTGTTGTCTGTTCAGTATTACAAATTGATTCAGCTTATTTTGAAGACAGGTGATTGCTTAAAACAGCTTGAAAGTAAAGTAGTATGGCACTTTCTTATTTTCTTTCAGCCTACTTTAAGATACAATCTTCTAGGATACATAAAATATTTCTTATGATACATATTCTTGACTGTCTAAAGTGGAACTATTTACTTCAATGGAGGAATAAATCAATTGCGTAAAAAGGTGTATTTATGGGTCATGGGTTAACCACACATGATGGCTATGTTTTTTTCATGTTCTAAGTCTGGTAGAATTAGTCACACTGTCTTATTTACTAAAAGCTGTATTCAGTGGCTATTAGATTAAAGAAACATTGAGATTTATCAAGACAGCTTACTGCTTAATACATGACAAGAGTAATGTAGAAAGGTCCTGTAGAAGTTTTCTGCATACTGCCCTGTTATAAGCTACCACCTTATGTCAAGACTATCAATTCATACTACAATTGTGAGTGACTGCTTAACCCTTACATGGTCTTGCCTCTACCTAGATGCCATTTCATGTTTCTCCTATTGGAAACTGCTCAGCTCTTTCCCCAATACATGAATAGCGAACAGTGTAAATATCTAAACACATTTATAAAGGATAGATGAAAACAGGTTGATTGCTTATGCAGGAACTTTCTGCTTATCTATCCACCCTAGTCAAATCTGATGCTTCAAGACCATACAAGGGTTATCCCATTACCCCCATAGCATGTTTCTAGTTTTGAAAACAGGTGAAAACTTAAAGCAGGTTGAAAGTAAAGCAGAATGTGCCTGAGGTGCACTCTGCTTTAAGCTACCATCTCTAGAATATAAAAATATATTTTTTATGATACAAGTTCATGATTGTATAAATTGGAACTATTTTCTTCAGTGGAGGAATGTGTTAAAAGGTGCTTCTATGGGACAAGGGTTAAGGTAGATTCTTAGTAATATGGCACTTACAGGACTATATTTGTGGGTCTTTAGTCGCTATGCTTAAGGCTTTGCAATCAGTTGGAAGTCTGATTAGTGTTTTGTGCTGTTAAATTGATCAATCAAAGAATTATTTTTAACTTCAGAATAGCAGTTCTTGTCTGCGCTTCTCAGAGAAATTATAGGACTTCAGCGGATGTGGTGTGCGAAAACAATACAAAGATAGGTTTCAATAATTCTTACTGTTAAAACTTTACTTTTTATACTTTGATTACAAAAAAGTTTTTTTTAATTTAAAATAACTATTTTTTAAGGCTTGAAAAATGATCCACTTGTTATGATAGGTGACAATTACGTCCTCTCCAAAAACCTAGGATCAAACAGTAACAACAAACACTTTTCTTGAGCTGACTAGACATTCTTTTCTTGCAGTGATCATTCTGGATTGGATGACTGGTGGGCCATCATCAGAGAAGTGGGCCATTTGGCATTTTTGGTGGGCCGAGCTTAAAACACCTAGATTACTGAAAAAACATGCAGAACAGAAACTGTAACATGTATCAAGAACTGAAATAAACCAATGTGGAAATAAAAATACATTTTCCTACCTATTTTTGTCTCTTATAGTGATGACCATGCAGTATACACTGTCTATTTCATGAATAGCAGGTGTATTCCTGACACAAGAAATCAATACTTGCTAAGTGGGAGGTCTGTTGTACCCAAATAGTGAGCTGTCTTCATGCAATTGATAATGGCTTTTTCTTTGCTGACTTTTAATGCAGAACTAGCGATCGCTACTCTAAGCATGTGTTATCAAAGTGTTTGTCCTAAAATTTACACAGCCGTTAACAAAAATGGTTAGCCGAGTGTTCTTTTTGCATAGTTCACAAATTCATTATTTGTTACCACTGTTGTCACGTAGCCATTTGAATTTAGCTAGGCTTTGTGATCGTCGGCCATTTTTTCGAGTTCGATTTAGTCGGGGTGCGAGTCGTTCAGACGCATTCTCGATCTGTGTTGGGACATTATAATTTGTTTTCGGCTGTGTAATAAAGAAATGCAATTTAGAGTTTCACCCTCGCATCCATGTTTGGTTCATTTCGACATACTTTGCTTTTCAAAACAACACTGACATGTGATTCAATCGCAGACCGGAAACCGGCCGAAATATATCAACAACCAATCAAAGTTATCAATACTTATCACCGGAGGCTGTAACTAAGCAACATGCAATCGCAGCTACTCGGACATGTACATATCAAACGAATGTCGAAGAGAGATCTCGATTGAGCACCATTACCGGGAAGCGTGATTATATTAATAAACCAATGAAATTGGGTCTAGTATTCGCTGTTGTCTTCACGGAAATTTGGACACGAAAGTGAAACTAGACAAATCTATGGCCCTTCAAGTAAGATTTCGTTGCGGGATTACGGATTTCTGTGCGCCGATATGGCCCACATACAAAATTCTCTTTGCGCCATTTGTGATTTTTATGCGGGAATCCCGCAAGGGCGCATCCCAGAATGAACACTGTTCTTGTGCTAACCAGACACCATTTTCTTGTGCTAATTAGGCACCAATTTCTTAGCTAACTAAGACATTATTTTCTTGTGCTTACTAGACATTATTTTCTTGAGCTAACCAGGCACAAATGTCTTGAGCAAACCAGACCCTAATTTCTTAGCTAACTTAAGACATTACTTTCTTGTGCTATTACTAAACACTATTTTCTTGAGCTAACCAAGCACAAATGTCTTGAGCGAAACAGACACAAATTTCTTGTGCTAACCAAGACACTATTTTCTCCTGCTAACTAAGACACTCTTTTCTTGAGCTAACCAAACACAAATGTCTTGAGCGAACCAGACCCCAATTTTTAGCTAACTAAAGACACTCTTTTCTTGTGCTTTTACTAGACACTCTTTTCTTGAGCTAACCAAGCACAAATGTCTTGATCGAACCAGACACAAATTTCTTGTGCTAACCAAGACTTTCTTTTCTTGTGCTAGCTAGACACTTTTTTCTTGTGCTAACTAGACACTATTCTCTTGTGCTAACTAGACACTCTTTTCTTGAGCTAACTAGACACTATTTTCTTGTGCTTACTAAACACTATTTTCTTGTGCTAACTAGACACTATTTTCTTGTGCTAACTAGACACTATTTTCTTGTGCTTACTAGACACTCTTTTCTTGATTGATTGAGTTGGGTTTTACGGCACCGCGACACATGAAATTAGACAATATTTTCTTGTGCTAACTAGACAATATTTTCTTTTGCTAACTAGACACTATTTTCTTGTGCTCGATAGACACTCTTTTATTGTGCTAACTAGACACTATTTTCTTTTGCTGACTAGACACTCTTTTACTGTGCTAATTAGACAATATTTTCTTGTGCTAACTAGACACTCTTTTATTTTGCTAACTAGACACTATTTTCTTGTGCTCGATAGACACTCTTTTATTGTGCTAACTAGACACTATTTTCTTTTGCTGACTAGACACTCTTTTATTGTGCTAATTAGACACTCTTTTATTGTGCTAACTAGACAATCTTTTATTGTGCTAACTAGACACTCTTTTATTGTGCTAACTAGACACTCTTTTATTGTGCTAACTAGACACTCTTTTATTGTGCAAACTAGACACTCTTTTATTGTGCTAACTAGACACTCTTTTATTGTGCTAACTAGACACTCTTTTATTGTGCAAACTAGACACCCTTTTATTGTGCAAACTAGACACTCTTTTATTGTGCTAACTAGACACTTTTTTATTGTGCAAACTAGACACCCTTTTATTGTGCTTAACAGATACAAATATCTTGTGTTAACTAGACACTCTTTTATTGTGCTAACTATAACACTCTTTTCTTGTGCTAACTTTTTTCTTGAGCTATTCAGACACTCTTTTTATGCTAATTAGACACTATTTTCTTGTGCTATCTTGACGCTCTTTTCTTGTGCTATTATTGTGCAAACTCAACACTCTTGTCTTGTGCTAACAACAATCTTTTTGTGCTAAAAAGACATGTTTTTCTTGTGCTAACTTGACACTCTTTTCTTGTGCTAACTTGATACTCTTTTCTTGTGCTAACCATACTCTCTTTTCGTGAGCTATTCAGACTCTCTCTTTTTATATGCTAACTATAAACTCTTTTTGTGCTTAATAGAGACATTTTTCTTGTGCCAACTTGACACTCTTTTCTTGTGCTAACTTGATACTCTATTTTTATTGTGCTAACTAGACACCATCTTCTTGTGCTAACTAGACACTCTTTTCTTGTGCTAACCAGATACTCTTTTCTTGACACTCTTGCTATGCTAACTTGACACTCTTTTTTTGTGATATTATTGTCCAAACTAGACACTCTTGTCTTGTGCTAACAACACTTGGTTTTTGCTAAATAGACACATTTTTCTTATGCTAACTTAACACTTTTTCTTGTGGTAACTAGACTCTATTTTCTTGTGCTAACTAGACACTTTTTTCTTGTGCTAACTAGACACAAATTCCTTGTGCTACATAGACACTCTTTTCTTGTGCAAACTATGACGCTCTTTTTCTTGTGCAAACTATGACACTCTTTTCTTGTGCTAACTAGACACTCTTGCCTTGTGCTAACCACACTCTTTTGACATTTGCACTAGATAGACACTGCAGCTAAAATAATACAAGACAAAAGTAATGCAGAAAGTTCCAATATAGGAGCTATCTGCATTACTTTTTGTCTCGTATTAAGCTGCAACCTTTAAAATAAGACATTTAAGCATCACTATGGTGTAAATAAACAATAGAGTGATGGAGTGAGAAAGAAGGGGTGAATGAGAGACATTTTTCAGATTCTCTATTATTGTTCACCTAGAATTGAGAACTTACTCCTAGCTATTGCCATCAAGGGGCAATTACATGGCAGAATTATCCCATGAAACAAGCCAGGCACAGGCACAGCACACACTGCCTAAAAAAGGCAATCCATTACTTTTAAAGAGTCCATCTATTACTGCCAGAGAGAGAATCAGACAGAGACTGAGCTACGACCAGGGACCAGTGGGTGGATAGAGAGCTGACTGCAGGTTTGGTGGGAAACTTGTCATCTGGACTACATCCTTAAACTCAGACCAGGGATTGTGGCAATATACTTAACCCATTTACCCATTACACCATAGCCTGTTTCTATTTTGAAGACAGGTGACCACAAAAAGTTCCAATTTATACACTCTTGAAAAATGAACCGTAAGAAAAAATTCTAAATCCTAGCAGATGATCGATAGCTTAAAACAGGCTGAAAGTAAAGCAGAATGTGCCTTAGGACACATTCTGCTTTACTTTCAACCTGCTTTAAGTGGTCACATGTCTTGAAAAACTAGAAACAGGCTATGTGGTAAAGGGTTAAAGTAGGTTGAAAGGAAAGCAGAATGTGCCTTAAGGTACATTCTGCTTTACTTTCAACCTACTTTATACTACCATCTGCTAGTAAATATAAAATAATATTTCTTATGGTACATATTCATGACTGTAAAAATTGGAACTATTTTGGTAAAGCCTAAGTGTCTACTATAGGGGACACTGTGACTAGTGTAGATCCTGATAGATGTAATGTGGCATCTCATCAGGGTCTGCACAATCATGTAGTAGTATCGCTATTGACCCGTTTACCGTGGACATCCTATTACCGGTGATTTCCGAGTATTCCGCATAGCGCCGCTACGCGCATGTGTAAGATCGTAACTTCCGTCTATCTTTCGGCTGCTACTAATGACTATTGTGTATAAAGCAAAAAATGTCTTTTCTGAGGGAAAATGTGCATTTGTAATGAATTCCACAAGAAAAAATCATTTTCTCCCCATATATTTAAAAAATTCGAGTGCCTTGCAGAGGTGACATATTCCACTGCCCCTACTGTGAAAAAATGTGACGGAAAATATTACAATATTTCAGTTAAATATTGTGTTTACAGACAGCCTTGCTAATAATATTCGAAAGAAGTTCCAGCCGATACCTGAAAAATATTCCGGGTGTCATTTTACCTGATCACCGATAATAGGACGAGTAGCCAAACAAACAGGGCGGCGCACTCGCTACAGTTGACCATGATTATTTTATGTCAAATTATGGGTGTACTTATATATTGAAGCTGAAAATCATAAAAAAATGTTTACTTTATACGTTTAATAACCCTTTGAGTTAAAACCCATATTATTTGATAAGTAATAGTCAGACGAATCCTTAGATCACCGGTAATTGGGTGAACCAGGATAAGTGTTAGTCATTTCATATACTAAGTAAAAGGTTCTACTGTACAGACACACAATACAGTGTCATTAGACCATAGCTGATATTCTAAATGTTCTTATTCTTTGGTTACTTAATTTCAGAGCTATAATCAAAGTGACAAACAATCAGAATCCATGTAAATTGGTGTCCCTGTCTCAGCATCTTCTGGATCAAAACTGGTTATTGGACATTTAGTCAAGTCACCATCTATTTATAGATTTATGGTTTTTGTGAGCTCTAGTTTTTGTTTTAAAAATATCAGTATTTTCTTGTAGATCTATACTGTGAAAGAAAATAGTTATAGACTTTAGTTTTATTCCTGCATTTGGAAAAACATATTGGTTTCTTAAGTGTATGTGAAAGTGTGACTGTTACAATAAGATAAAACCGTGAATTCAGAATTTCACGACCAAGTGAGCGAGTGCATTGAAAGATAAAGGACATAATCAAGTGCCAAAATTAATTAGAAGTATTGTTCTATTATACCCACGTATGACACAGCCTAAATAACCAGATCATAATGATAACACATTAACCCTTACTTGGCTGACTTTACAAATGGACTATTCAATCCTATAAATAATGACTAAAGTTTACACTGAATCTTAAGGGATTTATTTCCAAAATATTTGAAATTATAGCAAAATGTGTAGACCTAGATCAGATAGATCCTTTAGGAGTCTTCTGATCTGGAACTACACAGTTTGGAAATTATGTATCACTCATTTTTCACATGATAAGGATAACCCCTTCTCATATTAAAATAGCTTTTTACCTTCAAAACATGCAGAATAACTAAAACATTAGTTGTAAATGCCATTCTTTAATGAAGAAAATCATAATAGAGTGTCTAATAGTTTGTATTCTGATCTGATACCGGGTTACTTTACCTGTAATCAGGATTTAAACTGTTTACAAATGTTCCGCAAGTTGTACTTATGCATGCTAAGGGTTAGCGCTAATGATTACACGAGTGTTCACAAAGGCTTGAAATTAAAAAGACTCATTGTCATCAGTATAGTGCGACATACTTAATCCGTAAATATTGTCCAACGCATGTTTTAACAGTCGGCGGTAATCTGATAAAAATAACACAAACACGTAGTTAATCCTATCTGCTCGGGGAAATCCCCCCAAACAATAGAGACCTGTAAGTCATTTTTAATCCGTACTAATACGAAGGCAAGTAACTAACTAACTAGGGTACTAACAAACCGCAAGGGGGAAAATAATACTTCAGATCGGAAAAAAATACTGAAGGCCTTTGGAAACAGTTTGGATTCAATTCTGATGAGGAATAACTCCGCGTCAGGGGCCCGTTTTCATAAAACTTTGTATGACAAATGTTGCTGTAAGTCAGATTATAATTTTAGTCTCAATTATTATTTATTTCTCCATCTAATCCTGTCTTGTGACATCTCTTTGGAATCGTCTTGAGGCGCATTCTACTTTGCTTTAAACCTGCTTTAAGTGGTCACCTATCTTCAATGCTAGAAACAACATATGGGGTGATTGGTTAAACTCTTACTATAGTAGCACAGATCCTGGCAGGACTATTGGTAGAAAGTTTGAAACTAGATGATCAGCAACTCTGAATATGAACAGGATTTCATTTTGATGTTAAAAATGCCTAAAACATGTAAGTGTTGATAAGATTTGTTGAAATAGAAGACAAAATTGAAACATGATTTAATCAAACGCAAGGGTAAGACAGTGACACAGCAACAAAAATAAGTAAGTTTTGTTGATCACAGAGTTCAAGAATCTTAATAACTTGGTGTTGATACAAATATTTATATACTTATACTTAGCATTGACACTTTCTTTCAGGAAACACCTTAAGACGCTTCTATACCTGTTCCTCTGCATACACATCTGAGAACACCTCTACTAAGTCTTGTCCTAATGTAACAGTGGTGAAGACATTCTTGACATTTTAACCCATTACCCCATAAATATGCCTTTTTATGCTTCTAATTTATTCCTCTACTACAGAAAAATAGTTTCACTTTAAACAGTCATGATTACATACCACAAGAAATATTTTCTGTATCAAAGGAGATGACAGCTAAAAGGAGCATTCTGCTTTACTATCAGCTTGCTTTAAAAAACCATTAGACTGCCTTCCAATACTGAACACAAGCTAATGGAGGAATGTGTCAAACAAACTTAACCACAAACAGAGTCCAATAAAATTGAAAAAATAACTTTTTTGAAAATGGTTTACCATTTCTTTAAATCTAAATAGCCAACAATTTGGAGCCTGTGTCTGATCTATTTGCAATAGTTAACAGAGTTTCATTATTATAAAATAAAAATGTCATCTTCACTGTATATTGCACCTGTGGAATCATATATTGTGTTAAATAACCCTTTTATGCTGAGAACCAAGAGTTATCCCATTGACTGTTTTTAGTTTTGAAGACAGATGATCGCTTAAAGCAGGTTGAAAGTAAAGCAGGATGCTTCTTAAGGTACATTCTGCTCTATTTTTTGCCTACTTTCAGAGACCATTGAATAAATAAGCATTGTTAAGGAGACTGCTAAATGCAGGACTTAGTTTTGTTGTGTAATAAGCTGCTATATACCATTCATAAATAAGTACAAATGTATCATCATTTAGTGGTTGTTTAACCCTTTACCCCATAGTCTGTTTCTAGTTTTGAAACAAAGTGACTACTTAAAGCAGGTTGAATGTAAAGCATAATGTGCCTTAAGGCACATTCTGCTTTACTTTCAGCCTGCTTTAAGCTACCATCTGCTAGGATATAGACAATATTTCTTCTTATATATTCACGACTGTATAAATTTAAAGTTTGTTTCTTTGGTGGAAGAATAAATTAAAAGCGTAAAAAGGTGTATTCATGGGGTAATGGGTTAATAGAGGTTAGACTGTAGAAAGCTCCACAAGGAGGGGGTGGGGTGTTCTAGGTATTAATTGTTTAAATGGCAGTTAAAGAATCAAATTAAACAAGCACCAACTCGATATGACAGAACAAAAGAGATTATAAACTAAATCTCTATATGGGATTATCCCTTGCATAAGTTAGACGCTAACACAAAAAACAACTGAAAGTTTTGTCCAACACCTGAAATTATAAATCAGCCATTATAAATAACTACCAGAAGAAAGATTTTCTTACACAGCAATCAGTGTAGACTCGATCAGACTTAATGTCTGTATCACTTGCAGCAATAGTAGTTTACAATACATGTATAAAAATTATAACTGTTGACTTTAACTGATAACCCATAACCCCATAAATATGCCAAATAAATTATTCTTCCACTGAAGAAAGTATATCCACTTTAAACAGTCACATTGAGTATGTACCAAAAGATTTGTTTTCTATATATATCCTAGTAGATGGTAGTTTAAAGAAGGGTGAAAGTGAAGCTGAATGTGCCTTCAAACTAATTCTGCTTTATTTTCATCCTGCTTTATTTATTAGTGGTTATCTGTCTTCAAAATAAGAAACAGGCTTATAATAATGGGATAATGAGATCAACAGTGTAGACCCTCAGATCAGGGGCCATGTCTTCACTGTTTGCAGTGTCTGAGTACCCTATTCCCCCAATACTAATGGCTCAAACAACTGTCCACTGTAGGGTTTCAATCATTTAATTCATTACCTCATAAACATGCCTTTTTACGCCTATAAACTTATTCCTCCACTGAAGAAAATAGTTCCCCTTTATATAGTCATTAATGTATACCATAAGCATCACTTAAAGCAGGCTGACAGTAAAGCAGAATGCACCTAAGGTGCATTCTGCTTTACTGTCAACCTGCTTTAAGTAGTCATCTGTTTTCATAACTAGAAACATGCTATGGGGTAATGGGTTAATGTTGTCAACTAAAATTTTAACACTACCGATATTTCAGTTTTCTTTATATTTACAGATGACTAACATCAAAGTTGCAAACAATTTGGATCATGTGCACTTTAAGTGGGGCTTGATCTGGAATCGAATTGATAGCTTTTTTTCTTCTAACAGGCATTTACTGGCCTTGTGAGAGTTGCGAGATAAACCTCTGCAGAACAGATATAGAACATGTGTGCATTTTGCACTTGTTAATGACACTTTGATAACATCAATGCATTTTTCACCACCAGAGTATCGGTCTCAGGTAATTATTACCCACAACCTTCATTTACAAACAGTTTAAAAACACATCATTGCATGGCAAGAATCTTGGAATGTAACAGATATTTAATTCAGTTCACTCCTTATTATGCAGAATATTATATAAGGTACATTTATAGAGTAATAGTCCTGCATATAGACGTCCTTTTAAAAAAGCAGTGTAAATGTGAATAGTAGACTTGTCATATGCAAACAGTGAAGACCGAGATCAGAGGGCTCCGAAAGGAGCCCTCTGATGGTCTTCACTGTTTGTCATAATGCCAAACATTGACAAAAACAACCCTTAAAAGTCAGAAATGGACTAGACTAAAATGAAAACTGGAATTGTCCATTTAAAGTTTCAGGGAGGAAAGAGTTTAGGCATGGTGAAAGATGAAATGAAGAAAGCTCCTTGTGGAGCTAAGAATCCTGCAATACTTCGGGCTCCAGATAGAGGGAGTATTTCAAAAATTAAAATCTTTATTTCTCCATTAAACCTTATGGTGTCTCTACTCATTAGAATCATCTCGAAGAGACAATTCTAATGAGTAGAAACACCATAGGATTTGGTAATGAAATGAGTGAGAAAATGTTGAATTTGTTCTCCCTCTTATCTGGAACCCTGAATACTTTTGTTCTGTAATAAGCAACCACCTGTCATCAGAGATAGATCTCCAACAGTCTTCACTGAATTGCCACTTAGTTACGCTACAGTTTATTTACAATGAGAATAACATTGAACTAGAACAAAGGACATTCAACTGAGAAGAATCAAATTAATTGCTTTTAATCTTAGCTGATAACAGTTTCACAAGAAAACACAGGAATTTTCATCCTACAATTTGCAAAGGGAAAGAGCATACACAGAATATTATCTAGCCTAATCATCTAGTAACGGAAATAATGGCAAGCCTTAATGACATTTCTGCGATTATAGTGCATAAAACAAAATAAATGTAATAACATTTCAGAGAAAACAGAATTTGTAATTTGAAGTGGAAACAAAGTTTTTACCCATTACTATCAATGAGTAGTTCCACAGTGGTTGTACGAAGAGTTTACTATTTACTAAAGGCATGTTAAACCTTGTTTAAACATAGCATGTACAGCCTAATATGTGTTAAGAAACTACTTAAAAAGAAAATGAACCAGCAGTTTAAAATTATACCAGGTGGAAGCTTCAATGAGGACAAAAGTAAAGTCAGCATGTCTATAGACAACATGCTTCTTCAAGGAAAAACTACTTATGAAAGACAGTGTAGACCCAGATCTGTGAGACAGCTACTGACATGCTCTATACACAGTATTTACAGTGGTTTTAGACAAAGATTAGTCAATATTGACACTTTTATAAACTGTGTACATTTTAATCAAACACCATCTCATACAAGTTCCAGAGGGAGTATATAAGATATTAAAATCTTTATGCCCCATGAAATGTATGCTGTCACTAAATACTAGAAATGTCTTAAAAGGAACACTGTTGGTCAGAGTATCATGACCTGGTTTTATTGAACAGTTCATGAACCTTATTGTGTTGAACTACAGTTTATGAACTTTTCATGAACTTTATGTTAAAGAACTTATTTGATGAATAGTTCATGAACCTTATTATGATGAAAAACTGTTCATGAACTATTCATGAACTTTATGTTAAAAGAACTTATATTATGAATAGTTCATGAACAGATGATGAACTACTGTTCATGAACTACTCATGAACATTATGTTAAAAGAACTTATTTGAATAATAGTTCATGAACAGATGATGAACTATTCTTCATGAACAGTTCATGAACATCATGTTGAAGAACTTTAATGAACAGTTGATGAATATTAATATGAATGTTTGTGAAAGTTAATATAATTTCATCAGTTCATGAAGTCATTCTCGACAGGGTAGAAACAATATTGGGTTTTGTGAAGACATAAGCATTTGAACCCTTCTCCTGCTGAATATTCATATAAAAAGAGTGCAGACTTATGTAAGACAGATCTTTTCAGAAAACAGTGTAGACTATAATCAGACAGCTCCATTAGGAGCTGTCTGATCAGGGTCTTCACTGTTTTCAAAAAACATTTATATACACTTTAAGTGTTAGACTAGAATCAGTCTCAGGGTTCACCCTGGCTTAAAATTTTCTTGCGCCAGCACTTGCGCCAAATGAAAAAAGTTTGCGCCAAAATAATATTTTTGGAGCCAAATTTTTCGCCATTCTTTTATGTATGTTATACATACATGTGATATTTTCTTGGACCCAAATAGGGAGATTTGGTAATTTTAATAGGGAGATTGGGGTGCCAAATAGTAATCAGTGAATAGATAAGTCTATAGACCACTAAGAGTAAGACACTTAGACAGAGACAATTTTTACCCAGAGATATACTTTTTATAATACTGACATGGGCCTATTATTCTAGCATCTAGGCTGAAAGTTAAGCAGAATACTCTTCAGGAGCATTCTGTTTTAGTAAAAGTTTAAGCCTGCATTAAGCTAGATCTAACATCTGCTAGAATATAAGAACTATTTCTTATGGTTCTTATATATATTATTCATTCATGACTGAGAATGAATGAAGTAGTTCAAATGGTCTAGATTTCTATCTATGGAGTAGATCTAGACTTAACAATCTGTTATTCATTAAATTATGCAAACAGTATGGATCAAGATGAGACGCGCATCATCTTATATAGATACAAACTGTTTGACACTGATATTATCTGAAAAAAGAATGCACAAAAATTAACTCAGAGAATTGTTGCAGATGACAAATTCTGCAGACGATATTTACTAGCGCCATAAAGTGGGTGTGGTTTTAACAACGAAATAACGCGTCTTAACTTTCTACCGCGAAAACTGATTGCAACTCAATTTTACGAGCGTAATTGGTTGTAAAACCTAACTTAATAATTATACATTTGCACAAATCGTATGTAACAAACAGAAGAATTTAGGTCCAATGTTTAATTTTAATTGATTGTTAGAAAACGGCGCTGGGGAATACTTTTTAGACTAACAAAATATACGTAGTTCTCGTAGCAAATGTTACGGCGCCCCGTCATTTTGTAACGGTATCATTTTCGAAGTATTTTTCTGTTACGTAAATATACAAAGTTTTTTGTGGTGGAAATCAATTCATGAATGATAAATTCTGATCAGCTTTCATATAAAATGTGTGTTTGTCCAGAACTTACGGATAATTAACTGATTTAATCCGACCCGTATCGGCGACATAGATCTTTATCCTTCGCATCACCGCTTCTAAAAATTGTCGTTGAAAAGGTCTCCGATTCGGGGCGAACCTGTCAATCACTTTTTTTGATAACCAATTAGATAGCAATCTCGGCGCGTGTGGTCAAACATTGTTTGGCAGCCTGCTATTACACATGCCGTTATCGACGATTGCGTAACGTGTTAACACGCATCAGTAGCGTTTGGTGATAGGCTAAGCGTGTGTATGGATTAGCCGAACTCTGAAGCCAATTTTAAGATTTTTAGAGTCGGCGAGAAAATAAACTGTAAAATTATACGGCGACAATTCCGAAATTTCTCGGCGCCAGACACTTTCGCCGATTCGAAATTTCTGTCGCCAGAATTATTTTTTTTGCGCAAATGGCGCCGTTGGCGATGCCCAGCGGGAACCCTGAGTCTCAGAAGAGTTAAATTTCAGGACAGTGTTCCAGATAGAGCTCCAGATTAGGGGAGTATTTCAAAAAATAAAATCTTTATTTCTGCATTTAACCCTATGGTGTTACAACTCATTAGAATCGTCTCTTCGAGACGATTCTCATGAGTAGTACGTAACACCATAGGATTTGGTGCAGTATGAGTGAGAAAATGTTGGATTTGTTCCGATTACTCCATCTGGAACCCTGCTGCACCACCTTCAAGGTCCGTGTTATAATGTCTGCAAATCAAGTCTGAGAGCTTCTAAGATGGTCTAGCTGTCACGGGAACAAATTGAGCAAAATTTTCTCCCCTAAATATTTAATGTTTCCTTAAAATGACTTTGTCTTTTCAAGGCTTTAGACATGGTTTCAGAGTCTGAGCCCTTAATTTCTTCATGAATAATAACAGAAAATGTCTCAAACTCCATTTGTCAAACCCCAATAATGTCCATACCATTTACAAAACAATATTGGGTAATAGACTAATGTACTATGTTAAAAAGTGACTTAAACTGAAACGGGATAATTGCAATCAGTCAATTTTTTTCCTGATTTTATATACAGTCAACCTACCCCATTCCTTGTTTCTAGTTTGAAAAGGAGTGATCACTTAAAGCAGGATGAAAGTAAAGCAGGATACACATTCTGTATAAATGTTTTAGTTTTCTCCAGTGGAGGAATAAATCAAATGTGCTAAAAGACACTTAGAACTATGCTATGGGAAAAGGGTTAAATGACCTCTTATTGATGTCACACTTATGAAGACCCATAAAGACACGTGGCTGCTTTACCTATTACCACATTGTCTCAAAGAGATCAAATTCGATGTTGTGACTACTCTTTAGAATCAATTCTCTTTGAGACAATTCTATGAGTAGTCACAAAATATGATTTGATAGAGACATAAAGATTTTAGTACTTGAGATACTCTCTTTACATGGTGAGTAGTCACATAGGATTGCTTGAGACAATTCTAATGAGAAGTCATAACATAGGGCTTGGGTGAAACATAGTGGAAAAACTATTGCAGATTTTAACTCTCTCTCTCTCTCTCTCTTATAATAGAGCCTTAATTCAGTCTCGCCTGGGTTTTTTCTCTCATGCCAAACATGTTGTGTTTATTTTTAGATAACAGTTCAGTTAAAAAAAAGTAGTCATTTTAGAACAAGCTGTTTCTGAGTATGTTGTAATGAATTGTAACATTATGCAGTAAAAGTACAATTTGGGTATCATTACCGTATCAATAATATGAATCTGGATAATTATGATGCTTTACTTTATCAATCTCATCCAGATCCAAACTATTTGCATAAGTCGTCAATAATTCTAGACAAGAGGAGTATTTGTTTTTGTTTTAGCATTTAACCCTATAGTGTTACCACTCATTAGAATCGTCTTGAAGAGTTGTAACACAATAGGATTCGGAGCTAAAATGAGTGAGAAAATGTTGGATTTGTTCTGAGTTTACTTCCTCTTATCTGGAGCACTGAATATATGCTATTAGTAATAAAAGATTTAGGCCTAGACACTGTGGGGTTTAGGAAAAGACTGGTACACATTCTACTTCATCTTGATTAGCTGCAATGTTTTAGTCTGTTCCTACAGTGTTTGGAATTCCTGTCCTTGTCTGTTTCAGTCGTTGTTTATACTCTTACATAATTCTGCAAATGCTTTACCGTTAACAGCACTACAGAAAAAAAAATGTCTGCTTCAGTGGTGATTTTTCATTCCTCAGGGAGTGAAATGTTAATATTCTGCTGAGTATGATGATTTTTTTGCAGATTTGACAAGGATCCCTGAGGAATAGTTTATATCATGATCTCCATATCATGATGTAATATCCCTGTCAATCAAACTGTGAAATAGGCGATAATATTCCTGTCAATGGCTTACACTAGTAAGGGTGTACAGTCTAACTTATATATTCTGTGAATTCAAAACAAGATGCCTGGAATGTATTTAAGATATCTAAATGCTAAATGCAGGACAAATGTAATGCAGAAAGCTCCTACGGGAGCTTTCTGCATTACAATTGTTCTGCATTAAGCTGCTAGCTGTCTGTATGAAAAAGCTGAATGTTTGTTTATGAAATAGCCTCCAAACATGGGTTAGAGTGTAGTCAATTGGATGGTTTATTTACTGAATGTCTGTCATAGAATTCTGCTAGCTAGGGATCTATCAATTAACTGCAGGAGTTAAGTATTGGAGAAATGCTGGGGATTTAACGTGTATACCTACAGACAGTAACCAGAAATTACGACACAAATAACACAAGTTCCAATGGCCTCACGTTAACCCTTACAATGCTGAGGTTTCAAAAAATTTAATGGACTCTTCCATTTTATAATAATATCAATAATAATAATAATAAGAAGAATAAAGACTTTATTTGACAAGAGAACTCATTTGGCAATGTCATTCTTCCATGAGGCCCTCAAAATACTGGTTGCAATGACTGTCAAGAGGTGTGCAGGCCGAGCTTTAGATAAGAGGGGTATTTCAAAAACTTAAATCTTAATTTTTGCTTTTAAACCCTATGGTGTCACTATTCATTAGAATCGTCTCTTCGAGACGATTTTAATGAGTAGTAACACCATAGGATTTGGTGCTGAAACAGGTGAGAAAATGTTGGATTTGTTCAGTTTACTCCCTCTTAAATCTGGAGCCTTGGTTGTGTCCCCAAAATATTTCAGAATTATGATGGACACACAGCATACCCATTACAGATAAGTCTCCTGTAATGAGTCTTCACTGTTTGCAAAAGATGTACATATTCAGCTGCATGCAACACCATGTCTTTATACAGTAAAACATCAATAACTCAAACTCGTGTCAGTCGAACTAATCCATATTTCTTCAATCCATAGCCACTTCAGTCGAACATACTTTTATTGCAAAGTAAAAACGTTGCTTAGCTGCGTTTTAACTTCCAAATCAGGATACCTTCAACTAAAGTGTGTTTGAGTCATCAAGGTTTGACTACATTTCTTTGAAATGTTTGGGTATTGGGTAGACATTTTCTCTTGTCACTCTGGTAAGGGGAACTATCAGCCAATTAACACTTAAAGTGTAAATAGTGATAAGTATCTCACATTGGCAGCAGTTTATTTGAATCAAGATCAGACATTTGTCAGAATGAATTGTATTTGTCTTTTGATCTGATCTGGCTCAAAGCTGTTTAAAATGGAAATAATTGTTTAAGTTCAAATATATTTAATGGGAAGATTCAAAGAATAACATCTTCTCCACTGTAATTGTGCAATCCCTATCACAGTATGCAGAAGCTTTGTATTAAAACTGTATTAGAGTTCTATTTTACATATTGTCTCTTAAATGATTGGAAACTATGCTTTCATATGATGATATCTGATAATTCCGTGAACTCCGAGTCTGGTGGGAATTTGGCCTACCTAATGATATGACAGAGCCTACAATATCAATTTGAAACAAGAGGATCATTATACAGATATTAAACTTGTGTTAAGCGGATGGTATGCAATAACTTTCTGCTTTTCTATCAGTTAGCTTCAGGCATGCAGTGTAATAATATGGTAACCCTTCTCCTGCATTTTTTGAAAACAGTGTAGAGTCCTGAAAAAGCTGTGTTAAATTTATTCTGAATCTTATTTGTCAATTTACCATCTGGTTTTCAGGCTCTTTAGCAGTCACTGGCTTACACTCTGAAGCATGCAAACCTTAATTTGATTTAAATGGTCTAATTACAATTACATTTCTAATACTTATACTAAACAAATTAAAATGACATGAAAAATAAGATAAAACTTAATAGTATTAAAATTTGATTTTAATGATATTTTGGTCATTAACGTTATGTCATTAGCCTTCGTGTACTGCACTCAAGTGGGGTTTTATACAATATTATATATATTATATGAGAATAAAAAGTGTTTTCCCAGACTTATAATTTTATTTAACTCTTTCACAGCTATTATAAGGCACCTAATGTTGGCTTTGCAAACAGTTTGAATTCTGGTAAGTTATGCAAAATCTGATCAGGATCCCAGCTGTATGACACTTATATTCTGCTTTACTTTTGACCTACATCTAGTTTAATTGATCAACTAAATTCTTCAAAAATTGAAACTAATAGATTAAAGAGTTAGACAGAGAATTACTTAACTATGCTGCCTAAGTTGAATATAGGTGATTTGCACCAATGGCTTAGGCAGAAATGGTTTAGACATTAAAGGTACTGGCAGAGTTGATAACTCCTATCCCACTCCTGTACCTTTAAAACTTGGTCTTTTGTTGCTGACTAACTGTCATCTGCTGAAAAATACTGTCTGCTCAAATTCTTAAACTCAGGTTTAGTCTTCTTTCTATTTCACAGAAGATGGATATATGTAAAATACAGTCTGGATCCAGATCAGGCCCACTTAACATGGGGCCTGATCTGGATCCAAACTATTTGCAAAGGTCTTCAAAACAGGTTTTGCTGTGTTGAAAGGTTTAACCAAGGAACATATTGACAATCTCATGAAAACCCAGCAGTCTGCAGCGAATTGGAAAATTAGGATAAATATTTGCCTATTGTTATGTGTATCAAATGATGCATTTTAAGTGGCAAAACGTCTGTGTGTGTGTCTTTGTCGCCTCCACCTAGCACTCCATGATTGGCAAAACAGAACTTCGCACTGGCGAAGCTGCTATCATAACCCAAGGCTGGGTGGAAAAAAATACAAACAAGTTCATAAGCTGTAAATGGAACATTGGATTTTTGTTAAACACACATTCAGTGGCGATAATTGGCTTCTCAAATTTGTTTTTTCCTGGATAGTTAAAATGGATTTTCCCATGCCCTTGTAGGAAGATTACATTATAACATATAGATGAGTTGTCTGAATTGTCCAGATACGTAAAATTAACTTATATTAACCCTTTACTCCATAAATACCCCTTTTTATATACCACACATTATTCCTTCACTTAAGAAAATAGTTCAAATTTATACAGTCATGAATATATCTGCACCATATTTTCTAGCAAATAGTAGCTAATACATGTATAAAGTAGGCTGAAAGTAAAGCATAATACACCTTAGAGGACATTCTGTTTTATTTCAACCTGTTTTGCTTAAATGTCTTCAAAACTAGAGACAGGTCATGGAGTAAACGGTAAAGCACTCAATAGAAAACAAGTATTGGAAGTCTGAAATACAGGACTGGTGGTTGGGCTTGGGGTTGCTCAATTCAAGATGAAAAAAATTATAAAAATATATTTTTCCAACTTTCTATCCAAACAGAGTCAGCTAGAGTTTGGATCCTAATGAGACACCACATACATATTTAACCCAGTACACCATAAATATGTTTTTTATGCCTTTGATTTATTCTTACACTGAAGAAAATAGTTCCACTTTATACATTCATCAGAAATATTTTCTATATTCTAGTAGATGATAGCTTAAAGAAGGTGGCATTCTGATTTACTTTCAAACTACTTTAAGTGGTCAGCTATCTTCCATTCTACAGAGCACCAGATAAGGGTAGTTTTCCAAAATCTAAAATCTTTATTTCTGAATTAAACCCTATGGTGTCACTACTCATTAGAATCGTCTCTTCGAGACGATTCTAATGAGTAGTAACATCATAGGATTTGGGGCTAAAAATAGTGGGAAAATGTGGGATTTGTTGAAAAAACTGCCTCTTATCTGGAGCCCTGATTCTAGAAACAAGCTATGGGGTAATGGGTTAAGCTGTTTGCTATAAGATTATCCTGGTTTTACCACTAGCATGCTAAGAGTTAACCCTTATCCTGCGATGATGTCGTCTGCATCGAAATTGTCGTCTGCAAAATTTGTTATATATAGATTTATACATTTTTAAAGTAAATAAACCCAAAGACGAGTGTCAAACAGTTTTGATCCAGATCAGACGCCGCGTTACGCGGCGTCTGATCTGGATCTAAACTGTTTGCAAAAATCAATAAAGTCGCGACCAGCAGGCAAAGGGTTAATTGGCAAGAAAATGCTGTGGATAATCTTTATGCATGCCGACGTTTATATGACAGTGAAATAGTTAAACCTATTATGATTCATATAACTGATTATTCAACTGCCAATTATTCACGTAATCTTTATTTATTGCCTTACAAGAAGAAATAGCAAATAATTATTAAATACAATACCATCATTAGAAAATTAAGTAAAATACAGTCGCACAAGATTAAAGTGACCATGGACAAAATATAAGAGCATTTAAATCTTCTTAAGTATGGTGGAAGCTTATTGCAGAAGAAAAGTGTAAGAGACAGCTAATTAATGTGAGCTTAAAAGCTTCAATTCTTTTGTTCAGCAATTTAAGCTACTACAATGTTAAATGTACACTAAGCTGCCACCTGTCTTAACTTTAAGACACAATTACCTGTAAAAGGCTGCCACCTGCATTAAACTGCCATTTGTCTTAACCCTATTCTATGCTAAATGTTTCACTATTTTTCACAATAGTGTAGACACTAATGTACCCTTAACTCTTTACCTGATAGCCTATTTCTAGAATTGAAAATAGGTTACTACTTAAAGCAGGTTGAAAGTAAAGCAGAATGCGCTAAAGGCACATTCTGCTTTACTTTCAGCCTGCTTTAAGCTATCCTGTTCTAGAATATATAGAAACATTTCCATATAATATATATTCATGACTGATTAAATTGGAACTATTTTCTTCAGCGGAGGTATAAATCATATTCGCTAAAAGTCGCTTCTATGGGGTAAAGGGTTAAGGGGCCCTCTGATCAGGGTCTGCACTGTTTGTTTTACTATTATTTTTCTAAAATAGTTTTTTAAAACAGCCCTTATAAACAACATAGATTGGTCATTTTACAACAATGGAATAGTCGATATGAAAAATTCAGTATAATACCGGTTAATGACTCAGATATTGTGTTTTATTATTTTGTAACAATAGGCCATAAAACACAGGTTCACTAGTACTTGGAGTTGTCTTAATATGGTAACTAATTATGGTGCCTTTTTGCCATAAACCATTCCAAGTGTTTTGTAATTTTCTCGTTAATACTAATTTACTGGACTTATCTCCATATGGCACTTAATTCTACTACTGCCAGAATATCGTCTGCTTAAAAAATGTTGTCTGCTTTAATTTTTCATTTGTAAAGTGAATCATTTGGACTAATGAAACCTTTATATGAGTGGCAAACATTTTGAATCCTGGTCAGGTGCTGTGTTACTCTGATCAGGATTCACACTTCTTGTTAATGATAATATAGTACTTGGGACATTTTCCATTGAAGAGTTTTTACTACTAACCCTTTATCCCATAGAAGCGCCTTTTAGCGCATTTGATTTATTTCTCACCTGAAGAAAATAGTTCCAATTTATACAGTAATAAACCATAATAAAAGTTTCTATATCCTAGCAGATGGTAGCTTAAATCAGGCTGAAAGTAAAGCAGAATGTGCCCTAAGGCACATTCCATTTCTGCTTTACTTTCAACCTGCTTTAAGTCAAGGAACCTGTCTTCAAAACTAAAAACAGGCTATGGGGTAAAAGGCTCAAATAATATCACATACTTTTGTTACTGCTTGATATCCTAAATAAGAGTGATGTGGTCTGTTGCTTTGTTGTCTACTTTGATTTTGCAATCCGTTAATACTTTTTCTTCACTAAAATTTTATAAATATAGCTTTTTTTTCGGTGAAATTAACTGCTTGCACCACACTATAGTTGAATTTACTTTGCAAACAGACAGATCTTTTAAGAAAGCAGTGGAGAACCAGCTCATACACCCATTACCCCATAAATACGCCTTTTTAGGCCTTTATTTTATTCCTCCACTGAAGAAAATAGTTCCAATTTATAGTCATAAAATTTTAATATGTAAGATAAAAAATATTTTTTTATATTTAAGATGTTCGCTTAAAGCAGGCTGAAAGTAAAGCAGAATGGGCCTTATGGCGCATTCTGCTTTAATTTCAACCTGCTATAAGTGGTCACCTATCTTCAAATCTAGAAACAGACTATTGGGACAAACGGGTAATGGGTTAAGGAGCTGTCTAATTTAGCACCACACTGTTTTCAACTGGGGTCTTAATTATACGCTCAAAGAAAGAGAAGGATAAACAAACTGAATAGACAACGATCTATATATAGCGCATGCAAATTATTGTAGAGCTAGCATGTTCACCAATCAGAATTAGGTTTTCCTCAGGATCAATTAATTGCTTTTCTTGTCATATTTTTCTCTTCCGCATAAGTGTTCAAGACATGATAAAATTAGTTTAAATAAACTATTAGAAGGGAAGATTGGTTAAAGAGCTTTATTTTGTTACTCAAGTAAAAAGATTTCTATTTTTGCATAAAGTCTCATCATACGTTGAATATTCACATTTAACCATTACTTCATTGAAGTGCCTTTTTATACCTTTATTTATTTCTCCACTGAAGAAAATAGTACCCCTTTATACAGTCTTGAATATGCACAATATGATATACCTGTATCTTATATATATTTCTATTTTCTAGCAGATGGTAGTTTAAAGAAGGCTGAAAGTTCAGACGAATGCACCTTAAGGCACAATCTGCTTTACTTTCAACTTGCTTTAAGTCACCTGTCTTCAAAATTTAAAAAGAGGCTATGGGGAAAAGGATTAATAATAGTTTGTAGTTTTATGCTTAAACTTAGATTTCATTAATTCCATAGTTGTTAAATATTTTCAGCTTATTATAATATATTATATACCTAGATTTTATTTTACTAATCAGCTCTTTAAAAATTTCAAGTTTCCATTTTATTGGGGTTTTAATGTGTTATCAATCAAATGCCCAGATTTTTATTATGTGTTTCTCCTTTTTTCTGATAAAGTTGCCAAATTGAAACTTAGATTTTTTTTTAAAAAAACAACAACATCTGTTATTAAAAAGACATATGTATATTATATGTACGGGTACATGTATTTTATCCAGTATTTTAAAAGCATTATTCAATTGAATACCTCTATTGGTATTTTTTTTTATTTGTCATTGTAAATAATATGAATAATAAAAAATAAATAAAATTAATATCATTAAACATTTTACCTTTTTGTAAATATATCTAAATAAGTATATAAGTTATCATTATCCTAAGATATTATATTATCATTATAAGTAATAGAAAAGTAGTAGTAGTAGTGGTGGTAGTAGTAGTATAGTGTCATATTTATTATTTTTTATTATATCAATTACTATTATTATCATCATTAACTTTCATTATCATCAGTGACTCACTAATAAGTAATATTACTTTAATTTAATTTCATTATTATTATTATTATTATTATTATCATCATGTTTTATATTATTAATAGCATCACTATCAATATTTATATTACATAAATCACATGCATCATTTCATAATAATTACTACATCATAAAGTATTATAATGAAACACTTTTAATATTCTTATTATCTATTATATTGAAGAAATAATTATAACTGTCTCTACCAGTAATAGTAATTTAAATACTGTAGTAGTATTGGTGGTGTTGGTGGCAGTAGTAGTAGCAGTAGTAGAAGAAGTAGTAGTTAGTAGTAGAAATTCTAGTGGTGGTGTTGGTGGCAGTAGTAGAAGTAGTAGTAGTAATGCTTAGTAGTAGAAATTCTAATTGTGGTAGTTTATCTATTTTGCAACAATTCATTTTCTAACATTTTAAGTAGTTTCAAACTTTAAATTATTTCATTCGGATTTTTTGCTACCAGTTCATTATTTCCCCCTTTCATCATATGATTTCTATATAACTTCTCCACACATATTCATGTAGCAGCACTTGTTATACCCACAAATACTGACTATATGTATAATATCATGGCTCAAAACATCAACCAACCATGTAACTCATCACAATTTTAGCTACTCTTTTGAAAAGTGTAATTTAATAAAGTATTACGGTACCCTAGTGAGCTGTGTTTGAGAATCAGCCATTAGTTTACCCACCTGTAGAGAACATGCTGATATATATTATTATAGACTTCACTGTAGTAAAACCGTGTTACCAATAGTACCTAAATACTCAAGACTTTATATTTATTCCTATATCCTATTTTTGCAAATTCTCAATTTTTTAACCTAATCTGAGCATATGCTACAAATGCCAATTTATTAGTTAGTTTCTTTATTTCCTCCAATACAACTATTTCATAGAAAGTATTTATCATAGGTAAATATACTAAGTGTATAAAAAATACAGGGGTTGATTTTAAGACAAATCATCCATCAAAAGCAATGTACAGTAGTCTTTATTGTTTTATGTAGACCCAGACCAACTGTTACAGGCACATTGTAAAACTGGCATTTTTTTGACAGTCTGCAGTACTGTTTGTCAAGTCTCAGACTTTCTCTCTAAATATGTATAAATTTAACAAATACCTTTTCTTTTATTTTTTATAAAAAAAAATTTCTTATCCCTGTCTGTCTGTCTGTCATAATACATTTACCACTCAGCGAATTCACAATAAACCCCCTGTCATAATATTATCAACACTAACAGTTTAGATTAAACAAATGACTGTTTGTAATAGCTACTTATAAGTTATTTACATATTGTCATCACAAACATCCCTCATCAATTTTCAATAAATATTTTATACCACACGACACACGACTCTGATCAAAAGTAGTTTCGATAGGTCCCGCTGTATTTCTAGCTTAGTTACGCCACTCTTGCCTAGGCTAGATTAGACTTTTCCTATAAACTGAAAAGTGACTATTTAAAGCAGGCTGAAAGTAAAGCAGAAATCTCCATCAGGAGATTTCTGCTTTACTTTCATCCTGCTTTGATATATACATTATATGATAGAGGCGAAATCGTGTTTAAATTTGCAAACTGTTTGGATCTTGCCGAGACGTCGAGTTTCATTTGGAACCAATCTGTTTGACACTAGTTAGAAAATAAAATTTATTTTAGAAAATGTTTTAGACAAGTAGCAGACGACAATCGTTGCAGACGAACAATACGGACATGATATACGTTAAACAATAAAGGTAATGAGACTTACGTAGTGTTTGATTGTTTCCAGTGGAAGTGGACCTTCGGTATGTTCCCCGTCACAGTCTCGCTCCACCCCATCATCATCGTCATCAGCATCAACTTTGAAAAGTATAACGACCATCTATTCCAACACATTGTAAATCCGTGCGAACTGCCTTTCATAAATCCACTTGTAAATTATACACAAAAAACTTCACACACTCCAAAACTCCGAGTCTGTAATTCTTCCCCAATATTTACACTCTTATGGAACTTGTCATGGTTTAAAACTCCGTGAAACTCGAGAATTTTACGATCCTGTCATCATGAAATGAGTTCTCTGCGACTTTTCACTCCGAGCTTTTACCGTTTCATATACCGAACTGAAAGCGTACATGTACATTGGTCACGTGACTCTGGTTTACCTGTGAAATGGACAAGGGAGACAAATCGCACATCTTCGCTGGTGACAGCGCAAGAGTGTAATGAGTTCTTGTTCGTGGTACCTAGCGAAAGCCTCTAAGCTGAAACTAACCACAGTTTATATATTCGATTATTGGAAAAGCATGTCTGGCATTTCTTGTATTTGATTCTCCATGTTTTGTTTTTATTAGACGCTGTAAAACTGTCAATAGTTTTGTATTACTGCTAAAGGATTAGTAAGATGATGGAGATGCAGAGTTGGTATGGATTTCCCGCCAAAATTGACCAGCGCGTCTCGAGATATATTAACCTTTGTAGTGCTGTAATATTGTCTGTTTCAATTGTGTCGTCTGCATTTATCTTAAATGTTTGATTTTTTGACATTTGACGAGTGTTTAATAGTTTGAATCCTAAATATCTTACCTGGATTCAAACTGTTTGCTCTCATCTCTAAATAGTACAGCGCCCCCTCTCTACAGTCGTCCGATCTTGTTCAATACTGTTTGCATATGACAAGTGTACTATTTACATGCTCACTGTTTGTTAAAAGGTATGTATACTAGTCTCTATAATTCAATGCATCATTTTCTCTCAAGAAACGCCGAAGTTATCTTCAGCATCTGATGAGGACAGGGTCCAAGGTTACATGTAAGGCGTCTGTGCAGAGTCTGAGTGTGTTCTCAAGCATTTGATTGGTCAGATTTGAGCCTAGGCTCAAATCTGACCTATCAAATGCTTGAGAACGACTTTAGACTCAACTGAAAATCTGTATAACCTTGGACCCTGGATCTCAAACTGGTTGAAAATGCTAGTACTGTGTTCCCTCCCTACAACAACGCTTGTCGCTGTTCCCAATCAATACAAGTATGTCCAACCGTCCTAAAATGAAAATTAGGAATTAAACCAGACGTCCCTGTTATGAAAAAGCATGCTGAAATCCACTCATAAATGGGTTAACCCTTACAGTCCAAGTGTTCCATTTAAATCCGATAACCATATATTTGCTAAAGTTTCAGTGGGTACAGACTCCCGCCCCTTTTTCTGGACCCGCGCATGACAACCGATAGCAGCTGCTTGGGGTTGTTGTTTTTTGTATTTAAATCAAAATGTCAAAAATACAAATATACAAAAAATGGTAAATCAGCAGACGGTTATGTCTGTTTTAACCCCTTCACTGCCTTACCCCGAGTGCAAGAGTAGTTTGCAAACAGTTTGAATCCTGATCAGACGCCGCGTAACGCGGCGTCTGATCAGGATCCAAACTGTTTGCCACCCATTTCAATATTTCTCATATCAGAATACACAAAAATTAAATTTTAGAAACAAAAGCAGACGACAATTGTTTAAAATTGGTGACGTCACGGCAGTGAAGGGGTTAAGGTTAACAAAGAGAACGTATGCATAATCATATTTGTTAAACTTTTTTATTTCGAAACCATTTGCGCATGCTCTAAATACACTCAGCCTGTTATTTAATCCGTCCCTTGTCGTAGATCGTCTGCTTTGAAACTGTCGACTGCAATATTTGTCAAATCATCTGATTTATGCAGATTTATGAAGAAACTCAAAGACGTTTGTCAAACAGTTTCAATCTCAGGCTGGACTATACTGCAGGGCTCCAGATAAGCGGGGTATTTAAAAACTAAAATCTTTATTTTAGCTTTAAACCCTATGGTGTTACTACTCGTTAGAATCATCTCTTCGAGACGATTCTAATGAGTAGTGACATCATAGGATTTGGTGCTAACATGGGTGAGAAAAGGTTAGATTAGTTCAGTTTACCATTACTGTTTTTAACTACCGGTCAAATCGCGATGGGCAGGAACTTATATGCCCTAAAGAAGATTTTTGCTTTAGGCTCTCATCTATCTAAAACATAGCTTCATATAGATAAGTTGCACCTTTGTCTATATATGGTGGAAAATATTAAAACTGCTACAGAAGCCGCGCTTTGCAGGAGAGGAATTAATTTAGTTTTTAATTTAAAGGAATTTAGAAGTTAATAGATCAATAGCAAAAAGTGGCTTTCCCCTGTGCATGATTTGCACTCAGCAAAATATGACAATTATGAATATTAACGCTTCGTCTATCGTTGTGCCGTCTGTTTTGAAATTGCAGTCTGTAAATTTTGTCAAATACATGTATGTACATGTTATCTTCTTCGCATGTTTAAGATTATAGAAATATGAAGTCGAGTGTCAAGCAGTTTGTATCCAGATCATAGGCCACGCTACGAAGGGTCTAATCTGAATACAGTGATGCTCACTTATAACGAACTTGGATAAGATGAAAAACTGCTTAATACGAAATAAAAATAATTACCCGACTGCTTCCTTCTTTATTTCAATGGACTCCTGCTTGCTTAAGATGAACTGGAATCACTGGATATAATGAAAAACTGGATAAGAAAACATGATTTTTAGGTCCCTACCTGTAAAATGGTTCTGTTAATACAACATGCATGTCATTATCACAGTTTGACAAGTGGCTTACAAAGGTGACAGTACTTAATTGCTTAGCTGCTCATCATCTCTGATAACAAAACATTACCAAACTAATATGTTTTGTATATATGCTATTGATAAGATATTCAAACAACTGGAACTAATTAGTTAACTGGGCACCTTATTTGTTTGGATCCAGATCAGATGCGTAATAACTGGGTGTCTGATCGGACTTCTTGCTGTTTGACACCCATATTCTGCAAAAAGATAACAGCCACTGATGCTATATCAACATAGTAGATATATATATTAAAAAAACTTTGTATGTTAATAAAGTTTACTTATTAAATATTCATAATAGGTTGAGTTTTCTATCTGTACAAAAAAGGTAACAGGTTAAATTTTCAAGAAGAAAAATGGCATTTCTTATGTCATAGCCAATCTAATATTGTTATCATTCATTATATTTGGTAAAATTAAATAGAAAATATTTCAGATTTAATTTCTATGCCTTTCTATCTTTCTTTCCTTCTAATCAATTTTGTACTAAAAGTATGATAAGTAAAAATTCCTTTATATGCAAACTATTTACAAAGAAATTTCGTTGTTTGGATAAGACAAAGTTTGGATAAGACGAAATAATTTGCAAGGTCCCCTGAATTTCGTTATAAGTGAGCATCACTGTAAAGACTGTTTGCAAATACCAATTATGTAGCGAAAGTCAGGAGAATTGTTATTCTTTTCAGCTACTGTAATGGTGCTTGCTTTGTATGGATTGCCGTCCGTGAATCAAGACAATCTTATTTTTTTTACAGACATTTAAACAGTTGCTGGCGAATTTAATTTACAGTCCGTATAGTTAACAATATATAAAACTAGCTGTATTGCCAATTATTGGCAGCTAAAAAAACGCATTTAGTAATATCTTCTAGATACTTTTGTAGCTATTACTAAATGCGTTTTTTATCTGCCAATAATTTGCTTCCATTCAAGGTTCCTTCAAAGTAGAATTTAAACAAGACTGAAAATGATAGAAAAAGTACTTTGTTCCTCTGTGTTGACATAACTTTAGGTTTATTATCAATTTTAATACTTTCCTTTGAAGGTGTGAAGCCACTAATGGTCAGTTGCTTGCAGTAAAAACAATAACCGCAGTAAATCAATGTAATGTTGCATAGACTTAGACCGTCAATAAAATCTCATATGCCATGTTGTTTTAAATCTGAAAGAGACTGAAAACCAAAATAATCTGTCTAAAACATCAGCAAAAAAACCATTAAATCTCAGTGTTGTTATTTTGTTTTTACTTTATTGTAATTATTTATCGTTGTTTTTGTTTTGTTCTTTTGTGGTATTTTTTAAGGAGGTGGGGTAGTTTTGGTGTTAGTGTTTTGTTGTTTGTTTTGTTGTTTTCTTTTCTTTTTGTTTAGGGGTGTGGTTGGGTAGGGCTTTTACATGTTTGTTTTTTTTAAATTATGGCGTTGTTATTTAGGGTTTGTTTTGTACATTTTTCAAATCACTTTTTAACTTCGACGGCTGAGTAGATATATTTCTTAATTTCACTCCAAATATTTCACATACATTACAAATAGGATAACATATACCGTCATAGTCATAATAATCGCCCACTATTACATATCAGCTAGATTATGGATACATCTTTGAAAAGTGGAATGACGTGTACAATTTTCAATTCACTGTTACCTTAATTAACATTTGACTTCACCCGTAGAATAAACATGGAACAGATTTTCAAAGCTACGTCAGCTAGGGATACCACATTTTGTGCATGAGTAAATCTTTAGAGTGTGGAGTATTAGGTACCATTTTCAAGTCAATATAACCATGGTATTGACTTCAGTTATAGAAAATAATTGTCCGATGAATATGTTCCATACCACATCAGCGAGGGGTACCACTATGTAGTATGAGAGTACATTTTAGGATGGCGAAGTTACCCATACCGTTTTCAGGTACCCTGTAACTCCGAAATTGACATTGACATTTTTTTCGGCGGAGCTGTCTGTTATCTATTTAGTCATACATTTCTATTTAGACAAACATTTGAACCAATCATATTTGATCAGAAATTTAGAATTAAGAGCACCTGTTGAAACTGAATTGTCTGATTGGATAGTAGCCAGGGCTCCAGATAAGAGAATTATTTCAAAACTTAAAAACTTTATTTGTGCATTAAACCCTATGGTGTCCAACTCATATGAATTGTCTCTTCGAGACGATAAAAATGAGTGGTAACACCATAGGGTTTGGTGCTGAAATGAGTGAGAAAATGTTAGATTTGTTCAATTTACTCCCCTCTTATCTGGAGCCCTGAAACAGTAGCCTAGCTGTTTATGCACTGATGTGAGTGTAAAATTAGACACAGCCAGTGTGTAATACTGAGCTTCTATTTTAAGATATGCTAGCAGAATCTGATGTGTATTTATAGATAGACAGTGGCAGCTAGGTATTTTGTTTAATAATGGTTTAATTCCAATTTATTTTAATTGTTAACTATTAATTTTGTACAAATTTACCATACATTGATAGCAATATAATAAATGGCCTCAAGTGAGTTAAACACAATTGTGTTGTTTCATCATTTATTTACAAGAGTGAGGTGTTATAGACCTTGTTAAGCAGGACAGACTGTTCTGTATGGGCCTGCACAGTTTATCTAGTTATAGTTTGTTTCAAGAAACTCCCCATGAATGAAGTTTGATATACAGAACAATATAATTTAATCTGAGGATCTCCTACCAGTAGCTAGGATATGTTTTGCATTTCTGTACATTTATAGTTTTTTAGTCAAGAGTTATGCTATATCGTTGAATGTGTATTTTTTGCTTTTCAATCCAAGATATTACAATTCTTTGAAAACCTCCAATTTCGTACAATTTTGCACACCCATCAACAGCATGAATTCCACCAACCATTCCGCCGAATATCTTTTTTAAAGATATTTCTTGTTTTAGATATACTCGGCATAGTTCCTCAATCACGCCAGCTAAGGAAACCAATGAGTGTGTATTACTACATCTCGGGATGGCGGAGTGTCGCGTACCATTTTAAGCCACTGTATGCTGGGTAATATTTGGCGGCCATTTTAAAATGTCGTCTGCAGCGGGTATAACTCAAATATTTGCAAAAGATTTTAGCAGTTTCTGATAGAAAATTGAGTTAGCAGCAAAGAGTTTTGATCTCAGATCAGGCCCCACGCTGTGGGGCCTGATTTGAGATCAAAACTGTTTGCCTAGAGGTACACTTAAAAGTGTATCCTGCATACAATGGGTTAAGTGACCTTGAAATTGACAATTGACCTCAATTATTGCAAACGTTTTGTCCGAATCATATGTCCCACACTACATCAGCTAGTGATATCAAATTTGGTTGTGAGTACATCTTTGGATGGCGCAGTGTCGTTTACAATTTAACAGGTTACTGTTACCTTAACTACACCTTTGACTTCAATTATAGAAGAAAAAGCAAAATTGTCTATAACATATCTCCTTCACTATATCAGCTACACACTCCTACAGTTAGCGTGCCAACTTACATCTTGGGATGATGTAGTGTATCGAACCATTGTAAGTTCATTGTGACTTTGACCTCGACTTTTGAAATACCATATTTGCGCGTGAGCATATATTGGAATGGCAGTGTCAGATCTCTCTAATAGAAAAAAGCTTGTCCGAAACATATCTTCTACAGTGGAGAATCTGTTATTCTTTCCCAATAAACGCGTTTACGCTAAAACTATTATTTGCAGTGCAAACAGTTTGGAGCCAGATCAGACGCCGGGTAACCCGGCGTCTGATCAGGCTCCAAACTGTTTGCCACCAAGATAAACATGAAATATCAGAATTGTCCAAAAGATGTTCTTTTCTACGTTTTAGTGCTTTGCGTTTGCGTACGTTTGCGTTTAAACGGGAAAGAATAACAGATTCTCCACTGTATACCATAATAGCTAGAGATACAGATATTGGCTTGCTAGAAAAGCTTGCGCTGAAGAAGTGGCGCGTACTAAATGTATTTTCAATCGTTGTGTATGTTTACATCTATTCACATGTCTTCATAAAACAAGAAAATGTATTTCAGTGTCAATACATGCTCATTTACTGTGACACAATTCTGGTTAAACATAATTTTTCTTTTCTTAAATCAATATCTCTGAATTTATATAGGCGCATGCCATTCACTATTTTAAGGCCAAATCTAGTTTTAAATCTCTTATAACATAACACCGATACTAGATTCTTTTTTCGGATTTTCTGTTGTAAGATATGTTGCATTGAATAGAATTGAATTGCTTTGCTTCCACCCTACTTCAATACTAATACATGTATCTCAAGAACATATTAATTTATTCAATGTACTCAAGTGACAGGTAAACTCGTCCTTTACATATAGTGCACATAAAAAGAGTAAATCAGTCCTTTGCACACAGTGGATACCCTGATCAGAGAGCTCCTAAGGGACTCTTCAAATCAGAGTCTGTACTTATTTGTCCCTTTGAAATTCAATGTAAAACATCGGTATCCTAAATAGTAAAATGACACAAAGGAACTAGAATCGTCCATATGAAGTTTCAGGTTTGAAACACCCCAGAGCTATTCTGACCTATCAGTGCAATTAAAATACATGTAACTAATGTATTTTTAGCTCACCCGAGCCAAACGCTCAAGGTGAGCTATTGGGATGGCCCTGTGTCCGTTGTCGTGCGTCGTTGCGTCTTCGTTAACAATTGCTTCAAATGGCATTTCCTCCTATACCACTTGACAGAATTCCACCAAACTTTACAGAAATGTTGCTTAGGTCAAGCTCTTTCAAATTTGTTCAAAGAATAAAAAACAATGCAGAACTCTGGTTGCCATGGTAACCAAAGTGAAAAAATAAGGAAACCTTAAAAATCTTCTTGCCAAAAACTGCAAGGACCAGATCTTAGATATTTTGCATATAGTATCATCGTACAGGTCTTCTATCAAGTTTGTTCTGTACCTTGGGTCAAAATTGGCCCCGCCCGGGCTTTGCTATTCGGCATGCTGACACTTCTAGATGCCATACACAAATAGTGTTCAAATGGTTTTGGTCGGTTGCATATCTAGGTCACAGGAGCTAAAAAAATCAATGAAAACATTAAAAAATCTTCTTGTCTGAAACTACAAGGGCCAGATCTTAGATATTTGGCACATAGTATCGCCTACAGGTCCTCTATCAAGAATGTTCAAGTTATGCCCCTCGGGTAAAAAATGATCTCGTCCTGGACATAAATTATTATCTCCATTTTGTCAGCTTTTCTCATGTGAGTGACATATGCCACATGGGACTCTTGTTTAATATATTGTAGAATGATCCAAGGATGTTACGCTGTTGTAAACTATGACTTATAAAATATAATACATGTATTCTGTACTGTTCTGGAAGGGTTCAGTGTTTTGGTTAACATTCGATAGATAAAAGTGTTGCAATTATTAATATTTGTATGTTTCATTGTAAAACATTTAGCATTTTCTCATATCATATACCAGTACATTGTAGATGGACTTCCCGAGGACCTTTTTGAGAGAGGTCTTAAAATCTCTTTTCAGAAAAAGATTGACATTCTTACACATTTAACCCTTACGACGAGAACACTGTACCTTTGAAGAGTACAATTGTTCTACGCAATTGTTCTACGCTGTATTGTTCGTCACTTTGCAATATACTATTGACATCAATCCTAAATATAAAAAAATGGACTTTAATTATTTGAAAATATGAATTGTCTTTTTAAAGTATCACGGGTTAATGCGTTAAAATATTTTACGCACTCTGTATCGTTTGTAAGAGAATCTGATATTTGTAAAATAGAATGCTAATGTCCTAATCGGTTTTTTTTTGTAATTTGAAATGAAATATAGAGTTAAAAGAAACCAAATCAAACTCGACAAGTTTAACCGATAAGACTAAATTATTTGTTTAAAGAAGACGCATTCTCCTTCTTCATCATCATCTCCTCCTTCTTCTTCTTTTATTTTTATATTATCTTATATTAGTCATATATAGTCATATTATATTATATTATATTATATTATATGTTTTATATGAAAATATCAAATTTGATTGCAATATTATATTTTGTTAAGATAATAATGTTAAATATTCATTATCTAGTATTACATGTATCGTTATGATCCCATGTATAACTATATTTTTATTCAATTCTATTAAAAGCATTATCATTAGTATGATTAACCCCTTCCAATGAAGTTGTTATAATTATTTATTATATGCCTTTGCATGATATCGAGCGTTTCCGCGTGTATTTGCACAGTAAAATACAAGAGTCTGTATCAGCCACCTTGTATCAGACACTTTGTATTTTACTCTGACCTCGCTGTCGATTTAACGTGACGTCATTTACGTGCGTGTACAAGTGCCGCGTTATTCATTGTGGCAAACAAAAATTCTGCTTCAAATAACTTATAAATTTTGGCTATAAAATGATTTAAACAACTATTTAATTGTTTCTGGTGTGTATTCAAGGCATATAATAAACACATCACCAGTTGGCAATACATCACTCTGTATCGCACTTGTATATATCAATATCATATATACGGTATTCAGTCTTTTCTTGCATTATCACAATCCCATTTTAAAAAAGAAAGACATGAATGCAATATTTTCAAAGTTGGAATCTTTTCGGCTTGTGTTGATGGTGTTGTTGTTTTTCGTAGTTGGTTTTTTATGTGGGGGAGGGTGTGGTGATTAAAAAAGAAAAGGAAAAGGTAAAAATAAAACCCACAGGCATTGACCCATGTTAAAATATAAAAGCCAATGGCATTTTAACTGATAAGCCCGACTGCCTTGAACTTGCAAACAGTTTGAATCCAGATCAGATACAGTGTAAGTCGATGTCTTGTCTTGATCTAAACTGCCTGACAACTACACGATATATCTCAATGTAAAATGGCAACACTCTATATTTGGAAAATGATGGTACACAAACGATACCTAAACCGTGAACGGGTTACCTTTGCCTGCTGATCACGACTTGACTCGTGTTTGAAAACAATTTAGATCCAGATCAGACTTCGCGTTACAAGGTGTCTGATCTAAATTCAACCTGTGTCACACTCGTCATAAATTTTCTTCTATTTGAAAATACATGTACACACATTTTCAATTGCAAAAATAGCAGGCGACCATTTCAAAGCAGACTATATTTCGGCGGAAGTGTGTTAATAAGGATTTGATGATGAGTTAACTCAGTACACTTAGGCTTAGTCTTCCTGTTGGGGAGTCTGAAAGGACAAATCTTTAATGCTTTCCTTGTAGCAGGACAGGCAGTGAATCTAAAAAGTCTCGCATGACTGGTTCCCGCGGCCTGTGTTATTCATATGCATTTTGTAAGCGTTCTCGTCGAACACTGGGCTTTATACGTGGGGTGGAGATATTCACACGCTGAGTTGCGCTTGAATCGAACGTACTTCAGAATTCAATTTAGAAATAGTGTACCATTCAAGTGTCAATGACGGATCGTTAATGAAGCGTGGAACCATACCACCCGCATTATTCAGCTTCGTCCCGCTCGTACTGAATCATGGATAAGTCCAACCTAATGTTTTAGGGTGTTTTTCAAGGAACTGTATTCCAATACTGACTATGTAAATGCGCATTGGCCGATATTTCCAAACAGTCTGGATCTAGATCTGACACCGAAGTAATCGGCGTCTGATCAGAATCCAAGCTGTTTGACTCTAGTAATTATATTTTTCAAGTTTAAAATGTTGAAATAAATTGACTAGAAGATAATCGCAGACGACAGTTTTGACGCACGGATGGTATAATATCGGAAAAGGGTGGGCTTGTAGGAAAGGACTCTAATTAAGGAAATGCGATTTGTTGTCCTAATATAAGAAAATACAATTAATTGAATATAGCATCTAGTCATTTAATGTCTATTTTCTAGTGATACAGAATTCATCTCATGTCCGCCAAGTTTCGTGTTCTTTCTTTACTGTATGTCAAATATCAAACTTGGCATGACAACGAAACAGATATCTCTTGAAAACAACATATTTGTTCAACAAATTAGACACTTAACCTTTCTCCTGCTGAATATTCATATTTAAAACTCCGCCTACTACGACATCTATCACCATTGTATAACAGCAGCTATTCAAATTACAGACGGGAACTCGGGAATGAGTGCAAACTCATGTTAGACGGTTCCTATAAGAAAATAGTGCATACCCTGATTTTAGGAGTTGTATGGTCTGGGTCTACACTATTTCAAAACGTGTTAATATACGGAACAATCGATGTACACATCGCAAGAAAAGAAAGCTGAGGTGTTCGAGTAGTGAGTATCATAGTTATTATTGCTCACAAATGATATATATAATGTAAAATACATCGATTATGTTTATCAATCTCTAAGGGATTATAAGACCACTCTCAATTAGGTTCTCGGGAATTCCTTTTACAATTTACAGACATAGGGCATGAAACTATTTCAAAGTTGGACGATATAATTCAGTAATATCCAGGTAAGTATGTCTGTTAATGGATACCTTGCTTGTCGCAATAAAAGCTCTACAGAGCTGATGAGTTATATTGATTGTTTACCATATCGTACATTTACCGAAAGCGTACCTTTAAAGGCGTGTATAATGTTAGTAAAGTCTGCTATTCAGTATCGATCATTATTCATTCCTACCCAAAACTATGGAACATTAGGTACCCGACATCTTACCAGAATCATCTTCAAAGTTTATACTGCGTTTCTTTATCCCTTCAGTATCTATAATTATACAAAATGTACTGTAATAAGCGACTATTTTCTGCTTGATGTCAAGAGTAATTTCACAGAGATGGTCTGTCATTCAAGGCAAGTTAGTTGTTCCTTTTTCTTTGTGTAGAACTCTTGAATATCTTACAAAAAAAGCAACCCCAATTAACATAACCGGTATATTTCTATATGGTATTTTAGTCTTTTATATTGGGTTTCTTTGGGTTTTGTTAATTTTTTCTGTTTTTTTTTAATGAACCAATAATATAGTATGAAAAGTACGAATTAATTGATGATAGTCTGTTTTAACTCTACATAAGAGTGGCCATGTACAGCTTATATTGTCTTTTTGATTGATATTGATATGGTGGGTATGGAAGAGATAAATAGATAACTTGTTAGCAATGTCAGAGCGTCCATTCGTGCCACTTTGTTGAGACAAATGTTGATAACAGTTGTCATTCTCGGATAGAAATTGCAAGCATTATATCGAGGGCAAGCCCTCGATATGCTCTATCTCATATGTCTGGGCCGTTTAACATTTATCAAAACGAACCTGGAACACTCCTTATACAAATGTCTACTCCAGCTACAGGGCTGCCATTTCTCCGGATTTTCCTAAGTACTCGGATTTTATCCTAGCAGATCGTAGCTTAAAACAGGCTGAAAGTAAAGCAGAATGCGCCTTAAGGTGCATTCTGCTTTACTTTCACCCTGTTTTAAGCAGTCATGTGTCTTCAAAACAAGAAACAGGCTATGGGATAAAGGTACGATTAGTACAATTGCGTCTGAAAAATTGAAATCTTAGGATTTTTATTATCAACTTATGGCAGCCCTGCAGCTACACCCGTCAGGAAAAAAATATTCAAGTAGCATCTGATTTCGAATTGTTCTTACGAGTCGACGCTTTTAATTCATAATGGAGACATGACAAAATGTGACCTTTTTCAAATACGTATATCTATAGGTACGGTTTCTTATCAAACTAACTCCTTACATATACCACTGAAAATGTGAGCAAAATTCATAACTAGTCAAATTTCATGTGTTTGGACATTTCGCGGCAATACATTATAAAACAACACTAAGTAGTCAAAAATAGAAGAGAAATGGAATTGTTCATTTGATGATTCATAGGTCAGGGGCCCGTTTCATAAAACTTCGTACGACAAAAACGGTCGTAAGTCAAAACTTTATAATGCATTTAATTTCTAATTTCTCTACATAATCCTGTATTGTGACATCTCTTTGGAATCGTCTTTTCAAGACAATTCCAAAGTGACATCACAAGACCGGATTAGATGGAGAAATAAATAATAATTTAGACTTTTATAATCTGACTTACGACAACATTTGTCGTACGAAGTTTTATGAAACGGGCCCCAGATATTTAATGTATTCAAAACGCTAACATTGTCTACCTAATGTTATTGGCTTTCGTTTCGCTGTCATACTTATGTCATTTTAACGTTTTCGTTATTGTTGTCAATCAATCGTTGCGGTTTAAACAAAATTAAACGCAAATGCAACGATAGAAAGATCTGTTTTTACCCGAGTAGCAAACAGTTTGGAGCCTGACCAGACGTAGGTTTTACCTGGCGTCTGTTCTGGCTCTAAATTGTTTGTAATTGTTATACTTGTATCCTCACAAACGCTTTCGTTGGGAAAGAATTACACCTCAATGACTGTATTTATTGAAATATAGATCTAGTGTTATGCGAAAGAACTGCAATAATATATATTTATAGGCAAATTCAACTTTCAAAAATCTGGCTATGGTCTGAAGAAAGAAGCTTTAATCATGACAATGGCGGAAAAGGTTTTGCTCCACTTCTAGCAGAAGTAAAAATGTAAAATATTACACTTCTTTTTATTGATCTGAATGCCAAACATGTTGGAGCTGTATTCGACATTTGATTTGACATAAAACTGTACCATGCCATCCGGTTTTGAAATACAGACGTGTTTTAAGGGAAAGTATATCCAAAATAAAAACACAGTGTGAAGAATTACTTTGGCTGAATGTGCATGTATATGGTAAACTTAACCTATTATGTTAGAATCCCTCAAGCGAAATGTTAACATGTATTTCTGTTAACTATGTCAAATACAGTTTAAATTTGTCTGTTAAAAAGACATGTCTCCTATACTTTAGAATATAACGATAGCTGAAATTTATTCTTGCAATACATTAGGGCTAAATAGCTTATTCCGCCTCGTGAATACGTTGCATCAAAGACTTTAAATGCAGTTGGATTTTTTTTATTCAAGGTTCATTTAAATAAATAAAGCGGAGGGATATAAACTAATTCATTGACATTATTCAGCCAACCTTATGTACTTTTGAATGGATTAAGAGCGGAAAATCAGATTTTTGAAACGTTTGTGAAACCATGAGAATAATTATGCAAAAAAATATTTTATTCCTCAACCTTTTCTATGCTGAATAGTTTAAACTGTTTATTACACTTTTGAAAAATGACCAATTTATGACGATTTAAGATATGCTTTAAAGGCATATTTTAGGGGGAAAATTAAACCAGCTCATACCCATTAATAAGTCCTTTGATCAGGGTCTACACTGTTTGAAAAGTATATGTATACTAGTTTGAAGCATAGAATTAGATAATGACCTTATTTACAATCATTTGTGGCGGGCTGGAGTCGAAACCAAAAACCTCTGTCGCAATGTGAGAAAACTAATTTCACGACTGCCTTGGTGCGATTAACTCACTTACCCATGAAACATCAAATGGAAAATTCCTTTCTCCAATAAAGCTTAGACCACATTTGACTTTCTAAGGGTGTTTTTACAATATAATTGCTGAATGATAAACACTACAGACCCTGATCAGAACGCTCACGCAGGAGCCCTTTCATCATGGTCTACACTGTTTGCACGTGAAAAGAGTTTTCTTCACAGGTACACTATTTGTTAATTACAAGTATACTCGTCGCTAGGATGGAACGAGTTAAACTTCAACCCTTACCATTGTATTAGCAACAACTTAGCTTTGATATATGCAAGATATATATAATGCAGAAAGCTCCTGTAGGAGCTTTTGGCATTGTTTTTATCCTGCATAAGCAAGTACATGTATCTACATATCCTGTCACTATTTGCTCTCTTATTGCATGTTATCCTAACCCATTATCCCATAAATACGCCTTTGTGAGCATTTCACTTATTCCACCACTTAAGAAAAAATTCATCACTTTAACAGTAATGAATATGTACAATAAGAAACACTTTCTATATGCTATCAAATGGTAGCTTAAACCAGGATAAAAGTAAAGTAGAATGCTCCTAATTATTTTGTTTTCAGTTTAACCCATTTTATGCGGGATACACTTTTAGGTGTACCTTTAGGCAAACAGTTTTGATCTCAGATCAGGTCCCACATTGTGGGGCCTGATCTGAGATCAAAACTATTTGCTGCTAAGTTAATATTCTATCAGAAACTGCTAAAATCTTTTGCAAATATTTGAGTTATACCCGCTGCAGACGACATTTTAAAATGGCTGCCAAATATTACCCAGCATACAATGGGTTAAAATATTTGAAACAGATGACAATTTCAAAACAGACGATACCATGGAGTAGTAACGGTTGAACCTTATGATGAGGAGGATGCCTTTTCGGGTACCTGCAAATACTTTGTATCCAGATGAGACTAAAATAACAACGTTTGACAATGGTATACAGTTTTCGTCACTTAAATAGGCTTACTGTTAATTTGGAAAAAATAGTAATTTGCAAACGACAATTTTATAGCAGACATTGTACCACGAGGAAAGATAAATAAAAATTATTAAAGCATGTACAATGATATGATATATTTACTCTTAAGTATGAGGTCAGATTGCGAAGCAGATTGGGTATCAAGGAGAGACAAGACAGAAACTCCGCAAAACATTCTTATAAATGATAATTAAATACTATAACCTTTAGCATATCGTTACACAGCTTGATATATAATATCGTTACATTGCTTATATATAATATCTTCATACGCCGTTCTCATGCCGAACATCGCTTGTTTTGAAATTGTTACAGGACATTATGTCAATTAAGATTTATGGTTCCATTGGTGAAGTCTTAAAACGAATAGATCTAACTATTAGCGTTTGGCGTTTGCAATAACCAGTGAAGTTGCGAACAGTAGGTTAAAGGATTGCTAGTTATTTATTTTCATTAAACGTAAATTTTATGTTCATTTTAGTAAAATATCTGAAAAACTTAACTAAGCCATTCAAACTGGAACTCGCAGAATTTCTCGGCGTCTGATCTTGATTCATTGGGTTTGTATACTTATGCCAATGGAACTTTCGCTACGCAGGATAAGTGTTAAATGATATAATCAACTAGTCTCGGGTCATATTTATTAGTATTTCTTCTTATTGCCTTTAATATCGAATTTCGAGTAGAAAACTATGAATATTTAATATTGCACTAGTTTGAACTAAATTCATTTAAACACGGACATATTTCACGATCCTTTTTAGTTTGAAAGATAAATGATCTTACATAGGCGTTCATAGTGTATTTTATACTTTATGAAGACAAATTTAGATTCAACGATTAAAACGAGGCGTTATCGAGCTCTTTTTCATCATGTCATATAAGACGATTTTAATTAATCCAAAATTACAAAGACAAATTTAGATTCAATTCATAACATGCCCAAGAAATAATGATTTTCCGTGTATTTCAATCACTAACATGTGCATGTCAGTGTCTTGTACAAACTGGAAGATACGCAATACTTACATGCGAAAAAGTAAAAAGTGCTGCTGGCATTATTGCAGAAGAAGAAATTCCTTGTTTTTCTACATTAAGAATTTAGTTACTGAATTCTAGCTGTGTTTCTTTAAACCTGATCACATCTGTGTCAAATGATAAATATTCATGTAATTATATACGAGTGTAAGGTATGCATGTGTGATAGGCCATATTGGAATCTAGGCATATCCAAAATCTGCAATGGCCATATTAGAATTCTGATTTGTGTATCCATATTGGAATTCTAATATGGCTTAGACAGATTCTGGATCTGCCTATGTCAGATTAGAATTCCAATATGGCTAGGCATATTCTGAATCAGTCTTGATCAAACTGGGATCTAGTTGTTTAAATATTACATTTATTCCAAATTAGAATCTAGGTATTAAAACAAACACTGAAATGTAAACATCTCATAAATAACATTTTTATTATTTTCTCATAATATGTGAGCAATATCAAATAGCAGAATATAGATTATTTCAATAGTTGAGATTTCTCCTACTGTGTACTCGTATATAAAACTGTTATACAATGTACATGTATTACATTGTCACATAACATACAAAACAATATGTGGAAGGAGTAAATACTCCTGGAATCAGGGCTGCCATTTCTCCGGATTTTTCCTAAATCTTCGGAATTTTTTCTAGTAGCTTTAAATAGGCTGAAAGTAAAGAAGAAAGCGCCTTAAGGAATTTTCTGCTTTACTTTCAGCCTGCTTTAAGCAGCCACGTGTCAACAAAACTAGAAACAGGCGATGGAGTAAAGGTACTATTCGTAAAATCGCTCTTGAAAAATGCAAATTTGGAAATCTTAGGATTTTTCATGTCAACTTATGGCAGCCATGTGGAATACAGATCCTTTAAAAATTAGTGCAGGCACTGAACTGTCGGATCTAAATCTATACTTTAAAAATATATTAATATGCGTTATTAGCAGTATAATGGTTAAGTTTTACTTCATTACCTGACATGCTCTTTTTGTACGAGTATCAATTGCAATACATGTGTTACTAAAACACTTTCGACATCAGACAGCCTCTAAATTACTACCAATCACTTCTGTCGAATATTTATTGTAAGAACTCTGTCCTTTTATCAAAATCTATAATCTAAATTATAAAATTGGCTAATACTCTTTAAAAAAATCAGCCAGATAGTCAATTAAGCATCTAATTTGGTTTGGGAAGAGGATAGGATATTTTTCTTAAATGTACAGCTTCTCGCCCAACCTACAAATACAAAATACATAAATTAGGATAAAAAGCAATATTTTGATAACAATTTATCATTCACTTTTTACTGGATTCCATCCAGATGATCAATTAGGCATATATGTTGGATTTGGAAGAGGATACCCGCAGTTTTGTGATGAAAACTAATCGTTTTATTTTCTAAAATTAAGCAAATCGAAATTCATAAAGAGAAAAAACACTAGTAAACTGATAGATTATAAAGAGCAGGGTAATTATGTAGTTGTTAGCAAGTAGCTATATATTCAAATCCAGAATCTGCCTAGCCATATCATATAGAAATATATATATAGAAATAAGTTATTTCTGCTAATAGGCACTTGGCGCGCAACTGCTCGGATGTGCAGCACAAACAATGGGATGATATTGGAATTCTAATCTGACAAAGCAGATCTGAGATTGTATAGTCATTCTTTCAAACATGTGTACGTTCGATTTATTCGAGTTAGCTTTATAAAGTTCAACAGTAAAATGTGTTTTTGATTTTTTGTGATATATCAAAACTAATTGGCAAGATGTGTAATCATTACACGCTCATTGTTAATGTCATTGTCTGGGGTTTTAACACATAACCAGTCTAGTGCTTGTTAATAATTCATAAACATACAACACAATGTCTCCATATTCCAGGTATGTTTCTTGAACATCAGAATTCCTGTCTACAAGACAGTTAAACGCTTTTTTTATTCCGAGTTTTTCATAATATTATGGACTGCATGTATTACTTTTGAAAAATGATATGTTTAGGTTGATGTTTAGGAAAGTGTTAATAGAACAAACTGTGCCGATCCTGATTAAGAGACCCTCTGATCAGGATATATGTTACAGTCAATCTGTGTAATAAGTCATTATGCGTAATGACTAGTCAATCTGTGAAATGACTTTTTCACCTTTAATGATACTATTTATGAGGATAGACAATGATTTTTTTTTCAAAATTCAAAGAACACCACATTTATTTCACACCTTATTTCAGTCCATTTGTGAAATGATGTTTAAGACCTTGAACGCTGTAAATAGGAAAGAATTGAATAATTTTCATGTAAAGCTACAGGCTCTGTTTTGTTTTATTTTAATTTTTAAAAATAATGTTGACAAATTGAGTGGTTTTGTAGTGAGATTGTGATGTTTTGTATACATTAACTACTACACAGATTGACTGTAACATATATACTGTTTGTAAAGTACTTATTCACGTACTTGTTTCCAACATGGACATGATTAAACCTTCACTGCCAGGATATGATCGTCATAACTCCTTCACTACCATGACGTCATCACTGGTAGCACTGTATATCCATATATACCCTTTTCTCGTTGATATGGCTGCATGCATAAATTGTGTTTCTCCATGTTGAAAGTATCGGACAATAACGATATAATAATACGGAACTGTACCTTTCACCCCTAAAATCAAATGCAAATTAGTATATCTTTGTCAAAGGTTAGCTCCGCCTTGCCAGGTGAAAAAAGCGGTCTCTACGTCGAACTATATAAGCCTCAAGTTTGCAGAAACGGACGTTAATTGAAACAAACATTGGAACATTTTAAGTGAACCCAAATGTTTGGGCATCTTACACTTGCCATTCGAATATAAAAAGGCCAATTTCTTTATATCTGGTTGTTACAACAAATAAAAACATGTCAAAAAGAGGGAAGAAAAACAAGGAAAAACCCTTTCCTGTAATGCAATAGCGTGAAAGAAAAGCTATTTAAGAAGAAATATTGTACTTTCTTTTAGATAAAAGATCAAAATCATCGTATAAACTTCCATGCTCCCAAGAGCACAACGTTCACAAAATGTTATTCAATACGAAAGTATTTCCTAAAAACGCCACTTTTGTTATGAGTCTTAAGATCTACCGTACTTTAAAACATATCAGGGCTGCCATAAGTTGATATAAAATTCTCAAATCCCCAAAATTTCTATTTTTCTAGCGGCATTACTTAAAGCAGGTTGAAAGTAATGAATGCGCCTTAGGGCGCATTCTGCCTTACTATCAGCCTGCTTTAAGCTACTATCTGCTAGGATAAATATCCTCAGATGTCTAAAAATCTGGAGAAATGGCAGCCCTAACATATTGCAGACTATAACTTTAAATCAGGCGAGAATATAACAGCTAAATGGTAAACATAGACGATGCTATGGCGGTGAATGGGCAAAACTTAGTTAATATTTAATTACTTAATGTGAATTTAAAGATATTGCTTTTAGCCATGTCTACAGTTTTTCCTTCTCATGCAAATAACGATTTTTTTCAGTCGACAAACAGTTTAGATCAAGATCAGACGTCCCGTGACTCGGTGTCTAATCAGTATTCAACATCTTTACAAGTAATTTTAGGTTTATTCAGTTAGATGTAAGGACATTTTAACTACCATTGAAAAGAAAGAAAATGAGTGTAGGGTTATCTTTCTAAAGGTTTTCAAACACCAGAAAGTGTTAAAAATTGTGATTAGTCTGAGCAATGACCTTTAGGGACATAATGGTGCTTAAAGCAAGTTGAAAATAACAGAAAATCCGTTCCTTTTCATGTTCTAAACTATAACATGTTGTCAGTATATTAGTACAGTGGAGATGTTATTCTTGGCTAGGATGTCACCTCTCCCGTGGGGTGACTCCAACGTTATTTTTGAAGGATCCTACACTAGGTGCAACTGCTTAATCCGCTGGTAATTTTTTCCACTTGTCGACCACTCGATTTGTTGAAAGAATTTTTTTTTGGAATGTTAGTGTTGACAGTGAGTTTGTGCAGTTTTAAATGATGACCCCTAAGAACTCTTTTAGGTCTTGCAATAAAATTTAGAAACTGACACCTTCTTGTCAATATTGATGATGAATTTTACACAGAGTAGTAAATAGTTCAGAGCTTGGTGATTGATCTGGCTCAAAACTGTTTGTAGTGGAAATAGTTGTTTTAGCATAGGCTCGTTAATTGGAAAGAATAACATATTCTCCACTGTAAGTCCTCTTTTAAATGGTCGAAAACACCGTGGTATTATTGAATAATAATTATATTAGATTATTAACCGATACTTATATTGCTTTTCTTATCAAATAGTCCACGTGATTGGCTGATTTGACTCAGGTTGTAACCTCGACGTGTTTGCTAAGGACTAATTGTCAAACTTGAAACATACTTTCTTTTGAGATGATCAGCAATTCAGCAGTCAGAGTTTTTAAAGGCAATCGTAACACGCAAAATATTATCAAACGTTTATTAGAAGATGACTCCTCGAATTGAAATTTGACTATTCCACTTGATGTTGTTTTTTGTAAAACAAATTGAAAACTGGCTAACCGGAGCTCTCTAATGAGATTATTTACTGTTTTCAATTTAACACTTTCATTGTTACAACCAATCAAAGTCATAAATGAGCTACGCTGAATTGGAAACTGAAACTACCCATTTGAAATGTCAGTCAGTCAGTTAATCCTAAGAGTGATAATGCATCTGACCAGGATGGGAATTGGAAATGAATAACAAAAACAACTTACCTTAGACGAGTTTGATCAATAATGTAATATAAAAGTAAACAACTTATTTTTTAAGGAAGGAAACAAAACTAAATGTAGTATCAAAATACAGTACACACCTACAGTCGCACAAACCCGGACAAAAATGTCCACCTTCCACGTATACCACGCCTTATGCAGGGCTGCTATTTCTCTGGATTTTTCCTAAATCTTCGGATTGTTTTCTAATGCATGGTAGCTTAAAGCAGGCTGAAAGTAAAGCAGAATGTGCCTAATGCGTTTTCTGCTTTATTTTCAGCCTGCTTTAAGCAGCCACATGTCAACAAAACTAGAAACAGGCGATGGGGAAAAGGTACGATTCATAAAATCGCACTTGAAAAATGCAAATGTGGAATTCTTAGGATTTTTTATGACAACTTATGGCAGCCCTGATTATGGAACGTGTCTTTAATGGTAAGTCTGAACGAATAGTCTTCAATAACATCCTTACACAAACAATACTGAGCCTCGACGGCTTCCGTCCATCTAGAAAGATTATCGCTTGTGTCACAAAGAATTGGAGCTGGAGCCCACGAGCAAGGACTACTGTACTGTAGTTTTACAAATGAGCCGTGCCATGACAAAACCTGCCTTATTTCATTGCAACATTGTACAGACCAAGCACCCTTGTCATCCCAGGCTCTGTATCTGAGTTTGATCTACACTGCCACATATCGTATAAAATATAGCTACATAACATACTTTAGATGCATGAGTGTGTCAAACAGTGAAGATCAAGGCCAGCTGCCGCGTCTTAGACGCGGCAGCTGTCCTCGATCTACACTGTTTGCAATGCAATAAGGCAGGTTTTGTCACGGCAGGGCTCAAATATCAATGAAATTTATTCTATAATATTATTTTTTCACATTACAGAGCCAGTAAATTATAATGACTACTAGTTAGAGTATTACACAGACTATTACCAGTTTATACATACTTGTTTGTTTTCAAGTGGAAAATCATCTCTGTAGTTTTGTAACAAACAAACAAACAGGGATAATTCTTCATTTATTTGAAAATTATTTCATAAATGCAAACAGTTTGTACCCAGATCAGACGCCGCGGGTTCAAACTGTCTGTCATCCGTTTTTATGTTTCTACTGTCTAAATGTCCAATACGTAACTTTGAGAAAATAAACAGCAAACGACAATTTAAGCTGACAATTTTGCAGCATCGAAAGCGAGACGCCATAACTGTTTAGTTTTAACTTGAAAACAGTAGTCAGCATTGTTGTTAGAAGGGAATTGTTGTTCAGAAGGTCGTTGTATTGAGCGAGTACCGTAACACCTTTAACATACATTGTAACGAAATGCATGTATAAATACAAAGCTTTTAATATAAAAAAGTAATAACAGAGTGAAAGATTTCAAAGTCAAATGGGAAATACATGTAGTAAGAAAACTGTACTATTCATGGTATAAACTATAAAGGTTATTCAATTGCTTGATATAGTCTTGTTACAAAATAGATATGTCTTTTTTTCAAACCCATTTTCCTTCGCAAACTTATATGTGTAGATTGCAATGTTTACTTATCTCATTGTACGGTGTAGAGTGTGGTGGTTTTTGCTGCCACTTTTCTACACCAATATTATTTGACTCTCGTTGGGAAACAGCGGGATTTTAGTGTTAGAGTGAAGAAAACTAAATACGAATGACAAACAGTTTAAACCCAGATCGGGCGCCGCGTGGGTTTAAACTGTTTGCAAATGTACTCTTAGGGTATTGAGTATCCCTCCCTACAACAGCTCCCTCCGTAACAAACACATTGTGTGTCTCCCATTCGGTGTTGTAGGGGAGGGTCGTAACTAATGTTGGTAGAACTTGTAGCCCGATCCGTTTTCATGGAATTTGAAATAAAATTTGGTTGAACTAAAACTAATTCGGTGTTGTAGAGAGGGCACACTGTGTAAACACTTTATAGATAGCATCATCTGGAGTTTGGAAACATTAAAGGCACGTCTAATAAAAGGCTTATAACAAAAACAAAAATTATTATAAATATTGCTTTAGCCTACATCATCATTTTTTTTTAAAGATATAACTTGTGAGAAAATGTTGAAAGATCGGGTTATATTATAGAGCCGATCAATTTGTAAAAAGTTAATCCGTAAAAGAAAACACATGCAAACAGCGCATGCCTAGAGTATATGTACATTTATCACATAAAACCGACTCTGGGAGTGTTATAAAGCCATTCAATAAACTATAATGAAATATCAATATTTGGGCTCCGGCCCTACCTGTTCGTCTACGAGCGCTGCATGGCGCTGGGCGCCAAATGACGTCATTTGCCATGGCGTTACTGTAAACAACGTCAAGTTTTGGCGGAAAATACATATGGCGGAGAGACGAAAAACTACGGATTCAGTTCACTTAAAAGTGTTTTAAAGTGTTTATGTGATAAATAGGATCTGACATTCGTGCTCATTATTTATCATTCTTAATAAACTCGTTGACTAAAACAAATATAACGCTCGCCAAGGCTCGCGTCATATTGTTTTAGTCAACTCGTTTATTAAAAATGATAATTAATGATCACTCATGTAAGATCCTCTATGTATATACAACACTAGGCGGCGACTCGTCAGGATCTGCACTGTTTGCTATTATGCATGCTACTTTTAAATCCTTATTCTAACACACTTCGCACACGCTCCTATATAAACAAAGAACGAACGTTTCGGTGTTTGATTTTTCAATAAAACACTCATAGCACGCACTAAAACGTTCTAACGTGACGTCATATGGCTTCGAAAATGCGTACGCCAAGAAATGTAGTGCTTCGGTGCAAATTAATATAAAAGTATGTGTTAGAATGGAAATAATAAATTCATACCAGTGTTTTATCTAACAATCGAGCACGGGTAGTCGTTGAGATGCTTGTAATTAAACCAGTCGGCCTAAAGGCCTCGTGATTAAATTACTAAGCATCTCAACTCCTACCAGTGTTCGATTGCATGATAAAACACTGGTATGAATTTATTATTTCTTAAGGAACCTGTAGGAGCTTTACGTTTCATTTTCACATTGCTTTAAGCAGTCACCTGTCTTAAACGACTAGTATTTGACACATTTTAGTGGTCGTGATAGAGAGGTTCTATTGTACAGGTAAAGAATAAAACATTTCCATGAATATTTTAAATTGAGTGTAAACAAAGGTTTTGTTGTGGGATTGTTTGGAAATCCTGTATATTTCTTTAGAACAATTATACCAAGTATAACAGATCTTGAGTGACCAATTTGTCAGAATTAATACTGATCATTAAAAGCAGATGGGATAGCACAGAACAGGTAAGTATTTCAAATTAAATACGCATTTGTTCGAAAACCTTATAACCACATGTCAAATAGTTTGAAATAAGATCAGACGCTCCGTAACCTGGTAGCTGATCAACCTCCAATATGTTTGCTAATCAGATCAAAACTTCTTGTTAAAATTTTCAAACGGTTGTTAATTATTTCTCCGTTCAATTGCACTGTGTTTGTGTTTAGTTTGTTTCGATTAAACGAAAAATAACAACGCCTTCCTATGTTTATAATTACAATAAACCCTACAAGCTATAGTACAATAGAGGCAGTGATTAAAAGAAAAATGACCCCTCCCTAAAACGGCCCTCCCAACAACCACTCCCTCCTTACATCGACCCTTACGGCTGTTCCCCAAACAAGACAAAATGTGTAACACTTTTACTGCTGTAATATCGTCTGCTTCAAATTGTCGTCTGCTGTTTTTTTCTCAAAATTACATTTTGATGGAATAAATATAATTACGGGTGACAAACAGCTTGAATCTAGATCAGACGCGGCGTCTGATCTGGATTCAAGCTGTTTGCAGATGTAAGCCAATTTCCCTCCCTGTAACGACTCCCTCTGAACAACGCACACAATCTTTGTCTCCCATTGGATGTGGTTGTAGAGAAGGACCACTGAATCCCGACTTAGACTCATTCACCGTCATAGTATCGTCTGATTTATGAACGTAGTATGATCTTCTTTGTTTTCAAATTTATATCTCTTTCAATCAGTTTTAAGCTTTATAATCTGTTCAGACGTCACCGTCTGATCTATATCTAAACTGTTAGCTTATGTAGCTAATATATGTGATATCGTCAATTGCAGTGAAAAAGTAAAATGAACAAAGGTAGAATTTAGTTCTGAAATATGTGCTGATTGGTTCGTTATGGTAGACAATTCCACTTTGAACATTTTAAGGTTTGTTTTCAAGAAAACATTTCAGAAAAATACAAGTTTTTGATAAAAACAACATACCCTGATCAGAGGGTTTCTTCAGGAATTCTCTGATCAGGGTTTGTACTGTTTGCAAACTACACATAATACTGGTTTCTACAATAGACAAAGTAAACCCCTTCACTGCCTTACCCCGAGCACAACAGTTGTTTTGCAAACAGTTTAGATCCTGATCAGACGCCGCGTCACGCGGCGTCTGATCAGGATTCAAACTGTTTGACACTCATTTCAATATCTTTTCAGTCAAAATAGCAAACAATTAAAATTTAAGAAATTAAAGCAGACGACAATTGTTTAAAACTGATGACGTCACGGCAGTGAAGGGGTTAAAGGTACATGAGACAGGCAGGGTAGGTATAATAGTACCAGCTTTATCAGACAAAGTTATAAAACCGATAAACTTGCATTAAAACTTTCAGTCGGGGGTAGTTTTTTTTTGTAAGTCTAGAGTTCTAATGTTGATAATATAAATCTCGTAAATTGAAAGGTTACATAAACTTTACAGTTTTGTTAGATCTCGCAGATTAACTCTTTCATCGACATAGGCGCAACTATTTGACCTTGCAAACAGGTTGGAGCCTGAACAGACGTCGAGCGATTCTGCGTCTGATCGGGATTCAACATATTGACAATCGGTATTGATTCATTAGTTATATTGGCCAAACAATTTACAGTGCTCCCTCCTTACAACGGCCCTCCCAACAACGACTCCCTCCTTACAACGACCCTTGTCGTAGTTCCCTAAACACGAAAGTTATGTCTAATGCTTTTACTGCTGCAATATCGTCTGCTTAAAATTGTTGTCTGCTGTTTGTTCTTAAGGTTACATATAAGTAGACAGTTTGATAGAATAAGTTTAATTACGAGTGACAAATAGCATTACGCGGCGTCTGATCTGGATTTTATGCTGTTTGCAAATATAAGCCAAGTCTTAATTTCCCTCCCTATAACGACTCCCCTCCTAGCAACGTACATAATATGTGTCTCCTATTGGGTGTCGTTGTAGAGGTGAGCACTATTATACGAAAACAATTATAGCAGACGATTTTGAAGCAGACAATAAATCAGCATGGTTAGGGTTGAGAGAAGACAAGACAAGACAAGGGAATTTTCGTTGCATTTTAACCTTAGTCAGCCGAAAGGAACCTTGATGATAATTGTGTCAAAAAAGTTTAGCTGCAGATCAGACGCCGACTAATCGAATACCTTTACGTCTTGTCTTGATCCCAATATTTGGCACTCTGGTCATATTCATTTTCAAAGAAAAAGTAGAACTATATTGACCTCTGCCATGAAATCATCTGCTTTCAAGAACTGCTATCTGCTTTTATTTCTAAAATTTATAGTTTATGTACTTTACCGCATGACACGGCGTCTGATCAGGATCCAAATATTCTTGCACATAACTATTGTACCCGGGATAGAGCAGTGAGGTGGTTAATGTGCGCATAGTATTGGCAGAATTGCCACAGACGATGGATTCCATTAAAAAACTCCAAAACAATGTCATCACTATTTCACTGCCAACGGCGTCAAAATGCGACTTTGCCAACAGTTTGGATTCAGACGCCGCGTTAACCATTTAACATTCGAATCGACATTTCTTAAATCAAAACAGCGTTGACGTTTAAATATTGCAGACACTGGCAATGGAGACGCTATTTTGGCGGTAGGAGGCTTCACTTGGCAGGGAAAGAGTTCATCATTTACGTCTTGCTATTGAGTAACGAACTGTAGAACCTCTCTATAACAACCACTAAAACGAAGGCTAATTGCTTGTATAAAAGACAGATGACAGCTTAAAGCAAGGTGACAGTAAAACAGAAAGCTCCTATAGGAGCTTTCTGTTTTACTGTCACCTTGCTTTAAGAAGTCACCTGTCGTAAACACCTTATAATAAACATAATTTAGTGGTCGTAATAGAGAGGTTCTACTGTATATCACCATTGACTAGTGGCGATAGCGGGATGCCGATAGACCATAAACAAAGAGTAGAAAGTTTCATGTAAATTCATAGATAATTCATTATGTAGATTACTGATAAATATCAAGGTAGTTTATATATTCTTTACCACTGATCATCGATAGATTGGAACGCGAATCTCGCTTCATGGTTTCTGGTCACAGATAATGATTGAAGCCCTTCACTGCCTTACCTCGAGTACTCCACGCAACGCGGCGATTGACAAGAATCCAAAGAGTCCAAACTGTTTGACGCTCATGTCAATAGTTCTTCAATCATAATACATCAAAGTTAATCTTGAGAAATAAAAGCAGACACCAATTGTTTAAAGCAGTTTACGACAATGTATCTAGAGTTGGTTTTTACAATATAATCCAAAATGACGAACAATACGGACGCAGGCGTAATATAGACAAAATGGAAGATATTTAGATTCTATGTCATCCTTTCCTAATTAGCGCGTTTAGGCTAAAACAGTTAATTCTATTGCAAACACTTTGGAAGCAGATTAAGCGTCGGGTAATAAGGGATTTTTCAAAAACAACAATTATTTGTTGTTTTTTAAATCCCTTATTACCCGACGCTTAATCATTTAATTATGTTTCTACATTTTATAACATTGGGATTTGCGTTTAGTTTCGTTTACATGGGAAATCATAATGGCCCTTTACTGCATGCTCTTTCAATTAATCTGGATCAGGCATCATGTCAAAGAGAACGTTTGTTCTAAGCATGTTTGTGTACGCACTGTTTGTCATTGTGCAATACATGTATATATATTGTTAAAGTCACCCCTAAATAGTCAAAAATGGACTATTCTTAATTGGAATTTTGATTTGTCCATTAAAAGTTTCATGGGTGAATGATATATGAAGTGCCATTGCATTTTCATACACGAAACTGGGAGTTAGATACTCTTGTATTTTACGACTTACTTTTATTTGAAACGCTTGAGGCAGGCTAAATTGAACAATTTCACACATAACGTGATAAAATTTCAATTTCAATTCAACTTCGTAATATTATGCAAGACTGGTCATAAATATCCAATGAAATTGTCATCTCAAATAACATGAATTGCTTTTGATTGTAGTGGAATGCCATCCATAATATACCTGTTCAACTTTAACAAATTCAACTCAAGCGACGAGTATACCCGCCGTTCACAAACAGTGTAAATGTACAAAGTAAACTTGTCCTATTCAATCTATGTAGATCCTGATTAGAGGACTCCTGTACCGTTTGTCATTTTGCAATGTATTGTAAAAATCATTTTTTAATTAAAAAAATATGTTTCTACACTGTTTGCATAGGATATGAGGAGTGTACTCGTCGCAAGTGTCCAATGTGTTAACCCTTTGAACCCTAGTCCCGCATTTAGGCGTCTTTTTCAAACAGTATACATGTGAAAAGTGCATTGTCCCATGCAAACAGTGAATACCCAGATCAGAGGGCTCCTTACGGAGCCCTCTGATCTGGGTCTTCACTGTTTGTAATAATACAAAATATTGACAAAAAACAACCCTTAAAAGTCAGAAATGGACTAGACTAAAATGGAAACTGGGTTTGTCCATTTGAAGTTTTAGGGAGGAAAGAGTTAATGTCCTCCTTTTGCAACACTGTCAATTCAGAAGTGCAATGAAATATAAGTGAACAAAGTGTATAATAATATAAGTGAATTTAGAAAGTGAAATCTTGTGTTCTTCTCCAGACAGAGAGGCAGACAAGCGAGTACTTAAACGAGCAACAGTCGCTGCTGAAAAGTTTAACCACTGCGAATCTTAAACCTTATTCTGCTGTAATGTCGTCTGCTTTGAAATTGTCGTCTGCAAAATATATTTTATCTAGATTTATACATTTTTTATGTAAAAAAGCTAAAGACGAGTGTCAGACAGTTTGGATACAGATCATACGCCGCGTTACGCGGCGTATGATCTGTCTCAAAACTGTTTGAAAATAACAATGAAGTCGCGATCAGCAGACAAAATGTTACTGAATGAGCGTCTACAGCCATCAGTATAATCAACAGCTTAACATAATTCATGGAATCTTTGTCTTATCGAGAAATTTCGCCATTAAAACTCATCAAACGATTAGCAAAACTTGAAAATATTCTATTAAAACCTGCTTTAACAATCGCTATGATGCAACGGGCTGTTGTTAACATGTAAGCTAGATGAACGTGAAGCAGAAAGTTCCTGTCAAAGCTTTCTGCTTCTCGTTGATCTTGCTGTTTGCCACCATCTGCCATGACAGCCACAATGAACCCTTTTCTGAAAGGTCGTAGCAATATTTCTGTCTGGATCTCATTGTAATCCTTCTGATTTAATTTGAAATAACCTTTAACTCAAAACGCCATAAATACGCATTTTTACAACTTAATTTATCCCCCGCCCCCCCACTGAAGATAATACTTCCGTTTTATAGTCATAAATACACAGAATAAGAAGTATTTTCTACATCCGAGCAGATGATGATTTAAAGAAGGTTGAATGTAAAGCAGAATGCGCCTGAAGGCGCATTCTGCTTTACTTTCAACCTGCTTTAAGTGGTCACCTGTTTTAAGAAATATGTAACAGGCTATGGGGGTTAATGGTTAAATGAAAATAACCTTTAAATAAATGATGTTGTCTGTGGCAATAATGTCAAGTTGTATAGACATTATCTACTCAAGGCTAATGTAACTCGTTGAGATTTCAAGACATGTGGCAGTCTAACCCTAATTAATTATGTATAAACATGCTCTTTGGGACTCCATATAGTGTTATCGCCTTTCTGCATCAAGATTCCCCCGGTAGTTACACTGTTTTATTACTCTCGGTTTTAACATGCACGGCAAACTTTGATGAAATGATTTGAAAACTATTTAAAACACTTAACTTGAGTTACTTTTTTCCACATAGCTCAGAAATTCTCTGAATTAAAGTGTATAGGCGCACAGACCAATTTCACTACAACTCACTCACCCGCTTCAAGGTATAGGTATATAAATGTTGTTTATATGCATAAAATTAACCGTAAATAGTCGGCTAACTTCACTGAGTACCATTTTGTGGTTTCACATTTTTGATCTGAATTCAGATGCGTTATAAAAGATAAAAAAAATCTTTAAAAAGTTCAAAATTGCTACTGTTAACAGTTTTATGTCCGATATTTATTTTATATTTTTATTATCATTGTTCATCGTCATGTTATAATCATTATTATTGTCATTATAATTGTCATTATTGTCATCATTAGACTCTATTATCATTATTATGTATTATTATTATTATTATTGACATCACCATTATCATCATCGCCATTAACATCGACAACAGTTTAGAACGTACTTCATTATAAAACTACATGTATACCAAACCATATGGGTTGAACTTTTATTTTCAAATAGCTTCATACATTAGATACAGACACATGGCTAAATTTGTCACGTATTGTGTAGAGCTCCACTTCATTAGTTAAATATTGATGTAATGACACACAGAAAAAACCTAAACGTCTAACTACAAGGCACTGTTTCACATAAGTATGACTAAAACTTTGTATCATTTCCTACTAGCTACAAACGGTTTACAGGATATGGTAGCCCTTTCGCTGCCAATATCTATAAAGGCTAACATAATTATGTAAACAGTTTGCAAACGCGGCGTCTGATCAGGATACAAACTTGTTGAAACCCTCATGGATCCTTTTCATGTCTGGTTAATACATGTATTCTAAACTTTAGATATAAAAACAGTTAATGAGCAGGCGTGTTATAGCAATACGTGTTTAAGACGGGTAATGATGGCATTTTAGCAGCGAAAGGGTTAAGAATGAAAATACAGTGATCCCTCCCTACAACGACCCTCCGAATAACGATTCCCCCTTACAACAATGATTGCCACTATTTCCCAAACAAGACAATTATATCTAACAGTTTCACTGCTGCACTATCAGACATAATTTTGAGTGACATACAGTTTGAATCCAGATCAATTCAAGCTGTTTGCAAATGTAAACCATGTCGTGCTCAGCTATTTAAGAATATCAATTTTCCCTTCCTATAATAACTCTCTCTGAACAACATACACTATTTTTGTCTCCCATATGGTGTTGCTGTAGAGAGGGAACTCTGTATTATGAATCGAAACGCATGTACGAACATTGAACATGTAGATCTACGTCATTTTTAAACCATTCGTTCAAGATGATGTTATCTAGAATCATGATAAACCCTGGTTTGATGTCCATTCAACAGAAGATTATCTAATTTCAAATCCATTCCAGCTTTCCTGTGTTTAACACTTTGAAGTAGAACCCATAGATAAGAAAACAGAGTACCCTTTGACTAGACGTAGTTGAGAGAACATTGTGCTATTGTTAACCCATTGAGTCCTAGCGACGAGTATACCCGTCCTTTACAAACAGTGGACCTGTGAAGGGTACACTTGTCCTCTGCAGACAGTTTAGATCCAGATTAGACGGCTCTTTAAGGAATCAGAATTTGATAATAAATGTTAAAAAACAACCCTTAATAGTAAAAACTAACATGACCTTTTTAAACTGTCCAGAATTGTCCATTCAAAGTTTCATAGGTCAATGAGCTATGCTGAAGTTTTCGTTACAGACTAATTACAGTAGAACTTCTCTATTACGACTACTAAAATGTGTCAAATATTAGTCGTTTAAGACAGGTGACTGCTTAAAGCAATGTGAAAGTGAAACAGAAAGCTCCTACAGGAGCTTTGTGTTTCACTTTCACATTGCTTTAAGCTGTCGCCAGACAATGAGCCTATTTTTAGTGGTCGGAGTAGAGAGGTTCTACTGTATTTGTTTTTATGTCGAATTTCAGGGTTGGTACCAGGAAGTATTTCAGTTAAAGTTGCACAAACAGTGCGACAAACACGATCGTAAGTCAAAACTTTTAAATTCATCTAATCTGATCCCCCCATCTAATTCTGTCTTGTGACATCTGTTTGGAATCGTCTTCTGAAGACTATTCCAAGACTATTCCAAGAGATGTCACATGACAGGACAAGATGGAGAAACAATAATAATTGAGAAATTTAGAATCTGACTTACGACAATATTTGTCGTACGACGTTTCGTAAGACGGATCCTTGACCCTCTTGAAGCCTTCTGATCTGAGTTAACACTGTATAGTACATTGTTAAATATATTTTCTTAACATGTGCTATATTCGCACAGAACGCATTTTAGCGGCACCGTGGTTCAATAGGTTAACACTTTCGCTGCCAAGCTCTGTATATGTATATGCAAACAGTTTGAATCCAAATCAGACGCCGCATAAAGCGGTATCTGATCAGGATCCAAACTGTTTAACACTCGTGTAGACCACATGCTTTTTAAATAAAACTGCCTAAAATATAAACTTTAGAAATAAAAGCAGACGATGGTTTGCGAGCAGACGTTATCATTGCAGTGAATGTGTTAGTCGGGTTATGACGTCATAAATGCAGTGAAAGGGTTAAGTTTAACTATATGGTATTTGAAAAGACATACCTGTGATGCGGTATGAGCAAAATTGTATATATTTTACGACTGTATGGTATTTTAAAGAGCATGTCACGGATACGATAAAAACATAAACTGCATGCTTTCAATAGCGAGCAAGCAAAATATTCCATCGTCAGTAATTTAATATAAGCAATAGTTTATGTTTCGACCAAAATGTATTTCAACAAATCGAATCCTAGCGACGAGTACAGACGTTCTTTACAAACAGAGTACAGTGCGCCCTTACTATATTGGCCATCTGAACAACGATTCCCTCCCAACAACAACGCGTGTCGCTGTTCCACAAACAAGGCGGCAATATCGTCTGCTTAAAATTGTCGCTTGCTGTTTTTCTCAAGTTCACATATTGGATACTTTGACAGAAAAAAACCATAATGGCCGTTGGCAAACAACTTGAATCTAGATCAGACGCCGCGTAACGCGGCGTCTGATCTGGATTCAAGCTGTTTGCAAATGTAAGCCAATTTCACTCCCTATAACGACTCCACCTGAACAACACACACACTGAACTTGTGTAAAAAACATTTTGTCCTTTGTAAATTCATGTAGTGTAGAGCAAGATCAAACTGTTAGTAAAGGAACCATTTGATCAGGAGCTGCAGTCAGCACTGTTAGTATTGTTTGTAGTATACGGTTAAACATCCTAAATGGTTAAATAGATTATACTTTGTTGTAAAACGGAATTGTCCATTTGAAGTTGCATGGGTAAATGAAATAACGAAATAAGCGAACAGTGCATGACTCAATGATTTAAAGCGACTCGCAACCAGATGGTGCATTAAAAAATAGTAATTTGTTAATATTTGTCAAACGCGTATATAAATGGTAAAGAATTAGTTTAGGATAAGAAATTCTGTTTAAAAAAATGTATTTCAATAAAAAAAAATATTGGTCTCTGGTGGGATTCGAACCCGGGGCCCGGCATTGGCGGACAGAAGGCAAAATAGGGGAAACCGCTTAGACCAATGGACCACGGAACTATCCGTTTATCTCGGATCGATTTAACGTATTTCAATGTGTAGCGATCGAAAGTGCATACAACTTCGTAATTCGGCTCGTGTTTATGTCTGAGCCCGTGTAGAGAAACAACAACTATACCGTCTACTAGTCGGTATAGAAAAACGATGGAAAATATCTAAAAATCTAAGATTCGGTGACGATTCTTGAGACTTTTTTTGGACTGATCATGTTTTTTTAATGTCAGAATCCAAATAATGCCACAAATTTGCTTTTATTTGAGTATTTTATTTTATTTTGACAAGTACACCATCCGGTTGCGAGTCCCTTTAAGTTGACATTATCTGTAAAACAGTGGTATTGATTTTAAGTATCATTTTCTTCAAAACACAGCACGAATATTTCATTTACTTTCCGTGGGTTTGGCGAAAATCTGGTCGTAGACCCTCGAGAGCTGTTTGCCCCCTCGTCTCGATTAATTGCGTAGTTGTTCATCGTATTAGGTGTATTGGCCCCTTTTACCAGCTCTCGGGGGTCTACGACCAAGTTTTAGCCAAATCCACGGAAAGAGGCGAAAATCGTCGAGCATGACGAAATCGTGCACTTCCAAATGATGTATCCAGTGAGAGACGAAACCGTCAAATGTAAGTGAAATTTTCGTGCAGTGTTTTGAGGAAAATGATGTTCAAAATATGGATTTAGCAGCATAATGAACTCTTTAAAGGAAATGACCTTGATTATCTGAACATTGCCAAATACAGCATAGACTGTACTATCTTTCTTTTTTGCACTGCCAAGTTGTTTGAACAAGTATGTTCCGAAAAGATATAATAAAAACACTCAGTAATTAAATGTCAATAACAGACAACAGGATTGGTTGCCATGGTAAATTAGATGGCGTCAAATGGGATAATATTGTATAGTTTAACCATTACTTGCTTGATTATCTTTTGCTTCAACGCATGTAGACTGAAAAGTAACTTAAAATGAGTTTAAAGCTTTTTTAATGAAGAGAAATTCAATTTGTATGATTAACAATTCTGCTCTTGATAAGACATCGATTCATTCGGGTCCGAAGGGTCAAGGACACATGATCGGAAACAGCAACATCTAATTGTATATATTTTAACCTCTCAAATAGCATACAACGAGTACAATGGGCATTTGCAAACAGTTTAGCTCCTAATCAGATCAAACTATTTGACACTTAAAACAGTAGTATTTTGTCAATTAACCTAACATTTAAACTTGAGAAACAAAAGCATACGACAATTGTTAAAGCCTTTGCCATTATGACGTGAATACCCGTCTAACACGGTTTTGAGCACATGTGAACTCTTTAATTAGTCTGCCTTACTTCAGCCTGCTTTAAGCTACCATCTGCTAAGTGTTATCAGATATTTATAATGGTTCATATTCACAACGGTATAAAATGTTACTATTTTATTCAATGAAGAAATAAATCTAAGGAATAAAAAGACGTATTCATATATAAAAGTTTTTACAGTATCCATTAGTTGTGTGGGCTAACGGGATTTACATTTTGGTTACTAAATTGTAACATAAACTGAAAGATTGAACCTTGACACTTCAGGTCAGTTTCAGGGTGCGAATTAACTCAAAAGAAAAATAAATTTATATCTAATAGTGTGTGCCGAACATTTAGAATTCCAAGTTGGCTTCTTTAAAAAAAGAAGCCAGGGAACCCGAGCAGTTTTAATGAAGTGACATGTATATGTGGTAGGAAACAAAACTATGTAGAGTTTGGGAAAAGAGTAATATATGTGAAAGGTATAATTGAGATTTTTTAGAAGATATTTTATGTAAAATGAACCTCTCTTTATATAGCGACCAGTAAATTGCGTTAACGTCAATTCTCGTATTCTCAGGGTTTCTCATAATCTCGTGCCTAACAAAATCAGATGAAACGGACATTCCTGACATCCAGAAATATATCAACGTTTTACTTCCGATAAATGTTGCATGGACCCATAAATCATCAATTAGATTTGAATTCTCTATTTTCGAAATTTCACATGTAAAACCTGTTGCACACTGTCATTTATTTAATACTTGTGCATAATTCAAATCTCAATAAACAAACAAAAAATGATGCCACAGATGCAGAAATTTTCTATATGGTAGATTTAAATTAACTCTAAAATACTTATCTGAGCTGAAAGAGTTTATCCAAAAAAACCTTGACAACCAATCAGAAGGCCAGAGAAATATAAGGGAAACATTTGACTGATTTAGATTAGGCAGGGTGGTATATTCAAACGTAGAAATGACCTAGATAAGATTTTATTATTATTATTTATTTTCATGTTATACTTTATTCAGAGTTTCTACTGACTTTTAAGCCACAAAGAAGAATTCTTAATAACAATTTATGTGCTTTATATAATAATCTAAGCTTAGCCCCGCGAGAATAGGAGACACCAGTATAACTGTTGTTTTAGACAGTTCGCTGTTTAACACAATGCTGCTTATAACACAAGGTGAAAGTAAACAGAGAACTCCAGTAAAAGGTTTCAATTTTACTTTCACCTTGCTTGAAGCTGCCTACTGTCATTCATACAATCAATTTGAATCAATTAGCGTTAGTTTAGTAGTTGTAAGCGACTTTTACCGCCGCCACACAAGCATTTAACATCTTTTGTAGTGAAGGTATGAGTATTATTCCTTATCGAAGTTATAAGTTCTGGTACGGGTTTTATTCCTAACCACAATATTTTTAATTTTCGTAAAAATTGGTTGCTGCGAAAATGTATGTAACCTAGTTTCAGGCATGCGCAGACAATGCATTTTTGACTGGTTGTACAATATTGCGCCAATTATTTTCACCGTTTCGCAAAAGGTAGAAGTTCCTTCCAAGAAAATGGCTGAAGGGGGGCTTCCAATAAAACCCTTTTCAAAAAGAATGACCATAAACTGCTTCTCTGTTCCGGGAGAAAATTAATCTTTAGTGAACTAATATTGTTTCTTCAATTTAGATTCATATTTTGATTTAGTGTTTACCGTAGAAAACAAAGTCTGTTTTACTAAATGGGGAAAATAATATACGAGTAGATCTACAAGCTTCTTTCAAGTTAAAACAAGAATGGTGTCACAGAAAGTGACATATGCTCCCGAGGTGTTTTGCCACTGCAACGTATTCATTTGGCTTTCAAGTAAAATCATACAGGTTATAATTTACTCCTTGTTGTTGTTGTGATGAAAATGTACAAAGAAACAAGATTTTTCTGGCTTATTCAAATGCATCATCACCATAGCATCATGACGTCATATTAATGTCACAATGCTATAACAAGGTTTGTCAATTGTCATACTGAAGCCTAATTTCTAAATTTAGAAATGATCACATGATCAAAGAGTTATGGTCAGTTAGGATGAGTTATCTCCCTTTCTATTCTCTTGAAATAATAAAGGATGAGTTATCTCCCTTTCCACCCGATTTTACCTCTGAATGAACTGTAAATGACATTGACTTTTGTCAGACATGACCCAAGTTGTTCTGAGTTCAAATGATTCTTGAGGTGAGTACAAATACCTAATATAAAGTTTCCATCCTATGTAATTCAAAAGTTATGACCAAGGTTAAAGTTGTGTACAGACAGACAGACAGACAGACCAAAAATAGTATGCCCCCGTCTAAGTCGTGCGGGGGGCATAAAAAGAGTAACAAACAATATACCAGTATTTCATAATGAACAAATTTACACTGAACCAGTAGTCCAGTAATATAATACACTTTGTTTTATCATTTAACTGACAGACAGTATTTAACATTACACGAGAAAACACTCGATGAAGTAACCATTCGAAATTGAAAAATACACTTTTTAAAGATCTTTGCCAACGGCTTTTGATCCTGGCCAGACCCGACATTAGGGAGTCATGACCAGGATCAAAGTTGTCGGTCACTATGACCCTGTTACTGTAATTATTAAAACTAGTTTTTTTTGTTTTAGAATACGAGATGATTGTAATACAGACGAGATTTATCTAGTATTGAAAGAAATCTATGAAACCAGCTGACAATCTACGTAGATAAAATGATTATCTACTCAGGATTAATGCGTATTGTTGATGTTCTTAACTCATTTTGGCGCTAAGTTGGTTTCGTCTGCAACAAATGTCGTCTGCTACCATTCTAAAGTGAGACATTTCTGAAAATTTCATTTCAAAACTGTAAAACTATAGCGCTTCCTCTCTACAACGACATCTAATGGGAGACAAAAAATATGTGCGTGATTCGGAGGGAGTCGTTATAGGGAGGGTAAATGGCTTATATTTGCAAACAGCTTGAATCCAGATGAGACGCCGCGCAACGCGGCGTCTGATCTCGATTCAAGCTGTTCGACACTCGATATTAAGGTTTTTATGTCGAAAGGTCCATTATGTACTTTTACGAAAAAACAGCAGATGACAAATTAAAGCAGACTGACGGTATTGCAGCCATGAAAAGGTTGGACAAAAAAGCATTGTCTTCTTTGGAGGAACTGTATTTATATCCTTGAATTTTGAAAAAAAAACCACAGGTCTAATAGCACGCCAAGTAATTTTGCGTCTTATCTGGATCCTACTATTTTGTAACGATTACCACGATTTCACCGTTATTTTGTAAGAGCTAAACTCATTTCTCACTACAAAGGCACTTAAGTATTAGCCTCTATCAGCATAGCCTTAGTTAACTATTCATTAGCACATAGCATTCTCTCCATTTCAAGACAACTCAGTAATTTGTTTTCATCGTGAATATATCATTTGAATTCATAAATGTATTTATGATATATATCATGTTGGGTAAAATATGAAGAAAAAAATTAGGTCAATCAAGATGGAATTTTCAATCGAAACTGAGACCTGGCTCCAAGGTTATAAAGCGTTTGAGCTGAGTCTGAGTGTGTTCTCGAGCATTTGATTGGTCAGATTTTAGCCTAGGCTCAAATCTGACCAATCAAATGCTTGAGAATGACTTCAGACTCAGCTCAAACGCTTTATAACCTTAGACCCAGGATTATTGGTTTGCGACCGCAGTCACAAGCCAGCATATATTCATTTCATTTATTGATACTGTTCATATTTTTGTCAACGTTTCGGACACGATTCATATGACAAAAGGTCCATAGTATCCGTTTGTGTGCGCGTCATCAAGGCATTTTTTCAAAATGATACGGCATACAGCGATAAGTTCACCGGAAAACATAAGTATGCAGCTGAAATTGTGTAAAGCATACAACAGTTTATTGGTTGTTTTAATGCTTGACAAAAGTAATGCAGAGGGCTCCCTTTGGTACGTTCTGCATTCATTTTCTTATTATTAAATTATGTTTAGGGAGCCATTTGTCTAAAATTGTCTCGATATTTTATTGAGTAAATGCATTGCCCTGGATCGACTGTACATTGTCAGCTATACGTCGTTAATCTTCTGATTATTGAAAATAATTACGATTTATTAAAAATCCAAATGGATATCGCAGTAAAGTCTGATCAGACACCGAGTCACTCTGCTTTTTATCTGAATTATTGTCATTTACTATTTTAGTACAAACGCGTTTAATTAGAGATATTAACGTCGATTTAAGGATGTAACCATTTCACATTATCACAGAGACTACAGTTGAACTGCAAACTGTTTGGAAAAAAGTTCAAAAGTTTGTTTATGGTCCCAACGTTTTGACACTCATATCTTAATTTCCTAATATATCTGCTATAACCGAATCACTCCATAAATACGCATTTTACACCTTTAATTTATTCATTAACAAACATCACTCCACTTCATAAGTCATAAATGTGTTCCGTAAGAAATATTTCCTATATCCTCTCAGTTGGTAGCTTAAGCAGGCTGAAAGTAAAGCAGAATACTACTGAAGAAATATTCTGCTTTACTTTCCACCTGCTTCAAGCAATCATCTGTCTTCAACATTGAAAGCAATATATGGAGAGTAGGGTTTCTGTTGAGGTCAACATTTGAACAAAATGAATGTGTGAGTACTTAGAAGATGATTTGGTTAGACCTGTTAATTATAAACCGGACAATCCTTCCTTTTAACCCATTTGTGCCCACGATCCAATATATGGGACATAGACAAACAGTGTAGACTCTGATCAGACGCCGCATTTTGCGGCGTCTGATCAGAGTCTACACTGTTTGCTGATAGGAATTTCAATTTTAAAAAAAATGAAAATGAAAATTTTGACCTTTGATAAAAATGGCCTAATCAACTATATAAACATGGAAGAATCCACTGGGCGCAAATGAGTTAAAAGAAATTTCTATTTTTAAAAAATCCATCTCCTGCTTGAAAAAGGAAGCAAAACACCTAGCTAATCAAGGCTGATTCATTTAGTGAGAAAGTAAACATTTCTTAGAAAATGTCATATTCTACATTTTATTGCACAGCTTTTGTGCTATGTTTAGTTTAACTCTTTGCATGCTAGCAGCGGATATATATGCCACAGTGATTACCTTTGCAAACAGTTTGGATTCAGATGAGGCCGCATAATACATGGCGTCTCATCAGGATCCAAGCTGTTTGACAGTCTGACCACGTTTTGAAAAGAAATTTAGAAAATTCGATTTTAGAACAGTAGCAGACAACAATTGTTGCAGACGACAAAAATACCCAGCATGCAAAGATATAATGCGGAAGTGAGGATAACTGGATGACGCGGAAATGTTATGAAAAATGTTGAAGAATACAAAAAAATATGTTTTATGTCGCAATATATCTGTCAACAATATTGCTACAAAATCAAATTAATACATCGCATGAGACTATTAAACAGAATGCTACATGTGGGTGTAGTGCAAAAATTCATGTAAAATGTGAATAAGTATGTTTTATTTAAGCAAACTATACCGGTTTTCTTCAAACCAGATTGAAATTTCGATAATAAAACATTATAAATATATGATTATTATATATGTCAACGTTGGGGTTGGTTAGAATAATCAGCTGCACGTACAATAGCACGCGACCAGTGCGCGAATGCGAAAATTGAGACGCTGAACGAACGAGCAAAATAAAATGAACATGACTGAATGGGAAAACATGAGACGAACATAGATCGTAGAAATAACATTAATTTTGTTGTGCACGAAATTTCAGCACTAGGTAGTTATATGTTGTATGATGTTAACCCTTCCAAATGCAATTATGACCACTAAAAGAGGAGTAATTGTTTGTTTTAGTTCCCCGTTCAACAGATATTTGAAGATACGACCATTGGCTATTGTGGATGTCTATCGCTCAGAATGGCGGACATGTTGACCATTTTCAAATGATTTTGGTCTGCCACATTACCTTAGTAGCAGGTATCCAGGTCCTGCCATTTGATGTGCAGAATACGTTTCATGCGTCTCTGGATGATGTTGAGGATTTTCACATGTCATGTGTATGTGGTCCATGCCGCCCTGCTACACCCCCATTCCCCAATATTTACATTCGTCCCGCATTGTCCTTATATAACAATATTCTAAAAAGAGACTTGCATATTTCAATGAATGCTCACTTAAAATCCAGTTCTAGCCGACTAGTTTAGGGGCGGAGCTATACTGATCACTTTCAAATCGATACAGAGACGTCCGTATGGTAGGCGCGGTTAACGCGGAGTAATCAAGTATGGCGTGTGAGTAAATCGGTTTTAAAAAACGCGACTTAAATTTAAGATGCTTATCATACAAGTATTTCGTAAATTCGTGTGCTTTTAGATATCTCAAAAGGGATTTTAAACATAACGAGAAAGTTTACCGGTTAAAAGTCTAAATTTATCCAGTAAATATAATATGTGATTGGGACTAGTTTCAGTCCATATATAGAGATCGTTACTACGATAGCAACGCATAGAAACGGGCAAAGTGTCTATTAGAACGGTTATGTACATTTCTGGTTCATTTCTCAGCTCACGATGGAATATAAATATAAGAAATAAATTGCGTACTTCCGTTATTCATGAGCTGATGGCACTTCCATGCTTTTACTAGCAAAGTTAAGCGAGAAGCCCTTCGGGCTTCACGCACTTTGCTAGTAAAAGCATGGAAGTGCCATCAGCTCATGAATGCCGGAAGTACGCAATTCATTTCTTAAATAAAACACCTTTACGCCTTTGGTTTTTATGTATTCCTCCACTGCAGAAAACAGCTCCAGTTTATATTCATGGATATGTACCATAAATATACTCGCTTTTAACGGATCCCAAGGGACTTGATGATTTACTTCGCTCTAAACATTATTCGCTATATCGCTATTACGAAATTCGTTATAAATTTTTACCCTGGTTTGCGACTGAACTTTATATTCAGTGCCATATGGAAATGCGTTGCCATAATACATCTACTCGATCACATTCTATATTCATACACTAGTTATTATTTAGCTTTTACTACAATTTTAATCTTAGAATACAATTTACGATCTATGTCACATCTTCAAGCGAGAAAAAGGAAAAGAAATATCGGCAGCGATAAAACTATTTGTTAGCGCATATGCCGTGTAGTCTCTTAAATGTCCAAGACACCAAACACGTAAATATACTAGTGTGTACGGTTTGACTAGCACGTGAGCTGTCATATGCTCAGTTCACTTGTGTTGTTATTGATATTAAGGAATTATTATTCCGTGTTAATATAACTGAACTCTAATTTAAATCATTGAGATTCTGTTTACTAATCTCCTGCTTCAGTTTATTTATTCTTTTAAACATCCAATCAAACAAGTCGAAATAATCAGACCCGGTTATGTAAATGACACGACAATCGGTTTCTGCTTTACTTTCAGCCTGTTTTACGTGGTCACCCATTTTAAATACTATAAATCAGCTCTGGGGTAGTGGGATACAAGACAATACATGATACATATGCTTCGTAGATGCCAAGTTTTGTCTTTTTTGAAAGGCTTGAATTGCTCCAAATCTTTTCCCAGTTTGGCCATAATTTCAACAACATTTTGGAATCCTTTGCAATACGTCTCTAACTATCTGGCATTAGACTTGCGGCAATCTCTACAACATTTGAATGTAGAATTCTGTTGCCAGAAGGAACTCGACCTTATTCGAAGGAGCTCTGTTGAAGTAGCAATAATACGGTTGTCTGCCACACAGTTAGGTCGCTGAGAACAGGTTTGACTGTGTGTTCTTTAATGTAACTTTGACATCAGTGAGAAGAACTTAATAAGCTTTAGCTTCCGTTCTAATCCTATACATATAGATATATTGTATATATTATGATATTCTGTACAAACTCTGAAACAAATATGTTCAAGCTACATGTAATATAATAATAACTACCGAGTAATAGAGAATAAAGTCAACTTTGGTTTGATCTTCTATACATGTGTCCAATGGCAGTCAGGATTTGTCAATAATGAAATCTTTGTTAGTGAACATTCCATATCCAATCAGTTTGGAGGCAATTTCGATGCGAATATCAAACTGTTTGAAACCTGATCAGACGTTGTGTCACGTGGTGTCTGATTAGGTTCCAAACTGTTTGCAATGTCGCCTTTTAGCGCGTTTAACGACGAAAGGGTGAATCAATTTTCTACCAAGCTTCTACCAAGCAGGGCTTATCTGATATATTTTGCAGCAATAATGTTTTTAAGCAGTATTACTACAGTAGATACAGTGGAGAAAACGTTATTCTTTCCAGTTTAACGCAAACGAAACGCAAACGCAAATCACTTTTGGCCAATTCTAATAATTTATGTTTATCTTGGTGGCAAACAGTTTGGAGCCTGATCAGACGCCGGGTTACCCGGCGTCTGATCTGGTTCCAAACTGTTTGCAATAGAAAAAATAGATTTAGCGTAAACGCGTTTATTGGGAAAGAATAACGTTTTCTCCTCTGTAAGACGTTATTCTTTCCCAATAAACGAACTACAGCTAAAACAATCATTTCGACTGAGGCGTCTGATCAGGCTCCAAACTGTTTGCCGTTCATGTTAAAAAGAATAGTTCCATTTGTCAAAAAGTTGTCATTTTCTACATTTCATAGCGATGTGTTTCAGTTTCGTTTGCGTTTAAACGGGAAAGAATAACGACTTCTCCACCGTTAGCAAGGATAGGGGTTAAAATATCAAGTATATCTATAACCATTAACAATTTTATGATTGTGCAGCTCTTCAAAAGATGTAATTGACTTAAACCGGATTATGTAATATCAAAACCACTTATCGACTGATCCTGGCAATCTTTGTTTATGGTCGTCTGCTGTTCTTTATCAAGACAAATTCCTCTGAAAATTAATATGTCTGACTAATTTTTCATTGAAACATGTAACATACACTTTCTTAAAAGGTTCATGCGAACTTTTTTCGAACATTGGAACTTAATTGTTATCCTATAAATACGCCCTTTTATGCCCTTAATTTCATTCATCCACTGAAGAAAATATGTCCACTTTATACAGTTATGAATATGAACCATAAGAAATACACGTAGTTTCTTTATATCCTACCAGATGGTAGCTTAAAGTGGGCTGAATGTAAAGCAGAATGCGCCTTAAGGCAGTACACTTTTTTCTTTGCAATCAAAGTTTTTGAGCGTATGGCATTTAATGCAAAAATAGATTTGCCTTTTTGAAAACCAAATTGGTTTGGTATTATTTAATCGTATTTTAGTGATCATTTAGTTAATCTATATAAAAGTACTTGAGAATATGTTTTAGCAATGATATTTATCAACGTTATACAACGGTATGCAAATAGTGTAGATCCTGATCAGAGGGCTTCTTAATGAGCCCTCTGATCAGGATCTACACTGTCGTTTTGACGCAAATGGTAAAATTGAACTCCAAAAGGCAAAACTGGACTAGACTAATTTGAATCTTAGAATTGTAAATTTGTGGTTTCATGAAGGAAATGGTTAAACGAGTAGGAGTGACCGAAGTTCGACTGTTCTTATACATACATAAAGCTCAGTGTTTAATGGTCACTGAAACAAATTGGAATTACACAAAACTGACAGAAAATCCACAACAAATGTTATCCAGAACGGCTTACAGTGTACCCCAGTGAACCCTGATGACGCATATATGTGTCACTTACAAACAGTATACTCATATATATTGCATTGGTTCTATGCAGACAGTGTAGATCCATACCATGTAGCTTCTGTAGGAGCCCTCAAATCTGTTTTCATTATTTGTCATTTTGCAATAAATATTGTCTTGCGATTCCCACAAAATAAGGTGTGTTTGTTGGTAAATTTATATATTTGCATACAGTGAACCCCGTTTATTATGAACACAAGAATAAATTTAGTTTTTGTACCAGTAGGTTATTACTTAAGCAAGCTGAAAGTTAAACAGAGAGCTCTTGTAGGGGCTTTCAGTTTTTCTCTCATTTTGCTTTAAGCCATCACGCGTCTTTAATGCGAGCAATTTGTCTTCGTTTCGTTGGTCGTACGAGACTAAAGAGAGGGGTTTTAATGTACTAGAGTTTTGAGCGACCGCATATATTCAGCTTTCAAAGAGTTCTCTGAATTCAATAATTCATTGAATCGTTCCTGGATGGCTATCAATTCAATGTCGGTTTCAATGAGACAGAACGCATAGTTCACATGTAATTTTAATGGCATTTTCCAAGCATATCAGTAAGCTGATAGTTTCAAACTTCGGTTTACTTACATAATGATACAGTAACAAAGTTTGATATGAATTATATAGGATTCGCTCTGACATTGGTCCATATATTTGTCTTTGTTTAGATGAAACCCGATTTCTAAGCTATTGCAAACTGATTAGAATTACTACCGAAGCATGTGGATATAAAACCGATATGACATGTGTTTGGTATGTAGTAAAGTCTAGTTAGTATAGCCACATAAATAAAGACGCGTTCGTAGTTTTAAAGATATGTCGTAGTTTAAAGTAGGATGTAAGTGAAGCAGAAAGTTCCTTACAGGAATTTTCTACTTCATTTTCATCTTGCGTTATGCAGCCGACTGTCTCAGTCACAAAAACAAGCTTCCATTTCACTTGCCGTTCAAGCATGTTCTTATTGTATATGGTTATCAAATGTTTAGACATTTATACAAATAGTCTGAATGTTATTGACACTCTTCATAGACTAGAAAATCTCATTTATGGTTAAAGAGCATTATATCCGTGCAGAAGAATTTGTTTGTCTAGAGCCGCTACAAGAGAAAGTTTTACCATTGACATGAAAAGAAACATGTTCAAACCTACATACAATTTTTTTTATTTTTTTTTATTATTTTTTTTTTTTCTATTTCTATTTATATATATCTATATGTTATGGGTATATATATATATAAGAATGGTTCATTCTTGTTGGTACATTTCATTGTTACAGCTAGGCGCGCTGCCGTATCTGACCGAGTATGTGTATGTCTGACTGTGCAATCTGTTCACTGATTATCTATCTCTCTCTCTCTCTATATATATATATATATATATACCCATAACATAACCTTAGACTTTTGCGATGTTATGTAAGAAATGTATTGTTAAAACGATCTGCATGTACATTTATATACAGAATTGTAAAGTCTTGGAAAAATAAAATAATAAAAAAAACCTACATACAATGGTAGAACAATATACATACATGTCCAGCGAAAAGTGCCATCTTTCATAAGTACGTGCGTACAGACAGACAGACAGCAGTGACATGTATCAATACATTCATACATTTATACCTACTGTATACGTAAATAGTTCTACAACTTGTCATTTCAATATTGATACCCGGCCGCTTTCAATACTTTAATTCGAAAGAAAATACCTTAATTAAAGCAGGCTGAATTATTTACTGGTACATTCGCAAAACTCCTTAAAAGTAAAAGTCAAAATACATGTACCTATAAATCAAATTTGAGAAATAACAGCAGACGATAATTTTTTAAAATCCTAAGTCACCATCCAGTAATAGCAAGTGACAGTAGTAATCAGTTTTACTAATCATGCGAGACTTGGATGGCATTTGCGAAAAGTTTTGATCCAGATAAGACGCCGAGAACATTGGCGAAGACGTTATTTATTCCATTTTATACGGAACTATACGTATACGTAATGCAATAAAACGGAGAAAATAAGAATGTTCTGAAAATGTTGACAATTCGTTTTAATCTGAATAGCAAACAGTTTGGAGCCTGATTAGACGTCGGATTTTACGGGTTATACCTTATCTGGCTTGCAAACTATTTGCAATGGACACAAACGCCATCAATTGAAATAATGTTTCCATTGTAATTGTCTTATCAGGATTCAAGTTGTTTAACACTCATCTTTGTAATAAAACTCAATTTGAACATTACAGCAGACGATACTTTTAGAGCAGACGATATCAGGACAGGAGGATGGTTATTTCATATTTGGCGGGAAACGAGTATTACAGGGCTCCCTCTCTACAACGACACTCAATGAGACAAATATTGAGTTCGTTGTTCGGAGGGAGTCATTATAGAGAGAAATTGGCTAACATTTGCAAACAGCTTGAATCCAGATCAGACGCCGCGTAACGCGGCGTCTAATCTGGATTCAAGCTGTTTGTCACTCATCATTAATGTCAAAATGTTTATCATGCAACTTTGAGAAAAAACAGCAGACGACAGTTTTAAGCAGACGATATCGCAGCAGTAAAGGCGTTAGACATAAGTGTCCTGCTTAGGGAACTGTGGCAAGTGTCGTTGTAAGGAGGGAGTCGTTGTTGGGAGGGCCGCTGTAGAGAGGGGGCACTGTATATATAATGTAGGCCATAGTCAGAGGGTTCTTGACGGAACCTTCTCATCAGGGTCTCAACTGCTTGCCATGATTATAAATACCTTTTAAACAAAACTCGCACGAGTCAATGAAAACTGGTAATTACATTGTACTTAGAAAATGGGCGAGTTTGTTTGGAATGTCAGCAATGTAAGGGTAAATATTGTAAAAGAGGTCATTCGTCATTATTGTGACAAATGATGAAAGAAACATAACCACGTTGTAAATATATTCTATTTATTCTAGGTCTTGATCAAGTTACAAAGAAACATGTGGTTGACCAGTTTAGTTTTCTTTGCTAAATTAGCATATATATTAAAACCATATCAGTAAATTTGAACGGATATATTAACTCTTTGACTGCCGATCACTATATAAATTTGACTATTACTTGCAAACAGTTTTGATCCAGATCAGACGGCGCGTTACGCGGCGTCTGATCTGGATCAAAACTGTTTGATGCTCGTTTTTAAGTTTCGTCAATTTAAAAATGCATAGATCTTGATTTGTTAAATTTGCAGACTACACTTTCAAATTTAAAGCAGACGAAAAAAGGCAGAATAATGGTTAATGAGTGTCATGATAGATGAGTTGTATTAAACAAAACGCGATAAGTCGACAACAGAATCAACTGAATATATACAGTCAGCTTTGTAGACGTGTATATGTGTCATTTACAAAATATAACACAGCGCTTCCTCTCTACAATCACACCCATTGGGAGACAAATATTGTGTGCGTTGTTCGGAGGGAGTCGTTATAGGGAAGGAAAGTGTTTTACATTTGCAAACAGTTTGAATATGATATGGATTCAAGCCGTTTGTCATTCGTCATTAAGTTCTTTTCTGTCAAAATATCCAATATGTAACTTTGAGAAAAACAGCAGATAACTTTAAGCAGACGATATTACAGAAGGAAAAGCGTTAGTCATAATTGTCCTGTTTAAGGAACTGCGGCAAGGATCCTTGTAAGAAGAGAGTCGTTGTTTGGAGGGTCGTTGTAGGGAAGGAACACTGTGAAGAGTACATTGTTCTATGCAAACAGTGTGACTCTATTCGCAAGACACTGTACATAAAGAAATTCCTGTAATATAAAAAATGAACTAGACTTAACTCGAAACTTGAGTCGTCATTTTAAAGATTCAGGGGAGAATGAGTTAGGCGACCACTCCATATAAGCGTAAAAGCTCCATATACAGTAGTGGTGTAACAATACGGCAATATATTGTTATATTGCAATACGCCTCTTCCCAGTTAATATTGAAATACGGTTTTACCGTATTGCTATATTCTATATAGTATTTGAGCACATGCGAGAGGGGATTCCCTATAAATTTGAATGCAATACTGTGACAATTATGACATTCACAGCAAATGTCTCTTTTAACCCTTTGAACCCTAGTCCCGCATATATGCGTCATTTCAAACAGTGTACATGTGAATAAGACACTTGTCCTGTGCAAACAGTGAAGACACAGATCAGAGGGCTCCGAAAGGAGCCCTCTGATCAGGGTCTTCACTGTTTGTCAGTACTGCCAAATTTGACAAAAACAACTCTTAAAAGCCAGAAATGGACTAGACAAAAATGGAAACTGGGATTGTCCATTTAAAGTTTCAGGGAGGAAAGAGTTAACTTGGACCCTCCCTAATAATTAAGGCACTCCTTTTATCCTTTCAATGCTATGAATAAGTTTCCGATGCTAATTTCTATCTAACTTTTGTACTTAGAAGTGACCACAATATATTGCAATATTTTGCAGTACAGTTCCTCTATATTGCAATTTATTTCAATTCGGGTTTCTTTCTATAGCTACACCCATAATATACAGCATTAATGCCCAAATCGCAATCTCCTAAAAATGTTATCTGTATTAGTTCTACCCTGTATAAAGCATTGACTTATTTTACGAGATTCCCACACGTCTTCAATCAGTAGTTGTCGCTTAACACAAAAGTGTAACAAATTTACACAATAAAATTCTACCAATAAGGTACGATAGTGATGTTAAGGAAAGGTGACAGGTTAAAAGAGGACAAAGGTCAAATAAATATATTCGGATGTTTTCTGTTTTGTTCTCGTTGTACTTTGAGTAGTCGTTTGCCATAACCTTCCCTATAATAATTTTTTCAAATGGACTATTGGACAAATGGACTATTTCATTTTTGAAAAGAAAATCGTTTTAAGGATTATTCTGATAAAGCAACATTGTTTGCAGAGTGTACATATTCTGGTTTCCAACTTGCATAGTAGGGTTAAATACAAGGGGCATTTTTAAGTAGTGGCAACTGATCAATAATTTCAAAGAAATAGGTGCAAAATGCATGTGTGATATATCATTTTAAAGAACAGCTCTTTGCCGACAAGATGGTATAACGCACGATAATATCACATAAGTCAATAAGTCACAATATGAACTTAAATGACCCCTACTCCAGTACACTTGATCTTTTTTTGCGTATCATTGAGGTATACTTTTGAACACAATTTGATAGCATTGCTGCTTTATTATTTTAACCCTTTACCTCATAGCCTGTTTTTAGTTTTGAAGACAGATGACCACTTAAAGCAGGTTGAAAGTAAAGCAGAATGTGCCTTAAGGCACATTCTGCTTTACTTTCAGCCTGCTTTAAGCTAAAATCTGCTAGGCTATATAAAATATTTGTAATGGTCATTGTTCATGAGGGTATAAACTGGAACTATTTTCTTCAGCGGAGGAATAAATTAAATACGCTAAAAGTCGCTTCTATGGGGGAAAGGGTTAAATAAGTTTGTGAAACTTTCTGTCAAGGATAATCAGACAATTATGCACACAATTCACAGTTTTAAATCATTTTATTTATAGAATAAAAATTATATAATGAAATAGAATAAAATAAATAATAATAATAAATTAAATAAATTAAAAATATTAAAAATACTCAATTTTTATTTTAAACCAGGCTATACTTAAAGTCATTGAAGTCGATTTTTATGTTTTAAAATCAAAATATAGATAAACCGATCTAGAATAAAATGTATAGCGTTCGAAAACACATGTCAAGTGTTTTCATAGGAAAAATAAGCATTGTTGTTTTTGAAAAAATTATATCTAAGACAGTTAACCCGTTCAATGGTAATGACACATTTTATTTACATTAAAAACGAGACATAAACTAATATGTTTCAAAAAAAAAAAAAATTATTACGTCAAAAACCAATTGCTGAAAAGTGCTACGTTCTAGTGTCTTAAAGTAGGGGTCATTTAGGCTCATATTGGGATTTATCGACTTATGTGATCTTATCGTGGGTTGCACTATCGTGTCGGCAACGAATTGTTCTTTAGAATGATATACCACACATGCACTTTGCACTTATTATATTGAAGTTATTGCTCAGTTGCCACTACTTAAAATGCCCCTCGTATAGTGGACATACGCCGTAAACATTTGTTTTAGAGTTACAGTGGAGAATCTGTTATTCTTTCCCAATAAACGCGTTTACGCTAAAACTATTATTTGCAGTGCAAACAGTTAGGAGCCAGATCAGACGCCGGGTAACCCGGCGTCTGATCAGGCTCCAAACTGTTTGCCACCAAGATAAACAAGAATTATCAGAATTGTCCAAAAGTTGTACTTTTCTACGTTTTAATAGTGCTTTGCGTTTGCTTACGTTTGCGTTTAAACGGGAAAGAATAACAGATTCTCCACTGTAACCCCTTCATTGCAGTACCCTGAGTACAATGGTTATTTGCAAACAGTTTTGCGGAAAGCGACGTCTGATCAGGATGAAAACTTTTTGACACTCGTTTCAATATTTCTAAGTCAAAATACCAATTTGAGGCAGTGAATGGGTTTAAACGTGACTAAGTCACTTTTAACTTATTGATGTGTACGTTCGAGTTCAGCGAATTCGAGTTTTTCGGGACTGGACTGAAGTAGAGACTAGGTTTGAACTGTTTAGTAAATCTGTGTACATATAAAAAATGGCAATCTCAAACACACAGATACTGTTAATACAGTGGAGAATCTGTTATTCTTTCCCAATAAACGCGTTAACGCTAAAACTATTATTTGCAGTGCAAACAGTTTGGAGCCAGATCAGACGCCGGGTAACCCGGCGTCTGATCAGGCTCCAAACTGTTTGCCACCAAGATAAACAAGAATTATCAGAATTGTCCAAAAGTTGTTCTTTTCTACGTTTTAGTGATTTGCGTTTGCGTACGTTTGCGTTTAACGGGAAAAAATAACAGATTCTCCACTGTACCAAGCAAATATAATGCAAAAAGTTTCCTTTATTAGTTTTCTGCTTTACTTTTTAACTGCATAAAACTGCACACTTTAAATAAAAGTTCCTAATTTTCCTCTTTTAGGTGACCGCAGTACACTGGTTGTACTGTTCTGTCCAACTTCGATATCTCGTACCCGCTTAACTCTTTCCTCCCTGAAACTTTAAATGGACAATTCCAGTTTCCATTTTAGTCTAGCCCATTTCTGACTTTTAATGGTTGTTTTTGTCAATGTTTGGCATTATGTCAAACAGTGAAGACCCTGATCAGAGGGCTCCTTTCGGAGCCCTCTGATCTGGGTCTTCACTGTTTGCACAGGACAAGTGTACTATTGACATGTACACTGTTTGAAGAGGCCGTCTATATGCGGGACTAGGGCTCAAAGGGTTAAGTCGACCTTATCCGTGTTTCTATAGCTGAATTTCAATATTTCAAACTCGCTTGAATAGAACATATTCGTATTAAGTTAAAACGTTTGAGAAACTGATATATACGACTTGAGCGAGTTCGAGATATCGAATGTTGTTTGTTAAATGTTATTCGTTGTAGTTGAATACATACCAATAACTGGTGCTTTTTTTGTTCGATAAAATATTAGCCGCGGATGAATTAATATGTCGTCTAGATGCAAATACTAGTACAAAGGCTCATGAAATAAACCTCGAAGGACATGGCTATTATATGCCATACTCTCTAGTTCGTCACGTGTAACTTAGTAAGCCATGTATAAACTGTAGCAATATTTGACAAATGAATATGCCTTCTATCACGGGGGATATTTGAAACTACAAATCTATATGCAGTTTTGCATAAAAACAATTTAACAAACATTAACCCTTCGCCTGCCACTGACGACTATAGCTCCATATGCAAACAGCTTGGATCCGGATGAGACGCCGAGTAACTCGGCGTCTCATCCGGATCCAAGCTGTTTGACACTCGGACAACATTTTCAGCAACTTTTAGCAACTTTGAAGCACTTTGAAACTTGAAACAGACGAGAAATATAGCAGACGACAATTTATTTGGCGGGCTAAGGGTTAACTATGTAAACCAGAATATGCCCATAATTACATTATTGGCTGTTTGAATATAAACCCGATCCTGCCGTGTCTACAATAAAACGTGTGATAATAATTTGTACTTTATATGGCTAGAAGCAACATACTTTGCTTAAAGCTGAACTAAAGAATTTGAATTGATAAGGAGATTTACGAAAAAAAAAATAGAATCACAAATTCTTAATTGTTTTCTGTGCTTAACTAACAAAAGGGTTAAACTTGTGAAAAATTGTCAGCTTATGTTGCTTTATAGAGCTGTTATTAGAAACTATTTCTAAAACAATGAAACTAATATCACAGATCATGATAAGAGGGTTCCATAGGACAGGGGTCCTGATTTTTTGCCTAAAATACACTGTTTGTAAAGGATGCGTATACTCGTCGATAGGGTTCAATGGGTCAGGTGGTCGTATAAGCGGATATATACAGTAAAAACTCGATTCTACGAAATCTTGTTAGTTCGAAAATACCCATATTTCAAAGTTAAAACGTGGCTTAGCCACGTTTTAACTTTGAAATATGGATATGTTCGACTTATGCGAGATCGAAATTCAACTTAGGAAATACTTGCATGATTGATTTTTAAAGCGAGTTCGAAGTATTGAGATTAAACTGTACTGCCTGAATGTTAAGCAGTGTCAGCAAAAGCTAAATAATGCATGGTTAATCCATAAACTCGTTTTACTGAGAATGGGGGTAATATATAAAATGTCAGAATTCATAGATTCTAATATTTCAGACTTGATTGCTCATAACATAACTGAAGCAAAAATAGATTAAAGCTTTAAAGGCTATTAAACGCGCAAATTGAATGCGACTGGTTGCTAAATAATTATGTTATATTTACATGCACAAACTTGAATATACTCATATATGTAGTGAAATTGGACATAGCGAAATATTGGATATAACAAAAAAGAAGTATTCCCCATCTTTAATGTAGGTAAAGTAAACTGGACCTAAGTTAACAAAATTTGGATATTATGGACAGAACTGAACAGAAAAACCTTTTATTTCCATGTCCGCTTACACTTGGTAACAACAGGGCTTTATATAGCCAATTATTTACATTTCATGGGTATGAACATATATAAATAGCATTGTCATGCACAATGTTATTTGAAGATGATCAACAATTATTGTCTATCCATATGTATACAGTATTGAGTATTCTAAGATGATATTATGGGATATCTTGACAGTCTACCTACTAATGAACGAAAGAAGACGGTCGTGAGGACTTCGTAATAAGCTAGATTCACTGTAATGCCATTTCAATCACAGGTACTTGACACATACTTTATTATCTATGAACCCCCTCCCCCCTTAAAAAAAAAAAAAAATTGTTTTTTTTTACTATACTTCTATTATAGATACAAGGTAAACAGCGCAATTCGACACCTAGTCTTTACTATCGACTTAAACTGATGCTAAAATAGACTCGATCGCCGATATTCTCTTGTGGTACCCTCGGGAAATGATTAATTTATCACTATCTACTTTTTATTTCATCAAATTCCGTCAAATAACGCCACAGTACGTGAATTATAACGAAAATAAGCTTCAAAAAGTTTTATGTCGTTCTCTTGGTACAGAATTTATTGCCCAAAATAAGGGGTAATCTAGTCGGTTTGCACATTTAACGGCCTTTACGGCTGGAACTTTCACCTAATTTCATTAGAGCAAATGCGTTTGTGTCGGAACATGACCCTCTTCACTATCAGCTATATGAAATATACATGTAATTTGGCACGAAATTGACAAGTGAAAGACTCATTTCATTTTCAATGCCATTTTGAATACCGGAATGAATCGAATGAACGGAGCGATCTCATTAGTCAAAATTAAACAGGTAAAGTTTCTTTTAATTTTGCATTCTATGTAAATTATATAAAACTGATAATATTTCATTTAAAGATGATTTATAATATTTGGTGAAAGTTCCAGTGGCATAGGCCGTTTATTGTGGACAAATAACAGATCACCCCTACATGTACATTCGTTGCTATGTACCAAGAAAACGACAAAAAACTTTTTGAAGCTTATTTTCGTTATAATTCACGTACTGTGGCGTTATTTGACGGAATTTGATGAAATAAAAAGTAGATATTGATAAATTAATCATTTCCCGAGGGTACCACAAGAGAATATCGGCGATCGAGTCTATTTTAGCATCAGTTTAAGTCGATAGTAAAGACTAGGTGTCGAATTGCGCTGTTTACCTTGTATCTATAATAGAAGTATAGTAAAAAAAAAAAAAAATTTTTTTTTTTTTAAGGGGGGAGGGGGTTCATAGATAATAAAGTATGTGTCAAGTACCTGTGATTTCAATGACATGATCTAGTTGTTGTGTTTTGTAGCAAGTTGTTAACCCTTTCACACCCAATGGCACCAACAAGCGAGTTTAGGATCCAAACTGTTTGACACTCGTATCGATATGTTTTAAGTCATACTACACTGAATCATACTTTGAAAAGATCTTACAAACAACAAAATTGAAGCAGACGACAATGAAACGGTGAAGGGGTAAACATCTCACGATTAATTTGATCATGAAATGGTTAAACAATATCTTCATGTAATATGGTCTGCATGTTCTAGGTTCAAAGTCTTTGTTAAAGTGGAGGAGGCGTTTTACTTTTGAATGAAACTAGTCCACTTTCAATAACTATGCCGTTGTTTCACATTATGTATTGCAAAATGACAAACATTAAATATGTATTGGCAAAGAGACTAAAACTAAAATAAATTTTCTTAAAACGTGTTGTTCAATCTCATCAGTAGTAACAGTATTTTTTGGTATAACTGATTAAGTTATCTATTAGTCCAGCTTATGAACAAATGATACTCTTTCAATATAACTGCCTTATAACAATCGTAACCATTCGATCAATTCCGTCATTCCTCTGGACCATGATGAAATATAATCAGACGGATTTTCTGATCGCCCTCTATATTTGACAATCAAAACCTTCCTAGAACCACCATAGATGTATTAATTCAAACATCACGGTACCGTTGGGTTAATCATTTAATATACTGAAAACTAGTATATTTCTATATGTATAATTTGCAAAAAGCGTAGACCCTGATCAGAAAGCTCCCCCGGGTCAGGGTCTGCTATGTTTGTTTTATTTTTATATTTTGTGAATATTTTATTTTATTTATTCAAAAAAAATCACATCAAATAAAAATAAAAATCTCAAATGTGGAACAATCATTTTTGTTCATTTATTTTCTTTCTTTTAAAAAAAAAAAGGATTAGATCTACGTCAATGGTGGTGTCTGGGGCATGTTTGTTCGCATGACCCATTCCGACGAGTGTGACTGGCTGAGATTTATTACCTCTATCAGTCTAGCCTTTATCAATTATGTATAAACCTTCCTCAACTGCCCACATACTGCAGTTATCTTAAATAACTATCAATAATGGTCTGGCTAAAACAAACTTTCCCAATGACTCTCTGCTTCACCATACAGAGTAGATTATAATAAAACAAGAGCAAAAATAACTTTCCTAGCAGGAAATTCATACAGTAATTTGATATCTAATTGCACAATGTCTACTCGTCTACATTTGCCTACTGTAGATTTCTCATTTGTCATGTTTAAATCTCATCCGGCATTCATGGCCGGGGTTGCATGTTTCACGTAATATACTTAACGCTTTGCACGCTAGCGGCAAACACCATGAGAACACCTGCAAATAGTTTACATCCTGATGAGAAACCGCGTAATACTTTACTATTTGCACGCTAGCGGCAAAAACAATCATGATACATGCAAACCGTTTGGATCCAAAGTAAGCTGAGACGACAATTATTACTGAACAAGGTTGTGGTTCACTCTTTGGGTTCCATTCTAGATATCTACCTGGTTTAACTTTTGCATCACCACAATATCTACTTTGATACTGCTGTCTGAAAATTCGTTTAAAAGATATATAAATTTAATGCCAAAATACTAAAGACAAGTCAAATCAATTGTCAAACAGTTTGGATCGTGATTAGACGCCGCGTTATTTTGTCATTGATGTGACTTTTTGTTGTATAGACATGTTTAATTGGAAAGAAACCTGAAAAGGGTGCAAATGTTGTTCGTGCCCATGCTCCAATTATCTATAAATTTACAAGACACCAATTAAACCAAACCCGCCAACACTAGCGCGGTGTCTCATCAGGTTCAAAACTGTTTGACACTCGTATCAATGTTTTAAGTAAAAACGCGTAAAACAACAATTTTATAAATAGAAGCAGAGAAAAGTTTAACCCTTTGAACCCTAATCCCGCATATATGCGTCCTTTTCAAACAGTATACATGAAAAAAGTGCATATATCCTATGCAAACAGTGAATACGCAGATCTAGGTCTTCACTGTTTGTCATAATGCAAAACATTGACAAAAACAACCCTTAAAAGTCAGAAATGGACTAGACTCAAATGGAAACTGGGATTGTCCATTTAAAGTTTCAGGGAGGAAAGAGTTAAGCAGACACTAATATGACAATAACGGTGTTAGAATTGTTATGACATGATAATGGCGTAACAATGGTTAAGAACAAGGAAGGCCATACTTGTGTTTGTTCGACATTTTCATTATCAATTTATAAGGGTGTTATAAGATCAGTGCCTTACTCGTCGATATGAACCTTGGTGAGGCGCCATGGTGTGTGGTATCTCATAAGATTATGTACTCTTTGTCTCTGCCATTTCTCGCGCACGCTATATGTAGAGCTAGAATCTACTGAAATGTTCTGCATCAATAACGGAGCATCGCCTTTCGTACTCGATATTATATCTCTTTTCAATTAAACTGGCTTTTAACCCATAACGCCATAAATGCGACTTTGGTTTATTCTACCACAGAAGAAAATAGTTCCACTTTACTTTACACAGTAACGTGTTGTTTAACCCCTTCACTGCCATGACGTCATCAATTTTAAACAATTTTCGTCTGCTTTTATTTCTCAAATTAAAATTTAAGGTATTTTGACTTAAGAAAAATTGAAATGAGTGTCAAACAGCTATTGTACTCGGGGTAAGGCAGTGAAGGGCTTAATAAGGATCAAAACTGTTTGACGTTCTGACACTGTTTTGAAAAGAAATTTTGAAAAAAATATATTTTAGAACAATAGCAGACGACAACTGCTGCAGACGAAAAATAAGTCAGCATGCAAAGAATTAATGCTGAACAAAAACAATGTCAAAGTAGTACTATGTATTATTATACTTCTGCATTTAGGCGCCACATGTCTGGAAAAAAAGTATGCACATTCCCTGAGAGAAAGGTCGCCCGATAAAGGTTTGATTGCATAGCAGAGTTTCAATTACTGGAAAATAAGAAACCTTAGTAAATATAATCTGATATACTACATAAATCACAAACATTTATTGCATATTTATATACACATTTAACTTGCACATATTCTGGCAAGAAACTCTTGCAATATATATTACGTTACAAGATTTATGGCCAATATCAACCCTTGCACCGCTGACTTTCCAAATGGAATCTTCCATGTTTTAAATAATAATCAGTTTATATTTTTACTTGAGGGATTCGTCCAAAAAGTATTTGAATTTATGACAAACAGTGCAGGTCCTGATCAGAGGACTCTCATCTGGGCCTACACTGTTTGGAAAGGGTGAATGTTATCATGTCCTTAGAGGTAATTACATTCAAGGTACAGACACTCCATCTAGCACGATCACTTTAACCCTTCACTGCCTTACCCTGAGCACAACAGTTTCTTGCAAACAGTTTGGATCCTGATCAGACGCCGCCTTACGCGGCGTCTGATCAGGATCCAAACTGTTTGACACTCATTTTAATATTTCTTTAGTCAAAATAAGCAAAAATCAAACTTTAAGAAATAAATCAGTCGACAATTGTTTAAAATTGATGACGTCACGGCAGTGAAGGGGTTAACCGGTTGAACCATAGTGACGCATGTAATCGTCCTTTATAAAACATGCGCAGTATTCCCTCTCTACAACAACAACAAATGCGAGATAAACAGTGTGTGTGTTGTTTGGAGGGAGCTGTTATAGGGAGGGAACATAAAAAGTGCTATCATTTGAAAACAGCTTGAATCAAGATCAGACGCCGTGTTACTCGGCGTTTGATCTGGATTCACGATGTTTGTCACTCGTCATTATATTTCGTCTGTTAAACTATGATGTCCACTAATATGAAACTCAGAGAAAAAGAGCAAACGACAATTGTTAACAGACGATATTGCAGCTGTAAATTGGTCGAGCATAATTGTCTTGTTTGGGGAACAGCGACAAACATCGTTGTTAGGAGGGTCGTTGTTGGGAGGGCCGTTGTAGAGAGGAAGCACTGTATACCTGTGTAGAGTACCATTTGTCCTATGCAAGCAAAATAGATCCATACCAGACGGGTCATTTAGCGAAGCATGATATACAACCCTAGTTAACAATAGTCACAAAATTGACTAGCCTTGATTGCAAATTTAAAATCATACTAAAGATAAAGTTACTGTCGTGTATGACTGTTTCATCACGTGTTAACCCTTTATTCCAGAGATACTCCTTTTTACGCATTTAATTCATTCCTCCGCTGAAGAACGGACATCTAGTTTCATTTTATAAACTAAATAGTTAGTATAAAAAATAAGAAACATTTCCTATATCTTAGCAGATGGTGGCTTAAAGCAGGTGCATTCTGCTTTGCTTTTAATTTGCTTTCATCTGTCCTCAAAACTAGAAACAGGCATTGAGATAAAGGGTTGAATTTTTTGCTCATAATAGTTCTGCTGGTCACTTAAGTATGCGATTTTAATATATATGGTAATTATCAAAGTCCCAAATCATTTATCTTTCTACAATAATAATATGTATGAATACTTATAAACTGAAAAATGAGGATTTTGATTGCTTATTCTATCATATGTGATAGCAGTGTTATAAATCAAGTTAATGAAAATCAGGTTAGTCCTTCACAGGCTATAAGATCGTCTGCTTTACATACAGATACCGTCTAAAAATTATTTCAGTTTTATTCTTATAAATGTCGCTTTAACTTAACACGTAAGCTGGAGTGTTAAGCATGAGGATGAGTCACAGGGCGTCTGATCTGGGTCCAAACTATTTGAACATTCCAGTCAATTATGAAACACCAGGCGAAATGTTAAAATGATTTATTAGCATTTTTCTGTCACCATAGAAACAAATTTGCTGTATACTCGAATGTGGGATGAATAAGTAATAAATGGTCTATAAATAAATCATTTAATAATTAATTACATACCACTTTCTTCTTGGACAAAGAAGCCCGATTACTTTCAGTAATGTCCTTAAATTAAATTATGACGACTTAACCAGACTGAAAGCCAAAATTTACTTAAACAACTGTTTTGATAAACGGATAACAGGCGCTTATATAAGCGCACAAATATGTGTTTAGGAAAAACATTATGCTAACAAATACATTTGAAAAATCCAGATTCAGTAGTTTTAAGGGTGTTTTTATATACTGATCATATTTATTTAATGCCATATGTCGATGTAACAAATTTGCTTTTATTGAACAGTTTCTCTCTTTTTTGCAATAAGGGCATTTTGACTGAACATTTATCAATACGGTCTCTGGTCTGGGTCCAAAATGTTTGAAAAGTCGACTTGGGTGCCTAGAAAAAGATAAAGATATATTTGCGCGATTTTTTTTATTTTTGGGGGGGAGGGGGGGGGGGGGGGGTGGTGAAAATAACCCACAGGATATACTCATCTAAATTGTGTGATCACTCCTTACCGTGCAGAGCTGGAACAATGAACGGCATAATCATCAAAAGAATGAATGAAAACAAATTTAATCTTTTTTTTTATTCAAATTGGAGAGATGCGTTACTGAATGTAAATTAAAATGAGACTTGGTTGTGAAAGTAACTTTTTTCGTGTTAACATGAAATTAATATGCCGATATAGACGCACGTCAACGACAATTGAGGCTGAGAATCTTTTTCAATTTTTTTATTGTAAATAGTATAAAATGGAAAACACATTATGCCGTATCCCATCATGCTTCCACAATATCTGCCGTATATCTGGCTATCCCAGCACCAATAAAAGATATGTGACGTCACGTATCCTGGGCATGCATATTCAACAGCCTCCATTGTCAAGACCAATACTTTCCTATCATATAGTTTCAATGCATGCAGGAATAAATTAAATACGCTAAAAGTCGTTTCTATGTGGGAAAGGGTTACTATGTGTTTCTATCTAATGTAATAAAGACATTTGAATGATGTTTTAGCCTTATTTTGTTTTAATCAACAACAAAGTACTTAACGACCACTCATTGTTAACTGCAAGATATGAATTGTGCACATTGAAAGGGAGAAGCATGTCCTAGACATGCACTGAAGATCGTAAGACCAAATCGTGCATTGGTTATGTTCCGTACTGCAATCACGCTATTGCAGTCCTGTCATTGTGCACAAACTGGCGCACTCTGCAACACTCCGTGCTGGTACCTCAAAACTTATGACACTACTATAACAGAGCTGGTTAACAAACGACTCGTCTAAGATGTTACCATTGTTCAATAATCCTAATAATCTTTCAAATGTGTATAAGTCTAGATACCAAAGAACAGGAGCTTCGTATGGCTGTTTTAGAGATGGAGCACTGTATTTTAAACAGGATTGTTGTTGCTAACTACATCACTAAGTTAACGTACGTGTCTTCACTATAGCTTGTATTAAATACATGTTCCGTGGAACCTTTTTGTTCTTTTATTCTGTTTGTAAAAGACTGACGTCTTCTTCTGGCGCGGGGCTTATGAATCTGCTCTCGGCGATTCATTTTGTTGCGTTGCTTCAGTAACGCATTCCTTTCAGGGTACACATTATTCATGTTAACAACCTCTAACATGGATTAAACTCACACGAATACCAATAAAATGTTCATTTAATATTAAAAGTTACAGCAAATATATTATCAGAAATGAACCGAGTTTTTCGATGATTAAGCTAAATAAACGACAGAAAATTACCAGCAAACTCCATGAATTGCTAACAACGACAGAAAATGATCGGCAAATTTGTCGATCATTTTCTGTCGTTTACTTAGCTTATACGCCGAAAAAATCAGTTAATTTCTTAACCAACTACGTCAGATAAACAGCACACACCTTTGGGGGAGCTGCTTAAAAAACGCCAGAAGAAGACACGAGTCTTTTACAGCAGGATCAACAGGAATACTGAGACAAAAAGGTTCCCCACGGAACATGTATTGAATACAAGATATAATGAAGCCACGTACAAAAACTAAGATGTTGTAGTTACCTACAACAATATTATTTAAAATACAGTGATCCATCCCTACAACGGCCCTCTGAACAATGATTCCATCCGAACAACAACGCTAGCCACTTTCCCCCTAACATCTTCGGCTGCTTAAAATTGTCGGCTGTTATTTTTCTCATAGTCACATTTTGGACATTTTTACAGAAAAATACCAAATTACGAGTAACACACGTGAATGTGAATGCTGAATATAAAAGGACGATGATTTGGTGATGACTGTATTAGTCAGGTAACAAGTTAACAACATCATAAAAACAATGAAATGACCAAGCAAAGTGGAGATTTGTTGCAGTCGACAGAATATTGCAAACGGCAATGACGTAGCAATGACATAGCATGCCCAACTCTCTACAATGAAACCCAATGGGAGACACAGATTATGTATGCTGTTCAGAGGGAGCTGTTTTAGGGAGGGAAATTAAGACTTGGTTTATATTTGCAAACAGCTTTAATCAAGGTAAGACGCCGCGTTCAGCGGCGTCTTATTTGGATTCAAGCTGTTTGTTACTCGTCATAATATTTCTTCTGCCAAATTGTCAACCTATATGTAACTTTAAGAAAAACGGCAGACGACAAATTTAAACAGATGATAGGTCTACCGTAGCTGCCGCAAAAAATACAGAATCTGATTATATATACATATCTTCGACATCCGCTTTTCCTGGCCTATCATATTGTTTCGGTCAAAATCAGTGAGTTATATTCTTTCTTATTATTCCATCAACCGAAGTCCTTCGTCGTAAAATAAAATGGATGGTGTTGACTGAAGAGGTGCGCTTCTGGTGGCTCCAAAAGTAGTGTGAGAGGTTCCAAAAGGTTAATTGGTTGTTGAAGATATTTTTGAACGTCGATGGTTTTAGTATCTTCTATACATATATTTAGGAAGTCAGATTATGGTGAAGGCCATTCATGCTCCTGAATGAGATCGACACTCCACTCCCACATATTTACATTCACCCAATTCAATTCCATTTGACAAAGTGACGTTCAATTTGTATAAACGCTATTTCTCAAGGGGCGGGATTTGTGTATACAATTCCACAGAGGAGGTGGGGCTTATTGGTCTGCTTTCCGCGAATCATGTTGTTGCGTTGCTTCAGTAGTGCCGTTTCGGCTATTCTTTTCAAGGTACACATTATTCGTATTAACAACCTCTAATATGGATAACACATACATGCAAAATCGGCATTTTTCGCGCCAAACTGTCAAGTTGTTGACAGTGGAACTTATTTTTTCTGCTTTCGAATGTACACAGATTCAGTAAATCGGTCATGGCTGTTCCTTATAGGGTACACATTATTCATGTTATCAACCTCTACTGTGGATTAAACATACATGCGTACTAACAAAATGTTTATATAATGTTAGAAATTACAGCAAATATATTGTAAATATAAGAAATGAACTGATTTTTTTTAACTGAACGCCGAAAAAAATCAGTTCATTTCTTAAGTACATGTGACGAGAAACGTAGTATGTGTAAGTTACAATAAAGCTCTTTTGAATCTTGAATCTTGCTAACTTTGGTTAGTCGCCCAACAAATGTTTCACTGTATGTCGTTGACATTACCCCATAATTCTCTAATATAATAACCATTGAATAGACTGCCCAAGACTTAATTTCCGGTTCCGCAGTTCTTCGGAGTCATATGTTATAATGGCAGACTATTATTATAAAATTAGATCTTATATATGCAAAAGATACTTTATCTAAAGATAACTGTTTGACAATTTTGTCATAAAAATGAGTTATAATAGTTCATATTTCAGATACTTGTATGATGAATAATGTGTGGGTTAAGTCACGAAGAACTTACACACTTCGTGGTTAACCCATTTGTGCCCACGATCCCATATATGGGACATATGCAAACAGTGTAGACTCTGATCAGACGCCGCATTATGCGGCGTCTGATCAGAGTCTACACTGTTTGCTGATAGGAATTTCAATATAAAACAAAACAAAAAATGAAAATTTAGGCTAGGCACCCCTTAGATAAAAGATGGACTAATTCAATATATAAGCATGGAATAATCCACTGGGCACAAATGGGTTAAGTATAACCTGTGAACAGCAGTCACTCAAAAGAAGGGGAAATGGTTATATTAGACAAAGGTGTAAGTTCAATGCAAGGCAAAGGTTATGCAAAACTCTTCTAAATGATATACTTCAGATGACAGGAAGGAAAAAGTCAAAGGTGCTAATAGCAGTTCTCTGTAACCATCAACCACATTGCGGCACACATAGTCACCGATTTGCATGAAACTTACACTATCTGTACCTCTCTACATGAAATGGAAAAAAAATACCCCGAACATTTATTTCCAGTATCCGGTTGCCATGGCAACGCGGAAACAAGATTTTGACCAAAAACCAGTGTTTTTGGTGAGTAAAATATGACAAATTCACAGACTTTTTCAGAGAAAACTGTTCATATTTCAGATAAAATGACATTTGTATGTTAAAGTATGACACATTGACAATTAAATAACATTGTAGGATTCAACTCAACATTACACCCGATTGGTACGCACGTGCAAGCTTAAGGGGCTAATATGCTGAAAGTAAGAATTCATGATTTTGGCATATTTTAAGGACTGGTAGAATATCTATGCATCCATGCTGAAAACATCCTTTTTAGTATTGAAGACAGGTGACCACTAAAAGCAGATTGAAAGTAAAGCAGAATGCACATAAAGGTGTGTTCTATTTACTTACAGTCTGTTTTAAACTATAATCTACTAGGATATAGCAATTTTTGTGTCACATGCTGTAGGCAGATGTGACATTTAGGGATCGTTTTTTGGCGTCTGGCCATCCGTCCGCCCGTTCGTCCGTATGTCTGTCCATCACCTTTTGCGCCACGCTTCATTATTCCTGTTCTACTGAAGCTTTTAAGATGAAACTTAATTTATCGAAAGAGCTTGACAAGTGGAAGTGTATTGAACAAGTGTCATTACTCTTGCATCAATATTGTGAGAGTTATTCCCCTTCTCAACATTTTCTTTACATGCAGATTTATTCTGTTATACTGAAGATTTTGAAATGAAATTTTATTTATGGAAAGAGGAACACTCGACTATTTTGTTTTCTTATGGTGCACAAACAATCAAATCTCTAAACAAAGAGGTATTACGCGTAACATTGCCAGATTTCAGTCAGTACTTTCAGTGCTTCGTTTTTAGCAGTTTTGGCTTTTTTCCCTAGGTACCCACGATCCATCATAAATTCTATTACATGAAATTTCTCCATCATGGGAGAAAAAAGTATACACCTTTATTAGAAACTTGATGGGAAAGATTTAGACATTAGAAAAAACAACTACTTACGCCATTAATACATGTACAGTTATGAGTAAGACTAGAAGCAAAAAACCCCAAATGCATCTAGTATTCCTTTCTGTTAGATCTATATATTTCAAATGGACTAGTCCACTTTAAAAACATTATCAGTATAATTACAGTCAAAACTCGATACTACGAAATCGCTTAAATCAATCTTACCAGTATTTCGTAAGTTGAATTTCGATAAGTCGATCACGTTTTAGTCGAACATACCCGTATTTCAAAGTTAAAACGTGGCTAAGCCACGTTTTAACTTTGAAATATGGGGTTTGTTCGAACAAATGCGAGTTTGTTGAATCGAGTTTTTACTGTATGTTGTTTTAAGGGAAAGTTCTGAAAGACATAATGAAATAAAACAAGCAGTGTAGACCCCAATCTGAGGATTCCGTTAACAAGTGTCTATATACTGTTTTCAAAGTACACGTATACACTGGTTTCTATCATGGAAAGGGTCAAACACTGCAAACAGTTGGAAAAGGCATCTGATCAGGGCCTAAATGTTTTTTGCTTGGTTTGTTGTTGTTGTTGCTGTTGTTGTTTTGGTTGTTTTTTTACTTTTTACATGTAACAACCTTTGTAAATTATTCTACAGGAAAGCTGCCCAATGTCTACATTCTTGGCAATGTCAAAAATCTCTCTTCATCATAAAGTTTCTGATATTCAATTCTCACCACTGATGCTTATCAAAGTGAGTTATTTTGAGCTAAATATCATTTTCTTTTCTCCGGTGCCAATCTATCATAAATACTACAAAAAGTAACATTAACCAAAGAGGGAGGAAACTTGACAAGTCTTCATAGGAAAAATGATGGGAACTACTTTGTAGACATAACAAAACAAACACTGTATCCCATTAAAATACAATATACAAGACACTTACATATTTTTGTTAGTAAATAAAAGTTCAGTTATTGAGTTTATGTACAGTAAAACCCTGTGTACTGATATCAACACATGAAGACTTATTGCATAATGTATATTTTTAAAGACAAGTGACAGCTTAAATAAATTTCAAACAGAATGAAAATAAAGCTTTCTGGTAGAGTGGTCTGCTTTACTTTTATCCTGCTTTAAGCAATCACCTGCATTAACCCTTTCCAAATATTGTGCAATATACCTTTGAAAATATATGAAGGGTATAAAAACATCCTCAAGAAAAATAACTGAACCTTAAGATTTTTAGATATTTTCCATCATTTTTTCTACTCCAACTACAGATCAAGTAGATATTTTTTTAACCTGCACTCCAAATATTCTGCATACAACACACACAATTTTATTAATAAGAAAAAATACAAATACAAAAAATACCATACATAAGAATGGCCCTATAGTTGAGAACTTACAGCATACGGAGATTTGGATTTGTTATTGTACGGTCAATTTTTTTAGACTACTTCGTTTAGAGCCTATTCCGCACCTATTCAAATTCTTTGAAATGCACTTTTCCAACATAAATCCTTTTCCTATACTTATATTAACCAGTTTACATAGACACCTGACATCTACTTTTCCTCAGTTTTCAGGTGATCTTTTAACAGCTGGTACACCTGTACAGTGCTCCTTCCCTACAATGGCCCTCCCAACAACGACTCCCTCCTTACAACGACCCTTGCCACATTTCCCTAAACAGGACAATTATGTCTAACGCTTTTACTGCTGTTTTTCTCAAAGTTGTAAATATTCACCATTTTGACAGAAAACGACTTAATGACGAGTGACAAATAGCTTGAATCCAGATCAGACGCCGCGTTACGTGGCGTCTGATCTGGATACAAGCTGTTTGCAAATGTAAACAATAGAAGAACCAAATAAGCTTTTGCTTTCGTTCTCATCCTAATGTATATCCATGTTTTGTTCATATAAGTTGTATACATTATGAAATAAATATGTTTAAACTAAACTAAATGTAAACCAACTTTCCTCCCTATAACAACTCCCTCCGAATAACGCACCCATTTTTTGTCTCCCATTGGGTGTCGTTGTAGAGAGGGGACACTGTATTTATAATTGAATCTACAGTAAGACCTGTGTTCTGCAGTCATTGGTCTTATGGGGTACTCACTCTACTTCACCAAGTGGTAACTTAACCCATTACTCCATAGCTCTTTTCCAAATTTGAAGACAGATGACCACTTAAAGCAGGTTGAAAGTAAAGCAGACTGCACCTGAAGTCACATTCTGCATTACTTTCAGCCTGATTTAAGCTAACATCTGCTAGGTTATATAAAATAGTTCTTATGGTGCATAATCATAACTGATAAATTAAAGGTGTAAAAAGGGCATATTTATGGGGCAATGGGTTGATACAATATTCACTGTAATAAAACAGGTACAAAAAGTGGAAGACGATTTTAATGGTAGAAGATAATTTATTCATGAACAGACTCCATCATACAAACATATCACAGTCTCACAATCAAGGAGTATATTATCACAGGGTTAGAATACATTAACAACCAGATGTAAATTACTACCACACTGGCTAATATTCTATAATAAAAACTGTCTTTCTAACACATATTCAATAAATGTTTCGAAATGCTCAGCAATGAAACAGTACACTGACAGACAGACTTGTGTTATTTTTTAACCCTTTCCCCCATAGAACCGCCTTTAAGGGCATTTAGTATATTCCACCACTGAAGAAAATAGTTCCAATTAATATACATGTAGTAATAAACATGTACAAAATGAATTATTTTCTATACTCTAGCAGATACCCTTTCCCCCATAGAACCGCCTTTTAGGGCATTTAGTATATTCCACCACTGAAGAAAATAGTTCCAATTAATATACATGTAGTAATAAACATGTACAAAATGAATTATTTTCTATACTCTAGCAGATAGTAGCTTAAAGCAGGCTGAAAGTAGAGCAGAATGCGACTTCTGCTTTACTTTCAACCTGCTATAAATGGTCACCTGTGTTGATAACTAGATACAAGCTATGGGGTAATGCTACCACCAAATGAGAAAGGAATAGTGATCTTTGGGGACATGTTACTGCTTAATGCAGGGAAAATACAATGCAAAAAGCTTTTATAGCAGTTTTCTGATTACTTCTTTTGTCCAGCATTAGGCCACCATTTTTTTCTCAAATACTATTATATTTTAAGTGGTTGCTTAAGATAAGTTTTGGTTTGTCTCTGCATTAATAGCTTCTCTGGAAAGAGATGAAAGGCACATAACATATTGAGCTCTTTGAAAACAAATATGTGAAAAGTGTTAGACAAAATATGATAAACAATAGTTGTCAACAGATGACACAGTTTGGCTCCTAGTTTGGCTCCTAGTTTGGCTCAATATTGCTAAAACAAACAAGCCACCTTTAGACAGATTAACACAGGTTATACTGTAAAGTTTTGTCAGTCTGTTTAGTTGGTATTAGGACTAAGGTGCTTGGAACAATGCATAAGCTTCTACAGGGCGAGCTACGACACAGAAAATCTCTCAATCTTGTATTAAGTAATGGTAACCACCAGTGAAGTACCCACCTCTTAAAACAAATTTCTGGTTAATGCAGGATGAAAATAATACAGAAAGCTCCTATAGGAGCTTTCTGTATTATTTTTATCCAGCATTAAGCAAACACATGTATTAAACCTGTTGAATGATCACTTTATACAAGAGTTTTAAATGTTCAATTCATAGCACAGCCTCTGTTTTATCACCCCCATCATCACGCCATTAATTTCAAAATATTTCACCTTTTTTCTGGGTCAATTTATTCATAACAATCTTTATAACTGTACAAATTTTAATATAACTTTTCATATTATCATGATTTTTCATAAACACAGTTTCATTGGTAAAGGTGTCAATGTTTAATGTCAGTATTTTTCCTCTGTCATTGGATGTATCTATGGCTTCCATTCTATGACCCGCTTTGCTATCTTGGCAGAACTTGCCACTGCAGGGATTGGGTCCTTAAGGTGTGCCTGGATCTGAAAAAGTTAGAATACCATAAAAATCCTACAAATTAGGACGCCAACTATACATGTAACTGCTGTAATTATCCTAAAATCAGAACTAGTTGCTTTTGTCACACAATAATTTGTCCAAAATGTGCAAACTGATTGGCAAACAGTGTAGATACTTATCTGACAGCTCCTGAAGGAGCAGTCTGATCAGGGCTACACTGTTAGCAGTAGATGGTAGGTTAAAGCAGGCTGAAAGTAAAGCAGAATGTGCCTTAAGGCATATTCTGCTTTACTTTCAACCTGCTTTAAGTTGTCACCTATTTTCAAAACTAGAAACAGGCTATGAGTGAATGGGTTAAGGCAGGTTTCTGCTTAAAGCTGGATGAAAGTAAAACAGAAAGCTCCTTTAATAGCTTTCTGTTTTACTTTCTTTCTGCCTTAATCCAGATTTACATGCATTTAACACCATCTAAATGTCTCCTTTTCAGTTCTCATAATGACAGGACTTTTAATTGCAATTCATATATAATTGACATGTAATAGACATGTAATAGACAAGTTGCAATCTTCCCCAGGTGAGTCTAAAATCTGACTAAAATCCACATGATTTCATCTGGTATAAGAGAGTAATTGACATGTTGCAATTCCAAACTGTCCGACTGTGACGGGTCTATCTGGAATAATTCATAGCACTTTGACAAGTGCTCAATTGTTAATGAAGTCAGGAAATCTTTCCTCAGGCTCTCCTGAGAGACAAAGCACGAGACAGTGTAACAGTTAAAATTGAGAAACCCATTTAAGACTAGTTATTTTTAAAGAAAGATTTAATTGTAAGGAATTTTTTATCATTCACTTAAACGATTTTATATTGACAACACTTTTTATTGTATAATTTTATATAATACTGTACAAGTATGTAACAGCAACTGACCTGCTAGTCTATGCGATCCTAATAAGAGAAAGTAAATTGAACATTTGCCACTTTTACTCCTTTATCCTTTTCACAAATAGTCTGTTTCTAGTTTTGAAGACAGGTGACCACTTAAAGCAGGTTGAAAGTAAATCAAAATGCGCCCTAAGGCGCATTCTGATTTACTTTCAGCCTGCTTTAAGCTACCATCTGCTAAAATATAGATAATATTTCTTATGGTATGTGTTCATGACTGCATAATTTGGAACTATTTTCTTCAGTGGAGGAATAAACTGAATGGCCTAAAAGGAGCTTCTATAGGGGGAAGTGTTAAATCTTCACTAAACCCTATGTGCTGGGTCCATGGTTATAAAGCTTTTCAGTTGAGTCTAAAGTTGTTCTCAAGCATTTGATTGGTTAGATTTGAGCCTAGGCTCAAATCTGACCAAGCAAATGCCTGAGAACACACTCAGACTCAGCTCAAACGCTTTATAACCTTTGATCCTGACCATTCATTAAAATAATTATAATAATCTTGATGAGACAGTTCCTATGATTATGTCACAATTTAGGGTTAAGTGGAGACATAAACAAGTTATGTTTTGGAATGCACCTTCTATAGTGGAGCATAGTTTATGGTTTCTGTGATCATGAAGCTTAACCCTTTCCCTCAATAGAAGCGCATTTGATTTATTCCTCCACTGAAGGAAATAGTTCCAATTTATACAGTCATGAGCATACACCATAAGAAATATTTTTTAAATCTAGCAGATGGTAGGCTAAAGCAGGCTGAAAGTAAAGCAGAGTGCACCTTAATGCACATTGTTTTACTTTCAACCTGCTTTAAGGTGGTTCGTGGGTCAGCTTATTCTGTGTCAGAATTCTTTGAAACCTTGATTAAATTGAAATATAACATATGGAGAGTGAAAAATCGTTAAAATAAAAAAAAAGTTACAGTGCCGTTTTTTTCTGACAGGACCTTTTGTCGAGAAAAGCTCCTTTTTCAATAAACAGGAATATTTTCTTTATAGAATGATATAACTCAATAATTTCAGTACATTCAAGTAATTTGTATATAGACTAAGATATTGGGCAAACAAAAGTATTTCATGACATATTTTCTGGAAATATCAATATTTTAAAAAAGTCAAATTCTGAAAATCTCAAATTACAAAAAATCTAGCTGTTTAATATACACTAATTTTACTCTTATTAGATAGATATAACTTAATTCTACTAGTCACAAAAATTTAATGAAAATCTACAGTAGAATTTACATTTTATACATGATTTCCTGAAATTCTGACAAACTGTTAACACAAAACAAGTAACCTCCCTTGAGTTCAACTTTAAAATGCCGTCAGCTCTAAATAATACCATAAGTCAAACCTGTAATAAGTGACCATTGAATACGGTAGCCTGTAGATGACTGCTTAATGCATAACAAAAGTAATGCATAAAAGCTCCTTTAGAGTCTATCTTTTAGCATAACTTTTGTCCTGTGTTAAGCTGCCATCTGTAACGTTATATAGGCTATCAATCCTCACAAATTTAGCTGTCACTTGACTATACTTGTATCTGATATTATTCATTATTACTAGACTAAACATAGCCTGTCCTTTGATCACTGCGTTATGAATTGACTAGTCACTAAAATCGGACAATTTGTTAAAAAAAAAGTTTTGAAGCGAGTGGGAATCGAACCTAGAACCTTTGGATTGCAAGTCAATCACCGTACCAACTGCGCTAACAGAGAAGACACTGAAGCAGATCAAACTTTTCTTTATCTAAATTTTATACTATAAGCATGTGCCGCAAAGATCAGGTGAAAGTCATCAGGATTTCCGGAACTCGAGATGCGGGCCGCCCGCTGTGGAACCACCTTAAGTGGTCACTTGTCTTCAAAACTAGAAACAGGGTATGGGGTAAAGGATTAATGGCTCTGCTTTAGATATTATGTGGGTATTTCAAATATCATCTTTCGTATACTCTATCAAACTCTATACTGCACTAAATCGTTCCCTCCGTACAAGAGCCCTCCTAACAATGACTCCCTCCTTACAACGACCCATGTCGCAGTTCCTTAAACAGGACAATTATGTCTAATGCTTTTACTGCTGCAATATTCTCTACTCAAAATTGTCATCTAATGTTTTCTCTCAAAGTTACATATAAGTGGTCATTTTGACATAAGAAATATAATGACGTGTGGCAAACAGCTTGAATTCAGATCAGACGCTGCATTACGCGGCTGATCTGAATTCAAGCTGTTTGCAAATGTAAGCTAAATCTTAATTTTCCCTCCCTATAATGACCCTCTCCAAACAACACACACAATCTGTGTCTGCCATTGGGTGTCACTGTAGAGAGGGAGGAGTGTATTACCTTATCAACATGTTGCAGTAGAACTTTCCTGCCCTCTGGAGCTTCTGACAAACATGTCAATGCCTGAAAAACAAAATGTTAACAGTCATTAATCCTTTGAACCCTAGTCCCGCATATAGGCGTCCTTTTCAAACAGTGTACATGTGGATAGTACACTTGTCCTATGCAAACAGTGAAGACCAAGATCAGAGGGCTCCGAAAGGAGCCCTCTGATCAGGGTCTTCACTCATCATCATCATCATCATCATCCAGTTTTGATTAACCAGGCCATTGATTAATCCTTCTTATAAGGGTGAGGCCTGGCTGTCTAGTCTGGAACGAAGTCTCCCTCTCCAAGCTTGGCGGTTTTGTGGGTTAGTGTTTTCCGACCCGAGAGCTTCACGGTCACGTTTTACAAGGTCCTCCCAAGATAGCTTTGGTCTGCCTGGACCCCGCTGTGTTGTGATGTTCAGGTATCTAATTGTCATAATGCCAAACATTGACAAAAACAACCCTTCAAAGTCAGAAATGGACTAGACTAAAATGGAAACTGGAATTGTCCATTTCAAGTTTCAGGGAGGAAACAGTTTATCCTTTCACTGCCATAGATCACTATAGTTGCCTCACAAACAGTTTGGACCCAGATCAATCTGTTTCATAGGGACTATTTTACTTTTGAAAAACAAAAAGACTGTTATTGGACAATAAAACAAATAGTGTATACCCTGATTTTAGGACTCCATGGAATTAGGGGTGTCTGGTCTCAACGCCCCATCGCATCAACGCCCCACTACATCAACGTACCATTTGTGGATCCAACGTGCCATTTTTTAAAAATTATATATATCACTCGTATTTGACAATTATTAATTGATGCAAAAGTGAAATAGTGATTTAAATGAGTAACTGGGATTAAATGAAATATTTTTTGCTTACATACTGTGTACATACGATGTTCCTATGTGAGTATTATCCTCCGATAGTCGGGGTTGTTTTATCCACTTATAGCATCGCATTAATCTTCGTATTTCGTAGAAGATAAGTTTCCTTTCGCTAATGCCACACCCAAGTAGCTACCATTTTTCACTGTGTATATGTTTCATGTCTACGATTACACTCTTTGTCGGCATACATGAAAGGGAAAAGTTGCAGACGAGAGGCGTAACACATACACGTGTCAAGTCTAATATGCCACTGACTGTGTATTCGGCACCATAGGCATTCGGCCCGTTGGCTATGACACTACCCCTAGCTGCTATAACCCCCCTCCACCACCACCAAACGTGGATAAAATACCCTAAAATCTATCCATACATTCAATAATCATCATAAAAGAACATTTCCTGAAGTTTCGTGAAATTTAAAAAAGAAATTTTGTTTTGCTAATTTATAAGTAAAATAGTAAAGGCTGCCATGAAAAAGCGCCTTGCAGAAGCAACCCTCAAGTTCCCAACCCTGTCGTTTTGTCAAATCTTGGACGATCTGGACAGATGATGGCTCATTGTTTACAGCAAACAGTTTTCTTTGACGATAAATTGGTAAACAATTCAAAGCAATCGGCGAACACGCGCATGGGGACTCGAAGGGTGGGGAGACCCCTTATTCGGAAACCATCTGTCACGCAAAATTTTCCCAAACAAACGACTGGTTGCCCAGTCAAACTATTATCATTCTAGCGAACCCGAGAACCAGCTTCAAAGCAGGAAATGACGCAAAAGTCAAGCCTCAATTGGTCGTATTCGAATCAGGACAACTATAGCGTTAGTTGGACGTGTTGTCAACAGGTTCTATTCGAATCACCACTTGATGTTTTCCGTTGACAAAATGTTGTCAAACCATCAAATCGTTGACCACAATTTCGATTCGAGTCGGGTCAAAAACGTTGTCATCAGTAAATCTTCAAGCATTTGCTCCGCCTAGTTTTCGTTGACAACAAATTGAATGATTCGAATACGACCAATGATATCATATCCGTTTGTCAACCGAAACTAAACGAAAATTATATAGAAATTTATTTCGTAACAGAAATGCTCATTTACCGATAATTCAAAAGGTATTTATTATATATTTCATTTTCTATTAATTACCCGTACCATGGTGTAATGCATGGTCGCAAAAGCACTTGTTAATCGCTGAATCAGTGAATGACTGACGAACAAGTCCAAAAATTAAGGTGACAGAAGGATTCCGATATAAGGTGCCTATCGAACTTTTTATTTCTTCACTTGTGCTCGTGTCTTGCTTGGGCTGTGAGCTAACTTTCTTTGAACAGAACTGTTAAATGTAAATAATAAGCCATCATTTGTCAAAATCGGCCCAAAATTGACAAAATGACAAGGTTGGGAAGTTGATGGCCCTGAATACACATCCACCTTTTCATTGTATACATACATGATACGAAAAAAAATATATATTTTTGAAACTTCTTGAAACTTCTTGAAACATTTGTTAAGGATGTTTGTTGAACATATGGATGTATTTTGACTCATTTGAAAGATTTATGGGGGGTAGCAGCGAGGGGGTGGGGGGGGGGGGGGGGGGTCATAGCTTACGCGCCGAAAACCTGTGTTCGGCACGCGCTGATAATCGCATAGCATATTTTTGGCGAGGGTGTGAACATCGGCACGCTTTGATAAATTGTTCAAATGTTTGCGACTTTCTTAACTTTTCTTAACGTTTTTAAATGTCTGATTGATTCACACAGAAACCAACTTCCAACTTGTTTCATTTATTTAGCAAACGTTCAATTCCAATCCGAAATTTCCATTATAAAAAAAAAAGATATTGATATCATAATAGATCATAATTAGAGAGCAAATTATTGGTTTATATATGACACTTGAATGAAATTAACGATTTACCTTATAATTATACTCCCATGAAAAGTGTTTTGTTTTCGCCAAGTTTATTTTTTATCTTCAGCATTTTTCGTAAAATTCCAGAAAATCATTCACAGATCACTGCGTGTAAACTCATTACATACACACGAACATCGTAACTCGAAGATTTAGAAACGTTATCCATTTGTTAATTTCACATCTGGACCCTAATAGGAAAGTTTCATGCTCCCAAAAGGTGTATTTCGATTGGATAATTATTAGTAAAATCCGCTGTCAATCACTTATAGAAAACAACAAACTCTACTTGTGAGTTGAATATGTTGAGCGGGGAAGCGAAGTCGGCTAACTTTGAAGATTTGATCAAAGAGTTTTTAACGTGTTCATGCTGAATTGTCGTCTTTTTTTAAACATATTGTCTGATAAGCTGAAAACTAGTTTTCATGCATTTGAAAAAGAAGAAAAGTTGAAATGAGTGACAAATAGTTTGGATCCAGATCTGGATACAACCTGTTTGCAATTGTTAGACAAGTCGCACTTTAAAACATGATGAGGGTTAAATATTTTACCCGTAAAACAACCAGACAAGAGGGGGTAAATTGAACAAATCCAGCACTTTCTTACTCATTTTACCACCAAATCCTATGGTGTTACCACTCAATAGAATCGTCTCGAAGAGACGATTCTAATGAGTAGTGACACGATACGGTTTAATTGAGAAATAAAGATTTTAGTTTTTGAAATACCCCCCTTATCTGGAGCCCTGAACAACTGTATAAGTATCTAGGGATTTGAGTAAGTGGTATTGATGCTGGAGGAAACGGTAAAGTATACTTAACGGACGGACACACGGACAGGACAACGCTATACGCATTCGCATTTATAGATACCGGGGCATCAAATAGTGCAGATTCTGATCAAAGAACTCGTGAAGGATTCATCTGAGCAGTGTCTACACTGTTTACTTAACAAAATGGTCGGGGTACAGCGGTAGTTTAATAGGCCAGGTTTGCATGGGTGCATAACTATTATAAATTTTTTTAAATAACATTTAAACAGTGTGTTCTGATAATTTGACTGGTGATTCTTCTTAGGAGTGTCTCAGATCAGGCTCATAAAAGTGACAGGAGTGAAAATAATGTTTCTAAGACAAACAGAGAAAAAAACACGAGAAAAATACATATTTTCAAGATAGAACTTGTAAAAAGTATTTTCCGATGATGCTTGAAACTCTCTAAAAATTAAAGCAGGTGCCTGCTTTATACAAAATAAAAAGCAAAGAGCTTGGTATAACATTTGACTTTCAATAAACTGCCACCAGTCTATTAAATCTTTCCAACTCAATGGCTGAAATATCTTTTTTTCTCTCTGCATGTCGGTGAAATTTCAACTTGCAGACAGAAAATTGGTCCATAATTTATGATCAGAGCATAGGTGTGACCCTTCACTCATTACTGACACTTAGAACAAACAGAATAAAAGTAAAAAAATATCAGCAACAGATATCCATTAAATATGACAGCAATATCTGATAAGCTAGGTGTCCTATTTCACCTTATATCTCTTATCATGCCTGTGCATATCACAAAATACAAACAAACTTGATTTAAGCTGCCACTTAAAACGATGATGAAATTCGTAAGTTTTAATACAAATGGTAGCTTAATACAGAACAAAAGTGAAGCAGAAAGCTCCTAAAGGAGCTTTCTGCTTTACTTTTGTTCTGTATTAAGCAATATGCATTATGTAATAACCTGTCTTTATGAGAGTTCCATGCTAAATCAAAGACAGGTTGCACAATATGAGTTTGAGTTTTTACCAGACTTGTCACAACTGTTGCTGACAGATCAGAAATTTGCATGCAGTATGACAGAATGCCGGTACTCTATCTATGAAACCCATTAACCCTAACCCTGCCCGGCACAACACTGTCAGACACCTGCATTGCAAACAGAATCAAGATCAGATGTCGAGTAAATCAGAATCTGATCAGGGTCCAAAATAGTATATAGCATGTGTATTGTGTATTGGGGGTAAATAAGAAAATACAAAGGGTTTATTAGAAAATAAAATATTTTCAGAGCTGATGGATATTATGGCATCTGAAGGGTTTTAGCATTAAGTCAGTCACATGATAGTCACAAACTTGATGCAGCTTCGAAGGAATTGCACTTCTACATTTGAAGCTTTAACCCTTTCCCTCATAGAAGCGCCTTTTAGCGCATTTAATTTATTCCTCCACTGAAGAAAATAGTTTATACAGTCTCTAACATGAACCATAATAAATATTTTCTAAATCCTAGCAGCTGATAGCTTAAAGCAGGCTGAAAGTAAAGCCATTCTGCTTTACTTTCAACCTGCTTTAAGTGGCCACATGTCTTCAAAACTTGAAACAGGCTATGTGGTAAAGGGTTAAGGTTCGAATCAGATACCTTCTCCTGATACTAAGAGCAGGGACACAATTGCAATCACTGTGACAGGAATTGTATGCAGTTTATGTACAGAAAAGCATTATCTGATGACAAGGTCGGAAATGCTATTAGGTTTATGTGATAATGACAGGTTATTTTAACCTATTAAAGTGACTCGCAACCAGATGGTGTATTTGCAAAAATAAAAGAAAATACTCAAATAAAACCAAATGTGTAGCATTATCATGCATCTGGCATTAGAAAAAATATGATTAGTATGATTAAAAACACATTCTAGAAAAGTCTTCAAATCGTAGTTTTTTAGATATTTTCCATCGTTTTATATGTGGGCATTGAAAGACATTATAGAAGTTGATAACGGGCTCAGACATAAACCTGAGCCGAATTATGTACACTCAATCGATACACAATGAAGTACCTTAAATCAATACCAAAGATATGAAAAGTTTGGTGGTCAAGTTGGCTAAGTGGTAGACTTATTTTGCTACTCTATCCCCACATGCCGGGTCCGGGGTTCGAATCCCACCAGACCTCAATAATATTTTTTTTTTTATTGAAATACATTTTTTAAACAGAATTTCTTATCCTAAACTAAATCTTACCCATTTATATAAGCTTTTGACATATATTTACAAATAACTATTTTTAATGCTAAATCTGGTTGCGAGTCTCTTGAACTCAAAGATGCACCATTTTATAACTTTAATTTATTTCTGCACTCAAGAAAGTAGTTCCACTCTATGCATTCAGAAATATGTGTCATAAGAAATCTTTCTAATATCTTAGCAGATGATGGTTTAGAGCAGGATTGAAAGTAAAGCAGAATGCTCCTTGCAGTAATTTGTCTAAATAACTGAAAACAGGCTATGGGACAATGGGTAAACAAAATCAGTGAGACTTTTCAGTAGTCTTGTAGATATTTTATGATACACTAGACTGACTGAAAATCTCCATGTGACAACTTTAGTTCTTACATCACAATGATCCAGGGCTGCCGGGTTTTCCCCAATTACTGGATATGATAAAATAAGTAAAGAAAGCTAAATTAGCCGTTTCCTCCATAGACACGCTGAAGGCCAACTCTCCTCCCACTGATCCAGATAGGTGCCTTTGGACAAATCTTCCCTGGTTTACAAATATATTCAATATTGAAGACTCATTAACCCTCTACTCTATGGCTTGTTTTCGGGGTTTAACCCTTTCCCCCATAGAAGCGCCTTTTAAGTTTCAACACAATTAATTTATTCATTCACTGAAGAAAATAGTTCCAATTTATACAGTCATGAATAGGTATTGATTATGAGAAATATTTTCTATATTCTAGCAGATACTAGCTTAACACTTTACCTGATAGCCTATTTCTAGTATTGAAGATAGGTGACCACTTAAAGCAGACTGAAAATAAAGCAGAATGCGCCTTAAGGCGCATTCTGTTTAACTTTCAGCCTGCTTTAAGCTATCATGTGCTAGAATATAGAAAATATTCCCTATAATATATATTCATTACTGATTAGATTGGAACTATTTTCTTCAGTGGAGGAATAAATCATATTCGCTAAAAGGCGCTTCTATTGGGGAAAGGGTTAAAGCAGGCAGAAAGTAAAGCAGAATGTGCCTTAAGGCACATTCGGCTTTACTTTCAACTTGCATTAAGTGGTCACCTATATTCAATACCAGAAATCTGCAATGGTGTAAAGCGTTAAGACATGTGGTTGCTCAAAGCAGGCTGAAAGTAAAGCAGAAAGCTCCTGAGTTTTTTTTTAATTCTAGCCTGCTTTTAGAATGCATGAAACCTCTCAAGATGAAGGAAACCCTTTTATTAGTCTTTATACAGGTGTTAAATACAGATGACTGTTTAAAGCGACTCGCAACCAGATATGGTGCATTTGCAAAAATAAAAGAAAATACTCAAATATAACCAAAAGGGTAGCATTATCGTGCATCTGGCATTGGAAAAATATGACCAGTCTAAAAACACCCTCTAGAAATGTCTTCAAATCTTAGTTTTTTAGTTATTTTCCATCGTTTTTGCCATAGCTTCTACAGTTGCTATAGAAATTGATCACGGGCTAAGACATAAACCCGAGCCGAATTATGCAGTTGTGTGTACTCTTCATCGCTTCCCACTGAAATACGTTAAATCAATCCCAGATACATGAATAGTTCCGTTACCCAGTGGGTTAAGCGGTGTCCTCATTTTGACATATAAATGTCCGCCCATGCCGGGTCACGGGTTCGATTCCCACCAGAGCTCAATATTTTTTTTTATTGAAATGCATTTTTTTAAACAGAATTTCTTATCCTAAATAATTCTTACCCGTTTATATAAGCGTTTGTCACATATTTACAAATTACTATTTTTAATGCTATATCTGGTTGCGAGTCTCTTTAAAGCAGGATAATATTAAAGCAGAGAGCTCCCATGTGATCTTTCTGATTTACATACCTTAAAGAGAGTTCGGCTTTACTTTCTGCCTGCTTTCAATAACTATCTGTAATAACCACTGGAAAATGCTGTGCAGAGTGGCTATATATTTTGTGATTCATGAAACTTCAAAACCTAACAGAATGACTCTTTATTATAGAGTTAGTTACTGGTTGGTCAAAAGCAAAAGCTGGTTGTCAGAATGTTATAATAACATTCTGACAACCAGCTTTTGCTTTCCACCAACCAGCTTAAAAGAAAACTGCTGCTGTCCAAACAACAAACAAAATAAAACACAAAAAAACGCCATTAATTTTGCAGACTTGACTTACCTTCAGGGCATTAGCCCTGACCTCACTGACAGCATCATCAACAAGGGAGACAAGCGGGAGGATTGCTTCTGCTTCTATAGCTGTGTACTTCCCCTTGGTAGTAATGGTAATGCTGAGATATGGGAAATAAAACTAAACTTCAGTCAAACTTGTATTAACAACCATTCTTTGAGTAAGCATATAGGAAATCAATAACAAGTGACTGCTAAAAAAACAGGAAATCAAAAACAAGTGACTGCTAAATACAGGATAAAGATAATGCAGAAAGCTCCTGCAGGAGCTTTCTGCATTATTTCTATCCTGTATTTACCCGGTAGCAACAAACTATAGACACTGATTATGGAATCATTATAAGGCATAGATTCCATAATACAGCCATTCTCGTTTTCAGCAACCATTCAACAGTAAACATACAGACAGTTTTTGGTACAGATGATTGCATAATGTTACTTTAAAACAATGCAGAGAGCTCCTAAAGGAGATATCACTGGACTTTAATTTTGCATTAAGCAGACAACAGCTACTTTAACGTGATATCACTTCAGTATTTCACTCTTATATTGATTGATGTTGCTTTTTCAACTAAAACAGTGCATAAAGACTAAGTTTAATTGTTTTGAAGACAAGGGTTATACTACTTTAATAACTGTCTTTTACAACAAATCATCCTGACATGCATGCAAAATAAGCTCTTAATATGCTGACTTCTGGAATGGAGTCCTTTATATCCTTGATAATGACTAGTTAAAATCGACTCTCAGGGTGTTGTATCCAAACTGATTAAATGAATGACAAATAGTGCAGACCCAGATCAGAGGGCTCCTAACGGAGCCCTCTGATCTTGGTTTTCACTGTTTGCAAATGATGGATATATACTCACTTCCTGAACAGTCAGGATTACATAAGGGTACTGTTGAAACAAGTTAAAATCTGCATAAATCTGACTAAATGTTTTACAACTTTCAATCATTCAGTGCGTTATTCAATCACTATTTAAACCTGAGGCTTTCTCCCTTTTGAATTGAAGAGTACTGCAATCATGGTCTCCATTTAATCTAAGCCTTTATCTGGCAATGCCCTTGTCTTTAACAAAATAACATACATGTATAACATATAAAAAATACCCCTTTTATATGTATTTCAAACTGAAGAAACATCCATGTGAGCATTAAGCAGTTTGAATCCTGATTAGAAACTGAGTTACACTGTGCTTGATCAGGATTCAAACTGTTTGAAAAACTTTTAAAAATGGTTACTAGCGAGATAAAGGTTAAAACAGTCCTTGGGCATAAATTCTAAACAAAGGTTTACGCAGCATTTCCGACCTGCTCCTGTCAGCAGTTTAGACATTTAATCTGCACACTTACATCATGAGGGCCCCAGCAGCGTTTGCTCTCACGTCGGCATACTGGTCCTTCAACAGGCCAACCAATGGCGGCACAGATTTTACTTCCACTGCTTTCACCTTACCATCCAATGGGGCGCTGGAATATAACAGTTATCTCTTTACCCAATAGCCTGTTTTTAGTTTTGAAAATATGTGACTACTTAAAGCAGGTTGAAAGTAAAGCAGAATGCGCCTTAAGGCGCATTCTGCTTTACTTTCAGCCTGCTTAAAGCTACCTTCCGTTAGAATATAGAAAATATTTAGTATAATATATCTTCATGACTGTATAAATTGGAACTATTTTCTTAAGTGGAGGAATAAATTATAGGCGTAAAAAGGCTTATTTATGGGGGAATGGGTTATGACAGACATCAATTACAGTCAGTCTTGTAACAACTCTTTCACCGCCATACCTGACTAAATTCAACTTTGCAAACAGTTTAGAGCCAGATAAGATGCCCGGTACACCGGCGTCTGATCAAGCTCCAAACTGTTTGCCACTCAGATCAAAATAAATCGTTAGATGTTTTCAAAAAAGTGTAATTTTTAACATTTTATTAGTATGCATTTGGGTTGTGTATGCGTTTAAAAGGGAAAGAATAATGTTTCTCCACTATAGTTTCCAGCAATATGAAAATAAAGCAGAAAGTTTCTAAAGGTTTCTAATTAATGCAGGATAAAAGAAATGCAGAAAGCCCCGTAACTCCTTTAGGAGCTTTCTGCATCCCCCTGTCCTACAAAGATACCTTGCACTTTTAGATAAGACCTAAAATTCTTTGTTGAGTGTACGAAGGTTGTTGTTTAAGTTTGTAGACTTTTTTCACAAAAGCTTTAGTCATCGTAGCTGAAAACTAAAACAAGCACCACTGAAAAGGTCGACATATTATTACCACTTGCAAATAATTATTTTTAAAGAATAAATTATCTTCTGAACAAGAAGACATTATATATCAATAATATACCTTTATATACCACATTATTGATGACATAGAAAAAAAAGCACAAAAGTCTACCAACTTAACCCATTACCCCATAAATACACCTTTTTATGACTTTAATTTATTCCTCTTCTGAAGAAAATAGTTCCAATTTATACTGTTACAAATAAAACTCAGAACAAATACTTTCTATATTCTGGCAGATAATAGCTTAAAGCAGGCTGAAAGTAAAGCAGAATGCGCCAAAAGGCGCATTCTGCTTTGCTTTCAACCTGTTTTAAGTGGTCAACTATCTTCAATTCTAGAAAGAGGCTATGGGGTAATGGGTTAAATAACAACCCTCGTATGTACACAGTACAGTCAATCTTGTATCAACCAGCCCTGACCATTCACTAGAAGACCTCAAGACGGTATATTATTATTATTATTATTATACCAGATTTATATAGCGCTCTTTTCACACAGGGGTTGTGCGTTCAAAAGCGCTTCACAGATCATTGCTTAACCCTTTACTCCATAGACTGTTTCTAGTTTTGAAGACAATTGACCACTTAAAGCCAATTTAAAATAAGGCACATGCTGCTTTACTTTTAGTCTGCTTTAATCTACCATCTGCTAGGATACAGAAAACATATTTTATGGTACATATTCATGACTGTATAAACTGAAACTGTTTTCTTCACTGGAGGAATAAATTTAATTGGTAAAAATAAGTATCTATGGAGAAATGGGTAAATAAAAGGTAAAATATAGATAGAAGCTGCAGTAAGAGCTCTCTCTTTATTCTTTTTTTTTCCCTACATTAATCCAATGGAGGAAAGGATTAATCCTTTGAACCCTAGTCACGTTTATAGGCATCCTTTTCAAACAGTGTACATGTGAATAGTACACTTGTCCTGTGCAAAATGTGAAGACCCAGATCAGAGGGCTCCGAAAGGAGGCCTCTGATCAGGGTCTTTACTGTTTGTCATAATGCCTAACGTTGACAAAAACAACCCTTAAAAGTCTAAAATGGACTAAACTTAAATGGAAACTGGAATTGTCCATTCAAAATTTCAGGGAGGAAAGGATTAAGTAAATTTTGTCATATAATTGTCAATAATGAAACAGGCCACAGATGAACAAAGCTATGTTGTTGTACCTGAGATCCATAATATCCCGTGCAGCCCGTGCCCTGATGACATGGTCTTTATGTGAGAGAAGGGATGTGAAAACTTCCATTGCATTTGCCTTCAAGGCTTTTTCTGTGTCAACACGCATGCAGAAATGTAAGGTGTCTAAAATAAGTTTCTGAAAAACAAATACCCAAAATAATCAATGAATGAAGCCACAATTGTTAAACTATAACAAAATGGGAGATAATCAAAGCATGAACAAACAAATCATGAGCAAAATCGCAGGTGCACAATTTCAGTTCGTGCAAAATAATTCCAAGAAATTTAAAACATTTTTGTTGAGGTCTAACTAAATAAAGCTGCAGAAAAAATATTTCATTTGTTAAAATTATGAAAAGGGAGATAATTCAAGAATAACTCATTACATTTGCAAATGGTGTAGATCCAGATAAAGGTCTACATTGTTTGCTAATTCTGACCAGTATTTATCAAAATACCCAGAACTTCAAGTAGACTGGTCATGTTTAGGTAACTAAAAAGATCCACAAGGGAACCTAATAAACCCACAGACAGACATACACACCTAAGTGAATTCACACAAAGACAGACTGAAGCACAGACAAACAATCAAACAAACAATATTAATTGGCCTTGCTGAGAGAAGGGATGGCCTGAAAAAAAGGCTGGGTCCAAACACAAAGTAAGTAAGTAAACACAAAGGTAAAGTGTGCTCACTTTGATTTCATCCACCTCATCCTTTAGCTTCTTTACGAGGGTACCAATTAGATCTGCCTGCACAATGCCCTCAGCTCCTGAAATATGAATGCAGAACAAATGAGATAGACATAAGCGTATACACCAATCAACATCAGGGCTCCAGATAAGAGGGAGTGATCTGCACAAATCCAACATTTTCTCACTAGTTTAAGCACTAAAACCTATGGTGTTACTACTCTTCGAGACGATTCTAATGAATAGTGACACCATAGGGTTTGAAGCAGAAATAAAGATTTTAGTTTCTGAAATACTCCCCTTATCTGGAACCCTGCATAAGCATGTACACCAATCAATATGGTTGTTTCCTTATGTCATTGACCCCTGAAACTTCCAATACATTTTCCTTACAATAAACTGAAACATGAAAACAGTGTAGATCAAGATCAGTGAGTTCTTCCTGTAGGAGCCCTCTGATCATGGTCTACACTGCTTCATAGGAAATGTTTACTCATCACGGGTACACTGGTTGTAAAGGATGCATATACCCTTCACTGAGGCTCAGTGGGTTAAAAAACGAGTATTATGATATGTGAAAACATTTTAAAATTTTGGTAGGTTTGTCATCTCCTTGAAGCAAAGTAAGAAATTAGGTTGAGTAACAAATAAACGGAAACAATATGATAAAAAGTTTATCTAATTATATACTTTAAGAAAAACAGGTCTCTCTGGCAATATAGCTAACAGAAAAGACCTAGATCACATGTTGTATTACCAATAAGATTTTTTGGTTAGTGTTTATTTTGTTTGTAGATGTAGTAGACAAAATATTGTTGGCTTTGATGAAGCATTAATCATGTATATCCTGTTGATGAATGAAAGCATGACAGTCAAACCTGTATTAAGTGACCATATTATTGAGGAAGTAAGGAGTTAATCAAAACCAGGTGACTACTAGGTGCAGGATGAAAATAATGCAGAAACCTCCTGCAGAAGCTTTCTACATATTTTTTATTCTGCATTTATCAATCAAATTGTATCAGAGACTGTTCCTATTGAATGGTTCCTAAACCCATTACCCCATAGCCTGTTTCTAGTATTGAAGATAGGTGACCACTTAAAGCAGGTTGAAAGTAAAGCAGAATGTGCCTTAAGGCACATTCTGCTTTGCTTTCAGCCTGCTTTAGGCTACCATCTGCTAGGATAAAGAAATATTTCTATCTGTATATATTCATGACTGTAGGTTGGACTTTATCCATTACGATAGTCGACCATATATATATGTTACAGTAGTGAGTGGAATTATTTTCATCAGTGGAGGAACAAATTAAAACCATAAAAGGTGTATTTATGGGGTAATGGGTTTATACAGGTTTGTATTTATTACATATATGTCTAAGTCTTACCTGGAGGAGTTTCAGAAATCATCTCTATAGCTTTGTGTGCATTCTTCCTGGCTATGTCAACTCTGTCATCAAACAACTTGGAAACGGGAGGTATGATGTTGTTGTTAAGGAAAGCATCACGTCCAATAGCATGACCTAAACACAAACAGATACTAATTGTAGCAACACAAATTACATATTCAGCAAATTTCCTTTTTGTTGTTTTTGTTGTCTGAGACAACTAAAATTAGCCAGAAAGTTGTTCAATGGTCAATCAGTCATTGTGTCAAAAGAAAAACCTTTATATGTTACATACCAAAACTGTGAAATATATTACTCACTCACTCACTCACTATCCGGTTTATTTGTTGATCAGGCCACAATTAATTACCACTAGATAAAGTTGAATGTAGTGTATGAAAGCGTTTTAACTTCAAGCAAATCAAAATTAACTACTGTACTTACTGCCAATAACGTACAAACACTCTGTGGATTTTTGTCGAACTGTTGTGTCGGAATCTGTAAGCAACTTTTTTAAACTCTCAGCTATTCCTGCAACATAAAAAATATTTTGTGCTTTTAACCCATTAACCCATGAATACGCTTTTTTACGCCTTTAATTCATTCATCAACTGAAGTAAATAGTTCCTGTTTTTACAGTCATGAATGTATATCACAAGAAATATTTTCAATATCCTTGCAGGTTATAGCCTAAAGCAGACTGAAAGAAAAGCAGAAAGCACCTTTAGGTGCATTCTGCTTTACTTTTAGCCTGCTTTAAGTGAACACCTTTCTCCATAATTAGAAATAGGCCATGGGTAATGGGTTAAAATATTGTTGGTCTCATTTCAAGTACTATTATCAAAGTGTACAACCATTTAAACAATGCATGAAAGACAGCTGAAGCCCTAATGAAATAGGAAAGAAGTAAAGGAAAATTTTCCAGAATTACTTTTGTCTTGAAATAAACAGACATATTTCTTTAGAGGGATCTATGTTTCTTCACTGTGTTGTTGTTCAACAAAGACAGAGAGAGAAAGAAAGAAAGAGAGTAAGACAGAGACAGACAGATAGTCAGACAGACAGAAACAGACACAGAGACATACAGAGAGTACCAAAGAAAGAAACAAAGACGGAGTGGCTGAAACAGACAGAGGGAGGAGGATAGATTTTAAGTAGAACTTTGATGTTAGAAAATGTACTTACCTACAGATAAAGCCTCTGCAATGTGTTCAGGGTCGTGTAAGTGATCGCATAGTGACATCACTGCACGTTGACGAGTGAGCAAATTTTCATCATTCAATTCACGGTTCTAGGAGAAAATTTAACTGTTATTCATATGTGTACAAAATATCCCAGTGCCAAACTTTTTGTGAGGCCTGGTCTAGATCCAAACTGTTGCTCAAGTCTTCCATTTTAGTCTCCAGTTGATTAATAAATGCTTGTACACCTTCTTTCTACTGGCAGATTTTCACAAATTTTGACATACATGTTAAATACACCTGGGTAGCTACCGTACTAAAATGCCATATGCTTAAAAATATATTTTTTAGATGACTCTTGAAATTCCGCAGTTAAATTTAGTTAAAGCCAGGTAAAGGTTATTTTGCCCTTAAATTTTGATTTACTACATATATCATTTGTGTGATCATTGTTGATACAGTGCTCCCTCTCTACAACAAGACTCAATGGGAGAAAAAAATGTATGTGCATCAGTGTTGCACCTAGAGCGCGGGATTGCGGGATTCCCGCAATATTTTTTACTTTGACCCTTAAAATTCGTAACAGCGCGGGCGTACGGGCGCAATTTTCGTCTTCCGTACCTTTGCTCTATTTACTATCCTTTCCGCCAATTTACTATCCTTCATTAATAAAGGTAGACTGTGCGCGCGTGTATATACCAATGCAGTTAAATGGCTACGTAAAACCCGATAACCAGTCTGACAATTACAACTATCCTTTCCGCTGATTTACTATCCTTTATTAATAAAGGTAGACTGTGTGCGCGGGTATATGCCAATGCAGTTAAATGGCTACTGTAAAACCCGATAACCAGTCAAATTACGCATGACTAGACTTCACTTCTCGTCGGATTGGAGAGAAAAGAGCAGACGAAACGCGAAGCATCACACAACCTGATTTATGAAACCCCATCTAAACAACGTGCTGATCAAACTCTTCCAACTTTGTATGTACCAAAACAATCATTACAAGTTATTTAAAAATAGACGAACATCAGTTCTCCCGTCGTGTAAAAGCCTTACCGGATTACCGAAAATCTACTAGACGCAGTAAACATGTTCAATATCGTAAACACTACTTCTATTTTTAAAGGAAAGCCTATCATGTTTTTAAAGGCTTTTTTAGTTAGTCCCCCAAAAATTTCAAATGTCCCCCAAAAATTTTGACATGGCGCCACCGTGTCCTCCAAAATTTTGGACCTAGGCACAACACTGGTGCATTGTTTGGAGTGAGTCGTTATAGGGAGGGAAAATGGCTTACAATTGCAAACAGCTTGAATCTGGATCAGAAGCTGCGTAACTTGACGTCTGATTTGGATTCAAGCTGTTTGTCATTATGTTGTTATTTTTTTCTGTCACATTTACCATTACAAATGTTTCGTCAGTGTCAGGATAAAGTGACCGGATAAAGTGACCGACGGTGTACGGTCCCTGGTGCACCTGATAAGTGTTCCTGCTTGTAATACCCGAAAGAGGTGTGTAGAGGTATGTGGAAACAAACACAAAAGTGTACGCTTATATCCTTCATGGTTAAAATAAATAAAACAATCAATTAAGATGAGGTCTTTTAAGTTTATGCATAGAAACCTACCAATCTCGGTAATGCTCTATCTCCATATGCAAGCGGTGTTTTACTTGGATCTATGTGGGGTGGATACACAGCAGATATAACTGTCAACGCCATGTTTGGTGGCAAAGTTTTCAGAAGTTTGTGACAGTTTGTTGTTGTGTATGATAAACTTCTACCTCAACACCGTTTCCTGTTGTCTTGTTGCCATGGTGTCACGTGTATACTTTATAGTTCATAGCAATAAGTTCGTATTATGAAAAGGGCACTCGCACATTTGTGTTATAAATTAAGACGGAAATAAACAAAAAAAGAAGTAGGTTATATTAATTTCAATAAATATTTCCGGAATGAAGTGTTCAATCTCCTTTTTTATGGATGAACGGAAAGAAAAAGGGAGCTAACTCTGAATATTGATCACTATTCTCACATCGATTATTTCCCTTATTTACCACACCTTGCGTTGGAATAGCGTTTAGATTTATCTGTGAAACAAAAACTGTGTTGCATTGGTTCGATATTGCGGGTTTAACGTTTTCGTATGGTTTTTCACCGATTTGCCTGAAAAAGACCAAGCGATTTTTTCGAAGCAAGGGAGACCACCGGAAAGTATAAGAAATTTACTTTTGTACAGCCGCCAGTTCGTATAAAGCGCAACATTTTGAACAGACGATTTTATTTGGTCATGGCGTTAGGTTTATTTTACACTTCTACATACAACCACATCTCTTGCCTTCAGTTAACTATTGGCAAGTTGAACAATTCAATAATCTGCTTCCATAATTTGTTTTGATTTAACCCATTACCCCTCAGCCTCATTCATGTCATTCTGCTTTATTTTCAACTGACTTTAACTCTTTGAACCCTAATCCCGCATATAGGCGTCCTTTTCAAACAGTGTACATGTGAATAGTACACATGTCCTATGCAAACAGTGAAGACCGAGATCAGAGGGCTCCGAAAGGAGCCCACTGATCAGGGTCTTCACTGTTTGTCACAATGCCAAACATGGTCAAAAACAACCCTTAAAAGTCAGAAATGGACTAGACATAAATGGAAACTGGAATTGTCCATTTAAAGTTTCAGGGAGGAAAGAGTTAAATGATCACCTGCAAACTAGAAACAGGTTATGGGGTAATGAGTTAAACAGCGTTTACACTCTAGAGGCCACATTTTTTATCCAGACTTTCTCAAACTAGCTGAGATTACTATAAGTTCTCGGATGAAAATAATTTTGGCTTTAGGTCATGAGTTATCTGCCCTTGATGTGTTGAAAATGCCAAATATGTCAGTGTTTACATTCTAGAGGCCAATTTTTTTTATTTTACCTGTAGTTTTACCTGTAGATACAGGTCAAGGATAAGCCATGGCTTGTGTTGACCTTTTCACATCCGTCTTCAATTGATTGTCGTCATATCTGCTGCACGGGGGTTAGAAGCGAAACTCAAACTTGTCGGGATGGTGTTTCCACTCCTCATTGAGCGACGACTTAAAACTGTTTATTGAATTCAATCGTATTCAAACTTGCTAGGATTTTATATGACTATAAGGTCTCAAATGAGTTCGAAAATAGTTGAAACTGGCCCAATTAATCATGACTAATTGTTGCAAGAGTTATCTGCCCTTGATATTCTTTGAAATGCTAGAAAAGGCTTCATTTCAGTAGGGCTGTCATGGATAGGAGCGGTATCGATGTATCGCGGATATATGTTCATCAAGCAATATATCAATACACAATTTCAGAGTATCGATATAATGGAAAATAGAACTGACCAGAAATGTACTTATGAAAAAGTCCCTTTTCTGATTCTACACTGCTAGCTTTTGCAAATAACACTCATTGTTTACTGTGTATTCATATAAAAACTTAATTTGTCATGCAAAGAAGACTTTCAAGTTGAGAGTTTTGCTGAAAACCTGTATCCGTTTTACATGGTTATAGGTATGGTAAATATTTAATTAAAAAGTCAATTCAAATAAGAAATAAGTTTCAATAACCTGTCTTTAGAGTCATTTGTATGTTCAAATTGATATATCAATATATCTTCGATATCTGTCTCCCGATAATCCGATATATACTTATATCATCGATATGCCTTTTGCTGAATCAATGACAGCTCTACATTTTAGTATTGTTTAGGCTCTAGTTATCTGCCCTTGATGTATTCTACTTTTTTATACCCCAACCTATAGAGGTGGTCGTATATTGGCGTGGCCCTGTCCGTCCGTCCGTTCGTTCGTTCGTTCGTCCGTCCGTCCTTTATATTTGGTTTGTCCGGAGTTTTTCTGGAAAACTATTACAGGGATATTAATGAAACTTCACACAAATGTTATATGCATCAAGATCTAAAGCTGAGTTGAGTTTGAGGTTCATTCAAATTTTCGTTACAGAGTTATCTGCCCTTGATGTACTCAAATATGCTATAAAAAGCTTGTCTGGAGTTTTCTTGGAAAACTATTGAAGGGATATTTATGATACTTCACACAAACGTTATATGCATCAAGATCTAAAGCTGAGTTGAGTTTGAGGTTCATTGGAATTTTTGTTACAGAGTTATCTGCCCTTGATGTACTCAAATATGCTATAAAAAAGCTTGTCCAGAGTTTTCTTGGAAAACTATATGAAGGATATTAATGAAACTTCCCAGAAAGGTTATATGCATCAAGATCTGAAGCTGATTTAAGTTTTAGATTTATTTGATATTTCGTCACAGAGTTATCTGCCCTTGGTGTACTCAAATATGCTATAAAAGGATTATTTGACAGTGTCAACACACTTAGCAACTACAGTTTTGAATGGATTTTGATTATGTTTGCCCACAGTATAATTATAGAAGTATAAGTTCATGAAAAGGTTGATTATTATTGAAATCGGATCATTGTGTCGAGTTATCTGCCCTTGGTGTACTCAGATATGCTAGAAAAGGATTTATTTCAGTAATGTATATGCTCTCAGAGCTCTAAGTGTCTACAAGTTGGAATGAATTTTGATAAAACTATATTTTTGCCAGTGGACCGCAGCGTATAATTATGTACCGCTTGCGGTGCTCTCGTTTGAATAGGTCATATTCCAATATTGTTTACATGCTATACTACAAATTTGAATGTATTTATATTAAAATGGGTGAATCTCAAAGGTAAAGCTATCAGGTTCCATTATAACAGGTGAGCGATATCAGGGTCTTCAAGGCCCTCTTGTTTGAAACTGGTTGTCTGAAGCAATACAGGGTTTTCTGAATCTGATTGTTTTAAGTCAGTCTGCTATATATTTTGGATTTGAAGTTTCATTATTCACAAATATTTTCAGTGTATGTAGCATATTTATTGTAAAGCAGAAAGTTTCTTTTGGAGCTTTCTGCTTCATTCCAATCTGCTTTACACAAACCTCTTGTCAAGATCCTTTCGATGCAGGAAAATATCCTTTATTTTGTCACGGTGAATGGTTGTCAATCAGAGCTGTACTGGCTACAAACCGGGTTTTATAAGTTGTATTTTAATTGTCTTGGACAACAGTTAACAGACTTATGAATACAGTTTATGTTTGAGACTTGCTGGTCTTCTGCATAAGATGCAGACTTCACCTAGCTCCTGTCAATTTCATAGGTGGTTTTTTTTTTCACCATTTTTGAAAAAGGTTGGTACCAATTTAATTGGGAAAAATATGCCCTTAACTTAAAGCCAGTATGTAGCTGTCAAGTAGTCATTTCTTTAACCTGAACATTCAGGCACATACGTAATCTAAACATATAAAAAGAAGTAATCCGCTATGTTAGTGTTGTAGCGATGATCGATTATAATCGATCATCGATCGAAAATGACCATAATCGAACATAATCGATCATGATTTGCCATAATCGATTATGTTCGATTATTTATGATAAAGTTATGAAGAAGCATTGTGCATATAAAAGACAGGCTGTAGCTTAATGCAGGTTGGAAGTAATGCAGAACGCTTCTATGGGGTGTTCTGCATTACTTCCAACCCACATTTAGCAATAATCTGCCTTTCATGTGTTCACTATACATGTATGTATCCTCAAAGTATGGTTAAGTAAGCTTTGACTGTAATGTTAATCTGAAATTGTTTTACTTACTTGCACCAAATATATAAATGAAACAGTTGATTCCCAACCAAGAGATATTCAAACAATGTTTACCCAGATGAACTGCCGCAGCAATAGTAATTACAGGTAGTAAAAGAAGTGGTATACAATTAGTACAAAGCAAGCTCAATTAATTTGCAAATAAAAATAGGACATTAATTTAACTGTTTTATCAAATTGCTGCTTTGATTTTTATTTTGCTTCATATGGGTGCATTGTTTGCAAAATTATGTAGATATGTAACATACAAATGCAAACATGAGTATCACATATATTCAGCTTTTCAGAGTACATACATGTATATAATAGTTTATGTTAAAAACGATTATATAATCGATCATCGATCGATTATGGTTACCAATAATCGTTTATAATCGATTGTGGTTTTCGGACCGATTATACAACACTACGCTATGTATATTCAGGCAACATTGCTTACAAACCCATGAATTTGGTGGAAAGAAGTCGATTTTTAAATCGGTTTGTTGACATCCGATCAACGGCGGAGATTTTCCGAGTTTGTTCGGCTTGCCCCCGGTAAAGATGTTTTCATAGTGTTTTCTTCTGACTTGGCAGAGTTATTTTTAGATTGGAACATTCTAAAACTTTAAAAGGGATGAGTATTCCCTACATTCAGCAAGAGACATTGATAGCTGTATTTATTGTGCGCAATATACAGTAGAGAATACATTTTTCTTTCCGGTTTAAACGCAAACGCAATTCACTACACTGTGGAAATTTACTTTTAGAAATTTTAACTATTTTTTTAATCTGAGTAGCAAACAGGTTGGAGTCTGATCAGACGCCGGGTTATGCGGTGTCTGATCTGGCTCCAACCTGTTTTCAATGGTAACAATAGTTTTGTTTATAAATGCGTTTAATTTGAAAGAATAAAATATCAGTAAAGTTAGTGCAGCGTTCTCGTGCTGCACGATGATCATACTTATCTCAAGTAGGAATGTGTACGACTATGTATTCGATGTTACCTTCCTTACAGTGGAGAAAATGTTATTCTTTCCCAATAAACGCGCTTACGCTAAAACCATGATTTCAATTGCAAACAGTTTGGAGCAAATCAGACGCCGGTAACCCGGCGTCTGATCAGGCACCAAACTGTTTGCAACTCAGACTAACATGAACGGTCATAATTTTCTAAAGGTTGTGTTTTTATGCGTTTTATTGTGATGCTTTTGCGTTTCGTTTGCGTTTAAACGGGAAAGAATAACGTTTTCTCCACTGTTACCTATTTACCATTATTAACTATTCTGTTCTAAAGTAACACAGACAAGTCAGAAAAATCGGATCGATCACGTGACTCTTATTCGACCATGCGGAAATTCTCGGAAGCCGACACGAAGATTTGTTATGTAAACAAAGAGCTTATTTTTCCAACCATCTCGATAAGAAATCGGCACATTTATGTATGATTCTTAAAGAAAGGGGGGCATATGTCAGGCAGCCGCATCTGACAACCGTTTTCGCTTAGTTTTAATACATAGAAAATGTACATATATAAGAAATTGCGCGTTTTAAACATCCATTTGGGCAACATTCTGCCTTTAAGTGAAAAAAAACAAACTTGATGTTTGGAAACAATTTAACCATATTTAGCCTCATTTTTTGGAAAATTCCCCATGTTTTCAATTGGGAATTGATCATCCCCAAAAAGCATGCTGAAATGACTACATGTAGATCTAAATTAGATTCAAAGATTTTCCAACTGTGCAACCTAATTGGCTGTAGTAGAGAAATCCCTCTTGAATTCCATGTTCTAGTCCATTGCATCCCGAATTCTAGCACTGATATCAATCAAGTTGCAAGCAGTTTTTAGACAGATTAAATATTGGGCCTGTTTGACACTCAGCAATATAAATTTCTCAAGTTTTATTGAAATGCTTTCATTTTTCAAAATATTTTTCAAAAAACTACTTTATCTGATTTACCCATAACCCCACGGCCCATTTGTAGTTTTAAAGACAGGTGGCCCGTAACTTATAGCAGATTGAACATTCAGCCTGCTTTAACCCTTTACCTCATAGCCTTTTTCTAGTTTTGAAAATAGGTAACTGCTTAAAGCAGGTTGAAAGTAAAGCAGAATGCGCCTTACTTTCAGCCTGCTTTAAGCTACTGTCTCACAGTCTGATAGAATAAATAAAACATTTCTTATGATTCATATTCATGACTGTATAAATTAGAACTGTTTTCTTCAGCGGAGGAATAAACTGAATGCGCTAAAAAATGCTTCTATGGGGGAAAGGGTTTAGGCTAAGCTACCATCTGCTAAGTCTGTAAATATTTCTTTTGGTTCTGCTTTATATTCATGACTGGATAAAGTGGATCTATATTCTTTATTGGCAGAACAAATTAGTGGAGACACAGTCATATTTATGGAGAACAATTTTAATTGGTTACATGCATTGGTAGTAGCAGTGCATCAGCGCTCCAGATAAGAGGGAGTAAACTGAACAAATCAGACATTTTATCACTCAGTTTAGTACCGAATCCTTTGGTGTTACTACTCATTAGAATCGTCTCATAGATACGATTCTAATGAGAGTAGTGACACCATAGGAAATAAACATTTTAGTTTTTTAAAAACTCCCCTTATCTGGAGCCCTGATGCACAATAAAATCATTAAATATCTTTTTACCCTTTGTAGTTTGTGAGATTCCTGGTTATGGGTCGACATCATAAGAAGAATAAGAAAAAGATAGCTTCTATTTCTGAAGTAGCAGAGAGAGAGAAGATCAGAGAATCAATTCTAAAAGGTATAGTAGGTCACATTTAAGCGCTTTTGAATGCACAATTGAATTCCCGTATGAAAAGAGCCCTATATAAATCTGGTATAATGATAATGATTAGTAAACTATAGAGTTATCATTGATGAGAACAATTACTGTACATGTATATATACATCTTCAGACACGTACGGTACTAGTATTGACAATATATATTGTCGTACAAGTATGTTGAAATTGTGATATATTGTCATACAAATACGTTGAAATTGTGATAAAACTTTTTTGTCCTTTCATTGCATAGTGAAACAGTTTGGAGCCAGATCATGCATTGAGTAATGCAGAGCCTAATAAGAGAACCCTCGAAGGATTTGGTCTACATTGTTTGCGAAGGTTTGATATATCTGGCTCCCGGAGCACTACAATGGTTAACTTATAAAGAACTTGTAATTCTTTTTCCCTAGTATTCCGTGCCCAGGTGTCTGCATCTGATCAAGACGGAGCATTGTTAGTTGGATCTGCAAAACAAACAAAAGAGAAAGCAAAAGAAGTTGTAAGGGATAACCAATCCACTGGTTTGTAGTTTTTAGTGATATGATTAACTAGATGTGGTTCAGACATAATTGGTTTTAACCAACCTTTTGTCATTTAAAGAGAATGGCAACCACATTTGGCATAAAAATGATTTGTAAATGTATGCCAAACGCTTATATAAACATATCAATGTTAGTTTAGGAGAAATTCTGTTTTAAAAATACATTTTAAAGATTTTTTTTTTATTTAGCTTGGGTGGGATATTGAACCTGTGACCTGACATGGGTGAGGCAGGAAAAAAAATGGTTTCCGAACAATAGCTTTAGTTTTTGTGGGCCCATCATGATAATTTTTAGTGAATGAGGAGGGTAAGCTTTGGATTGTATTTCCGGTCTATAGGTCAAAAGTCACATAATCTGTCACTAAAAATGTTTTTAGAATAGGAGGATATTGGGGTAGACATGCATTTTTTTCAAAACAAAATCTAGTTGAATTCTGGCCTTAGTCAATTTATCTCTTTATTACAAAGTTAAAGTGTGGCTAAGCCAAACATTAAATTGTGCATATGTTCGATTTAAGCAAGTTTGAATTTTCGAAAAGTTCAGAAAAATGTTTATATGTCTTAAATTTCTGTTCACTTAGTACCAAAGAGAGGCCACCATCTAAGTTCTTCCTCATCAGAGTGTTCTAATGAATCTGACCACAGGAAAGATAAAATTTCTATGAAACGAAGGAGGCGGCAGACCAAAACATCACAAAAAACAAAACTGGTAAAATTTTATCACCATTTTGGTTTCTTTAAAACTCATTGTCTGAATATTAAGAGTCATTCATTCTGTTATCCATCATTAATCACAAAATTTATTATATGCCTTCGTATGATATCGAGCGTTTCCGCGTGTATTTGCCGAGTAAAATACAAGAGTCTGTATCAGCCACCTTGTATCAGCCACTTTGTATTTTACTCTGACGTCGCTTTCGATTTAACGTGACGTCATTTACGTTCATGTAAAAGTGTTGCGTTATTCTTTGTGGCATGCCAAAAATCTGTTTCTGCTTCAAATAACTAAAACATTTTGGATTTAAAATGATTTAAACAACTATTTAGTTGTTTCTGGAGTGTATTCAAGGCATATAATAAACCCATCACCAGTTGACAGTGCGCTACAGAGTGTTGCATTTAGCTCTCGACGTTTTTGGCGGAAACAACCGATCAGACTCGCGCCAAGGCGCTCGTCAGATCGGCTATTTCCGCTAAAAACGTCTCAAGCTAAATACATCACTCTGTAGCGCACTGTCAACTGGTAATGTGTATATATTACCAATACAGCATTTTTCAGTGTCTAACCCATTACCCCATAGATACGCCTTTCTGCGCTTTTAATTTATTTTTCTAATGATGTAAATAGTTCCACTTTATACAGTCATTAATATGAATCATTAGAAATGTTTCTTTTATCATAGCAGAAGAAGCTTAACCCATTACCCCATAGCCTGTTTCTAGTTTTGAAGATATGTGACTACTTTATATTAAAGCAGGTTGAAAGTAAACCAGAATGCGCCTTAAGGCGCATTCTGCTTTACTTTCAGCCTGCTTTAAGCTTTTATCTGCTAGAATATAGAAAATATTTCCTATGATTTTTATTTGCGACAGTATAAATTGAAAATATTTTCTTCAGTGGATGAATTAATTAAAGGCGTAAAAAGGCGTATTTATGGGGTAATGGGTTAAAGCAGGCTGAATGTAAAGAAAAATGCGCCTTATTCTCCTTTACTTTCAACCTGCTTTAAGTGGTCACCTACCTTCAATACTAGAACAGGCCTATGGGGTAATGGGTTAATACAGTAATGAAGCAATTTTGTCTGTATAAAGCAGTTTTCTGTATATAAATATATCCATGCTTTTTTGTATGCCTACCTCTAAAGGTGGTCGTATATTGACTTGGCCCTGTCCATTAGTTTGTTTGTCCTCACATCCAGGAGGCACATTATGGGGTCCTTAAACCTGGCGGATTAGGGTCCTTAAGTAACCTGACCAGTTAGTGATTGTGGGGTTGAAAGAGAGTATTGAGGGGTTAAAAATGGTGCATGTGGGGTTAGTTTTAGGGTTAGGGTTTATATAGCATCTAACCCCACAAAACCATCTCCTAAGAAAGTCCGTTCATTAGTCCATTTGTCCATCAACTTTTGGATTGTCCGGAGTTTTTCCGGATGTATGTTAATAAAACTTCACACAAATGTTATATATGAGAGAGCTGAATCTGAGTCAGTTTTGAGATTCATTCAATTTGATGTTACAGAGTTATCTGCCCTTGATATATTCAGATATGCTACAAAGGTTCATTTACCACATGCTTCATATCCTTTATTTAGTGTTTGCTGGTGGGCGTATTATGTACTGTTTTCGTTACTCTTGTTATTGATATGTTTTCACAAGATTGATATGTAACAGATTTTTTATAGATTTATTAACCCTTCTCCTGCTATTAATGTTATATTAAGAATAGTAGACCCAGATCAGACAGCTTTTTAAGGAGCTGTCTGATCAGGGTATGCACTGTTTCCTTCTAGGATCTATCTGAAATGAGTCTGCACTCTTTCTTAGGGAAATTTTTATTTTAATGCTATTATAGCTCAAATGTAATATGTTCATAATGTGGGCTGATTTTTATGCCCCCTCATGCTCTGTTTGTTGTCTTTCTGTCTGTTAACAATGCTGTATTAATTTGGCCATCATTTTGGAACTACAGTAAAACCTCTCTATTATGACCACTAAATTTTGTTAATTATTGGAGTGTTTACGGTAGGTGACCGCTTAAAGCAAGGTGATAGTGAAACAGAAAGCTCCTTTAGGAGCTTTCTTTTACAATATCACCTTGCTTTAAGCTGTCACCTCTCTATTATACAATCATTTAGCCTTCGTTGTAGTGGTTGTAATAGCGCGGTTTCATACAAAAGTGTGACCAAATTTTTTTTTCCATACCTCCATGAATACAATAAATATTCCGAATTATTCCTTATAATTTAATATCACTTCTGAATTTAAGAAAGTAGTTAAATAGAGAATCTGACGCGAATGTTCTTTTTTAACGCTTTTAAAACGTAGGTTGTAGTCCCTCCGCCATATAATATATTTTCCGCCAAAACGCAACGTTGTTATGTAGTAACGTCGACGTCAATGACGTCATTTGGCCTCCTGCTTCATGCAGCGCTTGTGAAGAGCAGCTGGACTACGGGAAAGTAGTCCTGACAAGGCGTGGCCTGAATTTTATTTTTTTCATGGAGTTATGAAACAAAAATTACAGCCAATCACAGCTAACCAAATGTAATGAAAACAAACAATATTAAATTATAATATTATGATAGAAACTTCATATTTTGAGCTCTGTACAACTCTGGCTATGTCCAACAAATTCAATGTAAGACGTTTAGTACTGTACAAGTTGGTTCATGTCAGACAAAGGCCAACGTCATTTATTGGTCATGGTCACATCAGGGGGCAAAGTGTTTCACACATCATGTTATAATGAAAATTCAGTTGGAGAGGAATTAAGGATTGTAGTGTTTATTGTAGCCGCCAGAGAAAGATACAGCTGTGAATAGACATATGAAGATTGCACATGGGATTACATATGTGAGTTACACCTTAGATGTAGTACAGTAAAACCCCTCTAATATGTATTTAGGCTTTGCCTATGGACGGAAAAAAGCAAAATTATACTAATGAAAACGGAATAGATCTATCACCAGTGTGTGATCAGCGCTCTTGTATCAGTTCGTTGTGTATTCCAGATCACACTCGAGGCTACGCCTCTCGTGACTGAGATCTGGATTACACAACAGACTCGAACTTTTATTATATACCTAAATTGTTTAGGACAAGATCTATATGTTGTTAAACCAAATAATCAAATAGATCTATAAGCACCCGTGTATACAATGTAAAAAGTTAAAACTCCCCCGTACACCTATAATGCAATCTGAAACTATTTTTGGAAGTCATATGACCACCAATAATGACGTCATTATTTATATTAATGGCGTATTGGTAATCCGTTATTTTTATCGGTTCGATTGAGATGTAGATTTTTGTAAATAACGTTCATTTAAACGTTTAAGGGTATGAATCGAACTGTTTGAAGCTTTGTCCTTTGGAGAAAATCATTTCAAGTGAGTGTTGGGGGTTATTCATGCTTACAATGGTTTAAAAATAGCACCGAAATCGGGAATTCCGAAACGTCACGCACAACTCATCGTAAAAGCCGTGACGTCATCATCCAAGATGTCAGCCCCCATGTTTTGTAGTTGCCTAGTTTTGAGGAAATTATTCACGCGCAAATCAAACACTTTTCAAAGTCTGTCAGAGATTGAATAAAATTGGAATACCTTTGATTTTATCATGCATTACTTAAGAACGGAAAAAAGGCAAGCCTTTTTTCCGTATTACCACCAATAAAATGAAGGCTTATTTATTGTATAAAATACATTGCCACTTGTGAAAGTTCATTGGATGGAATCCGACGTCCGACCTATATATTACAAACTGACATCATTAATGAAATCATTAATCAAATAGCAATAAAACATAGAGTTTTTACATGATAACTTGATATTGTAAAAAAGATACCAGTTCAAATTGATAACTGACATCTTACAAAACATCTGATTAATTACTATTGCTAAATCATGTCCATAATCTTGTCCATCTTGTATTTAACAGTATAATCTAAAAATGAGATACATTTACCTACTTTAAAGACTTAGTAACCATGCTTCTTCAGTAATTGGTCATCTTTACACAAGCTAAACTAAGTTCTGACATTATGGACTGTATTTGGGTATTCAGAAAGCATGCATTAAAATGAAACAATGGTCATACACTAGATAGGAGAAGACATTATTCTCACCCTTTTAAATGGAACTAAATTCAAACACAAGGTATCAAAATGTAGAAAATGACATTTTTAAAAAAAAATAGTTCTAATGAATTATGAATATCTTTTATCTGAGTAGCAAATGGTTTCCAGCCTACTCAGATGCTGTGTTTAAACCAGTGTCTGATCTGGCTCCAAACTGTTAACAATGAAATAAACGGTATAGTATGTTTATTGGAATGAATAATGTCTATTCCATAGATTACAGTACAGTAAAAACCCTCTATTACGACCACTAAATTGTGTTAATTATTAGGGTTTAAGAACAGGTGACTGCTTAAAGCAAGGTGACAGTAAAACAGAAAGCTCCTGTAGGAGCTTTTTGTTTTACTGTCACCTTGCTTTAAGCTGTCACCTGTCTTTTGTATATCTAATAAGCATTTATTTTAGTGGTCATTATAGAGAGGTTTTACTGTATATATGTAATATTATAGCTGAAAATTTGCAGATTTCTGTTATTTTTTGTAGACGAAAAGTGGAAAAGATGAATTGAAGGAGAAAAACATGCCTATTATAGGACCAGCTCGTGTCACAGTAAAACTTTTTTGTTTACATTAAAATTTGAATTTGAAAATATAAATATTCTTGGATGTAACTTTGCCTTTTGTTTCCCAAAATTCCATGATTAAAGTTTTTGTATAAATGTACAAAGTCATTTATATAATTATCAGTGTTTATATATTCATAAATAATTTGTTTGTACCCTTGAAAAGTAAACAAACATGGGGCGTAATGAATTATTATTGAAGTGTATTGAAGAACGTTAGATGTCATACTATAAGGGTTGTTTGCATGCTAAAGGATGTTGGATTCAGATACAATTACGGTTAATTTACCTGACCACGCCACAGATAGGTATGCTTCACTGAAACATGAAATAAAAGCTACATATATTTTGAAAGTAGACTGTTTGAAGCAAGTTGAAAGTAAAGCAGAAATATATTACTGCAGCTTTCTACTTTACTTCCAGCCTGCATTAAATAACCACTTGTCTTAAATACTGAAAGTATTTTGTGAGTAACGAAACTTTAAAACCATTTAACATATACCAGAAAAATACAAAACAACTTGAATGGTCAGTTTTTGCTCCAACAAATATAGTTGTCTAAAGGACAATCAAAATAAAAACCTAATTTTACAGACACAGATTACATTTCCTGTTGAGATTCATGTACCATTAGCCATAATCCTTTACCAGAGCCTGTCTTGTAAAGCCTTTCAGTTGAGTCTGAGATCATTCTCAATGTTTGATTGAGCAGAATGCTCATATCTGACAGATCAGGATCTTAGACTCATCTGAAATGCTGAATAAACAGACTCTATTCTTTTCAAATTGATTAGGACCAAACACTGGAATCTAGAGGGGCTGTTTACAGAGCAAGTGTCTTTATTTAGTGAAATGTTGCTCATTGCAACTTTTATTCAGTTAATTAACCCATTACCCCATAAATATGCCTTTTTATGCCTTAATTGATTTATCTACTGAAGAAAATAGTTCAAATTCATTCTGTCAAAAATTAAAATCATAAGAAACATTTTCTATATCTTAGCAGATAATAGCTTAAAGCAGGCTGAAAGTAAAGCAGAATGTACCTTAAGGCACATTCTGCTTTACTTTCAACCTGCTTTAAGTGGTCACATATCTTCAAAACTAGAAAAAGGCTATGGGGTAATGGGTTATCATAGAATTTTAGCAGAAACTATGCATGTATTGCATGAATTTCAGAAGAAAGTTGGACTAATCCAGACAGGGAAAAAATCAGCTCCTGCTGTGAAAGGTATAGTATTAACCCTTCGGCCATAACTTGTTATCTGTATGGAAGACAGATGGTTGCTTAAGGAGCATTCTGCTTTACTTTCAGCCTCATTGAAGCTACTATCTGCTAGGTTATAGGAAATAGTTCTAATGTTGCATATTCATGACTTTACAGTGGAACTACAGTCTAAACTCGATACTTAAAATTAGCTTAATTCAAGCTTGCCTGTAATTCATTAGTTGATCTGGCTTTTTAACTTTGAAACACGGGTACAAAGCAGTTTGTATCCAGATTCTATGCCAAGAAACTCAACTTGCATGTCAGCATCCTCACTTCACTTGTCCTGCAAACCGCCGATCGTAGAGGCATCTTAGCTGACTTCATGACTATATCTCTCCAGAGATGCCTCCAATATTGACTGCATATTATAGAATTAGATTGTATGTCTCTGCATAGAGACATTTTTCTGAATTTAAGCTGTTGATTGATAAATGCTGTATTGAAATAAAAGAGTTTAAATGATTGAAATCAAGTACATGTATGTCTTTGAGGAAGTATACAAGACTTCTAAATTCAGGATAAAAATAACGCAAGAAAGCTGAATGGTTGCTTAACCCATTACCCCATAGCCTGATTCTAGTTTTGAAGATAGGTGACCACTTAAAGTAGGTTGAAAGTAAAGCAGAATGCGCCTTAAGGTGCATTCTGCTTTACTTTCAGCCTGCTTTAAGCTATTATCTGCTAGAATATAGAAAATACTTCTTATGATTCTTATTTGTAACAGTATAAATTGGAACCATTTTCATCTGTAGAGAAATAAATTATAGGCGCAAAAAAGCGTATTTATGGGGTAGTGGGTTAAATGATTGAAATCAAGTACATGTGTGTCTTTGAGGAGGTAGATCTATACAAGACTTCTAAATTCAGGGTAAAAATAATGCAGAAAGCTGAATGGTTGCTTAATACAGGTTTGACTGACTGTACATGTAGATTCAAAGTTTCAACATATACACTTAGAGCAGGAGAAGGGTTAAGATATTAGGTAATAGTTAGATAGAAGAACAAGAATAGAAATTAGATGTAGAGCTCTAGATAAGGAGAGTGTTTAAAACACTAAAATCATTTGCCTCCATCAAACACTATGGTATAATTAGTTAATTACTCATTAGAAATATTCAAATGAGTTGTCACAGCATTTTGTTTCATTGAAACAAAAAAAGAAAAAACTTGAAATAATCTGTTTGCTCCCTCATATCTGGAACTTTGAGATGTATATGGTGTTAATATTTGTATTTGTATAGCATTCATTGTCCCTGAGCACATATCATGTGTTGCTGATGATGAAATAAAGAAAATTGCCAGCAATAATAACAGTGACAGTCAGGTTACAGCTGACCTTGATGCAGCAGAAAGGTATCATACACTGACTGACTGAGTCATGTGTTTTGTAATAATTATTGGTTTTTTACCCAAAATTTAGCAATACTGATATTACATGTGACTCCTATATGCATCTTTGACCTACTTGTGAAGAGTACACTTGTCATAATTTATGCAAACAGTGTAGACCCACAACAGGAACCCTCTGATCATGGTAATTTTACAAATTGGACTTTACTTAATATAAGAAATTGAAAATGTTCCATTTTAAGGTTTGAGGTGTCAGTGAGTTAATACACTTAGCAACAAGTATACTTGTCATTTTCAAACAGTGCACTTGTGAGGATTACGCTTGAACCATGCAAACAGTGTAGACCCTGATCAGAGGGCTCCTTAAGGAGCCCTCTGATCAGGGTCTACACTGTTTGTTATTTTGATATATATTGTTAAAATCAACCCTAAATAGTTAAAAATGAACTAGACTTATTTTGGAATTGGACTTGTCCATTAAAAGCTTCAGGGGTGAATGAGTTAATTATAGGAGTTTAATGTTGTTTCAGTCTTGTCCTGTCAGGATGTGGTAGTGCCCAGCACATAGCTACTCCAGCTTCTGTAGAAATGAAGCCCAGAGATTCTCATTGGTATGTTTACTTCTTTCACAGATTCTATTAATGTTACACGATCTTTACAGTTTTAAGTGTTTGAGGCAAATGACTGTTTAAAGCAAGATAATGGTAAAGCAGAGAGCTGCCGTTGGAGCTTTCTGCATTCCTTTAATCTTGGTTTAAGGTGTCACCTGTCAATAAAACCATCAGTGTTCTTTTCAATGGAAGAGTCTTACTGTACTTCAAAGGATAGCTAAAAAGGGAAGACATTCTTTAAAGGAATTTATTAAATGTTATTAAAACTTAGAGTAAAGCAAAAAAAACACACACACACTTATTTGAGAACTTAGATAATTATGTAGATTCAATAATGCAATAAACAGTAGAATTTGTATTAAGTTAACACAGCAATAGTGAAGGGGCATAAGTATTTGCCCTTTCCATTCCTCTGTTCTTTGGTATAACTTAGTAAGACTTTGCATTCAGCTTTGATTAGACTTGGGTATAGTAGGGTCATGTAAAGTTTTAACTATATATGCCTATCTTTTGTCATTATGCTATTTTAACCCATTACCCCATAGCCAGTTTCTTGTTTTGAAGATTATATATGTGACCACTTAAAGCAGGGGTTGAAAGTAAAGCAGAATGCGCCTTAAGGTGCATTCTGCTTAACTTTTAGCCTGCTGAAGCCTTAAGCTACCAGCTGCTAGAGTTTAGAAAATATTTCTTATGATTTTTATTTGTGACCATAAAAATTGGAACTATTTTCTTCAGTAGAGGAATAAATCAAAGGGGTTAAAAGGCCAAGTTATGGGGTAATGGGTTAACATTGATTATTTCAATGTTTGTTTCAGTTCCAGTGTACAGAGCTACAGAAGTGTCACCAGCCCTGTAAAAGACAGTAACCATAATGAAGTAAATATGGCGCTTTTCATAAAACAGCTGTTAGAGAATTTAGTATTCAAAATACTGTATTATCTTTAATGATGTTACCATAATGCCAAGTTTCGCAGGAATATATATTATGCATCGAGGGACTATAAAAATACTACTTCAGTTAATTAGATAAGCTTTTAAAATGTTATCTGTTAATAAAATCTCAAACTTGTGCTTATTTATTATCATTGGTAGTAAACTTGATGACTTAACCAATTACACCATAAATACGCCTTTTAAGGCCTTTGATTTAATCCTCCATGGAAGAAAATAGGTCCATGTCATACAGTAATGATTATACATCATATAAAAAAGTTTCTACATTGTATGAAATGGTAGCTTAACCCTTTACCCCATAACCTGTTTCTAGTTTTGAAACGGGGTGACCACTTAAAGCAGGTTGAAAGTAAAGTAGAATGCGCCATAAGACGCATTCTGCTTTACTTTCTGCCCGCTTTAAGCTAACATCTGCTAGGATATATAAAATAGTTCTTGCAATACATGTTCATGATTGTATAAATTGTAACTATTTTCTTCAGCGAAGGAATAAATTTAATTCGCTAAAAGACTCTTGGGGTAAAGGGTTAAAGCAGGCTGAAAGTGAAGCAGAATGCGCCTTAAGGCACATTCTGCTTTGCTTTTAACCTGCTTTAAGTTGGTACATGTAGTCTATTTTCAAAACTAGAAACAGGCTATGGGGTAAAGGGTTAAATAGATATGATGCTCTCCAAGGCTTGCATCATACAATGTACTATTTTAGTGAATTCATTTATATAAAAAGAAATACTGGTCAGTGAAAAAGAATGGAAGTCTTTTAAGGCAGGTGACTGTGCTTAATGCAGGACTAAAGTAGTGTGTTGTCAAATTTATTGGGTATGACTAATGCAGTTCTCTAAGAGTGACAGTCTTTATTTTCCTACACAGACCAGAGAAATAGTGAAAGAAGTATTGGCTGCAGCCTCCCTGAAGACATTAATGCAACAGATGTTCCCTGGCAGAGGTTAGTCTCTCTTTGTTCTATGTGTATGTCCAGTCAAACATGTGTACTGTGATCCATAAAGAAACATGATATATTTCAAAGGCTACTTTATACTGGGTGAAAAATACAGTTTGCTCCGCCATGAACTTTCTTCATACCTTATGTCCACAGGGCTGCCATTTTCTCAGGACTTTTCTGAAATCTTCAGATATTTATCCTAGCAGATGATAGGCTTGGGCCAGTTTAAAGTAAAGCAGAATACAACTTAAGGTGCATTCTGCTTTACTTTAAACCTTCTTTAAGTAATCATGCTTGAAAATAGAAAACTAGAAAGTGTTTTTGAGAAAAATTGCAGTAGTGTAGGAGGAGTTAGCTGCACAAAAAGTTCCCCTATATATAATCTTTGGAGCGAAAAAATTCAAAGGGCCATATCTTTTGCCAAAAAGGGTGCAGCTCAAATTTCAAACCACATGTACATCTTCTCATATAAGTTGTTAATGTGTGAAAGTTTGAAGCAATCCTTATAGTAGTGTAGGTGGAGTGAGCTGCACAAAATATTTTCCCTATATCTTTTATGTTGGGGAAAAATTCAAAGGGTCATAACTTTTGTAAAAAATAATTGCAGCTCAAATTCCAAACCAAATGAACATCTTCTCATATAAGTTGTTGATATAATGTGTGAAAGTTTGAATTAAATCCTTCTAGTAGTGTAGGAGGAGTTAGCTTCTCAAAATAATTTCACTATACATGTATATCCTATGTAGGGAAACAGTTTAAAGGGCCATAATTTTTGTCAAAAAGGATGCAGCTCAATTCCAAACCACATGAACATCTTCTTATATAAGTTTTTATTCTGTGAAAGTTTAGGGCAAATCCTTCCAGTGGTGTAGGAGTATTTAGCTGCACAAAATTTCCTTCAGACAGACGGACGGACTTGTCAACAAAGTCCGTTAAAGGGCCTTTTCTTTTGTTATTTTCTTTTGCTGAATTATGGGCCACGGCCCCTTTTTCTTTTGTTACGGAATGAAGTCTATTGTCTTCCATTGTTATGTTAGCTGTTATCTGGCCCTCTAACCAACTTTAGTAGAGCGGACAGACAGACAAAAACCACAACATCAATATGTCTCCAGAGACATAATTTTGAAATCTTAGGATGTTTCATAACTACTTATGTCCAGCTTTGAACTGTCACTAGCCTGAAAAACTACACTTTTATCTTCTTTTGTAATACTCAATGAATGAGCCTCTAATTATTATTAATTCTACCTGTATGCATCACAGTTGATACCATCACAAGTGATGATATCACTTTTGCACTTTGCAGTGACGATATCTTTTTTGTGATGTCACCTGTGTGTTTTCTCGGTAAAAATGTCATTAAAATGTATATTATAAATAGAATAATCAATTCCTTTGGATGGATATGAAAAAAATATCACTCAAATAGGTTGTTATCTGGTTGAAAAACTCGTCCTGCAGAGTCGCTTTTTAACCAGATAGCAACCCATTCTCTTGATAATTGATTATCCTCTATGAATTTACTTTTAACCCTTTACTCCACAGCCTGTTCATAGTTTGAAGACAGGTGACCACTTACAGCAGGCTGAAGATAAAAAAAGACACATTCTGATTTACTTTCCACCTTCTTTAAGTCACCATCTGCTTGAATATAAAAAAAACCAACATATTCATAACTATAAAATGGAACTATTTTCTTCAGCGGAGAAACACATTAAATGTGTTAAAATGTGAATATATCGGGTTAATGAACTAAAAGCCAATACACCTGTAAAGCAATGGACTAACAGTCCTTTCAACCTTGTGTCACTTCTTATATAGCTATATTGATATATTTTTAATGCCTCGCACAACTTAGTTGGTGATCAACTTTTAGTGATATATACTTCATATTTGGCATGTGTTCTCAACTTAAGAAGCTTTTGAGCTCAGTACAAGTAAGATCATGTCTAACGATGGTCAAGGTCATTTAGAGGTCAAATATACTGAATTTTACGTTGGCCTTAATTTTTGAAACTATATCTGAAAATGACTTCATGTTTGGCATGTGTACACTGTCTGACAAGGTCAAGATCATTTAGAGCTCATTTAACTCTTTACCTCATATCCTTTTTCTAATTTTGAACAAAGGTGACCACTTAAAGCAGGTTGAAAGTAAAGCAGAATGCGCCTTAAGGCGCATTCTGCTTTACTTTCAGCCTGCTTTAAGCTACCATCTGTCAGGATATAGACAATTAATTCTTTCTGTTGGATGTACATGTCTATGAATGTATAATTAGAACTATTTTCTTTTCTGGAGGAAAAAAATCAAATGTGCTAAAAGACGTTTCTATCAGGGAAAGGGTTAATGGTCAAATAGTCTGAATTTTACATTGCTCATAACTTTGAGATCTGTATACTTATTTCAGAGGCCCTCCATGAAACCACAACAGATTTGCAGAAAATCTACAGGCAAAAGTATGTATTATTTGAATGTTTCAATGGTGTTCATTATTGTGCGCATTATTTTTTGTGAGCTTGAAATTGCCACCATATGTCTGTTTGGTGTATTATATCTATCGTCAATCCATCCTAAACTTTGTACGAATGACTCTTGTAAATAGTTCTGTTGATAAAAATGGTTAATCATATAGCCCAAGTGACACAAAAACACTAAACCAGTTGGTAACAGGTGGCAGCTTAATGCAGGATAAAAGTAAGACAGAAACCATCCTTTGGGAGCTTTCTGTCCTATGTTTATCCTGCATTAAGAAATAATCTGTCTTTTATAGTCTATACAAAAATATAGAAGAATAGTCTATCGTCTTTTCCTAAGAGTGTCTGGTTTAGATAGGTTTTACAGTATATCTCATTTACAGGATACATTCCTATGTAAACAGTCAACACCCCGATCAGAGGATCATTCCCATAGGAACCCTCTGATCTTGGTCTTCACTCTTTGTCAGTGGTTTGGAAAATTAACCATGAAAAGTACAAAATCAACAAGACAAAATAATGCAATGTGGCATTGTCCATTTTTAATTCAGGGGTCAATTAGTTGACATTATGACTTTATTTGTCAGTGCACCAAGGTCAGCCACTCCGACAGCATTTCCTCTTGTAAGGAATCTCCCAGGATCAGCTTCCTCTATACAGCGTTCACTCACAGAATCCTTTGCATCATGTCAAGGTAATATAGTCTTTGATTAACCCTCTCAACACTGTAGACCTGTATTGAAGATCTTTGGGAACAGTTTGGATCAAGATCAGGCCCCACTTAATGCGAGGCATGATTAGATCCAAATTTTTGTCACTTATCTCTTTCTGTAAATGTAAAAAAGACCAAAACGTATTTCAAAATTTTAGCAAAAGACAGAACATCAGAGTTGAAAGAGTAAAACTATTTGTTATCCTGTGCTGTGCTACTAAAAGCAAATCATACATGTATACTAAAATCCACAGTCTGTTAGAAAAAAAACAAAAACGTCTTTAATGTCAATATTCAACTCGAGAGAGACCATAGGGTGCTAATAGTTTATCACTTAAAGCAGGTTGAAAGTAAAGCAGAATGTGCATTAAGGCACATTCTGCTTTACTTTCAGCCTGCTTTAAGCTACCATCTGCTAAAATATATGTTCATGACTGTGTAAATTGGAACTATTTGCCTCTAGTTTGAATGGTTTCTGAACACACTCAACTCAGATGATATTGCAGGGCTCCAAATAAGGGGAGTATTTCAAAAGTTTAAACCTTTCTGCTTTAAACCCCATGGTGTCACTACTCATTAGAATCCTCTCAAAGGGAGGATTTTAACGAGGAGTATCACCATAGCATTTGGTGCTGTACCAGTGAGAAAATGTTGGATTTGTTCAAATTGCTTCCTTTTATCTGGAGCCCTGTATTGTTCTTAAAATTCTTGTGATAAGATGTTGGGATTTTTATTGTAGAAAATCCAGCGGTTTTGAAGGATACACACAGTATGAGGCAAGACAATAGAAATGAAGTTGTTGACAGGAAAAACAAATGGACTAGTGATTCACAAGCTGGCAATAAAAGACAAGAAAATATTAAGTTAGGATACAAAGATTTAGACATCTGTTTGGGAACCCATAAAAGTGGCTTAGATTTTTATAATAAAACAGAGAGTGAGGCTAGATGTAGACAGGAAGGTAAAATGCATCACAATTTCAGTGCATCAGCTGTTCCAAAAATCAACTTTGCCAGTAAGAATCCATTTGAGCCAAGATCAGATAATAGTCATGTTCATGTTGAAAATGTGATTCATACAGACATGCCTGTTACAAGAGAACCAGAATACAGATTAAACATTTGCAATGAGAGAAATCGTATGTTGTTAAGGAGTGATAGGCATAGTGATTCTTCCGTAACCAAAAATTCCAGAGAGAATGGCAACTTGGAGATGTTATATAACACAGCAAAAATGATGGAGCACCAAAACAGCTGGCTACAACAGGGAAGATCCAAGCTTAAACAGGATGTTTTAAAATCATATAGAGCAAATGTAAAACATACTGAAGAAAAATCAGTTGATGCTTTCTCTGCTTTATTTGGAGAAAACGCTAGTGAAAAGTGTGATTTGTTTAGCCATGCCTGTGATAAAACTGTCAATGGTCAGATATTGTTAAAAAGGGCCAAGTCAGCAACCACTGGTGCTCTAGCCATGTTAGAAAACAATGATATAATTCCTACTACTGCTGAGCCTATGGAAGTAGACAGGAATCAAGAGGGTATAGAGCAGTTACTACAGGCCAATGATATCCTAGAGAGTATAACCACTTTGGGGAACAGCCAGAGCTCCTCTGATATACACAAACCTCAAACCAGTCAAAAAGGTACTTCTTAATCCTTTACTCCATAGCCTGTTTCTAGTTTTAAAGAAAGATCATTACTTAAAGCAGGTTGAAAGTAAAGCAGAATGTGCCTTAAGGCACATTCTGCTTTACTTTCAGCCTGCTTTAAGCTATTACAGCGCTCCCTCTCTACAACGGCCCTCCCAACAACGACTCCCTCCTGACAACGACACTCTCCGTAATTCCCTAAACAGGATAATTAAGTCTAACTCTTTTACTGCTGCAATATCATCTGCTTAAGATTGTCGTCTGCTGTTTTCTCTCACAGTTACATATAAATGGAGATTTTGATTGATTATACATAAAATTATATTGACCAGTGAAAAAACAGCTTGAATCCTGATCAGACGCCGCGTTACGCGGCGTCTGATCTGGATTCAAGCTGTTTGCAAATGTAAGCCAAGTCTTAATTGTCCCTCTCTATAAAGACTCCCTCCGAACAACACACACAATATGCGTCTCCCATTGGATGTCGTTGTAGAGAGGGAACACTGTATCTGCTAGGATATAGAACAAAATTCTTAAGATACATATTAATGACTGTATAAAAGGGAGCTATTTTCTTCAGTGGAAGAATAAATTATAGGCGTAAAAAGGTGTATTTATGGGGGAAGGGGTTAATCCTTTACTTGATAGATACACATTTTTACACCTTTAATTTATTCTTCCACTGAATATAATATTTTCAATTTAATGAATTTATAGTCATGAAATTGAATATGTATAGTAAGAAATATTTTCTGTATTCTAGTAGATGGTAGCTTAAAGAAAGCTGAAAGTAAAGCAGAATGTGACTTAAGGCATACTCTGATAAATAGACTTTGGAGTAAAGGTTTAACCCTTTCTTCATTATAGGCACATTAGGACACCTCTACTGTGTTTTGATAAATGCACTCACAAGAAAAAGATCTGAACGTGTTAGCCCTATCCTCCATAGCTTGTATTCAGTACTTAACAGGTGGTTGCTTAAAGCAGACTCAAAGTGAAACAGAAAAAAGCACCTTTAGAAATGATGGCTTTTTAACAAGGCCTTTAACCTATTTGCCCCTAACTGGTATTCTCCAGACACAACAACAGGAATGAATGAATGGACTTCCCTGCACACACATGCATACAGTTCAATAACTATAAATGCCTCCAAAGGCTTAAGCCATGCTTTGAGCGCATAATAATAACATATTAATAATAATTGTTGATGTAATTTAAGAAAAAGCTGTACATCATGAACTATGAGTATTTTCAAGTCACTTCCAACTCATTTCCTTCACAGCAAGGAGCTTCTAAAAATATTTTCAAGACCTGGGTAAAATACAAAGTGTAGGCTACTTAAGTGGTTTTTAGTGTGTTAGGTTTCACATGCAGGGCAACTTATGGGTAGACCATGGAATTATACACTCACGGAATCGCAACCTCGCGCTGTATTGCAAACGAGACTTCGCAAGACTTGATAAAATAATGTCTATCGGTAGTCAATATGATTAATATCTGTATTGAAGCATTGTTCATTGGTTTATATTCCCGTGAATTGATAGGAATGTCCACCAACTCGTTTAAATCCACTAAAATGTCGATGAATACACTCAAGTTGGTAAATTTCCTCCCTAGAAATGGCAGACAACGAGGCAAAAAAGTGAAGATATTGGCACGTGAAATTCAACCATTGTGAGAGCTCAGACGCTCGCCTATTCAACTTCGCTGAGTTGCAATTCCGTCTTGTATAATTCCGTGGGTAGACTAAGTAGCTCAAGATCGCTCAGCAGTTTATCTTTCCTTACTTTTTATTATACGCCCGTCTTCAGACGGGACGTATTATGTCGTGGCGCTGTCCGTCCGTCTGTCCGTCCGTTAACTTTTTCATGTCCGCTCTCTAACTCAAACAAATTTAGTCCAATCCTTTTGAAACTTGGTCAGAACGTGTATGACCATAATATCTCGGTCAAGTTCGATAACCAGCAAGATTGACCCAGACATTCAAGAGTTATGCCCCTTTTTGTAAAAAACTGGCATATTAGTTTGTCCGCTCTCTAACTCAAACAAATATGTTTTAATCCTTTTCAAACTTTGTCAGCATGTGTATAACCATAATATCTCGGTCAAGTTCGATAACCAGCAGGATTGCCTCAGACATTCAAGAGTTATGCCCCTTTTTTCATCAAAAACGGGCATATTTTAGTGTGTCCGCTCTCTAACTCAAACAAATTTATTTTAATCCTTTTGAAACTTGGTCAGCATGTGTATGATCATAATATCTCGGTCAAGTTCGATAACCAGCAGGATTGCCCCAGACATTCAAGAGTTATGCCCCTTTTTTCTTAAAAAACGGGCATATTTTAGTTTGTCTGCTCTCTAACTCAAACACATTTATTTTAATCCTTTTGAAACTTGGTCAGCATGTGTATGACCATAATATCTCGGTCAAGTATGATAACCAGCAGGATTGCACCAGGCATTCAAGAGTTATGCCCCTTTTTTGTAAAAAAAGGGCATATTTTAGTTTGTCCGCTCTCTAACTCAAACAAATTTATTTCAGGCCTTTTGAAACTTGGTCAGCATGTGTATGACCATAATGTCTCGGTCATGTTTTATAACCAGCAAGATTGCCACAGACAGTCAAGAGTTATGCCCCCTTTTTTTTATCTAAAACTGGCATTTTTTAGTTTGTCCGCTCTCTAACTCAAACAAATTTATTCCAATCCTTTTGAAACTTGGTCAGCATGTGTATTACCATAATGTCTCAGTTATGTTCTATAATCAGCAGGATTGCCCCAGACTTCCAAGAGTTATGCCCCTTATTTTGTCAAAAATGGGCATTTTTTAGTTTGTCCGCTCTCCAACTCAAATAAATTAATTCCAATCCTTTTGAAACTTTGTCAGCATGTGTATGACCATAATGTCTCGGTCAAGTTCCATAACCAGCAAGATTGCCCCTGACATTCAAGAGTTATGCCCCTTTTATCATCAAAAACGGGCATTTTTTAGTTTGTAGCTCTCTTTCTCAAACAAATTTATTCCCATCCTTTTGAAACTTGGTCAGCATATGACCCCTAACTTTCAGGGTTCTTCCCCTTTTGTTTTTACCATGATAGGGTTTTGGTATGACTACATTCTAAGATCGGTTTGACGGGCGTATAATGTGCCTGGCTTGCGGTGCTCTTGTTATCCCTCCCCTCCCCTCCCCACCATCACCACAAACACCCCACCTACATGGCCATCATATTCCAGTTTGAATGTAGCCATTATTGAAGAAGAAGCTTATTGCCATCATTACAGCTGTATATGTATGTTTACAGGGGTGACAGATGAAGGAAGTAACAGCCAGTGTTCTCATTGTTCTCACTGTTCACACAGCTCCATGGGCTTTACAGTGCAAGAGCAGGTACAGTATACAGTCAAACTTCGATATCTCGAACTAGCTAACTCAAACTATCCGATAGTTCCACTCATGAACTGCATTATTTCATGCTCGGTTAAGTCCAACATTCCCATATTTCAAAGTTAAAACTTTGAAATATGGGTATGTTTGATTTAAACGAGTTCGAGCTATCGAAGATCGACTGTATTTAACAGTCTTTTTTAACCCTTTTTATGCTCCCCTTTAGGTGGGGGGAGCATATAGTCGCCGCTTTGTCCATCCGTCCGTCCATCCGTCCGCACGCACGAAAGGTCCTTTGTTGGGTAGGGAGAACAATAGATTCCATTCATTCCGTGATTGCCCCATTGTTATTGTTGTTTTTAGCTCACCTGAGCCTTCGGCTCAGGATGAGCTATTGTGACCGCTCTTTTCAAACAACATCTCCTCAGAAACCACTGACCCGATTTCAACCAAACTTTATCAGAAGCATCAGTGACGAGGGGGAACGAAATCTTGTTCAAAGTTTTTGGCTAGAGTTATTCCCCTTGCTTTGGGACTTGATTTTCTAACATGACCGTATAGACAACTTTTAATGCATAAGAAAATCTTTAAAAATCTTCTTCTCAGAAACCAAAAGGCCCAGACCTTTCATATTTGGTATGTATCATAACCTAATGATCTTCTACCAAGATTGTTCAAATTTTGACCCTAGGGCCAAAATTGGCCCCGCCCTTGGGCTTATCAGTTTTTCTTAGGAAAATCTTTGAAAATCTTCTCCTCTGAAACTGTATGACCTAGATCATTAATATTTGACATGTAGCTTTGCCTTATGGTCCTCTACCTAGCTTGTTCAAATTATGACCCCCGGGTCAAAATTGGCCCCGCCCCGGGGCTTATCAGTTTTTAGCTCACCTGAGCCAAAGGCTCAAGGTGAGCTATTGTGACCGCTCACCGTCCGTAGTACGTCTGTCCGTCTGTCCGTTCACATTTACTTCAAACGACATCTCCTCTGAAACCCGCCGATTGTAGGGAGAGTTCAAACTGCTCATGATGTTCCTTGGATGCTTCTCTACAGAAGTTGTTCAAAAAAAAGGAAAAAAAGCACAAACTCTGCTTGAAAAAGCAAAAAAGCAAAAATCTTTAAAAAATCTTCTTGCCCAAAACTACTAGGCCCTAAGCTTTGATATTTGTACAGTAGAATCTCCTGGTGGATCCCTCTATAGTTTGTTAAAATGAAATCCCTAGGGTCACATTTGACACCACCCTGCACAGTTTAAGTGCTGCTCTAGGCAGGTTTTACAGTATTTTTGATTTAGGCAGAACTGTATTTACCTGAGTTACCCTTAATATACTATGGGCAAATAACCAATATTTGCAAACAGTTTGGATCCAGATCAGATGCAACATAATGCTGCATCTAATCTGGATCCAAACTATTTGCCACTCATTTACCAACTTAACATTTTCTAAAAAAAAAAATGTTCATTTTTTACACACAGAAGGTATTTAGCAGACATCATTTCAGTCTGGTAAGGGTAAGCTTCCAGCAGTGCTGCTAATGCTACAGTACTCTTACATAATATTTGACCTCAGTGATCAGGCCAACAGAACTGAACATGTTGTCTGCTATAGTTTAGAAATGGTTCAGTCTGCTTCATACTTAGAGAAACAGGATCTGGAAGTGATCCACTGACAGTTATGTAATTATGTCTTATGCCATATTTATACATATGTTTAATATTGGTTTTGTCACAGTTATCTGCATGTCTTATCATTTTTTCTTGTCCAGGATTCAACCCTTTCCCCCAATAAATACTGACATTTGTTAACCCATTACCCCATAAATGTGCATTTTTAGGCCTTTGATTTATTCCTCCACTTAAGAAAATAATTCCCCTTTAACCCTTTCCCCCATAGCATATCTCTAGTATTGAATGTAGGTGTCCACTTAAAACAGGTTGAAAGTAAAGCAGAATGCGCTTTAAGCGCATTCTGCTTTACTTTCAGCCTGCTTTAAGCTATCATCTGCTAGAATATAGAAAATATTTTGTATTATACATATTTATGAATGTATAAATTGGAACTATTTTCTTCAGAGCAAGAATAAACTGAATGCGCTAAAAGGCGCTTCTATGGGGGAAAGGGTTAAACAGTCATGAAAATGTAAGATGTGAAATAAGTTTCTATATCCTAGTAGATGGTAGCTTAAAGCAGTTTGAAAGTAAAGCAAAGTGTGCATTAAGACCCATTCTGCTTTACTTTCAACCTGCTTTAGGTGGCCACCTATTTTCAAAACTAGAAACAGGCTATGGGGTAATGGGTAAAATGAAATTGCCTATTTGGAAAAAGCCTAATGAGAGGAAGTGCCATTTGCAAAGGCCATAACTCTGGCATCATTGTTTTTTTAGTTATTTCCCTTTTGTCATATTTTCTTGTCAAGAAGACAACTCCAGTTCTACTGATGCTATTGTAATGAAATTTTATGTATGGAAAGAAACTGATGAGAGAAAATGCCATGCATAAGGGCAGCAATATTTTGTTTTCCCCTTTGTCATATTTTATTGTCAGGAAAATAACTCCAGTTCTGCTGACGCTAGTGAAATAATTATCATTTACCGGAAATGGAAAAAGCTTGATAAGAGGATGTGTCATGGATAAGGGTCATAAGCTTGGCAACAAAATTCACTTTTGTCATGTTTTCTTGTCCGGAAGATAACTCCATTTATAGCTATATTAAAATGTTGTCTTGCCCAGTCAACTTAGGTACAAACTTCAATGTCCTCAGGTGAGCGAATTTAGGGCCATGGCCCTCTTGTACATAGAGTTATATAGGAAAATCTTTAAAAATCTTCTTCTCTGAAACTGTATGGCCTAGATCATTAATATTTGACATGTAGCTTTGCCTTATGGTCCTCTACCTAGATTGTTCAAATTATGACCACCGGGTCAAAATTGGCCCCGCCCCGGGGCTTATCAGTTTTACATAGAGTTATATAGGAAAATCTTTAAAAATCTTCTTCTCTGAAACTGTATGGCCTAGATCATTAATATTTGACATGTAGCTTTGCCTTATGGTCCTCTACCTAGATTATTTAAATTATGACCACCGGGTCAAAATTGGCCCCGCCCCGGGGCTTATCAGTTTTACATAGAGTTATATAGGAAAATCTTTAAAAATCTTTTTCTCTGAAACTGTATGGCCTAGATCATTAATATTTGACATGTAGCTTAGCCTTATGGTCCTCTACCTAGATTGTTCAAATTATGACCACCGGGTCAAAATTGGCCCAGCCCCGGGGCTTATCAGTTTTACATAGAGTTATATAGGAAAATCTTTAAAAATCTTCTTCTCTGAAACTGTATGGCCTAGATCATTAATATTTGACATGTAGCTTTGCCTTATGGTCCTCTACCTAGATTATTTAAATTATGACCACCGGGTCAAAATTGGCCCCGCCCCGGGGCTTATCAGTTTTACATAGAGTTATATAGGAAAATCTTTAAAAATCTTTTTCTCTGAAACTGTATGGCCTAGATCATTAATATTTGACATGTAGCTTTGCCTTATGGTCCTCTACCTAGATTGTTCAAATTATGACCACCAGGTCAAAATTGGCCCTGCCCCGGGGCTTATCAGTTTTACATAGAGTTATATAGGAAAATCTTTAAAAATTTTCTTCTCTGAAACTGTATGGCCTAGATCATTAATATTTGACATGTAGCTTTGCCTTATGGTCCTCTACCTAGATTGTTCAAATTATGACCACCGGGTCAAAATTGGCCCCGCCCCGGGGCTTATCAGTTTTACATAGAGTTATATAGGAAAATCTTTAAAAATCTTCTTCTCTGAAACTGTATGGCCTAGATCATTAATATTTGACATGTAGCTTTGCCTTATGGTCCTCTACCTAGATTGTTCAAATTATGACCACCGGGTCAAAATTGGCCCCGCCCCGGGGCTTATCAGTTTTACATAGAGTTATATAGGAAAATCTTTAAAAATCTTCTTCTCTGAAACTGTATGGCCTAGATCATTAATATTTGACATGTAGCTTTGCCTTATGGTCCTCTACCTAGATTGTTCAAATTATGACCACCGGGTCAAAATTGGCCCCGCCCCGGGGCTTATCAGTTTTACATAGAGTTATATAGGAAAATCTTTAAAAATCTTCTTCTCTGAAACTGTATGGCCTAGATCATTAATATTTGACATGTAGCTTTGCCTTATGGTCCTCTACCTAGATTGTTCAAATTATGACCACCGGGTCAAAATTGGCCCCGCCCCGGGGCTTATCAGTTTTACATAGAGTTATATAGGAAAATCTTTAAAAATCTTCTTCTCTGAAACTGTATGGCCTAGATCATTAATATTTGACATGTAGCTTTGCCTTATGGTCCTCTACCTAGATTGTTCAAATTATGACCACCGGGTCAAAATTGGCCCCGCCCCGGGGCTTATCAGTTTTACATGGAGTTATATAGGAAAATCTTTAAAAATCTTCTTCTCAGAAACTGTATGGCCTAGATCATTAATATTTGACATGTAGCTTAGCCTTATGGTCCTCTACCTACATTGTTCAAATTATGACCCCCGGGTCAAAATTGGCCCGCCCCGGGGCTTATCAGTTTTACATAGAGTTATATAGGAAAATCTTTAAAAATCTTCTTCTCTGAAACTGTATAGCCTAGATCTTCCAGCTTTGACATAATAGCTTTGCCTTATGGTCCTCTACTAAGATTGTTCAAATTATGACCCTGGGCCAAATATGGCCCCGCCCTTGGGCTTATCAGTTTTTCTTCGGAAAACCTTTGAAAATCATTTTCTCTGAAACTGTATGGCCTACATCATTAATATTTGACATGTAGCTTTGCCTTATGGTCCTCGAGATCTACCTAGATTGTTCAAATTATTATCCTAGGGTCAAAATTGGCCCCGCCCGGGGCTTATCAGTTTTACATAGAGTTATATAGGAAAATCTTTAAAAATCTTCTTCTCTGAAACTGTATGGCCCAGATCTTTCAGCTTTGATATGTAGCTTTGCCTTATGGTCCTCTACCAAGATTGATCAGATTATAACCCCTTGGCCAAAACTGGCCTCGCCCTTGGGCTTATCAGTTTTTCATAGGAAAACCTTTGAAAATCTTCTTTTGAAACTGTAAGGCCCAGATCATTTGTAATTGAAATGTAGCTTAACCTTATAGTCCTCTACCAAGATTGTTCAAATTATGACACCATGTCAAAATTGGCCCTGCCCCGGGGCTTATCAGTTTTATATAGACTTATATAGGAAAACTTTTTTTATAGCTATATATATCACAATATTGTCTTGCCCAGTCAGCTTAGGTACAATGTTCTCAGGTGAGCGACTTGTGGGCCATGGCCCTCTTGTTTTTTGTTGCTGTTGGGTACTTATAAACAAAAGAAAAACTCAACAAGTGCCCAAATGGAAGGACGTCCGTCTGTCCGTCCGTTAACTTTTTCATGTCCGCTCTCTAACTCAAACAAATTTAGTCCAATCCTTTTCAAACTTGGTCAGAACGTTTATGACCATAATATCTCGGTCAAGTTCGATAACCAGCAAGATTGCCCCAGACATTCAAGAGTTATACCCCTTTTTTCGTCAAAAACGGGCATTTTAGTTTGTCCGCTCTTACTCATACAAATTTATTTTAATCCTTTTGAAACTTTGTCAGCATGTGTATGACCATAATATCTCGGTCAAGTTCGATAACCAGCAGGATTGCCCCCAACATTCAAGAGTTATGCCCCTTTTTTCGTCAAAAACGGGCATATTTAGTTTGTCCGCTCTCTTACTCAAACAAATTAATTCCAATCCTTTTGAAACTTTGTCAGCATGTGTATGACCATAATGTCTCGGTCAAGTTTAATAACCAACAAGATTGCCCCAGACAGTCAAGAGTTATGCCCCTTTTTCATAAAAAACGGGCATATTTTAATTTGTTGGCGCCCTTACTCAACCAAATTTATTCCAATCCTTTTGAAACTTAGTCAGCATGTGTATGACCATAATGTCTCCGTTATGTTCCATAACCAGCTAGATTTCCACAGACAGTCAAGAGTTATTTTTTCCCCTTTTTATACCCCCGTCTTCAGACGGGACGTATTATGTCGTGGCGCTGTCCGTCCGTGCTTACGAGAGGGTACTTGTGTGGCTATAATTCTTAGCCCCATAATTGAAAAACATTAACCTGGCCGTCTCTTGTGACATTAACCTGGCCATTTCTTGGGACATTAACCTGGCCAGTTGTGGGACATAGGGTTAGGGGTAGGGTTAGCCTCCAGATAATTTTTTTCCAAGTTAGAGCAAAAACAAATTATCTGTTGTGTGGCTAGCCACGCAAAAGAAAACAATAGAAAATAGCCACATAAGTATCCTCCCGTAAGAACGTCCGTCCGTCTGTTAACTTTTTCATGTCCGCTCTCTAACTCAAACAAATTTAGTCCAATCCTTTTGAAACTTGGTCAGAACGTGTATGACCATTATATCTCGGTCAAGTTCAATAACCAGCAAGATTGCCCCAGACGTTCTTGAGTTATGCCCCTTTTTTCGTCAAAAACGGGCATTTTAGTAACTTTTCCATGTCCGCTCTCTAACTCAAACAAATTTAGTCCAATCCTTTTGAAACTTGGTCAGGACTGTATGACCATAATATCTCGGTCAAGTTCGATAACCAGCAAGATTGCCCAAGACATGCAAGAGTTATGCCCCTTTTTTCGTCAAAAACGGGCATTTTAGTTTGTCCGCTCTCTAACTCAAACAAATTTATTCCAATCATTTTTAAACTTAATCAGCATGTGTATGACCAAAATATCTCTGTCAATTCTGATAACCAGCAAGATTGCCCTAGACATTCAAGAGTTATACCCCTTTTTTCGTCAAAAACAGGCATATTTTAGTTTGTCCGCTCTCTAACTCAAACAAATTTATTCCAATCCTTTTGAAACTTTGTCAGCATGTGTATGACCCTAATATCTCGGTCACGTTAGATAACCAGCAAGATTGCCCCAGACATTTAAGAGTTATGCCCCTTTTTTGTCAAAAACGGGCATATTTTAGTTTGTCTGCTCTCTAACTCAAACAAATTTATTCCAATCCTTTTGAAACTTGGTCAGCATGTGTCTTACCATAAAGCCTCAGTTATGTTCTATAACCAGCAAGATTGCACAAGACATTCAAAAGTTATGCCCCTTATTTGGTAAAAAAAGGGCATTTTTTAGTTTGTCCGCTCTCTAACTCAAACAAATTTATATTCAAATCCTTTTGTAACTTTGTCAGCATGTGTATGACCATAATGTCTCGGTCAGGTTTGATAACCAGCAAGATTGCCCCTGACATTCAAGAGTTATGCCCCTTTTATTGTAAAAAACGGGCATTTTTTTGTTTGTCCGCTCTCTTTCTCAAACAAATTTATTCCAATCCTTTTGAAACTTGGTCAGCATAATGACCCCTAACTTTCAGGGTTCTTTCCCTTTTGTTCACTTTACCTTGATAGGGTTTTAGTATGACTACATTCTAAGATCGATTTGACGGGCGTATAATGTGCCCGGCTTGCGGTGCTCTTGTTATTCTAGCTGTTAAACAAGGGCCACTATGGCCCTAAATCGCTCACCTGGTACACATTGGCGAACTTGACCTGTAGTGACCTAGATTATGACTGGACATGTATACCCACAATCAACCTCTAGAGTGTAAACAAGATTTTCCAATGATTTGACCTAGTGACCTAGTTTTTGACGGGACATGACCCATATTCAAACTTGACCTAGATATCAATGCGACAAACATTCTGACCAAATTTCATCAAGATCCAATGAGATTTGTAGCCTCTAGAGTGTTAAGAAGGTTTTTAGCTCACCTGAGCTAGCTCAGGGTGAGCTATTGCAATCCTTGATTGTCCGTCGTGCGTCGTCCGGGCGTCAACAATTTTAGTGTTTACACTCTAGAGGCCACAATATTTATCCAATCTTTCTCAAACTTGCTCAGATGGTATATTGCCATAAGAGTTCGGATGAGTTTGATTATGGTTGAAATCGGACAAATAGGTCATGAGTTATCTACCTTTGAACTGCTGAAAATGCCATATTTAACAGTGTTTACACTCTAGAGGCCACAGTATTTATCCAATTTTTCTAAAACTTGCCCAGATTGTATATGACCATAAGAGTTTGGATGAGTTTGATTATGGTTGAAATCAGACTAATAGATCAAGAGTTATTTACCTTTGAATTGCTGAAAATGCCATATTTAACAGTGTTTACACTCTAGAGGCCACAATTTTTATCCAATCTATCTCAAACCTGCTCAGATTGTAAATAACTATAAGAGTTCAAATGAGTTTGATTATGGTTGAAATCAGACTTATAGGTCATGAGTTATCTACCTTTGAATTGCTGAAAATGCCATATTTAACAATGTTTACACTCTAGAGGTCAACAAATTTATCCAATCTTCCTCAAACTTACTCAGATTGTATATTGCCATAAGACTTTGGATGAGTTCAATTATGGTTGTAATCTGATCAATAGATCAAAAGTGATCTACCTTTGAATTGCTGAAAATGATAATATTTAACAGTGTTTACACTCTAGATGCCACAATATTTATCCAAGTTCTCTCAAACTTGCCCAGATTGTATATGACCATAAGAGTACGAAAAAGGGTGATTATGGTTGGAATTGGACAAATAGATCAAGAGATATCTACCTTTGAATTGCTGAAAATGCCATATTTTACAGCGTTTACACTCTTGCAACTACAGTTTTCAATGGATTTTGATTATACTTGTACACAAAGGATGTAGCTATACATTCTGGAAGGAGTGCAATTATTGTTGAAATGTAATAATTGTGGCAACAGTTACCTGCCCTTGATATACTTTGAAATGCTAGAAAAGGGCTTCATTTCAGTATTGTTTAGGCACTAGTTATCTGCCTTTGATGTACTCTACTATACTACAATAGGTCGACAAACTTGAATGGATTTAGAATAAAACGGGTGAAATTCAAAGGTAAAGCTATCAGACTTCATTACAAATGGTGAGCGATATCAGGGCCTTCAGGCCCTCTTGTTCTAAGATTTGACCTAGTGACCTAGTTTTTGACTGGACATGACCCACATTCGAACATGACCTAGATATCAATGAGACAAACATTCTGACCAAGTTTCATCAAGATCCAATGAGATTTGTAGCCTCAAGAGTGTTCACAAGGTTTTTCTATGATTTGACCTAGTGACCTAGTGTTTAACCAGCCATGACCCATATTCAAACTTGACCTAGGTATCAATGAAACAAACATTCTGACCAAGTTTCATCAAGATCCAATGAGATTTGTAGCCTCTAGAGTGTTCACAAGGTTTTTCTATGATTTGACCTATTGACCTAGTTTTTGACCGGACATGACCCACATTGGAACTTGACCTAGATATCAATGAGACAAACATTCTGAATAAGTTTCATTAAGATCCAATGAGATTTGTAGCCTCTAGAGTGTTCACAAGGTTTTTCTATGATTTGACCTAGTGACCTAGTGTTTAACCAGACATGACCCATATTCAAACTTGACCTAGATATCAATGAAACAAACATTCTGACCAAGTTTCATCAAGATCCAATGAGATTTGTAGCCTCTAGAGTGTTCACAAGGTTTTTCTATGATTTGACCTATTGACCTAGTTTTTGACCGGACATGGCCCACATTGGAACTTGACCTAGATATCAATGAGACAAACATTCTGACCAAGTTTCATTAAGATCCAATGAGATTTGTAGCCTCTAGAGTGTTCACAAGGTTTTTCTATGATTTGACCTAGTGACCTAGTTTTTGACCCGACATGACCCACATTCAAACTTGGCCTAGATTTCATCAAGACAAACATTGTCATCAAGTTTCATGAAGATCGGATGAAATTTGTAGCCGCTAGAGTGTTCACAACCAATTGTGGACGGACAGACAGACGACGGACATCCAGCGATCCTAAAAGCTCACCTTGGATTTTCGTGCCAGGTGAGCTAAACATACATATTTGTAGTATTGGGAAACAAGGGGGCCATTTGCCTTATATCGCTTACTAGAGTCATAATGATATATGTATAATGTGGCATCATTTGGTTTACGTCATACAGTTGAACTTCGATATCTCGAACTCGGTTAAATCGAACATACTCATATTTCAAAGTTAAAACGTGGCTTAGCCACGTTTTAACTTTGAAATATAGGTATGTTAGACTTAACCGAGCATGAAATAATGTAGTAAATGTGTCGAACTGTTGGATAGTTTGAGTTAAGGGAGTTCGAGATATCGAAGTTTGACTGTATCTTGAATGTAACATTCATTATCTAGATTTATGTTAGAAAAATGAGTCTGCAAGGTGAAAATTACTTTAAATCTCTTTATCGATTGTGATGTTATACACCAAATATTTAAGAGGAGATGTCATTTGAAAGAATTTGAACAGACAGGCTAACATAGAGTGGTCACAATAACTCATCTTGTGCTTTCAGCTCAAAGGCTAAAAGTAAATTGAGCCCTCTACTTGCAAAGTATATACATGCATATGTATACTGGTTTCCTAAATAGAAAGGGTTAAGACTAAAGAGAATGATCAATCAATCAATAAGTAAATTATTTCAAGATGAAGATTATTAACAAGAGGGCCAAGATATCCCCTATTAAGCACTCACCTGTACACAATGAAAAACTTGACCAAGTGACCTAGTTTTTACCCACATTCCAGTTTGACCTAGATTTGAATGAGGCAAACATTTCATTAAGATAAAAGTTTCATTTAGATCCAATGAGATTTCTTTGCCACTAGAGTGTTAACAAGCTTTTTCTAGGATTTGACCGGGTTTGAACCACATTCAAACATGACCTAGATTTCAATGAGGCAAACATTTTGAACAAGTTTCATTAAGATCCAATGAGATCGAGATTTGTAGCCTCTAGAGTTAATGAACCAGTTGTGAACAATAGACAACAGACATACAGGGATCCTTTATAGATCACCTTGGCACTATGTGCCAGGACAGCTTAAAATTAAAGATTTGTTGAATATGATTCAGATCAAACCACAGCCTAAGGAGTACATGCCTAGTATTCATAACAACTACTATGCAGATCATATGCCTGCTGGAGATCTTACATGGCAATCAGACAGAAATGTGAGTTGTTCTAAGGTAGGTGGTCATTATTTACTGCCATAAATTAATATTTTTAGTTTCAGCAAAATTTTACAGGTATTTTTACATCACCATTTGAACCCTTTTCGTGCTGAATGTTTATAATTAAAAACTCTGCCTACTATTCACATCTATTATCTGATCTATTACTTTAGCTAACGAGAGCACCGCAAACGGGTGCTGGACGCTCGACTTTCATATACTTGAGACGGCTATATTTTTCAAACGTAAAGAATGTGTATGGGTGTTTAATGCCCTATTGATCATAGAAGTTTGTAAGCAACAACAACTTAAACATACTTGGACAGTCTACATTCCACTTAAAGTAAACTATAAGTCAAAAGAAGGACAATATCTTTGCCTGCTTTACCTGCCTTGTTGTAATGCGTTGCCCTTTTGAAACTAAACATGTATATTTGAAGTTTGAAATTAATAACTTTCTACGGTTACTGAATAATTTCATATACAAATTCTTAGTCAAACAAGGGCAATAACTCTGCAATGACAAATCCCATGGTTATCTGCTGTGTTGAAATGTGATGCCCTTTTGAAACTGAACAAGTATTCAAAGTTTCAAGTTAATACCTATGGTAATTATTGAGAAATTTCCATTTACAAGTTTTTAGTAAATAAAAACAAGGGCAATAACTCTGGAATCGCACATCCCCAGTCATCTTTCTTGTTTGAAAAAGTTGCCCTTTTGTTATAACACAAGTATTTAAAGTTTCAAGTTAAAACCTTTGACAGTTATTAAGATATTTCAATTTACAAGTTTTAAGTAAATAAATCAAGGGCAATTACTCTGGAATCACAAATCACAGAGTAACCTACCTTGTTGTAATGAGTTGTCCTTCTGATACTTAACAGGTATTTAAAGTTTCAAGTTAATATCTTTCATAGTTATTTAGATATGTTAATTTACAATTTTTAAGTAAATAAAACATGGGCAATAACTCTGAAATCACAAATCCCAGGGTTACCTGCCTTGTTGTAATGAGTTGCTCTTTTGATACTAAACAAGTATTCAAAGTTTCAAATCGATACCCCTGATAGTTATTGAGATATGTTAATTTAAAATATTTAAGTAAATAAAACAAGGGCAATAACTCTGAAATGACAAATCACAGGGTTACCTGCCTTGTTGTAATGAGTTGCCCTTTTGATACTGAACAACTATTCAAAGTTTCAAATGGATACCTTTGATAGTTATTGAGATATGTTAATTTATAATTTTTAAGTAAATAAAACAAGGGCAATAACTCTGAAATGACAAATCACAGGGTTACCTGCCTTGTTGTAATGAGTTGCCCTTTTGATACTGAACAACTATTCAAAGTTTCAAATGGATACCTTTGATAGTTATTGAGATATGTTAATTTATAATTTTTAAGTAAATAAAACAAGGGCAATAACTCTGAAATGACAAATCCTAGGGTTACCTGCCTTGTTGTAATGAGTTGCCCTTTTAATACTGAACAACTATTCCAAGTTTCAAATGGATACCTTTGATAGTTATTGAGAAATGGACTCTTACAAAAACCTTAAGCAAAAAACTTAACCGACGCTGACGCAGACGCAGACGACAGGGTGACGACAATAGCTCGACTTTTCGAAAAAGTCGAGCTAATAAGATGGGGAAAGAAAATCCCACATGAAAGAGTGCAGACTTATGTCAGACAGCCCTATAAGAAAACATGCAGTTCCTGATCAGACAGCTCCAGAAGGAGCGGTCTTATCTGAGTCTAAACTGTTTCAAAAAGGATCAATTTGCTAAAACCATTTTTAGCCTGGGTGGTTCACCACCCTTGGCCATAATGATCAATACCGTTCTTGCCCCTTAAGGTATACAACAATTCTGCTGCCAAAATACAAAAATACATTTTTTTTTTCTCGGAAAAAAACATTCTGCCTCATATTCATTAAAACACTATATAACAATATATAATCATTTTATTTTATTAAAAAATCAAGTCTGTTTTGGATGTAAATGGATTTATCAAGCTGACGGCTCTCTTTGACAGCAGAGTCGGGAGCTCCCTGAATGCAAGCATTAAGGGCCACCATGGCCCTAAATCGCTCACTTGGTACACCATGTAAAACTTGACCTACAGTGACCTAGATTACAACTGGACACGACCCATAATTAAGCTTTAGAGTGTTAACAAGATTTTTCTATGAATTGACCAAGTTTTTGACCAGACACAATCCACATTTAATGTTGACCTAGATTTGATGTAGGCAAACATTCTGACAATATTTCATTCAGATCTAATGAGATTGGTAGCCTCTAGAGGGTTAACACTGTTTATCTTTAATTTGATCTAGTGACCTAGTTTTTGACCCGAAATAACACACATTCAAACTTTACCTAGATATCAATTAGGCAAACATTCTGATTGAGTCTTATAAAAATCCAATGAGATTTGTAGCTTGTAGAGTGTTTACAAGGTTTTTCTATGATTTGACCTAGTGAGCTAGTCTTTTGACCAGACATGACCCACAACCAAAGTTGACTTAGATATCAATGAGGCAAACATTTTGACCAAGTTTCGTGTAGATGGGATGAGATTTGTAGCCTCTATAGTGTTAACAAGGTGTCCCTATAATTTGACCTAGTGACCTAGTTTTTTGACAAGACATGACTCCTATTCAAACTTGACCTAGGTATCAATTAAGCAATTAGCTAGACCAAGTTGCATAAAAATCCAATGAGATTTGTAGCCTCCAGAGTGTTAATAAGGATTTTCTATTATCTGACCTATTGACACACACACTACATGGCACATGTGATGCTCTGATAAAGAGGTATATGAATATGCAGGTTTTCGGTAAGTAGGGTCAAAGGTCAATGTCACAGATGTCAATATTTGGAATGGCAATAACCTTGGCTCTCTTGTGATAGAAACTTCATATTTGGTAAACATATTACACTAATTATTGGAAATTTGAATATGTATATTTTTATAGTCAAAGGTCAAGGTCACAAGGGTCAAACTTATTCACACCATTAACCTTGACAATAACTTTTGAACTATAACCAATACACACACAATACATGGCACATGTTTTACTCATGATTATGAAGAGGTATAGTGATAAGCAGGTTTTGGGCAGTTTGGGTAAAAGGTGAAGGTCACAGGTCAAAAATCCTGTTAAGTTAATTTCTTTGTCTATTCAGCAGTCTGCCATGGATACCATAGATATACTGGATTATGTGGACTATGCCCAACCAGGAGGAGTGACAAGGGATGTGCACATGCCAGATAAAGCACAGACTTCCCCAGGCTTTGGTATACTGAGGTTCAAGCCATTAGAGGCTGCAGTTCCATCAAGTCCAGACTCACCAGCTATATGGAGATACCGTAAAATGTACTAACATTTGCTACAAACTTATAGACAGTGGAACCAGCAGGCTGCTACTTCAACCCTTTTCTTCATGTTGTCAATGTTTAACACAGGTTGTTGCTTAACGCATTACCCCATAGCCTGTTTCTAGTTTTAAAGACATATTAGAACTTAAAGCAGGTTGAAAGTAAAGCAGAATGCGCCCTTAGGCGCATTCTGCTTTACTTTCAGCCTGCTTTAAGCTATTATCTGCTAGAATATAGAAATATTTCTTACAAATTTTATTTGTGACAGTTTAAATTGGAACTATTTTCTTCAGTAGAGGAATTAATTAAAGGTGTTAAAATGCGTATTTATGGAGAAATGGGTTAAAGCAAAGATTGCTAAAAGTAAAGCAGAAAGCTCCTTCAGGAGCTGCATTTTTTAAGCAACAACCTGTCAGGGTGCATTAAATCTTTTCCTATATTCATGGTAGAAGCTTGGAACGGAGGAATTGAAATGTTGCTTTTTTATGTACTAAAAGACACTGCAGTTGAAAAAAGTATTTTGTATTGCAATTGGTAATAGTGATCTTTCTGTTAAATAAACAGGCTTCTATTAACCTTTTACTTCATAGATACATCTTTTTAGGCTTTTGACCCATTCCTCCACTGAAGAAAGTAGTTCTATTTTATACAGCATGACTCATGAATATGCAACATAAACACTTCCTATATCCTTGCAGATGGTAGCTTAAAGCAGGCTGAAAGTAAGAGAATGTACCATACTCACTTAGGCACATTCTGCCTTACTTTCAATCACATTAAGTGGTAACCTTTCTGCAAAACTAGAAACAGGCTGTGGAGTAAAGGGTTAAGTGATTCGCATTTAGATTGGATGATTAACCCTTTCTCTCATAGCATGTTTCAATATTGTTCCTATTTATATTGTCATGAATATGCACAGTAAGAAATAGTTTCTGTATCCAAACAGACGGTAGCTTAAAGCAGGCTGAAAGTAAAGCAGAATGCACCATAAGGTGCATTCTGCTTTACTTTCAACCTGCTTTAATTGGTCACCTGTTTTCAAAACAAGAAACAGGCCATGAGGTAGTGGGGTAAAGGAGGATGAAAGTAATCTCACTTCAACCAGCTTGACAGTGTTACCTATTTATACATGTATATAGAAACCATGTATTATGCCTCTTAATTATACAGGGTAGAAGATATCTATGTGGATGTTAAGTTCTGATTAAGAATTTCTATGAGGGAGAGATAAATGTAGTTCCCTAGTTTTGAAAATATCCATGGTTCTGCTTTGATTGGTTGTTTTGTACAACCTTCTCCCTACTCCAGCTATTTGCTTTTATTGACAATTTTTGAAAACGGTGTGCACTTATCTCAAGTAAGACTCACGGCTCCTCAATCTCAGTAGGCACTCATTTCTTATAGGATCTGACATGAATCTGCACTCTTTCCTAGGGAAAGTTTTCATTATTTCAACCCCATTCACTGCCTTACCCAGAGTACAATAGTTATTTGCAAACAGTTTGGATTCTGATCAGATGCTGCGTAATGCGGCGTCGGATCAGGATCCAATCCGTTTCACACTCATTTTAGTATTTATCAAGTCAAAATACAAGAAATAAAAGCAGACAATAATTGTTTAAAATTGATTATTTCATGGCAGTGAAGGTCAAATGTAATGGCTGATAGATGTTCATAGTGGGCGGAGTTTTATAAATGAATATTCAGAGGGAGAAGCGTTAACTGTGAGATAGGTCAAGTTAATTACTGTCCCTGTTACTCTGATAAAACTGTGATACTATTTGTTAGATTTTATAAAAATAATTTGTACATCGTTATTTCTATAGGTGTTTACTTAATTCTTAATTAATGATATAATCATACAGTCAATCTTACATTCCCCTTGGGAATCTTATATAGATACGGTTGTTTAATGTAGGTGAAAAGTAATGCAAAAAGTGCCTATATGAGCTCTCTGCTTTATTTTAACCCTGCATAAAGTAGCCTCTTGTTTTCAGATATTGCAACGGTACTTCAAGGAGTGGTCACTTAACCCATTACACCATAGCTTGTTTCTTGTATTGAAGATAGGTGACCACTTAAGCAGGCTGAAAATAAAGCAGAATGCCCCTGAATGCACATTCTGCTTTACTTTCAACCTGATTTAAGCTATTATCTGCTAGATTAGACACATATTTTCTTTGTTACATATTCCCGACTGTTTAAAGTAGGACTACTTTCATCGATGGAGGAATAAATTAAAGGTGTTAAAACCGTAACTATGGGGTAATGGGTTAATACAAGATTGACTCTATGTATTAAGTGTTCTTAACTAGCTGGTTTAACCCTTTACTCAATAGCCTGTTACATGTTTATAGTTTTGAATTCAGATGACAACTTAAAGCAGACTGGAAGTTAAGCAGAATGCTCCTTAAAGGGCATTCTGTTTTACTTAACCTGTTTTAAGCTACCATGATCAGGAGAGAAACTGTAAATGCCTTCAGTGTTTTATGATCAGTACTCCCTAGATGGGGACTACTTTCTTATTATGGCTATACCATATGAAGAATTTTAGAGTCCTACATGAATTCAAAACTATTTCCCGATCTCCGAGATTACATAGGTTTTGAATTTATATGCGTTTGTAGTGCATGTGATTTCAAGATATGATTTCTATGTGTTCTAGTACAGAGCTCCAGATAAAGTGTGCTTTTCAAATACTAGTCAAATTTCAGTATATCAAACTCTACTTTTAAAATTCAAACTTGTTTAGTTTCATATTTTGTATTCGCTTAAGTCGAACATATTGCCACGTTTTAACTTTGAAATAAGGATATGTTTGACTTAAGAAAGTACAAGATATGAAAGTTTGACTTAACTCTCTGATGTCTCCACATACTGTTAACCCTATGTTGTGATCTTGAACTAGAGGCAATTCTGATGAATGATCCTCACATGGGCCTTGGACAGCTGATTTCAGTTCAGAAATATTCAGTCCTGATACACGTATCTGGAGTTCTGTTAATTATTATTGTTACATTGTTACTGTTTACAAACAGGTGAGAACTCCATACTGTGATAAAAGTTGTAATAAAACTTTTCATGACCTTATTAGTGTCTTACAATTCACTGTTAACCTATTAACTGTCTGAAAGTCGGAACCAGAAATGGCTATTTATATCCCTAACAAACAAAGTTTAGGGGGAAATACTGGATTCACCTTGTCCGTCCAATGTCCAGGGCCCCAAAACTCAGTACAATCAATAGCCTTACTTTCAAATTGCAAATTCACATAAACGAGAAACCGCCAATGTCGGTATGGCCGGATTGTCTGCACTTTTGCTTTGTATATATATACATTACATGTATATAATATAATTACCCATGGCATGTGATGATGACCTCACTACAACTGTACATGTCAAATGTAGTTAATGTAGGACTTAAACTTTGACTAAAACGGACACTAACAAAAAGGTAAACCAAGACGCAAACGAAAAGGTTTACCAAGAATTCTCTAAGTCATTGGACCGTGAAATCTAGGTCACAGTGACCTAGTTACCCATGGCATGTCATGATGACCTCACTACAACTGTACATGCCAAATTTGGTTGCTGTAGGACTTAAACTTTGACTAAAGCGGACACTAACAAAAAGGTAAACCAAGAAGCAAACAAAAAGGTTAACCAAGAATTCTCTAAGTCATTGGACCGTGAAATCTAGGTCACAGTGACCTAGTTACCCATGGCATGTGATGATGACCTCACTACAACTGTACATGCCAAATTTGGTTGCTGTAGGACTTAAACTTTGACTAAAATTTGAAAATTTGTATTCAAATTTGAGTTTTATGAATAAATAATACTTACCTGGTATGACCATGAGGATTCTCTTTTCTTAATCCGCGTATTAGACTTAACCCAACCGGAAGTAAACTCAAAACCGGTGCACCGTTTAGTCTACTTCCGCCTAAACCACATGTAAACGACAGTTTCCTTTCTGGCGAAAGTGTTCGTCCATATAACTGCTTAATGACATGTGGGGATGGTGGGAGGGTAGCTGTCATACCAGGTAAGTATTATTTATTCATAAAACTCAAATTTGAATACAAATTTTCAAATTTCATTTCATAAATAAACTTACCTGGTATGACCATGAGGATTATCTTAGATTCTAAAGCAATATTCCCCTGGTGGTGGGAGTCATTAAATCATCACTACCCATCCTAATCAAATATAACAATAAGTACTTACTTTTACTTGTAAGTAAATATCTGTCTTCCATCAGCTACCGCACCTGGAATTTCTTCTCAGTCACAACATCAGGAATATATTAGCTACAATGTCAGAAATATCTGCTTCCTTTCCTAGTACGAGTCCAATTATTCTGCTGCTATAGCCTTGTATTTACTTATTAAACATAATAGTTTCCTTAAACTCACTGTTCATACCGTACATTATACCTTAATGTACTGTACTTGCACTAATCTTGAGTCTTTCTGTTAAAACTTATATACACTGGAATCCGCAAGAAGAAGAGATACCTTCAATTCTTCAGTTTCTATATTCTCATAAAATCAACATTCACATGTTTAAGATAATGTTTGGTAAATGTGGTCTCCCTTGACCAATCTGCTGCCTCCATTATATGTTGAAGCGATGCTCCCTTGAAAAACGCCCAGGATGGTCCAATAGATCTGGTAGAATGTCCTTTTACTTTACCCACTGACTTCTTCTCCTTTTTATATGCAAACTTAATGGTCTCAACCAACCATCTGGATATTGTTTGTGCTGCTACTGGTAAGTTCGGTTTGTTTACAGACAAAAATAGTTTCACCACTTCTTGGTCCTTTTTGGATCCCCTAAAAGGTTCTGTTCTTTTTAAGTAGTATGCAAGTGCTCTCTTTGGATCTAAAAACTTGTTATCCTGTAGTGCTGGCACAAAAATTATTCTATCTGTGTGATTTAAACGGTCCTGTTTTGCTAAACCAGTTCTAATAAAAGTGACACCTCGTCTCTGAACATTGACAAAACCTTCCCCTAACCTTAAAGACTGCAAGTCACTGCAGCGACGAAAAGTGGTGATTGCTATTAAAAAGCAAGTTTTCCATGTGACATATTTCAAAGGAGCGTCTTTCATTGGTTCAAACGGAGCTTTCTTAAGGCATCCTAAAACAACAAAAAGATCCCATTCAGGTAACAATTTTTTCACAGGAGGCCGTTCGTTAAAAACCGCCTTAAGTAATCGTATGATAAATGGATGTTGGCCAACTGGGATATTCTCAACTGGTGCTAAAACCGATGATAGCATAGATCTATAACCATTGATAGTGCTGTATTTAAGACCCTTTTCAAATAAATCTGTCAAGAATTCTGCACACTCTTTTAAAGAGGCAAGATAGGGATCAATTTCCCTTTCACCACACCAGCTATTGAATCGTCTAAATTTGCTTCTATAATCCTGTTGTGTGCCTTTTCTCCAGGATTTTGATAATAATTTTCTAGTCTTTTCAGAAAATCCCTTTGATGACATTCGTTTGTCGATAACAGCCATGCAGTCAGCTGTAATGTCTCTGGATGTGGATGGGATACTCTCCCTTTGCACTGAGTCAAAAGATTCTGACTGCATGGTAGTTTCAACGGACATGCTATCAACAGTTTCAACAGTTGAGGATAATACAGCTGACGAGGCCATTGTGGGGCAATCAATATCATTGTAGTGCACTGACAATTTTGTAAGTGGTTCAAAACTTTTGGAACAAGTTGAACAGGTGGAAACGCATACACAAACATTTTCTGCCATGTGACTGACAGGGCATCCACAGCATATGCTTGTGTATGCGGTATCCATGAACAAAACAGTGTTGTCTTTTTGTTTTGATATGTTGCAAACAGGTCTATTAAGGGTTCGCCCCATACAGCGAATATTTTCTGAACCACTGCACTGTCCAGGGACCACTCTGTCTGTCGAACTTGTTCCCTGCTCAATGCGTCTGCCAATACATTCTTTATACCCTGAATATAAACTGCTTTCAGCTTTACCTGATTCTTGAGAGCTAATAACCATAGCTCTCTCGTCAGATTGCACAATTGGATCGACTTTGTGCCCCCCTGACGATTTATGTACTGGCATACCGTGGTATTGTCTGACCGAACTAGAACATTTTTCCCTATCAAATGATTCATAAATGACTGAAGGCTCTGAATCACTGCTAACATTTCTAAGCAGTTGATATGAAGAAGTTTCTGCCAATTGTTCCATTTGCCCTGACATGTTAGATTGTTCAAGTGACCTCCCCAGCCCCATTTCCCACTTGCATCGGTGGTCAGTGTTACTGGAAAATATTCTTTTTCTAAAGATCTGCCCTTGGCAATGTTCTGATCCTGTTGCCACCACTTCAGATGATATATAAGCTGTGGTGTAACAGGAATTTGAACACACAGTTTCATGGTGGATGGACTCCAATTTTGAAGAAGATGGAGCTGAATCGGTCTCATGAACAATTTGGCATTCGGAATGAGTTCCAAACAAGAGGCTACACTGCCTAGAAATACCATCATTTGCCGAGCTGTCGACTGACCTTGTAAAATTTTTGCCACGGTTGCCTTTAGATTTTCTAATCTTTCTTGTGTTGGAAACACAAAACCGGTCAACAGATTGAAATAGCTCCCTATGTAAGTCAGTCCTTGTACTGGAATTAGTTGCGACTTGTTTTTGTTTACTATCAAACCCAGATGGAATAGGAGACTGAGAATTGTTTGTCTGTTTTCTAACAACATGAGACGTGTTCTGTTTGCTGCTAACCAATCGTCTAGGTAATTTGCTAAGCGAATATTTAGTTTCCTCAAATGTGCCACCACTACAGACATTATTTTTACAAATACTCGTGGTGCACTGGTTGGACCAAAACATAGGGCTCTGAACTGATACACTGTTCCTTGATATTGAAATCGCAGATATTGGCGATGCTTTTTGAAAATTTTGATATGGAAATATGCATCTTTCAAATCGATTGTGATTGCCCAGTCTCCCTTCCCAACAAGATTGATTACTTTTGCTAATGTATCCATTTTGAAATGTTGTTTGCGGAGATACTCGTTGAGGGGCTTTAGATTTATCACTGGTCTCATTTCCCCATTCTTTTTTGGGACAAGAAATAAAGTACTGTAAAAACCTGAATGTATTTTCCCTGGAGGAACTATTTCTACTGCTCTTTTTTCTAAAAGAGATCTTATTTCTTGTTCTATAATTTCTTGATTTTTGGATGGTACTTTTGTTGGTTTCAGACCCAAAAATGGAGGCATTTCTAAAAACTCCAATTTGTACCCGTGTTTTATCACATCTAGTACCCACTTGTCTGTGGTTATTTGTTCCCACTTTGACAGGAAATGAGACAGTCTCCCCCCAACGGGTATCTCCGGTTTTTTTACTATGATACTTACATCGTCATTTTCCATCTGTTCGGACCAGTCTCCCTCTGCCTGGGGTTGCTGATCTTCTTGGAAAGTTCCCATAACTCCCTCTGGGTCTGGAATAGGCTGGCTGCCTGTTGTAACTTTCCGTTTTGGGTATTTTTGGTATACGAAAATTGTTCCAGGAATTTGAGACTGGTCTCTCTGGAAACTTATCTGTGTTAGGTCTTTTGTTACCAGTTCCTTCATTAGAGTAGCCTGAAAATTTGCGTTTCCCGGTAAAGCTGTTTCTTTTGAAATCTGGTATCAACTCGTCAATCTGCTTCTTTTTCTCTTTGCGTGATTTTAAAAGACCCTCTAGTCCTTCACCAAAAACACCTTTACTAGTTAAGGGCAAGTTTGTAAATTCCATATGGTCTGGTTGATTATACAAGCCTGTGTCTGTCATAGTCACAGCTCTTCTGGAAATGTGATGAAAAGCGCCGGACCGGCCAATCTGATCCAGACATTTGGTAGACATGGCGAAAATGTCTTTCACCTGCTTAGAGGCAATTTCTTTATCAAAGTCTTCAGATTCTAAAAATTTGAACATGTTGCCAAGGCTTTGTTGTATATAGGTTTGAATAACAACACCTAAGCGTGCTGCTTGCTGACCCTTGTAACCAATTTTCTCCACCATTTTAGCTGGTTGTGAGTAAAGACTCTTACCTTTGGCAAAAGTTACTTTGTTACCAAAGCGTTTAGTTAGGCATCCTTCTACTAACGGATCCAAGGAGGGTACTTCCAGGTAATTTCCAGACTCTTCATCTACCGGAAAAGATTCGTAAGTGTCTTCTGAAAAAGCACTTAAGAAATTTGGTTCTGAACATCGGTAACTAGAGTTAATAACCTCAATCTGTGACTTGTCTAGCACAATGCCTTGCTTTTTGGTATCACGCCCAACAACTGCATCTTCCCCAAAAATGTCATACAGCTCTTTCTTTTGAGCCTGAGTCAAATTATTGTTTGAATCAACACCAGTATCACGATCTTCATCCACAACTTTGTGTTCTGGGGAAATTTGGCCATGTGCAAACAAAGAAATAGTATCATCTTCATCAGAGTCATTATCAATAGTAACGATACGTCTGCGTGTACCTGAATTATCACGGGTTTGTCCCGGTGCAACTTGAGTTTGTCCTGGTTCAGCTTGGGTTTGTCCCAAATGTGTAGAATTTCGGGTTTGTCCCGACACAGAAGTCTGAGTTTGTCTCGATTTCTCCTTGTCCATAAATTGCATGAACATATCTTCCATCTTAGAAAACCTTCTATCTAATTCACTATAGCGTGATTTCTTGGATTTTTTCTTCCTCTTAGTATTAGAGTCCAAGAGACTAGCACGTGGGCTGGAACCTTCATTCCGTAATGGCGACACGCATGACACGTTAGTGGTTGTCGTGTCGGTCGAGTCTGTATCCGACTCAATCTGAGTATCATCCGTCAAAAAATTTGACGCCATAGCAGATGATAGCTCAATAAATACCTTACTTATTCAAGTCCAAAATGTTTTTCCTAATTAAAACTGAATAAAAAGTTATGAAAGTCTAATTCTATCGAAATACGTGCGAACACTTTCGCAAGAAAAGAGAAACTGTCGTTTACATGTGGTTTAGGCGGAAGTAGACTAAACGGTGCACCGGTTTTGAGTTTACTTCCGGTTGGGTTAAGTCTAATACGCGGATTAAGAAAAGAGAATCCTCATGGTCATACCAGGTAAGTTTATTTATGAAATGAAACTGACACTAACAAAAAGGGTAAACCAAGACGCAAACGAAAAGGTTAACCAAGAATTCTCTAAGTCATTGGACCGTGAAATCTAGGTCACAGTGACTTAGTTACTCATGGCATGTGATGATGACCTCACTACAACTGTAAATGCCAAATTTAAACTTTGACTAAAATTGACACTAACAAAAAGGTCAACCAAAGTGAGGACGGACAGACGTGCCACCGAATTGGGTTAGAGGGCCTTTTCTTTTGTTATTTTCTTTTGTTCGAACAACGGGCCATGGCCCCTTAGTGTATTGTTACGGAATGAACTCCATTGTCTTCTTTTGTTATGTTTACTGTTATCTGGCCCTTTAACCCACTTTAGTGGCGCGGACGGACAGACAGACGGACGGACGGCTTTTGCCAATCTATAGACCGCATTTTCAATCCGGCCAAAAATTGAAAAGCAATCTGAAATATTTCATTCACAAATACAAATAACAAAGCGTGGCAAATGTTTGATGTGTTTATTAGGTTTAACTTTCTTTGTATCAGTAAGACATAAGATTACCAAGAAGGTTTTGGCAAATTAACAGACATACACTGTTGCAGGAGAATTGTCCCCCCATGCGAAAAACTGCCTTCATTTCATTCATTTGCTACATATAACCACCACACTAAATATATTGTCTTGTAAATAATTAATTTTCTAGATAATCTAGAAATCGCTACTCAAGTTACCGATGCTTTGCCCACCAATGTCCCTGTATAATTGTAATAAATGATGAGGTTTCTTTGGTCAGCCAACTACTAGTGTCTTGCTGAGTGATTATCATACTATACTATAAAACTGTCTGAAAACAGAAGGGGATTAAAATTTAATGAAAAAAAAGTAACATGTTGAATCACAGCATTCTGAGATTAAACACTACAGAGCAAGGCTGGCAATTTCATGAGCCAACATCTGCATTTTACAAATTCCTCCAAGCAATCTTCAGTTGATGACTGTATTTTCAATCACAAGAACTTGTATCGTGTCTTCAGTTCTCATGTTCCACAACTTAATCTCATTTAAAATTCAATTCATTTAGCAACAAATCAGAAATACCATAGAGAGATTTGAATTCTGGTAGAGAGAGTAGATATAGCAGGGTTAAAATTTCACATACAATTACTTTGAGAGGACTCCTCATAAGAAGAGTGAATAAATCAAGAGTTTCCAAGGATTTCTCCTTTATACCTCCAATAAATCCCTACATGTTGTGACTTTTCATTAGAGTGAGGTGGGTTTATCGTCCCAACAACAGTATTTCAGTTGTATGGAGACTTGGGCTTCTCGAGGCAGATACAGCGCTGCCACGGACACATGACATGATACCACACCTAGTCACATAAACTGACACTGGGCTGAAGTAACCACATAGTCTAATGAGGGATTTAGTATTTGTAATACTTTCCTTATCCAGTCCTCAGCTTTACATCTATGAAATCCATGATATTGAATTATGTGGTGTCCAAATACTATGAATCAATGTGTATAGAAACTAAGGATTTATATTTCTGGTTGTATTAATATTATGACATTTAACCCTGCTGTAAAACCCTCAAACTGGCACCATACTTCAGTCTAATTCCATACATTTTACTCAGAAATTCGCCTTCCTTGCCTGTGGTCAGAAGCAGCTTGGCTCAATAACACAACACCTACAATGGGTATATACTAATGACATTATGTAGAAAATTTTGATACAGAAATGATTATTTACTAGTTGAACTAGGTCTTCCTGAAGCAACAACATTAGAGGAAAAGAAACTGTAGCAGGTTATCAATTAACTCAACAGAAATATGTCAAATGGTTCTATTCCCCAATTCTGTAACCCTGTCCTCCATAGCTTATGGTAAAATCATTAAATATCCAAAACTGTGTGTAACCCTTTCCCCAATAGCTTGTTATTTCAGTATTGAAGACAAATTGTTGCTTAAAGCAGGTTGGGAGTAAATCGGAATAGTGAAATTATTTTCTATAGCAGATAAGTTAAAAGCATAGCAAGGTGTAGGCAATTGCCTATGGCAGGTGACTGCCTGAAGTAAAATAGAAGTAAAGCCAAAAGCTCCTATGGAAGTTGGTACTTTGCTTTCATCTTATTTAACCCATTTTATGCAGGATACACTTTTAGGTGAACCCCTAGGCAAACAGTTTTGATCTCAGATCAGGCCCCACATTGTGGGGCCTGATCTGAGATCAAAACTGTTTCAAGCCAAGTCAATATTCTATCAGAAACTATTCAAATCTTTTGCAAATATCTGAGTTATACCGACTGCAGACAACATTTTAAAATGGCCGCCAAATATTACCCAGCATGCAATGGGTTAAGATATCTATATTCATCAACATCAATCAATACTCATATTTTATTTTTGTGTGGAGGAGTAGGTGGAGACTTCTTTGGGTGCTTCTATGGAGGAAAGAGTTAACACGGGCACAGACTGTGCAGATGATAAAAAGCCTAAATATGAGCAAACAATTTGTTGAAATATGCTCATGCATCACAACCCCTAATTCAATGCTAATAAGATTCAAAATATGGTGAATTCCATGATTTCAGAAAAAGCTCTTAAGTGTGTTAGGCAGGTGGCAGCTTTTAGCATAAAGCTGGTTGTACTATTTTAAAGAAGGTCAACATATGCTAACAGCATGAGAATGGTTTACTACCCTTTAACTCCAATACATTAGTCAAGGCTCCAGGTAAGAGAGCCTTAACCACTTATTTCCAACTTTATCTCCTTTATCCCTCTACCAAACCCTATGGTGTGACACTCACTAGAATCGTCACAATAATGAGTGGTCACAGCATACAGTATGGTGGAGGCATAAAGTATTTGAAAGTTTTAAAACACCCGGTACATACCTTCTTTGGAGCTCTGATAAGTATATTTGATTACAAGAGAGTGCTTCTTTACCATTCTCATGCTAAAAATCTATGTAAATGTTTTAACCCATTACCCAATAGTCTGTTTCTTGTTTTGAAGATATGTGACCATTTGAAGCAGGTTGAAAGTTAAGCAGAATGTGCCTTAAGGAACATTCTGCTTTACTTTCAGCCAGCTTTAAGCTATTATCTGTAAGAATATGGAAAATATTTATTAGGATTTTTATTTGTGTCAGTATGAATTGGAACTATTTTCTTCAGGAGAGGAATGAATTAAAGGCGTAAAAAGGCGTATTATGGGGTAATGGGTTAAACTAAAACTCAGAGGAGAGAATTAATAAGAGAATTACAGTTTATATACCCTTTTTTCTCCACTGTTCAATCAACTTGGTATACAAGGAGTCTACTACATACAGGTTTAAGCTCTTTCAATATAAGCACAGCAAATGAATGTTTAGCACAAGAGTCCAGCACAATAGTGAAAACAAAGTTATCTAAGAAACAATGGACTGCATGATGTAAGCAAAAGATGTGTATCTGAGCTGATCAATAGGACTTTTGACGAGGGTTGATACCATATACAGTAAAAATCCTAAACATTGGAACACACTGCTGTAAGTATCATATGAACAAATAAATTTTATCATATAGTAATTTATCCAAAAGAAGCAAACAGTGTAGACTCAGAGCAGTCTGATCACGATCTACACTGTTTGCTCAGGCTTGTCTGTCCCAATACTTACGATCATTACAGTTATATACAATATATATCAGAACTCCAGATAAGATTTAACTTAAGTTTTTTTGCAAACTTTCCCCCGCTGTAACTCCAGCAAACCCCATGTTGTGACCACTCAGCAGAAACATCTGTTGGAGACAATTCTAATGAGTGTTAACATCATAGGGTTTGATCGAGATATAAAGGGATATTGGTAATTGTAATTCTAGTCTTGCCAGGAATTCTGATTTATATACGGTAACACCATTATCTATGTAACACAATAGATACCAGGCTCAGAGGTTGTGAAACTAAACGAACTGTGATCAATTTTGATTACAAGCTCTAAATTTTACATAATTTACTGCAACTGATTTTAGTAACCTCACTGAGTTATTTTTACAGTAAAATTAGTATTCAAATACTTATTTTATATAAGATGTTTGCTAAACTGATATGAGCCGAGAACTATTCAGAGTTTTGAGCATGAAGTTCATTTAACCCATTACCCCATAAGTACGCCTTTTAACACCTCTTATTTATTCCTTCACTGAAGAAATAGTTCCAGTTTATACAGTCATAAATATGTATTATAAGTACTTTCTATATTCTAGCAGATGGTAGCTTAACGCAGGCTGAAAGCTCTGCTTTACTTTCAACCTTCTTTAGGTAGCAACTTATCAAAACTAGACACAGGCCATGGGGTAATGAATGGGTTAAACCTTATAACATCTGGCCCAGGTCTATGTATCACAATAGATACCATATCTAAATATCTATGTGACAATATTGATACCAGTTATAATTAAGAATAGAATTTTTGTAGATCACTTGCAATTCTCTATCTGCCTATAAAGTTGTTTTAAAACAAACAGATCATAGTATATAAATTTATACTGTTCATCTTAGTCACAGTATTGTTGATGAAGAATTTAAAACAAAGCCACATCCATAGGGATTTCATTTTCTAGTCAGTAAAGTAAAATGTATAGTTTAGAATAGGTGTCCCAAAGCCTTGAAGGGAGGGGCAAATTAAAACCCAGGGGTATGGTTTGAATACCTTTAAACAGATCGATAAATCAAAGCACTAAGTCTTATAGTAAGAGTTGCTAAACAATGGCCCAATGGTCTGTTTCTAGTTTTGAAGACTACTTCAAGCAGGTTGAACGTAAAGCAGAATGGGCCTTAACTTAAGGCGCATTCTGCGTAATATTTTTGCCTGCTTCAAGCTTCTATCTGTTAGGATATAGATATATTTCTTATGGTGCATTATTCCTGACTGTAAAAAAGTATTTTAAGTAGAGCTATTTTCTTCAGCAGAGGAATAAATTAAACATATTTATGGAGTAATGGGTTAAACAATCGCCCAAATTGACTGTGGACGAGTGATCAAAATAGAGTAAATAACATAAAATTTATTATCAAAGAAAACAGTACTTTTATTTTGACATCTAAGTCAAGCACTTTGTCATTTTATAGAGAGGTTAAATTATATATTATTTCTTCATATAGTTTTTATAGTGCTGTGCCTGTCATTGAACATGCCTGGTAACTTTTCAATAAAGCATTCTTAGCATAGAGATATTAAAAGACTTGCTTAATGCAGGCCAAAACAATTACATTACAGTCAATGTGGAATTAAATGCCCATTTAATAGATCCATAGACAGAGGTTGCTTACTGCAGAATAAACATAATGCAGGAATCTCCAAAGGTTTTCTGTAATAAATTTATATTACATTAAGCAGTCACCTGTTTAAGAGATCCCCACAACTTTTTAATGAGTGGTCCATTAACCTGTTACCCCATAGCCTGTTCCTAGTTACCACTTAACTCTTTCCTCCCTAAAGCTTCAAATAGACAATCCCAGTTTCCATTTTAGTCTAGTCCATTTCTGACTTTTAAGGGTTGTTTTTGTCAATGTTTTGCATTATGACAAACAGTGAAGACCCAGATTAGAGGGCTCCGAAAGGAGCCCTCTGATCTGGGTCTTCACTGTTTGCACAGGACAAGTGTACTATTCACATGTACACTGTTTAAAAAGGACGCCTATAGGCGGGACTAGGGTTCAAAGGGTTAAAGCAGGCTTAAAAAGTACTGTCAGTCTGCTTTAAGCTCGCACTTGGAAAGGTACTGGAAATGTCTATTATAGTTCATGCTCAAGACTTCCTGTCTTAAGACTACTTTTCTTAGTGTATGAATAATTTAAAAGCATAAAAAGGCAAATCGATGGGAGTAATGGATTAAAGCTGTTTGACTGCTTTAGTGTTGTATTAACCCTTAGCCCGCCAAATAAATTGTCGTCTGCTATATTTCTCATCTGCTTCAAGTTTCAAAGTGCTTCAAAGTTGCTCAAAATTGCTGAAAATGTTGTCCGAGTGTCAAACAGCTTGGATCCGGATGAGACGCCGAGTTACTCGGCGTCTCATCCGGATCCAAGCTGTTTGCATATGGAGCTATAGTTGTGAGTGGCAGGCTAAGGGTTAAGCAATCATCTGTGTAAATGACTAAATTCCTCTTCTTATGAATGCTTTCTTAACCCCTACATTGCTGGTTTTTATTTCCAAATTGACTTTTCCAATTCTCTCACAAATGACTTCTTTATATTGACCCTCAAGGGCCATGTCCAAAAATATATTTAACTCTTTGCATGCTGGGTAATTTTTTCTTCTGCAACAATTGTTCTCTGCTACTGTTCTAAAAATAGAATTTTCTAATTCTTTTCAAAATAGGGTCACAGTGTCCAACAGTTTGAATCCTGATGAGGCAAAATGCGGCGTCTTATCAGGAGCCAAACTGTTTGCAACGGTTATCATAGTTTCATGGCTAGCATGGTAAGAGTTAATACAGCTACACAGTTGAAGTTCTGATCTGATTCTACACTGTGCGTACAGGCTGTTTGTACAGTAGAACCTCTCTATTACGACCGCTAAATGAAGGCTAATTGATTGTTTAAAAGACAGGTGACAGCTTAAAGCAAGGTGACAGTAAATCAGAAAGCTCCTATAGGAGCTTTCTGTTTTACTGTCACCTTGCTTTCAGCCGTCATCTGTTGTAAACAGCTAATAATTAACACGATTTTGTGGCCGTAATAGAGGGTTTTTACTGTACTTGATTCCAGCACTGTAAGGGTCAAGTTATATGGTAAGATCTATCCACTGATTGTCTAAGTTCATGAACATGCTGAGTGTGATGAGCTGGGAGTATAGTTCAATGATTTTTGGCTGGGAGCACTTTTAGTTTTCCTCTAACATAATGCGTCAATATCATGTCTGCAGCTGGAGTTGTGGATTACTAGTTCCGGTAGAGCAAACAAAACACCAGTGTCAAGCCGAGAAGTCTTATCACTGGAGACCTGTAAATAACACAAATATCAACCACTGTGTTAAACATACATCAACATTACATCAGTATAAATATATAGGTAAACAACAAGCAGTGAACCGTGAATGTACTTTACAACTTGGCACTTTCCACGATTTAGGGGTGTTTGTATTTCTGCAGTCTATCTAACTAAGCTGTCGGTATGCTGAAAGCATGCTGACTCCCCCAAAACGTGGACTGCGCTAAATATTATGGTTCACTGCTGCTCGTTGTTTACTTAAACAACAAGAGCTACAGATAAGAGTGGGTAAACTTGACATTCCAAACAATTTCACCTTTATGTCATCACTAAACCCTATGATGCGACTACTCATTAGAATGTTCTCCTAGATCTGAGTCATAGGGTTTGGTTCAGAAATGAAGACCTTGTATGTCACAAACATGTGTACATATAAAACGAAATTTGCAGTCTCAGGGTCTATTGTCAGTTCCTTTATGGTGTCAGGACAATAATTAAAGTTGGGGATACAATAAATCTGCTATCACATCAGTTCAAAATAAAGCTGCTTTTATGCATTTGAAGAAAGCATGCTGATAAACTAAAACAAGGGCCACTATGGCCCTAAATCGCTCACCTGGTAACCATGTAACCATGTACACCGTGTGACCTAGTTTTTGACCGGGCATGACCCTCATTCTAACTTGACCTCGATTTCAATGAGACAAATATTTTGTTCAAGTTTCATGAAGATTCAATGAATTTTGTAGTCTCTATAGAGTGTTAACAAGGTTTTTCGATGATTTGACCTTGTGACCTAGTTTTTGACCGGGCATGACCCTCATTCTAACTTGACCTCGATTTCAATGAGACAAACATTTTGTTCAAGTTTCATGAAGATCCAATGAAATTTGTAGCCTCTAGAGTGTTAACAAGGTTTTTCGATAATTTGACTTAGTGACCTAGTTTTTGACCGGATATGACCCACATTCGAACTTGACCTAGATTTCATTAAGGCAAACATTTTGATGAAGTTTCATGAAGATCCAATGAAATTTGTAGTCTCTAGAGTGTTAACAAGGTTTTTCGAAGATTTGACCTAGTGACCTAGTTTTTAACCGGACATGACCCACATTCGAACTTGGCCTAGATTTCATTGAGGCGATCATATTGATGAAGTTTCATGAAGATCCAATGAAATTTGTAGTCTCTAGAGTGTTAACAAGGTTTTTCGAAGATTTGACCTAGTGACCTAGTTTTTGACCGGACATGACCCACATTCGAACTTGGCCTAGATTTCATTGAGGCAATCATATTGATGAAGTTTCATGAAGATCCAATGAAATTTGTAGCCTCTAGAGTGTTAACAAGGTTTTTCGATAATTTGACCTAGTGACCTAGTTTTTGACCGGAAATGACCCACATTCGAACTTGACCTAGATTTCATTGAGGCAAACATTGTGACCAAGTTTCATCAAGATCCAATGAGAATTGAACCTGCTAGAGTGTTAACGAACAATTGTGGACGGACAGACAGACAGACGACGGACATCCAGCGATCCTAAAAGCTCACCTTGGCACTACGTGCCAGGTGAGCTAAAAAGATGTTTTCTGCTTTCATTCCTACATCTTGTTTTTGCATACATGAATATGCCTTTTTATGCCTTTTATTTATTTCTCCACTGAAGAAAATAATTTCACTTGATACAGTCTTGAATATGCACCATAATATATTTAACTATATCCTAGTAGCTGGTAGCTTAAAGCAGGCTGATAGTAAAGCAGAATGCACCTTCAGGTGCATTCTGTTTTACTTTCAACCTGCTTAAGTGCTCACCTGTCTTCAAAACTAGAAACAAGCTATGGGGTCAAATATTAAACAGCACTCTGTGTTAAACACCAAAGTATTTTCATGTTGATATAGTGAGGTAAGTGACTATACCTTCTGCAAGTTTGTGTGGGTCTGCTGTCTGTAGTGGGGGTCTGATGTGTGTTTGGAAACCTGGGGGAGGGTTGTGTGTCTGTGGGGGCCACATTGTGTCTGAAAACATACATACAATAACAAATCTCTGCAAGTGGAAACACAAATAAACAAAGTTAAACATTGCATCGAGAAACCAGGTAAGCTAGTCATTATTTAGAGAAGTAAAGTGTCCATTTTGAAGGTCAGCAGTGTGAGGTAAAACATACCGTCAAAACTCGATACTATGAACTCCCGTAACCCATTACCTCTTAGCCTATTTCTAGCTTTAAAAACAGGTGACCACTTAAAGCAGGTTGAAAGTAAAGCAGAATGTGCCTTAAGGCACATTCTGCTTTACTTTCAGCCTGCTTTAAGCTACCATCTTCTAGGATATGGAAAATATTTCTTCTTGTACATATTCTTGGCTGTATAAATTGGAACTTTTTTCTTCAGTGGAGGAATAAATGAGAGGCGTAAAAAGGCGTTTTTAAGTGGTAATGGGTTAATATTGACCTTACCAGTATTTCATAAGCTTAATTTCAACAACTCGGTTTCGCATAAGTGGAGCATACCCATATTTCAAAGTTTGAAATTTCAACTGTATTGAAATACAGGTATGTTTGAGCTAAAAAAAAGTTTGAATTATCCAGTTTCATCTGTATTTATGAATGATCTGTTTTGAAACAGATTAGTTGTGGAGTTGCTTAGCATAGTTTTTACCTGCATTGTGACCTAAGTCATACCTATACTACAGTACTTGGAGATCAAGTGGTCCATGCAGTTTTAAATAGACCACATATTTTTATTTCGATACAACAATACACTTGGCCTTTTAGATCAAATTCTTATTCATTTTTTATTGCTTTTGCATCAAATGGGCACACAGAACATGTGCAAAACAGGAATATTGTGTTGAACAAGCAAGAATTTAACCCATTTCCCCATAAATACGCCTTTAATTTATTTCTCCACTGAAGCAAATAATTGAAATTTATAGTCATAAATATGTATGATAAAAAATAGTTTCTATATTTTAGCAAATGTTAGCTTAAAGCAGACAGAACATAAAGCAGAATGTGCCTTAAGGCGCATTCTGCTTTATTTTCAACCTGATTTAAGTGGTCACCTAATTTCAAAACTAGAAACAAGCAATGGGGTAATGGGTTAAAATATATATTGGGCTTCAATTGGGTCTTCACTATCTGCATAGGACAAGACTACACAGACGGTACACTGTAAAGGATGTGTGTTCTGGTCGCCAAGGTTCAATGGGTGAACTGATGTACTCACTTCTGACTGGGAACTGTTGTACAAATGGTAATCTGTGGTTGGTTGTGTCAAGATCTGTCAACTGATTTATTGATTTGAACCAATGTGGGTCTTGTAAACTTGAACCTGAAAGTACAGAATACATCACATTAAAACAAAAGGGCTAAACATGGGTCTTGTTGTTGAAGCAGATACCTGTAAACAACAATTACAGTCAAATCTGTATTAACCCATTACTCCATAGATACACATTTTTATGCATTTAATATATTCCCCCACTGACATTCATGAACATGTGCCCTAGGAATATTTTTCTATATCCTAATAGATGGTAGCTTAAAGCTGGATGAAAGTGTAACAGAATGTGCCAACCTGTTTAAGTAGTCACCTGTCTTGAAAAAAAGAAACAGGCTATGGGGTAATGGGTTAAGAGTCCATTCAGTACAATGCCCATGAACATTATTTCATTTTGTATTTAGCAGTCACCTGTCTTTGATTACATGCACTCTTCTTCAAAGAAAGGTCACTTAAGACAGGTTTGACGTAAGAACTGCATCTTGGTGTAAATGCAGTTTGGTTTGGAAGGGTATTAAAATACAAGACTTTCATCTACTCCATTATACTAACAATACAACATTCATTACAACTTAGCCATACCTCAGCAAATGTCTAAATTCCAAACATTTGATTAAAAATATCAATTTATCAATGATGTTGAATGTTTTAAATCCAGTTTGGTAATTGACTCATACTTTCAGCAGACACAACATATTTCAAGGTGTACAAGCTGAAGCATACTTCTTTCACACACCTACTTCAGCCATTTCCTCTGCATAAGCACCACAGTAAGCCTCTACCTACTCCTCCAGAAAAGTGCTAAAAGTCAATAGCCATTGATTGTTAATACATGTGGCAGCTTAAAGCAATTTCAAATGCAAGTAAAGCAGAATGTTCTTATAGGAGATTTCACCTTCGGTTTCATTTGGCTTTAAGCAGTAGCTTGCCTTAAACACAGCCAGACAGAGGTGATTCGCACATATACATTGTAGTTATGGAGGAAAAGATAAAACAAGAATGTTTATTGTCTGGCTTATGTCATGCGCAATCATAACTACCAAGAACAGATTGATTTTACCAGTTCATAAAGAACATCATCCCTATCAGTATGAAATAGTCTTCTTGATGTATAACACAAGTTCAATGATGTTACATGTACTTCCTTTTAAAAGTCGTTGCATGCTGGATTTGGATTTATGATTTTACGTCACTTTAACAGCATTTCAGGTGGAGGAAGACCCCAGAAGCCCTGTATGTACTGTTTCAGGAACAAATCGGCAACTGGGTAGAAGCCAGCTGGAAGACTTCCCCACATGAAAAATCCATGCCCAGATCTTTGCATGCTGGGTTACTCTGGTTAAAACGACAACTAAACCCAAAATAAACTCTTTTCCTTCTTGTAACTCTGGTTAAAACGGAAACTAAACCCAAAATTAACTCTTTTCCTTCTTGTAAGACAATACCAAAGTTGAAAGGAATTAAATGAATAATCAAACATCCTTACAGTTTTATATATTGCCCTTATTTGGCAATAATAGCATTATTTTGGCCAAAACAGTTGAAATTTCACCATTTATAAACTTGTCCGAAATATTTTGGCACGAATAACTGATTTCCACTGTCACCTATGGAGGAAAGGGTGAATTGGTGACGTAACCCATTACTCCATAAATACGCCTTTTTACACAAACATGCTGAAAGTAAGGCAGTTTTTCAACCTGCTTTAAGTGGTAACCCATCTTCAATACTAGAAACAGGCTATGGAGTAATGGGTTAATAATTAAGAATGTACTCTCACACATATTCCAACACACACACAAGATGATATAAGCAATGAACCGCACACATTGAACAGTGACATGATGTGAACGTTTTTGGGGACAGGAGAAATAATGAGATAATAATGATGATGGTAGCTATGAACACAGCAGATGATACTACATACCATCTGACATAGTACCTGAAGTAAGAATAGCAGGGTCGTAGGCCATCCATGAGGATGGGTCTGTTGCTTGTTCAGAGTTTGAGCCCCAGTCTGAAACACAGACATCACCAACCAGTCATAATCAGGCTCTATGTTTATCCCCCAAAATAACAAGTCCTGTTTAATAACCCTAGTTCTCAAGATTAATTCACTTGTCACGATTGTTTCTACCTCAAGGCCAAAGATTCCAATGAAACAAGTTTTTGACAAATGATTGTTTGGTATAAATGCATACATAGTAACCCATTACCCCATAGATACTTTCACTGAAGAAAATAGTTCCTCTTTATAGTCAACTCATTAATATGCAACAGGACGTTACAAGAGAAACATTTTCTAAATCCTAGCAGATAGTAGCTTAAAGCAGGCTGAAAGTAAAGCAGAATGCACCAAACATTCCGCCTTACTTTTAACTTGCTTTAAGTGATCAAACTTCTTCCATACTAGAAACAGGCTATGATGTAATGGGTTAAGCAAATTTCAAACAATTTATCTACCGTTAAAATCTTAATTTTACAAAAGAGAGCAACATGTACAATGGCCAATAAGAAATTGAGCAATCTATGTTTCTGGAAACAGGAAATGTTCACATAGAAGGTTATGGTGTCAAATGAGTTTTCCTGAATCAATAGCAAAGCCTTTTCCTGCATCTACTCTGTCTTGAGATATCTGCATAAGTTCAGTCTGTTCTAGGCAGCCCCTGTCTTGAACACAGAAGATCAAGCTATGAAGGACTGGTTGATTTGGGTGTTCAGAATGTCTACCACTGACAATGAGGAGAGCCTAGTATAGCACACAAGCAACAGACCTTGTGCACCGTGAACAGAAACATACAGAGTAACAACAAACACACAGACAAATGCAGTAAAACCGCTCTATTACAACCACTATGATAAGGCTAATTGATTGTATGAAAGACAGGTGACAGCTTAAAGCTAGGCGATATCAAAACATAAAAGCTCTTAAATAATCTGTTTTACTTTCACTAAAATGCTTTAAGCCCGCACCTGCAATTAACATAAAATAACTTAATTTAGTGGCGGTAATAAAGAGGTTTGACTGTACTTTCAAAGCCTACCCACAACACACAAGTTGACAATAAACAAAGGCAAATCACTACAGTAGGGAACTTCAATATACACAATGTAGAATATAGCAAACTCATTTTTATAGACATTCCAAGTGAAAAGTATCCTATGATGGTCCTAAATCGCTCACCTGAATGTAAGTTTACTTCACAGAAAAATCAGAAAAGAAATTGAGAGGTTCGTTTCAGTGTTAAACTGGCCCAGACATTTTATTTTAAGGAGAATAAGATGATTGAATAAATTGTTGAAGCACAGCCTGATGAATAATGGCCATAGTGTGATACCAAAAGCTCACTTTAGGATTGGCACAGTGATAGACACATAGGCAGCAATCACAATTACTCACCTTGGCACTTTATGCCAGGTGAGCTAGAAGCCCTAGTAATACTATCACCCAAACAATGATGTCTAAAGCAGAATTAAAGTAAAGCAAAGGCTCCATCAAAATCTTTTTGCATTTCTTTCATCCTGCTACCAGTATATGCTGCTACTTATCTCTAACAGCCAAACATGTAGACAGATCATATTTTAACTCATTGCTCCATAGCCTTCATCTAGTATTGAAGACAGGTGACCACTTTAAGCAAGTTGAAAGTAAAGAAGAATGCACTTTAATGAAAGCACATTCTGCTTTACTTTCAGCTACCATCTTCTAGGATATAGAAAATATTTCTTATTGTACATAATTTATTCATGACTATAAAATAGAACCATTTTCTTCAGTGGAAGAATAAATAAAGGCTTAAAAGGCGTATCAAACTATCAATGGAGTAAAGGGTCAACTCTGTTTGAAAATTGTTCTACCTGTAGACATATCAATTACAGAATAGTACATTGAAGTAAAGAGTAGATTCAGAATAATACCTTGTACAATTAGAAAACATCTACACTAAATACTGGTCAATTCATACAAAGAGAAGAAACAATCAAATAACAAGATGGCCACACAGTCCATATTGTTCACCTGGAAAAACCCCTGACCATGTCCTTTTTATCCAAGGGGCATAATTTAACCCTTTCCTCCCTGAAACCTCAAATGGACAATTCTAATTTCCAATTTAGTCTAGTCCATTTTTTGACTTTTTTTGGTTGATTTTTGCAATACATGTCAGAATGACAAACAGTGTAGACTAGAGGTGTGCGGTTTAACCGGTGCACCGGTAAACCACGGTACGAAACGGCCGTGGTACGAACCATGGTTTTTTCCGAGAAGACCGGTTTTTTACTTGTAATTTTATAGATGTTTTTTATTGAATAAAAAACGGACAAATAATAAAAATAGTATGGTTTAAGATGAAACTAAAGCCTTAGCTTGATAAATACATTAAATTTTGGAAGTGTTTATCCTTGTTAGACTCGGGGGGATACTTTCGTCCCGATTCAGATCTTATTCTGACGTTATCCCGGGTCATGTCAATGGAGCCATTCTCAATGTGATTTTGTCAACAAAAAATCATATTCTCGTAAAGTTTAATTCCTAATTAGGCTGCAATTATTTTATAGAGGCTATTTTTATCATTATAAACCGACTGTCAACTGAAAATGATCATTTTAAATCGTATCTGAAGTGGTTGTTTTTGACCAAGCTTCGATTGAACAATATAGAGGAGATTACTTACTTTTACAACGATAACATCCAATTCACACCGAATGACGTTGCTTATGAGAAACGCTTGCTGATTGGTTATGTTGCGCTACCTACAGTAAACAGCCGGACATTTGACCAATCGTATTTGTCGTACAGTTGATACATTCATTGTTCGAAAATAACAAACAATTGAATGACAGCCAAAGCAGACTTTTGATAGATTGATGTCCGGTTTCGCCATAAAACAAGGTTAAATAAAATTGACAACCATTCTTTTGTTTATTTTGCATGCGTTCTTATTACGTTGTCAGTTGTGTTCGTGCATGTGACGAAGAAAGAAAACCCCCATGCCGATAATAAATGAAAGTGAAGTCTGTCATTATCTATAGATAGAAATAGATAGAATGACAAATCCATTCATTCACGGTGATGGGTGTTCAACGTCAATCGTTGGGTTTGATGATTTTTTAAAGTTGTATTTCAGAAACAGTTTGATAGTTACAACTGTTTGTGGGCTGTTACTCGTTGATATTTTTATTGCTTGAACGTGAACATTCAGTACCCAGCTCTAGGAGCTACGGCCATATCACACCCTGTCTATTTGATAGTAGGTTTAAATGGCGGTTAACCATGGTACATACCGTGGTATTTATCTAAAAACTGTGGTACACCATGGTTTTTTATTTTCCGCGGTACCCACCTCTAGTGTAGACCCTGATCAGAGGGCTCCATAAGGAGCCCTCTGATCAGGGTCTACACTGTTTGCATAGGACAAGTGTACTTACTTCTCACATGTACACTGTTTGCAAATGACGCATATATGCGTGACTAGAGTTCAAAGAGTTAACCAGTCTTGATAACTATGCTTTGTGACAAATACCTAAGCTCTGAGCATTCTGGTTTCAGACAGAAGAGTTATGGAAGTTTTCATTGGAAAAACAAACTCTATTTTTAGCTTATGTGACCTAGATATGCAATGGACTAGAACTGTGATTTAAATAATATTTTTAGAGAAGAAAATATTAAACTCTGGCCATATTAGTTTCAGACAAAATTTCATTCAATTTAAGATTTCACAGTTTTACTTTTTCTAAAATTGTGACCAATCAGTAGTTCAAGGGGTGTCATTTTAAAGAAATTGTTGAAAACAGGAATGACGGGCACAGGTGAGCTAACAATGCGAACTTTGACTGCTATTTTCACAGCAATAATTTCTCTAATTTTGACATTTGAATAAATCATATGAATGTAAGATCTTAGAATTACAAGTAATTAGATCTATCATCACAAGAAAGAAACTAAATGAAACTATCGTACTGAAAACTGAACTGGTAACAAAATGCAAAGTGTACATCTTTTCTTAGTAGTGAGTTTGTTTTCATTTACATATTTTTTTGCTAACTGGATATCTTGGATATCGAACTCACAACCCCTGACGTCGTAAGCGGGTGCTTTACCCCTCAACTACGTCCGCCGGTCCAATACAGAAGAACCCCAGCCAAGGGATCGATTAATTTTTGTTTTACAACATTGCAACACAATATAGGCCATTTTGCGCTGATCTGTATGTGTGTATGAGTAAATGCATGAGTGTGTAGGTAACACAGTTTGGTGGAGTCTTACCACTCTGCACTGGTAGCCAGTAGGTCTAGTAGCCAGTCGGTGAATTCTATCTCCAATTGGGTTTTTTTTTTTTTAATTTTTTATCAATAGAACCTTCTGGCTGTGACATAAATAGTGCTGTCTACTGTCTAAGTTTGAAAGTTTACCCCAGGGCTGTCATTTCTCCGGATTTTTATCCTAGCAGATTGTAGCTTAAAGCAGATTCAAAGTAAAGCAGAATGTGCCTTAAAGGCGCATTCTGCTTTACTTTCGACATGCTTTAAGTAATCGCACTTGGAAATAGAACATTTGGAAATCTTAGGATTTTTCAAAATCAACTTATGGCAGCCCTGTAACCCCTTCCCCTTATTAATGCATTTCATTTATTCCTCCACTGAAGAAAATGATTCCAATTTATAGTCATGAACATGTATCATACGAAATATTTTCTAAATCCTAGCAGATGGTAGCTTAAAGCAGGCTGAAAGTAAAGCAGAATGCACTTTAAATCTGTTATACTTTCAACCTGCTTTTAGAGGTCACATGCCTGTGTTCAAAACTAACAATAGGCTATGGGGTAAAGGGTTAAGCTTTCTGTGATACTTTTGGTATAAACAATATTTTATTCACATTGTGATACTTTTGTCCTGCTTCATATAACTACTCAGTACTGGTCTTGCTAGTTTGCCATGCTTCTTCATTGAAACAAGTTTGACTGTATCTCCGTTCTTGCTGTTAATCATCTATCACATACAAGTAGGCCAGCACCAAAACATTGGCATTTTGGAACAAGTCACTTTACCCTTTCCTCTACAGAAACCCCTTTGAATCCCTCTCACTATTTTTCTTATCAAGTCTTCATCATAAGTTTTTCAGACCACTTGCCAGAAGCTGACAAAAACCTGCTATTTACATTGTAATATGCCTAATTCTGATGCAAATATCACTAGCCCAAATCAGAAAAGACTTGCCCCTGGCATTGGGCAAGTGGGTTTAGGCGAAGACTCTTCTTTATAAGCGCGGTAAGCACCATCAATGATCATTTATCAATAGTGTTGAATACAGACAACAGATTTAAGCATGAAGAAAGTAGAACAGCGAGCTTCTATAGGAGCTTTCTGCACTACTTCCATCTTGCATTAAGCAGTGAACTGCCTTATAAATATTTGGATATAAATCTGTAGATTATTATACTTGGCTGTGGAGGAAAGTTTGAACACAAGAGGCACTTACTTTTCTGTGCTAAACTGTGTTGTTGGTTTGTCCGTGCCTCTGCAGACTGCGAACCGAAACTGATGTTGATATTTGGTAACAGAGCTCGTAAACCATCTTGCCAATCTTTCATATTGAAGCAGTCAGACTGTCCAAAAAGAGTAAACATGTTTTTTAAATTTTGCAAATACAGCGCTCCCTCCCTACAACAGCCCTCCCAACAACGATTCATTCCTTACAACAACGCTTGCTGCTATTCCCCAGAATAAAACAATTATGTCCAACCTATGTGGACTGCAATGTCGTCTGCTTAAGATGTCTGCTGGTTTTCTCAAAGGCAAGTATTTGACATTGTGACAGAAAGAAACATACTGACGAGTGACAAACAGCTTGAATCCAGATCAGACACAGTGTTACGCGTGGTCTGATCTGGAATCAAGCTGTTTGCAAACGTAAGCCAATTTCCCTCCCTATAATGACTCCCTCCGAACAACACACATATTTTTTGTCTCCCGTTGGGTGTCGTTGTAGAGAGGGAACGCTGTACAACATTTGGTTGAGAATCGCTTTAAATCTATCAGTTTACAAGAGATCAATTAATCGAAAGAGAAATAATGAAATATTGAAATAGACATTTGTCAAAGAAAAGAAAACCTGTTTAGTTGGTAAATGCTGATGACTGGGCTTTTTTTCTTCTTTCCAACAGCTTAAATCCAGATCAGATGACATGTTTCAACAGTGGCATCATGATCAGTAGATAAAGGTTTAATAAGTTTTCACACAAGAAAAATTAAATTGTCGTAACTGTTTAAAATAGCAAGTACAACTCTTCAGTGTATGTCTGTGCAACTAAAATGATGACAGACAAACAATTGGAGTCCCATCCTTCATCTGTTTAAACTCCACCAGCTATAATGGGCCAATGAAATACATAAAACAATCCTTAAGAAAGAGTGCACTCATTTTAAAAAGACCCTATAAGAAAACAGTACAGACCCTGATTGTACAGCTCCTGTCTGATCTGGGTCTACACGATTCTCAAAAAGCTTCAATATTTGCCAATAGAAGGGAAAATGTTAAAATGTTGTATGGCACTTGTAAAATATGTACAACCCTCTTATCATATGTACGAAGGATTAGTTTAGTGCATACCTGTGTTCTGTTTGGCTGTTGCATGTGATCTTTACCCAGCAGTGAAAGGTCAGAGAACATGTCTGGGTAAGAGTTCTGGATAGAGGGATTGCCATAGCCAATCATACGACTGGACAGGCTGTCTGCAAATACACATCCAACAAAGTCAACATCACACTCACACTGCATTCTACTTCATCTCAAGTGAGATACTATAAATTATGTTTGTTTATAAAAAGGCATTCAATTTTTACACTGTAATCTAATTGGTCAAACAGCAAAGACTGCTAGACCATTTAGGGTACATGTAATGTAAACATAAAGAGTTAACCTTGTATTAATTTGACCCTTTATTCCATATTGAATAAGCAGGTTGAAAGTAAAGCAAAATGCGCATTAAGGCACATTCTGCTGTACTTTCAGCCTGCTTTAAGCTACCATAATTATTATGCTAGAATCTAGCATATTTTTGCTATCATATACATTCATGACTGTATCAATTGGAACTACTTTATTCTGTGAAGTAATACAATAAATGCTTTAAAATGCGTATCTATGTAGTAAAGGATTACAAGACTTCACCATGCTGAGGCTCGGAAACCTCTAAGGCTCTTTAAACAAGAGATTGCTTAATGCAGGATAGAAATAAAGCACAAAGATTCTATGGGAGCTTTTTGCATAATAACTATCCTGCATTATGCAACAAATTGTATCAAATACTGTACATGTGTGTTCCAATGAGTGGTTGCTTAACCCTTTACCCCATAGAAGCGCCTTTTAGCGAATATGATTTTTTACTCCGCTGAAGAAAATAGTTCCAATTTAATCAGTCATGAATATATATTATAGAGAATCTTTTCCATATTCTAGCACATGATAGCTTAAAGCAGGCTGAAAGTCAAGCAGAATGCGCCCTAAGGCGCATTCTGCTTTACTTTCAACCTGCTTTAAGTAGTCACCTATCTTCAATACGAGAAGCAGGCTATCAGGTAATGGGTTAATACAAGATTGACTTTATTGCCGTCTTGATTTTTACTGACAGAATCTTTTTCGTCTTAAAGATGCAGACTAGGCTGTCCCTAAAAATCCATTTTTTATTATCTTGGTTAAACCACAAACACATTTAACATGATTTGATTTGTTTTTATTTAACGTCGCTTTCAACAGTATTTCAGTCATATCGCGACGTCCAGCTAATTACAGGTGGAGGAAGACCCCAGAAGTCCTTTATGCACGGTTTCAGGCACAAATATGCAGCTGGGTAGAACCACCGACCTTCCGCAAGCCAGCTGGAAGGCTTCCCCACACATTTAACATGAATACTCAGAAATCTCTATAAATGCCAGGGCCAATTAATCTCGTGCTCCCCCACTATATTGACTGTTCTACATTCTGATATGCACCTTAACCCCTTCACTGCCTTACCCCGAGCACAACAGATTTTTGCAAACAGTTTGGATCCTGATCAGACGCCATGTTACGCGGCATCTGATCAGGATCCAACTGTTAGAGACTCATTTCAATATTTCAAAATAGCAAAAATTAAAATTTAAAGAATAAAAGCAGACGACAACTGTTTAAAATGATGTCACGGCAGTGAAGGGGTTAAGCAGGCTTAAAGTTAAACAAGACTGCGTTCAATTAAACGCTTATGCCCCCGGTGGCATCCTTGACAATATATTCTGAGTCTTTTCTAAGTCCAAATTAGGTCAAGGTCAAGGTCAAACTGAGCTTGGGTATAACTGATGGGTTGGTAATGGACCAAGGCAATAACTGTATAGGTATAGAAGCATTGTAGTAAGTAGTGTTGACGCTAGACGAAACGGTAAAATCTAGTTAACCAAGAAATAGCCCATTCAAAATAATCTAAGTCCAAATTAGGTCAAGGTCAAGGTCAAAATCAAGGTTGGGTATTATTGGTGGCTAGGGAATGGTCCAGGGCAACAACTGTATAAGTATCCAAGCATTTGAATAAGCGGTGTTGATGCTAGACGAAACGGTAAAATCTACTTAACCTGGTTACGGACGGACGGAAGGACGGACGGACAGGACGATTACTATATGCTCCCGCATCTGTCGATGCCGGGGGCATAAAAAAAATCTATATGGGATATAATTTCTGCTTTACTTTCAGCCTACTATAGACAGCCACCTGTCTTGAACGCTTCAAACGGTTAACCTAACCAAAATGCAATGAAGATACTTGCATTAAGGGACCCTTGAGAGTGGAATGTACAGATAGTCTATCAAAGTGGCAGCTAGCCACAGTACAAAAGTGATGCAGAAGTCCTACTTGTCTGAAAAGATCTAAATGACTTTTCCTTAAATTGTTGCTTAATCTTTTCCTCCATGCTCAAAAGTAGAAATCACAAACATCCAACAGTGTGTAAGGGAGATGACTGCTTAAAGCAAGATGATAGTCAAGCAGAAAGCTCCCTTAGGAGAAAGCTCCCTTAAGCTGCCACCTGTCTTCAACAAAATCAATCAATTTTGAGTAGGTAGATGTGTCATATGGCGTATGATACTTAATATGTGGAGGAAAAGGTCAACACCAGCTAAGAGGTGTGTCAGAATATTTTGTGTATATCAACAAAACAATGGATTAACTGAAATAACTTTTACTTTACGTCACTAATAGCTTCCTGATTGGGGAAATCCCTATCCATAAGTCAATTTACCATTCAAACAATTTGTGTAATATCAGGAAGTTTAATGTTACAGGAAGTATTCATTTAATCCCTACAAAGTATCCAATCTGTATGGTTTTGACCTTTGTCATAAAACAGTTCAAACAAATAGTAATATTATGACCAGTCCAGTCTCCATAACTAGAACTCGTTAAAGCTGAACTTACCTATATATTTCAAAGTTCCAACATGGCCTAGCTCAACTTAAATGAGTTTCAGTTATAGAGAACGGCCTGTACTCTAAATAAGAGTAATGTGCGAAGCATAAATAAAGGGAAACCTAGATCACACATTTACAACAGAATTACTTCAAAGGCATGCATGAAAATTAAATCAACAACAGAACAATATTATTACAATCAAACAATAGTACAAGGAAAGGAAAATTTAAAAAATATAAATCACTTTTACTTCCAATTAAAAGAATATCATCAGGTTGTATCCTGTACCAGGCAAGTAAATTTTCAGGTATTTTAACTCAATTATTCCTGAAATTTCACATACTTGTTAACAAAATCAGTAGGTTTATTTTACAATATATTGCAAAATGACAAACAGTTCAGACCCTGATCAGAGGGCTCCTATAGGAGCCCCTCTGATCAGGGTCTGCACTGTTTGTACAGGACAAGTGTACTCTTCTCACTAGGGTTCAATGGATTAATGCAACTTGTAACCAATTAACATGTGTTGTTTTCCTTTCCTTATAGCATAATAACAAGTTATCAATGGTACATATAAGCCAGTACCCTGGTTGAAATAAAAACTTGAATCACTCATAATGGAACATTACCTTTCTGTGAAAATGGAGTACAGTGGGATGGTGCTTTCTGTGTATCAGCTAAATGAGTCTGCCCTTGAATATGATTTACAGAAAACCCTGAAAAATTGGGACTTACCCTTTGAATTATCGAGTTCTTGTTGTGATGGACATAAGTTGTGATGTCGAAGGAATGGATAAATGGTGACTTAAGCTGGCAGTGTGATATACAATCTGCTACAAATGCTAACCTCGGGTTTATTTAACACCCATTCAAAAGAAGTTAAAATTGCAATTGTTTAAGGCAAGTGGATACTTAATGCAGACAACAGTTATGCATTATGCAGCCACTTTTACCAAGTGTCCTGTGTCCACGCCAATTAAAAATTAAAAAAAGTTGAACAGTTCAATGTTTTGAGTTGAAGAGAGATCAGTTTTTAGGGTACACTTTTCATATATAAAGAGAAATCTACAATTCTTACTTATTCCAAAACATGTGATACAAGCAATGATACATTGTAAATTGTAATCGATTTGGCATGTCACATAGCTAGAGATAAATGTAGTAGTTTCTAATGTGTTTTTCAAAGCAATATCTAGCTTGGAAATAGCCAGGGTTTTTCTTTGAAAAGCCCTGTTAACAAACAGTGCAGACACTGATCAATGGGATCTCAAAGGAGCCTTTTAATCAGGGGCTACACTATTTGCAAAATATACATATAGTGGTGTTCTGCACAATAATACTGAATACCTATACTGGTCCACTTAAAATACCAAAGAGGAACAAATTTACCCCGTAACTACACAATTATTGCTATAATGGTAAGCTTAATGAAACAGCACATCAACAGAATCTTTCCTTATCACACTACCAGCTTATGTCAAGGCTATATATATATTCCGATTACATCTTCATGTCATCAACACACAATATTAAACATGTCATTGGAACATAAGATTTTAATGTTTACTACATCAATTGTTTAGGACATCAATCATAGTTTGATGTAGCAGCATACAAATACAAAATTCATAATGAAAACAAACAATATAGACCCTGACAATAGGCCTCTTTCATGACCTTTGATCAGGGTCTACACTGTTTGCAAAGGATGCATATACTAATTCCCCTTTATTTCTGATAAATCAAATTTCAGTTGTTCTTTCCTTGATTGCAGAACTACCAAGTAACCATCAGTGACCATCATTTGGGATCCTGATCAGGTACTAAGTTATTCAGTATATGACTGGCTCCGAGGTTATAAAGCGTTTTAGTTGAGTCTGAGTGTGTTCTCAAGCATTTGATTGGTCAGATTTGAGCCTAGGCTCAAATCTGACCAATCAAATGCTTGAGAACGACTTTAGACTGAAGTTAAAAGCTTTATAACCTCGGACCCTGGTTGCCATCTTTAACAAAGATCTACTGTAAGTTGTTCCCCTCCCTTTTCCCCAAGTATTGATAGAATCCAAGTTGTCCAGGTCATAGATTATTAATCCCAGAACTTATATTTCAATGACATGTCTCATTCGAACAACAAATGAAAGAAAAATAAGGTGAAGACAAATAAATCTGAAATATGTAATCATAACAGCTGTATAAATGTATTTTTAGTAAACAATTCCATTAAATTCATGTAGTATTAAAGAACAGAATGTATTTAGTATAATTATCTGCTAAAAGCTCTATGGGCAGAAAATGTTACAATATAACATAGCAATTAAAATTCAACAGAGACACTTTTCCCTACACTTAACAAATGCTAATAGATATATTTTTTATTTGAAGTTTTAAAGCTCAAGCATGCAATGTTAGTATGTCAAACAATGGGAGTTTTCAATGTTTTAGTAGATGTTCTACTAATGGCATTAAACTCTCAAAGAAATTTAATATTGAGAGTTGATTAAGAGTTTGGGGGGGCAACGTTTCAAACAAAACGGCTAAACTATCTGTCATTAACAAACATATAGGATCCAGATCAGATGCTGAGAAACACAACACTTAATCAGGATCCAATCCTGGTCACATGGATTAGATTCCGAACAATGTATACTGCGGAATGAAAACTAGAATTTCACTAGAAATTTCAACCCAAGTAATATTTACAATGCTGAATTCTGATAGCATCAGTGTCCAACTTTCAAGTTGTTTTTCCTAAAACTATTTGAATTTTGACAAACAGTGCAGACGCAGATTAGAGGGACCCACAGAAGCCCTCTGGTCTTGGTCTTCACTATTTGCAAATGATATACAGTCGAACTTCGATATCTCGAACTCGTTTAACTCGAACTATCCGATATGTCGACACATGAACTTTATTATTTCATGCTCGGTTCTGTCGAACATACCCCTATTTCAAAGTTAAAACGTGGCTAAGCCACGTTTTAACTTTGAAATATGGATATGTTCGACTTAACTGAGTTCGAGACATCGAAGTTCGACTGTATATGCTCAGTTCCCTACAGCTGTTATTGTGCAAAGCTACAAAAACCAGAGAGACACAAAAGAAACATAAAAGCAGCTACCCTAACATCAATACAAAGGTACAGACACCTGTATAAAGCCATTCAATGTTTTTTCACCCCTAAACCAAGCACTGGGTGTCTTTAAAAACTATAAGTGCTGGCCTGTGAAATTAAGTTCTAGTGGTACGAAACAATGGAGACGAAATTCAAAAAATAAGAAAAACTGTAAAACCAATCAAAAGAATATATATGGACAACTTCAAAATACAGTTGGCAACTCTGAAGAATTAATGCAGAGAGCCCCGAAACCTGCACAAAGCAGTCACACTTAACTAAATGACAACTTTGGTTACCAAAGTTTAACTTTACAACTTTTATCCAACAATCTGGGAGACTCAGCTTGAAATGTACAAAGATATATACCCAACTGGACAATGCACCAGCATCAAACTGTTTCCACATGATTGGTTTTTCTTAATAAACGCAGAACAAAAATGTCATCTCTTGCATAATATCTTGGTCTTTCCAATGATTCAGTCAACCTATCCACTCCTAATACAATTTCCATACTTTTCCTTATTTAGTGGTTCACATGCTAGAGCATATGTCCAGATGGCGACTGAATAAAGATTGTGCGACTTATTAGCGATGTTATGTTGAAATTGCTTACCTGGAGGTACATTCTGTGACATGTTGTTCTGTATTGGCCTAGAGTGGGGTTGTAAGCTGTGGTATTTCTGACTGTCATATATACCATTACTCATACTTGTGGAGTTTTGCTTCAATACATTCTCTTTTTCTAATAAATCAGCCAAGCCTTTTGAAGATTCTTCTAATGGATCAAACCCTACAAATACATTTGATAGCTTCAAACATACTGTAACTCTTCCCATGCGGATTGTTCATATTCAAAACTCCCCCCAATGTGAATATCTATTATTTAAACTACTGCATTGGTGAAATAACGTTATAAGGGCATCAGGAATCTTCCTCAATCTGCTTTTTAGCTAGACGTTGCAATATGACAAGAATATTGTTAAACAGCCATGTAAAATCATAAATCAACAATATTATGACTGGATAAGCGTTTACCCATTACACCATTGATACACATTTTTTTTAATTCATTTAATTTATTTCTCCACTATCAAAAGAAAATAGTTTTATACAGTCATAAATAGGCACCGTAAGAAATATATCATATAGCTGGGAAGATAGAGCTTAAATCAGGCTGAAAGTAATGCAAAATGCAACCTGTTGAAAGCCTTCAAAACATAGAAAAGGCTATAGAGTAGAGGGTTGAATGAAGATAATGTTTGCTCACCTAAGTCATCATCCTGCCAGTCTTTACTTTTGTTGCTAGTGCTCTGTCCGAAGCCAAAGGCTGCTTGCCAGTCTGTACTACTGCTCACGGGTATAGTGTCAGGAATCTCTGTAGTGGGTATCTCTGGCACATCTGTACAACAAACCAGCAGTACATTACCACGGCTACCATAAGTTGATAAAATAAATCCTAAGATTTCAAATTTTTCAAGCACAGTTTTCCGAATCATACCTTTAAACTAGTCTGTTTCTTGTTTTGAGACATGTGATGCTTAAAGCAGATTGAAAGTAAAGCAGAGTGTGCCTTCAGGCGCATTCTGCTTTACTTTCAGCCTGCTTTAAGATTCCATCTGTTGGAATAAAAATCTGAGACAATTATATCATTCTAATGAGTAGTCACACCATAGGATTTGGTGCTAAATTAGTGAGAAAATGTTGAATTTGTTCAATTTACTTCCTTTGTCTGGAGCCCTGTTATATGACAGCCACTTAATATATATACACAATATTGACAATCAGTAGGGCTGATATTTAGTAAGTAATCTTAAGCCCTTTACCACAGAACTTGTCTTCACCACTGATGACAGGTGGATGCTTAAATGTGACTTAAATTAAAGTAAAGCAGAAAACTCCTGAAAAAGCTTTTTGCTAATATGTTTTCAACCTACTTTAAGCATCCACCTGTCAGAGGGAAGAAAACATTTTCTATGGTGCTATATCCGGACTGGGAAGAAACCAAGATGTCAAAAGGTGTTTCCCTGGGGCAATGGGTTCAATATTATATGTCAGTTATTCTTACCTGTTTGTTGCACTGGTGGTTTTGGATTACGAGCCCCATGAAATCCATTGATGCTACTAAACAAGGACAAGTTATCGCAATTGTCAAGGCCCAAAGACTTTCGTTTGCTTTCTAAGCTATTGATGATACTCTGTGGGTTGGGCTGTCTTGGGGATGTGTTAACTGCAGGTACTGCAGGTTCTGTGGTACTGGCGCTATTGAATGTATCTGGTAGTCTGACACAGAAAAATACAACACTTCATTAACACATTTAGTCTGTATTAACCCATTACCCCATAGCCTGTTTCTAGTATTGAGATAGATGACCACTTAAAGCAGGTTGAAAGTAAAGCAGAATGCGCCTTAAGGCACATTCTGCTTTACTTTCAGCCTGCTTTAAGCTCCATCTGCTAGAATATAGAAAATATTTCTTATGATACTTATTAATGACTGTATAAACTTAAACTAATTGTTCAGTGGAGGTATAAATTAGAGGCGTAGAAAGGCGTATTGATGGGGTAATGGGTTAAATGGCTATCCAAAGTCATTGGCCTAGACAGCAGTTTAAAGCATGATGGAAATATTCATAAAGTTTCCAAAGACAAAAATAAGTTTGAATGTACAAAAAGATACTGATAAATCTTTTTGTCTTTTAATTATTTATATATTACACCATGAATTTTTTTATTATGTATTTTTCCTTATTTTCCATTTAGAATTAGTACATGTATAAAATTCACTGAGAAACAGAATGGTTTGTATTGCTTTCTTTCACAATATATAGATGGATCATACAGACTGTAAAAGGTGTTCAGTTCAAGAATTCAATCATAGTGTACATTAGTGCTAATTGGCATACCTTTGTGTATCATTATCTGTTCTGTGTTTGCCAGGCGCTCTGTTGTTGTGTTCTGTTTTCGTCTTGTCTGTTATTTTGTCTGTGTGGCTCTGTGTTGTATTGTTGCCTATCACCCGCTCAGCTGATTTGTTGGCACCACTCGGTTGTAATGACGGCCAGCAGTCTTTATTACTAGTGTTAGGAGGTATCTAACAAACAAATATATATCCATTGTCAATATGGCTCCAAATAAACCCTGTCATCCATATGTGGCGACTTCTCATTAGAATCATCACTTTGAAGTGATTGTATTGAGAAGCCACATCATTAGGGTTAATGTGAAACAGAATACTTTTCTTATATGAGCTGTCAACACATACTCTAAGCAATATTTTCATCTAATAAAATTATTAAATGTTTCCTGTTTTGTGGCCTCCTTCTTGCAATGAGCTTACTTACATCATTTCAATAAAAGCCAGTTTAACACATCCTGCCTTGATCGTTGGTTCTACTCCTTTTCGTCTTCTTCATTTCAATAATTTGTTAACTTTTGGAAGGCGGACAATAAAGTGTGGAAACTTTGTGAAAGATGACTGTCTAACAAGAAATCAGTAGGGTTTTAACCATAATCCTTTCATTCACAAAAGAGTGTTTTTACCAATATTCATAATACACAACAGCTCTTGAGGACAAGTTTACAAACTGATAGTGGCTTAAAGCAGGGTAAAAGTAAATCAGAAGGCCCTTACAGTTGCTTTCTGATCAACTCTCTCCAAGCATTTAGTGGTTTAAGTGTTTTGCACTGGGGGGTAAGGTTAAGAATATCAGATGTGTTGTACCTGATGTCCTGTGGCATTTGTGTGCAGGTTTTGGCGCTGTGCTGGAGCATTTGACACTGACGGGCTAGGTATCTGTGTCTGTGGGGGAGACTGTGACGACTGGATTATATTGGTGGGAGAACTTGTCTTCTTTCTGAAAACCAATCTCAGCAGATATAGTAGTGACAGTAAAACCGTTCTATTCCGCCCACTTAAAAGAAGGCCAATTGATTTTATTAAATACAGGTGACAGCTTAAAGCAAGGTGAACATAAAATACTGTTTTTCTTTCACCTTGCTTTTTGCAGCCACCTGCATTAAACACCTGATAATTTAACAATTTTGTGGATGTAATAGAGGTTTAAATGTACATGGTATGATGATACAGTCTGAGAAATAAGCAGTTGTTTCCTGCGTGATAAAGGCTTAATTGATGGCTATTAATTCACAGTCACATGACAAATCATTTTGTAATATACGAGGGATATTCAAATTCAAATGCAACTCAGGTTGTATAATGCAATTTAGCACGCTTTTCACGAAAAAATTAACCTGGATGGCCTAGGGGCATCAATTATCAATCAGTGGATACCGGTTTGGTGTAAATCAGTCCAGTCTAGCTTTGACTAAACACTGAGACACATTGTATACTTGTTTATACTAATGATAAAATGGTTGGGAAAAAGTCTGCTTTCGCTACTGAAATACGGGCCTATATCAAGAACCGCTGTTTTCTTGGTATAGGTGCAAAGTAGATAGTTCATGAAATATGCTCCATTAATGGACCTGGCGAGCTGTCTTATGCCTCAGTAACTAGGTGGTGCAAGAAGTTTGCATGTGGCATTACGTCCTTTCAAGATGCACCCTGTGGCCACCGCATGCGGATAGCAACCAGCCAAGAAATGGTAGAAAAATCCAGGATATTGTATCAACAGATGCAAGATTTACTGTTAGGGAAATAGCCCAAAAGGTAGGGATCTCAATAGGAGCTGCTCATACCATTCTGAAGAAACATCTTAAATTGAACAAAATATCTGCACGATGGATACCCCATCTGCTCACAGAGGAGCAGAAACGCCTCCGGGTAAAAACTGCCAAAATGTTGCTTAAAATGAGACCTGGGTCCATTTCTACAAGCCCAAGCGCAAGTTTCAGAACAAAATATGGGCTACAAGTTACAGGAAGAGATTAGGAAGGGGGTTACTGAAGCTTAAACTGAAGCTCACCTTGTTGTTGAAGCTATTTTGTTGCTACCTTGATTGTTGTGTGCCGAATTTTGACTGTTCATGTACTGCTCAAGCAACTTTTGTTCATATTCTTGATGCTTCCTGTAAATTCAAACAAACATGTATAAAACTGCTGTAATTACTGACAAATTAAATATTTCTTTTTAAATACAATTTTTAAAAATTCAAACCTTCAATCATTTCAATAAAGATTAAGAAACAAGACATAGTGTCTCACCCCACTTGCATTTCTTCTTTGGTAAAACTTGCTGCCTCCTCCCCAAGTTCATGTAAATACATACAATCCTGAAATTGAAAAATAACACTTCAATGATTTGCATTAACCCATTACTCTGTAGATACTCCTTTTAAAGCCTTCAATTTATAAACAACAAAATCAATGCAGATAGCTCCCTATTCCCTGTCAGAGGGAATAGGGAGCTCTCTGCATTGATTTTGTTGCTCCTGAGGAGTTTTCTGAAAATATTTTATCCTGAATTTAGCATCTATCGTCCATTCATCTTTCCAGGAATAATCAACTATAAGATGTTTGTTTCTATAAATAAAATTCTTTGAGTGACTGATAGAATAAATGACAATAATTATCAGAAATCTGACTAACTATATGTTGCACATTCAGTTGAAGTATTCATCTATGAACACTAGTATAAGCCTGTTACTTACTGTTTTAGGACATTGTGTACCCCTCAGGAAGTGACTACAGTATTTGGTTGTACCCAGTGAAGCTTTTAAAGTTCTTCCATCAATGTGTACATTGTTCACAGCTAAAATGGCCTTGAGAGCATCTTCTGCCTTGTTGTAAGTCACATAAGCACTGGCACTAGGACCCTGTGATAGAAGAAACGTCCAAATAGTAGTCTTAAAATTTCCTGTATTTTAATAGCCAATGGCCAACAGTTCAAAGAGGGCAGAGTTTTATGAATAGTCAGTGGAAGAAGGGTTAATGCATTATGAAGTTTGAAAGTCTAGAAGACACTCCTTAAGAAGCTTTCTTCTTTACCCTCATCCTGCTTTACTATGAAGCCTGTTTATTAAAGTTTTTGTCAGTTGTCTTGAAAAAGGATTTTTCACTGTACCCATAATCTAAGACAAACAACAACCATAACCCATTACCCCATAAATATGCTTATTCCTCCCCAAAGGATACAGTTTGTCTTTATAGTCATGAATATGTATCCTAATAAATATTTTCTCTATTCTAGACTCCTAGTAGATGGTAGCTTAAAGCAGGCTGAAAGTTAAGTAGAATGTGCCATAAGGCGCTTTCTGCTTTACTTTCAACCTGCTTTAACCCTTAACCCAATAGTCTGTTTCTAGCTTTGAAGACAATTGACCACTTAAAGCAGAATGAAAGTATAACAGAATGCACCTTAAGGCCCATTCTACTTTACTTCCAGCCTTTTTTGAGCTGCTATCACTCAGGATATAGACAACATTTCTTACCACACATGTTCATGGCTGTATTAATTGGAACTATTTTCTTCAGTGGAGTAACAAATTAAATGTGCTATAAGGCACTTCTATGGGAGGAGGTTTAAGTGGTCACCTATCTTGAACACTAGAAACAGGCTATGGGATAATGGGTTATGTTGCTGTCCACAGCTCACCTGGGCGCCTGCGTATGAGGTGCTCTGGTTGATCACAACTTTATGGATTTTACCAAACTTGCCAAAATATTCATGTTTTCTCAGCACTTCTGGGTCAGCTAGTCTTTGTGAAAGACCAACTACAAAAACAAGGTTCTTTTGAACAACCCTGGAATAAACAGATGCAATTGCAAATTAACAGTTGCAGGAGTAAAATAAATCGGAATTGTTATATAACAATATTAAAACTGTTTTTCATATTAAATTTACCATTTTTCCATGTAAACAGTCTTTGATCATCATTAACACAAAATGTATATAAATCATCACATGTACAAGAAATGCAAGCGAGAGAATCATTTTCTGAAAAATCAACTGGAATCTTACATGCTAGAACAAGACTGATGGCCATACATAAGGAACTGATCAAAAGTGATACTTTTTCCGTCTAATATTGTAATTTTCCATTCTAATTAAAATGTCTGTTTTAACAGTACCTCTGACACACTCATTTTGATGTAAATTACTTCATTTTCGGGCAAAGTACAGCCAAACATATTCACTTTTATTAAAATTAAAATAGTAATTTGACAAATTTGAAGAAGTATTAAAAATATTGTGACAATCCAGTCACTTTTGTTAAAGTACCTGACATTTGCTAAATGTTTTCTATTTTCTGCAGCTTTTTGTTTCCTCTGTAAATCTTTCTGGCGTCTTTCTTTCTTTATCCTCTGCAACCTGTTCCATTGGCAAAAAAGCATTAGTTAACATAGTGAAACCCTGCAATAAGACACAACAGAAAGCTTGCATTGAGGGTGTGCAAAGCTTTACTCTTTCTATACTGATATTTTCAAATATTATATTCCACTTTTGAAACATGAGCGGTACATGATTTTCAGGGCTGCTTTACGAAAGTATTTCAGGAAAGTTATATCAGATCATGGACTACATTGTTGGCAAAATATGCATATGCTGGTTTCTATCAGAGAAAGGGTTTCAAGTAAGAGGAGTAATGGAGCTTTGTTTATACTCTGCCACTTGTCTTAAATATCTAATGAGTTTTCTTTTACGGTAGTGTACATAACGATACTAGCTATTCATCAACATGTCACTGCAGTGATTCAGATTGGGCCCGGCCATCGGCAAATTGCCAAAAGAAAACGAAAATGGCCGAGAAAAAATCCTTTCGTGGGACATAAGGGCCGGTAGTTTTAAAGTTTGGCAGACAAAATGGCCGATAGATTTTCCCCTGAATATGACAACTGAGAAACAAATAAGCTTCGTTTTGTCTTTTTTACTAATTAATTTAAGGAAAAACGAATTGATTTCAAATTCTTATCGTTCATCAAAAAGGTGAAACGAATTGTACTCTGCGATGCTTCGTTTTTGTTAGGATTGATTTCCGTGTGGTAAATATTTACTTGCACACCGTTAGCAAAGGGATGTTACTGTGCACTCACAAATATATCTATATCTACATTGATATATGAACGATAAAATCAAAGTTATCCGAAATTATTGTTTTGTCGAAAAACTCTCAACAAAATGTCAAAATCTAAGAGCCAGATAAACGATATAGACAGTTGAAAATCATCGGTTGTCAGCTTTCGTATTTAAAAGGAAACAAAGAAGGAAATAAACACCTAATGAAAATGTTGGCAGTTTGTTTGAACGATTTAATTGCGAACGCTGTTGCATCGGTGGAGCAAAAAACCTCACCAGCGGCGAACTTTTTAGATTCTTGAAAAATCGTTATTTCACATATCAGTACCAATGAGTAAGTTTCTGTTTTAACAAGATAATTAAGATTTAATTAAGATTTGAGCCGTTTGATAATGGCCTAGACTTTATTTTTCTTTGGGACAGAATGGCCGAAAAAAAAATCATCATTTAGGACATGTGTCCTATAGTTAGTGGCCCCAATCTGAATCACTGCTGTCATTTCTGGCAAGCAAGGTATCTTTACCACAAACATTGGGAAAAATGTAGTGCTCTTCCCAGTTTAAATTGAAATTAACACAAAAGAGTGGTTGTTTTAACAATGGTTAAATTACTTTTTTAGTAATCTGAATGTAGTTCTAACAATTGGGCTCCTGATCAGATGCCAACATTTACTTTTTTTATAAATTTACTCCATTTATCAGTGTAAATCAACGCTTTCTGCAAACTGTAGATCCAGACAAGACATCTCCTGACATGAGTCCAGGGGAAAATTTCCATATTTTATAAGCCAATGTAATGGTTCAGATGATAGATGTTTACAGTGGGAGGAGTTATGATGATGAATATTCAGCAGGAGAGGGATAAGGTTCTTCCTATAATATCAGATACAATGTTGAGGAAAGACTTCACTTACTCATCTTCTGTGAGAGGATTAAATTTTGCAGGATCTTCTGGGTATGCCTGAAAAATGTAAAACAAAACATTAATTTCTGTAAGGTTTGTTTTAAACAAAATCAAATTAACTAAAACTATTGAAGACATAAAGTGAGTAAGTTTGGTTTGGTATTGTCCCACCAAAAATGTGTCAAGGGCTTAAAAGGAGACTTTAATAACTTACAAAAGCACCCCATGCGGGTGCCAACGCTCGTCTGTGGCCAATGTTAAATTCACCCTATTTTTACTGTAAATTACCTCTAAATGACCTTGACCTTTGTTATGACCCACATTAAGATTTCGAACGACAATAACGACAGACACCAGAGTGATGACAAAAGCTCCTTGTTCCTTGGAACAAACAAGCTAATAATTCCTTAAGTAAGACGTTTGTGTTCATGTACATGTATATTCTAATCTTATGATACCCTTGCCAGCTATTTCGCCATACTCAAAACATCAATTTTGGCAATTATGTGGATTTTCCCCCTTTCACTTTAACCCTTTACCTCGTAGCCTGTGTCTAGTTTTGAAAACAACTTAATACTTAAATCAAAATGGTAGTAAAGCAGAATGTGCCATGATACCCATTCTGCTTTACTTTCAACCTGCTTTAAAATACCAGATTTTAGGATATAAAATCATTTTCGTATGGTAGTGTGAGAATTGGACAAGATAATTATGCAGCCTGTAGGGAGGTGATATTGAAAATTCTGTCAATTTCTATTTATAGTAATGGTAACCAAGTTTTGGAATGCAGGTGGAGACCTGAACTTGAACAAAGTGATGTTTGTAAAGTTTTGTGAGAAATGGACAAGAAAGGTGACATTGTTGGGACACTTACATACATACATACAAACTGGCAGATCCCTATATACCCTCAACGACTTGTCGCGAGGGTATAATTTAAATCATTTTATCCATTAAGATGACTCATGTATTCAAAACTAATGCTTCTCTCTCTCATCACTTCAGTAAAACCCCTCTTATGCTCTATTACGATCATTCACTGAAAGGTCATTTGATGGTATTGAAGACAGGTGACAGCTTAAGTAAGATGAATGTATAGGAGAAAGCTCTGACTGCTAGCTTTAGGCAGTCACTCGTGTCAAACACTGAAAATCTATCCTCAATTTAGTGGTAACAGGTTGTAATAGTTGTGTTTTACAGTATGAAGCAGGGCTCCAAATAAGAGGGGGTAAATTGAACTAATCCAACACTTTCTCACTCATTTTACCGCCAAATCCTATGGTGTTACTACCCATTAGAATTGTCTCAAAGAGACGATTCTAATGAGTAGTGACACCATAGGGTATAATTGAGAAATAAAGATTTCAGTTTTTGGAATACCCCTCAAATCTGGAGCCCTGATGAAGATCACCTACCTTTCTGCATGCTGGACAAAGTCCATTTTCATCTGTCCTAATCCTGTGCCAGCAGAACCTGCAGATCTGAAATTGAAAGCCAACTATGTTTTATGTCATGATAAATAGCCAATCTTAAAACTTTGAGCTAAAATTATTCTGCCTGCAACAATTCATTATTGTTATATGATACTGCAAATATTGTTTTCAAAAAATTCTTTTCATAAGAAGGACAGAGTGTCAAACAGTTTGGATTCTGATGAGATCCCCAATTACTTGAGTTACCAAATATAACCAGTTCCGAGAGGAAATATTTAAAGAAGCATGGAAACCTCTTAAGACAGTAGCTTACTTAATGAAAGACAAGAGTAAAGCAGAAAGCTCATGTAGAATTCTTCTGCTTATTTTTATTCTGCATTATACTATCACTTGTATTTTAAGTTCATTGTTTAAAACTCTTAAGACGCTAAACAAAATCGGTCTGTTTATCCACAAAAATCTCCTGTTTAAAGCTAACTGTTTGTGAGATTAACCGTTGAAGCTTTTGTTTTACATACCTGCAAAGTTTAACAGCTACCATTTAGTTACTCAAGCACAAGATGATTTTTTTTTCATTACTCTGTTCAGCTTGCATAATATTAGTGAATATCTACATGACAAAAAGGCCCTGAATACAAACAATTCAGACCAGATGTCATATGACCTCCAATCAGAATCTACACTGTTGGACTGTGTTCTTAGTTGGTAAGCACAATGCTGATATAACTTATCTTGGTCTATACTGTCTACTATTTCTATACACATCTGTGAGTGTCTCCCTGTGCAGCTCATACTCATAGTCTATTATTATTCGCTCTTCACTCTCAATAGTTTCTCACCTAATTGTTGCCTGCTACTCTTAAATTGGATTTTTTCTAAATTTCTTCTCAAAAAGGTGTCAAGAGTGTCAAGTTAGATCCTGATGAGACTCATCTGGATCCAAACTGTTTGCAAATGTATTCATGGCTTTGCAGTGCCAGTAAGTGTACAAATTATTCAAGTTACCTGATATCCACAAGTGCATGGGAAGAAATTGATATCATCAATTTCTAGTGGTTCCATACATAATGGACACTGAAATAAGAAAAATCAATATTCAGTGATATGTTCATGTACAAATATACCAACTAGCTAGTTTTATCATAACCACATGCTCCTGTCAATCAATATTGGTCTGTCTATTTGTTATAAATATTGTTTATCAAGTATACCTGATGACATAACTCATTTCCCAATAGATACACCTTATTAACCCTTTCCCTTATAGAAGCGACTTTTAGCATATTCATTTTATTCATCCGCTGAAGAAAATAGTCCCAAATTATACCGTAATGAATATGTGTCATATTGAATACTTTCCTTATTCTAGCAGTTAATAGCTTAAAGCAGGCTGACAGTAAAGCAGAATGCGCCTTAGGGCGCATTCTGCTTTACTTTCAACCTGCTTTAAGTAGTCGCATATCTTCAATACTAGAAACACTGCTATCAGGTAAAGGGTTAAGCATTTATTTCTCCACTACCATAAATGAAAATGGTCATTAATGTGTACCATATACAATTGTATATAACTAAATAAGATATATTCCCTACTTCCTAGCTGATGGTAGCTTAAAGCAGATAGAAAATAAAACAGAATGCTCCTCAAAGATGAATATGCAGAACAATTTTCTATATTCTAACAGATAGTAGCTTAATGCAGGCTGGAAGTTCTATAGCAAATTGTGCCTTTATATGGCACATTTTGCTTTACTTCCAACCTGCTTTAAGTGACCACCTGTCTTCCAAACTAGATATGGTATGGGGTAATGGGTTAAGCAACCATCTGTCTTCACTACTGAAAACAAGTTATGGGGGCAAAAAGTTAATTCAATACACAGCAAGTCACTACCTACATTATAAAGACAAAGTTGACCTTATTGAACTGACCATTCTAATGAGTACTGTAGTCAAATCCTAAGTTTGGTGAATACATAAGAAAATGCGGAAATGTTAAGTTTACTGCCTCTAATCTAGAGCTCAATATTTATTAATGTATATAAACAAAAACTTAATGCCAATGAAATACAAAGCAATGTAATTTTTATTGCAATGACAATTTTGCCTTGTTTTGCTTCATGTTAGTCAGACAGTCACATATGGAATGTTTTAACACTTCTCCTGCTATATGCATGTATATTGATATTTTATTGAAACAGTGAAGACCCAGGTCAGACAGCTACTGGAAAAGCTGTCTCATCAAGCTCTGCAATGTTTTCTTTTAGGATATGGCGGATATGTCTCACAAGTCTGCATTCTTTCTAAATGGAAAAATCATCCTTATTCACTTCATTAGCTAATGAAAAAATTTTTTTATAGACATTTATACTTGGTGGAGTTTTACATAAGAATATTCAGCTGTGAAATATTAAATCATACATTCTGTACAGCTGAAAATAAAGAGTAAAAAGATTTTTCAAAGTTACTGTATTCAATTTAACTAATTCTGATATCATTTCTTACCTCAACTTGCTCATCATTTCCCGACATAGTTCTTGTTCCTTATCTCTTCAAGTCTGAAATAATAAGGAGAGAAACACAATTAGCTGTTTTGCTTTCGTTTTAATCCTAAACTTTGTTGTATGTTTGTAATATACATGTAAATTATTGAAATAAAAATGGCCGCCAACTTGCTAAAGTGACATGCTGGATTAAAATGATGGAATAACATGCTACATGGTAACTGTCATTTTCTTTCTTTCATAAATTTAAAAATAAAGTAACTAATTGATGACCTCAGCAACAAGTGTTCAAATGAGGAGAAGAATGTGTCTTATCAATTCTAGTTAACTTCTAAAGTGCCATTGGAAAATGGAAATTAAGGAGACCATGAATTTCATGAAAACTGAAAAAGATCACAGTAATGAACATAAAATTCTGAAAATTTGAAGCCCTGGGTCTATCTAGAAGGGCTATAAGTACCGGTATTGATACCCATTATCCAAGCTATCTTTTTGTGGTGATCATAAAATACTTTATGTAGTCTACAGTGAGAATCTTGTCATGGCCATACAACAGCTGTATGACAAACCTGTAGTGCAATGCCCATCAGTGGGGCTGTAGGTGACTGGTTCAGAACCACAGTTGGGAGTTAAGCAAAGTTGCCTTCTGTTGGATAAAAATATTATAGATCTGTGCTTTGCAGACAATATTGAATATTGATGGACTGGCAGGGTCTCTGTAGGAACTCATGGTCTTAGTGCAATACCTCTTCCAAGCATCTGGAATTAAGTGCTGAGAAGATCGAGCTCATGTCACGTCATGTTTTTCAACACAGAACACCTTGGAGATAATATAGAGATTGGTGGAAACAGGCTAGAATGAATGGATCAGAATGAATGGTGTTTTACGGCCCATTAACACAAGATGGTCATTTAGAGCCAAACAAGGCTAGCAACAGCAACAATCTTCTATTGTGACAGATGAGGGTTCTTAACCTGGAGTTCTGGCTAAAATTGCACAAACAGTAGCTACCTTGACTCCCCACCAAAGTTTGACTAATGCACTTCAAGTCTTGCTTGTCATCTCAATATGCCGGTATGCTTGCGAGACTTGGACACTGACAGCAGAACTGGAGTGTAGATCGCTTTGGATTGTTTGTTAATGTCACTTTCTGTCGTCTATGGGCTAATTTGATGCCCTTGGGAGAGGGAGCAGCTACAGAAAACCCAGGGGCAATGCCTACTCTTATTCCTATTATCAACAGAGCCTCTGATTCTTTTGGATGCCCAGTGTAAAGCACTTATACATCGCTCATTTGAAGGACTTGGTCCGTGGGGGATCAAACTTACAACCCCTAGACTAACGTACTGCAGTCGAGTGTGCTACCGCTTGACCACGTCCGCCGGTCTGGAGAGCAGAATTCAATCTCTAGAGACCCTACAGAAGGAATCAGTGAGAGACAAAGTTGAGAAATTGTCATGACGTCAATTAAGATGCCCCTATGACCAACCAGGTCATATTACTCATCTTCCTGTAACAGATCAGGAGTTCTCTTTATTAGACTTAAGTTGACATACTATGAAAGACGAGACTGTATTGAGACTGCTGTTATCCTCCGGGGATAAAAGAATCCTTTTTACAATTTAAACTTTATACAGTGCCCTGATGTAACCACGGTAGGGAGACCCCTATTAAAATTGTCTATAGCAGCTGTCAAGTCCTCACTGGCTTAAGCATCTGTGATTAGTGTAAGACGTTGGTTCCACTCTCTGATGTTTCTTGGGTAGAAGAACTGATGGTATACTCATAATAGTTTTATTAATACTGTTGATTGACAGCACCATGTTGTCCAATTCTTCCTCTCCCTCTCTGGGTCACATGCCTGAAGTTAGGGAGGGCATTGTTGAGATCTGTATCATTAGATTCAATACGTCGTAGAATCCTATAAAGGCTTTTACTAGACGGTTATAGTCCGGCAGAGGGCTGACTTGACCTGGAAATGCCGTCCTAAGTTTTTTTCTCGACTGAATCTGCTTCAGCATATGCTACTGATTGAAAAACCACCGGGTGCCACTTTGTCACCCTTGAGCATTTTCGTATATTCAAGATGGCGGCCAAAATGGCTGCCGAAAGGCTTTTTAAACAAAATAGTTCAAAAATCAGCACTCCTTTGTCTTTTTTTAACTGATTTGACCTTACCATAATGATAGATATTATTCAAAATACTTTTTTATGTCTTATAAATGTTACGGGTGGAATCTTGTCACTCTTGAGCATTTCAGTATATTCAAAATGGCGGCTAAAATGGCTACCTAAATGCGTTGAATCAAACTACTCTAAACTTATACATTCATGGTTTGGTTTTCTTATTTGACCCCACCATAATGATAGATATTACTGAAATAATGATACGTATTATTGAACTGTTACGGATGACATCTTGTCACCCTTGAGCATTTCTGTATATTCAAGATGGTGACCAAAATGGCTACCGTAATGCTTTTAAACAAAATAGTCCTAAAAAGCAGCATTCATTGTTTGCTTTTTTAACTGATTTGACCTCACCATAATGAGAGTTATTATTTAAAGGACAATTCATGTTTCAAAAATGTTACGGGTGATATCTTATCACCCTTCAGTATTTGCGTTTATTCACAATGGCGGCTAAAATGGCTATCCAAATGGGTTAAAAACTACTCTTAACTTCAGCATTCATAGTTTGTTTTTCTAACCTAATTTGACCCAACCATCATGAAGATTTTACTGAAATGATGATACATATTATTGAACTATTACGGATGACGTCTTGTCACCCTTGAGCATCTCTGTGTATTCAAAATGGCGGCTTATATGGCTACCGAAATATTTTAAAACAAAATGGTCAACAACACAGCATTCATAATTTCTATTTATTTGATGTCACCATTATGATATTCGTTATTGAAATGGTCATATTTATTATTGAAATATTATGGTTGACATCTTTTTATCATTGAGCGTTTCCGTATATTCAAGATGGCGGCAAAAATGGTGACTAACATTTTGTGTAGCAAAAAACGTCAAAAAATCAACAATCATACATTTTTATTCTTAACCTACTCGATATCAACGTAATTATACTGACTATTAAAACCATGATACTTATTGATGAAATGTAACGGGCTACATCTTTTCATCTTTGAGTATTCCCGTATATCTAAGATGGTGATGCTTGTTATTGAAAACATGATACTTGTTTTTGGAAATGTACGTGGGTGACATATTGTCACGCTTGAGCATTTCCATATATTCGAGATGGCGATCAAAGCGTTGGCCGAAATGCTTTAAAACAAAGTAAGTCCAAACAACAAAATTCAGTATTTCTTATTCTTAAATGGTTTGACCTTACCAGAATGATACTTATTATTGACAGATTATACTCATTATTGAAATATTGCAGGTGACACCTTTTCACCATCGAGCATTTTCGTATATCCAAGAGAGCGGCCAAAATTGCGATAGAAATGCTTAAAATATTTAAAATGTTCAAAAGTCAGAATAAACAGTTGTTTCTTGACTGGTTCTAATTTAGCACATGGTATTTGTTCACAAGGGCGCTTTTACATTTATCCAAAGAGACCTTCCTACCTGATCGTGGTTCTGGGGCTTAATTGTCATAGGAAGGTTTCTGTTTATTTGACCAAGATAATGCCCGCTGCCAAGAACTAAAAGGAAGACAGGTCGGTGGTTTTGATCCCATGCGCTGGTTCACAACGAATGAGACTAGTTCTGAAATCATCATCATTTCATCTCAACCTCTCATCATTTATCGGCGCTATATTACCTATTCTGTGTTGCAGTACCCTAAAACCCAACTCGTCCATCCATGCTTTTACATATCAATATTTACGTTCTACAGCGCATGCTACCCTGACTCAGTTTAAGAATAAACTCTAGTGTTATGACAAGGTTTTCGGTCCAAATCGCTGGCTGTGATGATGTTATCCGTTTTTCCTTCCTCCAGCAAAACTTTGCTGGGTCAAGATCAGGTAGATTATTTCCTCTAATAAATGCCTAAATCAAAGCAGCAAAGTTTTGCTGATGTTCATCGCTAAGATGTGTGGTCTATACCTGAACGCGTGATTCAGATATGAACTCGAGGAAATACTATCGCTTGTGAAATGTAAGTTTCAATTGAAAAATCATGACAACCGATAAGTGAAAACACACAGTTGGACCACAATTATTTCTTTGCAGCAGTTCACGTTCCCATTCCAAAGCTGTCTGCAACCGTGTTTCATCCCGAGAGGGTATGTGCAGGAAGAATGTCCTAAACAATGCCCATATGTTGGCCAATGCAATATCAATAATAGATTTGATTAATATTTTATTCGCCCTTCTTGTTTTAGAATATGACTTACAGCTTAGGATTCGAATAATGTCTTGTGCATGAGAATACCTACTACACAATAATGTCGTCTACCTTTTAATGTGTTGTTTTCAAATATTTGTTTTCTGACATTTCACCTCGGCTTGTGTGTCATTTTTACCTATTATCACTAGTTTGTAAATTTGTGTGTGCTCAATCTGAAAACTCTCAGCATCTAGAATGTAAGTGATTATCAGCTTCATTGACTACTTTTTTCAGTGACAGTAAGATACACCGTTTTGGTAATGTGCTGTTTGCATGCAACTGATAGTAACTGGTTTGTTCTCGTACACTTATAGAAATTCGATGCTGTATATGTAACATGGTGGGGATAATATTCAGCCAGACCGAGGCTTGAACCCGGAACCCTTTGCTTACAGGGCAAGTGTTCTACGGACTGAACCACCGGGCCGCTTACTCACATCTCTCACCATTTAATCATAAACTCAACCGGCTACATACATATATAGGTGGACATTGTTGTTCTCCTCCAACTTAAATGTTGGCGATGTAGTTCTGCACAGAGCCTTTTGTGGGGTATGTCATAACCCATAATAACACTATCAACCCGTCTATGGTTACTGTCTACTGGTCCTATTTCTCTGTCAGAAACTCCTATCTGGAACTGTCTTCCTCAGTTTCTTTATCAATTTTCGTTACTGTCATATCATTATGATCACCAAACAGGGCTGTTGGAAAAGTTGTCAATTCATGTGACAGAACATCTCCGATATCAACCTCATGGCTGCTAGCTTGAAGACTTTCCAAGACTATTGAGTAGATTTCACATGATTTGACCAACCGTCACATTCATTTGGTTACAGTGATTTGTTCTCTTGAATCTTTTTTGTCCAATTCCTTTAGCTGTCCCAAGCCTGGTTTCAAGCTGTTATGCACGTCATTTGATTCCATTTCTTCAGTAACAATGTTGAAAACGCCATCTTTATCATTTTTTTACACTCTAGCAACTACAATTTTAGATGTACTTTAAACTGACTTGCTCACAGAGTATATTACTGTAAGTTCTTCCATTAGATGAAGTTTGGGTGCAATAGAACCCCTTTGTCAAAAGTCCTTGATGCACTCAGATCGGAAAGGCAATACTTTAACAATGTTTGCACTCTAGTTTCTACAAATTTGAATATTTTTTCCCGAACGTTCACAAGTTAATCAAGGCTTTAAGTTTTAGGATGGTTTTGATTATTGATGAAATTTAAAGATAAAACTACCAGATTCAATAAATTCAGGTGAGAGATTTTATAGTCACCATGGTTCTCTTGTCTTACCATGCCTTCCATGTCCTTTGCATTACTTTCTATTTTCCGTCTTCCTTGTGCCACTCAAAGTCAGTTTCAGGATCATTAATGAGAGCCAACATGATAATTATCAAGGTTTGCTTGCAGCTGATTGTACATGTGAATGTCTAAAGCCTATGAGTATTTCTGCTTTATCGAAATCTTAATTATGCAATCGGCCACATGCCCATGACACATAAAGGGGATTTTAATGAACATATGACATATGCCGTTTTATATACCTCGTCCATGCCTCATCAAATATTAGTGTTCAAAAATATTCTGAGCACTGCTCTTCGGAGAGCCTCCATTTCTTTCAGGTAAGCCATGCCACATTTGCCATTGTTAGTTAACAAGACCTGAATCGGAACTTTAAGGCAGCATTTCACTATTTACTACACTTTTTCAAGGCATCAGCAAATATATAGGCTAAGCCACTTTCTGCCATCAAACTACCATCATCAGCAACTAAGCTGGTGAGTAAGTGTGCCACCAAGCCTATATGCTAAGAATGAAATGTTTTGATGCACAAAAGCATGTTAAGTTGCGTGACCCTAGCTGCTTGATATTAGTCTAACACTGACCTAAAAAGAAAAATTATCTAGGCCACAGAGGTCATGGTTAAAGGTCAATGTTAGTAATTTATTATTGTAACTAGTTTTACTCGTTGAAGTGCACATACACGTAAAGTTATGTGACCGTAACTTAAGTACTTAGTCCAAAATTGACCTATTAAATGCAAAACAACTAACAAATGCCACAGAGGTCAAGGGCAAAGGTCAAGGGTACCAAACTGCAATGCAACATGCTACTCTCGTTAATGTGCATCTATGGTTTGAATTTCATTGATATAATACTTCAACTTCCAAGGTATTTACCCGGTAGTCGCTGCCAGTGTATAGCATAAAATGTCCAATTTCTTGAAAATGAGTGAAAAAAGGGTGGGTGGGGTAAACCGGAAATATATCAAAATGCTCAAGGGTGCCAAGGTGGCACCCGGTCAATTCTGAATGTCATTGCTTTGAACTATCAATATCAATCAAGAAAAAAACTTAGGACGCAATTTCTAGGTGGACCTCCGAATCCGGGTTTCTCTGCCGGACTATTAATAGTTTCAGTAGGCTTAACCTCCTGTCTTCAAGCGTCTCCAGTTCAAGGTGTTCTCTCATTCTTGTGATTGCTCCTGTCTCTTTGACCTTGTAGTACTTCTTGTAGATCATGATGTTTTTGAACAGCTAATGGACTTGTGTTGTAAGTGAAGTCTACCCTTGGGCCTTTGGGGTAAACAAACAAGTTTTACATTACATGACTTAAATAAGTTATTTCGCAAAGAATGTTCTAGTCATTCAAAACCAAAGAAACAGAGAGTTACAAATTTCAAAATAATTGTGCCATACTCCTAGTCCAAATAATGAGGAATTTTGATGAATCTAGGGTCCAAATTCATTTGCTCAATTCCTGATAGCAATAAAACGGATATCACGTTAACACTAACAAAGTCAGTCAGGCGAACTAAAGTTCTATTATAAGGTCAAAAATTATTTTTAAATAGCATTCTGCACAGAAGAAAATAATTCCCTAACCTTTTTCTGCTTTATTTCACAACTTTCCTCAGTTGAGCGAGAGAAATCGGAGAGAATAAGTGTTATATCTTCAACTTCCGGTGAACAATTAAAACGTCAACTTCCGGTTTTATGAGAGTAAGAAAACAAACGAAAGTAAAATGGACTGGGAGCCAGCAAACCGATTTTCGTTCAAACCGGAAACGAAATTGGTATTCTTGTGTTTAATACATCACCTTTGTTCAACAATTGGTAGTCTGGTTCCCTGTCTCCTATACGAACAATAATCAAGCATCCGGGGACCATACTAGCTACCACAATGGCTGAGTTTCAGAAAAAAACGTGTAGTTTTCGGATTTAAACGAAGGAATAAGACGCTAAGGTAGTTGTCATTATATTTTTTGTCAAAAATATTGTATTGGCATAAATTGTAGACTACAGCACAAACTGTGTGCAGACAAAGTTCAAATTAAGAGAAAATTTTGTGTTTAGTCGCGGCTCGATTTACTCCGTAACTTGCTATCGGAAAATGACATATTAGTGAAAGATCCTGGTTGAGCTGAAACTGAAAAATGTAAAAAAAAAACATGATAAACGTGAAATGATAAAAATTTGAAACACAGGGTCTTTCTCAGGGACTACCATACTCCATACAAGTCATTTTTTTTTAATTTCATGACTCAGAGTATGGTAATGCATGACAAATGAACATGGTTCACGAAGTATGAAATTACTATATGAAATTTTCGAAACCAAACAGTTGACTGTTATTATATCAATTCAAGCCAATTACACTTGAAAACATATGTTGACAAATATTGACATAAAATACCCCACCCTAGGGATGATCAACGTTCCACAGGGCGTGTAACCTTGGCCTACTTGACTAAACACGCTATTTATTGTCTTTAGAGTGACTCGAGTGTTCATTTAACTGGTATAGGACCTAATACACCCACTAATTTATTATTTAGTTGCCACACATACCGGCCAAAAACAGCTAAATATATGCGTTTGTCACTTTTTCTGTCCTTCAGACATTGACAGAAATTCAGTCACCAAGTTACGAGAGTTACCTGACCGAGTCAGCGTTTTTAAAGCACTGGGAATAAAGGGGAACAAACTTATTGTACCAACTTCTTGTTCAATGTGAGAAAATTCGAGGGTTTATATCCCGTACACTTACACTATGGAAAAATTCCTAGAATTGATTCGTGAAATTAACGACGACAGAAAGTAGCCTTCTTGCGCATCTAATCACGCATCAAGTGCCCGGATGTCTCGGATAAAGCGAGATCATGCGTAATGTTCAAAACGTAAACAAAATTGCACACGAGCGTAAGATGAGAACGCGAAAATGCAGTTATAACTAATATTAGGCTGTGTAATCATTATTTTACTGAATATAAACATATTTCCCCCCATTTTGTTTTGTATTTATTTAATCACGCAGTTTGTAAATATAACGTAGTGTACTACAGACACTGCAACGGGTGATTGAAATTGATCAAAGCGCTGATGGTACTAACGTAATGACTGCTTGCAATTGAGATACATTATTTCGTGACCCCTGGCACTTCAAATGGACACACTCTTTTCAGGGCTGCCATAATTTGACATAAAAAATCCTAAGATTTCCAAATTTGCATTTTTCAACTTGCGATTTTACGAAACGTACCTTTACTCCATAGCCTTTTTCTTGTTTAGTTGACATGCGACTTCTTAAAGCAGGCTATAAGTAAAGCAGAATGCGCCTTAGGGCGCATTCTGCTTTACTTTCAGCCTGCTTTAAGCTACCGTGAACTGGGGAAAAATCCGGAGATTTAGGAAAAATCCGGAGAAATGGCAGCCCTGTCTTTTTCCAGTTTCACACCCCCATTTTATGCCCCCGGCATCTACGGATGCAGGAGGCATATGGTAACTTACAGGGGTTTTTTCCCAAGAAGGTAATAGCCACTCAAGATTTTTGTCACTTTACTAACTTGGTTTGGAGTTGTTGTGCAGTAGTCGTGGGTTGGGAAATTCAGGAGTGTAAAATTCCACTCGCCCGCTCGCCAATGCGAGTAGGTTTTGAAGTCGGGCTAGTGCTTTCAAATATATGCTCGACCTTCAGGGCGAGTGGATCTTTTGGTCTGGTATTTTCCTAACTAATAACTTTGCGCAGTGTAATTAGAGTGCAAATTAAAATGGCTGAAATTCTCCGAGTGTGTCAACATATCAATGACACATTCTCTACAATGTTGTACATTTCACTATTATCAACGAAGAAGTTAGAGGTATTCCGATTCACGGGCACCTAGTGACCTACTTCTTTCTTCGGCCTTGGAAGTACGAAAGTTTCGGCCCAAAAAGGTTTATTTGTGTTAAAAGTATAGAGCGATGGATCAAATATTTATTCCAATTATAAAATTAAAGTATACATAACAGTATTATAACGTATTTTATTGTTCAATCATCTATCAAACTGCGAACAATTCTTAAATTAAAGCTTCAACGATTTCGTACCTAACTTGAGCGAGTCAAAATTTTACATGCCGAAAAAACCAGAAGCACCGTTAGTTTTCCCGCTACATGTCAAAATGTAAACAAACTAACAAAACTATCTCACAGTCGTTCTTCAGAGTAAAATAGCGGCGTTAGCAGGAATGTCGAAACGATGACAAGACATAGATAGATAGATTTATTTCGGTAAAAAGTGTTATACCCACAAGAATTACTTAAGTGTTGAAAGAGTTAAACAGTATGTTCCCGTAAGTTGATTTTTTCGAGTTTAGATAAATAAATAAGAAAATTGTGAAAGTTTTAGCACATATGAATTATATATGAAAATTCACGGACGAGCAAGAGTTGCAGAAGGGCGAGTGGATTTCAATGGTTACTAGTCCTACAGGGCGAGTAGCTTTTGAAATTTTTTTACACCCCTGAAGTCGCCTGAATTTGGAAATTTTGCTGGACCACGAAGTAATAAGTTATTATAACATACTGAGTAGAAATGACACGTTCCGCAATTTATCATGTCGTCAAAATAGACCTGGATCAGCGTACCGGTCGCGATTGATAAATTGCTTGCACAAAATTAGAGTACCTGCCGTCCCACTCCGACTCCTCCATACCAACACCAAACAAAAGTTCATCACTGCAATGGATTGCTGCTTCAACGCCCGACAAAGTTAAGCTGGCGAAGCAGCGGTGGTCCAGCATTCAAGATTTCTGCGTTGTCCTAGCGAACCCAAGCGTCCACAAACTTTGGTCTAGCTGTGCCAATCTTTGACTGGGCATTGTTGGAGCGATGTTGAAATTTGCCGGAGCAGAAAATTTCCCGCTCCTCACTGCTCGTAATATTTTTGGCAGCTCAAAACTTTCAGAGCTGTAAGAGGGACCATTAGCGGTGGCCGATCGTATACGGAGTTGCCTTAACAGGGGCCAACTTCTGTTAAAGGGTGGTGAAGCCCGTGAAGGGTAACAAGCGGTGATTAAATTTTTTCAACGCCTCCAGGAACGCTCCAGCTATGTTCTGGAGGTGTGACCGGGCCTTTACACTCTTTAGGTTACAAATCTCATTGGATTTTAATGCAACTTGATCAGAATGTTTGCCTAATTAATATCTAGGTCAAGTCGGAATATGGGTCATGTCGGGTCAAAAACCAGGTCACTAGGTCAAATTATACGAAAACCTTTTTTACACTCAAGAGGCTACTAGTCTCATTGGAGTTTACTGCAACTTGGTCAGAATGTTTGCCTTATGGATATCTAGGTCTGCTATGAATATGGGTCATGTCCAGTCAAAAACTAGGTCACTAAGTCAAATCAAAGAAAAACGGTGTTAACTCTTTAGAGGCTGCAAAGCTCATTAGATCTGAATGAAATATTGTCAGAAAGTTTGCCTAGATCAATCTAGGTCAAAGTTGAATGTGGATTGTGTCTGATCAAAAACTAGGTCACAAGGTCAAATCATAGAAAAATCTTGTTAACACGCTAGAGATTGACTGTGGGTCATAATCTAGGTCACTATAGGTCAAGTTTTACATGGTGTATCAGATGAGGGATTTATGGCCTTTGTTTCTAATATTTTACCTAGTGGCCTACTTTTTGACCCCATATGACCCATATACAAAATTGACCTAGATTTGGTCAAGATGGTCACTCTGACCAAGTTTTATAAAGATTGTGCTAAAATAGTGGCACAAGATTTTTCAATGATTTGACCTAGTGACCTACTTTTTCCCCCCAACATAACACATATTCTAACTTGACCTAAATTTTGTCAAGGTGAACATTCTGACCAAGGTTGAATAAAATTTGGCTAAAATTGTGGCTACTAGAATGTTCACAAGCTTTTCCTAAGATTTGACCTAGTGACCTACTAACTCACCCAATAAGCCAATATGACCCATATTCTAACTTTACCCAGATTTTGTCAAAATGGTCTTTCACAAAAGTGTGACCTTGTGTGTTCACAAGCAAACAGTTCACACATAATGCACATTGACACTGGACACATCAAAATAGCTCACCGAGCACTTAAGGTGCTGAGGTGAGCTAAAAATGGGTTAGACTTTACTTGGGTGATTCGGGTGAATGAGGTTAAATTCTTTGATTTATTTTGATTCTTTGATTTTATTATTGTTTATGTTTTTTCTGTACTTTCAGCTGATTGTATGTAGATGAGTTAGTATGTCTTTCAAGAGGGAGGGCGATGACAGGTGTGCTTTAGAGAATTTAAGGGTAAGCATTCAAAAACAACAGTTTTTTTGTGATACCTAAACCTTCTCCATTGGAAAAAAATATTGTATATAACACCCATAATAAATATGTATCATCTGAACTATTATATCGGCTATTAAGAGTGCAACCACATGCTTAAATAGTGCAGACCCTGACCAGACAGCTTCTTCACAGTTATCAAATAAGCATCAAAATTATTTAAATATGCTTAATTTGATCCTCCATTGGACCATATCCTTTGGATGAGATTTTAAACCGAGGTCCCATGTATCGGAGTTTTACACTGCTGATCAGATCAGTGTCTGCAGTTTTCTCATAGGATTGTTCCGATGCTCATTCCTGGAAAACAATTAAGGCACATTTTGCGTTAGTTTCAACCTAACATTTCCTAAGTCACCCCTTTGTTCTTGAGGTAGCTAGTCTTAACGTACCATTTCATTAATGTACCATTGCCTCAATGTACCATTTTCAGTCTGAACGTACCATTTAAAAAAAATAAAAAAATATTACAACTATAATTGAACATTGACTAGAAAAATGTAAAATAGTGCTTATATACCCTACTATAAGGCTGTGTTGACTTCTCATCTGCAATAACACAGTTACACTTTTGTAAAAGTTGTCAAAATTTCATCCCCAGCATGCAATGAGTTTAAAAAGATACAACATGTACGTATCTGCTTTGTTTTTTTCTACAATCAGGTGTGGAATTTTTAACTACAAATATCATAAATCAATCAAATTAGATTGGGGATAATTATAAACCATTTCTTTATTAAAAAATATTGTATAATTTTCTATAAATTTTATATAGTGGTACGTTCAGTTTAGAAAAATGGTACATTGAGACTGGTACGTTGAGGCATTGGTACGTTGAGACCATAAACCCTTCTTGATAGGCATAAAAGTAATTGTAAAGCAGGAGTAAAGTGTGCAGCCAATGTCACCAATCTCAAGTTGTCTAGAGAGGCCCTGACATACTCACACTCAAGTTTTTTTTCAATGGGTTTGACTTACCAAACTATCAAATATAACAGTCGGGCCTCACATGAGACACTTCACCTTCAATGATTCACAGTAATACAGGTACATGTATGCATAAAAATCATGATTTTTGCAAGGAAACCGCCATACTGAAACTGCCTGCCTGATTATCACCGAAATAGGGTCAGGAAATGTCTTTAAGTGGTCACCTGTCTTCAAAACTAGAAACAGACTTTGGGATAAAGGATTATGTGGTGGAATAGGTAAAGGTGTCTGAAAGGGAAGGGATAAAGTTTGTGTTTTTGTCTTTCAGAAAAGAAGAGTGAGTGATCTGTTATTTGAGGATATACAGGATGGAGAAGTGTCAAAACTCAGGAATGGCAGGTAAGAATACTATCAGTTCTTGTGCTTGAGTGCTAAAATCTTCAAACCTTATTCAATCTAAACTCTTCTCCTGCTATGGTGACACTGAAACTCTCTCTTGCCATGCTACTATTAACTCATTATCCCCTGAAACTTCCAATGGCCAATTCCTGAATGCAATAAAGGCTGGTCTATTTTAGACTATTTAGGATTGTTCTTGTTAATAAATTGCAAAATAACAAACAGTGAAGTCTCTGATCAGGGACTTCGCTGTTTGCATAGAACAAGTGTACTCTTCACAGGTACACTTTTTGTAAAGGGCGCATATTTATGCATCACTGTGGCTCAATGAGTTAACATGTATTTATTTGTCGTGCTACTGTTTACAGGTATATGTGTAGTTGTCAATGTCATGGAGCTGTTTGCAGGAATCCATGTACTTGCCTTCCTACTGTTTTCACATATCTGTCGTTATCATGGAACTGTTTACAGGTACATGTATCTGTGTAATTGCCATGCTACTTTTTACAGATATCTGTGTAGTATGTCAAGGAACTGTTTACAGTTATCTGTGTAATTACCATGCTACTGTTTACAGGTATCTGTATAATTTTCATGGAGCTGTTTATAGGTGTCTGTGTAATTGGCATGCTGCTAGTTACAGGTATCTGTGCAATTTCCATGCTTCTGTTTACAATTATCTGTGCAATTGTCATGGACTTGTTTTAGGTACCTGTGTCATTGTAATTCTAATGTTTATTTGTATTTGTGTCATAGTCATGGAACTGTTTACATATATCTATGTAATTGGGATGCTACTATTTACAGGTATCTGTTTAATTGTCAGGGAACTGCCTACAGGTATCTGTTTAATTACCATGCTACTGTGTATGGTATTGGTGTAATTATGAAGGAACTGTTTACACATATCCGTGTAACGGTGTTATTGCCATGCAATTACATGTTATCAGTTCCATGACAGTAACACAGATACCTGTAAACAGAAGCATGGCAATTATAAAGGTATATATCTGTTAACATAATACAGCGTTCCCTCTCTACAACGACACCCAATTGGAGACAAGAAATATGTGCGTTGTTCGGAGGGAGTCGTTATAGGGAGGGAAATTGGCTGATATTTGCAAACAGCTTGAATCCAGATCAGACGCCGCGTAACGCGGCGTCTGATCTGGATTCAAGCTGTTTGTCACTCGTCATTAAGCTTTTTCTTTCAAAATGTCACTAATGCAACTTTTAGAAAAACAGCAGACGACAATTTTAAGCAGACGTTACTGCAGCAGTGAAATGGTTAGAGATAATTGTCTCGTTTGGGGACGAGCGACAAGGGTCGTTGTAAGGAGGGAATCGTTGTTGGGAGGGCCGTTGTAGAGAGGGAGCGCTGTAGTTTCATGGCAATTATGCAGATATCTCTATACAGCAGCATGGTAAACATGTACAGTAAAACCTCTCTATTCCCACCACAAAAAGAAGGCTTATAGATTGTATAAAATATAGATGACAACTGAAAGCAACTGTCATCTTGCTTTAAGCAGACACCTAATAGTTAACACAATTTAGTGGTCTTATCAGAGAGATTTTTACTGAATCTGTGTAATTGTCTTGGAGATATTTACAGTAATCTTTGTAACTGCCACACTACTGCTTGTCACAAGTATCTGTGTAATTGTCCTGGAGCTACTAACTTAATCCTGAGTTTATTTGTCAACTAGCTGCTGCGGGTGTCCCTACATGGGTAGGCAACCTCCAGGCTAGAGTTTCCCACACCTAACCTCCAGGCTTCTCTATTTTTCGGATCAATGCCGACAAGGCTGCATGTCCTAATATCAGCCTCGACACGCTCCAACCAAGACTTCTTTGGCCTCCCTTGCCCCCTGGCACTTCCATACCCATCATTGAGTTGATACATGAGTTTGCACACGAGGCATTTCCGTACCATCTCAGAGGCCTTGTGCGTAGGGCCGTTGTCACTTCTTGAGTCCCAAGCTTTGCATACAGTGCATCTGTTGTGATGTCGTCTTTGGGCTTGACACCACAGATCCAACGGACCATGGCTCTGTCATTCCGACGAAGACGCTGCAAATCTGTTTACTGATATATGTGTTATTGCATGCTGCTGGTTACATGTATCTATCAATTGTCTTGGAGCTGTTTACAGATATATGTGTTATTGCATGTTGCTGGTTACATGTATCTATCAATTGTCTTGGAGCTGTTTACAGATATATGTGTTATTGCATGTTGCTGGTTACATGTATCTATCAACTGTATTGAAGCTGTTTACAGTAATTTGTGTTATTGCCACAGTGCTGTTTTTACTGTTTACAGGTATCTGTGTAATCTGTGTAATTGTCTTGGGAGTTGTTTACAGTAATTTGTGTAATTGCCACAGTGCTGTTTACTGTTTACAGGTATCTGTGTAAGATATGTCCACACTGTCCTACCTTTGACACCCTCAACATGTTCCAGGTCCACAAGCAGGGAAAGAAACATCGACACAGTATGTTATGTGGTGTATTCATTACATCTACACAGTATGTTTTATTACCTGACTCTCTATTTAAGTGAATATTAAGCATTTTTGAATGTTTTCCGAAATATTTACCAGACTGAGGCCAGCGGGCAACAGTTGACTGTTTCATAGCACTGTTACATGCGCGAAAATGGTGCGCAAAACTTTTCTGCATCGCGGGACTAAATAAGGCATCTTTATGATACAGATTTTTGTTTAAGGATCTAGCCTTTTGCGGAGTTGAACAATCCCCTTAAAAGGCTATATAGTTCTAGACCTAAAATCAAGAGTAACTCCGAATAAAAGCGATGAACCGCTTGCAGATCTAACGTCTTCCTTTTTTTAAACAAATTATGACGTTACAAAAATAAAAAGTGACGTCATATTATACATGACGTAATTTCGACAAAGTGTCAATCAATTTCAGTCAATAAGAAACAATAATAATTCAATCGTAATTGAAAATATGAATATATTAGACATCTTTTTTACAAAACAGTGATGTTCACATTCAGTTGTTGTATTGAATTGAATTAAGATTAAATATACACGTAAGATCATCTCTAGAATTTATAAATATGTGTTGTTCAAATCTTGTATATCTAGATAGATCTAGCCATTCATTCAGCCTGGCTTAAATAGAGAGTCAGGTAATAAATCATTTGTTTGATAGTTACTTCGGGAACAGTCAAACCATTGTCCCTCGGTAGCAGGGAAGACCTTGAGAACTGTTGCCCTCGGCCATTGGCCTCGGGCAACAGTTCTCAAGGTCTTTCCTGCTACCTCGGGTCAATGATTTGACTGTTCCCTCAGTACCTATGAAACAAATGTATAATGTGATGCATTGATTACATCTTAACCCTTTCCCCCATAGAACCGGATCAGATGCTAAGTTATTTGGTGTCTGATCTTGATACAAACATTTTGCAACCTTTCAGTCAAGTTGCATTATATTGCTTAGGTTTGACTAAGTAACTTGACTGTTTTTGTACTGCCACAATTAAGCTGTGAAAGCGAGACAAAGGCGACAGCTAGGCATAAAACTCTAACGTTAAGTTTTCATGTACGTACCGTTTTATGATCTGTAACTCAGTTTGATTTTCATTTCTTGATCAGGGTGAGACATCAAATCCTTGTTTAACCCTTTACTTCATAGCCAGATTTTAGTTTTAAAGGTAAGAGACCACTTAACTCTTTGAACCCTAGTCCCGCATATAGGCGTGCTTTTCAAACAGTGTACATGTGATAGTACACTTGTCCTATGCAAACAGTGAAGACCCTGATCAGAGGGCTCCGAAAGGAGCCCTCTGATCAGGGTCTTCACTGTTTGTCACAATGCCAAACATTCACAAAAACAACCCTTAAAAGACAGAAATGGACTAGACTTAGATGGAAACTGGAATTGTCCATTTAAAGTTTCAGGGAGGAAAGAGTTAAAGCAAGTTGAATGTAAATCACAATGTGCCTTAAAGAGTATTCTGCTTTACTTTCAGGCTTCAGCCTGCTTTAAGCTACCGGTACCATCATTCTGCTAGGATATAATAATTTTTTCTCATATTGCTTATTCCTTCCTGTATAAAATGGAACTCTTTAGTGGAGGAAACAATTATTAAAATGCATTTGGAGTAAAACGTTAACTTTAGAGTTCTAATGGAAAATATAGTTTCATTTACCAATAGTTTGGATTCTGATAAAATTTCTAGTAACCAAGCATCTGATCAAGATCCAAACTTTTTGTCATTTGGATCTTTATCTAAAAATATACAGATTTGAGTTCACTGAACAAATTCAGTTTTGAACACTTTTGAATGCATTGTTCTATGTTGGAAGGATAAATGTGTCAAATCATTCAACCCTTGTGATCAGTATATTCATCCTTTACAAACAGTATACCTTTGAAGAGTACATATGTGCAATGCAAACAGTATCAATTCAGATCTAAAGAAGCCCTATGATTAGGGTCTGCACTGTTTGTCATATTGCAATAAAGTAAACAAGAGGCCCATGCGGGCCTAAATATCGCTCACCTGAAAAAACCAACATAAGGGTCACATGACCCCTGGGGTGGGATCATTTTTTACCCTAGAGACATAATTTCAAAAATCTTGCTGATGAACTTGAAAATTAAGTGTTCTGTCAAATATTTTGTACATGGATGGTTTCAGCCAGGAAGACTTTTCAATGTAAAAAAAATATTTTTTAGCTAATGTGACCCAGATATGCAACAGACCTGAACCATTTCAGCAATATTGGTAAAGATCATCTAAAAGTGTCACTATGCTAAATATCAAAGCTCTGGCCATAATAGTTTCAGAGGAGACGATTTCACTATATAACTCTACGTAAAACTGCGACCCCTAGGGCCTTGGCAGTTTTGACCCAAGGGGCATACGTAATTTGAACAATCTTGATAGAGGATCTGTAGATGATGCTTTATGCCAAATATCTAAGCTCAGGGTACTGTGGTTTCAGACAAGAAGATTTTCTAAGTTTTCATTGAAAAAATCTATTTTTAGCTCCTGTGACCTAGATATGCAAGGGACCGGAACCATATAAACAGTATTGGTTAAGGGCTATTAGAAATGTCACCATGCTAAATATCAAAGCTCTGGCCATATTAGTTTCAGAGAAAAACATGTTCGAAGATTTCACTATATAACTCTATGTAAAATCGCGACCCGAGGGGCGGGGTCATTTTTGACCCCAGGGACATAATTTGAACAATCTTGATAGAGGACCTGAAGATGATGCTTTGTGCCAAATATCTAACCTCAGGGTACTGTGGTTTCAGACAAGAAGATTTTTTAAGTTTTCATTGAAAAAAAACTATTTTTAGCTCCTGTGACCTAGATATGCAATCGACCCGAACCATAATATTGGTTCAGGGCTTCTAGAAGTGTCACCATGCCAAATATCAAAGCTCTGGCCATATTAGTTTCAGAGAAAAAGATGTTTAAATATTTTACTATATAACTCTATGTAAAATTACGACCCCCGGGGCGGGGTCATTTTTTACCCCAGGGACATAATTTGAACAATCTTGATAGAGGACCTTAAGACAATGCTTTTTGCAAAATATCTAAGCTCAGGGTACAGTGGTTACAGACGAAGATTTTTTAAGTTTTTATTGAAAAAATCTATTTTTAGCTCCTGTGACCTTGATATGCAACGGACCAGAAATGTTTGAACAATTTTGAAAGAGGACCATATAAGGATCATTCAGGCCAAGTTTGGTAAAAATCTATCAAGGAGATGCCGTTTAAAGAAATTGTTGACGACGAACGAACGAACGGACGCACGACAACGCACAGAGGTGGATCAAAATAGTTCACCTTGGCACTACTTGCCAGGTGAGCTAAAAATGAACCGGACTTAATTGCAAACTGGAACTGTCCATTCTTAGTTTCAGGTATCTATGTGTCATCTTAAAATCATTCACCCCTGAAACTTTTAATGTTTCAATTAAGTCTAGTCCATTTTTGTGTCACCTGCGGTAGGCAGAGGTGACACTAAGGGATCACTTTTCCGCCGTCCGTATCCGTCTGTCCATCACGCTTTTTACGTCACGCCTCATAACTCCTGTTCTACTGAAGCTTTTAAGATGAAACTTCATTTATGGAAAAAGCTTGACAATTGGAAGAGTATTGATCAAGGATCATAACTCTTGCATCAGTTTTGTGAGAGTTATTCCCCTTTTCAACATTTTGTTTTCATGCAGATTTTACTGTTTTACTGAAGATTTTGAAATGAAATTTCTTTTATGGAAAGAGAATGTTATACTGATTCTTGCTGGCAGACACATGTATTCCAAGGAACCCATCTTTGCTACTTAGGGTTGATGTTTATAGTAAATTACAAAATGACAAACAGTGCAGACCCTAATCAGAGGGCTCCTTAACTCATTGTGCCCTAGTGACGCATATATGCGTCCTTTACAAAACATGTACCTGTAAAGAGTACACTTGTCTAATGCAAACAGTGAAGTTCCTGATTAGAGGGCTCCTACAGGAGCCCTCTAATCAGGGACTTCACTGTTTGTCATTTTGCAATATATTATGAAAAACAACCCTAAATAGTCTAAAATAGACCAGTCTTTATTGTAAACTGGAGTTGTCTATTGGAAGTTTCAGGGGATAATGAGTTAAAGAGCCCTCTGATCAGGGTCTACACTATATATTTGCATAGGACAAATAGATTATTTTCAGGTACATTGTTTGTTAATGACGAGTATACTTGTCGCTATAGGGTTGAATGTGTTAAGGTAGGTGGTGACTAAACATGCTGGAAGAAATACTTTTGTCCTGTATTAAGCGGCAATAAGCGTCCATCTTTTTTAGATCCTTATTATTTAATTGGTGTTTGCTTATCTCACCGATTGCTCATGATCTGTGTATCCATTGCAAACAGCATTCCTGATAAATAGTAAACACATGTACATTGTTTATGCAAGCAGTGTAGACCCTGACCAGAGGGCTCCAATAGGAAACCTCTAATCTGGGTCCACAATGCATGCTAATGGTCAATAATGAATCATGTAATCCATTAAAAATAAGGCTAATTATTTGTATTTAAGACAGGCGACAGCTTTAAGCAAGGTGACCGTAAAACAGAAAGCTCCAAAAGGAGCTTTCTGTTTTACCTTCATCTTGCTTTTAACCATCATCTGCCTTTAATTACAAAATGGTTAAAACAATTTAGTCGTTGTAATACAGAGATTGTTCTGTATATATATTAGGTGTTCAGTACCAGGAGATGAAAAACCTTGAACTGAAAGAGTTGATACAAAAAAGGGAACATGAGCAGGCCACAAGTGGAAGTCAAGAAAAACTCCCAAAGGTATATAACTCATTTGACCTTAGTGACGATTATAGGCATCCATAACAAAACAAGTTGTTAATAATAATAAATCTAAAATAAACAGACATATAGCATAATAGAGTCATACATGTTTGATCCATTTCTGTAGTATTTAGTTATTTGAACAATTCATTTAGGGATCTATTTACATCATGGATTTCAAATGTTTTCTCCTTTAGGTTGTCTCAAAACCCTATGTTGTGACAACTCTTTAACCCGTTACCCCATAGCCTGTTTCTAGTTTTAAAGAAAGATGATCACTTAAAGCAGGTTTAAAGTAAAGCAGAATGCGCCTTTAGGCGCATTCTGCTTTACTTTCAGCCTGCTTTAAGCTATTATCTGCTAGGATATAGAAAATATTTCTTATGATACCTATATATGACTGCATTAAAGGGAACTATTTTCTTCGTTGGAGGAATAAATTAAAGACGTATAAATGGGGTAATGGGTTAAAATCGTCTCTTCGACATAATTCTATCGAGAAGTCATTTCATAGATTTTGGTTAAGAAATAAGGATGTGAGTATTTGAAATGCTCACCAGGGCCCAAGCCTATTAAGTGTTCAAGTTGAGTGCGTAATCGTTCTCAAGCATTTGATTGGTCCGATTTGAGCAAAAGCATTTCAAATCAGACCAATCAAATGCTTGAGAACGATCTCAGACTCAACTAAGATGCTTAATAACAGTGGAGCCTGAGATGGATTTCTGTTTGTTGTCTAGATACTGGGACCTGCGGCATCCTCTGTCTACTCCAAACCTAAACCCTACGACCCAAGATCACAGAGGAACAAACCAAAGCCATTTGCCAGAAGACCTGTAGTTGACTTACACGGCCAAGCTGAGACACTCACAGAAAGTCATGTCAATGCAACATGTTTAAATTCATTGCCAGGCAACAGAGAGAAAACAGATAGAAGTGTTCAATCTTATCAGCAGGAAATGTGCAAAGGGGAAATATATCCTTCTGCAAGTAAAACCCATACAGGTGATTTGAGCTCAGGAAATATCCCTTTCACTCGGACAAAGCCAGAAGATAACACAATTCCAAAATCTTCAAGAAAAACTAGTAACCTTTCAAAGCAAGGTTCATTTGCAGGTGAAAAAGACAATGAAACTGTCAACCCAAACACTATCTCAAAGTTGATAGGATCTGGACCAACACAGAGCAGTACACACTACTTTGCCAGAAAACAGAAGCTCCAAGTACCCAAAGACAGAACTGAACATTTGAGTACCAGTATTCAATTTCAAAAACAAGATTTTACTAAATCATGGGAGTATTTTAAGGACAAGTCTGCTTCTAGACTGGTCCTTCCCTCAAAATCATTTAAAGAAGCTGAAAAGAAACCATCGAAGAAAAGTGAGGAAGTCCAAAATAAGGTGTCTGGTCCTCAACATGATTCCTTTACAGTTGAGCAGAAAACCAGCAGTTCTGTATCATCACAGGATCACCAGGAGAGAGCTGAACAAATGTTGAAAGCATTTGGGTAAAATATATACATGTATATACTTGATACATCTACATATTTCCCAAGTTTTGTTTGGTCTAGCACTTATTATACCTCCCCACAGTGAAATGACATTATGGGGGTTTAACCCATTACCCCATAAGTATTCCCTTTTACGCCTCAAATTTATCCCTGCACTAAAGAGAATAGTTCCAATTATTACAGTTGTGAATATTTGACATTAGAAATAAAATGTATATTCTAGCAGCTGGAAGCTTAAAGCAGGCTGAAAGTAAAGCAGAATGCGCCTTATGGGGTAATGGGTCAACGGAATCGGGCTGTCCATCAATCAGTCTGTCCTTCCCGTAGACACAATTTTGGCAAAGCTTCTTCTGTTACATTTTTATGCCCCCAAAGCTAGCCTTTGGGCACATATAGTAATCGCACCGTGCATGTGTGGGTGTGTGTACAAAAGCTTGTCCGGAGCATATCTCCTATACCTTACCAGCTACGGATTACAAATTTGGTGTGTGAGTACATCTTGTGATGGCCGAGTGTCGCAAACAACTTTAAGGTCACAGTGACCTTGACCTTTAACCTCGATTTAACAAAAAGCTTGTCCGGAGCATATCTCCTATACCTTACCAGCTAGGGACTCCAAATTTGGTGTATGAGTACATCTTGGGATGGCGGAGTGTCGTGTACAACTTTAAGTTCACAGTGACCTTGACCTTTAACCTGGATTTAACAATAAGCTTGTCCGGAGCATCTCCTATACCTTACCAGCTAGGGACTCCAAATTTGGTTTGTGAGTACATCTTGGGATGGCGGAGTGTCACTTCTACTTTCAGGTCACCTTGACCTTTGACCTCAATTTAACAAAAAGCTTGTCCACAGCATATCTCCTATACCTTACCAGCTAGGGACTTTAAAATTGGTTTGTGAGTACATCTTGGGATGGCAGAGTGTCACATACCATTTTCAGGTCATTGTGACCTTGACCTTTGACCTAGATTTAACCAAAAGCTTGTCCGGAGCATATCTCCATACCTTACCAGCTAGGGACTCCAAATTTGGTGTGTGAGTACATCTTGGGATGGCGGAGTGTGGCGAACCCTTTTCAGGTCACTGTGACCTTGACCTATGACCTCGATTTAACAAAAAGCTTGTCCAGAGCATATCTCCTATACCTTACCAGCTAGGGTTTCCAAATTTGGTGTGTGAGTACATCTTGGGATGGTGGAGTGTCGCATATCACTTTCATGTCACTGTGACCTTGACCTTTGACCTCGATTTAACAAAAAGCTTGTCCGGAGCAAATCTCCTATACTTTACCAGCTAGGGATTCCAAATTTGGTGTGCTAGTACATATTGGGATGGCGGAGTGTCACGCCCACTTTCAGGTCACTGTGACCTTGACCTTTGACCTCGATTTAACAAAAAGCATGTCTGGAGCATATCTCCTATACCTTACTAGCTAGGATTCCAAATTTGGTGTGTGAGTACATCTTGGGATAAGGGAGTGTTGTTTACCACTCTCAGGTCACTGTGACCTTGACCACAATTTTACAAAAAGTTTGTCTGAAGCATATCTCATATACCTTACCAGCTACGGGACGAAACATGATTTTGTGAGTTCATCATGATACACCTCCATTACATTGTCTGTAAACAAATTTCGCCAAAATGCATTTTGGTGTCAAACACTTTTGGGGTATAAGACTGTACTTGTTTGGGTCTATTTTTCTCCAACTTTACCATTATTCTTCCCGTCATGGAAACCTGTGCTGCTGCCAAGTCGAAAGTTTGACGCAGATGTGGTCATTGCCAGAAAAGCAACACTTTAGTCTCACCCTTCACTCCTACATCTGGATGAAACAAAAATGGACTAGACTTCAGTGGAAATTGGACTAGTCCTTTTGGATGTTCAGGGATCAATGAGTTAAAGCAGAATAAAAGTAAAGCAGAAAAATTCTTTAAGAGTTACTTTCAACTCATTTTAACTGTTAGCACTCTAGTGATGAAACCATGATAACCTTTGCAAACAGTTTTGTTACTGATGAGATATCTATTATGCCGCTTCTCCTCAGGATCCAAGCTGTTTTACACTCTTACCCATTTTTTGAAATCCTATTTTTAGAACAGTACTTAGCAGACGAAAATATTACCCAGCATGCAACCTGCCTTGAACATTAGAAACAATCCTTCTTGGTTGTAATAGCATGGATTATATGTACAATCTGCCTGTATACCATTCTTACCAAGTGATATTATTTCATAAATAGGCCTTTTTAGTTTTACGCCTTTAACCCGTTACCTGGTTTCTAGTTTTGAAAATAGGTGTTTACTTAAAGCAGGTTGAAAGTACAGCAGAATGCGCCTAAGGCGCATTCTGCTTTGCTTTCAGCCTGCTTTAAGCTATCATCTGATAGAATATAGAAAATATTTCTTTTGCTGCATATTTCTGACTGTATAAATTGGAACTAGTGGAGGAATAAATAAAAGTCGTAAAAAGGCGTATTAATGGGGTAATGGGTTAATGTATGCCTCCATGTTATTATTATTATACCCAGGAGCTGTGCGTTCAAAAGCGCTTCACATGAAATTATATAAATGTACCTACAAAGCGAGAAAGACAAATAACTGTTCCACTTTATACAGTCATGAATATGCACCATAAGATATATTTTCTATATATCCTAGCAGATGGTAGTTTAAAGGAGGCTGTAAGTAAAACGGAATGCACCATAAGGGTGCATTCTGCTTTACTTTCAATCTGTTTGAAATGGTCACCTGTCTTCAAAACTAGAAACAGGTAACAAGTTAACAGAGACATAACGAATTTCAGTCTTTGAAATACTCTCTTAACCCTTAGCCTGCCACGCACGACTATAGCTCCATATGCAAACAGCTTTGATCCGGATGAGACGCCGAGTAACTCGGCGTCTCATCCGGATCCAAGCTGTTTGACACTCGGACAACATTTTCAGCAATTTTGAGCAACTTTGAAGCACTTTGAAACTTGAAGCAGACGAGAAATGTAGCAGACGACAATTTATTTGGCGGGCTAAGGGTTAATCTTGAACTCTTATCTTACACTTTAGGTCAGGCTGGAAGAAAGACTGGACAGGGAAATGGGTCAAGGATGATGATGCTGAATTTGATTCCGATGAAGAACCACCAGAAATTACCTGAGAATATTACAAGAAATGTCATTTTCACTAATTAAATTACATTAACTAACATTGTATTTGTTTTTCTTTACATATTTTGATAAAATTAAAAGATAATGTAACAAGATTGTTTGGGAAATATAGGATCTGTCATAAGTCAATGTTTAAGACAAGCACCTTAGAGCTGATATCCCCTGCCGCAACGATTGTCCAGAAGAAAGTGGCAAACTTTATTGTGGGAGGAAGGGGCAAATGGTGATCACCTGTCTTTAAAGATCAACATTCAAAAGCTTTTTACAAAGTTTTATAAAATCCATTCAATTTTGTACATTTTAAAGCCTAAACAATACAAAAAATAAAGCCGTTTGTAGCATTATAAATCTAAGTATGACAGGGGCAGGTAACTCTTGATTCAAATTCAACAGTAATTAAACCCTTTCAAGAACTTATAATTGTGTGCAAGTATTATAAAAAAAAATTCAGAACTGTAGAATTTACTAGAGTGTAAACACATTTTCAACTCATCAAGGGCAGAGTATTCTTGACTAATTTGCACATTTTCGATAATAATTGAACTCATTCTATAAATAATAGCCATATATGATTTAATTTTTTTTTCAAAATCCATTCACATTTGTACACAATAGCATGTAAACAATAAAGCCACGTTGAGCATTACTAAGTACATAAAGGGCAGATAACTCTTGCCATAAAGTATCCTATTTTGACAATAATTGCTACCCTTATATTTATATACATCATGTGTAAGTTAAATCAAAATCCATTAAAGACTGTAGTTTCCAGATGGTAAAAACTGTTAAATATGGTTTTTTTGACTCATCAAGGGCAGATAACTGTTGACTAGTTTCTCCGTTTTCAAAAATGATAACAATTATTTGAAAACTAATAGCCATACATAGTTTAAGAATTTGTTTTATCAAAATTCATGCATATTTATAGATACTAGGATGTAAACAATTTTAAAATAAAGCATTTTCTATCATTTCAAAGTACATCAAGGGCAGATAACTATTGCCACAAGTATCCTTTTTTGACAATAATTGCACACCTTCAAGAACTTTTACTTATAGACATCGTGTGCAAGTATCATTTAAATCCATTCATAATTGTAGTTGCCAGAGAGTAAAAACAGTTAAATATGGCTTTTTTTACTTATCAAGGGCAGATAACTCATGACTTATTTCTCCGTTTTCAACAATAATCAAATTCATTTGAAAACTAATAGCCATACATAATTCAAGAAAGTTTTTTCAAAAATCCATGCATATTTATAGGCTCTAGTATGTAAACAATACCAAAATAAAGCATTTTCTAGCATTTCTAAGTACATCAAGGGCAGATAACTCTTGTCACAAGTATCTTTTTTTTTACAATAATTGCACACCTGCAAGAACTTGTACTTATAGACAATGTGTGCAAGTATAAACAAAATATGTTGAATACTGTAGTTGCTAGTGTAAAAACTGTTAAATATGACATTTTTAACACAAAAAGGGCAGATAACTCATAAATTCCTAAAATTTTCTGAAAAAAATTTGATTTTCCACGGTGCTCCTATGATGACAAATAAGTATACCAAGTTTAATCCAAATCTGTTTATAGGTTTCGGAGATACAGTTGCGGACGGAAAACGTGACGGACGCACGGACGGACGGACAGCATTTTTAACACAAAAAGGGCAGATAACTAATAAATTCCTAAAATTTTCTGAAAAAAATTTGATTTCCCACGGTGCTCCTATGATGACAAATAAGTATACCAAGTTTAATCCAAATCTGTTTATAGGTTTCGGAGATACAGTTGCGGACGGAAAACGTGACGCACGCACGGACAGCCGGACGGACAGACCTAAAACAGTATCCCTCTGCCTTTCGGCAGGGGATAACAAGCATATCTCAAACGAGTCTAATATTGAAATGTTATTAAGCAAGCCTTGGCAAGCTTAGTAACTTTTCTATTCTAGACGAGTTTGAGATCAACTTGTCTTAAAAATCGACGAATGACAGATTCTTTTTCTCACATAACTAACGATTTTACCCGGTGACGTCAAAATACTGTTATAAATATAGTGACGTTATAGTGATGTCATCAAACTGATCTTACACATGTTGGAGATAAGGATATTCGTGATCGTTGTTCGCTATAGAAAACAAGGGTAGTTATGTGAGAAATACCATGCCCTCTAATGTGACCATATCCTCAGAATGACCTTGTCCCTTGTCTGACATGACCCAACTTGTACTGGCAGCTGAATTGGCTTCTTCAGTGGAGAACACATACCTAACAGGATGTCTCTATCACATGTACCAAAGTCATAGCCAAAGCCTATTTGACCTCTTAATGCAGGACTGCCATAAGTTGACAAGAAAAATCCTAAGATTTCAAAATTTGCATTTTTCGAGTGCGATTTTACTAATTGTACCTTTACCCCATATCCTATTTCTAGTTTTATTGGCATGCGACTACTTAAAGCAGACTGGAAGTAAAGCAGAATGTGCCTTAAGGCACATTCTGCTTTACTTTCAGTCTGCTTTAAGCTACCATGTACTAGAAAAAAATCCCAAGATTTAGGAAACATCTGGAGAAATGGTAGCCCTTTTAATGACTGGCATGACCAAAGTTGTAATAGTTTGGATCCTGATCAGATGCTATGTTGTGCACCTGATCTGGACCAAAACTGACATGTGTTGAGAATCTGTCAATAAACCAAACTTCTCAATAGCATGCCATAGCATTCCATTTTCCTATGAAGCCTAGTCCATTTCTTACTTTTTAGGGTTAGTTTTACAATATATTGCAAAAGGATAACCAATGCAGTCCCTGGAAAGCCTCTGGTCTGGGTACATGGCTAAAAGTTGAAAATTTCCTGAAAAAATAGCTGGGGGCCAGGGGGCCGCAGGGCCCCCGGTCTGCTCCAGGGGGCCAGAGGCCCCCGGAAGCTCCTGGAATCTAGTGATTTCTAAAGGTAAGAAATGCCCTTTTCAGGCCTCAAATTTGAAAGAATGAGAAATCTATGTCAGGACCAACTGAGAAACATAACTTTTAAACTTTTTCATTCTTTATCTATACAAAGAAAGTTAAATTTCAACTCTTTGGGATGATTCCCACAAAAATACATACATAACAGTGCAAATTATGATTGGCTGCAATAGAAGGAAAGTTTAATATCTCCCATCAATTACTCATCATTTAAACAGTTTAAATGATGAATAATTGATGGGAGATATTAAACTTTCCTTCTAATGAAAACAAGGGCCACTATGGCCCTATATCGCTCACCTGGTTCACCATGTAAAATTAACCTATAGCAGGAACGTATATAGATATAATCTACGTTCCTGCCTATAGTGACCTAGATTATGACTGGACATGACCGACAATCAACCTTTAGAGTGTTAACAAGATTTTTCTATAATTTGACCTAGTGACCTAGTTTTTGACCAGACATAATCCAGATTTGATTTTGACCTAGATTTGATGTAGGCAAACATTCTGAAAATATTTCATTCAGATCTAACGAGAGTTGTAGCCTCTAGAGGGTTTTCTTTGATTTGGCCTAGTGACCTAGTTTTTGACCCGACATGACCCATATTCGAACTTGACCTAGATATCAATTGGGCAAACATTCTATCTAAGTTACACAAAAATCCATTGAGATTTGTAGCCTCTAGAGTGTTAACAAGGTTTTTCTAAGATTTGACCTAGTGACCTAGTTTTTAACTGGACATGACCCACATTCTAACTTGACCTAGATTTCATCAAGACAAACATTTTGATCAAGTTTCATAAATATCCATTGAGATTTGTAGCCTCTATGGTGTTAACAAGGTTTTTCTATGATTTGACCTAGTGACCTAGTTTTTGACCGGACATGACCCACATTCGAACTTGACCTAGATATCAATGAGGCAAACATTCTGACCAAGTTTCATAAAGATCCATTGAGATTTGTAGCCTCTAGAGTGTTAACGAGGTTTTTCTATGATTTGACCTAGTGACCTAGTTTTTGACCGGACATGACCCACATTCGAACTTGACCTAGATATCAATGAGGCAAACATTCTGACCAAGTTTCATTAAGATCCATTGAGATTGGTAGCCTCTAGAGTGTTAACAAGGTTTTTCTATGATTTGACCTAGTGACCTAGTTTTTGACCGGACATGACCCACATTCGAACTTGACCTAGATTTCATCAAGACAAACATTGTCATGAAGTTTCATGAAGATCCAATGAAATTTGTAGGCGCTAGAGTGTTAACGAACAAATGTGAACAGACGGACGGACGACGGACAATCAGCGATCCTAAAAGCTCACCTTGGCACTTCGTGCCAGGTGAGCTAAAAACTGCACAATATTTTTGCATAAGACAAGTGTACCCAGGTAAACAACGCCTTAACCCATTACCTTGTTTCTAGTTTTGAAAACAAATTACTACTTAAAGCAGGTTGAAAGTAAAGCAGAATGTGCCTTCTTTACTTCCAGTCTACTTTAAGCTACAATCTGCTGGAATATAGAAAATATTTCTTATGACAGAACAGAACAATCCTTTATTTGTCACAGAAAACAAAACATATGTTTTGTAATTACATGTGAATTATAACATGATCAAAAACTATTGGGTTACATATTCTTGACTGTATAAATTGGAACTATTTTCTTCAGTACAAGAATAAATATAAGGCGTAAAAAGACGTATTTATGGGGTAATGGGTTACAGATGGTTACCAGTATACTCGTCACTAGGACCCAGTGAGATAAGGTTTATGTCAAATTGATTATATACATGTGTAGAAGGATCTTATAATGTTTATAATTTATTAGATTTACAGCTTTTTATACCAGTTTTTAAACTACAACCTTATAATTTTGCAGACTGTTTCCACGTATACCTTAGATGTGCACGTGGTCAAGATTTCTATCGGCTTTATTTTTCACAGAATTACAGCCATTTGAACTTTGTCATTTTTTTGCAGTCTGTTCAAATTGTATGATGCATATTTTGTCCGTCTTACTCCTCTTACAGTTTTAAAGCTACAACATTGGAATTTGGCAGAGTGTTTCCACGTATACCAGAGATGTGCACGTGGTCAGGATTTCAATCTGCTTTATTTTTCACAGAATTACAGCCATTTTTTGCAGTCTGTTTATATTGTATGGTGCATATTTTGTCCTTCTTACTCCTCCTACAGTTTTAAAGCTACAACATTGGCATTTGGCAGAGTGTTTGCACACAGTCTACAGATGTGCACATGGTCAGGATTTCGATCTGCTTAAAATTTTCACAGAGTTATAGCCATTGAATTAAGTCATACAGGGTTCATGCAATGGTATATACTTTGTCAATCTAATTCCTCCTACAGTTCCAAAGCTCCAATCTTAGAAATAGATTTTGTTTTTTAGGAAAACAGATTTCTCCCCTATATTTCCCTATCCGAAATCGGTTCAGTCAAAATCTAATTTTAGAAAATCATGTGACCTTTGACGAACTGTTCTCAAATGCAATCCCATGCATCTCCTCATCATAAGCAACCAGTACACCAAAAATGGACATGATTGTCCCATTAGAACGGTACATACTTTTTCCTCATATATACCATGTGCATGTGGACAGGATGACAAATAGTGGGGACATCATACCGGTATTGGTCTTGCAGACAAAGCTATCCATCTAGTCTTTTTAGTTGTCAATGAATATACTGCATATGTTTATGGAAAATGAACAATGAGACTATTTCATTTGTATATCTTTATTTCACACATATAATTTTAAACTCTTACAATGCTAGCAGCGGATATATGCCGCAGTGATTACCTTTCCAAACAGTTTCTATCCTGAACAGACGCCATGTAACGCGGAATCTCATCAGGATAGAAACTGTATGACATTCTCACACTGTTTTGGAAAGAAATTTAGAAAAATCTATTGTTAGAACAGAGCAGACAACTATTGTTAACGGAAAAAATTACCAAGCATGCTAAGAGTTAAAATGTAAACATAAGCCTCGGAGGAATGGTACCAAGGTAAAGTCCTAGAGGAATAATTCCTGGAACTTTTGACTAAATTATCTCTTTCCATACTGGGTAATTTTTTTCGTCTCAAACTATTGTGGTCTGCTGCTTTTCTGAAAATAGAGCTTTCTGAATTAATTTTCAAAACAAGTTAACCTCTGCAATCAATCTGGATTCTGATGAGATGCAGCATCTCATCAGAATCCAAACTGTTTGCAGAGGTAATCACTGTGACACATATCCTATGCTAGCATGGTAAGAGTTGATCTTCCATTTCATTTTTCTATGGCATAAAATCCATACCAGATCCATATTGTACTAAGTATAACAACTCTATGGATTCATGCAGAATATTTCTGCTGCTTTAACCATTCCTCCATAGTGTGTTTTCAGTATCGAAGACAATTCCTTAAAGCAGGCTGAAAGTAAAGTAGAATGTGTTAAGGAAGACACATTCTGCTTTTTTCAGCCTGCTTTAAGCTACCATCTGCTAGAATATAGCAAATACTTCTTATGATACATATTCGTGATAGTATAAATTGGAACCATTTTCTTCAGTGGAGGAATTAAATTAAATGAGTTTAAATACATATATATGGAGTGAAGGGTTAACTACAAGTCTCACAAATACAAGGCCAATAACCCATTTCTCCAGAGATATGCATCTTAATGCACTTAATTATTCAGTCCTTCAATGATAATAGTTCCACTTTATTATATAGTCCTGAAAATGTATCGAAAGATATTGTCTATATTGCGTTCAACCGGTTTTAACCCTTTCCCCCATAGAAGCGCCTTTTAGCGCATTCAGTTTATTCTTGCCCTGAAGAAAATAGTTCCAATTTATACATTCATAAATATGTATAATACAAAATATTTTCTATATTCTAGCAGGTGATAGCTTAAAGCAGGCTGAAAGTAAAGCAGAATGCGCTTAAAGCGCATTCTGCATTACTTTCAGCCTGCTTTAAGTGGACACCTATATTAAATACTAGAGATATGCTATGTGGGAAAGGGTTAAGTGGTCACTTGTCTTCAAAACTAGAAACAGGTTATGGGGCAATTGGTTAAATCAGATGTTTATCAAAAACTTGAAGAAAGGGTTGATCTCCTGCATAAGCTTTATGACACATTTACCCACAGAAAAACTATTCCTGCAAGCTAAAAGCAGGCTGACAGTAAGGCAGAAAACTCTTGAAGGAGCTTTCTGTTTTACTTCAGCTAAAGATATGCATTTTTATACATCTAGTTTATTCTTCTAAAGATGAAAATAGTTCCAATTTGTAGTCATGAATATGCATCATAAGAAATATTTTCTATATTTTAGCAAATAGTAACTTAAAGCAGGCTGAAAATAAAGCAGAATGCACCTTAGGGCGCATTCTGCTTTACTTACAACCTTTTTTAAGCCGTCCCCTTTAATTGAAACTAGAAACATTCTATGGAGCAATGGGTTAAGCAACCATCTGTCATAAAACATTGATAGCTAGCTACATGTATGGGTGAGGGCGAGGTTAAAACACTAATACTTAATTAAATCTTTTTAGGATGAAATAAGCTCATAAATACTATGACATAAATACTGTATCATATTGACCGGATGAAATAAAGAGATCATTACACATTGTTGAATACAATATTCAATTCTGTTGAAGAACATGTAGACAAATATCAGCCCCAAATTTGACTTGCCGATTAGCCTGCCTTGATAACGAGCCATAGAAAACTCACAGTATGACAGGTAACTGCTAAACCCATTATCCCATAAACACGACTTTTTACGTCTTTTATACAATTATAAACATGTATAATAAGAAATATTTTTTATATTCTAGCTGGTGATAGCTTAAAGCAGGCTGATAGTAAAGCAGAATGTGCCTTAAGGCACATTCTGCTTTACTTTCAACCTGCTTTAAGTGGTAACTTATATTTAATACTTGAAACAGCCTATGGGGTAATGGGTTAACTCTTTCCTCCCTGAAACTTTAAATGGACAATTCCAGTTTCCATTTTAGTCTAGTCCATTTCTGACTTTTAAGGGTTGTTTTGGCAATGTTTTGCATTAAGACAAACAGTGAAGACCCAGATCAGAGGGCTCCATAAGGAGCCCTCTGATCTGGGTTTTCACTGTTTGCATAGGACAAGTGCACTTTTCACATGTATACTGTTTGAAAAGGACGCCTATATGCTGGACTAGGGCTCAAAGGGTTAAAGCAAACAGAAACAACAGCAGAAACAATCCTTTAACCCTGTACTCCAGAGGTATGCCGTTATAGTTTTTACACATTTTATTCATCCCTCCACTGAAGAAAATAGCTCCAGTTTATAGAAATGAATATTTTTCAAGAGAAATCTATTCTCAATTCCAGTAGAAGGTATCTTTAAGCATGCTGAAAGTAAAGCATAATGCACCTTTTAAAGGTGCATTCTGCTTTACTTTCAACCTGCTTTAAATGGTCAACTATATCAAATGAGTAGAAACAGGCTATGGTCAGTAAAGGGTTAAGCAATTTCCACTTTAGTTTCTGCTTGCTTTAAACAGCCACCTGTTATGTAAACAAGCTATGAGGCAAAATGATTAAAGAATTAAGAAATAAATCCATTTTGAAAAAATCCCCCAGTGGACTCGTTCTGCTGACAAAATCCAAGAAATGGTAACATCTACAAATAAATACTGTCAACTAAATCTAGTTGAATAACAAAAACTAATCAGATCTTGTCTGAGTGTACAGCTAATTAAAAACTAGTAGATCAATAAATAAAATCTTAATGACACAATAAAACAACAAAATATCGCTACAACAGCAAGTACCAATATATACAATGTCTTGTGGTAACTGCCCCTGTCAATTGCCCTAGATATGTGTCATCACTTCAGTCTTACTTGTATTAACTCATTCAACCCGGAAACATTTCAAATATTTCCAGAGTAAAGCTCTGAATTTAATTTCATAAATTCATATACAGTAGAACTTCGATGTGTTGATGTTGAAGGGACCATCAAATTTTTTTCAGAAAATAACACAACTGTTAGGACAACAGTGACTTTTTATCTGCACCCCGGTTATTTTACCAATGCCATCATAAACCCACTAGAAACGCTGGGACCAGCTTCAGGGAAAACCTTTTTCTTAAAATAGTAGCAATATCTCCTTAAAAGGATAAGGGTAATTGCTTGACTATTGGTGCTACAGATTTCGTGATGGGTTCCGCGTGATATGTTCATTGGTCTCTTACACACAAATTTCTCTTCAAGCAAAAAACCAACATCGACCGAACTACACATAATTATGCTTTAACATTCGATTTAAATTTGAAATTACACAAAACTAAATATGGGCGTTTTTATCGAGTCTGTGACAAATAAAAAATGGAAACATGTTGATTTGTCTTTTAAAGTTCTCTGTCACTATATGAAGCACGGAATACACTGGGCCTTGTTTTCGACATGTTTAGAAGGTGTTGGCCTGTATACATGTCCTGGATAAATAGGCAGGCATGTAGTTCTGATTCAGGACAATCAATGGAGTAAAGATGGTTGCGGATGTGGGGAAAACACGCCCAAATCTGGTACTTCAATCATACAGTCGGATATCGACACATGAAGTGAATTTTGAGTGAAAAGGTACGTACTGACTGAGAAAAAAAGACTATATAGCGAAAAACTCGGCTTAAAAAAACAACTTAAGTCTCACATAGAATTTACATATAAGGTTATATAGACTTTGAAAAAAAGATCGACACACAGAAAAACTCGACTCTTCAAAGTTCCAAACATGGAAGTTCTACTGTATTCAAATTCTGATGACAGAGATGATTCAAGAACAACAATATGTCATTTGTTAAAATTACGGAAAGGGAGATAATTAAAAACAGAATCTTAATCACAGGTGCACAAATGTACTCTTACAATGGCTGTCTATGACAACCTTTACAGAGGTATTCTGCCAAGCACACTAAAGTTTTATAATTGTCCATGATTCTTGCTGTGATTTTCATTCAACCCATGCTTAACTCAATCACCCCTGAAACTTTTAATGGACAATTCCAATTTCGAAATAAGTTCATTTTTGACAATTTAGGGTTGATTTGGACAATATATTTCAAAATGACAAACAGTGTCGACCCTGATCATAGGGCTCCTTAAGGGGCCCTCTGATCAGGGTCGACACTGTTTGCATGGGACAAGTGTAATCCTCACAGGTACACTGTGTGTAAATGACGACTATACTCGTCGCTAGGGTTGAATGTGTTAAGTTAATAACTGTACTCAAACCTGTATTGAGCAACAAATAATGCCCATTTGCAGTCTCTTATATACATGCTTGCTAAATGCATGATAAAAATAGCGTAGGAGCTTTCTGCATTATTTTTATTTTGCTTTTAGCAGTAAGTCATCTGCAATTGAATGCCTTTACAATTTTTCAAAGAAAGGTCGCTTAATAATGGTATGACTGTATAGTGTGATGGCAAAGCAGTGCTGTAGCTGTAGTATATCTGTTGCAATGCCTCGTGTAGACACCATCAGTTCGATGTTCAATAGTTCTTGGAGTGATGCCAGAGATCCTACACCGGCTTCTTTCTTTATAAAATGATATCGGTTGATTTCAATCAGTCCTTTTCAATCCCATTCTCTCCTTCCACTAGCTCTGAAACGGACAATTACTAGGACTATAGATCACTGAAGGTAATTAATACTCTTTCCTCCCTGAAATTTTAAATGGACAATTCCAGTTTGTATTTTTAGTCTAGTCCATTTCTGACTTTTAAGGGTTGTTTTTGTCAATGTTTGGCATTGTGACAAACAGTGAAGACCCTGATCAGAGGGCTCCTTTCGGAGCCCTCTGATCTGGGTCTTCACTGTTTGCATAGGACAAGTGTACTATTCACATGTACAGTGTTTGAAAAGGAAGCCTATATGCGGGACTAGGGTTCAAAGAGTTCATACACCCATGGCCTACCGTGTCACAAGATGAATTACAGAAATGACTGCAATCATGGGATAACAGAAATTGTCACCTTAACACTAAACTGTAAAGTGGTATGTCACACCTAAGATGTATCCTTACACAATGTTTGGTAATCCTAGGTAGCATAGTATAGAAGATATCCTCGGCGCAGGACAAGTTTATTCAATAATCAGGGTCAGAGGTCAAGGAGACCTGAAATTGGTGTCTTGCACATCTTCTACTTCTGACTAACATTTATGCCAGGTATCAGGTGAATCAGACTGAACTGTAGGAGGAGTGGACTGCACAAGATTTTTTTGACAGACCGACCAACCGCCAATCCGATTCTAGTATACCCCACTCAAACTTTGTGGGTGTATAATGAATGTTTCCTCTTTGCCATCAAAGATATACCTTTCAAACCTTGACCTATTCATTAACCCTTTACTCCATAGATACACATTTTAACGCATTTAATATATTCCAACACTGAAGAAAGTCCCAATTTATACATTCACTAATATGCATCATATCTAAGCAGATGGTAGCTGAAAGTTAAGCAGAATGTGCCTGAAGATAAATTCTGCTTTTTAAAATTACTTTCAAACTGATTTAAGTGGTGAGCTGTCTTCTAAACTAGAACCAGGCCATGGAGTAACGGGTTAAAGAACTGTTTCCAAGGCTTCTACCAAGGAGTGATGAATGAATCATCAAAAACACGTCTTACATCTTGACAGATAGCGGGTAAAAGCAGTCTGAAAGTAATGTAGCAAGTTCTGAACTCAGTCACAATGAAAGATTCCAGTTTCCAATTAAGTCTAGTTCATTTTCGACTATTTAAGGTTTTGATTTGGTTTGGTTTCTTTGTAATATAATGCAAAATTATGGAAAACAGTGTCTGTGCAGACCTTGATCAGAGGGTTCGAGCAGGACTCCTCTGATCTCTATCTACACTGTTTGCATGGGACAAGTGAACTCTACACAGGTACACTGTACAGGTCATGTATACATGTCACTAGGGTACAACAGGTTTAAGGATGTAATGTCATCTTACCTTCTCTCTGGTGATTTTGAAGACTGGTGCTTTCTTACAGGTGATCTGGACCTATGGTGAATAAAGTAAACCATGCTATTATGATCACTAACAAGAACATTAGTTGATGGTGTCCAAACAAAAATGATAGCTTAAATCATTATCCCCTGGAACTTCTAATGGAAAATTCTAGTTTGCAAAGAAGGCTGGTCCATTTTAGACTATTTAGGGTTGTTTTTTGTAATGAATTGCAAAATGCCAAACAGTGAAGGAGCCCTCTGATCAGGGACTTCACTGTTTGCATAGGACAAGCGTACTCTTCACAGGTACACATTGGTAAAAGACACATATATGGGTCACTAGGGCTCAATGAATTAAAACAAGATCAAAGTAAAACAGAAAGCTTGATTTAAGCAGACACCTGCCTTAATCATTCTCCTGTTAACAGCGTATATTGATGCTTTTTGTATACTGTATACTCAGACCAGACAGCTCATCAGGGTCTGCACTGTTATCTTATAGGATATGTCGTTCATTGAGTAATTTTTTAATATCATATCAGTCAATGTAATAGTTTAGATGATAGATAATTTGTTAGGCAGAGTTTTCAGTGGAAAAAACCGGTTCAACACCAAAATCTAAATCTCAGATACAAGGAGTTGACTAATTTACAAGGAGTTGACTAATTTCACAACCCCACTTTGGTGCTGAGACTGAAAAGCTGGAGGTTGGTGATAGAATTGGGTCGTTTTATTACATCATTCCATATTCAGAACTGTAAATCGTCAGGTTATCGCTGTGATGTTGTGAAACTCTGGTGAACGTTTGTCAGTGATCCCCAAAACACGACAACTTGTGAGTAAATCATTGTTGAAAAGCAAAAGATACTGTGTATGAATGGCCATTCATGCAGATGGAACCCTTGTATACTAGTGCTGGGCTTTTGATAAGAGGGCGTAAACCAAACAAATCCAATATTTTCTCAATCATTTTTGCACTGAAGAGACGATTCTAATGAGTAGTGACACCAGAAATAAAGATTTTAGTTTTTTTTAAATACTCCCCTTATCTGGAGCGCGGTAAGGTGTGTAAAAGTCAAGAAGACAGTATATATGCTCCCTGAGGTGACCAAGACCTCTAAATGACTGTGACCTTTGTCTGACATGACAAAACATGTACCAAGTTAAATGGACTTCTTGAGTAGCGTTAACATGGCTTATATCAGTCTCTACCACATGTAGTTCCACAGGTATGGCCGAGGTTATAATTGTTGACAGACGGACAAACAGACCAAAACCAATATGCCCGACACGTCTTGTGGGTGTGCATTAAAATGAATATTTATATTAATACCCAGACACCTACCTGCTTCTGTATCTTCTAGGTGATGGTGACCTTCTCCTTGGTGACCTTGACCTGTAATTCAAAATCATGCATACCTTAGAAAACAATGCATATGACTATACAAGGGAGAGAACTCCTGATAAACACAGTTTTCTCACATAGCAGGGTCATCTACAATGAAATTCCACTGGTTCTACATGTATCTCCACACAATATTGATCTGATCAATTCATAATACTTTCTCTCACAAATGGCAGTGGTCTTATTTCCAGCAGTGTAGCCACTGGGCAAACATCATCCTACATTCCTATAAGCCGTTTATTATTACATGCAGATGAACTGTGGCCTATTTGCCTTAATGCATGCTCAGGGCTCCAGATAAGAGCGAGTAAACTGAACAAATCCAACATTCTCTCACTAGTTTCAGCACCAAATCCTATGGTGTTACTACTCATTAGAATCTTCTCGAAGAGACGATTCTAATGAGTATTGACACCATAGGGTTTAATACAGAAATAAATATTTTGTTTTTTTAAATACTCGCTTTATCTGGAGCCCTGCATGCTTGTCTATTCTTGCATCTTTCAGCATTTATTTAACCCTTACTGTGCACAAAATTAGTATATACATAATTTGCAAACAGTGTTGACCCAGATCAGAGTGTTCATAAATAAGAAGCCCTCTGATTTGAGTATGCACTGTTTGTCATTAACTATTTTGGAAATAAACCCCTTGTGAGACATTGTAAACTTATCAACCACTAAGACAACGTAGTGTAAGAGTTAAAAGCATTGAAACTCATTAATCCCCTACAATGGGAATACACATCATGTACAAACAGTGTACATTGGAAGGGTACGCTATGCAAACTGTAAATGATCCATATCAGAGGGCTCCTGCTGGTCCATTGGGCTAGAGGGATATTATCAAGCAGAGATAATGTTTTAGCTCTTTTCATATACATATATAGGTTATATTGAACATTGTATTTTATAAAGCGTTTGAGGTGAGTCTGAGTGTGTTCTCAAGCATTTAATTGGTCAGATTTGAGCCTAGGCTCAAGTCTGACCAATCAAATGCTTGAGAATGACTTTACACCAACTGAAAAGCTTTATAACCTTGGACCCAGTTATATGGAGGCGGTGTCTACTTGAGGTAGATATAGTGCTGCCACCCTATGATAGTATGCCATAGACACATGGCTTGATACCACTACCAGTCATATTATAAACTGACACTGGGCTGACCAACCATGACAGGAGAAAAGTTGCCGGATCCACACTTCATTTACATCAGGATAAAAGTATAGGATATGGATTCAGAAACTTAACCCCTACTGGTAAATCAGAAAAACTGACATTACAGTTTACGCTGAACCCTTTCCCCCATAGAAGCGCCTTTTTTTATTCATACATTGAAGAAAATAGTTCAAATTTTAACAACCATTAAAATGAATAGTAAGAAACATTCTGTAAATCCTAGCAGATTATAGCTTAAAGCAGGCTGACAGTATAGCAGAATGTGCCTTAAGGCACATTCTGCTTTACTTTCAGTCTGCTTTAATAGGTCACCTATCTTCAAACTAGAAATAGGCTATGGGGTAAAGGGTTAAACCCTTATAAGTCGTCTCTTACAATCATGCAAGATTGGTGGTACCGATTCTTGTGCCATTGTGCGTGCCCCAGAACCACATGGGGCAAATACATGTATCTGTAGAGTCCGAGATATGTGGTCTATATTAACCATCTGTATTTCACATCTGAATAGATTTAAACAATTGGTTGGTTTTTTTCTACCATCATAGTAGTTACAGTACCATGTGAGGATACAATAGGAACAAGTACAAATGTACTATACTCAAAATGTTGTTTGTATTGGACTAAGCAACTCTTCTGTCCCATTGCTAGAAGTTACTTCCCCTGAGAACAATTTAATTTGCATGTAGAATGTTTTCAAATAAAGCAATTAAAACATTTTTTAAATTATTTGAATATTTTGCACAATGTCAATAAAATTTTATGTTGATTGATGCTTTTCCATGATTTTATTATTTAAACTACATACAGTAAAACCTCGCTATTCTGACCACTAAAACCAAGGCTAATTCATTGTATTATTCTATAATAGACAGGTGACAGCTTAAAGCAAGGTGACAGTAAAACAGAAAGCTCCAAAAGGAACTTTCTGTTTCACTGTCACCTTGCTTTAAGCGGTCACCTTTCGGAAACACCAAAATAATTACCCCATTGCAACTTAAGTTTTATCTCAATAACAATTGATAGTACTAAATATTAACCTTTTCCTCTGCACAAGCACCATAGGACACTTTACATAAGCATCAAAATCGGTGATGGTGATAAATATAGGTGAAAGTTTAAAGCATGATGAAAGCAAAGCAAAAAGCCCCTAAAGAAGCTTTCTGCTCTACTTTCGTCCTGCTTTAAGCTGTCATACCTGGCTTATACAAATTTGGATTAAGGTGATTTACAGATATGGAGGAAAGGTTCTATTGATCACAGATCATTTATTTTGATGTATATGTAAATGAGATGTGAAGTATCCTCTAATACAAATTTCTTATCGGCTATAATGTTACAATAATAGATAAGGCGTTGAAGATTGAAACCTGTATTTAATTGCCACTCATAGGAGAATGAAAATCAATCTCCATAGATACGCATTTTTACGTTTTAAATTTACCCCTTCACTGATTTTCAATTTTTAGAGTCATAAGAAATAGTTGCATTCTACTTTACTTTCAACCTGTTTTAAGAGGTCACCTGTCTCAAAAACTAAAATCAGGCTATGGGGTAAGGGGTTAAAGAATGCTCGTATCTTTACCATTTTCCCTCATAGAAAGGCCTTTTAATGATTCTTCCCTTTCCTGATGCTAATCTTGACATGTGGCTGCTTGAAGCAAGATGAAAGTAAAGCAAAATTCTCCCTTAGGTAGTTTAGTTTTACTTTTGACCTGCTTCAAGCAACCATCTGCCTTTAACCCATGGCCTATTTCTAGTTTCAAAAATAGATGACCACTTAAAGCAGGTTGAAAGTAAAGGAGAATTTGCCTTAAGGCATATTCTGCTTTACTTTCAGTCTGCTTTAAGCTATAATCTGCTGAAATATAGAAAATATTTCTTATAAATCTTATTTGTGACAGTATAAATTGTAACTATTGTCTTCAGTAGAGGTATAAATTAGAGGTGTAAAATGGTGTATTTATGGGGTTATGGATTAAAGCTGATAATAAGCTATGAATGAAAGGGTTAACTCTTTCCTCCCTAAAACTTTAAATGGACAATTCCAGTTTTCATTTTAGTCTAGTCCATTTCTGACTTTTAAGGGTTGTTTTTGTCAATGTTTGACATTATGACAAACAGTGAAGACCCTGATCAGAGGGCTCCTTTCGGAGCCCTCTGATCTGGGTCTTCACTGTTTGCATAGGACAAGTGTACTATTCACATGTACACTTTTTGAAAAGGACGCCTATAGGCGGGACTAGGGTTCAAAGGGTTAATTCAAAGCAATAACGAGCAGAAAGTTTAAGATTTCATAGAAGCTTTCTGCATAACTTATACATTTTGTGGTACATGCATTCAAACAGCTGTTGGTACTCTTCTTCAGCCAGCTGAACAAAACTATTCACAAAACCATTCAACCCTTCTCCTGCTGGGTACATGTATTCATAAAAATATGAACATCAAACTCCTGAACTATTACATTGACTAATGAAATAAAGAAATTTCCTTGAGAAGAAAGTACAGACTTGTGTCAGACAGATTCTATAAGAAAATAGTGTAGACCCTTATCAAACAGCTCTTTCAGGAACTATAACCCTTTTCAATCAGGCGCTGTCTGATCTAGGTCTTAACTGTTTTCAATAACTGTCAATATACCCGTATAGCAAGAGTAGGATTAACCCTTAGCCCGCCAAATAAATTGTCGTCTTCTATATTTCTAGTCTGCTTCAAGTTTCAAAGTGCTTCAAAGTTGCTCAAAATTGCTGAAAATGTTGTCCGAGTGTCAAACAGCTTGGATCTGGATGAGACGCCGAGTTACAAGCTGTTTGCATATGGAGCTATAGTTGTGAGTGGCAGGCTAAGGGTTAACCTAAATTCTAGGGAAAAAGGTACTTAAACTCTTAACCCATTACACCCATAACTTCCCCTTTAATTTACTCCTTCATTGAAGAAATAAGTTCCAATTTGTACAGTCATGGATATACATGTATATCAATAGAAACATTTTCTATATTCAAGCAGATGGTAGGCTGAAAGTCAAGCAGAATGAGCATGAAGGTGCATTCTGCTTGACTTTCAACCTGCTTTAAGTAGTCACCTGTCTTCAAAACTAAAAACAGGCTATGGGGTAATGGGTTAAAGTAAATGCTGTAAAGACTATCAATGTATTATCTACATATATATATTCAGTAATCCCAAATACAAGATTAACCCTTTCCCCTGTGGAAGCACCTTTTAGACCATTTACTAATTCTGCATATAGATTACATGTATACCAAATCATTCTCTCACCATGCTTTATTAAAAGTCATATAAAGATTTTCCTTCATCCTGACAGGTTGGTGCTTAAAGCAGGCTAACAGTACAGGAGGAAGGTCCTTAAGGAGCTTTCTGCTTTACTTTCAGCCACGTTTTCAGCAACCCTTGGAGAAGATTCTGATTAGAAGCCACATCAGCTTATCTTGATATGCAAAGTTTGTATGTTAACATCTGACAACCTTATGGCTCCAGATAAGAGGGAGTAAACTGAACAAATCCAACATTGTCTCACTCATTTCAGCACCAAATCCTATAGTGTTACTACCCATTAGAAGTGTCTCCAAGAGACAATTCTAATGAGTTGTGATACCAAAAGGTTTAATGCAGAAATAAAGATTTTAGGAAATACTCCCCTTATCTGGAGCTCTTCTTGGACCGACTGTATCATTATAATATCATGGCCAAATAAAACCCAGCCATTAGTTCCAGAAAATATACACATATACTGATAAAGAATTGCTTAAGCCCTTATTCCTTTTCCATAAGGCTATTTTTAAGATGTTTACAAAATGTTTGTTGCCCGTAACTTTGGTTTTAAACATTACCTGTGCCATTTGTAGCGTAGTTTTGCGAATATCATTGCAATTTAGCAGTAAAGCGCAAGTCGATATTGGGATGCAGACAACTGGTCAATCAGAGGCGGAGGTTTCTACGTAGTTTTGGGATAACCCCAGCTTATTGCTCAAGAGAGAAACATGACAGATGGTGTGCCGAAGATGATGTAGGGTTGCTATGGTGATGAGGCAGCATTCATAGTAGTTGTCCCAGACGTAAATTTCTGAGCAATGCTGCGTGTGTTTATAACCAAACACTGAAGCAGCTGACGAGGCCTTAAGGAGACATAGGAAGGATATAGGTCCATCAAAGATTGGATAACAGTCGACTCTTTATTCCAGCGACGCAGATGTATTAGCATGCAACGCCAGGGGGCGCTGATGATGCCTGATAATGAGCTATTGACGAAACAAGACAGACAACGACGTCAGGCTTGTGCCTAGGGCCAAAAAACAATGGAGCATCATCCCTTGTAGTCAAGATGAAAATCTGGGATGCCGAACTGTTGTCTTATACCACTGAAGATTTAGGTGGGGCTACCTTAATTTTCAAGGCGGCGTAGCATTACGAAGAAGCAGCAAAGATGGTTTCCTATTTCAATAAAATATTCCACAATTAGATCTAAATACAATCACACATTAGGATTTTTCTTTTGTTTTGAATGTCTAACTACCTCCACTACATGCCAAAATAATTTTTCTGAAAATAAAAAGTTATGATAAACCCGAGGGATAAAGGAAAAGTTTTCAGATAACATATCATACATATAGTTAAAATTATATAAATATTTTATCAACAAAAGTTTTTAACAGTTTCTCAAAAAAAAACATTGACTGAGATCTGCATCTATTCATACACACAGGGGATAACAAGAATTACTTGTACGGTAATGACCCTAAGTATTGGGCAAGACAGGCATGAGCAAACAGTGTAGACCCTGATCAGACTACTCCTTCAGGAGCAGTCTGATTTGGATCTACACAATTTCAACTTTTGGACAACTTTTGTGTGATGAAAGCAATAAGCTTAAAGTTTAGGATAATTATAGTAGTACTAGTTAAACAGGGTGTCCTAACTTTAAGATTTTTTACAGTAAAATATTTTGGTTTTCCGAACAACAGCCTTTATTCTCCAAGGACTGATGAATACTGTATTGCAAACAGTTTGGAGCCTAGTCAGTCATGCAGAATCTCAGTCTGCTCAGATTCCAAACTGTTTGACACTTAATATTAAACTAGAAATGCGTTAAACACAGATGCCCCACACAGTTGCCAGTTTAATGTAAGACAAAAGTAAAGTAATACAGAAAGCTCAAACTTTTGCTCTGTTTTTGTCACCAGTAGGTAGACACCCGAATGATTCTTGAAAAAAGGATGCTAAACACAAGTTTGTTTATGTAATATTGTCATATCAAAATCAATGTACTTTAACTTTCTTTATAAACTGTATGATATATAATATAAAAGAAGTAAGATAGGATTTCCTGCATGGTACTTGACTTTACCTAGATCTTCCCCTTGGACCACGGTCACCACCCCTTCTGCCCCCAAATCCACCGCCGCCACCTCCACCACCTCTCCTCCTTGGAGGACCATCACGACCCCATCTTGACTTGCCATTTGATGCTTCCACTCTCACTCTTCTGCCATTTATTCTCCTGAATGGTCAAAAGGTAAAAATATACATGTAGATCATAGAGCTATGTCAATGTCAAACATAGCTAACCAATTTCATTTTAACATCTTTAACATATGAAGAAAATAGTTCAACCTTATACAGTCATAATAAGAAATAAATAGTTTTTATATCCCAAGCAGATGGTAGCTTGAAGCTAACTGTTTCTAGTTTTGAAGATAGGTTACCCCTTAAAGCAGGTTTAAAGTGAAGCAGAATCATGAGAATGCGCCTTATGAGTCTATGACGCATTCTGCTTTCTAAGACTTAAGTTTGTTTTCAGTTATCTAAAATGGTAAAATTAATGTATAGGTAAGCTGTTTTTAATGCTGCATATGGTAAACAATCAACATAAGCTCTGTAGAGCTTTTATTGCGTCTGCTACTTGTTCTACTGTGAAGGAATAAACTAAAGGCTAATTGCTGGGGTACTGGTAATGGGTTAAACTGTCATCTATCTCAAACATGAAAACATGTCTTAACTAAGTGAAAGTTTTACTCTTAAATACTTTAACTTTAAAATATATATAAATACTTATCTAAGTTATCTTACATACTGAACATTCATAGTATTATATACTAAATACTGCAGACATTTTGTCAATGATTAAAATTCAAGGAAAGTAAACTTTAGAGCGCTAACGGTAACATGGCAAACAGTTTATATCAAAGTCTGCCACTGACAAAATTTGGTTTTTACACAGATGCCAACCGTTAGAGTTTGAACTTTGAGATTGTTTCCTGATGAAATTCTATTAAAGGTCGAGACAACAGGAAAGAATTACTCACGTTCCATCAAGTGCCTTACAGGCATCATTCACATCTCGGGGATCCTCATACTCTACAAAGGCAAACCCAGGAGGATTTCTGGCCACCCAGACACTTTTGAGAGGTCCATAACGTGAAAATACATCTTCCAGTTCTTGCTTTGCTGCTCCATAGCCAAGATCTCCTACATAAATTTTACAATCCAGGTTGACTGGGGGTCTGGACATGATTATCTGCAAGACAAACAGACAAATATATTTTATATATAGGCTGTTAACTTAAAAGGAGGCCTTGAAGACGTAGCATGCGACAAGCACCTGTTCGTTGGTGTAGTGTAGCAAGATTGAGTGTGGTCGCCGTCGGGTACAGGTTCTTGGTGAAAAATCAATAAGTCCTTGATTGTGTGTCTCTGTAGCTCAATGGTTACAGTTCTGGCACAGTACGCCAGAGATCCTCAGGCCTGGCCCTGGGAGGCTGGGTTCGAGTCCTTGTTGAGCCATGATTTTTCACCCGTCCTGCTACTTATATCACGAATTAATAAGCAACGGATCTGAAACCACCTATAAACCCATGCATTTCCCCAATAATGGTGTCGTTCATTCGCCGATCGATACCTGTCCGCCGACTCGCGGTTAATCGATCGATAAACACGTCTAAAGCGCGCGCGTTCGCCTGGGACGGCTACCTATTGATAATTAAAAGTCCGTTAAAACTTTAATTTTCCTCCGATTTCCAAAATATAGGGCTCATATGAGAGCTAAGATATTCAGCTTTTATTGGTGAAAATAATAACGTTCTATATTGAGCGAGTAATTGTTAAAGAGTATAAACCTAATGAACCAGCAGGCATTTGACTGCAGATTCTCGCACAAGAAAGGGTTACCTACCGTTATAAAAAAGCCTATAGACAAATCATTTTTCGTCCGATTTTTACAGTCAATGTCTTAAATAAAAGCAGAAATCTGTATATTAAACTGTATAAACACCATGCATTCATATTATTAAAAAATAGAGCAGTCGCGAGTTATATATGAGCCTAAGCAAATAATGCAGACCGGACACGATTATTGCAGTAGAAAGAGGATGGACAGTTTTCTCGTAACAAAAAACTGATGAAATAATTTTTCTTCAGTTTTGACACGTATGAATAATTAATTATCACACTAGAAAATGAAATAGTTTCTATAATTTAGCAGATGGAAGCTAAAGCAGGCTGAAAGTAAAGCAGAATGTTCAGAGTAAGCATCTAACAACACAGGGTTCCAGATAAGGGGGTGTAATGTAATCTAATCCAACATTTTTAAGCTAATGCTGCAAAAAATCCTATGGCGTTACTACTCATTAGAACCGTCTCTTCGAGACAAATCTGAGTAGTGACACCAAAGGGTTTGGTGCAGAAATGAAGATTTTAGGTTTTGATAACATGTTTCCTCAGCATTTTGTGAATGCATGTTTCCTTTAACCCATTACATTTTTCTTTTTTTTTAAATTGGTTATTCCTTACAGCAGATTGAAAGTAAAGCAGAATGCTCCTTAAGGCATATTCTGCTTTACTTTCAGTCTGTTTTAAGCTACCATCTGCTAGGTGTAGAAAATATTTCTTGTGAGACATAAAGCGGCCTGTCAATTAAAAAGTATCAATGACTGAAAAGCTTTTGCACTTTCTGAGCTTGTAGTCTTCAGTCGCTTGTTAGAGTCTAAGTCTAAAGTGATGACACTTAGACCAGTGTTTTATGATGGTGATTGCATAATCTTACATCATGGGAGGGTGACTTCCTGTCTTAGCCCCCAAAACCATATGTCCCCTTCCCTTAGAGGAGATTTCCAATAAACAATATCTCCTGTCACCACTAATTGGACAGATAAAGGGATTAAAATGCCTGCTAGCCTTTAGAAGATGTATACAACTAGACGTTTGAACTGGTCTTCAGTAGATATAAGTATGAGGGCCTTTCCTCCCTCAAATGGACAATTCTCGTTTTGAATTTAGTCAAGTCCATTTTGACTTTTTGGGATAGGATATTTTCATAACAAGCAAACCTTTTTCAGTGAAAATAATACAAAATCTGATGATTTTGAATGAATTTGAGACAACACATAACAGATTTCAAAATGTCTGCAATGCTCGAAAATTGAAAAAAAAAAAGTACTACATTCAAAACATGAAAAAGATAAGAAATATCCATTCAATCCTCACCAAAATTTAAAAAAAAATGCATAAACATGTTCTTATTACAAAAAAACCATTCTGAAGTAAATATTACAAATAGGTTTCAGTTCTATAAAATGGGCGCTACCACACCCTACATATTAAAGAATTCTTTACAACACATGAAAAATCGTCGTTTTCACGCGTTAAACTCACCAAGAAAGACACAACCAATCCTCACCAAATTTCAAAAACAAAAGCATCAGTATCTTTTGAAGTATTTCTATTAATTTCAATAAAAATGGACAACAAGAAATACCTTTCTATAAAATGGGGCGGCAGCCGCATTATGTATACAAATAGAAATCCGCCATTTTTGTTCCGCTCGATGCAAACGACGGTTTTCTGACCATATAATTTCCTTCTTATTTAACCGGTGAAAACAGCGCGTATACTTATATAAACGACACAGATGAAAAAGGGGATACTTACCGAATCCGATAGCATAAATATTTTAAATATTTAATGCCTTAAAACACGTCTATTAATTAAAATTTGCAGAAATATCGCTTCAGTCTCGTTTTCGGGCGGTGCGCTGATCGGCAGCTGTCCGGTCTGCGTTATTTGCTTAGGCTCATATATAACTCGCGACTGCTCTGGTTTAAAATAATATGAATTCATGGTTTTGATACAGTTTAAAGATACAGATTTCTGCTTTTATTTAAGATATTGACTGTAAAAATCGGATGAAAAATGGTTTGTCTATAGGCTTTTTTATAACGGTAGGTAACCCTTTCTTGTGCGAGAATCTGCGGTCAAATGCGTGCTGGTTCATTAGTTTTATACTCTTTAACCTGTCGTTAACAATTACTCGCTCAATATAGAACGTTATTATTTTCACAAATAAAAGCTGAATATCTTAGCTCTCATTTGAGCCCTATATTTTGGAAATCGGAGGAAAATTAAAGTTTTAACGGAATTTTAATTAACTATAGGTAGCCGTCCCAGGCGAACGCCCGCGCTTTAGACGTGTTCATCGATCGATTAACCGCGAGTCGGCGGACAGGTATCGATCGGCGAATGAACGACACCATTATTGGGGAAATATGTGGTTTCAGATCCGGTGCTTATTAATTCGTGCTTATATATAATATTATAATTAGGCATTTTGCAATATATTGTTAAAAAGATCTTATAGAGTCAAAAAGGACTAAATTGCATGTTACTTATTTATTTGATTCTTTCCAGGATTAGAATTAAATTCAATTTAGAACGTTACCCCCGAAAAATCTTTCCGAGGAGCAAATAACTGTTACACCGTTGTGTACTTAATTTTGCGAAATTCACGTATCTCTACCTTAAATAAGCTCCAATATGCGAAATAATTGTTTGACAAAATATACCAACTTTCTGTAAATCTTATATACGTTAAAAAAATGTAAACAATAAGCCTTATTTTCGCTCACTTTTTACCTGAAAGAATTGCCAATTTCCTCTTTTGGGTGCAGTAGAAGATTAACTGTTACGTGAAATATACATTTGCTTCAACGAAGCCTTCCGGAGTTTGCCCAACATGGTCAATAAGTTCTACCAAAATAAACTTAGACAATGGGGAAAAGGGCGTTAGATTACCAAAGTAAACTTAAAAAAAGAGGGAAAAACGCCAAATTCAGAGTTATTGTAGACGCACTTGTCTTCACGTTTTTATCTGTTTTTATCCCTGCACGGCGTTTATAAATGTCTCACAGTCACCTTGTAAATACCTCACCAGTGCGTCGATAATCATACTCCAGAGTGGGTCCTGCACTTGTACACGAAGAAGAAGAAGAAGAACACTGTGTGTGTTTAATGCATGGTCCCTGAAAAGTGTAAAATATACATCCCCCCACCCCAAAAAAAAAAGTTGATTTGTTTTCTCAATAAAAAATGTTGGCATGGAATTAAGCATGTTTACATTGTTTTTTATTTGTATGCCCCGAGAATCTACGATTCAGGGCATATAGTTTTTGTCCTGTCTGCTCGTCCGTCCGTAAGTCCGTCTGTCTGCGCCAAAATCTTAACCTTGGATCTAACTCTTGCATTTTTGCACCTGGGCCTTTTATACTTGGCATGTGTCTTCCCTGTATCCAGACCTTGCCAACCATACAAACCTTTTTGACCTCGTTACCTTGACCTTGACTTTTGACCTACTTTTGTAAAAATCTTTAAATGGCTATAACATTTGTAAAATTTCAAATTTTATAGGTATATTTCTTAAGTCAAGACCTTTCCAATCATACCAACGTCTTTGACCATGTGACCTTGACATTTGACCTATTTAATCAAACTTTAACCAAAAATCTTAACCGTGGCTATAACTTTTGCATTTTTGCACCTGTGTCTATTATACTTGGCATGTGTCTTCCTCGTGTCAAGACCTTTTCAACACTGCAAACATTTTTTGACCATGTGACCATGACCTTATCATTTGACCTACCTTTGTAAAAATCTTTAAATGGCTATAACATTTGCACCAGTAGGCTTTAATTCATATTTTGTATGCCAATACCTTTCCAACCATACCAACTTTATAACCACGTGGCCTCGACCTTTGACCTATTTAAATAAACTTTAACCAACAAGAGGGCCTGAATGCCCTGATATCGCTCACCTGTTGTACTGAAGCCGGGATAGCTTTACCTTAAATTTCTGTTTCACCCGTTTTAATCTAAATCCATTCAAATTTGTAGCATAGCATTTTAACAATTTTTTGATACCTCATAATTCTAGTATAGTAGAGTTCACCAAAGGCAGATATCTAGAGCCTAAACAATACTGAAATGAAGCCTTTTCTAGCATTTCAAAGTATATCAAGGGCAGATAACTAGTGCCACAATGATTAGATTTCAACAATAATCGCACTCCTCCGAGAACTTATAGCTATATACTTTGTGTGAAAGTATAATCAAAATCCATTGAAAACTGTAGTTGCAAGAGTGTAAACACTGTAAGATATGGCGTTTTCAGCAATCCAAGGGCAGATAACTCTTGACCTATTGAGTCGATTTCAACCATAATCACACTTGTTTGAACTCTTATAGTCATATACAATCTGAGCAAGTTTCAAAACGACTGGATAAAAAGTGTGGCCTCTAGAGTGTAAACACCGTTTAACATGACAATTTGAGCAGTTCAAGGGCAGATAACTCTTCGACTTATTTGTCCGATTTCAACCATAATCGAGCTCATCTGAACTCTTATGTTTAAATATACAATCTGAGCAAGTTTGAGAAAAAATTTATACAAATTGTGAACTCTAGAGTGTAAACACCCTTAAATTTATATGGCATTTTCAGCAGTTCAAATGTAGAGATCTCTCGACCTATTTGTCTGATTTCAACTCTTATAGTCATATACAATCTGAGCAAGTTTGAGATAGATTTGATGAAAAATGTGGCCTCTAGAGTGTAAACACTGTTAAATATGGCATTTTCAGCAATCCATTGGTCTGATTTCATACATAATCGTACTCATTGGAACTCTTATAGTTTTTTTAACTGGGCAAGTTTGAGAAAGGTTTGATAAATACTGTTGCCTCTTGTGTGTAAACACTGTAAAATATGTTTGTTTTGTTTTGTTTGTTAACGTCCGTTTCTGCCATCTATGGGCTAATTGGACGCCTAAGAGAGAGGGGAGAGGATACAGAGAACCCGGGCGCGATGCCCTACTCTGTAAATTATGGCATTTTCAGCAATTCAAAGGTAGATAACTCTTGACATATTGGTCCGAATTCAACCATAGTCGGATGCATTCGAACTCTTATGGTAATATACAATCTGAGCAAGTTTGAGAAAGATTGAATAAATATTGTAGCCTCTACAGTGTAAACACTAAAATTGTTGACGACGAACGCCGGACGACGCACGCCGGACATTCAAGGATTGCAAAAGCTCAGGTGAACTAAAAACCGTAACATTGGCTATAACTTTTGCATTTTTGCACCTGGGATTTTTTAACTTGGCATGTGTCTTCCTCGTGTCAAGATATTTCCAACCATACAGACTTTTTTGACATTGACCTTGACATTTGACCTACTTTTGTGAAAATCTTTAAATGGCTAAAACATTTGCACCAGTAGGCACAGGGCTTTCAATTTTTGTATGTGTATTTCTTGTGTCAAGACATTTCCAACCATATCAACGTCTTAGACCATGTGTCCTTGGCATTTGACCTATTTAATCAAACTTTGACCAAAAACCTGAACCTTGGCTATAACTTTTGCATTTTCGTCACCTGGGCCTTTTATACTTGGCATGTGTCTTCCTCGTGTCAAGACCTTTCCAACCATACAAACCTTTTTGACCATGTGACCTTGACATTTGACATTACATTACGAACATGATGCTGGCTGGGGGCATTTGTGTTTCACAAACACATTGCTTTTCATCTGATCTTCACCAAACTTTCTGAAAATGTTTGTTGACATAAAATGGAGACCAAGTTCGATAACCAGCGGCGCCAGTACATGCTAGGCTCTTTGGAGTTATGGCCTTTAAATTCCTCAAAATGATGCTTTTATGGCACTCCACGACAGTTTCCGCTCTCTTACTCGTACAGTTTACATTTGATAGTCTGGATTCCCCTCCCTGTACCATCGGGGGCATTCGTGTAAGGTGGCACACTTTGCTCGTGCGCATATATATGCTAATGTTGCCGCATGTAATTATTTGACATCAGTATGTACAACTGATGAGGCTCGAATAAAGATGTTTTGTAAATGTTAACCTATGAACTTAAACAGTTTGTTTCCTAATGTTACTTGCCAGATAATGTGGACATATTCACGTGAAAATTAAATCATTACTTAATCTCAGTCTGAGCTACATGGATAACCAATTCTTATTAATGTTTGAATGTTCAAACTAAAGTTTTATGCGTTTACGGCAAGACGATACTGGATCTTTCTTCATTTTTTTTTACAATCTAAGCACTAGTGGGTGGGCTCATTAAAATTCTCTTTAAAATTCAATTTATAGCATAATGCGTGGACAGATTGGCATTAAAATTACGCCACTACCCAATCTCAGTCTGCGCTACATGGATGACCCATTCTAATTTATGTTTGAATGTTCAAACTGAAGTTTTAAGCGTTTACGGCAAGACGATATTGAATCGATCTTCATTTTCATTAACAATCTAAGCACCAGTGGATGTTCTCAATAAAATTCAATTTGTAGCAAAATGAATTGACATCTTGACATGAAAATTATATCAAGAAATGCCTTTCATTTCTATAAGAGACCATACACCTGATAATACACCAGAACTCCCATTTAGACCTACAACGTCTACAGCAAAAACATAGCCCAGAAGTAGCATTGTTCTAATAACAAATATTAAAAAAGGTTTTTTTTTCAGACGGTATTTGAAGACCGCAACTGATTTCATCCCTGATGTCTGATGGTAGAGTATTCCAGAGCTTTGGGACTGCATGCATGACTCCAAACTTCACCAAACGACTTTTCGGTGCAACCAGCGATATTGATTTACTCGCAGACTGCAACTTTCTTCGATGTTTATACAGTAACACGTCAAGCATGCTGACAATGTACCTTGGAGATCATTGCACATGGCTTTGTACTCGTATGTGAGTGTCAGAATCTGTGTTGAACTGGAAGCCAGTGCAGCTCCTTCAAGACTGGAGTGATGTGATTGTACCGAGGAGTCCTGGTAATGATGCGGACTGCTGTATTTTGCACACGCTGTAGTTTTCTTAGTGAGTTTTGGGGAATCCCATATAGCAGTGAGTTGCAGTAGTCAATTTTCAATGTGACCAAAGGATTGACAAATGTCTTTGTAGCTTCAAGGGAAAGGTACTGTCAGCAGGGACGTAGATCTATAATCTTTGTCCTTGGTACTGTCAAATATGTGCTGTGTCGATCATATCCATTTGGGAATCAAATCTCCATGTAGCACCAAGATTCTTCACACACAATGATGGTTTGATTTTAGAGTTTCCCATTTGAACGTGAAAGTCTTCAGGTGTGGTAACCTTTTTTAGTCTCATCTGGATCTAAACTGTAAAACAATCTGATTATATTTTCTGAGAGAATTGCCTTTTAACCCTTAGCCTGCCACTCACGACTATAGCTCCATATGCAAACAGCTTGGATCCGGATGAGACGCCGAGTAACTCGGCGTCTCATCCGGATCCAAGCTGTTTGACACTCGGACAACATTTTCAGCAATTTTGAGCAACTTTGAAGCACTTTGAAACTTGAAGCAGGCGAGGATTAAATCAGACGACAATTTATTTGGCGGGCTAAGGGTTAAATCCATTGTGAGAATTGTGGCCGACGAACCGTTTTGCAGACATCATTTGCATAGCGTGTAGAAGGTTAACGAGAAGTGGAGCCTTTTCAATTGAGGCGCATGGCGGCCTGTTGAACCCTAGCAACGAGTATAATCGTCATTTACAAACAGTGTATCCGTTAGTTGCGATATTGTTATTATAGACCGCGGCTATGTATGTACCCGTGGAAAATACACTTGCCCTACAGGCTATATGTAAACTATATCCTTATTAAAGCGACTCGCAACCAGATGGTGCATTAAAAATAGTAATTTGTAAATATGCGTCAAACGCTTATATAAATGGTAAAGAATTAGTTTAGGATAAGAAATTCTGTTTAAAAAAATGTATTTCAATAAAAAAAAATATTGGTCTCTGGTGGGATCCGAACCCGGGGCCCGGCATTGGCGGACAGAAGGCAAAATAGGGGAAACCGCTTAGACCAATGGACCACGGAACTATCCGCGTTTATCTCGGATCGATTTAACGTATTTCAATGTGTAGTGCTCGAAAGTGCATACACTTCGTAATTCGGCTCGTGTTTATGTCTGAGCCCGTGTAGAGAAGCAACAACAACAACTATACCGTCTACTAGTCGGTATAGAAAAACGATAGAAAATATCTAAAAATCTAAGATTCGGTGACGATTCTTGAGACTTTTTTTGGACTGATCATATTTTTTTAATGTCAGAAGCCAAATAATGCCACAAATTTGCTTTTATTTGAGTATTTTATTTTATTTTGACAAGTACAGCATCCGGTTGCGAGTCCCTTTAAGCCCTCTGATCAGGACCTACACTGATTGCCATTTTGCAATAAATTGATAAAAACAAGAACCGTAAGCGGCCCTAAATCGCTCACTTGGAACCATTGATATATACATGTATGTAACATATCTTGAAAAGCTTAGAAATTATGACAATATGACTGTGCCATTTACTGAGTAGATGATGATGTGTGCCAAATATATAAGCCCAGGGTACTGTTGTTTCAGACACGGAGTAAATACACATGTGTATTAATTTTACTCGTGTTTCAGACAAGAAGATTTTTTAAGTTTTAATGAAAAAATATGTTTTTAGCTCCCGTGACCTAAGCTATGCAATGGACCGGAACCATTTGAACATTATTGTAAAAAACAAGAGCGTGTCCCAGTTACACGAATGCCCCCGATGATACAGGGAGGGGAATCCAGACTATCAAACGTAAAAGTTAGAGAGCTGAAACTGTAGTGGAGCGCCATTTTGAGGACTTCAAGGGCCATTACTCCAAAGGGCCTAGCATAAAATGGTGCCGCTGGTTATCCAAATTGGTCTCCATTTTATGCCAACAAACATTTTCAGAAAGTTTGGTGAAGATCAGATGAAAAGCAATGTGTTTGTGAAACACAAATGCCCCCAGCCAGCGTCATGTTCTGTAATGTAATGCTTATTTTCAAAAGTAGGTCAAAAGTCATGGTCGTATGGTAAATGAAACATTGGCATGGTTGAACAAGTCTTAACACAAGAAACATACAATGTACATGTACATACAAAGTATGGAAGCTCTAGGCCTACTGGTTCAAATGTTATAGGCATATAAAGATTTATACAAAAGCCGGTCAAAGGTCAAGGTCACAAGGGCAAAAGCGTAGGTATGGTTTGAAAGGTCTTGACACAAGAAATATATAAACAAAATATGAAAGCCGTAGGCCTACTGGGGCAAATGTTATAGCCATTTAAAGATTTTAACAAAAGTAGGTCAAATGTCAAGGTCACAATGTCAAAAAGTTTTGTAAGGTTGGAAAGGTCTCGCCACAGGGAAGACACCTGCCAAGTATAAAAGGCCCAGGTGCAAAAATGCAAAAGTTATAGCCAAGGTTAAGGTTTTTGGTTAAAGTTTGATTAAATAGGTCAAAGGTCAAGGTCAAGGTCACATGGTCATAGACTTTGGTATAGTTGGAAAGGTCTTAACACAAGAAATATGCATACAAAATATGAAAGCCCTGGGCCAACTGGTGCAAATTATATAGCCATTTAAAGATTTTTACAAAAGTAGGTCAAATGTCAAGGTCAAGGTTACAAGGTCAAAAAGTTTTATATGGTTGGAAAGGTCTTGCCATGAGGAATACACATGCCAAGTATAAAAGGCCCAGGTTTAAAAATGCAAAAGTTATAGCCAAGGTTAAGGTTTTTGGTTAAAGTTTGATTAAATAGGTCAAAGGTCAAGGTCAAGGTCACATGGTCAAAGATGTTGGTATGGTTGGAAAGGTTTTGACAAAAGAAATATGCATACAAAATATGAAAGCCCTGGGCCTACTGGTGCAAATGTTATAGCCATTTAAAGATTTTTACAAAAGTAGGTCAAATGTCAAGGTCAAGGTTACAAGGTCAAAAAGTTTTATATGGTTGGAAAGGTCTTGCCATTAGAAATACACATGCCAAGTATAAAAGGCCCAGGTTTAAAAATGCAAAAGTTATAGCCAAGGTTAAGGTTTTTGGTTAAAGTTTGATTAAATAGGTCAACGGTCAAGGTCACATGGTCAAAGATGTTGGTATGGTTGGAAAGGTCTTGACAAAAGAAATATACATACAAAATATGAAAGCCCTGGGCCTACTGGTGCAAATGTTATAGCCATTTAAAGATTTTTACAAAAGTAGGTCAAATGTCAAGGTCAAGGTCACAAGGTCAAAAAGGTTTGTATGGATGGAAAGGTCTTGATACAGGGAAGACACATGCCAAGTATAAAAGGTCCAGGTACAAAAATGCAAGAGTTATAGCCAAGGTTAAGGTTTTTGGCACAGACAGACGGACGGACAGACCAACAGACATGACAAAAACTATATGCCCCCGAATCGTAGATTCTGGGGGCATAAAAACATCTAAAAGTGCCACTATGCCAAATATCAAAGCTCTGGCCACATCAGTTTCCGAGAAGACGTTTGAAGATTTCACTATATAACTCTATGTAAATTTGTGACCCCGGGGCATGGTCATTGTTGACCCCAAGGGACATAATTTGTGCAGAGACATACATACATGTCTCTGATTTGAGCAATCTTGATAGAGGACCTGTAGTTAATGTTTTGTGCCAAATATCTTAGCTCAGGGCACTGTTGTTTCAGACAAGAAGATTTTTAAGTTTTTATTGTAACGATCTATTTTAGCGCTTGTGACCTAGATATGCAACAGACCGGAACGTTTTGAACAACTTTGAAAGAGGACCATACAAGGATCGATCATTCCTGCTTAGTTTGGTAAAAATCCATTCAGTAGATTAGGAGGAGATGTTGTTTAAAGAAGTTATCGACGACAGACGAACGAACGGACCTTCTAACTAATAGTACATTGTGTGACTTTTTCCTTTGATCTTTTCTTCATTTTTTGTGGGACTAGTCCCACAAGCAAAACATATTTTTTGTTCCAACTTTCGAATAAAATTATTTGGAGGCTAGCCCTACCGCTAACCCTGTGTCCAACAACTGGTAAGGTTAATGTCGCAAGAAATGGCCAGGTTAATGTCACAAAAGATGGCCAGGTTAATGATTTTAAATTGCGGGACTCTTGCTAAAAATCCACACAACGTACCATTCGTGGGAACGGACGACAACGGAAACAGGACGATCACAATAGCTCACCTTGGCACTTTGTGCCAGGTGAGCTAAAACCCTGATCCGAAATAGGACTAGACTTTATTGGACACTGTCGTTCAGGATGGAAAGGGTTATGACACTCCGAGAAGTGCAGAACATCAGTTATGGTCCAATTTCAGCCGCACAATCGAACTCACCCAAGAAGCATCAACATTGTGTGCAACTAAATTCCATTCAATATTGTGGTAACACCGTTCAATATGGCATTTCAAAATAACTCTATGACGATCTGGTACGTTTTCAACCATAATCGAACTTATCAAAGAACGTACGGCCATATACATCTGTTGCCCTCTTGTTTACATCAATTTTATTGTTACAGGCAAACATTTCGACCATATTTCATTAAGATTAAGGAGATTTGTAGCCTCTAGTATTAACAAGGGTTTTCTATGATTTGACCTATAGTGACCTAGTTTTGGACAGAACATGACCTACATTCACGCTTGACCTAGATTTTATTGAGGCAAGTATTTTGACCAAGTTTCATTCAGATCTAATCAAGTCTGTAGCTTCTAGAATGTGAACAAGATATTTCTATGGTTTTACCATGTGACCATGATTTTGACCTAAAATAAACCACAATTTGACTTGACCAGGATTTCAAACAGGTTACAGGCAAACATTTTGACCAAGTTTCATTAAGATAATATATTATATTATAACGAGATTTGTTTCCTCTAGATTGTTATTGTTGTTTTTCTATGATTTGACCTAGTTGCCTAGTTTTTGACCAGACATGACACACATTCAAACTTCACTTAGATTTCAACCAGGCCAATGTTTGACCAAGTTTCATTAAAATCAAATGAAAAATTTGTAGCCTCCTATAGAGTGTTAACAAGAATTGTTGATGATTTGACCAAGTAACCTAGTTTTCGATCCAATATGACCAACACTCAAACTTGACCTAGATTTAAGGTAGACATTCTGACCAAGTTTCATTAAGATCTAATAAGATTTGTAGTCTCTAGAGTGTTAACAATGTTTTTGTATGAATTGACCTAGTTTTTGATCCAATATATGACCAACATTCAAACTTGACCTAGATTTAATGTAGGCAAACATTCTAGTCAGGTTTCATTCAGATCTAATGAGATTTGTAGCCTCAAGAGTGATAACAAGGTTTTTCTAAGGTTTAACCTAGTGATCTAGTTTTTGACCCAGCGTGACCTACATTCTAACTTGACCTAGATATAAACAAGGCAAACAATTTGAATATGCTTTTTATTAAAATCTAATGATCGTGTAGCCTCTAGAGTGTTAACAAGATTTTTCTGTGATTTGACCTAGTGTTTGTCTGGACATCACCCATATTGGAACTTGACTTAGATATCAATAGGAAACTTTTTGACCAAGTTTCATTAGAATCTAATGAGATTTGTAGCCTCTAGAGTATTTACAATTAATAACAGGGTTTTTCTATTATTTGACCTAGTGACCTAGTTTTTGACTTGTCAAGTTTCATGAAGATCAAATGAAATTTGTAGCTGCTACAGTATTAACAAACCAATTGTTGATGGACAGACGGACGGACAGATGACTGAAATCTAGCGATCATAATAGTTCACAATGGGGCGGTTGGAGAAGTCATTTATAATTGTTGGTGGTAAGACTGATGACCGACAGAGGGGTATCACAAAAGCTCACCTTGAGCATTTTGTGCTAAAAAACCCCAACTTAATAGAATAATTGGAACCCGGGGTCGATGAGTTTGACTATAATTGGAAGCTGTCCAATTTACATTAAGCTAAAACAGGAAAAGATAATTCATCACGACAATCAGATTTTTTTCAAATTTATTGTATTACATTTCATTCATATAAAAATTGTTCATTTCTGTACACAACAGTAACAAATAACAGATCTGCAAAAATAGAAGTACATTGTACATGTATCTGGACGGACTGTCTCTTTTTACAGGATGGACTCGGTCAATAAATATATCACAACACTACATCATGTGTACAAAACAGCACTGGAATACCAATAAAAGATATGGCAATAGAATACAGTAAAACCTCTCTATTACAACCAATAAAACAAAGGCTAATTGATTGTATAAAAGATAGGTGACTACTTAAAGCAAGATGGCAGTAAAACAGAAAGCTCCTAGGAGCTTTCTGTTTAACTGTCATCTTGCTTTAACCCTTTGAACCCTAGACACCTTTTCAAACGGTATACATGTGAAAAGAGCACTTGTCCTATGCAAACAGTGAATACCCAGATCAGAGGGCTCCTTTCGGAGCCCTCTGATCTGGGTCTTCACTGTTTGTCATAATGTCAAACATTAACAAAAACAACCCTTAAAAGTCAGAAATGGACTAGACTAAAATGGAAACTGGGATTGTCCATTTAAAGCTTTAGGGAGGAAAGAGTTAAGCAGTCACCTATCGTAAACACCAAAGAATTAAAACAATTTAGTGGTTGTAATAGAGACATTTTACTGTACTGCAGCTATGATAAATAATAACCCTTCAGTAACCCCCACTGAATGTTCCTATAAAATAAACATTGCCCACATTGAAAATATATCATCTGAGCTATTACATTGGCTAATACAATAAGGAAACATTTCTCCAGGAAATACTGCACACTCATATCAGACATATCCAGTAAGAAAAGTGTGGACCATGATCAGACAGGCTCCTTCACAAGCTGTCTGATCTGGGTCTACACTGTTTTTAAAAAGTGTTATTAACCTCTATTAACAGAACTCACAGTTAACCTTAAGTATCAAAATACATGTACGATAATGAGTTGTATCAAGTGACCACTGAATAAAGAAGACACAGGTTGCAGCTCAGTGCAGTACAAAAGTTATGCAGAAAGCTCCTATACAGGGCTCCAGATAACAGTAGTTTTTCAAAAACTAAAATCTTTATTTAAGGAATAATTCGAATATTTATTGTATTCATGGAGGTATGAAAAAAAAACCTGGCCACACTGTATGAAACCGCGAAGCGGTTTCATACAAAAAGTGTGGGCAGGGTTCTTTTTCATACCTCCATGAATACAATAAATATTCCGAATTATTCCTTATAATTTAATATCACTTCTGAATTTACGAAAGTAGTGAAATAGAGAATCTGACGCGAATGTTCTTTTTAACGCCTTTAAAACGTAGGTTGTAGTCCCTCCGCCATATATATTTTCCGCCAAAACGCGACGTTGTTATGTAGTAACGCCGACGTCAATGACGTCATTTGGCATCCTGCTTCATGCAGCGCTTGTGAAGAGCAGTTGGACTAAGGGAAAGTAGTCCTGACAAGGCCTGGCCTGACTTTTATTTTTTTCATGGAGTTATGAAACAAAAATTACAGCCAATCACAGCTAACCAAATGTAATGAAAACAAACAATATTAAATTATTCCTAAATAAAACCCTATGTTGGTACTACTCATTAGAATCGTCTCTTTGAGACGATTCTAACGAGAAGTAACAACATAGGATTGGTGCTGAAATGAGTGAGAAATATTGAATTTGTTCAATTAGCTTCCTCTTATCTGGAGCCTTGCTCCTATAACACATTTATTTATTAATTTTGTCTTGCATGAAATTTGAGTCTATCTGAGAGCCTACACACATATATTTACTTTTGATAGCGGCTTAACCTATTTAACCCTTAGTGACACATTCACAAGTCCTTTACAGTGTACCTGTGAATAGTGCACGTGTCCCATGTAAACAATGTATACCTCCATGAGAGGGCTGTTATAGGAGCCCTCTGATCTGTGTCTACACTGTTTGTATAGGACAATAGCTAGTACTCTTCACAGGTTTATGGTTTGTGAATGACAAAGTAAGTTGATGTATACTACTATGTTGAATGTATTATTTTTGGTAACATATACATGTATTGCAAAATGACATAAAGTGCAGACTCTGATCTTGGTCTACCCTGTTTGCAGAGATCTTAAGTTATGTAATAATACATTTATATGCAATACTGTGGACTGTTAATGACAGATGACTAAGTTATATGGTAAAAATCCCAAACAAAAGCACAATTCAATATAGATAAGGGTCCAAGGTTATAAAGCCTTTAATTAAGTTGAGTCTTGAGTTTGTTCTCAAGCATTTGATAGGTCAGATTTGAGCCTAGGCTCAAATCTGACCAATCAAATGCTTGAGAATGACTTTAGACTCAACTGAAAAGCTTTATAACCTTGGACCAAGGTAATACCATACATGACACCACACTATGAAACTGAATAAAAACAAGAAGCTTGGGATAAGGCTAAAATAAAAACAACTCAGGTATGTACTGTTTTACATTGGATGCAGTAGGTAACATTTTCTATTTTTAGAAATGATTTAAAACAAAAACACTGCCATTCCCATACATCATGATACTTTATGACAAAACATACTGTTCTTCTAATGTGATTATACATGTAATTGATAAGTATGAATAACTGGTGTTCTATCAAACATAATTATGTTAACCCCTTCTAACACACTTCGCGCACATCTCTATATAAACAAAGAAGGAATGTATCTGTGTTTAAATTCTCAATAAAACACACACATGCTGTAACGTCTTAACGTGACGTCATATGGCTTCGAAAATGCTCCAAGATATATAGCGCCGTTGCAAATCGTGGTTAACCTGGTAAAATTGAAGTGTTAAAAATCGAAATAATCAATTTAAACCAGTGTTTTATTGTGCAATAAAACACGGATAGTCGCTGAGATGCTGGTAATTAAATCACTCGGCCTCGGGATTTAATTACTACGCAGTTTAACTCCTATCCGTGTTTTATTGCCACGATAAAATCCTAGTATAGATTTACTATTTCTTAACTAGGCCATAAATATGCCTGAAACTTGTTCCTCCAATGAAGAAAATAAATCCATTTTAATTTATAATACAGTCATGAATATTTACCATAAGAAATATGTTCCATATCCTAGCAGACTGTAGCTTAAAGTAGGCTGAAAATAGAGCAGAATGTGCCATGATACTTTCAGCCTGCATTTAGTGATTGCCTAACTTCAATACTAGAAACAGGCTATGGGGTAATGGGTTAAGGAGCAGAAGATACACTGGCTGTTCATTAAACAGGCTGTTGCTTAATGCAGGACAGAAGTAATATAGAATGCTCCCAAACAAGTTTTCTACATTACTTGTGTCAGGGCTGCCATTTCTCCGGATTTTTCCTAAATCTTCGGGTTTATTTCTGATACATTGTAGCTTAAAGCAAGCTGAAAGTAAAGCAGAATGCGCCTTAAAGATTTGTTGCATAGATTTTGAGTGACAGTAAATTTGGATTGATGGATGGATGGATAAACAAAAGCACACAATGGACCGGCAGTATGGTGACTATAGTTATGCTCCTCTGAAAAATATTTCTTTCAGGGAGCATAAAAAGTTCACAAAGACACCAAAAAATAACTTTTTTTTTCTTCAAAAATATAAAAATGCATAAAATTTATAATTTACATACATGTACATGTACTTATATATGGCAAAAATAGTTAGAAATCATACAACTGATAATAGCATGTATAAACAAAATATTCAATAAAACTATGTTTGCCTGGCACAATAGGTATTTAATATCAGATTTACACCCTTCCATTTTAACCGTTTCTGTGCTCAACTTTTCTTATGGTCTCTTCCATTTGAGAATGACCAGTTCATGTTGATTTTAAAGACTGTTTTTAGAAACGATTTCTGGAAAAAAAATTAAAGTAAAAGAAACTGTGCAGACCCTGATAAAAGGCTCCTTGTGATCGGGATCACCACAGTTTGAAAAATAAACATGTACAGTCAAACTCCGATATCTCGAACTCGCTTAACTCGACTATCTGATATTTCAACAAATTAACTGCATTTTTTCATGCTCATTTAAGTCGAACATACCCATATTTCAAAGTTAAAACGTGGCTTAGCCACGTTTTAACTTTGAAGTACGGGTATGTATGACTTTACAGAGTTCGAGATATCGAAGTTTGACTGTACTAGCTTGTTTCTAGCATAGAAAGGCTTGACTAAAACATGATGTGTAACATTCAAGTGTGGACTGCTTGTTGCAAAAATTCTGGTAGACTAGGAATAAATGGCACATTCCATGCCATCTTAAGTGGGTACTTGCTGTTTGCAACCAATAATTTCCACATCCCAATTGACAGGCTGTTCATTTACCATTCTCTTGCTGAATATTCATATATAAAACTTCACCCACGCTAAACATCCGAGATCTGAACTATAACATTGGCTAATAAAATATGGAAAACACTTTTCTAGGAAAGAGTGGAACTCATATTGGACCAATACTATGCTGACCTTCAGGGTATACAGTTACAAGTGTCAATGCTCTCTAATAGAAGGAGAAGGGCTTACAAGTATTCGGACAATGATTAAGACTATAATATACACATACACTTGACAAATAACCCATTACCCCATTAATATGCCTTTTTACGCCTTTAATTTATTCCTCCACAGAAGAACATAAATCCGATTTTTAGTCATTATTATGTACAATAAAAAATAGTTTCTGTATCTTAACAAATTGTAGCTTAAAGTAGGTTGAAAGTAAAGCAGAATGTGCCTTAAGGCACATTCTGCTTTACTTTTAACCTGCTTTAAGTGGTCATTTGTCTTCAAAACTAGAAACTGGCTATAGGGTAATGGGTTAAACAGGGCGGGTGATTGGAGAGTGGTAAGTTTTCCCAACATTTTCTCTTTTATAAATTCATCAAACACTATGGTGTCAATATTCACTAGAATTCTTTGACAGCTAAGTAATGTTTCATCTACAACACTTGTCTGCTATTTTCCTAAAATAGTAGGGTCAGAGTGTCAAACAGTTTGGATCAAGATGCATGAAATGCTGAGCTACTATCTCATCTGGATCCAATCTGTATGAAATGGTAATCACAGTTTTGCCATTTGTGAGCAAATAGACGATTCTATTGAGTAGTCCCAACATAAGTTCATTTGACATTAGGCATTACAGTGCTCCCTCCCTACAATGGCCCTCCGAACAACAATCCCCTCCTAGCAATAAAACTTGCCATTGTTCCCCAAACACTTTGTCTGTTGCAATATCCTCTGCTAAAAATTGCTGTCTGCTGTTTTTCTCAAAGTTATATTTTGGACATTTTGACAGAAAAAACATAATGACGAGTTGCAAACAGCTTGAATCAAGATCAGACACTGCATTATGCTCTCAAATATGCAGCGTCTGATCTGGATTCAAGCTGCTTGCAAATGTAAGCCATTTAGCCGTGCTCAGCTCTCTAAGCATATTGATTTTCCCTCCCTATAACAACTCCCTCCAAACAACACACACCATCTTTGTTTCCATTGGTTGTTGTAGAGGGGGACACTGTACAAAGATTCTATTCTATGCGCCATTCTCTCATCTGGGAGCTATGTTAACCCCTTTACTCAATAGATACTCATTTTTACACATTTAATCAATTCCTCCACTTAAGAAAATAGTTTCATTTTATACAGTAATAAAATAGTTCCTATATCCTAGCATAGGGTAACTTAAAGCAGACTGAACGTGAAACAGAATGTGCCTTAATGGTGCACTCTGCTGTACTTTCAAGCTGCTTTCAGTGGTCACCTGTCTTCAAAATTAGAAATATGACAAAGGGTTCAAGTTTCCATAACTATTTCCGTTTTGGTTTGGGCAGGGATTTATTGTCTGGTGGTCTCACATCACTATTTTCGCTTGTGTTGATGTCCTCAGGGAGGTTTATCATGAGGTGGTCTCACATCACTATTTCCACTTGTGTTGATGTCAGGGAGGTTTATCATGAGGTGGTCTCACAGCACTATTTCCGTTTGGGTTGAGGTGGGGGTGGTTTATTATAAGGAGGTCTTACAGATCTAGTCATTGGTAGAAATTGTCCTCCGCTATAGCGAGTGTCATCATGATCTTGTGTTATCATTAGAGATATTCTTGTTGGAATGGTTTCTGAAAAGTTGAGAAAAGAATAGCTGAACCAGTGAAACATGATAGAAGATGTATAGTTGGCATATATACTACTAGTTACCCTTTGAATGCTAACAAGTAAATCCTGATTTACAAACAGTTTGGATTGAGATCAGTAGTAGACAAAATTGGCATCTCATCAGGATCCCAATTTGCTTCACATTTTGATTTTGAAAACATATATACATGTTTTTTTTTTTTTTTTAATAGTTGCATAAAAAATTTGACTGAATTAAAACCCAAATTATTTTAATTGCATAAAAACAACAACAGATATGGTTGCCTAAACAGGAGCTTTCTGCTTTACGTTTATCTTGCTTTAAACAACCACCTGCATTAAAGACTGTTGGATATAAGTGATTTTCACAAAGTCCTATTTTTATGGAGGAATGGTTGAGAGATGGTCAAAACAAACAAGGACATGTGCCAGCAGCAGCAGTTATGAATATCTAATATCAGAGCTCCAGGTAAAGGAGGTATTACAAAAACTAAAATCATTATTTCTGCATTAAACCCTATGGTGTTACTACTCACTAGAATCGTCTCTTTGAGACGATTCTAATGAGTAGTAACACCATAGGATTTGGTGCTGAAATGAGTGAGAAAATGTTGAATTTGTTCAGTTTACCCACCCTTATCTGGGTGTCTATACATGTAGAATGGTGCCTGCTGACATGACAAAGACACTGGACAGAGTGACCACTATGTGTGGCCCTGCTATATTACAGTGATACTTTACCAGAGAGAAACAATCTGTAAACATGAGTACATGTATAATACAATCAAACCTAGTGTGTCCACAGGTCACTCACAATAGGACAACTTGTTTAACCCATTACCCCATAGCCTGTTTCTAATTTTGAAGACAGGTGACCTCTCAAAGAAGGTTGAAAGGAAAGCAGAATGTGGCTTGAGGCACATTCTGCTTTACTTTCAGCCTGCTTTAAGCTACCATTTGCTAGGATATAGGAAATATTTCTTATCATTTCATGATTGTGTAAAAATTAAAAAGGAACTATTTCTTAAGTGGAGGAAAATAATAAAGGCATATTTATGGAATAATGGGTTAAATTTGAAATATATACATGTATTTTAAAAGAAAAAACTTGTTCAGCATGAAAAAGACTAAAAATTGCAAACATAACTCTTTCAACACTAAGTAACTCTTGTGGGTTATTAAGTTTCCTTGTGGGTAATTTTAGCTATCAAAACATGAACCAGTCTACTTGGAATTCTGAGGTCTAATACATACTGGTCTAAAAATTAGAAAATAGTGTAGACCCTTAGATCAGAAAGTTCCAATAGGAGCCCTCTGATCTGGATCTACACTGTTTGCAAATGTAATGAATACATTTTAAACAAGAGTTTTCTTCTGTGGAATCTTGTCTTAAATTTGTCTGTAGTTGATTTGTTTTTCAAAGATGGTTGTACTGGCGGAGTTAAGAATCAATCCCAAGTCTCGTTTTACTGCTTATATTCTATAGTCATTCACAAGGCCAATTATAGCAATCTTCGTACTTGTTAAACTACACTAGGGTAGCAATAGGGAGACATCTTGATATGCTTCATCTAAAACCATAAAACAACTAGCCAGCTCTAACAATTCTCTACAGAAAGAATACCTAGATTAACATTTAGACAATACTTTTATTCATATCTTCTCCTGCTATTAGCGTGTATGGAAACCGTTTGAAAACAGTGTAGACCAAAATCAGACAGTTCCTGAAGCAAATATTTGTTGAAGGTCTTCACTGTATTTCTAGTATGATCTATCTGACATGAGCCTGCACTCTTTCCGGGGGAAACTGGTTCCTTATTCATTAAGCCAATCTAAACATTCAATTATAGATGGGAGTTTTATATTTGACTATTCAGCAGGAGAAGGGTTGAAATTTTTTTCCATTACAGCCTAGTATTTTAGTATTCATATGCACACTTATTCTCATATAAATCAAGTCCTGATTGAGTTTGAGTTTGTTTATCACTATTTTTTATAAGAATACAAATACAAATGTTAGTGAACATCAAAATCAAAACACTGCCAAAGAAAGCAGTTATCTGTGTAGTACTTCAAATAAAATCAGACACGTTTATGTCTAGTGCTCTATCTCTGTAAGGTTCTGGGCAAACAGTGCAGATCCTGATGAGATAATGTAGAACATGACTTAGCATCAGTGTCTTCAGTCTTTGCTAGCTTTCGGATGAATCGTAAAAATAAGGCATACTCTATATTATAACAGCTCTATTATTGATCATGCACAATTATTCAACAGAAATCCATGCAAAATTGGGTTAAATTTAACCCATTAATGTTCTCCTAAACTTTACAAACAGTCTGTATTACAATAATTTACACTGATTCAAATGAGGAACAAAACTGTTGGTCACTTGAATTATAAGCTGTCAAGTCAATATCAGTATTAAAGCAACCAACAATCTGTGCAAACAATAGTTTAACAGCGTTTACAGTATATGACTAATTTCTGAGGTTTTGTAAGATAAAAGCTAACAAGACTACTATCAACTGTCTCTAAAGCACACAGTCAGAGCGGGAACATCAGTCTCACTAAAACAGTCTGGGAAATTAGACTGTCTATCTTGGTTGTCCTTGGGTACACTTCTTGTCCGAAACAAAACTAATTGTCTGAATGTTTAGTCATTCTGTTATAGAATTTTGAAAATTAGTTAATCACAAAACCTAAAGTTAATGCAGCATTTTCTGTGGATAAAACAGGTGGCTATTTAAGCAGGCTTATTCAGAAAGTAAAACAGAAAGATCCTTTGGATGCTTTCTCTTTTACTTTAAGCCTGTTTTAAGCAACCATCTGTTCGGATGTAGGAAAAGTTTGAAATACATGTACATGTACTTAAATTGGTTGTCCAAATTAAATTTTAGTTACCTAGGACAACCAGACAGCTGTTAATTTGGCAGACAGCTAAAAGCAGCATTTAGTTAGAAACATACAAGGCATGGCATGGGCAATTTTTCAGTTATACAAGCTAACACAGTAACCCAACAATCTACCCGTATGTCAATTTTAGACAAGTTTGGCAGACTCCTAATTCAATCTACATTTATGGTTAAACTTGTTTTGATCAATCATTTAAAAGAATACCAATTGCTAGTTATTTCAACAGATGGCTGCTCCTTATACATGTAGAGATTTTGCACTTTATTGTAGGTTATAAATAAGCATAAAAAAGGAGCATGGATTTTATTGCAGTATATTGCTGCCACCTGTCTAAAGAAATCTTCAAGCTTTATCCACTTCAACAATCAAACCTGCTCTGGAGATATTTGCAACAATATAAATCAAGATCAGGGGACCGTCTTATTGAACATCGTACGACAAATATTGACGTAAGTTAAGATTTTAAGATTTTAAGTTATTATTTATTTCTCCATCTACTCCTGTCTTGTGACAGCTCTTTGGAATTGACTTGAAAAGGCGATTCCAAAAAGTCACAGGATTAGATGGCGAAATCAGAAATAAGGTGTGTCTAAAGTTTTTGTTGTACAATGTTATCGTAAACAGATCCCAGATCAGGTCCGATGTTAAGGAAGCCAGATCAAACCTCAAATTTCAGCAGACAATAGTTACTGTCAGTATTGAAAGAGTTCAACATTGAGTAACTGTCATCTGTTATGAATGTCTTCTAAACATTTACAATGGTTTGGTCTACTATATGGAAACAGGGTCCCAATCAGTTTAGATCCAGATCAGGCCCCAGGTTAACTCTTTGACTGTGCCAAAGGGCAAATTTACAAACAGTATGGCGTGACACAGTGTCTGATCAGAATCCAAACTGTTTGACACTCGTATCAGTCATACTACATTGAATTTGAAACAATCTTGCAAACAACAAAATTAAAGCAGACGACAATGAAACGATGAAGGGGTGAAAATCTCACCATTTATTTGGCAGTGAAAGAGTTAACAAGGGGCCTGATCTGGGTCCAAACTATTTGCAAAGGTCTCCAGAATAGATCTGTCGTGACATGGCTTCCAAAAACAAGTTTAACTGTATCTAAGGTCAGGAAGGCTAGCACTGATATTATTTAAAGTTGAAGTATCAAGTTCCATTCTACAAAGCATCTGTCTATAGTTTCCTTACTTCATTGAGCTGCCTTGTCTGTATTAAAGAACACTTTACAAATATATTGTTACATGGAGTTGAAGAATTACCTGAATATAACTTATCTAAGCAAGACTCCTAAACTATACGGTCGAGTACAAAGAAAAACATTGACATTTTGCACTCTAACATAATCTATAAAAAATTTTTTTATCTAATCTGATAATGTGACAAAATTTGCATGTCATGTTGCTTATGTTACCAATTGAAAACTGGCAATTTGATTAAACTGAATTTTTTAAATTGTGACAAATCAATCGTGGTCCCTTTTTAAAAGAAAATCAAGACATCATTTACATATTTTGTTTGAATTCATGTCAATTGATATTTTGATCCATTATTAAGCATTATTTTCGTCACTTTATTGTTAAATTTTCGATGACTCTTTTATCAGGACATGGTAGAACCATTAACTATTTCAACACTTAGTAACTTTTGTGGGTTATTAGGTTCCCTTGTGGATCATTTTAGTAACCAAAACTTGAAACTGTCTACTTGGAATGCTGGGTAGTAGGGTATATTAATTACTGGTCTAAAATAGCAAACAATGTTGACCCAGATCAGAGGGTTCCTACAGGAAACCCTCTGATTTGGGTCTACACTGTTTGCAGATGTAAGGAGTATATTTTAAACAAGTCAGAGTGAAAAGGTTTTTTCTATGTGGAAAAATTAAATTCAGCAAAAGGTGTTACTAAGAAAAATTTAAAGGACTTGCACAAATTTGACTGAATTTCTTATTTGACTGGCAAATGATGGTATTATTGAGCATATCAGACTTAAAGTCTAATTAAATCACATCAAAATAAGCATAGTAGCTCTCATGCTGTAACTCTCAGCCATAGAAGCCACACAACCCCAGTCTTCACGCGGGACTCACACGCCTCCACCAGGACTTTTGCTTGCAATGCCCGCAGTTGGACGACCGGTCCCCAAGGGTCGTGAACTACCTAATAACGGGTTTATTTGTATTGATGCTGTTGATGCTACAGTTGCTGTTGTCGTGGTTACAGTTCGTGGAGGCGGTGACGGTGAGGAGGCATGTACAGGACTGTGGGACGTGCTGCGAGTGCAGTTTGCACCTTCCACTTTCAGCATGTTCACAATTGGATAATGACGTTTAGGAAAGTTTGGACGGAAGTAACAGCGCTTACCTATAACCTGCCTGCTATTACTTTTGGCTGATCTAACCCGGGCTGCATTCTATAAAAGAAGATATAAGGTAAATAGTAGGTCAGAAATGAACAGTAAACGTCAATCTTGTATTAAACTACCACTAAATGAATTAGAATGGAGATCTATAAAAACATGTGTGTAATGCAGGATAAAAACAGGGCAGAGGCTGCTAAAGGAGCTTTCTGCATTATCTGTACCCTGTATTAAGCATCCACCTGTATTTATAACGTAACATGATTGAGTTGGATTTTACGGCACAAAGACACATAAAATGGTCATAAGAGGTCGTTTAAAAGAAGACAAACTCCCAAGTTAAAACCTCAACATGTTAGTAGGTTTATGTTGGTCAGTTTTGGTTACAAATTATTGTGTAATCATTTATCACTACATCATCATCATGCATTCATTGTCTTGCATCTTAACTGACATAAAGTCAAACCTTGAAAATTAAAACTTGCTTAAGTCATTTCTACTCATATTTCAAATTGACAACATGACTAAGCCATGTTGAAGTATATATATGTTTGACTTTAGCTAGCTCCAGTTATCGAAGTTCAACTTAAGAAATTGAGACAAGTATTGAGTAACCGAGATTCAACTGTATTATAGGAAAGGTTTAAAAGAAACTGCATTTCCTAAATTCCTAGAGGTAAGCAGAAACCAACATTTTACAGATTTCATTTTCATTCCTAAGATCTACTTCAACCTAAAAGCAGAGCTCCAGATAAGGGGAGTATTTCAAAAACTAAAATCTTTATTTCTGCATTAAACCCTATGGTGTCACTACCATAGTAACATCATAGGATTTGGTGCTGAAATGAGTGAGAAAATGTTTGATTTGTTCAGTTTACTCCCTCTTATCTGGAGCCCTGTAAAAGACATTGAGAATAATATGGATGTATGAGATATTAGGACAAACAAGCAGGATATTCAAAGGCATGCTTGGGTCAGAGTCACAATGGTTTCAAACCATGCAATGAGTATTACACACAACCTTATTATATACATTACTGCTGAGCCTTGATAATCTGAACTCCCTTCAGTCAGACATACACATACAGTAGAACCCCTTTTTACGACCACTAAAACGAAGGCTAATTGATTGTATAAAAGACAGGTGACAGCTTAAAGCAATGTGACAGTAAAACAGAAAGCTCCTGAAGGAGCTTTCTGTTTTACTGTCACCTTGCTTTAGGCATGGGCACCTGTCGTAAACACCTAATAATTAACACAATTAAGTAGTGGTAATAGAGAGGTTTTTACTGTATCTCAAAATTAAAACATGGCTTTGGCACATTTTAACTTTGAAACAACTTTAGAAAGCTTGAGTTATGGAAACTCAACTGTAGCAACACAAGAAAGTTTGATTGAGGATCAATTATAGTTTGACAAACATTCTTCTTATTCAGCTACAAATAAGCTAGTTAAATATATCAGAAATGTGCTGCAGGTTGAAACTGTGATAAGATGTGCCTACGTTTTCAGAAAAACCGACATGGTATTTTGTGAATGAATATAGAAGTGATGCAATGAATGGCACTAATATGTTTAATTGTTGTCTACATGTAAGCTCATTGTACTATAATTGCTATTTTCTGGGAATGAAAATGAGAATGGGGAATAAGATAGTAAAGTCGAAGTCTTCCTCACAGCTGCACAGATTAAGTTTGATAAATAATCAATTGGAAATAAAGACATAGTTTTCATGTGATGACTAACAAGGAAAATAAAAAAATAAAGTCAAATTCTGTATATAATCAACAAAGAAAAGTCCTTTGAAAAGAATAAAAAGTAATAAGGATGAATAAAACAAGTATGCAGTTAAACTGACCAACTGCCATAACAGTGAATAGTGTTTGAGAGTACTGATCCTCGGACATTCTGTCTGTGAAATTAGCTGGTTATTTTGGTTGTCTTTGGGACACCTACTTCTTTTAAAACTGGTTGTCAAAAGCCAAAAATGATTGTCCGAACATTTAGAGTCATCCTATCAAGTTTCATTTATCACAGTATTTAGTCAGAGCAGCATCTCAGTGTTTAAAGCAGGTGGTTACTTAGAGCAGGCTAAAGAAAAATACTTTACTTTTAACCTGCTTTAACCCTTTACTCCAAAGATACTCATTTTTAGGCATTTTCTCCACTGAAGAAAATGGTTCCAATGTATATAGTCATGAATATGTATCATAAAAATATATTCTATATACTAGCAGATGGTAGCTTAAAGCAGACTGAAAGTAAAAAGAATGCACCTTAAGGGGCATTCTACTTTACTTTCAACCTGCTTTAAGTGGCACCTGTCTTTAAACTAGAAACAGGCTATGGAGTAAAGGGTTAAGCAATCACCTATCAGGAGGAAGGAATTTTTTCCTATTTAGTGGTAGAATGACTGGTTGTCCGTCAGACAACCATACTGGCCTTAAAATGATTATCCAAAGGAATATTTAGTTATCTAAGTCTAGGGACAACCGGACAAGTGCTATTTTCACAGACTACCATACTCACCTCCGACCTGTCTGTTGCCTTCTCACCAGAGCCACTCTTCTGTTCAGCTGAGCTTTCTTCCCTGCTACTACTACTGCTAGCACTGCGGGGTACCGTCATGCCATTTAGTAATTTCTTCTTGGGGACATGGGTCTTTGGATTGATCATGGGTACAGGGCTACTCTGTGTGTAGTATGGGATATCACTGCTATAGTCAGTCTTCCCATTATAGCCAGTATCCCCCCTACCATTCTTCTCCTTGCCTGTGACAACAATGTCTGTATTGGGAGCCTGTATCTTGGCTCCACGGAAGCCCTCCTGTTTGTTACCCTGACTGTACTGGTATGTTTCTGGTATATGGTAGGCATCTACTAGTCTACTGCTCGATGCTATAGGTGCTAAGGCATTTCCATTGGTATTTGTTGGTGTACGTGTGATTTTAGTTGTAATATCTTTTTTCTGCTTTCCATTAGGACTGGTGATTTCTGGAGGTTTTTCAGGTTTAGTTATTTTGTTAGTGTTTCCTTCAGCTATTTTTGTGAGTTTATCTATAGGCACTTCCTGGAACCTGTCATCACTTTTATCTTTATCTTCAGTTTTATGTTTAGCAGTATCACTAGAGTTTCTGTCCAATTTTTTTGCGGAAGAGACGGAAGGTTTCGATTTTTTGTTCACAGACTGGTTACTATGACTACCGACAACTTGAGCACTATGTCGTTCAGTGACCATGTCATCATACTGTAAAGAATGGTTTTCTTTGACATTATTCTACATTCAACCCCTTTAAAAACTGAAAACTAGTAAATGTCTACTCAAATTGGCGTCTGCTTTAATGCTTAAAATGCTAAATTTTTCAAATGGACTATTATGTCCGATCCAAAATCTGCCTATGCATTCAAAAGGCTAATGAAATCTTATAATACTAATGCCCCAGAGAGACACTACCTCTGGCGATAGAATACAGTATAACCTGAAATAAGTTTTCAATAAATAAAGAATATCTATAGACCAAGGACTGCTTAATTATGCAGGACAAAAGTAAAGAGGAAAGCTCATATAGGAACTTTGTGCTTTACTTTAGTTCTGTATGACGCTACCACCAAAACTCTGGATAAGGTGTGTATTTCAGAACTAAAATCCTTATGCCTCCTCTTAACTCATTGCGCCCTAGTGACGCATATATGTGTCCTTTACCAAATGTATACCTGTGACGAGTACAATTGCCCTATGCAAACAGTGAAGTCCCTGATCAGAGGGCTCCTGCAGGAGCCCTCTGATCAGGGCCTTCACTGTTGGTAATTTTGAAATTTAATACAAAAACAACCCTAAATTGTCTTAAATGGACCAGCCTTTATTGCAAACTGGAATTGTCCATTGGAAGTTTCAGGGGATAATGATTTAACCCTATAATGTGACTACTCATTAGAATCAACGCTTTGCAACAATTCTAAAACTAGTCACAACATAGGGTTTGTTGAAAATAGAAAGGAGGAAAGGTTTACAAAATCCTATTTAGGGCCCTGCTACCATCTGTACGAGAGAATAACAATTCACATGCTTTTGAGTGGCCATTTACCATAGGTTATACTGTACTCTAATGAGAGGTCACACAAGGTGACAGGTAACCAAGGTCTGCACTGTCTGCCTTGATATTTAGTCAACAGTTGTAGTAAGCAACCATTCTTTTAAGATGAATAGAAATCTCTAAAGCAGGTGACTGCTTTAATCCTTCTGCTGAGTAGTCATAAATAAAGATGATTTACTATACTATATAATTTGTATGGTACAGTAAAACCTCTCTATTACGACCACTAAATTGTGGGATTTAGTGGATATAAAAGACAGGTGACTGCTTAAAGCAAGGTGACCGTAAAACAGAAAGCTCCTGTAGGAGCTTTCTGTTTTACTGTCACCTTGCTTTAAACTGTCACATGCCTTTTATATAGTCTTTTATATAGTCTTCGTTTTAGTGGTCGTAATAGAGAGGTTTTACTGTATATCTATCATTTAAACTATTAAATTGACTAAAACATAAAGAGTTTCTTCACAAAGAAGGAGTGTTGTCTCACAACAGACAAATCCTGTAAGAAAACAGTGTAGACCCAGATCAGACAGCTGCTGTATGAACTGACTGATCTGGGTCTACACTGTTTTCAGAAAGTATCAATATATACTAATAGCAGAAGAAGGGTTACTATGGGATACCATGGTGTGGACAGGTCATTCTTTTAATGGTTGCTTAATACAAGTTGTTACTGCAAACTGCTGTGAAAAGAAAGAAGCATTTATACTATGTATACACTCTGTTTTCCTGGTTAAGCACATGTTAATTTCTGTTGATTAGTAAAAACATGCTATTGTTTATAGCAAACAATCACAGTACTTCAATCTTCCCTGAAACTTTAAATGGACACTTTCAGTTTCCAATTAAGTCCATTTTTGACTGTGTAGAGTTGTTTTCTCCCATATGTTACTAAATGACAAACAGTGCATATCCCTCTGATGAGGGTCTACACTGTTTGCATAGGACATGCATACTCTTCATAGATACATTGTTTGTTAATAAAGAGTATAGTCCTTCCTAGGGTTGAATGCATTAAAACTTATCTTTGAGCACTTTTCCTTCAAAAATATAGTCTTCTTTAAACTGTGATTATCAACAAGTTGCAAATTTAGTTTTGATGTCAATTCAAGAGAAGAACCATTTACTATGGGTGTCAGATTCACTTTAGGTCAAACAATCTTAATCTAAATTGTTTGCCAATTTCATTCAAGTAAATTATGATAAGATTAAAGCTTTCACTCAATTCTACAAGGCATTGTGTCAAAAGGATATATAATTATATATTGTATATGTGTTGCCACACAAAATAAACAGCAAAAAGCAGTGATAGAAGGGAAAAAGTCTTTATCTTGATGAGAACAAAATTAAATAATTTTAATTTATAATTTATTTACTTTTCCTTGTGCACAAATAGGCACCATATAGGTGGATATCTAAAAGGTTTTCATAAATGTACTTCTATTTTAAGTCACATGTATTATACAGTGCATTAAACTCTTCTCTCGCTTAACCCTTAGCCCGCCAAATAAATTGTCGTCTGCTATATTTCTCGTCTGCTTCAAATTACAAAGTGCTTCAAAGTTGCTCAAAATTGCTGAAAATGTTGTCCGAGTGTCAAACAGCTTGGATCCGGATGAGACGCCGAGTTACTCGGCGTCTCATCCGGATCCAAGCTGTTTGCATATGGAGCTATAGTCGTGAGTGGCAGGCTAAGGGTTAATATATGGTACATTTATAAAACTCCACCCATTATGAGTATCTGAATTATAACAGTAAATTTCCCAGGAAAGAATGTAGACTCATGCCGGACAGATCCTATAAGGAGACAGTGTAGACCCTGATCAAACAACTCCTGCTGGATCTGTTGGATCTGAGTCTATACTGTTTTCACAAAGTCAAAATATGCATAGAGTAGGAGAAGGGTTGAAATTCAAACAATAATCTTGATAAAAAAAAATATCCAGAACTTTTCCCTTGATAAATGTTCTTTGGAAGGGATATAACAATTATTAAGTTACAAATAGGAGAATCATGGCAGGTAACAAGCAGGGCAAAATTATATTCTAGAAAACAGGCGACTGTGGTGGTTTTGTATACGAGGTCAATTTTTATGAAGAAAACCTAGCTGTTAACAGCCCCCCCCATTCAATAAACCTTTTCCTCCCTGAAACCTCAAATGGACAATTCTAGTTCTCAATTTAGTCTAGTCCATTTTGGATTTTTAGGATTGATTTTTACAATATATGTCAAAATGACAAACAGTGTAGACCCTGAGCAGAGGGCTCATTAATGAGCCCTCTGCTCAGGGTCTACACTGTTTGCATAGGAAAAATGTACTCCTCACATGTACGCTGTTTGCAAATGATGCATATATGTGTGACTAGGGTTCAAAGAGTTAAGGAGAAAGATGATCTCTGATGGTAGATTAATGCTTATTGCAGTACAAAAGTAAGGAGCTTTCTGCATTACTTTTATCCTGCATTTTGCAGTAAGCTATATGATATAAAATAGTCATATTTATTCTATGAATGACTGTTTATTACAAGTTTATACTTCAGTACTACTCTTCCCTATATTGGTGATGAAGACCTGGCAATGGTTCACAGTACATACCTGTTTTTGTTTCTCGTCAATGTTGTGTTGGAGTGTGGCAGTGATCTCATCTATATCATGACCTGTCTGCTTCAACTCTTGTGTCAGCAGCTTCTTTATGTAGTTTCTGTCAAAACAGTAATTATTTGTTTAACCCTTTCCTTTAAGCTGATTAACTCATTACTCAATAAATATGCCTTTTTATACCTGTAATTATTTATAAGCTAAGAAAAGTAGTCCCAACCTAGAAAGCCCTGAATATAAAACACAGATAGTATGTCGAGTATCCTCTAATGGTAGTTTAAAGTAAGTTGAAAGTACAGCAGAAGGTGTTGCTATCAAGAAAAGGGTCAACAAACTTAACTAGTACAGAATACAGTATTTTATAATAGCCTCTGCAAGGAAGTATTGATAACATTGGCTTCATATCTACACTTCAGTCACATTTTGGCACTGATGAACATACTAACCAGAGTTAATCCACTAACCCATAAATACATATTTTAATGCCTTTGATTTATTCCTTCACTGAACAATATAGTTCCACATTTAACTGTGATGAATGTGTCCCATAACAAATGTTTTATTTTTCCTAGTAGATTGTAGCTTAAAGCAGGCTGAAAGTAAAACAGAATGTGCCTTAAGGCACATTCTGCTTTACTTTCAACCTGCTTTAAGTAATAACCCGTCTTCAAAACTAGAAACAGTTTATGGGGTAACGGGGTAAAATAATATGTGACTATTTAAAGCATCATACATCATCAAAAATTTCAAAACTACAGTAATGTTAAGCCTATCCCTTTTCTCCATTTATACCCCTTTTTACACCTTTATTTCTTCCTCCACTGGTCCACTTTATACCACCATGAATATGCACCATAAGAAACATTTTCTATATCCTAGCTGATGGGAGCTTAAAACAGGCTGAAAGTATAGAAAACTTAAGATGAATTCTGCTTTACTTTCAACCTGCTTTAAGTGCTCACCTGTCTTCAAAACTAGAGACAGGCTATGGGGTGGTAAAGGGGTATACTCACCCAGCAGTAGGACTAAGGTTTGAGTTGGCAGCTGACGAGGCTAGTGACTGGCGTAGGTCTTTGATGCTCTGTATTGCACTGTTAATCTCTTCACCCCCACCCTTGGCAGACTTGACCCTAGGGGGGCGGTGATTGTGGGGGTCATGCACATAGTCTGGTCCCTCTTTCTTCTGTTCTTCCTCCTCGTCCTCTGAATCATGCATACCTGGTGAACACATTTTAACACACATTATTCTATTCTATAGTCAACTTTGAATTTCCCCATTTCCCCATAAATACGCCCTTTTACACCTCGAAAATTTTCTTCTACAGAAGATTTTCTTTTTAACTTATAGTCATGAGTATGTACCATAAGAAATATTTTCTATAGCCATGCAGATGATAGCTTAAAGCAGGTTGAAAGTAAAGCAGAATGTGCCTAAGGCACATTCTGCTTTACTTTCAACCTGCTTTAAGGCGTCATCTATGATTATCAAATATTAGAAATAGGCTATGGGGTAATGGGTTAAGCAAACTATTCAACATAAGACCATTGAACAATCTTAATATAGGCAGTTGCATGATGCAGGGTAAAACAAATAATGCAGAAAGCTTCCTATATTATTGTGTCCTGCATTTAGCATTCACTTATCTTCAGTGATCCCTGTACTTATAAATTAGTGGTTGCTTAATACAATATTGACAATTTAGTAAATTTGAGTGCACAGAACTGTTGGTAGTACAGAATTCTTTGTTTCTTTGTTACACAACATCATGCACTGCAAATGGATGAAAAACTATAGTAAAAAGCCATTGTCTGAAAATTATTAATGATAGGAGCCATGCAGTCACTTATATAGAGAAACTCTAGCATATAATATTGTCTAGCCTATATTTACATGCATCATAACTGTGTGTGGATATACAGATACATGATGAGCACACAGATACAAAATTATAAATAAAATAGTAAAACAAGAGCACCGCAGTGCGGCAAAATACGCCCGTCATGGCCAGCGGCTGTCAAAGTCGTCCGGACTCAGGCCGACTGGAAAAAGTCGCCCGGAGTGTAGGCCCGACTATTGATCTCAAAAAGACTATGCTGTAGTATTGTGATAGCTCAAGTACTATCCCGATAGTATTGCGATAGTCAAGAAACTATTGCAATACTATCACGATAGTTTTTCTACCAAATGTTTTCTCATAAACAAATGCTCTTTGGGCGTATTTACATACTTTGGATATATCACGGAATTTTGACAATAAAGGGGGCATAACTCTGCTAAAAATAGTTGCCAACATCTGAAATTTAACAGGAACCAAAATATTCACAGGTGCCTTCCCTGTATGATGAGAAAGCTAAATATGAAATTTGGTTACAATAGACAAAATGTAAGTAAAATTATTATCAGGAAACAATATATTGTTAAAAAAATTGTGTGAAGGGGCATAACTCTGAAATTACGGAGTCGAACCAAAAACCCGTAATATATATTAAGTCACTTCATTCATTGTATCACCGTATCAAATTTGAAATCAATTGAATAAAAGATAAAAAAGTTCTGTTTTTTTTTTTAAATGCCCATTTTTGACAATAAAGGGGCATAACTCTGCTAAAAATAGTCGCCAACGTCTGAAACGCGAACTCGTCTGAGCTATTGTGGTATGGAATATTTGTAGGAAGTTTAATCAAAATCGGTCAATAAATGAAGGTGAGAGAGCGCTAAGAAGAAAAGTTAACAGCATAAGTGTGGCTTATTTTAAATTTTGAGTATGTAAAGGGGCATAACTCATAGAAAAATAATTTAACAGGAACCAAAATTCTCAGGTGCCTTCCCTGCATGATGAGAAAGCTTAATATGAAATTTGGTTACAATAGACAAAAGGTAAGTAAAATTATGATCAGGAAACAATATATTGTTAAAAAAATTGTGTGAAGGGGCATAACTCTGAAAATACGGAGTCAAACCAAAAACCCGTAATAAATGTTAAGTAACTTCATTCAGTGTATCACCATATCAAATTTGAAATCAATTGAATAAAAAATAAAAAAGTTCTAGTTTTTTTTTAAAATGCCCATTTTTGACAATAAAGGGGCATAACTCTGCTAAAAATAGCCGCCAACGTCTGAAACGCGAACTCGTCCGAGCTTTTGTGGTATGGAATATTTGTAGGAAGTTTAATCAAAATCGGTAAATAAATGAAGGTGAGAGAGCGCTAACAAGAAAAGTTAACGGACGGACGGACGTACGGACAGCGCTGGGTATACCATAATACGACCGTCGATGACGGGCGTATAAAAACATAATGCAATTTCAAAAGGGAAGTCAATGATTATTTTAACTGCAAGTCAAGAGTCCTATACTCATTAAATTTGCCAGGGACTCATTTGTCAAGAAACTGTGACATATTATTTGGCCTTTATTTATTTTAAACCTGGACTCAGTGTTTTGTCCTGAAAACATGATTCTGATTTCTAAAGAAACATAACTATTTGAATGCTGATACTGAGTTGTCTTTAGCTTTATAAGTACTTTGGACCCTGATCAGGCACCAAATAACTTGTGTCTGATCAGAATCCAAAATGCTTGTCACAAAGATTGTACTTCTTCAAATAAAGCCAAAATCAGAATTAATGCAGATAAACTCAAAAGTAAATTATTATTAATTAAGTTCAAAAGGCTAAATACAAGCCTTTCTTAGCAAAAACTGATACTGTAGGGTAAAGGCAAGGTAAGCAGGCATACCTACATTCTACCAACCACTACAGACACTCTGTCTTCTAAATGGACTCTTCTATTTTCTAAATAACAACCAGTTTTCATTCACCCTTGAGGAGTTTATGCCAAGACTATTCTAATCTGGGTCATCACTGTGTGCAAACTTCAATGATGACATGTTTACACTTGTTTCCCACAGAGTAACGGTTATATGATAATTACTCTGTACAACTCTAGCTAATTGCAGTTGGAACCAATTAAGAGCATTGCTGATGAATGCATGTGCCCATTGTATGCTAAATGCCAAAAACTTGATACTGACAAAGTCACTGGAGCATGAAATTTGGGCTATATTCAGCATCTAACTCATGGCATCAGATGTAATAACTAACATGCATCAATGATCCATGTTTAGCTGGTCTAAACCCATAAAGTTTGCTAGCTCAAAATATAGACCTAAATGCAAAATAACTTGATAGACAAAGGCAGTATACTATGTCAGTCAAAATTTGATTGGCATCGTATATAAAAACTGAAAACCGTTGCAAGAGGAAGGACAGCAGGAATGCTTCCTTGTTACCTGTATGAACTATCTTAAATCTAATTGGAAATCAAAGGAATAGTATTAGGGGGTCAAGTGATTGAGAGTAGAAGACTGATACATCACTTAGCAGCTAAGGTTCCATCAGTTGTTCCCTCAATACTTGTCCCTACGTATATCTCTCATGTAAAACTGTTTTCAACATCTAATTCCCTTTAAGACTAAAACATGTACCATTTCTGTTCTTGCTAAGATCACAGCCTGAGTTGGATACCTACCCATGCGACTCTTACGCCCACTATGTTTATGACCTCGATGGTGATTCTGACTTTCACGTTTAGCTGCATCCTCTAGTACATCTAAGGAAATAAATCAGAAGCAAGCACTATCACTAAAAGCCTACCGAATTCCAAGCGTTGCAGCACATCTGCACTTTGTAGTTAGCAGCCATTCAATAAATGATCAAGTGTTTTCTCAATCACCTAAACTGGTTTAACCTTTCTCCTACTGAATATTCCTCTAATAGCAGGGAGAGATCATTCAAATGTATCCCTATTTGAAAGTTACTTTGAAAGATGGGGACATGTATGTAAGATTTCAGTGAGTTAGAGTTATCAGGATTACAAATCATGCATAATAAATTATGCACCATCACAATTGTTTTACTGTTTCCTTGCCAATGGTAGCTTAAAGTGGGTTTAAAGTAAAGCAGAATGTGCCATAAGGCACATTCTGCTTTACTTTCAACCTGCTTTAAGTGGACAACACCAGAAACACGTTATTGGGTAATGGGTTAAGTAATCACCATAATCTTTCGAGATCTACATTTCTTCTTCATTGACTGGCAGCAATGCCTGTATGAATGTGTCTGATAAAAATCTACAAATACAGCCAAAACCAAAATTAGACATTGCTTTAACCATGGGGAATGGATAGCCACTTTGATGACAGATTAATGCAAGACAAAAGTAATGCAGAAAGTACAAAGGAGCTTTCTGCTTTACTTGTTTTGCATTTAGCAGTTATCTTCCTACATTGAATGATTGCTTAACTATTGTCCCATTATATGGGTATGTGTACATTTTAGTGAAAACAGTGTAGACTCAGATCAAACAAATGTCTGTAGTCTGCACTCTTTTCTGAGGAAAGTTTTCCATATTTTACTAGGCAATGTAATAGTTCAAATGACAGATGTTCAGACTGGGCAGTTTTATAATATGAATATCCAGCAGTAGAAGGGTTAACCGTCATGAGGTACAGATAAACATGGTGAAAATATCATCAGTTTTAATAAAAAATACAGATAAATAAGGATGTTTTGAAATTTTCTAGGATTTACTTATGCGAAAAAAATCAGCAGTATATTAATCAGATACAGTAAAACCTCGCTATTACGACCACTAAAACGAAGGCTAATTGAGTGTATAATAGACAGGTGACAGCTTAAAGCAAGGTTACAGTGAAACAGAAAGCTCCTATAGGAGCTTTCTGTTTCACTGTAACCTTGCTTTAAGCGGTCACCTATCGTAAACACCCTAATAATTAACATAATTTAGTGGTCGTAATAGCGAGGTTTTACTGTATATGTAATAAAGTTATACTGAATCAAAACTATTGTTGCCACTGCATCTCAAATCACAGCAACATTTCAAAGCCATTGAAAACAGCAAATGCCCATGTAAAACAATATGGTGTTTATACAGTACAGCAAACTATGTATCAAGCCATCACTACTTGAAGAAACATGGAGATGTGTAAAGACAGGTAATTGGTTAATACAGAACAAAAGTAAAACAGACATTTCCTACAGGACTCGTACAGAACAGAAGTAAAGCAAGAGGAGCTTTCTGCTTTACTTCTGTTCTGCATGAGGCTGCTGCCTATGTAAAAGATTAATAAGTGATCTGTTTTTGAGTGGCCTCTTCACATGAGTGATAGCTAAACACAGATTTGATCTTAGATTATAAGAGTGGTTCATTCTATTTTGTGATACATTCTATGCTGAGTATATGCTGAGTATACAGTGACATGCACATTATGCATACACAATGAGAAAGATATATACTAAAATTCTACAAATCAAAATCTTGTCCGATGTACAGTTTAAACTCGGTACTTCGAACTCGCTTAAATCGATAGTACCAGTATTTCATTTATTATTTTTGATAAGGCGATCTCGCTTAAGTCGAACAAACCCGTATTTCAAAGTTGAAGCCACGTTTTATCTTTGAAATATGGGTATATTTGAACTAACGCAAGTTCGAAGTATCGAGTTTCGACTGTATATACAATATATATCAAAGACATTGTGAAAAGTTTGCCAGGTACAGTAGAACTCCTCAGTTATGGCCACTAAAAAGAAGTCTATTTGATGGTTTTTAAGACAGGTGACAGTTTAAAGTGAAGCAGAAAGCTCCACTTTAATCTTGCTTTAAACAGTCACCTGCCATATACAGAAAAGGTAATCCTAAGTTGTGGCTGTAATAGAGGGGTTCACCTATATCATATATCATATTACAGAAACCATGTGACAGGAGCAAAAAGGTCACTCAAACAGACTGTGAATTTAAGCATTTTCCTAACACTGTGATCCAATATATAGGTGTCTAACTTAAAATAAATGCAAAGGGAAGCTTTGGTGACATCTTTTAATGAGTGACTTGTTTTTTTTCTTCTGTGAAAGAAAGATCTCTGAGTAATATCTGACATATGATAAAAATATCTACATCTATTTCTACAGATACAGATTTTACAATTGATTGAAAATATAGCACAATAAAAATCCCAGTACCTATGATGCTATGACTACTTCCATTTCCTGAATAATGACCTGTCTGTATAGACTTTTCTAAAATAGTTATAATAATGACAAACAGAGCAGATCCTGATCAAAGGGCTCTTTCAGGAGTCCTCTGATCTGGGCCTACACAGTTTGCAACTGATGAATACTAATTTCCCACACAGTAAGCATTGCTTAAAGTAGGCGATAGTAAAGCAAAAAACCTCCATCAGCATTCTTTTTTGTTTGTTTTACTTTCCTCCAGATTTAAGCATTGTCTGCTTTAAGCACACCTCATAATATTGCAGTGAATCTTGATTTTTTTATTCCTAAATCTGTAAAGCTGGAGCAAATATGAGTTAGTAGCATTTTGCATTTACATATTTTTTAAGACAAAGCCGGAGTGTATCCACTGACTCCCAGTGCTCTAACCCTTTCTATGCCAACTTTTTCAAATGGACTATTTGTACTATTTGAAAATGACCAATTCATGTTGATGTTAAGGGCCAATTTTAGAAAATATATCAGAAAACTGAAAGCAAAGCAAACAGTGCATACCCTGATCAGAAGACCCCCTGTAAGAAGCCCTCTGCATGAACAGTCTACACAGTTTGCAAAATAATATATCCTGGTTAACAGCATAGAAAAGGTTAGTTCCAAAAGCCTTATTTCAAAGACAAAAGGTAAGCAGCATTTCACCTTATATGCTTTACAGTGCCAGGTTACACCTTAAAGGCAGTTGCAAAACATTTTGGATCAAGGTCAGTTCTGAGAAATTTCACATCTGTTCAGGATCCGAAATGTTCAAACTTCATCTACATGTAATATTTTTTTTGCGGATGGCAGGATAATGGTTCTGTCATCTTATTTATTAACCTATTACCCCATAAATACGCCTTTTAACACCTTAATTTATTCCTCCAATGAAGAAAAAAGTTAAACTTTATACAGTCATTAAAGTGTAATCTAAGAAATAGTTTCTATATCCTAGAAGATTTTAGCTTAAAGAAGGCTGAAAGTAAAGCAGAATGTGCCTTAAGGCACATTCTGCTTTACTTTCATCCTGCTTCAAGTGGTCACCTATCTTTAATACCTTATTCAAGCTATGGAGTAATGGGTTAACATTTCCATCTGTTTTTAAGTGTTTCACAGACAAAAGTTCGTATGATTGAGACATAAAAGGGTTGCGAAAAATTGCCAATGAGCAGCTGTAGTTGACATTTCACCCTATTACTACAATCATTGCTCAACCAGAAGCATTAAACTCTGCAACAGTGTCACAAGTGAGCCAACCAATATTATACGGTAAAACCCTGCAATTAACAGTCCCCCACTGAATATTCATATATAAAACTCCACCTCATTAGGCACATCTATCATCTTCTGTTGAATATTCATATAATTATAAAACCCCGCCCACTACTAACATCTATCATCTGAGCTATAATATTGGATAATAGGATAATGAAAACTTTCTTCAAGGTAAACTTGCAAACTTAAGTTTCAAAGAAGAATGAAACTTAAGATAAAGCTCATGAAGGAGTTTTTTGCTTCTACTTCATCCTTCTTAACCCTTTCACCCATAGAAACGCCTTTTAGTGCATGTTTATTCCTCCGCTGAAGAAAACAATTCTAATTTATACAGTCAGGAACATGTAAAATAAGGAATAATTCCATTATTCTAGCAGGTGGTAGCTTAAAGCAGGCTGAAAGTAAAGCAGAATGTACCTGCTTTAAGTAGTCACCTATTTTCAAAACTAGAAACAGAAAAGTGTCACCTGGCTTAGAACCCCGATATATATATTCTTGAAGTGGTTATAACTGCATGGTTTTACTGTATGGCATACAATCTTATCTGTAAATAAACTAAGGACTCCAATCCAAAGAAAATTCCAATGTAAAATAAAAGGCTAGTCCCTACACCCATTACATTGATGTAAAGAGAAATCAAACAGTCTCAAAAAGGCTAAGTCCATAAAAACCTAACAAAATGACGAACATTCAAAATATAGATATGGTTCTATACATTGTAAACCCAGGTATCCACGCTTAAACCCTTTCCACCATGGAACACCACACATATCCAACTGATATTGCATATCAAGTACTTCCATGTAAAAGGGTGCTTAATATCCTTTCTTAATTTTTTTCGATACAGACTATTCTTTTTTAAAAAAGTGATCAGTTTAAGCTGATTTCAGATTGCAAACACTGTAGAATATCAATACAGAGTAGAGGTATTCTACAGTGTTGGTTATGGCATCATAAGGTGTGTGTAGTGGAAAGGGTTAAGTTATTACTGGTTTGTATGATGTATTTTACCATATTACTAAACAGCTGCAAAATTCTCGAGTGCACTTCACACCACCAGGGTCCAAGGTTATAAAGCCTTTGAGCTGAGTTTGAGTGTTTTCTCAAGCATTTGATTGATCAGATTTGAGCCTAGGCTCAAATCTGACCAATCAAATGCTTGAGAATGACTTTAGACTCAATTGAAAAGCTTTATAACCTTGGAACCCGATATTTCATATTAGTAAAACATAACAGCAACAGAAATCTATTAACCCTTCTGCCAATGAATATTCATATATAAAATTCCACCCACTAATGAACATCTATCATATCAACTACTATACTGGCTTGGATATGGAAATATTTCTTCAGGACAGAGAGAAGGCACATGTTTCTCCTACTACTGAGAAAACAGTGTAGATGTAGATCATACAGCTACTGAAGGAACTGCCTAATCAGGCTATGCACTGTTCTTAAATATTCTGTCTGACAGGAGTCGGCACTTTTTACTGGGGAAAACTTTTCTTTATATCACTAGCCAAAGAAATAGATGATAGATGTCCATAAGGGGTAGAGTTTTATGTATGAATATTCAGCAAGAGAAGCGTTAATATTAGAAGATTTGCAGTAAATGTTTTCCATGGGTTAATTCAATAGCCTTTTTGGGAGCTGTTTGATTGCCTCTTGCACAAGAAGTGAGGTACCTTGCCAAAACACAGAATGCTTTTTCATTATATCATCTGTGAAAAATGAAACAGTGGCAACTGTTATTCAAGCAGAAAAAATGCTTTATATACAGTCTAACTTTGATATCACGAATTTGCTTAAGCAAAAAATATCCTAATATATGGCTATATTTTAATCTGTAACCCCATAGAAGTGCCTTTTTGCGCTTTTAAATTATTCCTCCACTGTTAAAATAGTTCCAATTTATCCAGTCATAAACATGTACCGTAAGAAAGCTTGTCTATATACTAGAAGATTGTAGCTTAACTCTTTCCTCCCTAAAACTTTAAATGGAAAATTCCAGTTTCCATTTTAGTCTAGTCCATTTCTGACTTCTAAGGGTTGTTTTTATCAATGTTTGGCATTATGACAAACAGTGAAGACCCTGATCAGAGGGCTCCTATCGGAGCCCTCTGATCTGGGTCTTCACTGTTTGCATAGGACAAGTGTACAATTCACATGTTCACTGTTTGAAAATGACGCCTATATGCGGGATTAGGGTTCAAAGGGTTAAAGCAGGCTGAAAGTAAAGCAAAATGTGCCTAAGGTGCATTCTGCTTTACTCTCGAACTGCTTTAAGTGGTCACCTGTTTTCAAAACTAAAAACAGGCTATAAGGTAAAAGTTAACTTTGAAATACACCATATTGAGATTACATTTTAGAATTAAGGGTATGTTTGATTTGAGCGAGTTTGAGATATTGAAGTTTGACTTGTTATCATTCTGCATGTCTATTTTCTACCGTAAATTAAAATGCGTAAATGTGTAGTCTGATTTGGGAACATATAAGCTACATAAAGAGAAATGTAATGCATACCAATACAGGTGAATACTTAAAGCTGGCTAAAATTAAAACAGAAAGCTCTTTTTTTTTTTAGCTTTTCTGCTTTACGTTTAGCCTGCTTTCAGCAGCCCTTTGTTAGGATGGAGGAAAATATTCTTTTTATTTGTCACAGTGAATGGTTGTATATCAAAAAGCCATAATAATTGTCCTAGCAATGTTTTACCAATTGTCTTGAACAACTGCTAATTTTGCAGGCTGTAAGATACATGTAGTTGGTTCTTATTAATCTACTGTAAGATACATGTAGTTGGTTCTTATTAATCTACTCTATGTGTTTTATCTGAGTGTACATTTCTCATAACTTTGCTCATATAATTAAATGATTTTAAGTTTTAAATGTCACAGATTCCAACTTCTTCACACAATGAGCTTTTTGTGTTCCTTATGTCCTGCATTTAACAGTAATATGTCTTGTGAGATATTCACGTTTCTTGACTGAGTGACTGCTAAACACAGGATTTACTGTAGTTTAACCTATAACCCCATAAATATGTCTTTTTACACCTTTATTTAATTTCTTCACAAATAGTTCACTTTATACATGAATACCATATGTACCATAAGAAATATTTGCTATATCCTAGTAGATGGTAGCTTAAAGAAGGCTGAGAGTAAAGCAAAATGTGCCTTAAGGCACATTCTGCTTTACTTTCAACCTGCTTTAAGTGGTCACCTGTCTATCAAAACTATTAACAGGGTATGGGGTAATGGGTTAAGGCAATTTCATGCAAATGATACATTAAAACAGTGATAAATACTGATAACAACATTAATAGGTAGAGTGCAAGAATAACAACTTATCATCAATACAGTAGAACTCTTCTATTAATACAACTGCATGAGGTTAAGGCAGGTGGCTGCTGAAAGCAAGATATGTAAAGCAGAAAACTCCTAAAGGAACTTTCTGCTTTACTTTCCTCTTGCTGTAACATGTCACCTGTCTTTAAAGTCATTAAATAGACTCATTTTAGTGGCTGTAATAGAGTGGTTCTACTGTATACTGTGAATTAGCAAATTCTATTGACATGTTGCAGGGAAAACGGCACTTGGACATTGAAATCCGTACAGACCAAGCCTGGTATGTTTGTCACTCATCATTTTATTTATTTTGTTCATCTAGACTACAATCAGTAAAGAGGCTTTCCAGATACTATTAGGGAGTATTGGCTGATCTTGGTCTTCACTATTTTCAGTGCCTAAAAACCCATTGGTTGAATTTACAATATAAAATGGTGCCATGAAAGTATACATTATGGTCAAACTTGCATCAAGCAGTCCCTTAAAAGAAGATACACAGATGATCTTTAAGACAGGTGGAATCTTTGATGTAGGACTGTGAGTCATACAGAGAGTTTCTATAGGAGCTTTCTTGCATTACCTGTGTCCTGCAGCATGCTGTCACTTGTCTTTCAAAGATCACCATGCATGCTTCTCCAGTCAGAAGCTGCTGTATACAACATTGACTGTATACAGTGAACTATTGACCCTTCTCCTGCTAGTAAAGTGTATTGGTGCTATTTGAAAACAGTGCAGACCCAGATCAGACAGCTCCTTCAGGAGCTGTCTGATTTGGGTCTGTACTGTTTTTTCTTATAGGGATATGTCTGACATGAGTCTGCACTCTTTCCTTAATAAGACCAATGTAATAGTTAAGATGCTATTCATAGTAGTTGGGGAGTTTTACGTATGAATATTCAGCAGGAGAAGGATTAAAAAGCTGAACTTTACATGAATGACCCTTTTCATAACAAAGTTTAAGTCTGTAATGTCTTAAAACATAATTAATTCTAAGGGGGTTGTTAGAGTGATGGTATTGTCAATAAAGTGGCAAGGTTTCACAATCAGGATGCAAAGTACAGTACCTTTCTTTACTTGAACAGAACGAGGTACCGGTAATTCTTCAATAGACAACATATCAAACTTAACAACCAGAAACTGATAATGGCTAAGTCAGTCTGCAATATTAGCAGTTATCAGATACGAATGACATTTTAATTTGGATAACCATTTTTGGCAAGTAAATGTATGGTAGTTGGTCACTGTGCCAAACTAGAACTGTAAGTTAAAGGCTAAAGAAAAGCACAATATATTTAGATTAAGACAATGTGTCACGATGCATTCTGCTTTACTTTCAACCTGCTTTAAATGGTCACCTGTCTTCAAAACAAGAAACAGGCTACGGCGTAACAGGTTAAACACTGAAAAATGCTATTGACTATATATTTTATGATTAAGAAAACTTCAAAATCAATAAATAAACATTTTGACAACCAGTTTTGCTAAGCGCAACTAGTGCTTAAAAGAAAATAGTGGTCTTATGGACAATAAAAATGCAAAAGCTAATTTCACAGACTGCTAAATTGAGTGATCCAATACACTAGGCCAAACTATTAAGCAAGAATTACTTTAGCTATCCCACGAATACTGCCCCATTTACCTGTGTAACCTTTTAGTTTCTAGTAACATGTACATATGCATTATTTATAGAAAGTAAGCCTGAACTGAGTAGATTTGTACAATGTAAACAGTGTAGACCTAGATCAGAGGGCTCTCAACACATTCCTCTGATCATAGTCTGCACTTGTTCTAATTTTGCAATATATTAAATCTTTCTCTGCCAAGTTTTATCGTCTGTTTTAACTCTCTTGCAGCCAAAATATATCGTCTGCATTGATGGTGTTGTCTACAATATTTTCAAAGTTAGATAACGGGCTGTTTGACTGAATACATATTGATACGAATGTCAAACAGTTTGGATGCTGATCAGAGGCCGTGTTATGTTGTGTGACTGTCTGATCAGGATCCAAACAGTTCGCAAATTGCCTTTTGGTGATGTTGGCAGTGAAAGTGTTAAACAACCCAAAATAGTCAAATAGACTCTTTATCTTAGCAGACAGTAGTTTAAAGCCGGCTGAAAGTAAAGCAGAATGCACCTTAAGCCGCATTCTGCTTCACTTTTAACCAGCTTTTAGTGGTCACCAGTTGTCAAAACTAGAAACAGGCTATTGAGTAAAGGGTTTAGCAGTACCCTGCCTTTAGAGCTCTATATGCTTCTCAATGAATGTTTTACTATGTACCAAAAGTTGACACTAAGATTGTTACTACAGTGTAGAACCATCTCCCCTCTATAATCTATCCTACATTGTATGTGTTGTAATCTATCCTATAATGTATTGTGTCTGTACCTACCATCATCATCATCATCAACAACAGAATCATCTACAATGATGGGATTTTATTATTAACCCTTCTCATGCAAATAGCCTATACTGATACTTTTTTTAAACAATGTAGCCCAAGATCAGACAGCTCCTTTAAGGAGCTGACTGATCAGGGTCTGCACTGTTTTTTTTATAGGATCTGTCTGAGTTTGCACTCTTTCCCTGGAAAATTCTTCCTTATTTTATTTGCCACAGTAATAGCTCAGATGACAGATGTTCATTGTGGGCAGAGTTTAAGCCATGCATAATCAGCGTAAGAAGGGTTATGCTATTATCATTATCATCAGTGACAATACCATTCTTGTTTCTATGTATTTGAATTACAAACCATAAAAGAGCACATTCTTATATTCTGATAGTTTTAGCAGGATGTTTCCTATGGCTTTCATTCTAAATTTCAGACCTATATAAAATGCTCCATTAACCCTTTACTCCATAAATATGCCTTTTTAAGCCTTTTATTCCACCACTGAAGATAAATAGTTCCAATTTATACAGTCAGGAATATTCAGCATAAGAAATATTTTGTATATCAAAGTCAATGGTAGCTTAAAGCAGGTTGAAAGTAAAGCAGAATGCACCTTGAGGTGCATTCTGCTTTACTTTCAACCTGCTTTATATAAAGTGGTCACTTGTCTTAAAAACAAGAAACAGGCTCTAGGGTAAAGGGTTATAAATTTCTCATCTGGGCCTACAGTGTCTGTCACTGTCCTGTTTGGAGGATGCTAAACATTGCAAGGAGGATACTGTTAGAATTAAAACTCTAATAAAGGTCAGTATTTGTAAATTCACTGATTTGTGGGTACATGTAATTATATGTTTTAACAATAACATGCAACAGGCTTCATTGGATCCTGTAATAAATAACCTTTAACCTTTGACACGTACGCACCTTCTTTGTCTAATTGCTGATTTTCTCCAGTGTCTAGGTTCATCTGTGAGATCTTGAAGGTCTCGTAGTTGACAAAAGTTGCTGAAGGTACCTGGGTCCTCAGACGACTCGACAACCCAGCAGCTACCAGAGAACATACAAGGCATATCACAAAATCATCATGTGTCAAACATTAACCTATCGAACCCTAGTGATGTGTATATGCATTCTTTACAAATAGTGCACCTGTGACAAGTACACTTATACTATGCAAACAGTGTAGACCCAGATCTGAGGGCTCCTATAGGAGCCCTCTGATCAGGGTCTGCACTGTTTGTCATTTTGTAATGCATTGTAGGTCAAGCAGTAACCTATTGTCAGAGATTGTGATGTTTATTTATTGCATGGTCACTGTACAAAGAGTTAATTGCCCTATAGCATTACCATATAACAAACATGAAGGGAACAGACACTTCAGATAAAGCAGTGCGTAGATTGACAGTTCAGCAAACAACATGTTCAATCCCCGTTTTAATATTTTCTAATTCTTACCATGTTGCTGCGTTTTTCCAATGGACGATTACACTTTGAAAAATTGCCAGTTTATGTAGAATTTAACAATGTCCAAAGCAAACTTTTTTGCAAAACATCTTTAGCAGCAAATCTTATGTCTAGAAACAAAATCCCAATCTGACTTACATAGTTTGTCCCTGTCATCTGTTAGGTGGGTTTTTGAGCCACTTCTCTCCTGTAAATGTAAAATTAAACAAAGTTCTTCCTGTATATCCACAAAATGGAAATCTCCTTTATCCAAGTGTGTTCAAGGTAGGTTACTAATTTCTATATGAAAGTAACGCAGAAATCTTCCAGTCACTTTTTGCTTTATGTTTAACTTGCTTTCGACTGCCTAGTGTTTTAACACCTTTAATAAATGCTCATTTGTGACCCTTTTGGGGAGAAATTGATAGAGGCATACTAAACATTTCTGTGCAAAAATGGGTTCCCCATATCTCTATTACATAAACATTGGACATGGCAGACTTGGTTATGGATAAAATACTTGACATTATGTTGTGGGTAGCAGATTGGGTACTGATAGAACATTTGACACTATTGTTGTGGGTAGCAGATTTGTTACTGATAGAACATTTGACACTATTGTTGTGGGTAGCAGATTTGTTACTGATAGAACATTTGACACTATTGTTGTGGGTAGCAGATTGGGTACTGATAGAACATTTGACACTTATAATTATTGTGTGTAGAAAATTGGTTACTGATAGAACATTTGACACTATTGTTGTGGGTAGCAGATTTGTAACCAATAGAACATTTGACACTATTGTTGTGCGTAGCAGATTTGTTACTGATCGAGCATTTGACACTTATAATTATTGTGGGTAGTAGATTGGTTACTGATAGAACATTTGACACTTTTGTTATGGGTAGTAGACTTGGATATGGATAGAATACTGACAATATTGTTGTGAGTAGCAGATTCTGTTGTGGAAAGAATTATTGGCACTGTTGTTGTGGGTAGCAGATTGGTTACTGATAGAACTTTTGGCAGTATTGTTGTGGGTACAAGATTGGTTACCGATAGAACATTTGGCAGTATTGTTGTGGGTACAAGATTGGTTACTGATAGAACATTTGACACTATTGTTGTGGGTAGCAGATTTGTTACTGATAGAACATTTGACACTATTGTTGTGGGTAGCAGGTTGGGTACTGATCGAACATTTGACACTTATAATTATTGTGGATAGAAGATTGGTTACTGATAGAACATTTGACACTATTGTTGTGAGTAGCAGATTGGTTACTGATAGAACATTTGACACTATTGTTGTGAGTAGCAGATTTGTTACTGATAGAACATTTGATACTATTGTTGTGGATAGCAGATTTGTTACCAATAGATCATTTGAAACTATTGTTGTGAGTAGCAGATTTGTTACTGATAGAACATTTGACACTATTGTTGTGAGTAGCAGATTTGTTACTGATAGAACATTTGCCACTATTGTTGTGAGTAGCAGATTTGTTACTGATAGAACATTTGACACTATTGTTGTGAGTAGCAGATTTGTTACTGATAGAACATTTGACACTATTGTTGTGAGTAGCAGATTTGTTACTGATAGAACATTTGACACTATTGTTGTGAGTAGCAGATTGGTAACTGTTAGAACATTTGACAATATTGTTGTGAGTAGCAGATTTGTTACTGATAGAACATTTGACACTATTGTTGTAGGTAGCAGATTTGTTACTGATAGAACATTTGACACTATTGTTGTAAGTAGCAGATTTGTAACTGATAGAATATTAGTTGTGAGTAGCAGTTTGGCAGTATTCTTGTGGGTACAAGATTGGTTACTGATAGAACATTTGACACTATTGTTGTGGGTACAAGATTGGTTACTGATAGAACATTTGACTGTGAGTAGAGTAGATTTGTTACTGATAGAACATTTGACACTATTGTTGTAGGTAGCAGATTTGTTACTGATAGAACATTTGACACTATTGTTGTGAGTAGCAGATTGGTTACTGATAGAACTTTTGGCAGTATTCTTGTGGGTACAAGATTGGTTACTCATAGAACAGTTGACACTATTGTTGTGGGTACAAGATTTGTTACTGATAGAACATTTGACTGTGAGTAGTAGATTTGTTACTGATAGAACATTTGACACTATTGTTGTAGGTAGCAGATTTGTTACTGATAGAACATTTGACACTATTGTTGTGAGTAGCAGATTTGTTACTGATAGAACATTTGACACTATTGTTGTAGATAGATTTGTTACTTATTGAACATTTGACACTATTGTTGTAGGTAGTAGATTTGTTACTGATAGAACATTTGACACTATTGTTGTGAGTAGCAGATTTGTTACTGATAGAACATTTGACACTATTGTTGTAGGTAGCAGATTTGTTACTGATAGAACATTTGACACTATTGTTGTGAGTAGTAGATTTGTTACTGATAGAACATTTGACACTATTGTTGTAGGTAGCAGATTTGTTACTGATAGAACATTTGACACTATTGTTGTGAGTAGCAGATTTGTTACTGATAGAACATTTGACACTATTGTTGTGAGTAGCAGATATGTTACTGATAGAACATTTGCCACTATTGTTGTGAGTAGCAGATTTGTTACTGATAGAACATTTGACACTATTGTTGTAGGTAGCAGATTTGTTACTGATCGAATATTTGACATTTTGATGTGGGTAGAAGACTTGGATATGGATAGAATACTGACACTATTGGTGTGGGTTGCAGATTCCGTTGTGGAAAGAATTCCTGGCACTATTGTTGTGGGTAGCAGATTTGGTTTTGAATAAAAACTTGAGACTCTTATTGTAGGTAGCAGATATGCTTGTGGATAGAATATATGATGCTATTCCTGTAGGTAGCAGACTTGGTTATGGACAGAAAACTTGGTGTTATTGTTGTGGGTAGCAGTTTCGGTTATGGACAGAATACTTGACACTATTGTTATGGGTAGCAGACTTTGTTATGTACAGAATACCTGACTCTTATCATTGTGGGCAGCAAAATTGGTAATGGACTGAACACTTGACACTTATCCTTGTGGGTAAAGCATACTTTGTTATGTATAAAATATTTGACACTATCGTCATGAGGAGCATATTTGATTATGGATATACATGTAATACTTTACACTATTGTTGTGTGTAGCAGATTTTGTTATGGATAGAATACTTTTCACTATTGTGGGTAGCATATTTTATTATGGATAGAATACTTGACACTATTGTTGTGGGTAGCATATTTGATTATGGATAGAATACTTGACATAATTGTTGTGGGTAGCAGATTTTGTGATTGATATAATACTTGACACTATTGTTGTGGGTAGCAGATTTTGTTATGAATATAATACTTGACACTTGTTGTGGGTAGCATATTTGATTATGGATATAATACTTGACACTATTGTTGTAAGGAGCAGATTGGATTATGGATAGAATACTTGACACTACTGTTGCCTGTAGCTCACTTACAGCTTTCCTAGCCTGTTGCTGCTGCTGGAGTAACTCTTGTCTCTTCTGTGCTTCGGACACCTCAACAATATGGCGGTTGACAGGACGTTTGTCACTCTGAGAGCTCTGACTTGGGCTCATGTTACTTCGCATGAAGTCATCCACACTCAGCTCTGATGGACAAAATGAAAACCATTTCAAATAAGGTTAAAATCTATCTAAGCTGCAGACATTACACTTTCAAGTTAACCCTTTTTATGCTTGACTCTTGCAAGTTTTTTCTCCAAAATATTTAAATTGTTGGCAAACAATGAAGACTCAGATGAAAGGGCTCCTTCAATGGGTCCTCTGATCTGGGTCTTCACTGCTTACAAATGACGTGTATACTGGTTTCCCGCACTGTAAGGTATAAGGCTGTCCTGCATTAACTTGGATGTACATTAAAATAATAGAGAGCTGTCTTTTGAGATTTCTACATTGCGTAATTAAATAGCTGCTTAATAAAAGGCTAAAAGCCTGTAGTATTGAAATAAAACATTTGAATTTCTCGCAATACAAAGTAACATACATAAACATGGTTCAAAATCTATTAAGCTAAAATGGGTTTGTGGGTCATCAGTACATAACAGACCACTTGTCTCTAAAAGAATATGCAGGTCACATTTGAGAAAATAATAAAAATAAATGCTCATTTAAGAGGTTAGAACTTTTTTTCTTAGTGGCAGCAGTTCTAATTGTCTACAATTAAGCCAAACTCATGCAAGCATGCATAATCAGAACAAGCATTGCATATTGTTGAAATACAGTTTAACCTTGACAACTAAAACTAGCTTAAGTTGAACTTATATTTATGCTTTAAGTGAAATAAACCTAAATTTCAAAGTTAGAACATTGCTCAATAAGTCATGTTTTAACTTTCTTTTTTGTTTAAGTTCAACTTAAGTTTGTGTAATCAAGGTTTGACTGTACCCCTTGTCAAAAGTTATTACAGGCATTAGAAGCATACTATTTCTCAGCTCTTTTTTAGTCAAAGAACCCACCAGACTTTCATTTGCAAACGGTTTGAATCCAGGTACCAAGGCTATAAAGAGTTTGAGTTGAGTCTGAGGTCATTCTCAAGCATTGTCAAATGCTTGAGAATGAACTCAAACTCAACTGAAACTCTTTATATCCTTGGACCCTGATCAGATTTAAAAAATCTTAGCATCTGATCAACATTAACTGTTTGGCAATCATTTTCGTGTATCATTTATTAAAAAGCCAAAATTTCATTTACAAAAATTACAATATCAAAGCAGATATAAATGGTTATGGGTTTAGTTTTGTTAGGTATGTTTTTAATTTTAAAGCATTTCCCAAACATTTAGTTAAGTTAATCCAACCCTAGTCATGGAGACAGAAACATGGCAAAAAGCTGACATGTAACATAAAAAATTATAATAACTGTATCAGAAAGAACAGTCAACTTTATGTTAGGCCTTTATTCCTGTTGGTAGCATCAAGGTCTTCAATGACAGGTGACAGCTTAATGCAGAACAAAAGTAATGCATAAAGCTCCTACACAATCATTTCTTCTGTCATTCCTTTTAATTTAAACACTTCTCATTAATCTTTGAAATGGTTGCTTAACAGAAATTTGACTGAAACGTAAAAGCATAACATCATCTCTATTATAATAATAACAAGACATTTGGACATCACTTGGCAATATAAAATCACGAAGGTGTCTCACCAAACAAGCCCCCTACAAAGTAAGCATTCTCAGAAATAGATCAAATCCATACTAATACTTCATATCTAGCATATTAGTTCTATGGGTAAGCTAAACTATTTGAAGAAGTAACAAAGTATGAACATGTGCATTATGCTATTAATGAAGGCATGACATTAACCCGTATTGTACCCTTCTCTAGGTGAATATTTATTATATTAAACTCCTCCCACTATGAATATATATCATCTGAGCTACCATATTATATTGGCTAACAAAATTTGACAGAAACAGGGTTCCAGATAAGAGGGGAGTAAACTGAACAAATTCAGCATTTTCTCACTTATTTCAGCACCAAATCCTATGGTGTTACTACTCATTAGAAGTCTCGAATTCTAATGAGTAGTGACACCATAGGGTTAAAAGTAAAAAAGAAGATTTTAATTTTTGAAGTACTCCCCTTATCTAGAACCCTGAGACAGATCCTGTAAGAAAATAGTGATCAGAGAGATCATTCAGGAGCTGCCTGATCTGGGTCTACACTATTTAAGAAAAGCAACAGTATACACATATAGCAGGAGAAGGTTTAATGATGCCATCATATTGTGTGGAAGCAGGTGTTCATGGTCTACTAATCTATGGCAAAAAACAACATCTAAACCTTATCCTGCCAAGCAAGACATGGCAAGCATTCCTAATCAACTCAGATCCAGATCACATACCAACAAACTCAGCACATGACCAGGATCCAAATTGTCAGACACTTGTTAATTTATCCTTAAACCCATTCATCTCTGAAACTTTTAAAGGAACATTCCAGTTTAGGTTGATTTTAACAATATATTACTAACAGTAGAAAGGTGCAGACCTAGCTTACTCAGGTCTGCTGATCAGGGTCTACACTATATGCTAATATGAGGACAAGTGTACTCTTCGCATGTACACTATAAAGGATAAGGATACATGTCACTTGGGTTACTTTGAAAAGAAAGGAAACAGATTTTGAAGCTCACACTATTATGGCAGGACAAGATGAAGTTTTATAACTAGTACAGTTGAACTTCGATATCTCGAAATATATATCGAATATGAAATTTATGAAACATGGATTTGCCTTATTTTATGCTCGGTTTAGGTGAACATACCCCTGTTTCAAAGTTAAAACCCGGCTGAGTCGCGTTTTAACTTTGAAATACGGGTATGTTCGACTTAACTGAGTTCGAGATATCTAAGTTCGACCGTTATTCTCAATGCATACAAATATGGCTATAGATTTGCATTTATAAACAGTGGTACACTTATGGCAAAAATGTTGCTAGTTTAGTAGTGATATTTGCAAATTAACAACTGTGGCATCCAGATCATATTATAAATGATGCTCCTGGTAAAGGCAGGTCTAAAGTAATATAGTGAAACCCTGATATTAACCCCACTCAGAAAAAAAATCTTGTTTTCTGTGCCTTATGGTTTCACTGAAATTTACTATGCATATTTATATTGCGGCTAAAAGTAGAATGGATATAAAGCAGAAAGCTTTTATCCTGTTTAAACCCATTATATACTCCATAAATATGCCTTTTTACGCCGCTTTTATACTCTCCTCTAATGAAAAAAATAGTTTCAATTTTCACAGTCATGAATATTTACCAATATGAAACATATTCTATATTCTAGCCGATGGTAGCTTAAAGCAGGCTGAAAGTAAAGCAGGATGCACCTTAGGCACATTCTGCTATACATTGTACTTTCAATCTTTTTTAAGTGGTCACCTATCTTTAAACATAGAAACAGGCTATGGGGTAACAGGTTAAGCCACTACATGTATTTCTCTTTAACAGCCATAACATCTTATGAGTGGTCCAAATAGCTTTGATTTTACTGCATACTGTTAATTAAATTAACTCATAAGCGATAAACAGTTATCAATGCTTATCTCAATACAAGCTAGTGGATTAAAGAGTGTCAAAATGAGTCTGTAAGAGGCTATTGAGCAATGAGTCAGTATGGCTTAATAAGGTTTTTTCCCCACTATAACCAACTATAGTGTAGGCTAGCTGTGAGTTTTTTCAGTGATCATCAGTTCTATGCTTCTAGCATTATTACAAATATATTGGTCAGTAAACCTGACTTGAGATAAGTTTGCAAACAGTTTCGGTTTAACCTCTATCCATTTGTGTTTAAAGCTTGTTACATACTGCTTAAAGCAAAATGAAAGTAAAGCTCTGTCCAACACCTCATACATGAATTGATTTATGGACTATGTAAGTAAATGTTAAAAGAAACTACAGCTAAGCTAATCTAACATGAACATCCATGTACAGCAGCCTTTCATATACATGTAAAGACAAATTTTCAATCTAATAAAAAGTGACAGCTTAATACAGGATAAAAGTAATGCAGAAAGGAGCTTTAAGCATTGAAGTTGTCCTGCATTGACTCCTTGTACCCAACGGCCGATATAGCTGCCACAGGCATAACCTTTGCAAACAGTTTGGAACCAGATGAGGTGCTGCGTCTCATCAGGATCCAAACTCTTTGCCTTTCAGACACTGAATTTAAAGTTAAGCCTTAGAGATCACCATGTTTTTTCACTGAGTGGATGTTGTACATATAGGTTTTACTTCATTAGTGTTCAAAGGAGAGCATGATGTGTCACCTAATTTCACAGACTGTAAGTACTAGCCAAGAACTGCAGGTGACACAGAAAAGGCAGAAAGTCTTTTACAATATATCCATTAAGGTCAAAATCAAAAGTCTTGATACCCCTACATCAATGTCACTGCTACGTGCTACTTCAACACCAATACTAAACACTGAAATTTTCCACTGCCTAGAAATTGAAAAGGGGCACTATACAGTAAAACTCCTATACATGTATTAAGACCACTCATACAAGCCTTCTCTTCATTGTTTAAGTAACATGGCAGATTAGACATAGTAGCAGGTATTTTATTCAAATTTGTAAGAAGGCATCTTTAGTCATTTTTTTTAGTATTGTCTGACTGTAACTAATCGTTACACCAACTGCAAATGAAACTGAGAAAAGAATTCCTCAGAATTTATTGTCTTGTTGCGATAAAGAAGCAAACACACTAGTTTAGATCTGTTACAATTCTATCGCAAACACATTTCCCAAAGTCATTCCTATTGATCTTTACATTTTAAATTATGGGGTGTATCAAATAGTTTAGCCAAATTGTCACAATGGTCACCTTACTTTATGACAGGTCATAATATGAGGGTTTCTACTATACTGTAAATGCCTTGAGTTCTTTAAACCAGCAGGGTGATAGAGAAACTATATATGGTGGGCTTACACCACTATTATTACACAATACCTTTCCAGGCCAAATTCACAGACGGTAAAGAACCATCCACTGGGTACACACCTGATCAGAAAGTTGTAATGAATTACAGATAAATGATAATGGTGAATTTCAAATAAAAATATTTATGCTGAAGTAAGATCAAATGTTTTATGCTGATTTGAGATAAAAAGGTTTACATGACTATTCTTTTGTATGCTCAATTTAGAGATAAAAATAATATGCTGAATTGAGATTAAAATGTTTCTGCTGAATTGAGAAAAAAATATTTCTGCTGTAGGTAAAAATATTTATGCAGAATTGGTACAGAACTATTTATGCAGAATTGGCACAAAAATATTTATGCAGAATTGATACAGAACTATTTATGCAGAATTGATACAGAACTATTTATGCAGAATTGGCACAAAAATATTTATGCAAAATTGACACAAAACTATTTATGCAGAATTGACACAAAACGATTTATGCAGAATTGATACAAAAATATTTATGCAGAATTGAGATGAAATGCTAATGCTCAATTGAGATAAACATGTTTCTGCTTGCTTGAGATAAATCTAAGAATAACCGTAAGCATATAGAGATATATCTCTTCAATTACAGAAAACGGAGAGAAGAGAGGAAAAACATTCAGAGAATAAAAAGTTGGAAAAGTTCTATCTATATCTACTCTTATTTAGAGCTTCATATATTTTATCATTTTCTAATGCTTGACTAACATGGTCTTTAAAATCATATATTTAAAATGCTCTATTTCTACATATGCTTACTGTCCACAAAATTCAACTCATTTGTTTGTCCTGAAATTTCTGAACAGTAAACTTGCTTCTTTATAAGAATCTGTTTTTCAGTAGAATTATATAACTGCACAGCTAAAGTTATATTAAGCAACTGTTCTTAGAAAAACAAGGACATCACTAAATAGACCACTGCTTAAACTGGCAAAAGTAAAGCTGAAAGCCCATGTGGTTTTTTTAAAGAAACGTGACTGCAGGACAAAAGTTATGAAGACAACTCTTTCATTGTGTGCATTTCTTCTGTTCTACATACCCTCCATAATGTCTAAAATGCTGCACTTTCTCTTGAATAGTCATTGCACACAAGTTTGAGGAAATTAGAAATGGACATCTACTAATTTATACAGGCATAAGTAAAGAAACAGTAAAAAGAGTAAAACTAGGGTTGACTGGCAGAATTAAGGGCACTATAGGGGTTTCTAGCCCACAAGTGGGACATGGTTTAATAAAGGAGAGGGTGTAAGAGGATCCCAGGGCCCTTAACTCTTCTCCTGCTGATAGTGTGTGCAGGGCTGCCAAATTCTAAGATTTCCAAATTTGCATTTTTCAAGTGTGATTTTACGAATCGTACCTTTACCCCATGGCCTGTTTCTAGTCTTGTTGACATGCTACTACTTAAAGCATGCTGTAAGTAAAGCAGAATGCGCCCTAAGGCGCATTCTGCTTTACTTTCAGTCTGCTTAAAGCTACCATGTACTGGGAAAAAAAATCCGAAGATTTAGGAAAAATCCGGAGAAATGGCAGCCCTGTGTATGTATATATTGATGCCTTTTGTAGACAGTGTAGATCCAGGTCAGACAGATCGATCCCTTGAGAATTGTCTGATTAAGGTCTGCACTATTTTCTTGTAGACTCTATCTGACACGAGTCTATACTCTGTCCTGGAGAATCATTTCCTTATTTCATCAGCCAATGTAATAGTTCAGATGACAGATGTTTATATTGGCCGAGTTTTATACATGCACATTCAGCAGCAGAAGGGATAATAATGAAGAAGGGATGAGAGGTTCGCAGGAGCCTACAAAACTATCGGTATACACGCAGGTCAAAATCCTAATGTTAATATCTATAGCATGAATAGTTTGATACACTGACTTATCTGGCATTAAATGTAGTGAGGTTGGCATAGGGCAGGGCTGTAAGTCCTATGTACCAGATTTTGTCTTTGATTTTTAGAAGCATTTTTACCATACAGATCTTAATTTGCCAAAATCTCAAATCTATCAAATCAACTCTTTGCATGCCAAACTGCAAAATCTTAGTTACCTTTACAAACAGTTTGATTCCATATGAGACATTATATAAACTTGATATCTCATCAGTCTCCAAACAGTTTGACAGTGAGATCTAATTTGAAGAGAAACTTTATAAAACAATATTTTAGTCATTAACAGAGGACAATTGTTGCAGATGAGAATATAACAGGGTCCAAGGTTATAAAGCTTTTCAGTTGAGTCTAAAAGTATGACAAACAGTGTAGCCTCAGATCAGGAGCCCTCTGATCTGGGTCTACACGGTTTGCAGCTGATGAAAATATTTGTTTTCAATACAGTTTAACTGTATATTTGGGTTAAAGGGGTGATAATTGTCATTATCAAGCTCTGGAGGTAAAATCTGATACATAGGAAATACAAAGGTAGCTATACTAATAGTAATATACTAAGCCGTTAAAGAGTAAAAGACGGAGGCTAGATCTTACGTTGGAGTTTGGGTGGTGACCGGTGCTTCTGCAGATAGTCTTTCCACACCCTTACAAACGAGTTTCCTACAACTGAATCATACAGCAAAAACCATGACTCACAATGTCTCTCATAGCTTATGGAATATACACACAATCTTGTATTAAGCAACCACTAACTGAAAGTGATTAGAGATCTCAAAACAAATGCTTGCTTGGTGTCAGATTAACCCATTACCCCATAAAAACGCTTTTTTACTCCTCTAATTTATTCCTCTACTGAAGGAAATAAATTGAATTTTTAGTGTAACAAATAATAATCATAGAAATATTTTCTATATTCTAGCAGATAATAGCTTAAAGCAGGCTGAAAGTAAAGCAGAATGCGCCCATAGGCGCATTCTGCTTTACTTTCAACCTGCTTTCAGTAGTAACCTGTCTTCAAAACTAGAAACAGGCTATGGGGTAATGCGTTAAACTAATGCAGAAAGCTTCTATAGGAGATTTCTGCAGAATTTTTATTCTACATTTAAGCAACCATTTGTATGTAAGACTACTACAGGTCACTGGTATTAAGACATTTATTCAGTAGCTTAATACAAAATTGACTGTATATAATGTTGCTATTAGTAACTTATCGTTAGCAATTACTTATGACTATCTTTGTCAATTCATATTGATAGTTTAACAAATATTCTGAATTACAAATTAGATATAATGTTAAATGTGGCAAATGTAGCATTTGATATGTATGTTACAGTAAAATCCCAACATTTATGACCACTTAGAAGAAGAGATGTATTATACAGTGGTGATCACCAGATCAGGATTCAAACTGTTTGCACAGGTCTTAACTTCCCCACCTATAAATACTCCCTCCAAACAACACACATTATCGTTGTCTCTCCTTAGGTGTCGTTGTAGAGAGTGAGCACTGTATTCATTACCATATAAATGAAACTAAATACTAAAGAAATGCAAACCCATGTACAGTCAAACTTCAATATCTCGAACTTGCTTAACTTGAACTATCCGATATTTTAAAACATGAATTGCCTTATTGCAAGCTCGGTTAAGTCAAACATACCCGTGTTTCAAAGTTAAAACGCGGCATAGCCGCGTTTTAATTTTGAAATACCGTTATATTCGACTTAACCGAGTTTGAGATATAAAAGTTTGACTGTACTAGTAGAGGCTTAAAATAATGTTGAAATAATCCTGATTTAAGCAGTCACCTGCTTTTACTCAGTGACCCCTGCAACTTTACTGTCTGTAGAAGACTTGTATAAGCATAATTAGGGTTCAAGGGTTAAAAACTGAAACCATGCCTTCTAGTGAGAGGCCAGAATAGTGGGATTCTACAGTAGTCACTTAGGTAATTTACATTTAATATTGTGATAATAAAAGCATTATTATATTTATTATGAATGTTTAATAAATAACTAGATATATGAATGTATGAAACATTATAAACAATAAACTTGTTAAATGTTATTTTTATTGAAGTTTAATTGACATATTTAAAACATTTGTTTTAAGTTGCTATGGCAATGTGTACCTCTTGATCAGAAAAAAACACAACCACGCCAATCTCTACCACCAGAAAGCAAATCCAACAATCAGAAGTTCTCCTTTGTTTATTTGGGATTGGATAACTATTAACTAATATTTCCTGACTTAATATTTGTTTGAATACAAATTGCTGTATGGTGAAACAGATTGCAGAACACTTTTACTGATTTTTTAACTCTGTGCATATCAATAAACAAGGAAATGAAAGTTAAATAAAATATGTATATTATATTGAAATATGAAACAGTGATCAATTTCTATAATAAAAAGGAACTGAAATGTACATGATTGAAAACAATGTCTTATTCAGAATCTAAATGCATGAACTCTTTTTGTATAAATTTGGAGCAAAATGTGTTAGTCCATGTAGCTGTAAGCCTTTAAGCCTTTTAAAGCAAGAGCTGACTAACAATCTAATAATCTATTGATTAAAGCTGAATTAACCATGAAAAACATTGACAGTTAATATGTTCTTTTTTTCCACATATTTACCAACAGATACATCTAATAACATGCGTCACAAACTAGACTCTATTGGTTATATCGTCTGGGTTTGAAGGACCACAGCTATATACTACACTTGTTATTGCTCAGTGTAATTTAGCTGTTTATAGTAGTTGAATAAAATATTGTAAACCCATCACCCCATAAATATGCATTTTTATGTCTTTATTTTATTCCTGTACTTAAGAAATTATTTCCACTATACACAGTAATAAATACTGGTATGTATGAAGCTTAAAGCAGGCTGACAGTAAGGCAGAATGGGCCTTAAGGCCCATATTGCTTTACTTCCAACCTGCTTTAAGTGGTCACCTGTTTTCAAAATCTGAATCAGGTTGTGGAGTAATGGGTTAAGATGACTTATTGGTGATGCTGAAGACAGACAGTAAACAGACACTATTGTATTACTCCTTCCCCGAAAAGCCTCCATGAAACTCCTCTACCTATTGCTCATGGAAATCCCTTTTCATGCTTTTAACATGAGAACTCAAGGTGGATGCTTAATCAGATTAAAAGTAAAGCAGAAAGTGCATTCAGCTGCTTTCTGCTTCACATTTAGTCTGCTTTAAGCAACCGTCATTCTTAAAACACTGAAAACAAGCCATGAGGGAATGGGTTAAACACCCTTGTGGATTCATAAGTAGGTTTACTGTGTAACTTGACCAAGGTATAGCCCTAATGTATGCAAATTATGCCCAATTAATATAATGATGGTGTTTTGTCATGACTGGATAACAATCATGATCCTCAATGTTTTGTAAACTAACTGGCAAAACTTCTATACAGTATATATAACAGTTCTAAGTCTTAACTTTTTCTATGCTGGACACCAGTCTATGTGTACCTATAATACAAACAGCATAGATCCTGATCAGAAGGCTCCTTCATGAATCCTAGAATCTGAGTCTACACTGTTGGTTTTTTTTCTGAAATCAGTATAAAAGGGTCATTTTTCAAAAGTAGATTAGATAATTTGAAAACAATCAACATAGAAAAGGGTTAAATACTTATTGAATTGTACTAAATGCATGCTTCTATACTGCAAATATTTCCTTTCATGCAGTTCTTATCATACCAATGAATGTTAAGATGTGTTAAAGAAATAAAAAAAATATTGATTTTTTTGTACCAACAATTTCTTTATGCTTAGGTGATTGATAATATATGAAGTAAACAAGTGTTGTGTCATATATTATTTGAAGTTAACAAATATTTATAACGTCTTGTATTATACGAAGTAGACAAATGCTATGTCTTGTATGATGAAGTAAACAAATAATTACAATGTCTTATATTATGTGAAGTAAACAAATGCTTTGTCATATAATGTCTTGTATTATATTAAAAAAAACAAAATTATTGCTTTGTCTTGTATTATATGAAGTAAACAAATGCTATGTTTTGTTTTATATGAAGTAAACAAATAATATGTCTTATATTACATGAAGAAAACAAATACTAATGTCTTGTATTATATGAAGTAAACAAATGCTATGTCTTGTAATGAAGTAAACAAATATGTCTTGTTTTATATGAAGTTAACAAATACTTTTAATATCTTGTATTATATGAAGTAAACAAATGATATGTCTTGTAATTATATCTACAAAGATTGAAATATTTCTTTCCTAAGATACATTGCCAATGCTATTATGTCTTCTAAAAAAGACTTCTTGTCAGTGTTTAACCCATCTCAGTCATATAGCGCTAGTGTAAGCCGATTTTATTCAACTGGCAGGGCCGAGCTAACCTTTGGCAAAAATAAACTAGTTTACTTTTGATTTTAGGGTAGATAGCTATAGTTCCGTATTATATCGTTATTGTCCGATACTTTCAACTTGAAGAAACACTATTTATGAGTGCACCAATATCCACGTGCAATTGGTATATGCCGTGCTTCCTCTCTACAACAACACCCAATGGCTGAAAGATTGCTTGTGTTGTTCATAGGGAATTGTTATAGGAAGAGAAATTAATACTAGGTTAACATTTGCAAACAGCTTGAATCCAGATCAGATGCCGGGTAACGTGGCGTCTGATCTGGATTCAAACTGTTTGTCATTCTTCATTATCTTTCTTCTGTCAAAATGTCCATTGATATGTAATGTTGAGAAAATACCTGCAGACGACAACGGTAAATTCCAATAATAACAGAGCGTGATGTCGGCCCCAAAGTTGAAATGCACGGGTCCATATCGAAACTCCACCCTGCCAGGTCAATAAAATCGATCTATATTCATAATATAAAACTCTGCCCACGGTCATATACGAGACAGCTCTTTCAGACTGTTGTCAAAGAATATTCAGAAGAAGAAGGGTTAACACAAGCATACGCCATTTACAGGTGAGTAACAAAGGTATAAAAAGATGGGCATGTAACGTTGTAAGGAAAAAAACAAATATTATACTGGTGCATGATACAATTTTCAAAACTGGTAGGAAAAACTAGCAGTTTTACATATTATGAACATGAATATGCCAAGCTATTAGAATTGACACATAACTTGTAAATTTATAATTACATTCAGGGTGTTTTATATTGAGACATATTGATAAGCCAACAAATAAGGGGCAATAATTAGCTTCAAAAAGGTATAATAGGTTATAACATGTAGGAATTGGAGAAATTTTCATGCCAAGAAACTGATCATCCCAAAAGATCATTTGAGTTGAAAGAAGATTCCATTAATTTGTGTTCTAAAATTCACAGCACTCCCACCCTCCACTTGTTCAATGTCAAACAAACAAAGTACAGTCAGTTTCCAATATTATGACCACTCAAAGGTAGGTATGTTTATTGTTTTAAAGATAGGTGACAGCTCAATGCAGAATGAAAGTATGACAGAAACTTCCTCAGTGATATTTCTGTCCTACTTTAAATATCCTGCTTTTATCAGTCACTTTTCTTAATAAGCTAGTCAAAAGTTGGATCTTGCCTGCACTATGCATCAACAAAATGACCTTGACCTTTAGGCCAAGGCTGGTGTGCACTTGAAAGATTGCCGTAACCCTTCTCCCGCTAAATATTCATAAATACTCAGCTCACTATGAATATCTTTTATCTGAACTAGTACATTAATTAATAAAATAAAGATAATTGTCCCCTGAAAATCAGAGAGCAAACTCATATTGGATAGATCATAAATTATTAGAAAACAGATCGCTCTGTTTTAAAAGAAAGTGTCAATATGATCCAAAAGCAGCAGAAGGATTACTACAATATGCTTATCATGTAAATGTTGACACCATATTGCTGGTGTATGAACTCCTTGCAAGCTGGATAATTGTTATGTCTGCAAACAATTATAGTCTGCTACTGTTCTAAAATAGAATTTTCAAATTTCTCTTTTCAAAACAAGGTCAAAATGTTAAACTGTTTGGATCCTGATGAGACCCCACACTATACGCTGTCTCATCCGGATCCAAACTGTTTGCAAAGGTAATAATTGTGACACATGTACGTATCCCCCGCTAGCATGGTAAAGAGTAAAACTGGGCAAACTGAACACTGAAATCAGAAATCCAGCCCATGTTTGAGTGGTTCCAATATCAAGAATTGACTGTACTTTGCAGCTACTCTATGTCATCATTGTTCTATTGCCAAAACTCAACTGGAACAACTTGGTTAGTCAAGTTACAGTACAGGCATGCAGTCTGTCTACACTAAAACATTCAAACTAACTCTTATACCTCCAGATTTCACTACTTTCTTTCTTCCTATCATAGCCAAAACAGACATTTCCAGTGTTTATATTTCAAAACAAATCACTAACACTTTAACCCTTTCTATATATTACATGTATTCTTTTTCAAATGGAATGTTCAACTTTCGAAAGTACAAAATAATAGATTAAATTTTACTAGTTTCCAGTGCAGAAAAAAAGAATTCTTTGCACATTTACCGTGAAACCAGGATTTTACCTTTGCAAGCAGTTTGGATCCAGAGAAAATGTTGAGTAACTCAACAACTCAACTTCTAATCAGGATCCAAATTGTTCATATCTTTAATTTTTTTTGTCATAGAAAATTCTAATTTAAGACCGGTAGCAGAAAAAAATTATTGCGAAGAAAAAATTACCCTATGAAAAACAAAGCGAGTACTGATGATGGTTGACTCAACCCTTAATTACTATAAAGATCAGGGCCTCATATTTTGATATTCAAATCCAGGTTCTCAAACATTTCTGTTTTATGTGTCAAATTTGACCAATCAGAAAACATTTTAAGACAAAATGAAAGTCAAATCTGACAATTGATCATGATTTAACTACCATAAAAGTTCACCAATGGAAATTATCTTCTTAGACAACTGACCTTGACCTTGGAGAGTGATAATCAAAAGAAAGGAATCACTTAGCCTTGTGCATGCATAAATAGAATAAAAGAATTCTCAGAAGGTTTGTAAAAGAGGAGCAATCAAACTTTTGTCAGTCATTCAGTTTGCATGAAGTTCTAAAGACTGATTATCGTAGGTAGTTTAACACAGAACAAAGGTGATACAGGACTTTTGAATCACTTTTGTTCTGCATTTGACTCTTTCTCTATATAATAAGTTGTTTTCAGTATTCAATATAAGTGATTGTTTGAAAGTAAAACATCAGTTTCCCTTGGGAATTTACTGCTTTACTTTCAGTCTACTTTAACCCTTTACCCCATAAATATGCCTCTTTACACCATTAAATTATTCTTCCATTGAAGAAAATTTATACCATCAGAAATATAAATCATAAGGAATGCTTTCAATATCCTAACAGATGGTAGCTTAAAGCAGGCTGAAAATAAAGCAGAATGTGCCTTAAGGTGCATTCTGCTTTAATTTCAACCTGCTTTAAGTAGTCACCTACCTTCAAAACTAGAATTAGCCAAGGAGCAAAGGGTTAAGCAACCAACTGCCTTTTGCATGTCCATAATGTTTTCATTGAGTGACAATCCAAGTTTGATTGTAAAGCTTAGCGTTATGATATCTTGACTACAAAACCTTGAATACTAAAATATTACACTATTGTCTACAACAGCATGCCTGCAGCGCTGCAATGTATTTTAACCTAAAGTCACTTGACATGGACCTTTCCCCATGTGAATGCAGGCACAACACTCGTGAGGGTCGCCACAATGTGCACCAATATATGTCCCACAATGCCTTCTACCTGAGGGCATACGGAGGATTTTATTGAGGAGCTCATCTTGATTTTTTTGCTGGAAAGGTTGTATTGTCTTTGTCTGACCTTGTATCCCTTGTTGTAACCAATTTCTCGTAGGACAGCACTCTACATAAAATACAGTCAACCTTGTAGTAACCCTTCTCCTGCATAATACTCATAATTATATACCATACACTGCAGTCAATAAGCAAATATGCTCCAACTGACACTATCGACTTAAAATCCAAATTAGGTCATGGTCAAATCAAGGTGGTATGAGGAAATAACTGCATAAGTATCCAAAGGTTCCAAATGCTAGACCAACCAGTACAATCTGGTAAACCTTGTTAACCACACAGGCATGCACGGACAGGTTAATCGCTATAATGCCCCTGCAGGATTAGATGCTATGGGGAATTAAACAAGAGCCCCATGGGGCATAATTCGCTCACCTGAGAATAGCTGAAAAAATGGAGATATTGATTTTTGTCCAGAACTGATCTAGATATGCAACAGACCGGAACAATTTGAACAAAATATGTGAAGTACATGTATATTTAAAAGTGTCACCATACACAATATAAAAGCTCTGGCCATATTAGAGTCAGAGAAGAAGACGTTGTAAAACTGTGACCCCCGGGGCAGGGCCAATTTTGACCCCAGGGGCATAATTTGAACAAACTTGATAGAGGACCTGTAGGCGATGATATGTGCCAAATATCTAAGCTCTGGCCCTTGAAGTTTTAGACGAGAAGATTTTTTAAGTTTTCATTGAAAAAATATCTATTTTTAGCTCCTGTGACCTAGTTATGCAACGGACCAGAACCATTTGTACAATTTTGGTATAGGACATTTAGAAGTGTCACTATGCCAAATATCAAAGCTCTGGCCATATTCGTTTCAGAGAAGAAGACGTTTGAAAATCTCACTATATAACTCTATGTAAAACTGTGACGCCCGGGGCGGGGCCAATTTTGACCCCAGGGGCATAATTTGAACAAACTTAATAGAGGGCCTGTAGGCAATGATATGTGCCAAATATCTAAGCTCTGGCCCTTGTAGTTTCAGACAAGAAGATTTTTTAAGTTTTCATTCAAAAATCTATTTTTAGCTCCTGTGACCTAGTTATGCAACCAACCAAAACCATTTGAACAATTTTGGTAAAAAGACATCTAGAAGTGTCACCATGCCAAATATCAAAGCTCTGGCCACATTGGTTTCAGAGAAGAAGACGTTTGAAATTTCACTATATAACTCTATGTAAAACTGTGACCCCCGGGGCGGAGCCAATTTTGACCCAAGGGGCATAATTTGAACAAACTTGATAGAGGACCTGTAGGCGATGCTATGTGCCAAATATCTAAGCTCTGGCCCTTGCAGTTTTTGACAAGAAGATTTTTTAAGATTTCCTTATTTTTTCACTTTGGTTGCCATGGCAACCAGAGTTCTGCATTGTTTTTAATTCTTTGAACAAATTTGAAAGAGCTTGACCCAAGGAACATTTCTGTAAAGTTTGGTTGAATTCTGTCAAGCGGTATAGGAGGAGATGTCATTTGAAGCAATTGTTAACGACGACACAGGACGCAGGACACAGGGCCATCCCAATAGCTCACCTTGAGCCTTTGGCTCAGGTGAGCTAAAAATCCACCTGATACGAACAGCTATTATCGAAAAATTTCCCAAGCAAAGAGTGCAAGACAGATAAATCCTATATGAAAACTGTAGACCCTGATCAGACAGCTCCTTCGGGAGCTGTCGGATCTGGGTCTACACTGTTCCCAAACAGCAAAGCTATTTCCTAATATGTTGCAGGAGAAGAGTTAATGGTTGTTTGTTACACAAGTTTGACGATAGCCACAGCATATTTAGCCCTCTCACATAACACTATCATCTATGGCTATACAATGTCTTAAAACTTTGCAACTACACATAAATTGTCATCATAAAGAAATTTCATTAAACACAACCAATTTTTTCTTTCCTAGGAAAGTCAGAGAAAAAACATTTGCCAATAAATACCAACTCCAGTCAATTTTATGTTAGGCTGCCATTTAACCCTTTACCCATATTAATACTCCTTTTTTGCTTCTAATTATTAATATGCTAAACAGCCCTCAAATCCATAACTAGTCTTACAAACAGTGTAGGCCCTGATAAAAGGATTATTTCAGTAGCTTTCTGGTCTGGGTCTACACTGTTTGTTAATGATTTGTAGTCTTGTTTCCCACACAGTAAAGAATTAACTTTATGAACTATTAGAATTTCTGACTCTGAAGGTCATGACAAATGTTTTTTCACACTGAAAGAAGAAATACTAGTTTCAATCAAACCACCTATATCAATGCATGAAAACAATCAACATAATTATTTCAACTAACAATCAACTGACCCAGTCCCAATGTACAGTAACATTTGTCTACAGCAGCAACAATTAACCTACTACCTCATAGCCTTTTTCTAGTTTTTAAAAAACACTCCCTTTACCCAATAGACGCGCCTCTTAGCGCATTCAATTTATTCCTCCACTGAAGAAAATAGTTCCTATTTATACAGTCATGAATATGAATCCTAAGGAATATGTTCTTTATTCTAGCAAGTGGTAGCTTAAAGCAGATTGCAAGTAAAGCAGAAAGCGCCTTAAGGCGCATTCTGCTTTACTTTCAACCTGCTTTAAGTAGTCACCTATCTTTAGTTCTAGAAATAGGCTATCAGGCAAAGGGTTAAAGCAGATTGAAAGTATAGCAGAATGCACATGATATAGACAATATTTCTTATCATATGTAATATACCTAACTAATTACAGTAACTTTTTTCTTTAGCAGAGGAATATCTTAAAGGCATAAAAGGCATATTTATAGGATAATAGGTAAAGCAACATGGCAACCTCTTAACAATGATGACTGGTTAACTCATTGACCCCTCAAACCTCAAATGGACAATTCATGTAATCTTTTTACCATGTATTATCAAATGACAAACAGTGCAGACCATGACCTGAGGATAACTCTAAGACCAACTAATCTAGGTCTTCACTGTTTGCATAGTCAAGCATACTCTCAGAAGTGCAATGTTTGTAAAGGGTGCATACGTATATGCACCACTAGGATTCAATAGGCTAATGCAGCAAAACAAGTAATGCAGAAAACTCCTTGATTTCTACATTAAACTGCCAAATTTATTTAACCCATTACCCCATAGTCTGTTTCTAGTTTTGAAAGTAAGTAACCACTTAAAGCAGGTTGAAAGTAAAACAGAATGTGCCTGAAGGCACATTCTGCTTTACTTTCAGCCTGCTTTAAGCTATAATCGGTTAGAATATAGAACAAATATCTTATACATGACTGTATAAATTGAAACTTTTTCCTTCAGTGGAGGAATAAAATAAAGGCATAAAGAGGCGTATTTATGGGATAATGGGTTAATATTAAATCCATCTTGTTTTTGTGACTGCTGTAAACAGAATTTACTGTACTAGAAACAAAACATACGTGAACATGAGTGAAAGAGTACTTGCCTTTACCACCTATCAGTGTTGTTTTCTTTACTAGCATGCCTATATATATCAAACACAGAGGTGGCCATTATTCAGAAGTTCTCAATTCCATAAAGCGTTTGAGATGAGTCTGAGATTGTTCTCAAGCCTCTGATTGGTTAGATTTGAGCATTCTGCTCCAATCTGACCAATCAAAAGCTTGAGAACTATCTCAGATTGCATACTCATAGGCATGAATTACTGCTGCTATAAACTTTAGGCAAAGACGTAAATTAATCTTGATATCCCTAGAACAGGGAAATATTCGTCTCTTAAAGAAAAAGTTTATCACTTTTTATACATGTAGATCTACTTTTTCTTAAAAATAAAACAGAAAATAAATTTAAATAATTATGATGCCTATTCCAAATGGATTTTCATGAAATCAGCGATGATAGGTTAATTGCAAATAGATACAATTCGAAATGTTAAAATCTGTCTTATTTCTAAAAAAATATATAAATACTTCAATTATATTCAATTATTTAACTAAGTTAAGGTGACTGTCCTAAGCCCTTCTCATGTTCAATAAGTTGTGCTCTCTACTACTGAACAAGTTGTCTTCTTCCATAATATTATATATTTTTGTTGTTGTCTGTTACTAATGCAGGAGTACAATTTAACCCTTTCCCCCATAGCAGCACCTTTTAGCGCATTCATTGTATTCCTTCACTGAAGAAACTAGTTTCAATTTATACAATTATGAATGTGTATCATAAGGAATATTTTCTTTATTCTTGCAGCTGGAAGCTTAAAGCACATTCTGCTTTACTTTCAAAATGCTTTAAGTGGTCACCTATCTTCAAAACTAGAAACAGGCTATGGGGTAATGGGTTAAGAAGTCTCACAGTTTGATCTATGCGATGATCTCATCAGAATTCAGACTGCTTGAAAAACTCACCAACTAATAACATGAGAAGGGTAAATATTCATAACATTATCATAATAATTATGTTTAGATTAGTGCATCTGTGCTTGGCCGCCACCACAAACAAACTATCCTGCACCACGTCTATCAAACCACCATTCCCAGTAAACCCAAACAAGAGCTGTCACAGAAACTGGCAAACATGCAACACAAATAAATAAACATACAGGGTAATACAGGCACTTCTTACATCTCTGGGACCTTCCCTTATCTAACCTACATGTCTTAAAGAATGGTCTACAGAGCTCCAAATAAGGGGAGTATTTCAAAAACTAAAATATTGAGTTCTGTTTTAAACCCTATGGTGTCACTACTCATTAGAATCGTCTCGAATAGACGATTCTAATGAGTAGTAACACCATAGGCTTTAGTGCTAAAACAAGTGAGAGAATGTTGGATTTGTGCAGTTCACTCCCCCTTATCTGGAGCCCTGGGTCTACCTGCTAAGCTTGTATGACCAAGGGTGTTAAAGTGTTTATATAACTTATATGTAACCTTTCACTATTTTCACTCTACATGCTATTAAACTTTATTATTGCTTTCAAGCAGTCAATATTTCAGCCATTTGTTCACCATGCTTTAAGTCATTACAAACAGTCTATGTGTACAAGTCCAACCGTTGTCATTAAACCCATTACCCCATATATATTTATGACTTTTAGTTTATTCTTCTACTGAAGAAAATAGTTCCACTTTATACAGTCATGAATGTTTGTCATAAGAATTAAGGTATACATGTATTTACTATATTCTAGCAGATATTGGCATTAAGCAGGCTGAAAGTAAAGCAGAATGTGCCTTCGGGCACATTCTGCTTTACTTTCAACCTGCTTTAAGTGATCAACAGTTTTCAAAACTAGAACATGCAATGGGGTAATGGGTTAATGAAGTATGGAGATCCCTGCTTAATTAATACAGAACACAAGTAATACAGAAATCTCTTTTTGGAACTTTCTGCACAACTTTTGTTCTCCATTAACCTGTCACCTATCTAAAGAAGAAAAAAAACAATGTTTTGTTTTTCTTTAAAATATACATAAACCATAGGTTTGACTGTTATACTAGTTCACAGTCAGTTGCCAATCGAGATATAAACAGTTTCAATCCAAACATACTGCATTCAGAGAAGCAATTGATTTTCGGCAACATTACACTTTACCTCCAGTCATGTTTTGCAGTTGCTGCGCCATGAGCTGGGCTGCGAAGGCCTGTTCATGGTGTGGGCATAGGCCCTCCATGCTGATAGGGAGGCTGGAAGGTTTACCCGACGTCCCTGAATATCGTAAATGTGCAGGAGCTGTAGATCAAAGACAGAAACAAGGCACATGCATCACGACACAGCCAAGACAAAGTACAAGACATGTGCATCATGCATACATTCAATGAGAGAAGCTGTTAGTCTCTGCACAGAAAAGCAAATATTTTTTTGCAATTTGTAAAGAGCAAAGTGCTTTGTCATGTAAATTTTAATTGAATTGTGGTCAATAACATTTTCAAACCCAATTTCAATTTTGCAACTTTCAAAACAATTATCTTTTTTTTTTTTAAAACTGTACAGTGGTATCTTTCTTTGAAGTGCTCTCCGTTTTTATACAATCACAAAACTATCAAATTGTTGTATGAATTGCTTTAACCACATTTCAGATTTAAAAACTATTGTGCAGAGACCTTGAGAGAGCTGTGATGTATCTAGCCTGAACTGAATGAATTCTCTATAAACAGAACCGAATTTCTCAAAATTTCTGTTTAGAATATCAGGTCACCAGAAAATAGGGAGTGAAGTAAACATTTCATTTAGTTATATGCCAACCTTTTGCTGCAACTACCCATTAGAATCTTCTCTTGAGAGACTAAAGTTTAACTCTTTGAATGCTAGGTAAGTAATAATGATGTCAGCAGCAATTATTGTCTACTAATGCTCTATAAATAGAATTGTTGAAAATTTCTTTTCAAAATAGTGTCAGTGTGTTACGGTAAACAGTTTTGACCCAGATGAGATGCTGTGTTATGAAGCCTCTCATCAGGATCCAAATTGTTTACAAAGGTAATCATGGTTTCACCACTAGCACGCAAGGACATATCTTCTTTATTTACATATTTCATTCATTCTGTAAAGCTAGACAGAAAACATGTAGGAGTAAAGTACAGTAGAACCTGTGTACAGCAGCTACTCTAAACCTCACATGACCCTGTCCATAGAGACAGATTACTGCTCAATACAGGACAAAAGTACAATAAAACCTCTCTATTAGGACCACTAAATTGTGTTAATTATTACAGTGTTTACGATAGGTGACCACTTAAAGCAAGGTGACAGTGAAGCAGAAAGCTCCTTTAGGAGCTTTCTGTTTCACTGTCATCTTGCTTGAAGCTGCCATCTCTCTATTATGCAATTAATAAGGCTTCGTTTTAGTGGTGGTAATAGCCAGGTTTTACTGTAATTCAGAAGGCTCCTATATCAAATTGCAGCATTACTGATATCCTGCAATAAGCTGCAACTGTTACATAGTGCTGTAAAATGTTTGTTTTAGGTATGCTGTACACAGGTTTGACTGTATGATGCATGCATGTACAATGTATGTTTGCCAATTTATGTTAGGTTTTTGCCACCAAACCCAGTGGAATCTGTCTAGTACTAACCACTTTAACCACATCCCCATCTTATCTACTACAAGGCTAGCATTCTAACTCGTTCTACTAAAGGGTTTCAAAATGTGCTTTATTTGAAACAGTCATTTTAAAATACAAGACTTAAAATGCAATTGAAAATGTTAATTTGAAATTTCTGTGCATCATGTAAAAACAAATATTTGGATGGATGTTGAAGACCTTTGAAAGTTTTGATCCAAATCTGGCCCCACAAAATCTAGGGCTTGATCAGTATCAAAACTATTTGTCATTATGATTTAATAACAACTGTAATTTATATGGGAAAAGGGGTAATTTTTCAGTATTTTAAGCAAATCACATTTAGAGCAAGCAATATTTGTTAGGGTTTTCTTATGTTGTTTTATCCTACTTGCTGCTCTTCATTTCTTATTAATGTTCTTCATGATATGGGATGATTTATTATCTTATTAGAATGTTAAAATCTCCCAACATTATAAAGCAAGACAGAACTTGGGACTAAAGCTTAACTGTTTCACAAGAGACAATAAATTTTAACAAGCAAAAAGCATTATTGTGTTAGTTGATGCAAAACCCCACCAGTAAAACAATGTTTATTTCTGCGTAAACGATAGAGAATTAATACACTCTTGACATCTGTTTGATACAAGCAAGTATAAAATTGCATAAAATCGGAGTGGATATTGGATAAATAAAGTATTATTTTAACCCATTACCCCATAGCCTATTTCTAGTTTTGAAAACAAGTACTGCTTAAAGCAGGTTGAATGTAAAGCAGAATGCAGCTTTATGCACATTCTGCTTTATTTTCAGCCTACTTTAAGCTTCTATCTTCTAGGATATAGAAAATATTTCTTATGATGCATAATTATTCAAGACTGTATAACTATAAAGTGGAACTATTTCCTCAATGAATGAATACATTAAAGGCATAAAAAGGTGCATTTGTGGAGTAATGGGTTAAATAGTAAGCACCCTTTTATTGCATCTGGTTCAAACAAATGGCATAGTATAATTAATATAATTTATTCATACCTAAATGACTTTTTTTCACAAATGCATCTATTTCAATAATTGGATAATTTATAGGCCAGTTCTAATGTATTTTGCCTCATTGTTTATAAAGCTGAATATCTAATTTAGCATTAATTATTTATTAAAATAGCTGGCCCTGATACGCAGTATCACACCTTAGTCTACACTGTTTGCAAATTAAGTATTTTTTTAGGTCCTTTGCCCAGATATAAATGCCTTTTCAAGCTTCCAGATAAAAAGACATGTTTTATTATCATATTTCATTCTCTGTGTACATTCCGAACCAAACACCATGTGCAATATATACTATTGAACTTCTAGCTATTCTACGTCAAAATTCCATTTCCTGTTAGAACAAACGAATAAAAAAAATCTGGACAGGAGTTGACGACCACACCATGAAAAACTATAAATACCTTTAGCAGATAGCCGCCTTGCAACTTAAAACAGGTTAGAATAGAAAAGTATGTAGTAAGTTCTACTCCAAAGTCATAGAAATTCTGAACGCCTCATTACAGTAATAGAAATAAATTACAAGTTATTGTTACAGTTTTAATGAAGGAGAACACCCAATATAATACTGTAATATATTCCGTAACCTTATAATATAGGAGTTTAACCCTTACTGTTCAGGAAACAAGTATATACAATCTACATCATTAATTTTGCAAACAGTGTAGACCCAGATCAGAGGGCTCCTGAAGGAGCCCTCTGATCTTGGTCAACACTCTTTGCCATACTTTCAAAATAATCTTTGGGACAAAACCCATGCACATGATAATTATTTGGAAACTGGATGAGTCTATTTGGGAAGCCCTCACAGTAAGGGTTAATGTTTGACCAGTCCCCATAGAATATGTCACCCATTCTAACTTTACCCTTTCCCATATCATAGTGATACGTTGTCACAACTTGACGATCTAGAATAGAAGGCAGCATGCAGGTCAGGCCATGGTCATGAGACTTTAACACCACAACCCCTTCTTATACCCAACAAGTTTTCTTGATCTGGATCCAAACTGTTTGACATTCGTATTGATATTACTTGAGTTTTAATGCCATAAATCTAACTTTGAAATGACAGTGCATTATGAAAACAGATGACAGTGATGGGGTTAAAATAACAGATCTAAAGTTGACCATGAAAGCCTAAATGAATATCTATAAACTTGTTGAGCACTAGAAGTATTAATTAATCTACAATCATGTGACCCCTTAATTCTTTGCACACAAACAGCGAAATCATGATTACTGTCGCAAACAACTTGGATCCAGATGAGACACCTTGTAAGGTCGCGTCACATCAGGATCCAAACTGTTTGACACTGTGACCCTATTTTTAGAACAGCAACAGACAACAATTGTAGCAAATGAAAAAATTACCCAGGATGCAAAGAGTTAAAGGTCTCCCAAAACAGTGAAGACATAATCACTATATTAACATGCACTTTTCACAATAGATTGTATTGTGCAATTATAATTGATAACTAAATTATGTGACATTCACAATTTTATTCAAGACAATTTTATTAAAATCATGCCAATTCTAAACAAGAAGAATCTTCAGTATGATCAGGGTTAAATATTTATGAGACCATAATGAGATTCGCATTATTCAAAGCCCCGCGACCTAACGAGGAAATATATACATGACATGTATCCCTGTACCCCCAGTACCTTGTTCAGCTTGAGTCTGTAGGATTCCCTTCCTGAGATAAGCATGTGTCAGGGCCTCCAAGTAATCATTCTGTAAAGAAAGGAAAAACACACAAAGGTTATCATCTGCCCAGAAAGTGTCCATACCAATCAATAATGCCATTCAACAATCATCAATTTAATCATTTTTTAAAGTCCCTGAAGAAGTCTATTGTCATAGACGAAACGTCGGACTAAAATATACAGTTTATCGCAACCTGCCTTAATCGTTCGTTCTACGCCTTTTTGATTTTCCTGCTATTTATTAAAGTCATTTAACCATCTCCTACTAAGTCATTTAACCCCCTACTACAAGACTCTGTCCATTATAAACATATGCCATTTGAACTTTAATTACATGGGCTAATAAAATATTTCCCAAATAAAGTCTGCAAAGTATTTATGTCAAACATATCTTATAGGAAAACAGTGCAGACCCTGAACAGACAGATCCTGAAGGATCTGTCTGATCAGGGTCTTCAACTGTTTTAAAAAAATGTCAATATATGCTTAAAGAAGGAAAAGGGTTAAATTCATTAATTACGTATGGAAGCTTAAGAAAAGAATGAATTTCTTTCATGTTGTAGTAGAACACCTTTTGTTTAATAAGTTAAAACAAGAGAACAAGTTTTTACCTTTTCATACCCTTTCCAGACTCTTATTGTATAGCAATGATATTTGCAAACAATTTTGATTTGAATAAGATTTCAAGCTACTCTGTATGATCCAAATTCAAAAGAGAGTTTTTTTGTTTGTTTGTTTGTTTTTTCCCAAGATAAATAGCAGAAGAATGTTGCAATATGATGATTTGTTTAACCCATTACCCCATAAGTCTGTTTGTAGTTTTGAAAATAGGTGACCACTTAAGCAGGTTGAAAGTAGAGCAGAATGGGCCTTTAGGTACATTCTGCTTTACTTTCAGTCTGCTTTAAGCTACACTCTGCTAGGATATGCAAAACAAAATTCAAGCAATATATAAATGACTAGAAATTGGGGGGAAAAATGACAACATTTATAGCAGAAGAGTATTTGGTATATATGGCCTACGACATATACACGTATTAATTACACCCATTTTCTAATGTAATATGTATCTCATATGAATTCTTGCTGTATTAGGCTAAAAACACAAATCTTCTATCAATGCAAAGAAATAAAAAGAACTTTTAAACAATTAAAACCCAAATTAAATATAGTCTATAATACTTATAATTCTGTCTGTCTGCTTTTTTCTGAACAATGTGTAGTTATATTTATATACACATGTAATTATTATTGTTTTTTGTTTATCTTTATCATATAAGCTATAATAACCAGACATGAAACAGTTTTTGACCACAAATACGGACAACCATACAGTCAAACCTGTGTTACAAAATCATTTCAAGAAGGAGATGGTTATAGACAGGCAAGTGCTTAATGCTGGACAAAAGTAATGCAGACAGCTCCTAGGAGCTTTCTGCATTACTTTTGTCCTGCATTAAGCTGTCACCTGAATTGGAAGTGCTCTTGTACTTTATTTTGAATGTCCACTTAAAACAGTTTGTGGAAAAAATATTCCAAATAGAATGTAAATACACACATATGAAAAGATATCTCACGTTTCAATATTTCAGCTTTGGAGACAGATGTTTCTTTTTGAAAAATTCCATTGAAATAAAAGTTATTGGTGGAGGCTGAGCAGGTGTGGCTGTCAGACAAACCAAATATATATACATTGTACACATTTTTATATTATTGTTGCTACTAGCTATCTTTGTTAACATTATGCTCTATCTATATCTAGTCTACAACACACACATGTACAATTAGGGTATGATACAAACACACACAGGCTAGTGTCGCTATAATGTTACTATGATCCCATGTTAGTATAGATCTAAGTTAGTACTTGTGACAAACAAGACACATATAGCTAGCCATACATGTTTACTAAATCATCATACATGTTAATCTAGCTGCGGAAAGGCAACAAGTAACTGCAAATAGTCAACTATTGAATACAGTAAAACCTCCCTAAACTGGACTTCCACAAACCAATATTCATTGATTGTGTTGAACATAGGTAACAGTATAAAGCAAGATGAAAGTAAAGCACAAATTTCTCAAGAGTTTTCTGTTTTACTTTCATCTTGGTTTAACTTGTCTTTAACACAAGTGGATATAGGCAATTTTCATATACACTCAGTGCCAAAAGAAACGCACAGATTTCATTACAATATTTGTATGTAGAAGGAACGTATTTGTGAATTAATCTTATCATTTAAGTCAATAGTTCTGTCTGAGGTTATCAATATTGAAAAAAGAGGTTTGTTTTTTAATAGGTAACACCACAACTTTGACAAATCGGTGCGGTGTTTTAAACAGGCTGTAATTAACTCTTATGCTGCCAAATTAATCGTGAGATTCAGTTTCATTGTCATCTGCATCAATGTTGTTGTTTACAAGATCGTAAGATTCATTGTAGCATGACTTAAAACATATCAATACGAGTGTCAAACAGTTTGGATCCTGATCAGACGCCGCGTTACGCGGCGTCTGATCAGGATCCAAACTGTTTGCAAACGCGCTTTTTGTCGTCATTAAAAGTGAAAGGGTTAAAATACAAGCACACTGTTTTTGAGTATTTTTTTCTGAACTTGTTACAGAATTTAATCGATCTTGAGATATGGCTTTATTATTCTAATTTTCTTCAATAAAAGTCTCTTTAACTGTGCCTGATCACGATGTGCATTTCTTTTTGCACTGAGTATAACTATGGTTGCAGAAAGTAGGTTGCAGATTAGTGCAGGACTAAAGTAATGTACACGTAAAAATCTTCCTTTGGGAGCTTTCTGCATTAATTCTACCCTGCATTAAGCAGCTACATGTACTTGTCAATATAGGTCTCAACTCTTCCTTTAAAATTGTCTGATATGGAGAGGTTTTACTTTATACATATTCAGCAAACTGTAAAATGGCCTTTGGACATTACAAACAGTGTAGACTGAGATCAGCCACAGTATTCAGGGCTCCAGATCAGAGTGTGTAAACTAATTATTTTCAACGTTCTTCCCTTTATCTCCTCCAAACCCTATCTTGTGACTATTCATTAGAATCATTGCACAGCAACCAGTCTGATGAGTAGTCACACCATAGGGTTTCGTGGTGGCAAAAAGATTTTAATTTTTGACAAACTCACCTTATCTGGAGCTCTGCATTGGGGTATGCACAGTTTGCAGTGGATGAAAGAGTTTTACAATTCCTATTGACTTATATATATATAAGAGTAATATCCCTGTACAGAAGCTTCATTGGCAGTATACACTGATCTGGATCTACACTGTTTGTAGTATATAATGATGTGGATCTACACAGTGCTGATCTGGTTCTACACTGTTTGCAGTATCATATCTGGCTCTATGCAGTTGACACTGTCTTGCAATATAGCTTACAAACAAAAATCCACTGCAATCATACAACTGTGTAGAGTCCTAACTCTTCTCCTGCTGAATATTCATATACAAAACTCTGCTCACCATGATTGATGTACAAACTGAACTATTACATTGGTTAATAACATGAGGAAATAACTCCATCTGAAATACTGAAGACTCATGTTGACAGGTCCCATAAGAAAACAGTGTATGCCTAGAACAGACAGCCTTCAGGAGCTGTCTGATCTAGGTCTACACTGTTTTCAAAAAGTGTCAATATATGCTAATAACAGGAGAAGAGTTTAAGGAACCAAATTACTTATAATAACAGAGCCATGTGATACATATTGTTCTTCATGAGCACTGTGAAAATATCCACACATTTTGACAAACACATACAAAATAAAGCCAGTACATACACACACATTTGCATGATAGCAAAATCTTGCCAACCCTTGTTATGTTAGTAAAATTTAAACTAAATAAATTCTACTCTCTGCTTTGTAAATAAAATCCATCTAGCAAACAATCTGTTTTGTACAAAACAATTCAGATACTTGTACTAAATTAGCCAAAACCATTCAATTTTTTGGAATACTAAATTACAGTAAAAACTCTCTATTACTACCACTAAATTGTGTTAACCCTTTCAACCCTACAGCCCTCTATAGAGAGTACTGATTACATATGCAAACAGTGGAGACACTGATCAGAGGGCTTCTGTAGGAGCTCTCTGATCAGGGTCTGCACTATTTGAAATGTTCATTCATTTTGGTTGTCATATCAAAAATGCAACAGTAAACTGGTTCATTAAAGATATTATGTGACCACTTAAAGCAAGTTTAAAGTAAAGCAGAATGTGCCTTAATATGGATCCTGCTTTATTTTTATCCTGCTTTAAATGTCTTATGGCAACATAGAAGCAAAAGCAAGACAAAGAAATTTCAAGGAGAATTCTTAAATAGTGTTGAACTAAATGACAAAACCAATTACAGAAACTATAGATCCCCTACCAATGCTAATGTTGCTGCTTACAAGTCTTGCTTTCGCTCTTTATCATGGTGAGACAAAAGTAATACCCTGGCCTTGCGTTCGCTCCTTTAACATGGTGAGACAATAAAGTGCAAACATATGGTGCCACAGACACCATGCAAACTGTGTTAGACTCCATGCACAGCGTCACGTCAGAGAGAGATGTAACCATACAGAGTATTAACCTATTACCCACTAAATACACCTTTTATTTATTCTTCCACTGAACAAAATAGTTCCAATCTATACAGCTAAGAATATGTAATATAAAAAATATTTTCCATATTCTAGCAGATGGTAGCTTAAAGCAGGCTGAAAGTAAAGAAGAATATGCCTTAAGGCACATTCTGCTTTACTTTCAATCTGCTGTAAGTGTTAAACTATCTTCAATACTAGAAACAGGCTATGGGGTAATGGGTTAATCCTTCTCCTGAGTGATGAATATTAATGTACAAAACTCCGCCCATTATGAATACCTATCATCTGAACTTCTCATTGGGCTACATGAGGAGAAAAATCCCCAGAAAAGAGGCATGTCAAACAGCTAGATCCTATGAAAAAACAGTGCAGACCCTGATCAGCATGCTACTTCAGGAGCTGTCTGATCTGGGTCTACACTGTTTTCAAAAAGTGTCAATATTTGTTAATAGCAGGAGAAGGATAAATGCTAAAGCCACACTCAGCAATGCTTGGTGTTTAAGCTGAAATCTTCCTACAAATCCGTGTCAAAATAACTACTTCGGTAAGTGTGTTGACAATTCTGTCTAAAACTCAAACTTGATCAGCATAAAATATTTTTCTTAAACAACATAATCATAATTATGACTATTCTATACTCTCAGTTAATTCACTGAACCCTAGGGACAAGTATAGGTGTCCTTTACAAACAGTTTACCTGTGAAGTGTACACTTGTCATATGCAAACAGTGTAGACCCAGATCAGATTGCTCCCATATATAGGAGCCCTCTTATCATGGTTTACAATGTGTGTTATTTTGTAATATGTTGTAGTAAAAACAGTCCTAAATAGTCAAAAGGGGACTAGAATTTATTGAAAACTGGAATTGTCCATTTGAAATTTTCCAGGATCAAAGATTATAATCCTGCCAAGCACAACTTGATAGGTATTAGACAGATCTGAATTCAGATCAAGACACAAATTGACCGGCAGTCTGATCAGGCTCTAAACTATCAGTCACTTGAATAAAAAAATTCTTCAAGTTAAAAAGACACACTAAAAAAGAACTTCAAGAGACAATGTAACATAAAAAAAATCTCTTTAAGCAGATATTGTTATGGCCCAAAAAATTGTTAACTCATGCATACGCCACTGAATCCTTCTAATTAATACACTCAAAGGCCTCATAATCAATTAATTCTGTAGTCACACTTCAATGTTATTTACAATAGACTACTCTCTATCAAACTCAAAAATCTGAATAACTGATATACCCCTCCCACTTCTTTCTCTTTATTTTCTACTTGATTTTCCTGAAACGATGAACGCTACACAATTAACCCTTTACCTTATACAATTTAGCGCCTTTTAGCACATTCCGTTTAATCCTCCGTGGAAGAAAATAATTCCAATCTGTACAGTCATGAAAATGTAACAGAAGAATATTTTTTTATATTCTAGCAGGTTGTAGCTTAGAGCAACCTGCTTTAAGCAGTCACCTTTTATCTAAACTGAAATCAGGCTATGGGGTAAAGGTTTAAGTCCCAATGGCATGTTTAATTACTTGAATGAATGCTATTGCATTTGCTAACAAAACAAAGAATGTTTTCTCAAGGAAAGAGTACAGACTCTTGGATTCCTATAGGTTGGGCACTTCTTTCCTTAGAGCAGAAACAGTTAGAGGCATAAACAGGGTCCGAGGTTATAAATCTTTTGAGCTGAGCCTAAAGTCGTTATCAAATGCTTGAGAATACACTCAGACTCAACCAAAATTGCTTTATAACCTTGGAGCCAGGTGTATTTATGAAATAATGGGTTAAAGGTAGGTGTGTTTTAAAAGCAGCTTTTTACATTAATGAAATGTGTTATTTATATGGCACATATATAAACCACACGACAGTGCTGTTGACCAATGCAAACAGACGTAGATAGAGCATTAATACCACTTGTTCCTTATTTATCCATATACCTTACAATCTAGACATATCAAACTGTCAAAGCAACAATTAATACAGTAAACCCCCATTATTATGATCACACAAGAGTTTGTAGAAAACCTAAAGTAGCTTATCCCATTACCCCATAAATACACCTTTTAAAGCCTTTAATTTTGTCCTCCACTGAAGGAAATATTTCAATTTCATACAGTCATAAATATATATCAAACAATTTTTTTAATATATACTACCGGTAGCAGTTGACAGCTCAAAGAAGGCTGAAAGTAAAGCAGAATGTGCCTTAAGGCGCATTCTGCTTTACTCTCAACCTACTTTCAGTAGACACATGTCTTTGGAACTAGAAAAAGTCCATGGGGTAATGGGTTAAATAGGTTTATCAGTCCTATAAGAGAAAGTGTGCCTCTCTTGGATAATGAATGGTCATCAAAACACCACTTTCTCAATCATTTATGCCAAATTTAAAATCAACTCTTCTATTTGTAATTTAAAAACTGAAAATAATGACAATTGATGTATCAAAAAAGATTACCTAAGCTTGTGACCTTAAAAGCTTAAAATATTCTAAGTTGCTATACATAAAAATAACATTTATAAATATAGAATCTACCAAATTACATCAAACAAAAGGAATTCTCTGAATATGTGTGTAAAATTATCACCTATGGAAAATAAAAGGGAATCTCTATGCATTCATTCAGCTACAGTTACGGTAAGTTAACCCTTAGCCTGCCACTCACGACTATAGCTCCATATGCAAACAGCTTGGATCCGGATGAGACGCCGAGTAACTCGGCGTCTCATCCAGATCCAAGCTGTTTGACACTCGGACAACATTTTCAGCAATTTTGAGCAACTTTGAAGCACTTTGAAACTTGAAGCAGACGAGAAATATAGCAGACCACAATTTATTTGGTGGGCTAAGGGTTAAGACAATCAAAACATCCAGTCCATGCCCAGTACTGCTACATAAGAATATGTAATCACCCTAAGTATTGGGACAGACAGGCCAAGCAAACAGTGTAGACCCTGATCAGGCTGCTCCTAAGGGAACACTCTGATCACTGTTTACACTGATTGCCATTCAGTTTGCTTATGTGGACAAATTACTGTGATTATAAAGCAATTTGTTCAAATTTTAGGATATATATTGCTAGAGCAGTTATACAGGGTGTCCCAACTTTTAGGATTTTTACGGTACCCATTGTCTAAGGGAAGAATGTAAACCTAGGGATAGATTCTGTGTGCTCCAATTTAAAAATATAGTTTATAAAAAATCTTTACAAATTCTACACATTGATTGAGGAGTGATAGACAGAGTGCAACATCACACTTTACCCCGGCAGTCGACTCTGATGCCGACACCGCTGCGTTACTGTTCATGCTCACTGCAAGAGCTTGTGTGTCCTCCGCGTCACATTTAGCCGTCTCTAACACCTTCCGCTGCTGAAACATCCATATCACATCAATACATTTGATGTTTTATATCTTATATACCCAACACCTACACAGTTTGCTGTTTAACAATATACAGTTGACTTCGATATCTCGAACTCGCAGATAGCTCGACACATGAACTGCATTAATTCCTGCTCGGTTCAGTTGTACATACCCATATTTCAAAGTTAAAATGTGGCTTAGCCACGTTTTAACTTTGAAATACGGGTACCGGGTATGTTCGACTTAACCGAGTTTGTGATATCGAAGTTTGATTGTACATGTATAATGTATACTTTTCTAGTAAAACTCTGCTGTAAGAACCACTTGTAAAAATACATAGATGTATTAGAAAAGTGGCAAATTAATTAAAGCAGACTAAAATGAAACAGAAAGCTGTCTTTTTCTTTACTTTAATCATACTTACCATAACTTAGCTACATGTCTAAACATTGTAAGTAAAAGTGTTTATTTTAAATAGTGGTTTTAAAGCTGAATTTTACTGAATATTCAAAGATGTGTTCAACCATCATTCAAAGAAGAAGCACTGAAAACTCTAAAGACAAGACTTAAATTAAACTATGGTGAATGAAAGTAATGCAGAATGATCTGAAATAAGCATTTATGATCATTAACCCATTACCCCATAGCCTGTTTCTAGTTTTAAAGATAGTTAACCACTTAAAGCAGGTTGAAAGTATAGCAGAATGCGCCCTTAGGCAGGCGCATTCTGCATTACTTTCAACCTTCTTTAAGCTACCAACTACTAGGATATAGAAGATATATCTTACTGTACATATTTTTTATAGTACATGTATAAAGTGGAACTATTTTCTTCAGTGGCATAATAAATTAAAGGCATAAAAAAGCGCATTTATGGGGTAATGGTTTAAATAACCAGCTCAAATATGTTGATCAGGTGACTGCTTAATGCAGGATATTTGTGCTTTTCTTTCACCCTGCTTTAAGTCACCACCTGTCTTAAGTATGGTCAAGGAGTAGAGGTGTCAAATTTTATTTTTGAGAATTAAGTAAAGATGTCAAAATGAGTTTCTATAGAGGACAATTTTAATCTAAAATTAATCATCAAATATGACTTTCAACGCCTTCTATTTATTCCACTACTGAAGAAATAGTTCCACTTTACACAGTCATGAATATTTAGTATAAGAAATATTTACTATATACCAGCAGATGGTATTGGTTGCTTAAAGCAGGCGAAAAATTAAACTAGAATGTGTCTGCTTTACTTCCAACTTGCTTTATAAGATCGCCTGTCTTCAAAACTAGAAACGAGCTATAGGGTAATGGGTAAAAGTCTGTTAATGCATCTCCATTTGAATGGTGGCACAACACATCTGACATATAGGACAATAAAACAAGACTTAGTGTTATTGACCCTGCCATTTAAATATACCTGGCTCCGAAGTCTAAACTCGTTCCCAATCATTTGATTGGTCAGATTTGAGCCTAGGCTCAAATCTGACCAATCAAATGCTTGGGAACGAGTTTGGACTCAAGTCAAAAGTTTTCTAACCTCGGAGCCTGATGACAAACAAACAAATACATAAATGAAACATTGTTATGACAAGTTTTTTAAAGTGTTTTAATTATTTGCATTAAAACATGTATTTAGTTTATTAACCATTACATACATGTAGCTCGGAAAATGAAGTAATTTGTTATAAATTTTAATGACGAATTTAAATATGATAACTGTTGAACTTTTGTTATTTTCACACTAAATGCAGATTAGAATTTACGATAATTCACTTTACTCTTTAGTAATACAGTAGAACCTCTCTATTACGACCACTAAAAAGAATGCTTATTGTCTGTATAAAATACAGGTGACAGCTTAAAGCAATGTGAAAGTAAAACAGAAAGCTCCTATAGGAGCTTTCTGTTTCACTTTCACAAAACTTTAAGCAATCGTCTGTTTTTAAAAAACTAATACTTGACACAATTTAGTGGTCGTAATAGAGAGGTTTTACTGTACATGCATTCTGTCCCTTCAAAGGTTAAAATGAAAAAAAGAAAAAAAGTTGGTTAATATATGCACCATACCACACGCATTAAGACTTGAAAACTGAATAAGGAGGTCCTATAAAACAGCAAGAATTAACACACTTCAACCATTTGAACATTGAATAAAATCTACATTGACTAATCAAAATGTTGTCAGATTAAAGTCTTAATTTGAAATTCTTTGTTTGATAATACTTTGAACCCTGATATCATCAATCACTAAAAACAAGAAATTCCTGTTTCAATTGTTCAAAGGGTTATCAAAAACTCCCACAACCAAAACCCTCTGCTTCATAATGTCATCGAAAATAACTAAAGCAAAAAGGATTTTCCATCGTCATTAAAGAATCCAAAACACTCTTTCCTCAAAAATCAAAGAGATCTTAAAAAAGAAAAATCTAAACCAGGAAAAAAAGATACCAGTACCACAGTCTTTTTGCCCCAGCATAGGTTCACTTCGTAAACCAGCTACAAATATATAACATAAAACATCTCAACTCACAACAGAGAATGCTGTTATATATTACATACTATTCAAATAAAATAACCATCACATTTATTCAGTATAACTCTGCTACTACTACCACTAAGAGACATTTTTTGTGATTGAAATTAATCCTTTTAATGTTAACCCTTTGAACCCTAGCCCCGCATATAGGCATCCTTTTCAAACAGTGTACATATAAATAGTACACTTGTCCTATGCAAACAGTAAAGTCCCTGATAAGAGGGCTCCTGCAGGAGCCCTCTGATCAGGGTCTTCACTGTTTGTCATAATGCCAAACATTGACAAAAACAACCCTTAAAATTCAGAAATGGACTAGACTAAAAGTGAAACTGGAATTGTCCATTTAAAGTTTCAGGGAGGAAAGAGTTTATTAAATATTCAAATGGACTCATCTGCTGACTGATAAAGACCAGTTAAAATTGACTCCTTAATGGTTTTGTTTTGAAATGATTAATAGTATGACAGTGTAAACACTGTTTGCAGACAATGGGCATACCCCTTTCCCACACAATAAAGACTAATGTGCATGCTTAAATCAAAGTTTTAAAGCCAAGTTTTTAAGCAAAGGTTAAAAGTCAAGAAAGTCAAGAAAGTCAAGAAAGTCAAGAATCAGATTTCTGCTTTACTGTAATATTGCCTTGATCTTCAATCTGTCTTTCCACTCTTGAATGAGTCTTCTTTGAATAGTTGTAAAAGCAGAGCTTTACTGTTGATTCAATATCTATCATTATTTCATGCTATGAAAACTATTTTGCACAAACTATTTCATAAACCACTGAAAGGAAAGAAATAATGCATTGGCCTCTGAAAGTCAAACATACACATATATTAGGTAAACCAACCAACAGCTTGTGAGGTGTTAGGGTAACCATGACAACCAAGGAAGAGGGAGTATTATACGACATCAAGTTGTGACATCATTTCCTACAGAGTTCTCACTCGTAAAAGTTTGGAGATAAAATTAGATTGATCTAAGTTATCATACCAATTACTGATCTTATTTATCTTATCCACGAATAATTTTAGTACTGGGACTTATATAATAATTTCAAGTAAATTAATATCAAAATTATTGATTTTAAAAATGATTAGAACTCCTTATTTTAATTACACTTTTTTCTTGGCATTTCATAACACTTCAGTATTTTGTTAAACTCTTCAACTGTGCAAGAGACCAGGGTCCAAGGTTATAATATAAAGCCTTTGTGTTGAGTCTGAGATCGTTCTAAATTCGTCAGATTTGAGCTTTTACTAACAACAGTTAAATTCTGACCAATTAAATGCTTGATAATGTTCTCAGACACAATTCAGACTCTTTATAACCTTGGACCAAGTATAAACATCATTTGTAACACAGTGAAGATCCAGATCAGAGTCTGCACTATTTGTCATAATTTTGAATAATTTTGGGACAAACTGGTCATAACTCAGAACTCTAAGAGTCCATTCAGAAAGTCAGCAATATAAGGGATAAAGCAGTTACTGCTCCAGGTATTCATAAGCAAGCAAGTCATGAAAACTCTGCTAGGAAATTTGATACAACTATTACACCTAAGTACTTAGTACAGGTTATACAACACTGACTGAGGTTCTAACACTAGTAAAGGTTATCCCATTACCCCATAAATACGCCTTTTTACACCTTAAATTAATTCCTCTACTGAAGAAAATAGTTCAAATTTATACTGTCACATAATTTATAAAAATCGTAAGAAATATTTTCTATATTCTAGCAGATAATAGCTTCAAGCAGGCTGAAAGTAAAGCAGAATGTGCCTTAAGGCACATTCTGCTTTACTTTCAACCTGCTTTAACCGGTCACCTGTCTTGGCTATGGGGTAATGGGTTTAAGAACAAGCTATTAGAGAGGTTATGTTAGTTCACTATATCAACATGCTCTCCACGATGGTTACCCGCTTCTGATGACGCTCATCGGTACCCTCTCTATCACCACCGTCACGTGCATCACGTATAGTACTAGAGCTTGTGATACGTTCATCCATGGATTTGGGGCGTTTAGGAGAGGCTTGGGTGTAACGGACTTGTGCATTTTGCTAGAGACGAGAGTGGAAAGTTGGTGAATCAATCATGCAATAGAATTACACAATGTGTAGGTCTACATGTATACAGGGTATAATAGTTGACCCTATAGATCACTAACTAGTATCAGGACATGTGCAAGTGGAACAAAGTAGTGTCAAACCTGTGCTGAGCAACCATTTAATGAAGTAGCTTGTATGGTCCTAAACCTTTAATGTACAGGAAATGAGAACAGACATCATTTGCTAACAGTGTAAACCAAGATCAGAGGGCCCCTGAAGGAGCCCTCTGATTAGGGTATAGATGCACACTGTTTGCTAGAGACACTTAGCTTTAAGTATTTTTTAGATGAACCCCTCTAGGGTCAATATAAAATCATGGTCATCTTTTAGAAAATGGAATATTCCATTTGGAGTCGGGGTTTAAGGGTCAATACAGGTGGCTGTTTAATGCAGGGCAAAGTAATTGAACGAGCTACTAAAGGAGTTTTTTAATTACTTTTATCCTGCCTTAAGCTCCTACCTGGCTTCAAAGAAAGCTCATGCATCTTTCATAAGTGGTTGTTAAACATAGGCTTGTATAATTATGCAATACCTCTTATGTGCAATGTCTATGTGAAACGATTAGTATTAAAGTCTAGTAACACTTTTGTATATTATCTAACATCTACAATATAAATATCACATTTACACAGTTAGAATTTTTTTGAATCCAATCACTAATTGGTGATCACAAAAAAAGTGCTTCTAGAGTAAATGGTATCAGAAAAAAGAAAGTTGTCTTTAACATAAATGTGCATACAAAATGTATCTAATTGTTTAAAGTATAACAGATTCATTAGGTTTACATCACTTTGATGACCTGACTGTTTGAAATAATACAAAAATCGAAGCCTAGGAAATCCTATCTCATACTACTTTTGTTTTCAGGTAACAAACAGTGCTGAGAAAAAGTCAAGTGTTATGCAATAAAACTGACTGCTAAAATGACAACAAATAGTTTGACTTTGTCTGCAAGATTCATTTAACCCTGGAGTATTACACTTGGAAAACGTCTCAGAAAAATAAAAGTAAAGAGTAAGAGTAAGCTAATCAGGGTCTACACTGTTTACAAAATATACATAAACTGGATTCAAGCATTGAAAGGGATAAAAAGAAAAGAAGAATCCATGATCAGGATCCACTTTTATACATGTATAAGTTTCTTCAATTAAAAGTGTAAAATCCTACTTTGAAAAATACTGCAGCAAAAGTCAATTTTGAAGCAGGTATAGGAATACAAATTTCAGTTGAATCCGATCAACAAGACATGATTGCAACTAATATAATCTCTAAATTCTGATACACATTAGTGTATACAAATATGAAGGAAAGTAACAAAAATCTCTTCAGAAAATGTTACAATTAACATTATTATACCTCATAGATATAAGAGTGTCTGTGATTAGTTAGAAAAAGTCACATGACTGACAAACAAATTGGCATGTCTTCCTGGAGCACATGCTTCAAGGAAACAAATATTGTGTCTCCTGCTGCTGGGTGCACGAAAGACAATGTCCACAGGAAATGTACAAAGACAGTGTTCCAGATAAGGGGAGTATTTCAAAAACTAAAATCTTTATTTTTCCTTTAAACCCTATGGTGTCACGTAACTCATTAGAATCGTCTCTTCGAGACGATTCTAATGAGTAGTGACAACATAGGATTTAATGTTAAAATGGTTGAGAAAATGTTGGATTTGTTCAGTTTACTCCCCCTTATCTGGAACCCTGCAAAGAGTTAACATTGTAGTATGAAAAATCGTATGAATAATTGCTCTTTAAATTTTATACTCTCAATAAAAAATGATAAAAGCCACCAAATAGTTCATGCATTGAAAGATATAGAGAAACTAAATGCCACAGGAAAGAAAACTGAAAGCCACAGTAACAGGGAGACATAGGTCAATGCAGCAAAGCATCACAACTCATTCCCGTCACCAGTCACAAAAGAGGACAAAACATTTGTTGTATAACAAAAGCACACTTATTTCCAAAGGCAGAAACACCCAGTCAGGAAATCAAGCAATTATGGAAAGTTTTTTTGCATGAAAACCACCATCATCTTCTAACACCTTAAATCATCCTTGCTCAGGATCCTGATGTTATAAAATTAATACCAGTCAATATTCTGCTAAATCAACATGATTTTTGTTTACTTGAAACTGAACTCAGAGATCAGATGCTAAGGAACATGGCGTCCAATCAGCATCCAAAATGTTCAGACATTTGTGTAGATGTACCTTTAGTTTGAAATACAATTGACAGTTTTGAAACTGTCAGGCTAGTATTATAGCAGAATTAGGAAAAACATGAATACAGTCAAACCTGTGATTATTCAGTACAATGCCCTTTAGCAATTAACCCATTACCCCATAGTCTGTTTCTAGTTGTGAAGATATGTGACCACTTAAAGCAGATTGAAAGTAAAGCAGAATGCGCCTTCAGGCGCATTCTGCTTTACTTTCAGCCTGCTTTAAGCTATTATCTGCTAGAATATAGAAAATATTTCTTAAGATTTTTATTTGTGACAGTATAAATTGGAACTATTTTCTTCAGTAGAGGAATTAATTAAAGGTGTAAAAAGGCATATTTATGGGTTAATGGGTTACACAGTCTCTTATATAGGTGGTTACTAATAGTGTGAGACAAAAATAATGCAGAAAACTCTAATTATTTTATCTTGCATTTAGTAGTCACCTGTTTTAGATAGCCTGTACACTTCTTCAAAAAATGTTGCTTAATACAGCTTTTTTGTATAAACAAAGCTGATTTTTCTCTGGACAACATCTTCATATTACTAAAACATCCAAGCGTTTATGACGAATGTTTAAATGTTCATAATGAAGCTTGCGTTGAGGGATGCTTATAAAATTGGTAAAAGCCAACAAGCCTTGGAGAATACTGAGCAAGGTTCCACAAACCAATTACCTTCTGATATGGCCGTTCAGCAGACCCTTGCGACCCAAAATATTGCATCAACTTTCAAATAGCACAAAAATAATCATCACATTAACGTGACTATCACTTATAAAAAATAACAACCAAAAACAAAAAAGTGATGTAATACAATGTACTGGTAATAACACCTAGCAGGGAAATGGTGGATAAAAGAAGAAAGACAAGAGAGACACCAAAAAGCTTTACCTTTAATAAATAAAGATTTTCATCACAATAATATTGACTGACTTAATGTCTTTATAATACAGAAAAGCCTCAATGACTAACTGGGCATTACAGTCAAACTTTATTATCCAGTTTTATACCATTATATCAAAGTTCGAACAGTGCCTAGGCTACATTTAACCCTTGTTTAACAGGTACCAGCAAACAGTGTAGACCCTGATCAGACTGCTCCTTCAGGAGCAGTCTGATCAGGGTCTACACTGTTTGCACAGGCCTGTCTGTCCCAATACTTAGGGTAATTACGGTATGTTCAACTTAAGTCGGCTCAAGTTATTGAAATTCAAATGTAGAAATGTAGGACATTTTGAGACATGTTTGAGTTATCCAGAATCAACTGTATTTGACACTATTTCATAATTATTTATTATTTATTAATCTATATAATTATGCTTGTGCTACATAATTTGTACTCGCAAAAAATATAATATCAGTGGATTTTTGGCATTATATATTCATCATCATGAATGCAAAACTGTTACAAAATAAGCTTATCACAAATTGGCAAGAAATGTCCAAAACTCGTTATTGAACAAAGCTATCTTACTAAAGGACTACCGGCAATTGTATTTCATTACCATGACAACGTTGAAAAGGTTTGCAGATTTTCTGCATTTAAATGACAATAAATCTGATAGGCTGGCATGTTATTAAATCTCACCACCATGTTTTTTAGTGATGATTGTCTTAAATCTTTGTGAAGGCTTCTGCCTTCTGTATATTATCCCATAAGGTGTGTGTATAAAATGTTTTATCCACAGCATTTATGAATCATTAACCCTTTCCTCCCTAAAAAAGCCATATGACACATTGCAAAAGGTTTCCTTTTTTGCTTTCACTAGTTATACCTCTTAATCTTTCTCTTGCTGGAAATTCATACACAAAATTCCTCCACTTATGAACATCAATCATCTGAACTATTACACCCTCTAATAAAATAAGGATTATTTTCGTCCAAGAATGAATGCACACTCATATCAGTCAGATCCTATATGAAAACAATGCAGACCCAGATCGTACATCCGGTCTGGGTCTACATTGTTTACAAAAAGTGTCAATGCAAATAGCAAGAGAAAGGCTAAGCAATGGAAACAAGGAAGACTTGTCTACCATAATGTGTTGGGTGTGTTTTAAACTAGTGGCTTTGGAGGAAAGTGTTACAGATTGTCCGCAATTAACTTTGAAAGATGTGCTTATATGTGATAATGTGCTTGCAAACACTGGCAAGCAAGGTAGCCATAAATTATCTAGGCAAACACTGGCCTTTTGTCACAGTCAAGGTCAAAGATTCTAGGCATTTAACTACACAAATTGCTTAACCCTTTACTCTATAGATACACATTTTAATGCATTTAATTTAGTCCTCCACTGATTTTTTTGATCATTTTATGGTTAAAGTGTCAGTAAAGTTTCAATTCATGCCACGGTGTAAAGGCTACTACAAAACTCCTCCTCTAACTGAAAGCTCCATGTCACACACAGAATTTCAAATTTTACACAGTTCATTTCGACTGGCTGATCCTTTTATGTCCAATTAGATCCATTTTGGCCTCCAGCAAGTAAATTTGCAAATGACACAAACAGGATTCTGTAAAACAGACCTTTACAGTTGACATGAAGTAGAAACAATGGGTGAAGAACAAGTGCAATACTAGTAACTGCTTCAAGACTCATTGGTCATACATACAATATAACAATGTGTCATTCTGCAAAGAAAACTGTTAAATTCTTGATTGGTTTATTTGCCAGGGTACATGAGATTATGTTCTGGTTCTTGCCAGTGTACAAAAAAGGATGTGCCATTAACTGTGAAAAGTTCCTCTTGTTTTTATTTGACATCACTGTCTCTCTGAAGAAAAAGGGTAATTCTTGTTTAGAAAATTTTACCTAACGTTTAGGTATTTGCTCAAGATATTTGTCTTGAAGCAGTTACTAAACAGTGGTTATATAAAGCTTTTGTTTGTAAGAAAGCAAGCAGACAGACAGATATAGAACCCAACCAGAAGATTCAGCAAGTAATTGTTACACTGATATAAAAACAGAACAATGAACCAGTCAACCCATACCAGAATTAAGATATCCACACCAAATTCAATTTGAAGGAGTGGAACTACATTGCAAAGTTAAAAGGTGTATATACATTTTGCAAATGGTGTAGAAAATTATTAGAGGGGGCCTTAACTCTTTCCTCCCTGAAACTTTAAATGGACAATTCCAGTTTCCATTTTTGTCTAGTCCATTTTGACTTTTAAGGGTTGTTTTTGTCAATTATTGGCATTGACAAAACAGTGAAGACCCTGATCAGAGGGCTCCATTCGGAGCCCTCTGATCTGGGTCTTTACTGTTTTCACAGGACAAGTGTACTACTCACATGTACACTGTTTGAAAAGGACGCCAATATGCGGGACTAGGGAGGAAAGAGTTAAGGAACTCTCTTATCAGGATCTACAGTTTGTTTTACTTTTTAATATTTCTGAAATATTTTTTAAAACAGCTCTTAAAATCAACATATACAGGCCCAAAGGGTATATAGATTTTGAGTTGAGTCTGAAATCATTCTCAATCATTTGATTGGTCAGATTTAAGCTTTTGCTCTAATCTGACTCATGAAATGCTTGAGAACGATCTCAGACTCAACTTAAAATCTTTATAACCTGAACCCTGATCATTTTTTTCAAAAGTGGAATTGTATATATGAAAATCTAAAGATAGAACAGCTTAAAACGAGAGTTATCATGCACTGGTATGGGTAAAAGCTGGAACCAAGGAGAGAAGATTAATTTTAAAACAGTGAAATAACTAATACTACAAAATTAATGTTAACAAACAAAACTACACAGAAGTTCTTAACAAATTTTGAAATATAGGAAGACATTAAGACTGGAAAAATAATTAAACTGATAGGTGAGAAACAAAACACTTAAAATGAATATAAGCAAAACCATTCCAACTTATTTCTTGCTTTGGGCTAATGTTTAAATTCGATCAGTTTTTTGATACACTTGTATATTTTTCTATTTGCAGAAAAACATATACTATTCAAACATCTCCAACAGGAATCATTTTTGAAAAGGTTACGTTGTATCATTAACTAATACAGTAAAACCTCACCAAAGAGCAATTTATAAGACTTCTTGTTTAAACTGTTTAAGGGATTAAACCCTAGTGACATTTAAGTGTCATTCAAAAACTGTGCCTGTAAAGAGTACACTTGTCATTTGCCAACTGTATGGATCCTGATCAGAGGGCTATTCTAGGATACCTCTGATCAGGATCCGCACTGGTTGACATTTTGCAAAATATATAGTAAAACAACCCTTAATAGTATGAAAGGTCTAAAAGACTTAATTGTTCTTTGCTCTTTTATCTTGCTTTATAGTTTTCTTAAGAGAAATTCTAATTAAGTGTGGTTTTGCTGGACTTTTGGCTTCAAGTGTTAAGCAAAAACAGAGCAAGCATTCAGCTATCTTGAGCCTGTTGAACATTCAGCTAAACCTACATCATTTTGGATCATTTGAATCTACAAAATAAAAGTCAAGTGTCTTATCAAGATTTTAACCCTTCTACTGCCACATGTGTTAATTGATACCTTTTGAAAACAGTGTAGACCCACATCTGACAGACCCCTGAAGTCGTACTTTGTTTGTACAGGACCTGTCTGACACAAGTCTGCACTCTTTCCTTAGGAAAAGTTTCTTTATTTTATTAGCCACTGTAATTTAGTTTAGATCACAGAATGGAAGTTTTATATATGAGTATTCAGCAGCAGAAGGGCTACTAAAATTCTTTTGAATGAATTACAATCTAGTTTTGGTTTTGCTCTAAAATGAAAACATTGATTATAATTTCTTGAAAATGCTTAAAAAAGGTATATGGCAGAACAGGTTTTTTTGTTTTAATCTTAAGTTACTTTTGTATTTTTATTGAGCTATACCAATTTGGTTAATGAACAATTTAGGCATCTCTTTTCCTTCCCAAAACTTGTGCAACCATCTGAAAAAGCCACATGCAATTTTCTTCTGAACAAAGAATTGAAAGTTGTGAGAGACAATACATGGGGAAGGAAACAATCTGACAGCCTCAGAAGACTGTGTTCATGAATTGGTCATAGTCTACAGACTGTGTCCATGTTCTACAATGGCAAAATGTGTCATAGATACTAAAATATCTGAACCCTGAAAGCCTACCTTTTCCTGCTTTGCATGCGATGTTTGGTGACCACTTAATGGCTTACGCTGTGAGTCGTCCTGTGAGGTTTGGTGAAAATGTTAAAATATTAATGTTAGTTCACAAAGACACAAAATCATATTAGATAATTATGGGTATATATATTTTTAGAGTAGTTACACAAACTGTAGTAAGATTTTGTGAGAAATTTGTACTCAGGAAGGATATTTAGTATGTATCAGTAGTGTCTGACAATGGTCATTGCACATAAGACTGCCGTAACTGCTAAGATAAAACTGAAACTTTTTAAAATTCTATTTAACCTTTTCCTCCACAGAAGTGCATTAGAGTGCCTGTACCTTCTCCTCCATACATTAATATTCATTAATGCTGTTGAATATTGATGCAAGATGAAAGTAATGTAGAGAATCCTTTAACCCTTTACCACATATATAGCCTATTTATAGTTTTGAAGACATGTGACCACTTAAAGCAGGTTGAAAGTAAAGCAGAATGTGCCTTAAGGCACATTCTGCTTTACTTTCAGTCTGCTTTAAGCTATCATCTGCTAGGATTTAGAAATATTTTCTTATGGTCCATTTTCAAGACTGTATAAATTAGAAATATTTTCTTCAGTGGAGGAATAAATCAATTGTGCTCAAAGGCGCTTCAATGAGGGAAAGGGTTAAGTGCTTCCTGCTTTACTATTATCTTGATTTAAGCAATGATCTTCCTTAAAGAATGTTGGATGCAGGCTATTTGCACTTGTGGCTATTAGACAAAAAGGTTAAATTATACATAGTTTAAAAAAATATCAATAAATATGATGTTGAGATACCTACAATTTTATACTGACTTTATCGATAACTGACTTCAGGCAAAAGAGAAAACCTGATTTACTAAAACTGTCCAATAAAATCAAGTCATAAGCACAAGTTTATGCAAGAAAAACTTTGTGAGGTCCTTAGTCAGCATTTCTAGAATTAAGTCAGCAAATCACTATTTCAAATGTACATGTAACAAGTGAGCATACAACTACATTAAGACATTCAAACATTATTTCTGCTTCTCTTCAGCCTTCAACTGTATTATTTTGGACCTCCTTTCTTGGGAAAAGTTAATACAATGAATTAATTATTTTACAATACTAACAATCAATTAGTGCTAGACATGTTTAGAGCTCATGCAATTTACATCCATGCAGGGCTCCAAATAAGGGGAGTATTTCAAAAACTAAATTTTTTATGTCTGCACTAAACCCTATGGTGTTAATACTCATTAGAATCGTCTCAAAAAGACAATTCTAATGAGTAGTCACGCCATAGGATTTGGTGCTGAATGGAAGTAGAAAATTTTAGATTTGTTCAGTTTACTCTCTCCTATCTGCAGCCCTGGGTCCAAGGTTATAAAGCTTTTCAGTTGAGTCTGAGTGTGTTCTCAAGCATTTGATTGGTCAGATTTGAGCCTAGGCTCAAATCTGACCAATCAAATGCTTGAGAACACACTCTGACTCAGACTCAGCTCAAACGCTTTATAACCTTGGACCCAGGGCCATACTCTCTAACCATTCATCAGTTTTACAACAGTTCATTGTTATATACACATCAAGTGTTAATCAGATCACTTACTGGTGTCTTCTCCTTGCCATCTTTCTTAGATGGTCCATCTTTACCACCTTCTCTCACTCTGTCTCTTTCCTTCTTCGTCTTTAACTTTTTCTTCTTTTTGGAAACCTAAAACGGATGTATATACATTTAAATAAAACATGTTCTTGTAGGCCAATATGTAATAAATGCCAAAAGTAAACTCCGTAACCAGATCTAAATATGTACAAACAAATACAATATATCAATGGTAACAGTAGGCATGGAGAACTTTAACCCTTTCCTCCCTGAAACCTCAAATGGACAATTCTAGTTTTCAATGTAGTCTTATATAGTCCAGTTTTGACATTTAAGGGTTGATTTTTTCAAATATTTCAAAATTACAAACAGTGTAGACCCTGATCAGAGGGCTCCTTAACCCATTACCCAATAGCTTGTTTCTAGTTTTGAAGACAAGTGACCCACTTAAAGCAGGTTGAAAGTAAAGCAGAATGCACCTTAAGGGGCATTCTACTTTACTTTCAGCCTGCTTTAAGCTCCCATTTGATAGGATATAGAAAATGTTTCTTATGGTGCATTTTCATGACTATATCAAGTGGAACAATTTTTTTTGGCGGATGAATAAAATAAATGCGCTAAAAGTTGCTTCTATAAGGGAAAGGGTTCAGGAGCCCTCTGATCAGGGTATACATTGTTTGCATAGGACAAGTGTACTCCTCACAGGTACGCTGTTTGCAAATGACGCATATATGCGTTACTAGGGTTCAAAGAGTTAAACAATGGTTTGTCTACTTTGCATGAATTTCAAGCGTACACATATATAAAACTGCATTATCAAATACAAAATGTAGTGCTTTCATTAAAATCAGACGAGTAATGTATAAAACATTTTCATTAAAATGAGATTCAATAAAATGACTATAGTATGAAGTATTTCTCCTTTTGACATGACAAAAATTTGGATTCTGCATCTCTTTGTTCTTTCCCATTCCGCCATACTGGAATTGGAGAGTTAGATTTTCAGAGCTTGGGTAATTGATGGTTCTTAATATCGAAACTCTTGACTTACCAGTATACAATTTCCAATGGAAGCAAAATGAATGTAGAAAAGGGAAAGTATTAGGAAGACTGACAATAACTCAATTGTTACAAAACTCACATGAAACTGTTTGACTAATTTATGCACAAGGTGATGAAAGTGAAGTAGGTAATATTTTGCTTGCATATTTTGACCTTTTGCCTGTTGTTACATAATTGACTGGAATTTTCAAATAGTTTGGATCCGGATATTCTAGACCTTGAAACACTGTGGTACAGTCAAACCTCTCTTCAGTCGATCAGTCCAGCTTTTAACCTAAGCTCTGTAAGAAGATTTCTGCATTACCTTTGTCCTGCATAAAATCTTTCAATACCATGGACCTATTTGGAAATATTCTCATTACATTTGCAAATAGTGTAGACCCAGATCAGAGGGCTCCTACAGGAGCCCTCTGATCAGGGTCTACACTGTTTGCTACTTTATAGTATTTTTTATCAAAATACTCAGAATTTGAAGTAGACTTGTTCATTTTTCAGTAATTAAAAGTATCCGTAAGGGAACCTAATAACCCACAAGAGTTACTTAGTGTTGAAAGAGTTAAACTAAGCAGTCATCTGCTTATCAAGTTCACATTCTTCCTTTATTGGTTGGTCACTCAAGATACTGGTAGGTACTGCCTACCAGTAATGCCAAAGTATTTAGTAATAGTAATGAACATAAGATGTGTACTGCATAATGCAAAAGAACTTAATAATTGTAATGAATAAAGACCAACATTGAAAAATTACTTCCTGAAAATGAATGTCAACAGTTTGTTTATGTTTTTATATAATCTTTATGTAGACACTTGAGGTTTATTTCTTATCTATCTCTCTCTCGTATAGTGCCGACCCCTCTCTCGAGTGTTACCAGTTAGACCAGTAACAAAGTTATAAGCATTTAACATTGATCAAAAGTAATTACCCTAATATTCAAAGGATCAATATAATACACCAGGGCTCCAGATAAGAGGGAGTAAACTGAACAAATCCAACATTTTCTCACTTATTTCAACACAAAATCCTATGGTGTTACTACTCATTGGAAGTGTCTCGGAGAGACGATTCTAATGAGTAGTGACACCATAGGGTTTAATTGAGAAATAAAGATTTTGGTTTTTGAAATACCCCCCTTATCTGGAGCCCTGATACACAGTAAAATCTCCTTTACAATGGCAAATTGAAAGAAAATAAAAATAAGATTTCTAAAAAAACAGGTTGCTGCTTTTAAGCAGGATAAACTAAAGCAATAAAAACTTCTTTTGAGCTTTTTATTTTACGTTCATCCTACTTTTAGCAGTTGCCTTCCTAAAGTGCAATTGAAAAAATTCATTTGAGTGTTTGCAGGAGACGCATTTTGCTAATCTTGAAATGAAACTTCTGATAAAGCATATATCACACTGAGACTGAGGCATAAGGCTTTGCAAAACTGAAAAGGTGAAAATAATGCCTACTATCTATCTATCTAGAAAAGTGTATGGCTGGTGTAAGAGAAATATCAGGTGACAATAAGGTAATATCTAACTTTAGAAAAAGCAGTGTAAGACAATTGGTTTTTATCTCAAGAAATGTGTGTGATAATATAACGGTCTATATGAGTGAAACAAAGCAGACTTTTCTACTTTTTATTGATCTGTGATGTAAGCATTATCTTTTCTCCCACATAATATGCATATCAGTAACTATATACAGTAAAACCTCTCTTATAATTACAACCACTAAAATAACTGATTATATGAGAGACAGATGGCAGATTAGAGCAAAGAGAAAGTAAAACAGAAAACTCCTAAAGGAGCTTTCAGTTTTACTTTCACCTTGCTTTAAGAAGCCATCTGCCTTAAACACAAAATAATTATCGTAATCAATTGGCTGTAATAGAGATGTTTTACTATATAATATTATGAATATTAAATGGAGAAGGATTAATTTCTGCTTTAGCTGGCAAGACAAAATGTGATTATCTACTTAAGTACAATATTTTCAATTTACTATTATTAGTACTAAATAAGATGCATGCATTTAACAACATTTTTGACAAACACAAATGCTTTTAGTTGTGTTTTATAGTTAAGACAAGACATGCTGTGGTTGGGAATGGTTGCTATTCGGGTACTCTTAGTGAGGAAACATTTTACCACTAAACATGACATTTTCATGGTACCAGGTTTTCAACAAGGAGAGTGTTAACCCTTTACCTGATAGCCTAGTTATAATATTGAAGATAGGTGACTACTTAAAGCAGGTTGAAAGTAAAGCAGAATGCGCCCTAAGGCGCATTCTGCTTTACTTTCAGCCTGCTTTAAGCTATTACCAGCTAGAATAAGGAAAGTATTAAATATGACACATATTCAGTACGGTTTATATTGGAACTATTTTCTTCAGCGGATGAATAAAATGCACGTGCTAAAAGTCGCTTCTATCAGGGAAAGGGTTAAGGATGGAGGATGTTGTTGTTGTTGTTCATGATAAGGTTTAGCGCCCCACAAAGCGTTTGCACATTGGTCATCCCACTGCCATCTGAATGACAATGGTCAGCATTTTGAACTGGATCTTACAGGACAGAGGACAAAATAAGTAATATGACTGGGCAGAAAATTCATCTAATGAAATTCGTAGCAATGGTTTGTCCCTTTCCTATGCCCCAAATTACAGACAATGAAATTATATGCCCCTTTGAACAAATGGGTATAAAAATGTACATAAATGATAAAATTCATGATGCTTTGCACTCGTACTTCATGTAACTTCTTTTGTTAAAAGTATGCACATGGCACTATAAAATTACATGTACATACATTTTAGCATGTACCTTATTGTAAAAATAAATCACTATATATATACAAATGAATATATTTCAGAGTCTGTTCTTACTAGTCAAATGTAAAAAATGTGCAAGTAAAGTTGAAAATCATCACCTCCTACTCTTTGATGCCAAACTTGCCCATATTTCTTCAGTTAACTTTCAATATATCAAATTCATCTTAGTCTAAAGTATACCTATGTTTCTACCTTAAAACATGACTACACCACTGTTTAACATGACATATGGGTAAGTTTAACTTAACTGAATTTGACTAATTTAGGTTCTAGAGTAGTAAATATTAAATAAATGTATTATAGGATCTTTCTAATCAGACTATGTCATTGCACCTTTTTGTGGGTATCCTGGTTGAAAGTACATATTATATTCAGTTAATTTACATTGGGAAACTGGAAGTAATTAATATCTTGTTATAACATACTTGATTGTAACTCAGCAGGATTGATTTAGAAAGGAAAGCAAGTTCAGTATAAAGAAATAACAGTCAAGCATTACTCTTTATATACAAATCATTTACAAACCATGTAGAACCTAATTCTCTTATCAGGATCTGCACTGTCTGTCATAATTCAAAATATTTTGGGACAAACCCCTGAACTATGAGCTGAATGTTTTAGTCTGTAGGAGCATGCCATGACTGTTTTGTGTCTACATGTAAAGAAAGCATCAAACACAGTATTGCACAAAACACTGTACCAGACTCTCGTCCATGCTGGTTCCCTTATCCTCCTGTAACCATAGTAACATGACAACCACAACAGTCAGACAACACACACAAACACATCATCCCAACTAACACTATTATTGGGCTACTGTACTATATACATATTCCTTGCTACAATCTGTTGTTTTTCTTACTATTAAAATGTACAGTTCCAAACTGCTAGTACTTTCACTCAAATGTTTGTATTTGTGTGTGTTTCAATGGTGCAGACCCTGCTCAGAGGACTGAAAAGGAACCCTCTGATCTAGGTCTTCACTGTTTGCAGAAGCAGGCAGCTGCCCAACTCACTGAAACCTTAAACTTTAATGGACAATTTCAGTTTCATATTAAGCTGATTCCATTTTTCAATATCTTTTTTTTTCTTTCAACAATATATAGCAAAATGACAAACAGTGCAGACTCTGATCATCTGATCTGGTTCTACACTTTTCAAGCCAACCTGATCACTGTCTGACTGACACAACAAAATAAAACTCTAATTTCCTACATCCTAACAGAATGTTTTTTTTAAAACATACTTAAAGTAAAGGAGAAAGCCCCTTTAGTGTATAAAGGAAATTTCTCAAATTCTGCTTTACTTTCAGTATGTTTTGACCACTAAAAATAGTGTTTGAAGACGTGTAAACTATTTATTGTGTGATAAATGAAAATTCAAAATCAAATAACAACATGTCACTCTAACATTTGGACAAACAGTCTTTGCTTTGAACACTTAGTTTAAAATAAAAAGTAGTTGTCCAAAGGACAAACAAAGTAAAAGGACAACTTCTGAGACTAATGGAATTCTCAAGGTAATACCTTGATATGAATAGAAACAGTCTAGTGAGTAACCTCTTAATCTTATAGCCATATTGATTCATGCATTTTGAATTGCAAGTTGCTAATTTATTTGTTAACATTTCTTATTTAAACAAGGTGTGTTTGTGATACACTATGCCCCCCCCCCCCCCTCCCTTTGATGTGACCATGACCTCTAAGGCTCTAAATGACCTTGACTTTGTCTGGTATGACTCAAATTGTACTGATGACATAAAACTTCTTGAGTTGAGTACACATGCCAAACATGAATTAAGCTTATATCACACATAGTTCCAAAGTTATTCAGCCTATTTGACCTCTAAATGACCTTGACCTTTATTCATCATGGCCCAATTTGTACTGAGCTCATGAACTGATTGAGTTGAGTACACATGAATATGAAGTCTCTTTCACATGTAGTTCCAAAATTATGGCCAATGTAAACTTCAGTCTGTTGACCTTTAAATGACCCTAACCTTTGTCCGACATAACCAAACTTGTACTAAGCTGAAGAGGTTCTTCAGTTGAGTTAACATGCCAAGTATGAAGTCTCTATCACATATAGTTCTCAAAAAATGGCCAAGGTTAAAGTTGTGGACAGACAGACAGACATACAAACAGACATACAGGACAATATGCCCCTGAGTGGCCCTGACTAAGTCACACAGGGGCATAAAACTAGTTGGATAAAACAATCAACTGTCTTCATGCAGTTGATACATGCTAGCTCTATCGGCTAAGTGAGACATCCTTATTATAGAGTTACAGTTAAACTTGTGCTAAGAAGCCATTCTTAGATTGGTAGGGTATGTCTTAATACTGGTGACTGACCAATTTAGAACGCTGACATCTTTTTATTTAAGTTTGAAGACACATGGCCATTTAAAGCATATTGAAAGTAAAGCAGAATACTCCTTATTCATGGAGTAATGGCTTAAAGAATGTCAAACTATCTCCTATAGAATGACATCTAACAAAAGTTTGACTGAACAAGATTTTTTAATACATGAATAATAAAGTAACCATTTTACTTGATCTTTCACGTGCTGAAAATGCATATATAAAACTGAAGTATAAAACTAGAAGTATTACATTGACAGATAAATTAAATCCTCAACCAGGGAAATGTGCAGTCTCATGTAAGACAGAAACTATAAGAAAACAGGGCAGATACTGATCAGACAGCTCCTTCAAGAGCCATCTGATCGGGGTCTAAACTTTTTTCAGAAAGCATTAATTTACACTTATAGCAAGAGAAGGATTATTTTCATCGTTATTTCAGTAGATATTGGAACTGACCATATGGTTAAACCCTTTCCTCCCTGAAACCTCAAATGGACAATTCTAAGTTTCAATTTAGTCTAGTCCATTTTTGACTTTTTAGGGTTGATTTTTACAATATATATTAAAATGACAAACAGTGTAGACCCTGATCATAGGGCTCCTTAAGGAGCCCTCTGATCAGGGTCTACACTGTTTGCAAAGGACAAGTGTACTCTTCACAGGTACACTGTTTGCAAAAGATGCATATATGCGTGACTAGGGTTCAAAGAGTTAACACATATGTAAGATGCAATCCCTGTAAGACACTATCATATTCCACTAAATGAAGAGGAAGACTATAGATGTAAGACTTACCCTCTGAGGCTGGAACTGCATGTGTACTGGTGGACCATCAGATACTGAACTGTCTGATCCCCCATCACTGAAACACACAAACAATACCATACAACACATGTACATACACGCAATGTCAATGAAATAATATTCCTAACCCTTCTTACATACGTGGGAAAAAGAGGATCTCGTATGAGTGCTCATTATTTATCATTTTTAATAAACGAGTTGACTACATTTTAGTCAACGGACAGGACAAGCATTTCTCTGAGGAATAGTTTAACCCATTACCCCATAAATACACCTTCTTACACCTTAATTTTATTCCTCCACTGAAAAAAAATAGTTCCAATTTATACAGTCATGAATATGTGCAATAAATAATATTTTCAATATCCTAGCAGACAGTTGCTTAAAGCAGGCTGAAAGTAAAGCAGAATGCACCTGAGGCGCATTCTGCTTTACTTTCAACCTGCTTTAAGTGATCACATGTCTCAAAAACTAGAAACATGCTATGGGGTAAAGGGTTAAGGCATAGGTAAAGACATGAAAGGATATTTGAAAGAAGGACTGGGTGAGACAGCATTTTGTATGAGAACAGCGTACCTAGACTCCAGCTCAAATGCTGACAAGTCGTCATCGAGATCTACAGTGTCCACATTGATACCCTTCAGCTCCAGTTTGACACGGATCTCTCTCCTCAGATTCTCCTCCAAGTCATATAAAACATTGGCACACTGAAATATTGAAAACAGATTGAAGATCTTTTGATAGTGTGTATGAAAATAAAGTTCTTATCATCCCTGATACTTATCATTGTCAATTTTTATACAGATTCTGGAGAAATATGTAGGGTATTTTGATTATTCCATAATTGTGTAAAGACATATACAAATAATTGCTTTGGTAAGGAAAATTCCGATTCTAAGAATAAACTGGCACACAAATGAACATAAATGTAACAAGACAAAGAATATATATAGACAGAAAGTTCATGGCAAGCAGTTCAATCACAAAGACAATCATGTACAGTTGAATTTCGATAACTTGAACATGCTTTGGGGAAAATTACCCATATTTGGTTGAAATTCAATAAATCGAGCTTAGTTAAGTTGAATTTTGAAATACAGGTAAATACTAAAGCAAGTTGAAGTTATCCAGGTACACGTATAAAAGAGTGCGTCAAAATCCATGCATAAACCTGGAAGGAGAAGGAGAAGAAGATTTATTTTTTTGTCAGCAGACAGACACAATGATTCAAGCATACCCCCATGCTACCTAATTTATTTGCGACATGACACAGGCTCAACAGAGCTCAAGAGCTTCTTGACTGAGGATGCATGATAGGATGGGCTGGGAATGGTCAAAGGCAACCGCTATATAAGCACCCAAGCATTCTAGTAAGCAGTGTTGATGCTAGACAAAACATTAAAATCTAGTTAAATAGTATTGATGCTAGACAAAACATTAAAATCTAGTTAAATATAGAATCAGCCAATTAAAAACATTCTAGGTCCAAATTAAGTCAAGGGGAAATTGGGGTTGGGTTATATGGGTGGATTGGGACTGGTCCAAGACAACAACTGTATAAAGTTGTCTAGTAAGCAGTGTTGATACTATAGACAACATGGTAAAATCTAGTTAACCTTAATGCATGAACATACTCACTACTGTAGAAGCTCTTTGCTTTACTTTTATCTTGTTTAAGCAGTAATATGAGATGATGTTGGAAAACTTTCCTTTGAATCGTTTACCAGGACAGAACCAAGAAAATGAATTTTTCTGAGGAATTGGGTAAAAGGTAAATATGTGATTCTATGAGGGAAACAACTGAAGCAAATTGAAGCTGTACACTGGACAAAAGTAATGCCACAAATCCCCAAAAGGGGCTTTCTGGTATTGCTTTCGTCCTGTATTAAGTAGTAACCTGTCTTTAGAGTTCCAATGTTCTTTTTTAACCCATATTACCCCAGAGTCTGTCTTAATATTGACGATAGCTGACCAATAAAAGCAAGCTGAAAGTAAAGCAGAATGTGCACATTCTGCTTTCCTTTCAGCCTGCTTGAAGATAAACTCTGCTAGGATTAGCTGATATAAAAAATATAACTATTATCTTCAGAGGAGGAACAACTAAAAGGCATTAAAAGCGTATTTATGGAGTAATGGGTTAATCGTGACTTCACACAGTTTAGAATGTAACACAGTAAGTACTGGTAACATAGTATTACATGTTCAACAGTGCAGGTGTGCTTGAGTAGCATACAGTGGGTGGGGTAAACAAAACTTCAAACCATAATTACCATTAGTAAACTGACTAGCCAGTTACATAAAACTCTTGTGTGCCTATTGTTCTCATGTAACATGGAACAGGTGAAATAAAAGCATGATGTGAGTTACCAAGTGACCAGGTGAGCTACTAGTCTGTATATCAACACTTCCCCTGCTATCAGAGTATGCCGCTGCTGTCTGAAAACAGTGTAGACCCAGATCAGACAGCTCCTAAAGGAGCTGTCTGATGTGGTTCTTCACTGTTCTCTAGTAATCCATAAAGGATCTGACATGAGTCTGCACTCTTTCTTACTTTCCTATGCTTTATACTTACTTTGATTATTAGCCAATTGTTAAGATGAAAGATACATGTATTCACATTGGTGAAGTTTAAAATTTTTTTTTTATAAATATTCAGTGAGAAAAGGGTTAGATACTGTAATGATAAAAGAAGGTGACAATTCTGTATGACAGAATTTACTGCATTGCTCTGAAATAATATGAAATAAATGGAGTAAAAACCATGTCAAGTAACAGGACTTGCATGGTGATCTTGAAGTTTGTATAATAACTCATTAACCCCTGAAACTTCAAATGAACAATTCAAGTTTCCAATTAAACCTTGTCCATTTGTTATATTTAGGGTTTTGTTTTAAAAGATATGGCAAATTGACAAACAATGCAGACCCTGATCAGAGGGTTCCTATAAGACATCCACTGATCTGGGTTTACAATGTTTGCACAGGACAAGTGTACTCTACACAGGCACACTGTTTGTTAAGGATATGTATATGCATCATTGGAATACAATAGCTAAAATGAAATTTAATGATGTTAATTAGTCTTTGCAGTCTAAATCAAGATGAAAGTAAAGCAGAAATCTCCTTCATGAGATTTCCGCTTTAATTTCATCGTAACATTTTTAAATAGCTACATTTGCCTGCTTTTAAACAGAATTAAATAATTGGCGGAGTTGTAGAAACTTCATAGATGGAGCTGTAGAGATTTTGTCTACATTATAATATGTACAGAGTGCAAAGGATGAGGATGTGTGAGTGGCTACCTTGGTTGTATCAGGATCACAGTAGTCTAGCAGAGTATCACAGAAGTCATAACCCATCTGCTCAAAGTCCCTGGCAGTAAAGTGGAAGCCCTTCTTTTTCCCTAAAGTTGAACCACAGAATGTTGCCTGTAAGAAGAAAACATGTTACTATTTATACAAAGCATAAGATATAAATATTTTAGATCTATACTACATTAATAGGTGGGAATATTGTGGACTTGTGTCCACTCATTTCTATGGTAAAAGAATAGTAATGTCGGTAAGGAAATTCAAGTTTGTTTATTAACTAAAAGAGCCCCAAAAAAACAGTGAAGGGGCTCTGTGACCAGGGTCTGCATTGTTTTAAAAAAGTGTCCTTTTACTTTTATTTATAGCAAAAGAAGTGTTATTAAAGCTGCTTTATGTGCCTATGGTTGTCAGTGTGTATTCTAGCCTACCTCCATTGTGTAGCTGTTGAGTATTCCCATGTTCCACATCACCACCCGACCAGTCCCTTCTTTACTCTTCTGTACCTTAAACTTACAGGACTCAAAGTGGAACTGAAATAAGAACACAACCACCATGTTACAAAACACAAAACAGTGTACAGCAAAACAAATGTAGTTCTTGGACATCTAAGGTTCATATGCAAAGGTAAAAAGAGGGCTAAATATAACTAAATTCATTCAAAACTGTATTAGCTTATATAAAGTGTAAACACGTTTAATATATGGCATTTTCAATATATCGAAGGCAGATAACTCTTTACAAATTAACCCAATTTTAATCATAATCAAAATCAATAAAGAAACTTAAAGTGAAAAGCCATTAAAATTTGTAGATACTGGAGTGTAAACAATACTGAAATAAAGATTTTCTAGCACATATCTGAGTATATCACAGGCAAACTCTTGACACAATTATCTGATTTCAACAATAATCAAACTTTTGTAAGAACTTAAGACTTATATACATTGTGTGCGAGTATATTCAAAATCCATTTAATACTATATAGTTCCCAGAATGTAAACACTGTTTATACGGCATTTTTGACACATCAAGGGCAGAAAACTCTTGACCGATTAGTCTAATTTCAAACATAATCAACCTCATCTGAAAACTTATGATTATATACATTCTGAGAAAGTTTGAGAAAGATTGGATAAAAATGGTCGCCTCTAGACTGTAAATACTAAAACTGTTGATAACACACGACAAATGATGGATGTCAGACATTCAAGGATCCCAATAGCGAGCCTTGAGTTTTGCTCAGGTGAGCTAAAAAGCTACAACTCAGTCTCACTTTTTCTCCTTTCTTGCAGCAAGCTTATATAAGGACATTCTATTGTGTTTTGTAAACACAGCGCTCCCTCTCTACAACGACAACCAATGGGAGACAAAAATGTGTGCAATGTTTGGAGCGAGTCGTTATAGTGAGGGAAATTGGCTTACAGTAGCAAACAGCTTGAATTCAGATCAGACGCCGCGTAATGCGGCGTCTGATCTGGATTCAAGCTGTTTGTCACTCGTCATTATATTTATTCTGGGGATCATCAAAATGTAATTTTGAGAAAAAAACAGCAGAGGCAATTTTAAGCAGAAGATATTTCAGCAGTAAAAGCTTTAGACATTATTGTCCTGTATAGGGAACTGCGGAAAATGTCATTGTAAGGAAGGAGTCATTGTTGGGAGAGCCGTTATAAGGAGGGATTACTGTAATACATGCTTGCTGTGATGGACGCCTACCTGTTCTGGTGAGTTTTTGTTGAGCATACAGGGAAAGATTCTCTCCCTGAGTCTGCGTTGTGGATTATGTCTGTTCTCACAGCCATAGATGAACACATTTTGTCGTCGACTGTGACCATGAAGATCACAGTATGCTACAATTTCTCGTTCTTGTAGCAACCTGGAAAACAAATAAACAATTACAGTAAAACCGTTCAACTACGACCACTAAAAGACTGTTTATTAATTGTATAAGAAACAAGCGACAGCTTAAAGCAATGTGACAGTAAAACAGAAAGCTCCTCAAGGAGCTTTCTGTTTTACTGTCACCTTGCTTTAAGCTGTCACCTGCTTTTGAACACCTAACAATCAACACAATTTAGTGGTAGTAATAGAGAGGGTTTTACTATATTCCACTATTTACTAATATAACCCTGGTAAAAATATTTCTGAGCAGCAATGGCTTATCTAAAATCTGAGATAATAAAGTCTAGGAAACATTTATTGTCGTTTGATGCATTTTCCTCTCAAAATAAATACAGAACAATAATTTCTCAAAATTTGGTTTTCTCATTTATCCCTTTTGCATCGTCTGCTAAAATGTGTTGGCTGCAATCTTATGCCAATTGAAATTTGGAAGTTTTGATTGAAAAAATGAGTCTGCACTTGTCCACAGGAAGAGTTTCCTATTCTTTAAGCTCATGTAACAGTTCAGATGATAGATGTCTATTGTGGGCAGGGTTTTATATATGAATATTCAGTGGGAGATTGGAATAATTTTTTGTACACATGATGCTGTAACCTGATGACCACTATTTTCATTAATATACAGTCTAACTTTGATATCTTAAACTCGATTAAGTCAAACATACCCGTATTTCAAAGTTAAAACGTGGCTAAGCCACATTTTAACTTTGAAATATGGGTATGTTTGACTTAACCAAGCATGAAATAATGCAGTTCATGTGTCGAAATATCGGATAGCTCGAGCTAAGTGTGTTCAAGATATCAAAGTTCTACTGCACCATTTACAAACATTATCCATACCTGCGTATCATTTGCTTGGTGTGCCACACAGAAGGATAGGCATCTTTGAGCACTGTTTTATAGTTCCTGTTCAGGTCACGGCCTGCCAGAGAGCACCTGTAGTTACCCACTATAACTCCGTCAGGGTTCAACATGGGCACAATTTTGAAAATAAATGTGTCACGCAGAAGCTGTAACAGAACAATGATATTTTGTTATTGTCATGTAGAACAAATTATTTCAGAATATTACATAGCTCACCAGAAAACAGTTTACAATATATATGCCCGAAAAATATACAGTCAAACTTGGATATCTCGAACTCGCTTAACTCGACTTATCTGATATTTCGAAACATGAATTTGCCTTATTTTAAGCTTGGTTTAGGTGAACGTACCCCTATTTCAAAGTTAAAACACGGCTAAGCCGCATTTTAACTTTGAAATATGGGTATGTTCGACTTAACCGAGTTCCAGATATAGAAGTTCGACTGTAGACCATTTAGTATAACCCATTACCCATATACACCTTTAATTTTTTTCTTCATAATAAAGTCATGAATAAGCTTTTAACAAACATTTCACATACCCTAACAGATGGTAGCTTAAAGCAGGCTGAAAGTAAAGCAGAATGTTTAAGGTTTACATGAGATAGTCCAAAGGGTTTAGTGCAGATATAACAAAACCTGTTAAAAATGTTTAGTATACATGGTCTGATGACTGAAGGTCTGCTCACCTTGCTATCTGCGGAGTTACTAGTGAGGTAGTCCAGGAAACCTTTCATCATCCAGCTGGCATTACTCTCCCCTGGATGCACACGGGCAGTGAGTACGACAGCTTTCTTATGCTATAAACAACAACTCCATGGAATTAGATATTTTGACGAAACAAAAAGTAAAACTGACACTAAGGTATTGATAACCAAACCAGAATGCAATGTGCACATCTTGTTATGCGTCCCAGCAAAATTCATGAGCTTTTAATAAGTAGTTGCAGAGAAATAGCACAGACAAGAAAACTTGAACTTTGGAGCTATATCTAAATATGTGACACAGATGTCAATGTCATTTGTCAATGAAAAAACAGTAACTAAGTCTCCATTTTTTCCTTCTTTCAGATAAGAAGGAGTAAACAGAACAATTACAGGAACTTCTCCATCATGTCAGCCCAAAACCCTATCGTGTAACTACTCATTAGAATCGTCTTGAAGAGACGATTCTAATGAGTAGTCACACCATAGAATTCAGTGCTCACAGAAAGATTTCAGTTTTTGAAATACTCTCCTTATCTGGAGTCATGTTTCATTGGGATGTCTGATCAGACTCAAAACTATTTACCACTCAGATAATAATAAATCATTAGATATTTCAAAAAGCTGTCATTTTTGACATATTTCCTTTCATGGCAAATTAAATTTCATTCAAACATGAAAGAACAATGTTGTCTCCACTGTACAGACAAGCATGTCGTTGATACATACCTTGATGTCCTCAGGATTTTGTGATGGGGATGTTATAGTTAACACATAGACTAGATTTCCTGCTAAAGTTCTACACAGCACTCTTTGCTTGCATATCTTGGCCTTGATTGGATCATTGGCCACTTCTAACAAATAGTCTTGTAGATCTGTGTATGTATATGGATAACAGTGAGCAAAGTACACAGTGTCATTTTTATGTGGGAACTCTGTAGTCCATGTTAGTGAATAAAATGGCTTATCTCCCCTAGAGGTCTCATATCTGGAAAAAAGAGTAAAAAAGATATTGTCAATATCATATTAACCCATTACTCATTAGATAAGCCTTCTGATGCTAATGATTTATTCCTCTTAATGCAAGATATAAATAATGCAGAATTCTGATAAAGGAACTTTCCGCATCATTCTTTTCCTACATGAAGCTCACAGTCCTTAATGATTTTCACAGTACTTCAATGAGTTGTGGCTTATTACAAGATTGACTTATCCAACACTAATTTTCTTTATACAATATATTTTAGTGCTTCAATGTACACACTGTCAAACTTTTAACAGCAGAATGTTGAATTTAAACAAAAGCAAAGAATTAAGAGTTAATTACCGTATAACTGATTTTAACATATTCAAAAGATATCATTTTAAAGTGCATTCTGTGAAAATTCTGACACTAACCCCTCCTTTCTCTATACATGTACTTTCAATGATATGTATACATACTGTATTACTGTAAGTGGCAAAAAACTTGGATACAAAATTAAACATAGTTATCACGCTGTAACCATTTTTAATAATTATGTTCTCAAGCGGTAATTTTCACAAATTACTTGATATTATTCCTATAGTACTTGATACTTACTTGATATTATTCCTATAGTACTTGATACTAATTCCTGTTCTCCGCCAGCCCACTTTCTTCTGTAAAGCATCCTTTTCACTGTACAGCAGTGGCTTCATACCATAGTTATATAAACTGTCAGGCTGTAAAATATGGTCAGATTGTATGCAGAATTATATGAAGAAGCTACACACGTTCAATGTGTTTTTGATGCAAGACCTATATACTGTATTGTCTAACATGAAAGCATATATCTAATTGTTCTACAGATTTTAGCAAATCAACTTACTGTACCTTCTGTAATTCTCAGGAAACAGAGAATCAAATCAAGTGCGAAACTACATTTGTATTTAACATATTACCTCATAAATACACCTTTTTACCCCTTTAATTTATTCCTCCAGTGAAGAAAATTGTTCCACTTTATACAGTCATGAGTATGTATCAAAGGAAATAGTTTCAATGCACAAGCAAATTGGAGCTTAAAGCAGGCTGAAAGTAAAGCAGAATGTGCCTTAAGGCACATTCTGCTTTACGTTCAACCTGCTTTAAGTGGTAACCCATCTCCAGTGTTAGAAACAGGCTATGGTGTAATGGGTTAGGATTAGGTATAAGTAAATCCGTACCTTCATGAAGTTGACTATGGAGAACCTATAGACCTGGTTTGGTCGAGTGTTCTGGACTGAGAAGTAGAACCACTGGGTGTGTTTGGTCGTGTACAAATCAAAGCGTAGCCACAATTCATACTCATATTCTCCTCTGCAGTAAAAAGATATTGTCATGATGATTTAAATGTTGGAACCAATAATGTTTCTTTCTTTTCATTTTAGCAAATGTAGGTATTCCTATTAATAATTCTTTCACTTGTCACAAACTTGGTAAAAAGGATGAGAGGCAATTAACTATGAGGAACAATAAACTATGATAGCTATGTATTTTAACCCTTTACCACAAAGATATACTTTTTTACGCATTTAATGTTGTCCTTCACTGAAGAAAATAGTTCTACTTTATAGTCATGAATCAGCATCATAATGTTCTATATCCTAGCAGATGGTATAGCTTAAAGCAGGGTGAAAGCCAAACAGAATGTGCCTTAAGGCACATTCTGCTTTGCTTTCACTCTGCTTTAAGTGGTCACTATCTTCAATTTTAGAAATTGGCTTTTCGGTTATTGAGGATTAATAATGGAATATCTTCTTTGTCTTTTAGAAAAAGTAACATTCATACAAATTTGTTCATGTAGATAAACGTTTGCCTTTCTGGTAGTTTTTTTTAACATTGTGTTGAAATCTACCAACCTTGCAATTATATTCAAAGCTAGCTATGCTACCAAAAAGGTTTGGGACAGACTGCCAGACAAAGTGACAATTATAGTAATTCTTCAGGGAGCATAAAAATCAACAAAAACTGACCATTTTTTAAAGTGCAATACAGTCTATATGAAACTTTCATCACAGACAGGGTTACATTCCTTGGTTATTAAAATCTGTTCTTACTGTATAGTAAAACCTCTCTATTACGGACACTAAAAAGAAAGCTAATTGAGTGTATAAAAGACAGGTGACAGCTTAAAGCAAGGTGACAGTAAAACAGAAAGCTCCTACAGGAGCTTTCTGTTTACTGTCACCTTGCTTTAAGTAGTCACCTGTTGGAAACACCTAATAAATAACACAATTTAGTGGTCGTAATAGAGAGGTTTTACTGTACTTACACCTGTATGGCTTTGGCAAGATTTCCACTCTCAAACCTCGACTCAAAGATTAGAGTGTTGTCATCTTTCGCCCGGTCTATACTGACAGCACATTGCTCTGGGCCCGTCTTAATACCTCCTACCCGAGAACGTACAAACTGCAACACCAAAATAAACTCAAATTAAAAAACAACAATACTCCTTACATGCCTGGTTATTTTCTCATCTGCAACTTTTGTTGTCAAAAGAGTGTCAGATTGAGTGTCAAACAGTTGGGATCCTGATGAGATACCACATTTTCAGGCCTCCCATCAGAACGCAAGCTGTTTGCGAAAATTTTGCTGCTGGTCAACTTAAAGATTAGATGCCAACATAGAGATATGTAAGGAATAAAACTTTTTCTGTGAAGACAAAGTATTACTACTAATTAATAAATATGATGTGTTATTTACATTGATTCCGAGGTCTTGCTTTTCTCATTATTTTTTATTTTTAACTAAAATCATACTAGATGAAAGTTGAAATTGATCAGTATGGTAGTTTAAACCGTTCTCCCGCTGAATATTCATATCTCAAACTCTGCCTATCATGAGGATCTATCATCTGAACTATTATATTGACCAATGAAATATTAGGAAATTTTTGTTCAGACATGAGTGCAGACTAATGCCATACAGATCCTAGAAGAAAACAGTGCAGACCCTGATCAGACAGCAGGTTCAGGAGCTGTCAGATCTGGGTTTACACTGTTTTTCAAAAGTGTCAATATACACTTATAGCAGGAGAAGGTTTATACTCTAGATTATTTAAGTCCATTGACCACTGAAGAGCTGCATTACAAAAGAAAAGCTTCTCTATGTGTACATGTGTACTGCTTCCCAATGTTTTATCTTGCTCAAATAGCTGATAGCATCTTACGAAACATAAAAGTATAAAACTGTAAAAAAAAATTACTCTCTTTTTTAAGACAATACCAAAAATAGCATTTTTTGTGTGTTTGAAAAGCAACTTAAATGCTAACATCAAGACAAATAGTTTTCATTCAAGGAAATAATATCATTCAAACAATTTTTATTTTTTTTAAATTGTGTTCTATACAACACAATTATATTAACTGTAAATTTTACAGTATGTACTTGCAAATGCTGAAGGCCTATCATATTTTTTGACACACTTAGTTGCATAATTAAGAATAATGCAGCCTTAGATGCCTTGCCACTGTAATAACCCAACAAATGCCAAAGGTTTGACACTGCCCTAGTCACTGTAAAAAATTCATACATTGTACTTCAGCCTCCAATTGTTTTTTTTCAATGCAGCCAGACAGAAACAAATATTGCACATAGTACAAAAAACAGTCGAACTTCGGTATCACAAACTCACTTAATTCAAACTATTTAATTTGTCGACACATGAATTGCATTATTTCATGCTCTGTTAAGTCAAACATACCTGTATTTCAAAGTTAAAACGTGGCTAAGCCACGTTTTAACTTTGAAATACGGGTATGTTCGACCTAACCGAATTAGAGATATCGAAGTTCAGCTGTAAGTTAAAAACCTTAAAGATCAGCTATACCCTCTATCTACTATATTCTGATTCTAGGAAAAAATGCTGAAATACTAGTCTCTCCATTCTGCTTCTATGAAACAAATTCCAGTGAACCATTGGACATAACTAAGTTGTGAAAACATTACTCTTTCCCATTTAAACAAAGCTTTATATAAAACACAATGAAGTAAAGTGAAGAAATTGGCAGATTTTTTTTAAAATTCTGAAGATTTATTTTTATCGGAGTGGCAAACAGTTTCTAGTCTGAACAGACGCCAGGTTACCCAGTATCTGATGGGGCTCCAGACTGTTTTCAATGGACATAATAGTTGTAGCATAAAAGCATGACAACAGGACAATTGCCCAGGCTGTGTTGTATACACAAAATCACCGTCTCTCTTACAGAAGTGATAGTACAACAGTCAAGTAATCTATTCATCACTGTGAAAAGTGCTTCAGACAAACAGTACATGCTTCATAGCTACAGATAAGGAAGTATCTTGACTTATCAAAATAGCCAGGTAAAAAACCCTTTCCCCCATAAATACGCCTTTTAACGCCTCTTAATTATTCCTCCATCAAAGAAAATAGTTCCAATTTAAACAGTCATAAATATGTATCATAAGAAATATTTTATATATTCTAGAAGATAGTAACTTAAAGCAGGCTTAAAGTAAAGCAGAATGCGCCTTAAGGCGCATTCTGCTTTACTTTCAACCTGCTTTAAGGAGCAATCAATCTTCAAAACTAGAAACAGGCTATGGGGTAATGGGTTAAGCAAACCCTACATCAGTGAATACTCATTAGAATCATCTAATGTCGGAGTAGTCACATCATAGGGTTTGATGGAGACATAAATGAAGACAATGTTGACAAGTTTTAGTATACTCCCTCTGATCTCACTATCTGAAGCCCTGGGTTCAAGGTTATAAAGCTTTTCAGTTGAGTCTTAAATCGTTCTCAAGTATTTGATTGGTCATATTTGAGCTTAGGCTCAAATCGACCAATCAAATGCTTGAGAACACACTCAGACTCAGCTCATACGCTTTATAACCTTGGACCCTGTGCAGTATCATGAAGTGGCAAATGTAGTGTGTCTTATTCAATTTGTCTTAACCCTAAAGCCTGTCTCACACAGAACACACGGCTTATACGGTTGGCCACCCGTGTAAAACGTACATACAACCGAACCAACCGTGGCCTTATCCGAGTTACACTCGGGCCATTCGAGTGTATCCGTGAAAGCCGTGTATGATTTTTAAAACTTTTAAAAAACTGGCACGGGTGCCTTGTCCGTGTATGATCGTATTATCGATCGTACAAGACCGTGTGAGACCATACGAGACCGTATATACAACCGCACATGAAGTCCACTCCCACGAGAGAGCTCAATCGTGTCAATATCGTATATAAATCGTATGGAGCATAACTCGAACAAAAGTCGGTGGGACCGTATGTAAACCCTGTAAAAGTCGTGTTTAATCGTACTAGGCCGTAACAGACCGTACTAGACTGTACTTGGAACCGTACAACAATCGTATGAAAATCGTTTTGCAAATCGTGTTCAAACCGTGACAACCCTTGCTTGACCGAGTATATCCGTGCTTTGTTCGTACATACTCGTGATACATTCGTACCAGTCAACCCGTGTATAACCGAGTATGTTCGACCTAACCGAATTAGAGATATCGAAGTTCAGCTGTAAGTTAAAAACCTTAAAGATCAGCTATACCCTCTATCTACTATATTCTGATTCTAGGAAAAAATGCTGAAATACTAGTCTCTCCATTCTGCTTCTATGAAACAAATTCCAGTAAACTATTGGACATAACTAAGTTGTGAAAACATTACTCTTTCCCATTTAAACAAAGCTTTATATAAAACACAATGAAGTAAAGTGAAGAAATTGGCAGATTTTTTTTAAAATTCTGAAGATTTATTTTTATCGGAGTGGCAAACAGTTTCTAGTCTGAACAGACGCCAGGTTACCCAGTATCTGATGGGGCTCCAGACTGTTTTCAATGGACATAATAGTTGTAGCATAAAAGCATGACAACAGGACAATTGCCCAGGCTGTGTTGTATACACAAAATCACCGTCTCTCTTTACAGAAGTGATAGTACAACAGTCAAGTAATCTATTCATCACTGTGAAAAGTGCTTCAGACAAACAGTACATGCTTCATAGCTACAGATAAGGAAGTATCTTGACTTATCAAAATAGCCATTCGTACCAGTCAACCCGTGTATAACCGAGTATACCGTATTGGAACCATGTGCCCAACCATGTTCTGTGTGAGACAGGCTTTAAGCCCATAAATAGCTATTTTTCACTTGTAAGCTCTGAACTATAAAAGGCACTTCAAGTACCTTTCCATTTAGGAGCTTAAAGCAGGCTGAAAGTAAAGCAGAAGATTCCTTAAGGAGCTTTCTTCCTTACTTTTAAGCAACTACAAATGATGGCCTGTTTTCAAAACAAGAAACAGCTAGGCTATAGGGTAAAGGGTTAAGTATTTTATTGGTCTTAAGTACTTTATGTGGACTATGTACAACATCAACAAGTTATATAACCTGTAGTCTAATTAAGGTAAGCAAAACTGGCATCTGACAAAAAAGATAAAAATAATGCTAGAATACAAATACAGATATACAGTCATGTTCCAGGGCTGCCATAAGTTGACATAAAAAATCCTAAGATTTCCAAATTTTGCATTTTTCAAGTTCGATTTTACGAATCGTACCTTTTCTCTATCGCCTGTTTCTTGTTTTGTTGACACGTGGCTACTTAAAGCAGGCTGAACTTTCAGCCTGCTTTAAGCTACCATGTACTAGAAAAAAATCCAAAGATTTAGGAAAAATCCGGAGAAATGGCAGCCCTGATGTTAAGTCAAATTGAATCATGTAACCATTAACCCATTACAAGTTTTTATTACTACACTAGGAAAAGTAGTCCTTAGTATCTTTTAATATTTTCCTGACAGGCACTTAAATCATACTGAAAGTAAAGCAGAATGCTTCTTCAGGAGCATTCTGCTTACTCTGCTTTACTTTCAGCCTACTTCAAGTGAAAACTTGTCTTCAATACTGAAAACAAACAATGTGGGAACAGATTAACCAGATATTACATTTTGAAGTCTTTAGGACAAGTGGAATCAAAGGCAATACAGAAAAGTCCTGGAGGAATTATCTGCATTAAATTTTCTTTAGTAGTTCTTCAATAAGCAGTCACATGAACTTAACAATAACAATCAATTCATTCAGTAGCAGCTGAATACAAGTTTTACAGTAAACTAATTCTGTAGCTAAAAAGTCTAATGAAATGTATAGATCTAGATTTCACTACATCCTTAACCCAAAAATTATTTTCCGTAAAGCCAGTCTAAAAAGTTTTTAATATTTAACCCTTCTCCTGCTGAATATTAATGTATAAAACTCCACCCTCTATGAACATCTTCATCTGAACTATTAACTGGCTAAGAAAAGCAGGAAAATTTCCAAGGAAATACAGTCGAACTTCGATATCTCGAAGTCGATTTTGTCCAAAATACCCGTATTTCAAAGTTAAAACGTGGCTAAGCCATGTTTTAACTTTTACATATGGGTATGTTTGACTTAACCAAACATGAAAAAATGCAGTTCATATGTCGAACTATTGGATAGTTCGATTTAAAAGAGTTCTAGATATCGAAGTTTGACTGAGGTGTAAACTCGCGTCAGACAGCTCCTATAAGAAAACAGTGTAAAACCTGATCAGACAGCTCCTGATATGTCTGTCTACACTGTTTTCAAAAAGGGTACCGGTAAATATACACTTATCGCAGGAAAATGATTGATCTCCACTCAAAAGGACAAGGAACATACAGCCATAACTGTTGATTTTCCCATTTATGATGTTCTGACTATATGTTAACAAATATAGATACCGTACAATAAAAAATCCAACAGTCGCTCCTTTGTTAAGGCTACACAAAAGACTACTGAGTCTCCAATTACTTTTACAAATGCTAAATACTTGCTGTAAATAAAATGCCAGTTTATTCCTTCAAGATATGAAAAAAAATCAGCCTAAATCCTTAATTATCCTGCTATAACAATGTCTCCTTTAAACCATTACTCCAGCGCCTGTTTTTGATGATAGGAAATCGCTTAAAAAGAAAGTTGAAAGTAAAACAGAATGCGCATTAAGGCACATTCTGCTTTACTTGAAACATACTTTAAGCTACCATCTCCTAGGACATGTACATATTCATGACTGTATGAAACTGAACTATTTGCTTTAATGAAATAACAAATTAGAGGCATAAAAAGGCATATTTATGGGGTAATGGGTTAAATGTGGTCTAATCTGTTTTTTTCTCCAGAACTTTTTGCATATGTGTGCTTTTTTGTTAAAAATCTACATGCCCCAAAATAAAAGAGTTAAAATCCTACTAAGAACTTGCGGTGCTCAGTATCTAATATGGATACACATTGCAGTTTAGTAATTCTTAACCATTACCCAATAGATACACATTTTTATGTCTTTAATTTATTCCTCCAATGATGAAAATTGTTCCACTTTATAATAATACAATTATGAATATGCACAAAAGAAATGTTTTTTATCCTAGCAGATGGTAGCCTAAAGCAGACTGAAAGTAAAATAGAATACTATATGCAGCATTCTGCTTTACTTTCAGCCTGCTTTAAGTAAAGTCTGTCTATCTAAAATACTGAAAACACCCTAGGTGGGGAAACAGTTACTAGCAGGATAATAGTATATATGCCCCCACTATAAATATTAATGTGCCAATGAAAGAAAACTCTGAGTATGAAATAAAGTTTAAATGAAAGCCATGAAAGAAATACCTGAGGATATTTTGCATACTATAAAATTAAGAGGCATCATTAAAGTTTGCTATTGAATCATCAATACTAGTCAATGTAATGGTAAGTTACCACTCAATAAACCCATGTAAAGATCTCAAAACACAGGTGACAGTTTAACCCTTTATCCTATAGTCCGTTTTTAGTTTGGAAGACAGGTGACCACTTAATGCAGGTTAAAAGTAAAGCAGAATGCACCTTAAGGTGCATTCTGCTTAACTTTCAGCCTGCTGTAAACTGAACTTTTCTAGGATACTGTATAGACCATCTTTCTTATGGTACATGTTTATGACTGTATCAATTGGAACTATTTTCAAGTTACAGTGAAGGAATAATTGAAATGTCCTTAAAGGCGCTTCTATGGGGTAAAGGGTTAATGTAGGATGAAAATAATACAGAAAACTCTTACAGAGAACTCTATTAATGAGTATCAATGGGCCTTTTATTGAATGGTCACTTAATACAAGTAAAGACAGTACACTACAAAAACCAATACTGCTTGCTTTCAGTATTAAATAGTAGAGACAAAATTAATAGCGGTAAACCATTATTTGACATTTGATGAAAAATTACTTAATTGAAGAAAAAAAGCCTGCAACAAAAACAAAAATCTCAAGTTATTTCCAAACTATCCCATTATTCTTTATTTACCCTCTCACGCTGAAAAGTCAAATATAACGGACATCTCAGTATTATCAAAGACTCATGACCTTTTCATACATAATTTTGTATTTTAGAACATTTGGTGAACAAAATTATATTATCAAGCATGGACTCTTACTAATGAAATGGACCATACTTTTGACAAAAATCGTTGCTAAAGTGTTTTTTGCCAAAGTTTATAATTATGCTAAAACAAAGGTTGATTAATTCTTATAAAAGCTCCTCTTTAATGCTATTATACTTCAGGGAAGGGCTTATTCATCATACATCCCATATACATTTTTTACTTTAACAACCAAAAGGTAGGAAATCAGCACTTTTTTATTAAAAGGTCAAAGTTGAATGTAAGATGCCCAGACACTAATGGATTCTCTCAATTAGTTCCAATAGAAGATTATATAAATAAGCCTGCTTGGTGAAATGGTCATGGGACTTTAAGCAGTAAACATTCATCCTTCTTAAAGGTGCAATTTGTATTTAACACCATATTAATCATCATTTGAGTGTATTTTTTAGGACAGGGTAGAAGCTTTGACTTATGTCCAGGAAAGGTAAAGATACCCCATGTTGCAGAGGAATAGGTAATGGCATCCTAACGCATTTACCAGCTGAAGGTAGTTCCTGTGAAGTGTTAACCCTTCTCCTCCAAAAAGTGTGAATTTATGGGTTTTTTTAAAACAGTGTAGACCCAGATCAGACAGCTCCTTCAGGAGCTGTCTGATCAAGGTCTACACTGTTTTCTTATAGGATCAGTCTGACTTGAGTCTGCACTCTTTCCTGGAGAAAATTTGCCTTCTTTTATTAGCCAGTTTAATACTTAATAGTTCAGATGACAGATAATGGACAGTGGGTGGAGTTTTATATAATGAATATTCAGCTGGAGGAGGGTTAGAAGATTTCAGTGAGGGAAAGGGTCCAAAGAATTAGTATTTTTTACCCATTCTTAACTTATGCTTCGATATTTTCTAATCTGAGCACCTGACTGTATAGAGAAACCTACACTGACACTTTGTACAAGGTCAGGGCTGCCATTTCTCCGGATTTTTCCTAAATCTTCGGATTTTTTTCCAGTTTGTAGTAGCTTTAGGCGCATTCTGCTTTACTTATACAGCCTGCTTTAAGTACCAGTAGTCGCATGTCAACAAAACTAGAAACAGGCTATTGGGTAAAGATACGATTCGTAAAATCGCACTTGAATAATGCAAATTTGGAAATCTTAGGATTTTTCATGTCAACTTATGGCAGCCCTGCAAGATTATGGTCATTTCTGTCTACATAGTCTATAATCTCTCAATCCTATTATAGGGGTAAAGCCACGCAAACACATAGTGCTAATGGTTTTCTTATTGTTTCCCCTACTCAAGGCTGCAAATAAAAGAGAGAGTAAACAATGTTTAGCATTTTCTCTGTTGTGTCTGCGCCATGATTCTAACAGGTGGTATTAGTGTTTTCTTCTGACCTGGCCATTTTATCATTATATTTGAACATTCTAAAACTGAAAATGGGATAATCATTGGGCTCAATAATTTCCATAAGCTTAATTTAAGCAACAGCCAGTTGGGGATATGGATAGCTGCATTTATTGTGTGGTGCAGTAGAAGTTCAGTATGTACAGTAGAAAAGACATTATTCTTTCCTGTTTAAATGTAAACACAATGCAAAAAACAGTAGAAAATTACAAGTTTTTATTGAAATTTCTATCTATTTAATTTGAGTGGCAAACAGTTTGGAGCCTGATCAGACACCAAGTTACTTGGCGTCTGATCTGGCTCCAACCTGTTTGCAATGGAAATACTATTTGGGGCTATACACATGTTTTATTATATTGGATGGGGGTAATAAACAGGGGTTTACTGTGTGGAGTGGAACAAGGAACTTCATGTACTTACAAAAGTACTCCTGGGTTCATATTGGAACACCAGTCTCCCACCTCTCTCCTCTCCTCGTACCATGGGCGTCTTTTCAAGACCAGCTGTAATACAAATCAGTCTTGAGACTCTTTTAGATAATATTTCAGAACAAAGAAAATCATAGGAATAATGGATGCTTCTGAAAATGAATTATCCAAATTACAGCATGTTTAGTAAATGAACACACTCCACAGTTTACAAACAGTACAGTGTCTTTAGATCCACCATGCATGTATAATGAAATCTTCCAGCAAGCACATAGGGAGTGTTCATTGCAATATCCTGGCATAAATGTATAAATACAATATTCATAGTACTTACGTTTTACAACTTACATATTTCAAGAGTTACATTTAAGACTTACATATTTCCATACTTACAAGTTTCAAGACTTCAATATTACAGGACTTACATATCATAAGACTTACAGTTTAACAAGATTTACATATCACACTGTTTACATATTTTAAAACCAAGACCATGAGTACTTACATATTTTGTAGAAGAGTTCCGGTTCTTGTGGGTTGTACTCTATATGCTTGACTTTTCTGTCTATCACCTGTATGTCTGACGGCCTAAGGATAGTATTTTTTAATGGTTAATTAAATAGAGGCAAATCACTTCCTTTTCCGCAGGAAAACAACCCATTCTTGTGATATATTTTTCATATCCATCCAAAGGAATTGATTATTCTATTTATTATATACACTTGAATGATGTTTTTACAGAGAAAACACACAAAATTGCAGAGAAAACAAACAAAATTGATTGTTGACATGTGACGTCACAAAACTGATATCGTCACTGCAAAAGTGATATCATCACTAGTGATGCTATCAACTGTGACGCACATGAAATTTATCCAACTGAGAAATCTCTATAAATCATAGATAGGTATATAATAAACAAATGTTACAAGTGTGTTATACAAAATTTTACTGAATGATAAACAGTACATTTACACCTCAATAACTCAAACTAGAGTTGAACATGTAACAGGTATTTCAAGCATGGCTTGAAATATGGGTAAATAAATCATACATTTCAAAAACAGTTTAAAAGCAGAACTTTGTTAAAATACAGTTTTCTTTATAACAAGGTGTCTTCTTGGCATATCTGAAAACAACATTTTTTTACCCTATTTTTGTGGAATTACAATATCTGAGTTTCAACACTGGAGACGAATTATTAAGACAGCCAGACAACATCTAACCCCTGACGAAGGGAACACACACGCTAAACTAGGATAGTGAGTGAGTGTGTAGATCTGGGTGAGATGCCAAGTTACTCAACATTTAATCCAGATCCAAAATGTCTGCAAATATCATCAGTTTACACTATTATTATCGTAAAAATAAGATAGTGATTCTATACTTACCATCTGGCAGCTTGTTGAGGTCCCAGTTCCTTTGGAAAAGCATAGAGACTTCTTGGCTCCCGAAGCCGTGGCACCTGCAATACAGTTGTGATATGAGACATGTTAACCCTTCTCCTGATAATAGCATATGTTGTTGCTTTCAGAAAACAGTGTAGACCTAGGTCTGACAGCTCCTGAAGGAGGTGTCTGATCAGGATCTGCAGTGTTTTCTTAAAGGATGTCAAGGTCACTCATTGGGGTCGAAATTTTTGTGTGTATAGAAAGGTCTTATTCACATACACAAGCATATCAAATATGAAAGTAATAACTCAAGGGATAATATTATAAGAGTTAAAAGCATTTTTCCAAACCTAAACACAGATTCGCCAGCCCTAAATTCAAGGTCAAGGTCACTGGGGTCAAACTTTTTTCTAGCATGGAAAGATCTTGACCATATACACATACATATCAAATATTAAAGATATACCTCAAGGGACATAGGATTTATAAGCATTATTCCAAAGTGTAAACATACATTTTGAAACTTAAATGCTGTGGCTGAGGTCAAGGTCACAGTGGTCCAAAATTTCACAATGGTCTGAAAGGTCTTTTCCCAAGGCATGTGTGGTGTAAGTAAGTATGAAATATGTAGGTGACAGGGCAAAGAAGTTGTGAACACTTCCTTGAAACTTCTTAACCCATTACCCTATCGCCTGTTTCTAGTTTGGAAGACAGGTGACTACTTAAAGCAGGTTAAAGTAAAGCAGAATGCGCCTTAAGGCGCATTCTGCTTTACTTTCAGCCTGCTTTAAGCTTCCATCTGCTAGAATATAGGAAATAGTTCTGATCGTACATATTCTTTGCTGTATCAAATGGAACCAATTTCCTCAATTGAAAAATAAATTAAAGGCATATTTATGGGGTAATGGGTTAAGTGAACGTCAAAAGCTACAGCTGCACACTGACACCTGGATGACAACATAAGCTCTACTGAACTGTGAACCAGTTTTGACTTTAAAAAGATTTACTGATATACTAAAAGAGCCCCGCCCTTACCATTCCCTTGCCATCTTGGTTGATGTAGACTACCTGGGTTGTTTTGAGCAGTTCTTCCTGTAGTTTGATATCTGAAAGAACAATATAAAACATCACTGTTAAAATGGTGCTGAAAATTTACGACACTGGGTACAATGACTAGGTTACTAAGGGTCTTGTCTCTCCTCTGTTTTCCTTCTTCTTTTTTTTCTGACTGCTGTGTGTAGACCAGTGCAGATTCAAATTACTGAATACATGTTTAACCCATTACCACATAGCATGTGTTTCTAGTGTTGAAAACAGGTGGGTGACCACTTAAATCAGGATGAAAGTAAAGCAGAATAGGCCCATTCTACTTGACTTTCAGCCTGCTTTAAGCTACTAGCTGTTAGAATATAGAAATTATTTCTAATGTTATATATTCACAAGTTTACTGTATAAATTTGAACTATTTTCTTCAGTGGAGGGACAAATAAGAGGCGTAAAAATGTGTATTTATGGGGTAATGGGTTAATCTGTCTCATGCACTGTGAGTCAATGTTTGTATTCTACATTGGCTATTCATGTCAACTCTGTACCAAACCATACATTTCTCTAGTTGAGACCATCACTAAATACTGTTTGTCAACAATTTAATTTGGGTCTAGGCTATTTATTGACCAATGGAGAAAATTTCATACAAAAGGAAAACTTGCAGAGTCATTATACAACATGAATGAACTTCTGTATTATTTACTTGTAACCATACATAATTATTGATTCTGCATCTGCTCAAGCTGATAAATCATAAATCCAGCAATTAAATATGATTGAGTTAACCTTTTCCTCCTTAGTTTTCAGTGCAAATCACATATAAACTAAATCAGCATATGTAGCAGTTCTGTGATTACTGCAGGTGGTTGCTTTAGGCAAGATGAAAGTAAACAGAGCTCTTAAAGGAGCTTTCTGCTTTACATCCATCTTGCTGTAAGCTATCATATAGATTTCAAACAATCAGTATGCGAGTCCTTTTTGAGTCAAAGGGGTAAAAGCATCCTATAATGATGTTCTGCAGCTTATATGGAGGAAATGGTTAACCTTTAGATTTGCTATAGGACAAAACAATACAGATAATTGTGAAAATAATTTCTATAAACATTTGGGATCCAGATAAGACCATAAGTGCATGAATGCCATTTTGAGCAAAACTGTTTTGTCAACTGTCTTCAAAACTAGAAACATAGACTATGGGGTTAAAATGTGACCTTGAGTTATGGAGGTGAGACTGTATATACAACATACAGTAGAACCTCTCTATTACGACCACTAAAATGTGTCAAATATTAGTCGTTTAAGACAGGTAACTGCTTAAAGCAATGTAAAAGTGAAACAGAAAGCTCCTACAGGAGCTTTCTGTTTCACTTTCACATTGCTTTAAGCTGTCACCTGTATTTTATACACACAATTAGCCTTCTTTTTAGTTGTGGTAATAGAGAGGTTCTACTGTATATACTTCACTCCAATATGGTACTTGTACCAAGTACCCTCAACACATACCTATCCCCACTGACCACTATGTTGATTTTTGTGAATGTTCAATATTTAAACAATATTCAACGATTTTTATTATCCTTTGATCCTAACCCAAAACAACTGTTACTTAACATGAGCTTTTGTGAAATTTGTCTGTAAATGGCTAAACATGAATAAAATAGAAAATCAATCCCTATTAAAACTACTTTGTACATAAAGGTACCGATATTGACTAAAGTCTGTAGCATTCTTTGTTTGCTTCATTTACTGAACAAAATGAGATTAATAGAGTGAACAAATATGAGGCCAACTAATTGTTTCTATGAATAGCAAGCAGCTAATATCTGTTTGGAGGTTGTTGGTGCATACCCTATATCCATTCTAAAGCTACATAATGTCCTATATATTATAAGTGTTGACTTTTACAAACATGTTGGATACAGAGATGAGATTCTATCTTTCCTGGATCCAAACTGTTTGACATTCAAATTGTAAATTAGTAATAGAGAAGTATAAGTTATTCAGATACCAACTTTAAGACTGCATTTTTTCCCCAAGATTTTTTTTTTTTTTACCTTTACTCCATAGCCTGTTTCTATTTTTGAAGATGCGTGACCACTTCAAGCAGGTTTAAAATAAAGCAGAATGTGTCTTAAGGCACATTCGGCTTTACTTTTAGCCTGCTTTAAGCTATTATCACATTGAATATAGAAAATATTTCTTATGATACATAATCATGACTGTATAAATTGGAACTATTATCATCAAGGTATGAATAAATTAAATGCGTAAATATGCGTATCAATGGAGTAATGGGTTAATTTAGAGTGAACTTTATTCTTTAAACAGATGGCCTGTTCAAAATAAGAATGGTTTAACTTTGTAACTAACGAGAGCACCGCAAACGGGTGCTGGACGCTCGACTTTCATATACTTGAGACGGCTACATTTTTCAAACTTAAAGAATGTGTATGGGTGTTTAATGCCTTATTGATCATAGAAATTTGTAAGCAACAACAACTCAAACATACTTGGACAGTCTACATTCCATTTAAAGTAAACTATAAGTCAAAACAAGGACAATAACTCTGGAATGGCACATCCCCGGTCACCTTTCTTGTTTGAATGAGTTGCCCTTTTGATATAACACAGGTATTTAAAGTTTCAAGTTAATACCTTTGACAGTTATTAAGATATTTCAATTTACAAGTTTTAAGTAAATTAATCAAGGGCAATTACTCTGGGATTAGAAATCACAGAGTAACCTACCTTGTTGTAATGAGTTGTCCTTTTGATACTTAACTAGTATTCAAAGTTTCAAGTTAATATCTTTCATAGTATTTTAGATATGTTAATTTATAACTTTTAAGTAAATAAAACAAGGGTAATAACTCTGGATCCACAAACCTCAGGGATACCTGTCTTGTTGTAATGAGTTGCCCTTTTGATACTAAATAACTATTCAAAGTTTCAAGTTAATATCTTTAATAGTTATTTAGATATGTTAATTTACAATTTTGAGGTAAATAAAACAAGGGCAATAACTCTGAAATGACAAATCAAAGAGTTACCTGCCTTGTTGTAATGAGTTGCCCTTTTGATATTGAATAACTATTCCAAGTTTCAAGTTAATATCTTTCATAGTTATTTAGATATGTTAATTTACAATTTTGAAGTAAATAAAACAAGGGCAATAACTCTGAAATGACAAATCCCAGGGTTACCTGCCTTGTTGTAATGAGTTGCCCTTTTAATACTGAACAAGTATTCAAAGTTTCAAATAGATACCTTTGATAGTTATTGAGATATGTTAATTTATAATTTTTAAGTAAATAAAACAAGGACAATAACTCTGATATGACAAATCCCAGGGTTACCTGCCTTGTTGTAATGAGTTGCCCTTTTGATACTGAACAAGTATTCAAAGTTTCAAATGGATACCTTTGATAGTTATTGAGATATGTTAATTTATAATTTTTAAGTAAATAAAACAAGGGCAATAACTCTGAAATGACAAATCCCAGGGTTACCTGCCTTGCTGTAATGAGTTGCCCTTTTGATACTGAACAACTATTCCAAGTTTCAAATGGATATTGTTCGACAATATTGACCTGACGTTGAACTTTATGCATGAATAGATTAAAGAGTGATGACACAGTATAAATCAATAATCGACAGCGTGTCGTACACTGTCGGGAATGTTCGATAAATTACGTAAATCGTGTATTTTTTTATCTTATGTGGAGTAAAACTCCCACTTAGTTAAGCGATAAAATACGATTTCCGATTATGCTAGTATAATCGTATCTACTAAAAAAGCATGCTGTTGAGTTTAGATTTGGTTTTAAATCACGACAGATCCTCGATACCCTCACCTGCGATTAACGCCGGTTCACTATATATACCTAATTGGCAACCACTTTACATATCTATCTGCCATAGGTGAGTCGTTAGAGCGAATGATTTGTAATGGCGAGGTCGCGGGTTCGAATCCCGTATGAGGTAAATATTTATTTTTTTGCATTTTCATATTTTATAAGTTATAAATTTTATTTTACACATAAAACGCACGGATGACACGTTCTTCTCATATTTACGTGTCATTCTATGCCACATCATACGTTTACTCCCACACAGCCTAACCAGCAACATGTCAAATAGGAAGCCTAACTACATTTTATCATCTGAGGTTAAAGAACTAATTTTAAACGTTTCTGAGACGTTTGCAAAAATAAATAAAAAGAAAACTAAGAAAAAAAGCGAGAAAAAGACAATTAAAGAAAAAAACAGAAGCGCTATATATGGGAAAAAATAGAAAAAATGATGATGCGCGGGTCTCGAACCACTGGCCTTTCACGAAAAGATAATGTATAGTCGCCTGCCTTACCACTTGAGCTAATAACTTTTCGATACGTTTGATAACCGATCAATGCTATTTGTCTTTGTTTACCGGTTTCGGTACCATGTGCGTTCTCGTATAAATTGAACGAAGTGTCCCGAAGATATATTTAGAAATGAAACGAAGTGTGAAATTATGCTAATAGAGGTCACCAACGTCAGGTCAATATTGTCGAACAATACCTTTGATAGTTATTGAGAAATCAACTCTTACAAAAACCTTAAGCAAAAAACTTAACCGACGCAGACGCTGACGCAGACGCAGACGACAGGGTGACGACAATAGCTCTACTTTTCGAAAAAGTCGAGCTAATAAAATATCAGGCATTTGTAAACAGTTTGTATCCATATCAGATTCTTTGTAATTGACCAGATGATTTTACAGTATGGTAAGGGAACATAAACAAAAAGGAAATTTTACAGGGATGTTTTTGTTTTCCAAGTATGTCAAACTTGTGCTCTATCTTTAATACCAATAAAAACTTGACTCTACTCCAAACCACTTTTCACTTTTTAAAATTGTCTGGTCTGAATTGTATTTCTCACATGAATAAAGTTTAATCTAGAATCATATAAATAAACCAGTGTTAAATGGTATAAAAGAACAGCTTTATTAAAGAGAATCTCAATTTTAAAAGACATAAATTCTGCTACATTGACAACAAGGCTATAAATTGTTGAAATTGATTTTTTCTGTTTTATTGGCTAAGAATTTCTAAACCTTAACCCATTCTTTATGCTGGAAACTAGAATATGTACATTCTGACAAAAGTGTAGACCCTGATCTGGGTGCTACTTAAGCCATTACTCGATCCATAAATACACCTTTAATTCATTCCTCTACCGGAGAAAACCGTTCCACTTATACAGTCATGAATATGCACCATAAGAAATATTTTCTTTATCCTAGCAGATGGTAGTAATAGTTTAATAAAGCAGACTGAATGTAAAGCATTATTCACTTGAATGATTGACAGCTCCTCTGATCTGAATCTTCACTTTTTGCATAGGACAAGTGTCCTCTTCACATGTACACTATTTGCAAAGGACATATATATGCATGACTATGGTTCAAATGGTTAAGATAGTGTTTTGTTCTTGCAAATTACTAATTCATTTTTATTGTGTTATATTATTGTTGTTAATAATATGATTTGGAAGGAGAGGCAAGTACAGTAGTACACTCACAACCGAGGCAATATGGTGTTAACCGTTTTTTATTCACATTCAACGTTTCGACCTTCAACGGGTCTTCATCAGGAATGAATAATATGATTTGTATGAAATGCCTTTTTAAAGGTAGATTAGTCGCTTAACTAATTGAGGTACCCTCATTAACCCTTTACCTGATAGCCTAGTTATAATATTGAAGATAGGTGACTTAACTTAAAGCAGGTTGAAAGTAAAGCAGAATGCGCCTAAGGCGCATTCTGCTTTACTTTCAGCCTGCTTTAAGCTATCATGTTCTAGAATATAGAAACTATTCCCTGTAATATATATCCATGACTGATAAAATTGGAACTATTTTCTTCAGCGGATGAATAAATCATATTCGCTAAAAGGCGCTTCTATAGGGGAAAGGGTTAAATAAAGTCTTTCATTCGTTCATTTCAGGCACATTCTGTTTTACTTTCAACCTTCTTTCAGTGGTCAGAAGCCCTCTGATCTGGGCCTGCACTGTTTTCAAATGATGAATATACTGGATTTCCTTACAGTTCGGGTTATAGATGTGGTCACTGAATGACCTACTGTACCTTACTAGACTGTTTATTCTGTATTACAATAACAGCCTACTTACAAACGTTTATCTCTGCTTGCTTCACTGCTAAGCTCTAATTCTTCAGTTTATCTTACATAATATTGTGCAAACAAATATAAAAAGACTTCCAATTATTTAAATAAATATTACATTTCTGTCATGCTAGTAGATTTGGCGTCAATTGAGATGATCCTGCATAGCCATGTTGTTAATGTAAACATGCTATCTCATTCATAAAAGACTTGGCAGTCTGAATGACAATACTGTTACGCCTCTGTGTATATACCATCATTCCAAAACAGAATCATGGAGATCTCTAAAGACATGTGACAGGTTATTGCAGAATAAAAATAAAGCAGAACGCTCCTTAAGAAGGTTTCTGCACTACTTTTGTCCTGTAATGGGCAGCCACAAGTTTGAAAGCTTGTCCGTGCATTTTCTGTTGTAGATATAAAGAGGAATGGCTGTATAGACACTCTAGCTGGGCTCATGCCACTGCACACCATACTTTGATTGATATCACAGTTTTATAGCTGTGCTTTGTCTTTAGACATAACCCATTACCCCATAGCCTGCTTCTAGTTTTAAAGACAGATGACCACTCAAAGTAGATTGAAAGTAAAGCAGAATGCTCCTTTCAACCTGCTTTAAACTATCATCTGGAAAGATACAGGAAATGCCTTTTGTATATCATTTTCAGGATTTTCTAGGATGGAACTTTCCTTAGCTTCAAAATAATTAGAGGCATAAAAAGGCGTATTTATGGGGTAATGGGTTAACCAATGTATGTCTTGGTATTTCAAATCAATGCTTTTATTGTATATCTATGAAGAGTTCATTAACAATTTTAGGAGGTATTCATTCATTGTTGTTGTTATATCTAATCAGGTCTTGTATTACTCAAGGCACTTAATGCGTCATGCCATCCCTTGTTGCAGAGATGATAAGCGACTCAGCACAGACCCATTTTGATTGGGACATGCTATTTATGCATATCAAGTTATACATCACATAAACCAGTGAACAGAAATTAGCACCTTTCTGCTTTAATTTCTTCTTGCTTTAAGCTTTCAGCTTTGCTTCCATCTTGCTTTAAGCTGACACCTGTATTCAACACCTTTACTTCTAATTGTAGTTGTCAGCTAAAGCAAGAAGGGATCTGTAAAACACCATTCATTCATTTATTCTAATTGTAGTTGTAGGTAAAGGTGTTCAAAGGCACTTCCATGAAGGAAATGGATAATGATGCACATCTTACAACTTTAAACAGAATGAATGTAAGGCAGTAAGCTCTTACCACATCTTTCAGCTTTACTTTTATCTTGCTTTAAGTAGTTAAATTGTCATCTATAGTGTTATTGTACCCTCTTTGTTAAGATATGTCTGTGAATTAACCTTCCCCTGGCCCAGTGCTTATAAAGTGTTTGGGTTCGTTCTCAAGCATTTGATTGATCAGATTTGAGCCTGAGGCTCAAATCTGACAAATCAAATGCTTGAGAACAATTTCAGACTCAACTCAAACGTTTGAATTATAAGTATAGATCCTGGTTCATATTATAGTAACCAGTTTTGATATTCTTCAATGCATTATTGTTTAATCATCTATATATTTATGTCATACCTCCGGAATTCCTGATTGGTTTCTGGGTCATTAATGCCCATAAAACATGCAATGCCAATAACCAGCCATGTCTGTAAGCTGCCTGAGGCAGTACAAACAAATAATTCATCTTGCTATCTGATCATTACAGTCAATCTTGTATTAAGCAACCACACAGTTAAGTCTTTTACCCAAGTGACTGCTTAACCCATTACCCTATAAATACACATTTTTACACCTTTAATTTATTCCTTCACTGAAGTAAATAGTTCAAATTTTTACAGTCAAGAATACATATCCTAAGAAATGTTTTCTATATTCTAGCAGAAAGTGCCTTAAAGCAGGCTGAAAGTAAAGCAGAATTTGCCTTAAGGCACAGTCTGCTTTACTTTCAACCTGTTTAAAGTGGCCGCAAGTCTTCATAGTAGGATGCATTGAATGCCTTGTACAATGAATGAACAAATGAGGTTGGACAACTTTCTTTTCAGCTTGTCCAGTCGGACAAGTATTTTAAAACAAGACTGGTCCTGAGAACATTGGCACTAATGTCTTTTGAGGTTATACAATCCATATTGTGTTAAATTACCATTAGTAAAATAGCACAGGAAACTCTTGACATAGGTAACTTCTTAATGAAGGACAAAGGTCATGTACAGAGCTCCTTATTAGCAGCTTTCTGCATTATTGTTGACCTGCATTAAGCAAGTGACAATTTATAATGTTCGTTTCTTTCTTTCGGGCAAGTTTTGCTAGAAATCAAGTTGTCCCCATTGGACACCTCAGTTGATAAATTGCTTGTCCTGTCTCAATGTCTACTTGTCCTGAACAAGATACTGATAGGACAACAACAAATATTGAGCTCTAAATGTGTCTGCTTCAAATCTGTTGTCTATTTAAATTCTATGATTAAGTAATTCTCTTTCTATTTTCATAAATATGATCTGGGCAAACATCTATAAGGTTGTAGCTTTAGTATTTATTGTAGATGTGGACAGATGAACAGACAGGCATAAAACAGTATTTCCCCCTCCATCTCCCCAATTAATTGTTGAAGGGCATAAAAACAAGATGTGTTATTCATAGCTAAATCCTAACTGACTTCCAGTACCAACAAAACACAAAGAGTTGAAAAGGTCATAAAAATAATGCAGAAATCAATCCATCTAGTATTGGTAGGCTTTAAGACTTGCAGTGCAAATGATGACTCTTTGCCACAGTTGCATACAGTTTGGATCCAAGTGACTCAGGTATTATCATTATTACTTGGAAATTATTCCCAGAAAAAATATGTTTATTTTAGAACTTCAACACACATTAAGTTGAAACAGGTCACATTTTATTCAGCATTCTATGGGGTATAAGTTATAATAATAACAGTACCCACTCTCTTGAACCAAATAGACAGAATAGGGATCTTTAAAGACAGGTGACTGCTTAATGCTGGACAAAAGTAATACAGAGAGCTCCTTCAGGAGCTCTCTGCATTACTTTTGTCCAGCAATTAGCTGTTATTAGTTTCAAAGACTGACTGATAGGGTTATTTTGAGTGTCATTAAACAGAGTGAACACTAGCTAATTGTATTGATGGGAAATAGGGTAATACTCTGGGAAAGGTTGGATACTATAAAGGATAAATCAATATAGGGTACTTTAATAGATGCAAATTCTATCTTGATAAAGGCTGTCAAAAGAAACTTTATAAGCAGGGATACATGAAGTCTGAAAATTGAAATTTGATAAAAAATACTAGATCTTTATAATTGCTGGACTCAATTGTTATAAATATTTACCTGCATTTTTAAAGAATTCCAAATCTGCTACTGGTGCTGAGTCATCTAAGTCTTCCAAAGGCAAAAACAACAATGTGTCCTCATCTAAATATTTGTCATTAATATTGACTTTATTATTATTATTGTTGTTGTTGTTGTTTGGAGATTCATTTAACTTTTTAGCCTGTGCCCTCCTATAACTAACAGCTGGTCCAGCTGACTGACTTATTCTTTTTCTGCTTGAGTTGTTGTGTTTGTCTGAATGTTCATCAGCACTACTCTCATTGCCATCTTTAGGATCATCTACGTAAACATATTCGAGGCCCTCTACTATTGTCTCAGAGGCATCAAGGACTGTATGACCTCCCATCATCTCCCCCTTGCCGTACTGGGTGAGAGACTTAGTGGCAGGCATCATTGTAGACTTCTAGCTAACACACAGTTATCCTGTGATACACAAGGTAATCCTAGGTATAAAGTCGGCGCCGTTTTCTGTTCATGATGTCAGAATGTTCACAGCATAGATGTGACAGATTTCTTCAACAGTCTTTCCAATACTTCCATACTTACACAAACACTATAATACTTTGTTTCATAAAACAGACATTTCCTACATTTCAATGAAATTCATCTACTTTCTCACTTCCAAACAGATTTGTCACTTATTGCTTAAATGCAGATTCCACTTTCCTTTTCCGTTTTAAATCCTTTTTTATCGAATCCTCTTTCAAAAGTTTCAAATCCTCAATTTTCTTCTTTTCTTCTGATTAAGTCTGTCATGGCTTGGTCCTTTTGCCACTTTTACTTATAAAAAAGCAAATGCTTACAAAATCCATCGAGCCTTTCATTTTATCTGTATTTAGTTTCTCACAGTGTTGAATAAAATCCATTCAATAGGGACAGATCTAAATATATTAGGCAATTGTGCAATTATAAAGGCCAGGTCAAATTGCATTTGTTATGTGTTTTAACCCTTGCATTTCTACATTTTATCTTTATCATTGATTTAAAAAGCACTGTTAATGCCTATAAACACAAAACCCTTCTATTACGACCCCTATTTGAGTGATAATTATTCAGTCTCTAAGGCAGGTGGCAGCTTAAAGTAAGAAGAAATTAAAGCAGAAAGCTCCGATAGGAGCTTTCTGCTTTAATTTCATCTTACTTTAACCTGTCACCTATCTTTGATATCATCAATAATGCCTCTTTTCATAGGTCGTAATAGATGGGATTGACTGTATCTATATTGATTCCTGATCAGAAGGGGGTATTTTTTCTCCCCTATTGCACATTTATTTCTCTATCTCCAAGGGGTATTCCTCGGCTGGAAACCATCTGACAATCACAGCCAAATAAACCAATATTTACACTTCTCAAACATGCTCTACTATCTCCTCACTACCATCAAGATAAAAAGAAATCATCCAAACAAGCACACCGACAGCCTACATTATTTACCAACTGACTATCTATACCAGCACAAAATATATACTTCTTGTACAGTTTCTGTCAGAATCCATTTCAATACAGAACATGTAGGAAATTGTTCCAATTCATACAGTCTTGAATAAGCACCAGAAGAAATATAGTCCATATTCAAGCAGATGAATTCTTTAAGCAGGTTATAGGTATAAAGCAGAATGTGCCCTATTAAGGGATATCCTGCTTTATTGTAAACTCGCTTTAACCCATTACCCCATAAATACGACTTTTAAGCCTTATTCTTCTATTTAACAAAATAGTTACAATTTATTCAGTAGTGAATATGTACCATAGGAAATATTTTCTATATCCAAGCAGATAATAGCTTAAAGCAGGCTGAAAGTAAAGCAGAATGTGCATTAAGGTGCATTCTGCTTTACTTTCAACCTGCTTTAAGTGGTCACATATCTAGAAACAGGCAGCTGGCTATGGAGTAATGGGTCAAAACAAATGAAACAAATCCAAATTCTGACAATATGTATATCTGTAGTATATTGTTGGAGTAAAATATGTTTAGACTAATTAACTATGGTATAAGTGAAAACAACTTGTAAAATAATAATGTTGTAGCTTGCAAACCGTATGAGACGATGGACAGAGCATGTACTATGTATGTCAATGGACAAACAGACACACAGCCAGACAGGGGTAAAACAGAATGCTTCAACTTATCTTTGCATGGCATAAAAATGCATACAGTTCCTTTCTCAGACATTCTTACATTACTAGACTCCATTCTAATAAAATCTTCTTATTTATGAATGCTTGTTCATCAGTCATCAAACTACAGCATATAAAACCCAAAGAGAGAATTGTCAAACTACTTGATTAAAGCCTAAGAGAAACAAACAAGATAAATAGTATTTTAGAAGTTGATTATTATAACTTTAAAATTATGTTGCAGTCTACAATTCTGAAGCAAACAAATATCAAATCTGGATAAAATTTAAATTAAACCAAAAGTACAATGATTTTTCAAATTCTTGAAGTTTAGGGTAACATGAAAAGATACAAAGGAGTAATAGTCCTTGACAAGATAACGCTTCTGTAAACACTAAAGTAAACAGTCACCCAAACCTGACAAAAGAGTGTTTATTTCTCTCAAGTCCAATCAACAGGTTTTGATGAACAGCAAGAACAAAGATAGTATAAAACTTATTGCAATGTAATTTACCCCCACCCCCTCTCATTCAGTGTTTAACCCATTACCCCATATCCTGTTTCTAATTTTGAAGATATGTGACCACTTAAAGAAGGTTGAAAGTAAAGCAGAATGCGCCCTAAGGCGCATTCTGCCTTACTTTCAGCCTGCTTTAAGCTATTATCTGCTAGAATATAGAGAATATTTCTTATGAGTTTCATTTGTGACAGTATAAATTTAAACTATTTTCTTCAGTTGAGGCATTCATTAACGGCTTTATGGGGTATTGGGTTAATACAGATGGATCATGGTTGCTGAACCCATTACTCCATAAAGAAACCTTTTTATGCCTCTGATATTTCCTCCACTGGAAAAAATAGTTCCTCATTATACAACCACCATAAGAAATATTTTCTATATCCTTGCAGATGGTAGCTTAAAGCAGGCTGCAAGTATAGCGGTGCATTCTGCTTTATTTTCAACTTCCTTTAAGTGGTCACCTATCTTCAAAACTTGAAAAGGCTAAAGTGTAATGGGTTAAAGCAGGTTGAAAGTAAAGCAGAAAGCTTTACTCTTTACCTGCTTTAATCATCCACCTGTCAGGTTTCAGGCAACCCTTTATTATATTCGATCTTTATCAGAATAAGGCAAACCTTGAAAAGGCAATGCTATAAAGGATAGGTTGATGGTATTAAAAGGCATATTTATGAGGTAACGGGTTAACAAAGTCAACGGTATTGTTTTATGTATAGCATGCCCTCAAATATTTATATCTTCTCTTCAATAGCCTTGCCAAGGCAGAACAAACACTTCCAATTAATCATTCCTTAAATCCACAAACACCAAACTGCCCAATTTTCTGTAACAGCAAAACCTATGTTCAGTCATCAATAAAGCAACCAGTGACTGCTTAATGCAAATGAAGCTTTCTGCATTACTTTTATCTTACATTAAGTTACCATCTTTTGTCTTAACACTTTGAACACATTGCTTCAAATGGCATCTGCTGCATTCTAAAATGGATATGTCAATATCTATAATTTCACCAATATGATCCAAGTGACTTAACAGATTTGATCAGATTGATCTGGATCCAAACATTTTGAAAATGCAAGTCCACTAACAGCTTGCACTATGAAAGAAAGTTACAGACTGACACGTACACCACTTTGACTATTCTCACTTTCTAGAGCAACATTTTAGTACAATTAATGACATCCTTCGTCCAGAGTCAAGTGACTACTGACTTAACCCTTTCCCTTATAGAAACGCCATTTATCACATTATATTTATTCCTACAGAAAATAGTTCCAATTTTTACGGTCATAAACATGTACCATAAAGAATATTTTCTTTATTCTAGCAAGTGGAAGCTTACAGCAGGGTGAAAGGAAAGCAGAATGCGCCTTAAGGCGCATTCTGCTTTACTTTCACCCTGCTTTAAGTTATAGGCTATGGGGTTAATGCATGACAAAGGTAAAGCAAAAAGCTCCTAAAGGTTAAGAAGAGGTTTAACTGTATTCGTTATGCTTAGAATTTCCTATAATTGTTACACCACCATGTTTATTCTGGTCTGAGTATCAAATGTTTGCACTAAGCCAATGGCGGAAACTGCAAATAAAATATCAAGTGGAACTTGCAGAATAATGGCCTGTACAACCAGCCATACCAAATCAATATGATCATTCCATCTAAAAACAATGTCAGGTCAAATATAACCCAAACAAACTAAAGGCAAACCAGTCTCTCGGACAAGAGAAACATCCATGAAGAAGAAAATTAATGTAGAAAGCTTCGAAAGTCTGTCCTACATTAACCATTTATCTAACTTATACAAAAGTGGGTCTACATAGTTCCCAAATGGTGTATGTACTAGGAGCCCTCTGATCTGGGTCTATACTGTTTGCAAATGCATTAAATACTTCTTAGGAATGCTCTGATCTGGTCTACACTGATTGCAAATGATGTATATACTTGTTAGGAACTCTCTGATCTGGGTCTACATGGTTTATAAATGAAGTATGTACCCATTTCCTGCACAATAAAGGCAGGGTTCCAGATAAGAGGGAGTAAACTGAACAAATCCAGTATTTTCTCATTCATTTAGCACCAAATCCTATGGTGTTACAACTCATTAGAATCGTCTCTTCTAGACGATTCTAACGAGTTGTAACATCATAGGGTTTAATGCAGAAATAAAGATTTTAGTTTTTGAAATACTCCCCTTATCTGGAATCCTGGTAAAGGGTTGACTGTACTACAATGAGCCTATACATTCTTCATCAGCTGATGAGATGAGTATCTATTGACTTAAGTTCTGATTTGATCATGGCTTATATTGATTTTGAAAACAGGTTCCATAGTTTTTACCTGTCCACTTGATAGGGTTGGGACATTATGTTTCGGTTTGTTGTTTATTTGTGACCAGCTCAGTGGTAAGAGAATGCATAAGGTAAATGCAGATCATCAGATTAAATATCATATGATCAACTAATGGCTTAGCTCTTCCGACGGTGAAACCACGATTACTTTTGCAAACAGTTTGGATCCAAATGAGATACAATGTTATGCTGTATCTCATCAGTATCCATACTGTTTGACACTCTAACCAGTGTTGAGAAGAACTTTTATAAAATATTGTTTTTCAGCACAGTAGCAGAGAACAATAGTTGCAGACAAAAACTATGGCATGTTCAAAGTGTTAAGATAAAGCTTGAGGTCACAAACAGTGTAAAAAATCTCCTTCGGCATGGATCTCAAATATCAACTTTGCACTAACTGAATGGTGTTTGCTGAATTTCCATAACCTATCCATTACCCAAAAAATACACCTTTTTATGCCTTTTATTAATTTCTCAACTGAAGAAAATAGTTCAAATCGATGCAATCAAGAATATGTACCATAAGGAATATTTTCTGCATTCTAGCAATTAAATGATGGCTAAAGCCTTAGGGAAAATTCTGTTTTACTTCAAATCTGCTTTAAGTGGTCTCTATCTCTAATACTAGGAACATGCTATGGGGTAATGGGGAAATATAATTGTACAGTTACAGGCTCCTCCATTACTCAACAGAAAACCTACTGATGTGGTTCAACCCCTTACCCCATAGCCTGTTTCTAGTTTTTTAGACAGGTTACCACTTAAAGCAGGATAAAAGTAAAGCTTTAGTTTCAGCTTGCTTTAAGCTATCATTATGCTAATTTTAAGATAGAAAATATTTCATATATGATACATATTTGTGACTGTATATATTGGAACTATTTTTTCAGTTGACGGAAAATTAATTGCATAAATAGAGAATAATATGTCATTGCAGGATATAGGACTTGTTTATTCTGCGAGAGGAGTAATCATTGACCACGAGGCTTGCCGAGTGGTCAGTGATTTCTCCTCGAGCAGAATAAACAAGTCCTATATCCTGCAATGACATATTATTCGATTTATCCCGTCACTGACTGATTCTGGCCTTTCAAATGTACAATAATACTTAATTTGACAAGTTTTATGTAATTTCTGACATGCAAAAAAATAATAACCGCTCCCAGCCGAATTGCGCTTAGTTATACTTACACAACAGAAAAAAATGACCATAACAAAATGCTTGGAGTGACAAACTGGCAACAAACTGGAAAAGTGAGTCGATTCGAATTTGACAAGTTATACATTTTAACTCAAATAGGCTATACTTTACGCTTCAACTCAGAAGTTAAAATTGCCAAAAATAACGAATGGAAATTGTCACCAGTTTTCGCGTTACTCGTCAAGGTTGTTTATTGTTTTGGAACAGTTTCTTTTCTGACCGCTAAGATTCAAACTCTACATCCCATCCAATGATTATGTTGAAATTTGCTACTAAAGCTGGCTTTCTGCTTTGTTTATAAGCCTACCTAAAGTTTCCTTCAACTTGTTGCTCTACAGTCATGACAGTACAGAACCTACATGTATTGCTTTAGCCACAGGTATTTGACATATAGATCTAGATCTATTAAAAACTAGACTTCTATTACCGTATATATTAAGACAAGGTATACAACGAGGATCTAACAGGTAGTCTAAACTATTAACTAAAACTGATGCTAAAATAGAGTAGATCACCGGTATTCTCTTGTGGTGCCCTCGGAAAAACGAAGTCAAGTACCTGTGGCTTTACTTTAGTAGAAGTAGGCTAAAAATAGAATCAGAGACGATTGCAGAATAGTTCCTAAAAGCGAAGGTCCATATGAGAATAGAAATAATGTATGGATATGTAGATTTAGTTGTGAACTTGTTTTTAAAAAACAATGTTTATTCTGGTTAGTTTCTATCTAAATGATTTTTTTTTTAAAAACGCGTCAATATACAAACTTTATATAACTTAAATCGACGTCGCTTTGTATGTGCCCCTATGGTCCAGCGGTTAGCATCGACGTCTCCCATCACGGCGATCCGCGTTCAAAACCCACTTGATCCAAACTTTTTTTTTTTTTTTGTAAATATTTTTTTCTATTTTTGTGGATGCTAAATCGTTATCAAACATATTAAGGGTGTTTTTTGCGTCTAAAATCAACGTCTTCGCTATTTGCTTTGAGTAATGAAAATAAAAATAGTTCCGGTGTATTCATACAGCTACTATACAGATAAACCTGCTACTGTACAGATAAACCTAAGTTTATTATGCTACCCCTTTATTATGTCACCGGAGGCTGTAGTGACGGGATAAAAAGGTATATTTATGGAGTAATGGATTAAAACAAAATTAATGTAAAATAGTAAGCTCCTTTAAACATGCAGCTACCTAATTATTCAACCCTGTAGGGACAAGTCTGTGGAATAATGATGTTCAAATGAAACATGTGTGATACAAAATTTTGTTTTCCTTAAAAAAAATGGCAAAACCATTTAACATTATGACTATTCAGGCTGAGCTAGGGTTAAGGTTAAGGTTCGATGAACAGTTCAAAGATGCCATTTTAATTTTAGGCTTTGTCTAAAAACTTATCCACTGTGCCCATACTATATGGTAAATCTCCCCTATTTTTGAATCCACAACACTGTAATATTGGTATCAAAAGTAAAATCTAAAGACTGTAGGCCAAGTACTTTTGCTTATGCAATTCAAAGACAATTAAACCTTGGCCTCATGAATCATGGTATATAATGAAAGTAGCAGATTTCAATTGCACGCATATCTAAAACTGATCAATGCTAATCATCAAACCATTTAATTACTGGAATATTTCAAATGAAGACCGATTCAAACCAATTCAACTACAAGAAAATACTAACGGACAGTATCAGACATATATCAGCCGTGTCATCTACAGCCTTGGATGATGTTACAGATATAAGATGGCAGCTGTACAGACACATTTCAAATACAGGGGAAGTTTCACATAAAATTAAACCTGTCATTTGGGAGTTCCACTGTAAACGCAGGAAAGAAAATCATGAAAAACTGCATGAAAAGAGAAGCTACCTTGGAATACAAATGATTGAATCCCCTCTATTATCAGGAAGTGCAATCTGTGCAGAAGTTTGAACTAAAACTTAAAGAACCGATTATAACCATTTCAATATCTAGATTTCTACCCATGTCAAAATTAATCTATCTACTGAATTTGCAAATAAATTCTACCATAATTATTCTTATATGATTTTTATCTTGATACATTTGTTTCAAAAATAATTAAAGATGTATGACAAACAGTGCAGACCTTGATCAGAGAGCTACTCCAGGAGCCCTCTGATCTATGTCTACACTGTTTGTAAAGGATATTTATACTCAGTTCCTGTACCCTAAGGGTTAACCCTTTACTCCATAAACTGTTTCTAGTTCTGATGATAGGAGCCCACTTAAAGCAGGTTGAAAGTAAAGCACAATGTACCTTAAGGTGCATTCTGCTTTACTTTCAACCTGCTTTAAGCCATCATCATTCTGTGAGAATATAGAAAATATTTCTTATGATACATATCCATGACTGTATAAAGTGGAACTGTTTTCTTCAGAGGAGAAATGAATTAAATGTGCGAAAAGGAGCTTCTATGGGGGGAAGGGTTAAATTTTAGTCCTCTGCTGTGAGGTTAAATAAACCATAGTCAAAGAATGCAATCTCACCAGGCACCAGCACTACTAATCTAACACCATATGCATATATGTAGCCCTTTGAATCTACCAAAACCAAGCACTATAATATCCTAGCATCCCGATCCTAGCCTTTTGAATCAAAATAACCAATCTTTGTAAACATAACTCCAAATAAAGAGAGTATTTCAAATACTAAAATCCCCATGTCTTCACCAAACCTTGTGTCTCTTGATAACTATTCCTATGACTTATGACAGCATAGAGCTTGTGCGAACTTTTTAGATATCTTCCTTTAACAATGGTAAAGCACAATTTTCTTCATCCCATTACACATGGAATTTTAACAGCAGCTTTTAATTCACATTCATCACAGGCATCAAACTTTACTTTCCATTTTATTATATAGCACATTTTCTACCACAAAACATTATACCATACTCTAAAGGTTACGGAGTATTCACAGAATGTTTATTTTCTTTACTGTGAGTATCAAATATCACATAGCAAAGAAAATCCCCCTACATGCACTGTCCCGTCCATCTTTTGTACAGAGAATATGCTTGTCTCCCCACCGTGACAATTAGAACAATGCCATTCTCAAATCAACCATCTATACGCTGAACTCTCGCAGACCGCTAGATCCTCTTGCAATTGTTTTGTCTGTAAAGCTTGACAATCGCAATAACAATCTATCACCTATACGCTTACATGGGCAGATACTGCCATAATGTCTCTGCACAATAAGAATGAACTAATTCATCCATTATAGGCCCGCTATTTACAGCACTTTGATAAAAATAGTTGGCAAATAAAATAGAGTATTTAGCAACTGTTTAAATCAAATACAGTAAAACCAGTGTTCAGTATAGTCACCTAAAACAAGATCAATAGCAGCTTAATGCCAGACAAAAGTTTTGTATACGTAAGGAGCTTTCTGCATTTCTTTCATCTTGTATTAACCCTTTCCCCAATAGAAGCTACTTTTAGCACATTCAGTTTATTCATTCAACGTAGAAAATACAACAAACTATGGTGGAAAGGGTTGAAAAGATATTTTCTGTACTTATAATTTGTATTATTATAATTTGTCCTCTAAGGTGTAGGAGTCGAACTTGTATTAGACCACCACCCAAAATACGACATGTTGAGGGCTAAGCATGGGGCAGAAGTGAGGCAAGAAACTCATAAAGAGCTATTTGCTTTTCTCTTGTCCTGCGCTGGGCAATCACTTGCCTTCATATTTCTTCAACGTGTGGCTCATGTCTAACACAAGTTTTACTGCATATATTTATTATGTTCATTTTATGATGTTATGTACTATAATGTAACCATGTATATATGTCGAGGCCCACATGGAAGATTGGGCTTGCCTAAATGTGTAGCCTCAGTAAATAAAGACGTTATTATTATTATTATTATTATACATGTAGTTCCAATTGATACAGCCATGAAAATGCATCTTCAGAAATATGTTCTATGTCCTATCAAAAGGTAGCTTAAAGCAGACTGAAAGTAAAGCAGAATGTGCCTTAAGGCACATTCTGCTTTACTTTTAGTCTGCTTTTAGTGGACACTTGTCTTCAAAACTAGAAACAGGCTATGGGGTAAAGGGTTAAGCAGTTACCAGTACATGTACACTGCTTCCTCCCTACAACGGCCCTCAATGAACGATTCCCTCCTTATAACAACGATTGCTGCCATTCACTGCTGCAATATTGTCTGCTCACAATAAGTGTCTTGTATTTTCTCAAAATTACAGAATTATTAGATATTTTGACAGAAAAAAAAATCCATAATGATGCACAGCAAAAAGTTTGAAACCATATCAGACACTGCCTTACTCTGCGTTTGATCAGGATTCAAGCTGTTTGCTATTGTAAGCCAAGTCGTGCTCAGCACTCTAAAATTTCCCTCCCTATAACAAATCCCTCCAAACAACACTCACAATCTTTGTCTCCAATTCATGATTGGGTGTTGTTTTAGAGAGGTGGCACTGTATTGAGAGATTACCACGATTCTAATGGACTGAATGCAGTTTTCTCTACTAAAACAATGTAATTTTGGACACATTTGTTTAATGTATGAAAACTGGCTGCAACTTAATTACAAGTGCATTTTTGTATAGAAAATCTATTCCATTATAGTATCATATGGTGCAAATTTGTTGTCTGCAATTTTTTTTTTTAATAATTTGCTTTCAATGTATTCTGCACTTAAAGCGACTGAAAAACCAAATAACGTATTTCTTAACTTTGTATCGGATCAAGATACAAACTGCTTGCATAACATGCCATTGTAATCACACTTTGCCGTAAAACTGATAAAAGGTTTAAAGTAATAATACGAGTATAGATATTAAAGGCACACGTTGAGTATAGCTAATGACTTAGTTTTGTATAACTTAGCAAACATATTCTAGTCCAACATTTAATCTCTCTGAATCCTTTCAATGTCTGCGTCCACCCGCTAAAATGGAGGTCCATACATAAATCACAAAAATCCACATCTGTAAAATTTCCGGCTTGCTTTAATAACATAACATCCACTCATTAATGACATACACAACAAGCCACTGAGTTCGTTAAACTACATAACACTAAATAGTAAGAATAAACACTGGCACAACATTAAACTTTAACCTGCTATTGCTCATGTCTGCTATAAATAGTATTCACATTTTCATTTCGAAATTGAATACTTTCGTCCATATTGATTAAAACTATCACAACACAGTTTGTTAAACAGTTTGGATCCTGATCAGATGCCAAGTTACTTGGCATCTGATCATGATCCAAACTGTTTGCAGTTATACAAGAGGTGTAAAACAGGCTAAGGTTTAAGTATATATTATTAATACAGCCCAGTGCTTGAAATCAATCATTCTTTTATTTATAATAGAGAGCTTTGATCCGACTTTTACTTTACTCTTTTGACATAGGATTAGCGTCTGGTTAAATCGAAAGGTGAATTTTTCAGGCCTAACCTCTTAAAGTTAATACCGTTTGCTGTAGGTCAAGTTAAGTCCAAATCTTTTTTAAGAATTTTCTTACTGATTTTGCTACATACACAGAATATTCGTTAGATATTCAGACTACAGTTATCCTATTGTCTGAGTCAACTAAAATTTAATTTGGACGGACAACCATTACAAGCTAGAAAACTTTTCCTACATCCTGACAAATGCTTACTTTAACAGACTTAACCCATTACTCCATAAATACACCTTTTTATGTCTTTAATTTATTCCTCCACTAAATAGTTCCACTTTATACTGCTATATACTGCTTGTAAGAAATTATCTATATCCTACCAGATGGTGGCTTAAAGCAGGTTGAAAATAAAGCTTTACATCTGCTAGGATGATATAGAAACTATCAGTACTTCTGATGGTGCATTTTCATGACTGTATGAAGTAGAGCCAATTTCTTCAATGGAGGAATAATTTAGAAGCATCTAAAGGCATTTCATGGAGTAATGGGTAAAGCAGTTCTGTGTCTTTTGAGCAATACTTGATTCATCTAAGAATAGCTACTAAATAGACACAAGTTTAATTATGTGTTGTTTTTTTATATTCTCCTCTTCTTTAACTCTTTCCCCGATAGAAGCACCTTTTCGCGTATAAGATTCATTCATCTGCTCAAGAAAATAGTTCAATTTAATCAGTCATGAATATATAGAAAAGGAAATATTTTCTTTATTCTAGCACGTGGCAGTTTAAGACAGGCTGAACGTAAAGTAGAATGCGCCTTAAGGCGCATTCTGCTTTTTTTTCAACCTGCTTTCAGTAATAGACTATAAGGTAAAGGGTTAAGGATACCGGTAGATGTTTTAGCACCCAAGATAAGGATTATGTTTGCAAATAAAACACTCTACTACAATATTATTGGTAGCATAAGTGTACATCAACATGTCAATCAAAACAGCCATTGTTGTAAATGAAATAAAAATAAGTCTCTTTTGCAAAGCCCTTTCCTCAAATATTAGTTTATTTTCAGTGTTTATAAGACAAGTTATTGTTTAACCCTTTCCCCTCAGAGCTGATTTTCTGTATCAAATACAGAAGGTGGATTAAAGCAATTTGAAAGTAAAGTATAAGGCCCCTTAAGGAGCATTCTGCTTTACTTTCTGCCTGCTTTACGCTGTAATCTGTAAGAATACGGGAAATATTTCTCATGGTGCATATTCATGACTTTATAAAGTGAAACTATTTTCTTCAGTGGAGGAATGAATTAAATGCATAGAAAGGTGTATTTATTGGATAAAGGGTCAAAACAGGCAGAAAGTGAAAAAGAATGTCAGGATGCAGGAAAAGTTTCATGTGGTTCTTAATCAGGAAAGAACAGAGACAAGAGTCAGAGGTCAAGGTCATTTGCAAAATATTTTGGTATGTCTGGATAGGACTTGTCAAAATGAACATGCACTCATGCACACCAAAAATGAAGGTTGTAAAAGAGAAATTGAGGAAGTTATGGCCAAAATTAAGATTTCAGACAACGACAACAACTCTGACTGCAACGCAAACGCCACAGTGGTGACAACTGCTAGGATTTTTTCTTTAAAAGAACAGACAAGCTAAAAATAGAAGTCATATTTTTGAGGAATAGGCAAAGATGTCGAGTAGCATTTCTACCGGGAGGAATGGGTTAAGACTGGCGCTGTCTTTAAAGGCTGAAATGAAAATAGAAATCTTCCTAGATGAAGTCATGTAACTCAAACCTACATAACAAACTACAAGATCTCTAAATTACACTGCCCCAACAAAAACTGCATTCAAATATATTAAACTCACTTGAAGTAGGCTTCAACTAGATGTGCTATTTAAAGTTAATACATTTTGTTTTCAGTAGTAAAACCGTTTTCAACAAGTTTTGTTGCATATGATCACTCTATTCAGCCTCAGTCGTGTTGCTATGTTGCATGTGGTCATTTCGGTTGGCGCAATGTAACTGCCCCGATCTAGGTTCTGCCTCCGGACTGTATAAGTGAGATGCGGATGTGGTGTTGAGACATCCACTGGGCTCAGCCTCAATCCAGATACAATAGTTATGGAGAATTAGCAATTTTTTTGTTTACATCAAAAGTCAATACACGGAATGGGAGTATAATACAAAGAAACACCACTGCACACATACCAATATAATAACGGGTATGAAAGGAAATCTGAATTACTTGAACTCTTTGCATGCTAAGTAATTTTTCAGTGATGCAGCACTCCCTCTCTACAACGGCCATCCAAACAACGACTCCCTCCTTACAGCGACCATTGTCGCAGTTCCCTAAGCAGGACAGTTATGCCTTACGCTTTTACTGCTTAAATATCGTTTGCTTAAAATTGTTGTCGGCTGTTTTGCTTAAAGTTACATATTGGACATGTTGACAGAAAAAAACCTTAATGACGAGTGACAAACAGCTTGAATCCAGATCAGACGCCGCGTTACGTGGCGTCTGATCTGGATTCAAGCTGTTTGCAAATGTATGCCGATTTCACTCCCTCTAACGTCTCCCTCCAAACAACTCACACAGTTGTTGTCTCCCATTGGATGTCGTTGAAGAGAGGGTTCGCTGTATTTGGGATGTCTTCATAATTGCCATTATACAGACTCTTGGTGTGAGTATTACAATGAAATCATTCAACACAAGGACTACAGTGATGCTCACTTATAACGAACTTGGATAAAATGAAAAACTGCTTAATACGAAATAAAAATAATTCCCCGACTGCTTCCTTCTTTATTTCAATGGCCTCATGCTTGCTTAAGATGAAAACTGGATATAACGAAAAACTGGATAAGAAAAACGGATTTTTAGGTCCCTAAACTGAATTTTACCTGTAAAATGGTTCTGTTAATACAACATGCCGGTCATTATCACAGTTTGACAAGTGGCTTACAAAGGTGACAGTATCTAATTGCTTAGCTGCTCATCACCTCAGATAACAAAACAGTACCCAACCAACATGTTTTGTATATATGCTATTGATAGGATGTTCAAACAACTGGAAATAATTAGTTTACTTGGCACATTATTTGTTTAGAACCAGATCAGATGCTTAATAACTGGGTGTCTGATCAGACTTCTTGCTGTTTGACACCTGTATTCTGCATAAAGATAACAACCACTGATGCTATATCAACATAGTAGATCTATATCAAAACTTTTTTATATTAAAAAAGTTTACTAATTGAATATTCATAATATGTTGAGTTTTCTATTAATACAATACAGGGAACAGGTTAAATTTTCAAGAAGAAAAATGGCAGTTCTTATGTCATAGCCAATCTTATTTTGTTATCATTTAATTATTCTATTTGGTGCAATTTAAAGAAATATTTAAGATTTAATTTCTATGTATTTCTATCTTTCTTTTTTTCTAATCAATTATGTACTAAAAGTATGATGAGTAAAAATTTCTTTATATTTTAACTATTCACAAAGAAATTTCGTTGTTTGGATAAGACGAAGTTTGGATAAGACAAACTAATTTGCAAGATCCCCTGAATTTCGTTATAAGTGAGCATCACTGTATACCAATTAATGATTTACGCTACATAGTAACACGGCGTCTCATCAGGATACAAACTGTTTGAAGTGAAGAAATTTCTAATTTTAGAAGAGTAGCAGACAACAATTGTTGCAGACGACAGTATTATACTTAGCTTGCCAAGAGTTAAAGTCAGTTAACTACAGTACAACCTTTCTATTACGACCACTAAATTGAAGACTAAATGATTGGATAAATAAGACAGGTGACAGCTTAAAGCAAGATGACTGTAAAAAAGAAAGCTCCTGTAGGAGCTTTCTGTTTTACTGTCACATTGCTTTAAGCAGTCACCTGTCATAAACACCTTATAATTAACACAATTTAGTGATTGTTATAGAGGGGTTCTACAGTATATCTACCTTAGAATTTCAAAGTAAGCTATTCTTACAAGCTGTGGATAAATCATACAAGGGAAATGAATCGTAAAACATACAGGAGAGACCTAACGCTTCCGCTGGTTGTCAAACCCCTTACATCCATACCAGTCCATTCAGGACTACCATTTCACTGTTATATAGCAGACTTGGGTAGCAAGCAAAGTAACAAGGGAACCAGTCCTTCACCAAGCATTCAGCACGGAACCAGCAATACAATGTTTTAGAGAACCTCGGGTTCAAACACAATCCATGTATACTTGTGTAAAGAACTCTTTTAACCCTTTACCCAATAACCTGTTTCTAGTTTTGAAAATAGGTCCCTACTTAAAGCAGGTTGAAAGTAAAGCAGAATGCATCTTAAGGAGCATTCTGCTTTACTTTCAGCATTCTTTAAGCTACCACCTGCTAGAACAAAGAAATTATTTCTTACGATACATGTTCATGACTGTATAAATTGGAACTTTTTTCTTCAGCGGAGGAATAAACAGAATGCGCTTAAAGGCGTTTCTATGGGGGAAAAGGTTAACATAGCATTAAGCTCTTTAACAACTTGTGACTGTTTGATGCAAGAGAAATTTTTGAAAGGTAAGAATTAAGCTGTCTTCCATTTCATGTTACAGGAAAATGGGACATTCGTGCATGGCAAACAATGTAGAGCCATGTTGACTGTTGCATCAGTGATCAGGGTCAAAATAGTTTTTAAGGAATATTTTATAAATCCTAGAAGATTGTAGCTAAAACCAGGCTGAAAGTAAAGCAGAATGCACCTTAAGGCGCATTTTGCTTTTCTTTAAATCTGCTTTAAGTGGTCAACTGTCTTCCGCTTTAAACTAGGTATAAGCTATGGAGTTATGTGTTAATCAGTCTGTTCTCTTCCGATAAAACAGATTTTTTCCCAACATTCTGACAAGTTACCACTTAATGTAGGCTGAAAGTAGAGCAGGAGTAGAACTCCCCATATGGGAAATTAACGCTTTACTGTCAGCTTGTTTTTACCTGCAGTGATCTTCACTAAACTCTGAAAGCAAGCTATGAGAGAAAAGGTTAAAAGTTTTCATTTTTTTCTATGCACAAATTCAGGTAGGTAGTTCAGAGATATAGCAAGAAAGAATTTGGTGTGTATACTTCTATAAGCATTGTTGGGGTAAGGGAGATAACCCCTACTGACACAGTCAGTAGGTAATGGTGATTATAGAACATGAATAACTATGCAGCAGGGTGGTATCCGGTAGTATAGTTACCTTCACCGGTATCTTCACTGTGGTGACCAGTGGTGTCCTTATGATCACCATGACCATTGCAATCTAGTTTAGCTACAATAAAACCCATACTACTTTGCTGGCCATCATATCTATATAACTGCTTTTTGTAAAAATATTAAAGGGAGAAAACTCTGTCATTCTTAAACTACAGTTGAGAAGATTTGTCTACCTTGATTAGGAAAACCTTTGAAAATTTCAAATATGCTTTTTATGTCAGTTTTACTAAAAATATAATATAAACACAAATGAAAACTTTTTGTAGAATTCTATTTTAATTCAGTAGCATTAATCCTTTCATGTTAATAGGCGACTAAAACTGACTTCGCAAATGGTTTGGATTCTAATTATATCAGATAATGGGCAATACGGCATCTGATCAAGAGTCAAACTGTGTTGCTACAGTAAATAATTTGACAAATCAAATTTGAATAAATTGCAAACATCCAATTTTAGCAAACCATATATTGTATGCGAAAGGGTTAAAACTGATTGTTAGATTTAGCAGTGAAAGGGTTAAAGGACTATAAAGTAGTAAGACTTTAACAGTTAACTCTTTCAACACTTAGTAATGCTTGTGGTTTATTAGGTCCCCTTGTGGATGTTTTTAGTAACCAAAACATAAACCTGTCTACTTGGAATTCTGGGTAGTTTAATAAATACTGCTCTAAATAAGCAAACAGTGTAGACCTTGATCAGAGGATTCCTATAGAAGTCCTCTGATCTGGGTCTACAATGCTTTTGAAAATGTAATGAGTACAAATTATATTTAAAACAGGTACATGGTAATGAAAGAGTTAAAGAATATAACAATTGTGATACCATCAATTACCTTTGATCAGCAAAGTTTAAACCTTTACCTGCCAATCACTACATTTGTACTTGATTGGTATTTGTAAACAGTGTGGATCAAGATCAGATGCCGCTTAACGCAGAGAGTGTCTGACAATTGGATCAAAACTGTTTGACATTTGTCTAAAAGATTCCTTCACTAAAACATGCACAAATGAAATCAACAGTAACCATTAACTCATAAGCGATAAACAATTATCAATGCTAATCTCAATACAAGGTAGTGGATTAGAGTGTGTCAAAATGAGTCAGTATGAGGCTATTGCACAATGAGTCAATATGAGTCAGTATGGGTTAATGGGTTAAATTAAATTAATTAATTAATAGCAGACCACAATTTCAAAGCAGACGGTATAATGACAGGACAATGGTTTACACAATTAACATATTTATACAGTTAAACCTCTCTATAACGACCACTACATTAAGTTAATTATTTTGTGGTTAAGGAAGGTGACTGCTTAAAACAAGGTGAACATAAAACAGAAAGCTCCTGTCATCTGTATTTTATTAATCAATTAGCCTTCTTTTTCATTGGTTGTAATAGAGGTTTTACTGTAACTTGCCAATTCAAACTTGCTTTAACCCTTTCCTCCCTGAACCTTAAATGGACAATTCTAATTTTCAATTTAGTCTAGTCCATTTTTGACATTTAGGGTTGATTTTCACACTATATGTCAAAATGACAAACAGTGTTGACCCTAATCAGAGGGCTCCCTAAGGAGCCCTCTGATCAGGGCCAACACTGTTTGCATAGGACAAGTGTACTCCTCACAGGTACGCTGTTTGCAAATGACGCATTTTTGCGTGACTAGGGTTCAAAGAGTTAAAGATATTACTTCCAATGATAAATAAAACAGGGCTGCAGACAAAGGGAGTATTCCCAAATCTTAAATAGTTATGTTTGCTTAAACTCTATGGTGTGACTAGTCATTAGAATCATATCTTTGAAACGATTCTAATGAGTAGTCACACAGTAGAGTTTGGTGCAGGACACAAAGCAGAAAATGTTGAAAAACTTTAGTCTATTTCTTATCTGGAGCTCAGAATTAACTTGTTTTGAATAAAATGTTTCACACTGAACCGAGTGAATGCATGCTCATGGACTGCACAACACAAAACACAAACAAACCTTGGCCAAATGAATGAGTTATTAATAATTTGTTCTATAAACACTCACCTTTCTTATCGTCAGAGTCATCCGAGTCGGACTCGGAGCTACCAGAACTGGTCAGGTACGGGTAGTTCTTCTCCCATTCTGCATAGGCATTGAAGGTACTTCTGTAGCCCTGGTTACGACCTGAAAACAGAAGTTGTTTGTTTTTTAAAGTGAATGAAAAGTTACTGCATAACTTAACCTGTGTACAGTGACCCAAAAGATTTGATTTGATTTGTTATTATTATGTCACTTTAACCCATTACCCCATAGCCTGTTTCTAGTTTTGAAAATAGAGGACCACTTAAAGCAGGCTAAAAGTAAAGCAGAATGCGCCTTAAGGAGCATTCTGCTTTACTTTCAGCCTGCTTTAAGCTATCATCTACTAAAATATAGAACATTTTTCTTATAATACATATTCATGACTGTATCAATAGGAACTATTTTCTTCAGTTGAGGAATATATCAAAGGCGTAAAAAGGCATATTTATGGGGTAATGGGTTAAACAGTATTTCAGTCATATCACAATGTCCAGCTAATTAAAGGTGGAGGAAGACCCAAAAGAAGAAGATGCACAGTTGGTAGGCTCAACACAGGCTACTGTAAATATCATTCATCTGAACTATTACATTTCCTACTAAACTAAGGAAAATTTTCCCTAGGAAACACAGACACAAGAAAATGTGGATAGGGTTTTCAACCAATGGTCTGTTGACTGATTGCATTGGGAATGTTAATCAAGATGCCAATGAATAGATACCTGGTTGATTCATTAAATGTAAGATTAGATTTCAGTCTCCATTTTGGTCTTCTTGCCTTCAGCTATCATTGTGCATGACATCCAGGAACAAAATTAAATTAATTTGAATATTCATGAGCTCAATATGCAGGTGACAATATTGAAGTTTAAACATTACCCATAATTAGCACTGAATTCCTGCGCAAAAAACACATTTTGTTGCCTATACCAATTCTCCATAATAGGACATAGGTCGTGACTCTACTCAATGTTGATGTTTGATGCAGGCAAAAGTTTAAAGCAGGATGAAAACATAGCAGAAAGCTCCTCCAGGCACTTTTGGCTTTACATTCATATTTATTTAAGCTGTACCTGATTATTACTCATGAGGTGTATTTGTTGCTATGAGGGAAATAATTTGTCTTCTATCCACTAAAATGAACATTAGTAAACAGTGAAAACCTAAATGTAAGTTCCCAAATGTAGGTCCTTTCTGTTTGTTAGAAATGGCATCGGGGAACAAGATCAGCTACAATGCTGAAGAAAACAATAATTGATCTTCACATCTTGTCGCTTGTAAGGAGTCATTGGCATGACCACAGTTTGTGTACAATCATCTCAAAATCCTTTTAAACATCTATTATCTGAACTGTTAAATTGGCTAATAAAATAAGGGCAATTTTCTTGGACTACAATGTTTTGAACATCTATTATCTGGAGTATTGCATTGCCTTATAAAATAAGGATAAGTGTCCCCAATTTTCTGGGGCTACACTGTTTCCGAAAAGCATCATATGCACAGGAGAAGGGTTAATCTCTTAACAGCATGAAGGTTAAAAGTTCAGGTATGTAGAACATGCATAATGGTAAACAGCAACAGAAAATATACAATGTTACATAAATGGACATTCAATTATCTGATCAAGTCTCTGATATTAATACAATTTGTGATTTCTATCAGGAATTAGTGAGTACAGGCAAACCTCTGTATAGTGACCTTAATAATGCTGAAGCATGAAATCCTCAATAAGAAGTGACTGCTAAATGCAGGGCAATAGTAATGCAGAAAGCTCCCACAGGAGCTGCATATATGCTGCTACCTGTATTTCAGATTTACAGTAATTGTTAGGTGTTTTTTCACATGATTGTACAGCACTGGTTGGATCGACTGTCATTTATTCAAGACAGGTTATTCTCGCTGACACAATGATTTGATAATTCGTACTATTAACCCTTCTTTTGCTTAACAAGTTGTCTTCTTTAAAAATGTAGTTCATCTTAAACATGTAGATGTCATGGAAAGTGCCATCTCAAATAGACTCGAAATTTACTTTGCTTTCCTTATTACCAAGACAGCAAATCTTGGTATGAAAGAGTTTGGACCTAGATGAAATGCAGAATTACTTTGCATCTCATTTTGATTGAAATTATAGTTAGAAAAGACACCATATCGATACATAATAAGCAAAAGAAGGGTTAACCCTTTCTCTGCTAGAAACAATTCAAATCTGTATATTATACCTTTAGAAAACAGTGTAGTCCCTGAACAGAGGGCTCAGCACTGCTCGTTTAACTTTTATATTTTTTATGATTATATTTATAAAAACAGCCCTAAAATTACAACATAATTGTACTAATCATATTTTAAGGCAGAAAAGTCCATAGGAATAAATCATCATATAAAGGGTTAAAGCAACGAGCAATCATTTTATATCACCTAATACTCCCGTATTGGATTTAAAATCTAGGTAAATCCATACATGTAATTGATCAAACAGATTAAACTGACTTAAACATTTTACAATACTAAAATTTCAAATGCACTCTTCCAGCTCTCCAAAAGAGGTCAGTTTACTTTAACTTTTGAGGGATGTGTATCCCTGCAACATTTCAAAGTTGTGAAAAACAATACAGACCCAGATCATGCATGCAAGGCTCCCTCAGGAACCCTCTGATCTGAATATATACTGTTTGTAAAGAATGTATAAATTCCCTTCGTGCAGGGTAAGGGTTCAACCCTTATACTGTCAGCCGCCAGGTATTTTAGTATTTACAAGTCGTCCATATAATGATCTGTATCCAATAGCCCTATAACAGCATCAAAATGTCTGCCTTATCTGATATTTTGAAGTCACTGAAGGTAATCATAAGATGGCAATGTAGCAAGAATCTATGCTGATAGAAGTAAAGGACAATAGGAAGAACAGAGCTTGTCCTGAGCCCCCCTGCAGTCAAAGAATACCACAGCCTTGCAACAATTACTACACCAACGGTGACACTGTTTACCTTTGATGGCTTAACCCTTTCCTCCACCATAAGCCATGTATGATGACTTTACACCTTTCTGTGCATAACCACAACAAATGAATATTCAATCATTCTGTTGAATACACTCACGATACAAGCTGCTTAACTATTTGAGCCCTATTCCCGCATATAGGCGTCCTTTTAAAACAGTGTACATATGAATAGTACACTTGTCCTGTGCAAACAATGAAGACCCAGATCAGAGGGCTCCTTTCGGAGCCCTCTGATCAGGGTCTTCACTGTTCGTCATAATGCCAAACATTGACAAAAACAACCCTTAAAAGTCAGAAATCGTTATAATGCCAAACATTGACAAAAACAACCCTTAAAAGTCAGAAATGGACTAGACTAAAATGGAAACTTGAATAGTCCATTTAAAGTTTCAGGGAGGAAAGAGTTAAAGCATGATGAAAGCATAAAGCAGAATTATCCTAAAGGAGATTTGAGCTATACTTTCATCTTGCTTTAAGCAGTATCATGCCTTATAGACTTTATATCTTTCTTCACATATGAACATCGCAAATGAATACAGTATTCACTGATTCCGTTTAAAACAGATGGCTCCTTAGAGCATTATGAAAGCAAAGCAGATTGAATGCACCTAAAGGAGCTTTCTACTACACTTTTATCTTGCTTTATAGTTGGATCTAGAAGATTTGCACCTTTGGCTATGGAAGAAAAGAACTTCAATGAATCCAATGCTTATAGCCCAAACATGGTCATTAATCTTTTTTCCCTGAAATGTTTAACATAAATCCTGTTTCTACACTAATCATTATATTGGAGCCTGACATCTTTTTTTAAAAAAAAAATGTCTTTTTTTAAAGCAAACTCTGGTTTCTGTCTCTTTAAAGAAAATTAAAGCAAATTGAAAGTAAAACTACCTTGGAACATTCTGCTTTCCTTTCAATCTGCTTTAAACAACAGGCTGGATACATACTGGAAATGCCTTCTGTGTTTTATGTACTAGACTTGACAATACAGCCTTGTGAATTATGAGATTATTATAACCTAGACTTGAACTGTATAAAGAATTTATGTAAGCCATGTACAATTACGACACCTTTTTTAGGTAAAAACTAGGGGCTAATATCCCTGCCTCGCTTCTAACCTATAATGCATGAAACCATTATCTCCCCTTGTAAATGGCAGAATGGAAAAGTGTTTCTTCTTGCACAAACAACTGTAGATGGTACTCTATGTCAAGTGAAGTTTTGTCCAAATCAGATGAATGGTGTAGGAGAAGTTGTGCTTATGCATGAGCGTTTATGAAATATAATACATGAAACATTACAGTTAAATTATCCCCCCCTTTGAAATATCTCCCCCTTGAAATGGTGGAATGGAAAGATATGTCTTCATGCACATCCTTCCATGGTGCTCTATTAACTTGTGAAGTTTTTTTTCCAAATGCGATGTACAGTGTAGGAGGAGTTGCGCTTGGATGGACAGACATATAGATATATGGTCCATATAATGGACATACAGACAGATGGACATACTTCTTCTTTATTCGTTTTAACGTCTCACCCGAGTTATCGTTATCTGATAAGACTAACCTATTGCGGGTCAACATACTGATGAGGTGATTCCTATGTATCCCCCCTCACCCAACTCGTTTGAGGGGGTATAATTAATGAAAATAGTATTATTGCAATGTTAGGTTAATAACAGATTACAATCCATTCAATCAATCTAGTACTGAAGTATAACTGTGACATACAAGATATCAAATATGTTCAAATTGAGGACAGAGCGCCGTTAACCCTTTCAATGTTACTGTAAGATGTAAGTTCACTGGCACTTACAAACAATACAGTCTCTTTGATCAGGTTTTCACAGTTTGCTGTTCTAACCATTTACTCCATGACCTATATCTAGTTCTAAAGGTAGGTGACCACTTAAAGCATTCTACTTTACTTTCAGCCTGCTTTAAGCTACCATCTGCTAGACTATAGAAAGTAGTTCTTATTTCATGACTGTATAAATTGGAACTATTGTTTTGAGGGTATGAATAAATTAAATGTATAAATATGAGTATCATGCAATGGAGTAAAGGTAAAAGGTAAAGTGGAGTTTATAAAGTCTGCTATTATGTATTCATACTCTGCCGACTTTTACATTTACCTTAGTAACCTGATCATCGAGTCACAAGTCGGCCATTAACAGACGGCGCTACAAGCAGCCATGACACATTGACTTATTTCCCTCTCAGGTACCCATTTAAATCACCTGGGTGAAGTGGAGCAATGTAGGGTTAATTTTTTGCTCAGAAAAATTTCAGTGATCCTGACAGGGCTCGAACCAGGAACCTCTCGCTTCCTAGGCGAGCGTCCTACCACTGGACCACCGACCCTAAAAGGTAAGTAACTTTTCAGCAAACTTAACAGGAGCAATCCAGACCATTCTTTGCCTTAACTCACTTGCCTGAAGCTCATTTAAGGCAATTTGTTTCTGATTTGGGCATGTGATATCTGCATCAGAATTGGGCATATTACTGTTAATAAAGCAGTTTTGTCATGAAAAAAGCAGTTTTTGTCAGTTTCGAGAAAGTAGTTTGAATAGTTAAGGCTATGACTCCCAGACTCTGTAAAATCTTGTCCATTATACATATGCAAACCAAATATGAAAGTAATACCTCAAGGGACATAGGAATTAAAAGATTTTTCCAAACCTAAACACATACATGTATTTCGAAACCTAAACCTAGGACCTAAGTTCAAGGTCACTTGGGTCAAACATTTTGCATGCAAGGAAAGGTCTTGTCCATATTCGTATGCATACCGAATATGAAAGAAATATCTCAATGGACACAGGAGTTATAGGCATTTTAAGAAACCTAAACACAGATTTCGAACCTAAATGCAGGCCCTAACTTTAAGGTCAAGATAACTGGGGTAACAAAAAGTATGTGCATGGTAAGATCTTGTCCATATACACATGTATACCAGATATGAAAGCAATATCTCAAGGGACATTGAAGTTATAAGCATTATTGGAAACCTAAACCCAGATTTGGAAACCTAAGGACTAGCCCTAAGTTCAAGGTCACTGGGCTGAAAATTTATGTATGCATGAAAAGGTATTGTCCATATACACATGCATGCCAACTTTGAAAGGAATATCTCAATGAACATAGGAGTTATAGGCATTTTGAGAAACCTAAACACAGATTATTGAAACCTAAACGCAGGATTTAAGCTCAAGGTCAAAGTCACAGGGGGTCAAACTTTTGTGTGCATGGAAAGGTCTTGTCCATAAACACACACATACCAAATATGAAAGCAATACCTTAAGAGACATAGAAGTAATAGCATTTTGATAATTCTAATTTCGAAACCTAAACGCGGTCCCTTAAGTTCAAGGTCAAGGTCACTGGGTAAAAATATTTGTGTGCATGGTAAGGTCTTGTCCATATACACATGCATACCAGATATGAAACCAATATCTCAAGGGATATATAGCTGTTATAAGCATTATTTGAAACCTAAACACAGATTTTGAATCCTAAACGAAGGCCCTAAGTTCAAGATCAAGAGGTTGAAATTTTTGTATGCATTACAAGGTATATGTTAAAGGAATGTTTACCAAACCTAAACACAGATTTCTTAACCTAAAAGCGGTCCCTAAGTTCAAGGTAAAGGTCACAGGGGTCAAACTTTTTGTGTGCATGGAAAGGTCTTGTCCATATAAACATGCATACCAAATATGAAAGCAGTACCTCAAAGGACGTCGAAAGTTTTCTTGAAACTGCTAACGCAAACGGGAACGTTGACACCAACAAGAGGGTGACAACATAAGCTCTTGGACACAGTCCGACAAGCTTAAAATTGAAGAAGTTATGGCCAACGTTAAGATTTTGGACAACAAGGTCTACAAAGTCGACGAAGCGGACACTGGAGTGAAGACAATAGCTTGTTGGTTTTTTTCAAAAAAACAGATATTAGCTAATAACACACAAAGCCCAATAATCTACATAAGCAATAAATAACCTTTATTCATTTTTGTTTAATTTGAAATGATCTCTCCCCATTGGTCATGCATCTTTTGTATAAGACTTTTATAATAAAAGTAATTTGGTTTTACTGTTTCTTACATTATCCGTCCAAAGGCTTAGGATATGGAACTAAAAATTCTTTTAACCTAGACAATTTGTTCAAACAGAGAATAAGCAAACAAGATTATTGGCAATCAACATTCACTGAAATCGAAGCACTATTTACAGCAGTTACCGCTTTGATGTTAACTAAATAGGTGGTAATTAATTGCTAATTAAAGAGTGATAACTACCTCTAAATGTTTAATATCTTTTAAATAACATTCAAATGACATTTGTTGCTCCATGGCGAAACTGTAATATTAAGATGTACATAAGGATTGGCATCATGAAATAGTATATGTAGAGTTGGTGTCTTTGAAGTTCTTTAATGTTAAGTTGTCCTTTTATCTTTTACAATAAAGACTCTAGGTAAAATTAACAAAGGCATCAACAAGCATGAAGCGAACATTATTTTTGTTTCCATATGGATGGGGCAAAATCCCGCTATGGAAGGGGCAAAGTTCCACTATGGAAGGTTCAAAATTCCGCCAATGAAAACAAGAGGACCTGAAGGCCCTGATATCGCTCACCTGTTGTAATGAAGCCTGATCACTTTAACTTTCTGTTTCACCCATTTTAATCAAAATCCATTCAAATTTTCATTATAGCATGTAAACAATTTTGGAATACAACCTCATAATTCTTGTATAGTAGAGTACATCAAGGGCATATAAGTGGAGCCTAAACAATACTGAAATGAAGCCTTTTCTATCATTTCAAAGTATATCATGGGCAGATAACTATTGCCACAATAATTAGATTTCAATAATAATTTCACTCCTTCGAGAACTTATAGCTATATACCATGTGTGCAAGTAAAATAAAAATCCATTGAAAACTGTAGTTGCAAGAGTGTAAACGCTGTTAGATATGGCGTTTTCAGCTATTGGTCTGATTTCAACCATAATCTAACTCATCTGAACTCTAATGGTCATATATATTACAATCTGAGCAAATTTGAGATAGATTGGATAAAAAATGGTGGCCTCTAGAGTGTAAACACCCTTAAATATGACATTTTCAGCAATTCAAAGGTAGATAACTCTCCATCTATAAGTCTGATTTCAACCATAATCAAACTCATCTGAACTCTTATAGTTATATACCATCTGAGCAAGTTTGAGGAAGATTGGATAAAAATTGTGGCCTCTTTAGTGTAAACACTGTTAAATATGGATTTTTCAGCAATTCAAAGATAGATAACTCTTGATTTATTGGTCTGATATCAACCATAATTAAACTCATCAGTACTCTTATGGTAATATACAATCTGAGCAAGTTTGAGAAAGATTGGATAAATATTGTGGCCTCTAGAGTGTAAACACTGTTGAATATGGCATTTTCAGCAATTGAAAGGTACTGACCTATTTATCTGAATTTGACCATAATCAAACTCATTCGAACTCTTATAGTAATATACAATCTCAGAAAAATCGGATAAATATTGTGTGGTCTAGAGTGTAAACACTAAAATTGTTGACGACGGACGACGGATATTCAAGGATTGCAAAAGCTCACCCTGACCTAGCTCAGGTGAGCTAAAAAGCAAGGGGCAAAATTCCGCCTATACTCGTAAGTGCAAAATCAGAGAGGGGCAATCTACCACCTTGCTTTTTGGGGAAATGGGCAAAAATTGGGAGGGGCAAGGTTTCCTTCAAAGTAAAATATCCAAATGAGTTAAAAGACAAGTACCATAATTATGCTAGACTGGATTACAAATTTATAAGAATCTGCTTGACACAAATGTTAAATAACTCACGATTAGGGCATGATTGTATCCGCTTTGCTTCCCTGGTTGCTATTGTATCCAAAAATCCATCCATTACCATTTAAAATTCCCAAGACTTGTTTGATGTTGTTTCCTTATTTGTAAATGGGGGGTACTATTTCAGTTTAAAATTCATTTCTTGGGATAATTATCTGCAGCACCCATTGTATAAGTGTGTTCAAGTCAGCACTCAAATCACTTTTTATAATATTATAAATAATTGTAAAACACACAAGAAAACAAGTGTGAAACATTGCTCCATGCATAAATGAACTACAATAAAAACACCTTTAGTCTATAAACCATTGAACACTGAAGAAATACTATTTGCTCAAAATACATTCATTTGAACCTCTGAATTTAACTATTTGCTCTCTATATTTGCTTAAACACAATCAGAGCTACAGTTATTCTAAATCCTAACAAGGTTCAATGCTATATGTAGCCTGATTTAGATCACAACGATTTGCATATTTTCAATACTTGATTCCTACGATTAAATTATTCAGATCATTATTATAAAGGCATTTAAACCTATAGTCAGTCGAAGGAGAAATTTGAATGGGTGTTTTTATTCTAGATCTTCTTTTGAAGGACAATGCCACATATCAAACAAATTACTTGAAATCTGTGTGTATTTAACCATTATCATGCTATTGGTCAATTGTTGATGCTTTTTTGAGACAGCTCCTTAACCCATTTCCCCATAAATATGCCTGTTTATGCCTTTAATCTATTATTCCACTGAAGAAAATAGTTCCACATTATACAGTCATGAATATGTAGTATAAGAAATATTTTCTATATTGTAGCAGATGGTAGCTTAAAACAGGCTGAAAGTAAAGCAGAATGTGCAGGCGCATTCTGCTTCACTTTCAACCTGCTTTAAGTGGTCACATCTCTTCAAAACTGGAAACAGACTTGACTTTGGGGTAATGGGTAAATGAGCTGTCTGATCAGAGTCTCCACTGTTTTTCACTGGGATCTTCTGACATGACTCTGCACCTTTTCCTGAGGAAAGTTTTCTTTATCTTATAAGCCAATGTAATTATTCAGATGATAGATGTTCATGGTGGGTAGTTTTATATATGAATAATCAATGTAACATGCAAACTAGAGACCCAGCAACAACAAACACTGTCCGTGCAAAGCTTAAGCTCACATCAAGAGATGTTTGTTCTGCTCATATATTCACTAACTTCCCAACATACAATGATTTGGGAAGCCTTATTTGCAGCATACCACATATGTTACAGTGTTAACTTGTACAGTCAAACCTGTAGTTAGCAACAACTCTTTAAATCAGCATGTGACTCTCTAAAGCCATGCAACTTTCAGCCAATCATACTAGTAGCTTGTTTTCAGTATTGAAGACAGATTGTTGTTAAAGCAGACTGAAAGAAGTGAATCAGAAATCTTGTTAAGGATTATTCTGCTTTACTTTCAGCCTGCTTTTAGCTACCAAATGCTAGGATGAAGAAACTATTTCTTATAGTGTATATTCAATTAATCATGACTGTATAAAGGACAACTGTTTTCTTCAGTGGAGGCATAAACTAAAGGTGTAAAAAGGTGTTTTTAAGCAGTATTGTCCTGCATTAAGCTGCTGTACTTAGATACATTGTATATTAAGTTGATAATTTGCCACTTTTTAGTGGATGTTTAACACTTAGTTAATACTGCATAACAATCTTATCTGTATTCAAATTACGGGTATCATCAAACTTGCTGAGTTTACAGAAAATTTTGTTTTCTCATAGTAAATGACATAATAAATTTAACAATGATCATAAATGATGTCATTTATTATTAGTAAAATAGTATGATCAGTATAACACTATTGGATTTGGGTCTGAACTATTTACTGGTGCAACACAATGAGCAAGTAAAAGGTTACTGCAAGGCAATGTCAAAGAGTGTTTGATTTCTGTCAAGTGTAAATAGTTTGAGGAGAGATTTCAATGCTTATCCCTTCAAATACTAAATAAACATTCAGGGCTCCAGATAAGAGGGAGTAAACTTAACAAATCCAACATTTTCTCACTTATTTCAGCACCAAATCCTATGGTGTTACTACTCATTAGAATCGTCTCTTCGAGACGATTCTAATGAGTAGTGACACCATAGGGTTTAAAGCAGAATTAAAGATTTTAGTTTTTGAAATACTCCCCTTATCTGGAGCTCTGAACATTATTGCCAGCAGACTCTTTCTGCTCTCCCTTTACAAATGTACAATCTATGTGACAAATAGTTTGGATCCTGATCAGATGCACAGTAACTGACAACATCCGGTCTGATTCCAAATTGTTTGCGGCAGTCTAGTAAATGAGTTTCCCATATTCAAAAGGCTTTAACTAGTAAATCCTAAAAACTGATTGTATAAAAACAAATATGATCAATTGTACACACATTATTCATTCAGTGATACACTGAACAAATCCCTGACTACTGTCAATACTGTATAAGGTGACAAAAAACAGAAGTATCATGAAGATCCAAGAACACAAATACTGCTTAACACAGGAAAGAAATACCCAAACAGAATTCCCGCATTGTTTTCATCCTGTATTAAACAATAACCAGTACATGTATTTGTACAAAACATGTGCCTTGGAGGCTTAACTCTGCATGCTAGCGGCAGATACATGTGCCATATTGATTACCTTTGCAAACAGTTTGGATCCTGATGAGACGCAGCGTAACGTGGCGTCTCATCAGGATCATAACTGTTTGACACTCTCATACTATTTTAAGAAGAATTTCTAAAATTTCTATTTTTAAAAAAGTAGCAGACGACAATTGTTGCCGATGACAAAACTACCCAGCATGCAAAGAGTTCATACAAGATTGACTGTACAGTCAAATGTTTGCAATGCAATATTTCAGCATAATAAATGTTTATAATGGCAGAATGTCTTTCCAGTTTATGTAAATTTGAATTTGATAGATGTGAAATTGATAGGTGTTTTTCGGCGGAGCTGACTGTTTTCTATTTAGACACACTTTATATTTGGCCACACATTTCAACCAATAATATTTGATCAGAAATTTAGAATTAAGAGCACCTGTTGAAACTGAATAGTCTGATTGGATAGTAGCCAGGGCTCCAGATAAGGGAATTGTTTCAAAACTTAAAATCTTTATTTGTGCATTAAACCCTGTGGTGTCACTATACATATGAATTGTCTCTTCGAGACAATCAAAATGAGTGGTAATACCATAGGGTTTGGTGCTAAAAGAGGTGAAACAAGAGCGTGTCCCAGTTACACGAATGCCCCCGATGATACAGGGAGGGGAATCCAGACTATCAAACGTAAAAGTTAGAGAGCTGAAACTGTAGTGGAGCGCCATTTTGAGGACTTCAAGGGCCATTACTCCAAAGGGCCTAGCATAAATTGGTGCCGCTGGTTATCCAAATTGGTCTCCATTTTATGTCAACAAACATTTTCAGAAAGTTTGGTGATGATCAGATGAAAAGCAATGTGTTTGTGAAACACAAATGCCCCCAGCCAGAATCATGTTCTGTAATGTAATGCTTATTTGCAAAAGTAGGTCAAAAGTCATGGTCGTAGGGTAAATGAAAAAATGGCATGGTTGGAGAAGTCTTAACACAAGAAACATATAAAGTATGGAAGCTCTAGGCCTACTGGTTCAAATGTTATAGGCGTATAAAGATTTATACAAATAAAGGTCAAAGGTCAAGGTCACAAGGGCAAAAACGTAGGTATGGTTGGAAAGGTCTTGACACAAGAAATATATAAACAAAATATGAAAGCCGTAGGCCTACTGGTGCAAATGTTATAGCCATTTAAAGATTTCAACAAAAGTAGGTCAAATGTCAAGGTCACAAGGTCAAAAAAATTTGTATGGTTAGAAAGGGAAAACACATGTCAAGTATAAAAGGCCAAGGTGCAAAAATGCAAAAGTTATATCCAAGGTTAAGGTTTTTGGTTAAAGTTTGATTAAATAGGTCAAAGATCGAGGTCAAGGTCACATGGTCAAAGATGTTGGTATGGTTGGAAAGGTCTTGACACAAGAAATATACATACAAAATATTAAAGCCCTGGGCCAACTGGTGCAAATGTTATAGCAATTTAAAGATTTTTACAAACGAAGGTCAAATGTCAAGGTCAAGGTCAAAAAGTTTTGTATGGTTGGAAAGGTCTTGCCATGAGGAATACACATGCCAAGTATAAAATGCCCAGGTGCAAAAATGCAAAAGTTATAGCCAAGGTTAAGGTTTTTGGTTAAAGTTTGATTAAATAGGTCAAAGGTCAAGGTCGCATGTTCAAAGATGTTGGTATGGTTGGAAAGGTCTTGACACAAGAAATATACATACAAAATATGAAAGCCCTGGGCCTACTGGTGCAAATGTTATAGCCATTTAAAGATTTTTACAAAAGTAGGTCAAATTTCAAGGTCAAGGTCACAAGGTCAAAAAGTTTTATATGGTTGGAAAGGTCTTGCCATGAGGAATACACATGCCAAGGATAAAAGGCCCAGGTTTAAAAATGCAAAAGTTATAGCCAAGGTTAAGGTTTTTGGTTAAAGTTTGATTAAATAGGTCAAAGGTCAAGGTCATGGTCACAGGGTCAAATATGTTGGTATGGTTGGAAAGGTATTGACAAAAGAAATATACATACAAAATATGAAAGCCCTGGGCCTACTGGTGCAAATGTTATAGCCATTTAAAGATTTTTACAAAAGTAGGTCAAATTTCAAGGTCAAGGTCACAAGGTCAAAATTTTTTATATGGTTGGAAAGGTCTTGCCATGAGGAATACACATGCCAAGGATAAAAGGCCCAGGTTTAAAAATGCAAAAGTTATAGCCAAGGTTAAGATTTTTGGTTAAAGTTTGATTAAATAGGTCAAAGGTCAAGGTCAAGGTCACATGGTCAAAGATGTTGGTATGGTTGGAAAGGTCTTGACAAAAGAAATATACATACAAAATATGAAAGCCCTGGGCCTACTGGTGCAAATGTTATAGCCATTTAAAGATTTTTACAAAAGTAGGTCAAATGTCAAGGTCAAGGTCACAAGGTCAAAAAGGTTTGTATGGATGGAAAGGTCTTGATACAGGGAAGACACATGCCAAGTATAAAAGGTCCAGGTACAAAAATGCAAGAGTTATAGCCAAGGTTAAGGTTTTTGGCACAGACAGACGGACAGACGGACGGACAGACGGACAAACCAACAGACATGACAAAAACTATATGCCCCCGAATCGTAGATTCTGGGGGCATAAAAATGTGATTTGTATAGTTTACTCACTCTTATCTGGAGCCCTGTAGGCTGGTTTATGTCCCATTACAGTTTTACATGATGTGGACTGTGGGTGTAAAATTTAGAGATACAGGCTGGCTGTTTACTACACACTGGGCTGCACTGTTGACAAAATTATGCTATGATCTGAAATCTATTTATAGATATACAGAGGAAGCTAGGTGTTTCGTAATTGTTTACAACCACTTTGTTTTAATTGTTAACTATAATATTTGTACACATTTGCCATACATTAAAAGCAATATTTTATATATGAATAGCCTCAAGTGAGTTAAACACAATTGTGTTGTTTCATCATTATTTACAAGAGTGAAGTACAGTAGATTGTTGTATCTGTACATTTGTGTATGCTATAGTTTGTTTCAAGAAACTCTATGAATGGAACAATAGATTAATGTGAGGATCTCCTACCAGTAGCTAGGATATGAGTTAAATCATTGTTTTGTTTTGCATTTCTGTACATGATAGTTTTGCATTTTAAATAAAAGTTACTGTTTCAATTGAATACTTGTATTTTTTGCTTTTCAATCCAAGATATTACAATTCTTTGAGAACCTCAATTTTATTCAATTTTGCACACCCATCTATATAGCCTTAGTTCAACCACTCATTCCGCCGAATATCTTTTTTAAAGATATTTCTTTATTACTTTGAATACACAATCAAGTGCCGAAATGAACATCCACACCAGTACAATGTTGCAATACATCCAAAGAGTTTTCAGTACTCTAGATTTAACACTTAAATAAATGTTATGGTTATCATTAAGGATTACCCATGAACCTATAGTAAGATGTTATTGACCTGTCAGTAATAAATAATGCAGAGGTCAAGGGACAGTTTTTTAAAGTCTTTTTCAGCTACGTACAGTGGAGAAGGGGCTATTTCTTACAGATAAAGTAATAAAAAATAAAGTAATATACCAAGTTAAAGTCTACTTTCAGTCCGAATGACCGCTCAGTCGACTGTACATTTATTCTACAACTATTATATCCATTGCAAACAGTTTGGAACCAGATCAGATGCCAGGTAGCCCATTATTTGATCTGGCTCCAAACACTGTTTGCTGCTTAGATGAAAACAAAATTTAATTGGGTTTTTTATGTTGTTGGGTTTGTGTTTTTAATGTAATTTTCTACTTTTTATTGCATTGCATTTAGTTTGTGTTTAAACAGGAAAGGATAACCTCTGCTCTACTATAGAATCAATGTAGTTAATGCAGGACACACCTTACACAGAAAGTTTCTATAAGTCTTTGAGCATTATGATGCTTGAACACATGCTCGTGTTTAACCTGTTTCTCCATAGATACACATTTTATGCCTTTAATGTATTCCGCCACTGAAGAAAATAGTTTGATTTTTTACAGTCATGAATATGCACCATAAGAAGTATTTTCTATATCCTAGCAGATGGCAGCTTAAAGCAGGTGGAAAGTTGAGCAGAATGGTCCTTAAGGCACATTTTGCTTTACTTTCAGCCTGCTTTAAGTGATCACCACTTCAAAAGTTAGAAACAGGCTGTGGGGTAAAGGACAAACTTCATATAGAAAGTTCCTATAGTCTCGAGTATTATGGTGCTTGAGCATGTGTTTAAACACTCTAGTTATAACTGTGTGTCTTTGTAATACTATCAGTAGTTTATTCTGTATCTACCCAGACTTTATTTGCTTTATGTACAAGGTACAAATGATGATAAGCAGCTACAGAACAAAGAAACATAAAACCAGGTGACTGCTAAATTCAAGACAAAAGTATTACAGACAACTCCTGGCTGCAACATGTCCTAAAACACACCCACATCTCTTCTTCCTCAGTCATCTCTTAACCCTGTACTCTATAGATTTATACACATTTATACACCTTTAATGTATTCATCCACTGAAGAAAATAGTTCCAATTTATAAGTTATGGATACGTATCATAAGAAAATTATTGTCTGTACTCTAGCAGATTGGTAGCATAAAGCAGTCACCTATCTTTAATTCTAGAAACAGGCTATGGAGTGAAGGGTTAATACAAGTTTTTCTTTTGTTACACTTGTGTTTTTTTTTAAAAGTCTGGTTAAATTCCTTCGGACACGCTTACATATTCTGCCACATTATTATTATATAAATATAAGCATCTCCAAAAACCCCTATATACAGTAAAACCTCTCTATTACGACCACTAAATTGTGTTAATTATTATTGTTAGCGACAGGTGACTGCTTAAAGCAAGGTGACAGTAAAACAGAAAGCTCCTATATACACTAAAATGAAGGAGCTATCTCATCAGCTTTACTTTCATTCATTCAGCATTCAGTGACTATTTGGCACTGACGTTTATGGGGTAAAGGGTTAATAACCTTTTTCAAGACTAGTTGAAAGAAGTTTATCGCAAATGACAATTGGTGTCAGAAACTTTATTTCTCTTATACAACAAGAGCATAGCGGAGTTGGGGTATTCAATTCTGCAACATATATGCAAAAGGGATGTTATTCACAGGTGAAATGAGAAATATAAGTTTCAAATGACCATCACTCTCCTTGAGTCTGTTGATAATTCACTTATTCAGTCACATTTTAACCTTTTCACAATGCAAGCTATTTTCATTGACTATTGACTGTTACAACCATCTTCAGAAAGCCGATATTATACGTAAAATATACCATCAGCATACTGAAGATAGCCACAAACCTTCACTAGGAAGTTAAAATATTTTGTGTTATGAAATGATGAAAAATTGAATGAAACTGACCAAAACTCTCGTAGATAATGATATTGATGTAACATCTCCATTTTACAAAATGTGCATCTTCATATTATATATGACACCAATTACACAAATCAAATCACAAAACATTCCGGCAAGAACTCTTGTACTAATTGAGCACAAGAAAAGTGTACACAAAAAAACAATAAACTAAATCTTAAAAGGTCATTATAAATTTTATGAAATTGGGCGCAGCATCTCCATTTTACAACATGGGCCTCAACATTATGGTATCAATCACAAACAAATACCAAATCACAAACCCACTGGGCAAGAACTGGGGAACTAGTTGCAAAACACAAGAAATTGTTAACAGATGGACAGACATAGTGTCAGAGTATCAGCATTATACTCTCTGCTTAACCCATTACCCCATAGCTGCTTTATAGTTTTGAAGACAGGTGACCATTTAAAGCCTGGTTAAAAGTAAAGCAGAATGTGCCTGAATGTGCATTCTGCTTTATTTTCAGCCTGCTTTAAGCTACTATCTACAAGGATAGAGAAAACAGTTCTTATGCTGAATATTGCAGACTATTTAAAGTGGATTTTTTATCTTCAATAGAGGAATTAATTTAGGCGTATGTATGGGGTATGGGTTAAGAAAAACGCCCAAATTATTGTCAGTCCTGAAGCTACAATACTGAGGGGGTAGGGGACTACATGTACCGTAAATCATTGTCATTGAAGGACCATTACCACTCTGGCTTAGTTCAATACCAATTCAGACAGGTGGTAACTGTTCTTACGCAATTCAAGTTTGGGCTTTTAGATTTCTGACACTTATGGGCTGTGTCAATAGTTGCTCAAGTGTCAAGTGAAATTAAAGTCAACCCTCACTTTGATGACCATTCAATAGAAAATCCATAGGCTGGCATATGACAGGTGGCAGCTTAGTGTAGAACACCATGGCTATTGCAGAATTAAGGCTAAAAAATAAACTTTCTGCAGTACTTATGACCTACATTAAGCAATCACCCGTCCTGTCTTTATAAAGACCAATTTCATTGTTGAATTTCTGTTGAACACTGATTTGACTGTATATCATTGAAATGCATGTGCTATAGGTCAATGAGTCAAACACTTACGTTTCAAAGTGGATTCTCTGCTAATGTATACCTATTTTATGTGTTTTCTTTAAAAGATCTAGAATTTAAGCATTGAAAAAGCCCCATACTCTTTACCGGGTGAGGAGCATTAAGTAAGTAAGGGGAAAACAATGTATAACACAAATTGTATTAAAACATGTATTTATCAAATGAAGATTAAATTTAAAAAATAAAGTTCTTTTTTCCCTTCACAAAGTTAACCTTTCTCCTGCTATAAGCATTATATAAAGGTGTTTCTTTTAAACAGTGTAGAACAAGACCAGGCAGCTCCTTAATCCTTTACCTCATAGCCTGTTTCTAGTTTTGAAATGATAGATGCTCATAGTGAGCAAACTTTCATAAATGAATTTTCAATTTTTTTTTTATTTTTTTTTTATTTACGTTTCTGCCTAGTTAGGACTAGTAACTATTGGACGTACCAGAGAGAGGGAAGTGGATACAGCAAACCCCAGATAATCAAGATTTTCACATATCTTAACAACCTTAATTTTACTGTACACCGGTTTCTAAATTTATTTCATTCTGCATTAACTCATTCACCCCTGAAACTTTTAATGGAAAATTCCAATTTCAAATAAGTCAAGTCCATCTTTGACTATTTAGGGTTACCATTGATTTTATCAATATATTTAAAATTACAAACAGTGATGACCCTGATCAGGGTCTACACTGTTTGCATAGGACAAGTATAATCCTCAAAGGTACATTGTTTGTAGATGACAAGTATACTCGTCGCTAGGGTTAAATGTGTTAAGCAACCACATGTTAAGTGTATTCTGAGTGCTTGTTTAACCCATTTACCTATAAAGTCGCCTGTTTACGCCTTTAATTTATTCCTCCACTGAAGAAAATAGTTCCAATTTATACAGTCATGAATATGTATCATAAGAAATATTTTCAGCAGATGGTACATAGCTTCAAGCAGGCTGAAAGTAAAGCAGAATGTGACTTAAGGCGCATTCTGCTTTACTTTCAACCTGCTTTAAGTAGTTACCTTTCTTCAAAACTGGAAACAGGCTTTGGGGTAAAGGGTTAACACAGATTATACAGTTAACCCTGTTTCCAATAGATTTCTGTTCAAAGTTGGACATATTACACCCTTATCTTCAAACCAAGATTATTTTAGCACCGTGGAATATCAAATGAACTGAGTTTAATGTTTGTATAGTCAGTACATGTATATTCATCTCAAAATTGATTATATTGGATAAAGGAATCAATAAATTCATACAACGTTATTGAAATAAGGATGCATCACATTGTGATATTGGTGATGTTCGTTAATTCCAACAATGGCCATCATTAAATAAAGTATTCAATTTCTTATTCAACCCTTGCTATGTGGGACACAGGTATATACATCATTAGTAAACAGTGTAGGACCAGATCAGAGGGTTCATTCAGAGGCCCTCTGATCAGAGTCTGCATGGTTTGCCATACTTTTAAATTTTATGACAACACATCCCTTAATAGTCACCATCAAATGCTCATATTTTCAAGAATGTAATAGTTCATTCCGATATTAAGTATTGTAACAGTAAATTAAATATTACCCTTCCTAACTATTTCTTTTCAATATCTCTGAATCATTTGCAAGTTGATAAGTTTATATACAGTCAAACCTCATTTGAACCCGTCAAAAGAATATGTATGATGATTCTTTTAAAACAGGCGGTAGCTTACATAATGCAGAATGAAAGTAATGCTGAAACATTCCTACAAAGCTTTCAGCATTACTTTCATTCTGCATTAAGCAACAACCTGTGCTCAGAGATCTTCAAGTTTCTCAAGTAAATATATTGTCACAGAACTGAGGGATGAATGTCAGTTGAATCAACTTTTCTAAAGTGATTTAGAACACCTCTGGGTTTGATGGCAATGCAAAACAATATTAATAAGTTCATTCTTACTACAGCGCTCCTTCTCCACAACTACGCCAAATGGGAGACAAAGATTGTGCATGTTGTTCGGAGGGAGTTGTTATAGGGAGGGGAATTGGCTTACATTTGCAAACAGCTTGATTCCAGATCAGACGCCGCATAACACGGCGTCTGATCTGGATTCAAGCTGTTTGTCACTCGTCATTAATTTATTTTCTACCAAAATGTCCACTAGTCACTTAATTTGAAAAACAGCAGACCACAATTTTAAGCAGAGAATATTGCAGCAGTTACATCGTTAGACATAACTGTCCTGTTTAGGGAACTGCAACAAGGGTCGTTGTAAGGAGGGAGTCGTTGTTGGGAGGGCCGTAATGTAGAGAGGGAGCATTGTAAATGGGAAATAAGTATATACAGAGCCAAATCTAGTTTATTTGTTTTGATTTATGTCTGTTTCTTGCAACTTTTGGTTAACTGGGCGTCCCAGAGAGAAGGGAGTGGATGCAGAGGAACCTGTGCATCATGCTCTATACTCTTTTACAATAGAGCCCTCTGGTTCTTTTGTATACCCTGATACATGGGAACTCTGTATAAAGTGTCATCAAAAGGACATGGTCCAGCGAAAGAGTCAGACCAGAGATTCTCCCATCTGGTATTAGGTACTTGAAATGCCTTCTGTGTGTTTAATGTTCAGGACTCTCTAGTTGGGGACTACTTTTCTTAGTGTAGAAATTATAAAGGCTGTTACAAAGCATATTAAGTGTGGAGTTACGGGTTAAGATAGTAATAATATGATATTGCAATGAAAATCGAGAATTCAACAATAAAACTTACGTCTTCGCTGTTGCTCTTTAAAGGCAAGAACATCAAGACTGCGGAAGGACAAGTCTATCTCAAATGGGTTCTCTGAATACACTGGTGGCACGCCAACCAGGGGAGGAAGTTTGGGGACATTATCCATACTAGGATGCCGTGTCCTCTCACTCCTGGCCGAACTAGTCATGTGTGGTAAAGTCATTATCCCAGTTCTATTAGCACTCTTAAACTATATTGACATAGAATTCACAACATCAATGGATTCTAAATGTCATAAGACTGTCTTCCAGATTTGGAACATTTGTTGCAAGCCCTTTAACACATAAAGCACCCATAGTTCTATTTGTTATCTCCGAAATATCTGCACTCATAAGGTTTTGTAAATGGTTTTACTGAGTCAAAACTGTAAAAGTACAGTTAAATCTGTGTATAGTGGCCATCAAATCGTAGATGAAATTTCAGTCTTGTATAAAGTTACTATAAACATGGCAGATTAATGGAGGAAAAAAGTACCCTTTCCTCAAATCTATTTTTGTATACCAAACTGTGTTTAAAGTAGGTGACTACTTCAGTCAAGATAAAAGTAAAGCAAAAGCTCCTTAAAGAGATCTTTGCTTTACTTTCATTTTGCTTCAAGCTCCCTCCAGTTTCAACACCATAAATGATTATTCATTTATGGTGCTCATATAGAGGAAGTGGTAACGGTGTCTTATGGTGTTTATGTGAAGTAAAAGGTTAAAAAGTGGCCAATGTACACAGATTTCCTTTTTTTTCCCCAGAAATGTTAACAACATTATTAGGTATCCATGTCATATTTACCTTATCTCCAAGTCAAATAGATAAACACTAGTATATTAATCATAAATATTAGTTTTGTCCAGATATCCATATTTTTTACTTCACTATCTCTCTACCACTTGGAATTCCCAACAAAATTTTCATAAAACAATAACAAGGCTATCAATCGTTCTTCATAATACTTTTAAATCCGATTTTGAACTCACAAATAATATGGTTGCAGGGTTTTTTATTAATCCTATGATCCCAGCGTTAAAGCTATTTAATTTCAGTCCATGACACTATATTGGAAATCCGTTAGAGCTCTCTGTCCACTTCACGCTACTCGAACCAGTCCACCCGTCCCCAAAGTTTTGACTTGGCCTCTCAACCTTTTACACTTAACCCTTGAATTGCTTAACAAAATACCGTCTTCTCAAAATATTGCCCAATGTAATTCAGAAATTTACTCTTTAATCCTTTTTATAACAGAATATTTACAATTAGAGTGACAAATAGTTAGGATCCTGATCAGATGCCGAGTTACTCGGCATCTGATCTGGATCCAAACTGTTTGCAAAGGGTACACTCAACTTTCTCCAGCATTCAAGGGGCTATAGGGCTAATAAATCAGGCTGTGATAACTGGTCTATATTGATCTTTAATACTTGCTTACGTACCTCCTTAACAAACACACCTTGCAAAATGTTTATCGACAAACAGTCGGAGTTTCCCTAGATTTCAACTGCTAAACAAACAATTTACAAGTCAAAGTCTTTCGAACATGATTTTCTTCCAACTGAACATCTCCAGGATGAACATAAACACGGACAGGTCAGATTGCCATGTGAGGATGTCAACATATTCCCGTATACTGACAGTCTGTGAAATTAACTTTTGATTTTGGTTGTCGTTTAGACAACTACTTTCTGAGACAGCTTAGCTATTCTTTGGACAATCATGTGTAACCAGTATGGTTGTCCAGTAGACATCTAATCATAATGTGCCAAGACATAGGAAAGTTTATCTACATCCTGACAAGTGGTTATACTTAAAGTAGACTGAAAGAGATTTTTGCTTTACTTTCAGCCTTTTTTAAGTAACTACCCTGTCTTAAACACAGAAAAATGCTGTGTTGACTACATATCTTGTGATTGGTGGAATTTCAAAATGAAGTAACTTAAGAGTGATTCTTGACATAATATTCTTGACATAATATTATGGATGACTAAGGTATACCGTATTGACTATAACTAAAATGATGCTCAGTTACTCAGTTGTATCTGCATCCATACAATTTAATGCTTGTATTTAGAATTCTTCTGCTAGCAAATTATCAAATAGCCTTTTCATTTTTTAAAGCAGGTTATCATTAAAAGCAGGTTGAAAATAAAGCAGAGTGCTCCTTAAGGAGCCTTTTTCTTTACTTTTAAGATGCTTTAAACTCTCATCTGGAAAAGTATTAGATACAGTCTGTTTATAGTTAATGTTCAAGACTTCCAAACTAATGGGACTTCTTTTCGTAATGTATGAATAATTTGAGGTGTTAAAAGAAATGCATTTTATGGAGTAATGGGTTAAGACATTAAAACATAATTGAAAAACAAATGCAGATAACCATTTTGAGGCAGCTATGATACTATAGCAGGAACGGACATAAAAAATCCCATTTTGAATCCCCTGAATGCTGAAAAATATTATCAGCTGAAAATATTGTCTGTTTAGCCTGTAGTTCTTTAACCCTTTGAACCCTAGTCCCGCATATAGGCGTTCTTTTCTAACAGTGTACATGTGATTAGTACACTTGTCCTGTGCAAACAGTGAAGACCCAGATCAGAGGGCTCCGAAAGGAGCCCTCTGATCAGGGTCTTCACTGTTTGTCATAATGCCAAATATTGACAAAAACAACCCATAAAAGTCAGAAATGGACTAGACGAAAATGGAAACTGGAATTGTCCATTTAAAGTTTCAGGGAGGAAAGAGTTAACTGACATTGTCATCTCTATGTTTGCATATTTATGATCTGCAGGACAAACAGTTTGGACAATCAGACACCTTGTTACTAAGCATCTGATCTGGAACCAAACAGTTTGCATATGTCTTGTAAACTAGGTTCTAGCATGTAAAGGCTTAATCCTGGCCCAAAGATTTTAAAAATCCCTCTTAAACAAACATAACAGTTTTGCTTACAAGTTACAAGTGTCAATAATTAAATCCGTACTGTCAATTGTTGAATATTTAACACAAAATCAAAACCTTGTTGATCTATTTGCTTGGAGCCCAGTTATGATATTTAGATACAATGCGAAGTAAAGACGTAAATATCCACCACTATCGTATCAAGGAATACTAATGCTGCACAACTTTCTTCATCATGTAATTAATTGGTTGACAGTGTTAGGTTCCACTAGATACATGAAGCACAGACTAAACCAATTAAGCCTTCAAATAATCCAAGGTTGATTGGAATATTTTACACACCAAATCATTTGTACCTTACCCCCATATGGACTATCAGCCAATTTAACCCTGTCTCTGCTGAGTTTAACATATGGACGATTAAACTGTTGAAAAATTGCCAATTTATGATGATTTTTAGAGCTGTTTTTAGAAAATATTTCAGAAAAAATTAAAGAGGAACAAACAGTGTAGACCCTGATCAGAGGGCTCCTTAAGGAGCCCTCTGCTCAGGGTCTACATTGTTTGTTAAAAAATATAGCTATTCTGGTTTCCAGCACAGAAAGGGTGAACTCTTTGAATACTAAGTAGTCTTGTCGACTGCAACATTTGTCGTCTGCTACTGTTCTAAAATTAGAATTTTCTAAAATTTCTTTAAAAAAAAAGTCAGAGTCAAATACATTTTTGATCCTGATTAGACATCCAGCTACATGGTATCTAATCTGTATCAATAATCTTTGCAAAATTAAATCACAGTTTAGTTTTTATAGCTTGCAAAGAGTTAAATACACACATAACACTATTTGAAAAGATTTGTTTTATCAACACAATTGATACGCTTAATAAAACCCGCCTTGGCTAATGACTGGTCCCTAGTTCTAGTTTAAACATATCATGACACTGTTACAGAGCTATAGACTTAAGAAAAAGTTTGCCCACTGCCAAACTAAGAAACCTTCGCCACCCAGGCAGGTATAAGTAAACTCCTAACCCCTTAACAATTTTATAAACATCATCCGCTCAAAAGTTTCTTCCGCTGAATTTTCTGAAAATAACTCTTTCTTTCGTACATGCGCACAGACACTGTATGAGTGACAAACAGATTGAACCCAGATCAGGCCCCACATTTAGTGGGGTCTGATCTGGGTCCAATCTGTTTGCAAAATTCTTCAAGAGACTTATCTCAAACATTGAGAGGGCAAAGACGTCTACGACACTGATAAATGCTCCCAGCTCAATAGAGGGGTGGGGAAGCTCAGCCACAATAGTATCCTATCAATCAACATTAGTGAATTTTTCACCATCGACTCCACACCTCTATGTCATCTGCATCGACATTCCAAAAACCACCTCACAATCCTGTTAACCCATTACTCCATACATATGCCCTTTTACACTTTTTATTCCTATAATATTTACAGTTTATACAGTCATGAATATGCACCATAAGAAATATTTCTATATCTTAGTAGATTGTAGCTTAAAGCAAGTTGAAAGTAAAGCCGAATGTACATTCTGCTTTAGTATCAACCTGCTTTAAGTGGTCACCTGTCTTCAAAACACGGAACATGGTAAAGGGTTAAGTTGGGAAAGGTCTGTAAACACAATGAATTAACATATATTTCCGATTACAAACATTGGTTAAGTTCAATATCTCAGTATACCAATTGTTAGCAAACAGAGTAGAACAAGATCAGATCGGGCTCCTCTTTACTTCTCTGATCAGGTTCTGCACGGATTGTCTTACTTTAAATAGATCTATATTGCAATCAAACTCCTTTCAAATCAATGTAAACTGATCATTGATCAGAAACGGAATTATTGTGTCCGTGTTCCTTATTGAGCATAATAAGAGTTAAAATTCAAAAGAGAGGATGTGATTTGTCATGTTTATGGAAGACATTAAAGCACCACTTTGAACTGTGCTGTGCATATACAGTTAGTTCTGTACATTATATATTACTTTATGTGCTTTTTATTCATAAGCTGTTTTACATGTAAATGATCTCCTGGATGATTTGCTCATCCCATTGGAACTGTTGGCCATTAGAATTGAACACTCTCATGCTACACTTCATTGTGAAATCATTACTTTAATAAATTTGTTATTAAGTAAGGTAGACTAGGTATCGCTTTTCAGAAGGCAGTGACAGTGTCAAACATTTGTGATTGGTTCCAACATTAATTTTCACCTATAGTCTATCATAAAGCATATGCCTTTTTACACCTTTAATTTATTCCTCCACTGAAGAAAATAGTATTTCATGGATATGTGCTACAAGAAAAAGTTTCTATATTCTAGCAGCTGGTATCTTAAAGCAGGCTGAAAGTAAAGCAGAATGTGCCTTAAGGCACATTCTACTTTACTTTCAACCTGCTTTTAAATGGCCCACTGTCTTCAAATCTAGAAACAGGCTATGGGGTAATGGGTTAAGATTTGATTGCTGACATTTGGCAAGAAGGTACTTGTTATGGGGTAAACCATGGATGCTGTAGGATAAAACTAGGAAAAAATATATTTATTTATTCATTATTCCTATGCTTGCTTTATATATTAGTATATTATAATAGCCTATAATTGAAAACTTAACACTGGAGCTAAATGCAGATGTTTGGCATTGTCTGCGCAGTCGGAAAAACGGTTATTTGTCTCGCTTTCGTTTGCTATGATGAGACAAAAACTGTGCAGATGATGATCAGTGAGCTCTTCAGGAGTTGTCTGATCTGGGTCTACACTATTTTCAAAAAGCGTCAATAAATGCTATTAGAGTTAAGGCTGAACCATAGGCAAAGTAATGAGGATCCAAACTGTTTGAAAGTGCAGGTCAAGTTCTACTAAACATGATAAGGTTTAAAAAACAGTAAGTGCTTTTGTAGCATTTCCAAAAGTAACAAGGGCCACTATGGCCCTATGTGGCTCACCTGATACACCATGTAAGACTTGACCTATAGTGACCTAAATTTTGACCCGACATGACCAACATTCTACCATGGCCTAAATTTCATTAAGGCAAATATTTTGAGCAAGTTTCATCAAGATCAAATGAGAAATGCAGCTTCTAGAGTGTTAACAACTATTTTCTGACTTGACCTTGTGACCTAGTCTTTGACCCGACATGACTCACATTAAAAAGTGACCCAGATATCAATAAGGCAAACATTTTGACAAAGTTTCATTCCGATCTTCATGAAGATCTAATGAGATTTGTAGCCTCTGGAGAGTTAACAAGGTTTTTCGATGATTTGACATAGTGACCTAGTTTTTAACTGCCCATAACCCACATTCCATCTTGGCCTTGAAATAAATAAGTCAATCATTTTATCAAAGTTTCATGAAGATCTAATGAGATATGTAGCCTCTAGTGTTAACAAGGTTTTTCTATGATTTGACCTAGTGACCTAGTTTTTGTCTGGACATGGCCCACATTCTAAGCTGACCTGGTTATCAAAAAGGCAAACATTTTGACAAAGTTCTCATGAAGATCAAATGAGATTTGTAGTCTCTAGAGTGTTAACAAGGTTTTTCTATGATTTGACCTAGTGACCTAGTTTTTTAACTGACATAACCCACATTCATCCTTGACCTAGATATTATCAAGACAAAACATTTTCATCAAGTTTCATGAAGATCGAATGAAATTTGTAGCTGCTAGAGTGTTAACCAACAATTGTGAACGAACTGACTGACGGACGACGGACATCCAGCAATCCTGATAGCTCACCTTGGGTGAGCTAAAAAGTTCTCAGACCCACATGAGAGCTGCAAAGTGATGATTATTTACAAGTATAGATCATTCACTTGAAAAACATCTTAAGTTATGTAAGAAAAAAGTTTGACTTTACTTGTAGCTGCTTCAAATTTAAGAGGATGTTTGGTCTGCTTTAAAACCTCTCTATGCAGGAAAACAGTAAATGTACTTGGTCACTTTTACAAGGTAGAATTTGAAAATTTGAGCAAAGAAAGGGTTAAAACTTCTATTGGAAAATTCACTATAATCCAAGGTACAAGGTATTCATTTTTATCAAATACAGGACACCTGTGTATAGCAGCCACGCTACAAACAAACATGGTGATCTCAAACGACTTCCTTGACAGACCTCAACATATTACTGCTTATTGCAGGACAACTGGAAAACATACAGAAAGCTTTATGCATAATTTTGTCCTGCATTAAGCTGGTGTCTTTATATAAAGACTAAAATCATCTTCCATGAGGGCAGCTGTATACAGATTTTACTGTTCACCTATCACATCTATTTTAGATCTATATGGATTTTAAAAGGTCAGTCATACTGCGTGCTTAGTAACATAGGGGTTAAACCAACACATCTTTTGAGATTTAATTTTGGGGGCCAAAGTTTTTGAGATAAAGATCATAATAAAAATACAAATTTGTCGCAACCAACTTGGTATATCAAAGAAAGCATGCTCATCAGCACTTCCCTGTGCTATTTATAGGACAAAAAGGAGCTTATCTGCTACATGCACTGATACAAAAGTGCAGCTAAATGAGTTTCCTATTTGAACTCTCCATTCTTCTGTTAATACATTTTTAAAAGTTCCTAAACTATAAGCTGTTAACCTGTTCATATATAAAACTCTGTCCACTATGAACATTTATCATCTGAAAGTTCTACTATATTGGATAGTAAGAAAACGTTTCCCCTGGAAAGAGTGCAGAATCATGTCAGACAGGTCCTATAAGAAAATGCAAATCCTGATATCCTGATAGCAGAAGAAAGATTAGTAACAAACAACGAAAATATGCATTCAAACTTTTACTTTTTCAGGAAATTTTTACCCCTTCGTTGTTTCTTTGTCTTCTGCTTCCATATTATCGTCTATTAGAACATTTCAACGTAATATTTAAGGTAGAATGACTTTAGATATATTGATACCCGTGTCAAACAGTTAGGATCCTGATCAGACGCCACGTTATGCGGCGTATGATTAGGATTCAAACTGTGTGCATAGTCTCATTTAAGCAACTTCGGTGCCAAAAGGGTTAAAATAAGTGTCAAGATCTATTTTGTTTAACTTGTGGCCTTATCAAATCTTTGCTCTTTCCAAAATCTCTCATAATTTGGACATCTATTTTGTACAATAAAAGGTTTAACATTTAAACATTTTATCTGATAATTGATGACTCCTCTTAGATTTGACATGGTATAATCATTCTTTTGCACTGTTTGCCATGTTTTAAATATTTTTCAGACAAACCTCACTAGAGTTAGGTAAATTGGCTATTTTATAGAAAATGGATTACTTACACAGTTGTAGCCCTGGACCATTACCAATACATCACTATCAAACAAATTGACCTTGACCTATAATTTGGACTTGGATAACATTCAGACTATATTCATATTGTAAAGGATGCCACCAGAGGCATACATAAGCTACTATTGAGTGCAGTCTTGTTGAATTGGGAATATTTTTATGAAAAAATATTTACGAAGAATTTTTGGTATCAAATTCACTAGTTTAGTGACCAGGAAAAAAACAAACCCTGCCAGTTTTGTCTGTAACTCCTTTTATTATCTTTTTATGTGATTTTAAATTATCAGGACAAACGGTTACTATAAGATGACAATGCCCCCGAACTGATGCTTTGACATATTATTTTATATATTATAATATAATTCATATAAGAAAGTTATGAGAATTGTTAAAGTTTTCGGACAGAATGACTGACCCTAAATTTGGGGGTTTGTTGGGTTTACTTTTGTTCTCCATACCAAACAACAACACAAAAATACCCAATAACACCGGAATGAATAAAATTTACTGTTATCTATTGTTCTCCATACCCAACTAGTGACCTTTCGTGCACTCGGACAGACAGACAGACAGTTCAAAAACATGCCTCCTTTTGGGGGCATAAAAAATGTGTAAATGTGTTTTAGCCTAATCGGGATTTTTTTTGTTTTTAACCAGATTTTTTTTAACAATTTCTCAATGATGGATATGCCAGAAAAAGGCGCTGAAATGATCAATTTTACCTAAACATCAAAGCTGACATAATTGTACCTGAAATTTTTTTAACATGCAAAGAGTTGAGTGTGAAATATGTACCTTCATTGTGACGGACTAGTTTTACTATGCATTTTACATTATTGACAATCAATAACTTCTAGCACAGCTAATCTGCAATCTATATGACAGGAATATCTAATTAACCTTTTCTATACTGGAAACAAGTGTATCTTTTGCTTGAAAACAGTGTAGACCCAGATCAGAGGGCTCCGTAAGGAGCCCTCTGATCTGGGTCTACACTGTTTATTCAACTAAGTTTTCTCAATCAGTTTCTAAAATTGGCTCCTAAAAATTAACATAAACTTATAAATTTTCACAAGTTGAATATTCCATCTGAATATTTCAGCATAGAAAGTGTTATTCTAAAGAGTATCTTAAAGACATAATAAATGTTGTATCTGTAAACATTATAGGCTTTTAAGCTGCACGCTGGTTAACATAAGAGATTTATGTTTCATCCATGGCTGACTAGATTCTTATCATGAGATATCGACACCATACAAAGACTAAATCATGCACCATCTATACCAAGGGACTGTTCCATTCATTTACCCTTCAACTGCTAAAACTTCATGTGTTTCATATTACTGACTGCATTATTTTGCTGACTTTTTATGTTTTACCATAACTGAACATAGCTCCAGATTAGGTGTATTAAAAAAACTTTATTTCTTATTATCTCCAACTAACTCTAGAATTGTCTAAACCCATAACCCATATCCCATTTCTAGTTCTGCAGACAGGTGACCCCTTAAAGCAGGTTGAAAGTAAAGCAGAATGTGCCTTAAGGCGCTTTCTGCTTTACTTTCAGCCTACTTTAAGCTACCATCTGCTAGGATATAGAATATATTTCTTTTGGTATATATTCTTGACTGTATAAAGGGGATCTATTTTTTTCATTGGAGACAAAAACTAAAGGTGTATTTATGGGGTAATGGGTTAAAGAGAGGATTCACAGGAGCAGTAACAACACAGCTATTGGTGGAGATGTAACCCTTTATCCCAAAGCCTGTCTGGTTGGACAGGTGACCAGTTAAAGCTGCTGGTTAAAAGTAAAGAAGAATGCTCCATATATATATAAGAGCCATTCTGCTTTACTTTCTGCCTACTTTAAGCTACCGTTTGCCTAGGATATGAAAAATTATGGTGCATATTCATAACTTATAAACTTATTTTCTTCAGAGGAGGAATAAAAAGGCACATAAAAGGTGTATCTATTGTAATGAATTAAAGGACAATAATTTTGAATCTTTCTGTTAAACTCCTTCCTATCTGAAAATTCTATTGAAGAACAAATTGTGAGTGTTACAATACTATTATGGTACTGGTCAATGATGCCAACTCTATAAGGAAACCGATCTGGATCAAAACTGTCTGCAAATTAATAAATGTCTCAAGTCACAATTCCTGCACTAGTTAAAGGTTGAGATCCATATCTGATCAATAAATATGCTGCAATACTGCATCATTGGATAGTTCATTATGAAACATAGTACTTTACTTCATGTTATTATAAAACATAATATTCAGTAAAGCAAGGTGGCATTAAAAGAAGGCTCCTTCTCATAAACACATAATAATTAGGGTAACAGTAACACAATATAGAGAGGTTATACTGTATTTATTGTAAAGTGACAAACAGTGAAGACACTTATCAGACACCCTGACAGAAAGTATTTCTCCCCTATTCAGAGACTTTTTTTCATGTAAAGGGAGACAACCATATATCATGAAAACACAAATGAAATGTTCAGTCCTTGTTGTCTCCCTTATCAGAACTAATGGTGTACAAATACTTGTTTCACTTTTGCTGCCACAAAGCTCTTACTGATCTCTAACTTACACCCACAAACTGGAGCAGCCAATACCTGAACATCTAGTGACCTATAACCAAATGTCAATCTATTTCATGTTATTCAATCAAAAATGATCCAAACCTCTAATAAATACAATCATGTGCTTTACTTGATACATGAAACCTGTGTTTCAGCAGCCTCTCAAAATAAGAACCAATTGGGCAGGCTACTTAATACAGGGCAAAAGTCATGCCTGAGTGCTCCTTTTGGGATACAAGTCTTAGCGATAAGTACTGTAAAACAGATTTTTCGCGTCATGAATATTTCGCGTAATGCGATTTTGTATTAATTTGCAAAATAATACAATAATTTTAGTAGGTGGTAGCTTAAGCAGGCTGAAAGTAAGGCAGAATGTGCCTTAAGGCACATTCTGCTTTACTTGCAACCTGCTTTAAGAAGTCACGTATCGTCAAAACTAGAGACATTCGCAAATTAACGCGTAAATTATATTCTCGCGAATAAAACCTGTTTTACAGTAAATTATATTGCACACAAGCTAAATGCAATTTCCTCATTTATGCCAAGCTATTTCAAGGAGTTTTACCATGTGCTTGTTGTAAGATTTTTGTTCAATATTGTAAGGGAGTTGGTATTCCGATTCATAACTGAAAATTATGTACTTGGAAACAAATAGTGTAGACCTTGGTGATCTATGTCTGCACTCCTTGTCAGTGTCTACTTTGGGGACCATAGACATGATTCTGTCAACAATGAAATTAAGTTTCATACTACTTTTTGAGGGCAACAGGCCAACAGCAGACTTTCAAATTTCCAAAAAAAGGTAAAGGTGTGAGTTAATAAAATCTTCATTTACGTATATCGTATTCTGCCGACTTTTACATTTACCTCCCTGATCATCGAGTCACAAGTCGACCATTTACATACGGCACATGTTGCAGCCATGGCACATTGACTTCTTTCCCTCACAGGTACCCATTTCATTCACCTGGGTGAAGTGGAGCAATGTACATGTAGGGTTAATTTTTTGCTCAGAAAAATTTCAGTGATCCTGACAAAAAAGGCCTAGCTGCATGGACCATAATTATATGCACAAAATCTGCCAGCAATTTTTTAAAAATATTGTATCATATCAAAATCCTGAACACATGCACATCTGTGATATATGTGGAAACATCCTGGAAACTTATATGGTTATAGCTTGAACACTGTAGGAGGAGTTGGACAGATAAATGTATACCATATAAGTGGACTGAGAGACCAACAGACAGACAGTATGTCCTGGATTATCTTTCCTTGGGCATAAAAATAACCCCACAAAAATCCCAGAAAACCAAGAATAATGAATGTGTAATTCTACATGAATCAACACGTTTCTGGCATAATAACATCTATCACGCAACGAGTTAGACAGACCAAGACACACACTGCAAATTGTTATCAGTCTAATGTTCTACAAACACATAAATAACAATGGGGAGAATTTTATTGATCTAATTTCACTGTGCTATCTTGTCTGCCTGATATACTGATCAGGTAACGGGAGGCCCTGTAAACACTGACACGGCTGATCAGTCCGATAATACAGTCAATCCTTATTAACTCTTTCCTCCCTGAAACTTTAAATGGACAATTCCGGTTTCCAATTTAGTCTAGTCCATAACTGACTTTTCAGGGTTGTTTTTGCCTATGTTTGACATTATGACAAACAGTGAAGACCCTGATCAGAGGGCTCCTTTAGTAGCCCTCTGATCAGGGTCTTCACTGTTTGCACAGGACAAGTGTACTATTCACATGTTCACTGTTTGAAAAGGACGCCTATATGCAGGACTAGGGTTCAAAGGGTTAAAGCCACGTAAAACAAGGCCAAATCACTGTGTCAACCCTCAGAGCCTAATTCATGCATATATGTGTCTTTTGCAAACAGTGTACATATGAAGAGTACATGACTGTGTCCTTTACAAACAGTGAAGACCCAGATCAGAGGGTTCCTACAATGATTTATATATGGTCTCTGGTTCCTAAAGGAGCCCTCAGATCAGGGTCTGCACTGTTTGTCATATTGCAATACATTGACAAAAACAACCCTAAATACATGTAGTCAAAATTGGGCTAGATTTTTATTGGAAACTGGAATTATCCATTTGAAGTTTATTGGAAGAAGGGTTACAAGAAACAGGGTTACAGATAAGGGGAGTATTGGGGTATTTACCCAATTAAAATTGTGGAAAAAGCAATTGTTTTTCACAATAAGGAGTAACAAAAAGCAAAGAAATTTTGGAAACCTAATCAGAATATGAATGATACCCAATTCTAAAAACTCCCAATACCCAATAAAAATTGTAAAAACCCAATTCTGTAAAATATCAAGGAGTAAATACCCAATTGCATCCAAACCTTATCTGTAACCCTGAAGAAAGATGGCAGCATAACTCCTAATGTCTTAGTAATACACATCCTAAATAAAAACAGTGTTCCTTTGAAGAGTGCATCAGATCCTATCCTATGCAAACAATGTAGATCATGATCAAAGGTAGCCTACTGAATATAGAAATATTTCTTATGGTTTATGTTCATTCTTGTGTAAATTGGAACTATTTTCCTCAATGGATGAATAAACTAGAGGCATAAAAAGGCGTATTTATGGGGTAATGGGTTAATACAATTTCTGCACTATTGTGGTTCTGCATTAAGCAGTCACCTGGCCTATATAGACTGAATACTTCTTATTTGAATGATTCAATGTGAGCAAGCATAACAAATGTTCAGAAAATGAAAATTTGTTCAGATTTCCATCTAAAAATGTTTTTAAAGAACCATTGCATTTTTTAGTAGTGCTATCCTTTGGAGATCGATTAAAGAAATACCATAGTATACCTCAGAGATTGCTTTCAAATTAAAGGACATGTAGCTGCATAAAGCAGGCTGAAGTAAAGCAGAAATCTATCTCAGAAATATCTTTTGCTGTACTTTGTGCTCACTTAAGCAGGACTCTGTTAGGAAGTATAACATTTTTTTTTATAAATACACAGATGCATGAAAAAGCATTTCTATGAGAAATAAGAAACAACATTAAAAAAGTTTTCTTTGTGGGAAAGGGTTAACCCAATATTGAAATTAATCTTTTGTCAATGAAATGAAATTGATATGACATGAAATTTGACAATACAAGAAAGTCTTTTCATGTGAATCGGTTGTAGGCAAAACAAAACCCATTTTGAGACAGAGCCAGCAAATTAACCCTTTACCTGTCGAATCATGTACAAAACTGAAAACATAATAAATCCATCCATTTCCTCTATAGGTAACAATGTTGAAGCTGTATTTAATTATATTATCATGTATTTCAATTTTAGTCTTTTTTCTTTTTCTTTTTTTATTATCAATGACAACATTGCATCGCACATGTATTTGTCATGTTTTGAAGAGAATATTTGAATCGACAAACATGAGTACTTTTACTGGTTGACAAGAACACATGAAGTGTCAAGCACAACAAACAATATCAGCGTGGAGATATTCTACCAACTCTTTTAAACCGCACACCAAAGTCTTGAATGTTAACATTTTTCTTATTCATTCTTGTTATCAACTATTCTCAACTCTGTCTTGCAACCAGTAGATAGAAGAGATAATAAAAACGCTATAAAATCATTTTTAAAAACAACACTATGCAATACATGTACAGTAGTGCAACGGTCGGATGGTGTTGTTTACAAAACATTGTGTATGTAAACAAAAAATAACGATAAACACATTTGCGACATGTTGTATTGGTAAATCAAAGCAAGTGGTTTGTGTGACTGTTTGGTGCAGTGGATAAGCGTGCTGCCTACTAGTTACTTTTGAGGGTCGTGAGTTCGAACCTAGAGAACACCACTTTTCTTTTTTTTCTTTTTCTTTTTATATAACACTGGTATGCGCTGATATACGTAGTTAAAAATAAAATGGATAGAATGAGTAAGTCAAGTGATATCACAGACAAAAAAGAGCTACATCATGTTGTCTTTTTACTGATTACAAATATGTGTTTTGACCCTATTACTGCACGATGTAAAAATGCAAAGATAATGAAAAACAGACTCAATAATATAACTAACGAATCTATGAGAATGAAAATCTGTGGGAAGTGAAACAGAACGTCGTTAATTTAAAATTAATAAAAGAAAATTACCGAATGTGGGATTCGAACTCGAGACTTCTGCGTGAAAGTCTAAAAGCATAACCACTACGCCAATACAGCAGATGCTAGTATGGTTGTCAAACTTGTACTTATCGTTGATTTTACTTATTTTCTTTGTTTACATTCTCACTGTTTTGTAAACAACGCCATCCGATCGTTGCACTACTGTAGTTGCATTTAAATTAAACTTCATTGCATTTCTTTTATACAGTCAACTCCAGATATCAGAATCATTCAGAGATGCAGAGGACAGTCCTTCAGAGAGGTAGCTGCTTAATAATTCTACATTAAACGGTCACTTGTCTCAAGATATCTCCATGCTTAATCATGGAATTGTCCTCATTTTGATACAAGTTAAACTGAACCATTAAGCTAAACCCTTTAAGCACAAAATAATTGCTCTCTTCTGTATTAAAAAATTAGCGTCCCAAGTCATTTTAGTTACAGAAACAGAATCTGAGTGACAAACAGTTTGGATCCAGATCAAGCCCCACCTCTGGTGTGGCCTGATCTGGATCCAAACTGTTTGCAAAGGTCTAGCATACATATTTTTAGTGTTGAAAGGGTTAATTGACATTTATAGATGGCAAGTTGAGATAGAGATTGTGAAGGTTTGATTGATTAAGTATTGGGTCCTTGAACTTGTTACATCATAGGAAACTCAATATCATATCAAGTGTCTTGATCACCTTGAGTAAAGTCTGCATTTTCTCCCTCTCCCAGGGCAAACACGTGCTTGTAATTGACTGTGTCAGTAGTTTATCAATTTTTAGGGACTCAATCGAGAGAAAAAGAACCTTCAGATGTAACATAGACCAAGATCTGTTGCTTGACTACTTGTTGCTTGGTACTTGTATGTACTAAAAGAAAGTCCAGTCTAGATTTATGATAACACCACAAAAGTCATTTTTCTCCAATTTCTTCTGTGATATTTTTGGCAACATTGGCCATTATAGCAATTATGGTTGTTAATATCATAACCCTTAATTCTCCTGTTATTTGCATATACAGTATATAAAACCACTCTATTATGACAACTAAATAGAAGACTAATTTAATGTTTTAAAGACAGACCATTTAACCTTTAACCTGCTTTAAGCAATCATCTGCCTAAAAAAACCTTATAAATAACACAATTAGGTGGTCAAAATAGAGAAGTTTTATTGTACCAGCTATGCGTCACTCATAGCTTATTTTCAGTGTATACCACAGATGGCTGTTTACAGCAGGCTGATAGTATATACAAAAAATATCCCTAGATGTAAGCTTGCTTTAAAATTATAGCCTGTTTCTAGTATTGAAGAGAGGTGACCACTAAAAGCAGGTTGAAAGTAAAGCAGAACATGCAATAAGGTGCATTCTGCTGTACTTTCAGTCTGTTTTAAGCTATCATCTGCTAGAATACAGAAAATATTTCTTATTTTCTTTAATGGGGAGGGGGGGGGGGGGGGGGAGGGGGAGGGGGAGGTTACAAATGTTACATTGCAAAATGACAAACAGTGCAGAACATGATCAGAGAGTTCCTTTTTCAGTGCAGACCCTGTAGAAAACCTCTGATCAGGGTCTTCAGTCTTTGCAAAGGACAAGTGTACTCAACACAGGTACACTGTTTGTTGAAGACATGTACACTCACAGCTAGCCTAGGGTTCAATGGATTAAGCAGACAATATCACTGGAGTGTGAAGGTCGATCATTAACCCTTAATCTATAAATAATTCCAAAAGGTGTTCAACTTATGTAGCTTTCTATCACATTTTTGGTTGAGATATTAAAGCCTGTATTATCTCTTGCTATGCTGTAATGTCTTCTAATTCTAGACTGTTGTATGCAGCTTATCTAAGCACTTACATGTAACAGTCTAGGCTCTATAAGGCATACCATACTTATAAGAAGAAAGGTTTAGTACTACATGACTTAACCCTTCCACAGCTATTAACATACATTGACCATTTTTGAAAACAGTGGAGACATAGATAATTTAAGACAGCTTCTGAAGGCTCCAGATAAGAGGGAATAAACTTCACAAATCCTACATTTTCACACTTATTTTAGCATCTCTATGGTGCTACTACTCTTCGAGATGATTCTAACGAGTAGTGACACAATAGGGTTTTAAGCAGAAGAAAAGATTTTAGTTTTTGAAATACCCCCCTTATCTGGAGCTCTGGCTTCTGAAGGAGCTGTCTGATATAAGTCTTCACTAATCTCTTGGAGAAAAATTTCCTTATTTTAATTAGTCAATGTAATAGTTCAATTGATATAATATAATGTTCATAGTGGGCAGTCTTTTATACATGAAAAAGGGTTAAGTTATTTATTCATTCCCATTGTATCTTTCCCTTATTCCTTCTTTCTTTCATCCAGCCTCCAATGACATTCAATCATGAAATATTAGTACTGAAAGAGTGAACTTTACTAATCAATAGTACTGCATACATTAGTAGGTTCAAAATATTCCCAATACTGTAGTGGCTGTAGGGCATAGAAAGTTTTTTCTATGAGGGAAAGGGGGAAGGGGGGGGGGGCTATTGGATCTTTCTATGTTACTTTTGTCCTGCATTTAGCAGGTAGGTCATAATGGAATCATACTTGATCAACAAAAAATCATTTGTTAAAAGTTTGACAATTTATCACAGCCAACTGTACAGCTGGCTTCAAGGTTATAAAGCTTGTTGACTTGAGTCTTAACTCGTTCCCAAGCATTTGATTGGTCAGATTTGAGCCTAGGCTCAAATCTGACCAATCAAATGCTTGGAAACACACTCAGACTCAACTAAAACGCTTTATAACCTCAGAGCCTGGCCTTTACAAGACATACAAAAACAAGTTATACTGCAAACAGGGGGCATAACTTATGGAAAACTTGACAAATTTAAACATGCAATGCAAACTCTAGATGCAGGTCATCAAAACAATGACATTAATTAATTTCAGCTCAATATACATGTCAAAACAGATTTGGGGGAAAGTGTGGAAAACAGTGTATTTCTAATATATCTTTAAGTTCCAAAAGGGGCATAACTCATATAAAGAAATGGATGAATTGTGATGACACACACTCAATGTGCAGTTTATAAATACAATGGCATATACCAAATTTCAGCTTCACATGTCAAAGTAAGTACGAGAAAAGTATGGAAAACCCGGACAGACAGATGGATGCAGGGATAGAGGGATATCGCCATGCATACCATAATATGTCCTGTCTGAAGATGGGCGAATAAAAACAAGTTTTTCTCAAAACCTCATCTCAGTTTACATTGTTTGCAAATGTTCTTTAAGGGGTCACTAGGAATTAATGGTTTGATGGGTTAACTGTTCATTCTGCCAGCAAAACCAATGTAACTATTATTATAATGGTTGAGAATTTAACCAAACACATGGAATTGTATAAAAGAAGTAGATGAGACCTAGCTAGTGTTAATGCCCTGATTAAATATTGATATTATGGACTGCAGGTATTAGCTCTTATTATGCTAGTACCTCATACTAACTTGTTTCTTTCCATACAGTTTGGATTAAGATCAGATGACCAGGATCTCAGCATCTGATCAGGATCCAAACTGTTTGACACTTACCATATATTTAATATTCTTTTATTAGAAATGCTCTAAGAACTACTTGGTACAAGTTTGAAGGCAGTAACTTTAAAGAATAGAATTCTTCAGCAAGGTAAGGTTTTGGATTATAGAAATTCTTAATGCTTGGGATTAGTATAAATTGATATTAAAATTGCACCAGCTATGACTTATGTTAACAATAAGATTCCTTTCATTAATGGTTATTTCTTTTCACATCCTGCTACCAAACCCTTTTCATCTAGTGTAATAAGGTTTCTTTAAGGTGAACCTACCCAAGAGCCTGTGTTCTGCAGCCTTTTAATTAAGAATCATGGACATCTCTTAAGACAGTTAAATGCTTAATGCAGGACAAAAGTAACGCAGAAAGCTCCTAAAGAAGCTTTCTGCATTACTTTTGTTCAGCATTATGCTGCCACTTTTAGTAAAGCCTACCAGCTCTGTAGTTCATATTGTATCAGTAGATGCTAAACATAAAGTTTACTGTGTTTTAAAATAGATTTCTCTCAATCCTCGGATCAATAATACATTATGAAAGCATTTTTTATTGATATGGTCTCGACACCTCATAGGTAATTTAATTCCGCTCTTTGAAGATTGTTTACAAAACTTCAGAATCAATATATGTTAAAAAAATGTTCTGAATAAGATCCACTTGAAATAAATGGATCTTCCCACCAAGAGGTTAACTATGAATATTAATTAAGCTTTTATCCGGATAATCTGCTTTTCTTGTAATCAATTAAAATGGGTAACAACATATCTTTACAGTAAAACTCTGATATTACTACCATTTAAGGAACAAATATATCAGCTAGGAGTATTGATTATTTATTATTATTATTATTATTGAGTATCGCCTCGTAAGTATTGATTTGAAAGTAAAAACTTTATCAATTGAGATTACAATCTAGGATTCAAACTTGATCAGTGTGATCTCGAATGACAAACCTGCATATCAAGTTTCAAGTAAGTTAATAATCTTAAGATCTATAGCAAAAGAAATACAGGAGAACTGTAAAATGTACACATTTTCTATGTGAAAAGGGCTGTATCTCTACCCAAAAACTAGAATTACAAATATTAAAGTTTGATATGTAATCCACCATAACAAGCCTACATACCAAATACTAAGTTATTATCTTAAGGCATAGGGGGAAAAATGGAAAACTAAAATCTGACTGACAGTGACTACAAAAATGATGACGCATAACTATAGACAAAGCAATTCCTAATTAAGTGTACGTCCACCACATTTTGCAAGGCAACACAAAAAAAACATTAACGATGCTTAAACAGATGGCTGCTTAAAGCAAGATGAAAGTAAAGCAGAAAATAACTTGTCTTAAATATTTCCTCTACTGTAGCACCTTAGTGCTCCACTATATTCTCCTCTATTAAGTGCCACCATAGATATTCTTTGAAAAGTGTTGAATACAGATGACAGCTTAAAGCAAGATGAAAGTTAAGCAGAAAGCACCTACTTTCTGCTTTACTTTCATCTTGCTTTGATGGATCCTCTGATCTTGGTACATGTATATGCTATTTGCATATGTAGGACTAGAGTTTACTCATCAGATACACTATATGTATAGGATGTTTACAAGCATCACTTCTAACGGTTCAATGGGTTAACTTGCTTCTTCTGCATGCTGTATACTAGTTTCTACAAATACATACTATCAGTCTAACCAGCACCTCTCTGAGATGGTCTAATGCATTTTCATTTGGGAAATATCATCAGCATGTCAAACTGTAACTGTTTGGATCCAGACTTGACATCTCATCTATATAGATCCAGACTGTTTGCATTAGATATCACACATTCACCAGCAGTAGTAACAGGTAGTTGTAGCACGCAGAAGGTTAAACATATATATTATGTAACCCATTACCCCATAGCCTGTTTCTAGTATTGAAGATAGTAGGCAATTCAAAACAGGTTAAAAGTAAAGCAGAATGTGCCTTTAGGCACATTCTGCTTTACTTTCAACCTGCTTTAAGCTACCATCTTCTAGAGAAAAGAAATAATTTCTTATCATATATATTCATAACTGTATAAATTAGAACTATTTTTTTCGGTGGAGAAATGAATTAAAGGCGTATTTATGTGGTAAAGGGTTAATAGCACAGAAGCCTCTTGACAAATAACCATACACACAAAACAAACAGGTTTTCAAATAAAGGAGAAAACAATTTGGGATCATCTCAAACTGTGAGCTACCGGAGAATGCACTGTTTGACTTTCAGAGGAACAAGCACTTACTAGGAGTGTGCCCTGTCATTGTTAACTCTTTGAATGCTGGGTAATTGTTTTGTCAGCAACAATTATCATCTGCTACTGTTCTAAAAATAGAAATTTTCAAATTTTCTTTTTAAAACAGGGTCAGCGTATCAAACAGCTTGGATCATGATGAGACGCCGCATAATGCGGCGTCTCATCAGGAAGCAAACTGTTTGCATGGATACCACATTTCCACCGCTAGCGTGTAAAGAGTTAAATGACTTCAGAATGGTTAAACTGATAAGATGTTTGACTTGGCCCGATACCTCTATAAATCAATTCTAAATTAAGTAAAATTTGAACCTCCACCCTTTCATAGAATTAACTATAGAAAAATCATCCTCTGGACTAATATTTATGGAAATCATTAACCAGACAAACAGAAAAGAATTAGGTCTTGTCCGAAATATTTCAATACATGACATTAATAAGAAATAAACCCTTTTATACACCTGCTACAGGTATGCTTGTGGCTATAGAGCCAATAACTTTGAAATATCAAGTCTGGTCAACATGTATTAAATTTTCATTCACCCTTGAAACTTCAAATGGACAATTCCAGTTTTAGATTTATTAACTCTTTCCTCCCTGAAACTTTAAATGGACAATTCCAGTTTCCATTTTAGTCTAGTCCATTTCTGACTTTTAAGGGTTGTTTTTGTCAATGTTTGGCATTATGACAAACAGTGAAGACCCTGATCAGAGGGCTCCTTTCGGAGCCCTCTGATCTGGGTCTTCACTGTTTGCACAGGACAAGTGTACTATTCACATGTACACTGTTTGAAAATGACGCCTATATGCGGGACTAGGGCTCAAAGGGTTAAGCCTACTCCAAGGTCGTTTTAGCAAAAAGTGGCCAAAACAAGGACAAACAGTACAGACCCACAGACCCTGAGGACTCCCACAGGCCTAAACATAGCATACTCTTCAAACAAACAGTACAGACCCTGAGGACTCCCACAGGCCTAAACATAGCATACTCTTCAAAAGTACATTATCAATAATGCATACATTCTTTGCTAGGTTTCCCTATAGCCATCAGCGGAAAACATGTGACTGCTTAGATGAAAGCAAAGCAGAACGCTCCTGCAAACAGACAAATAGACAGGGCAAAAACAATATGCAGAATGCTGATCATTAAGAAACCAGTAATAATGACAGTACAAGTCATGTAGACCAACTTTACACATAATTATATACCATGTCTTACCCCTACACTCCCACAAAGACTCTTCCATTTTCTAAATATTTATCAGTTCACATTGACACTTCTGGGGATTTGTCCCAAAAACATTTTGAAATAATGGCAAACAGTGAAGACCATGATCAAAGGGCTCTTTCAAGTGCCCTTTGATCAGGGTCTACACTGTTTTCAAATGATATACATTGTATATACTAGTTTCCCATACAGTAATAGTTAATTAGTTCTTCCAAATAAGGTATTTCTATTTATAATGTCCGTGTAACTAATAACTTGCCCTTTGAACCAGCACAATAGAGGCATTCATAGGCAGACATGGGTTAATTATTGTCGTATATAATAGTCAAAAGAATATAATGATTGTTACACCCAGTTACAAGGAATACTTCTTAAAATCTTAGAACCTCACTCATCCAGAAAACGGAAAATTAATTTTAAAGATAACCTTTTACATAGCCGAGTCCCCTACAATGTTTTATACTAAAGACTTTACCCTTTCTCCCGTGGCTTCTTTTCAGTTTTTATGACAGATGATTGCTTAAAGCAGGCTGAAAATGACTTCCAGCCTACTTTGTCTTTGTCTACTTTGTCTTTAACCCTTTCACCACCAGAATCGCCTAAAGTCGAATTTGCAAACAGTTTTGATCCTGATCAGGAGCAAACCTGTTTGACACCCGTTTCGATTAAGAAATAACAATTTCGTAGGTGTTCATTACCGTGCACTAGATCACAGTTAGGAGTTGAGATGTGGAGTCATTAGATCACGAGGCCTTTAGGCCAAGTGATCTAATTACCCACATCTCAACGACTAACTGTAATCTAATGCACGGTAATGGACACCTACGAATTTGTTATTTTAATTCTAACGCGACTTTTGTTATAAAAATACTATTTTATGTATTACGCGTATGGGGCAAATGTTAACAGCGGATGGAAACGCCACGCATGCAGTTCATTATCGCGGCGTAATATACGTTTCTCGGTATTCTTTGTCTATATGCCGTAGGTTTCGAGTCGTGTAATTCTAACTTTGAAATGATATTGCAGACAATTATTTTGAAGCAGACGACACAATAACGGTGTTTGGGTAAAAAACTCAAAAAAAATTTGGCAGTGAAAGGGTTAAGCATCCACCTGTCAGCTTCAGAATGCAAGAATATTTTTTTCCGATGGCACACGGAAAGATGTCTCTATGGAAGTGTGCTAAACGGCACTTCTATTGGGAAAATGGTTTGAAAATGTTAGACGTTACTTTACCTACCTTTGGTGGTAACAACTAGTCAGGTAAAAGTTTGCAAAAAAGCATGCAAAGCCAGCTGAATGTCAATGGAGGGGGAATCATACAAAGGACCAGAGTAAAATATGCCTTTAAGTTTTATATTATAGAAGTTTTATTATATAGCTAAGCAAACTAAAGTAAATCAAGCTGCACTAACCCTGTACACCCATGGGAATGCCTTTGATACCTTATGTGATTCATCACAGATATTCCTTTTCAAGCTTCTACCATGTCATGATAAGAGCCATAAAAAGTTTTTCTGCATCCTGAAAGGTGAATGCTTCATGCAGGAGCAGGATCTATCTGCTTGACTTTAAGCCTGCTTTATTCAACTACAGTATCATTCTTTTAAATAGAGGATAACTGTTTTTTTCAGTGTAAGATCGAAATTTAATCCATTGAGTGAACATCAGACGTAATATTTTCACGAGTGGCGAAGCCACGAGTGAAAATATAACAGTCTGATGTTCATGAAATGGATTACATTTAATCTTACACTGAAAAAACACAGTTATTCTATTTATTTATGCTTTTAAGCCACTTTTTTAACGAAATTGTTTGAAAATTGAAAGCGAAAGTACATTATTTATCCCGTGTTGAGCCCCAAGTTTTATGTCGAACACATGTGCGTGACAGTTGGCGGTCCAATGACGTCACTTATTTATTGATTTGACGTCAATGGAATTACGTCGTTACTTCCGATCTTGGATTCGTGTTCTTCTGTTGAGTGGTTCGCGACAAAACGGACTGCCGGAATTGAACAATAAGACACAATTGACTACGATTCTTGGGAAACCCTATGGGGAAAACTCATAAAAGAAGCACAAGCGACGATAATCCCACTGCTTGAAGCAGTGGATTATCAAGTGATAATCCACTGCTTTTTCACGGTAATCCACCGAAAAGCATAAATAAACACTGATAATTAGCTAAGAAATGAGGAACCAAGGGTGTCTCTAATGACAGATGACTACTGAATGGAGTATGATACAGAAAGCTCAAAAAAGGATTATTCTGCATTACTTTAGTCTGAATTTTGATGCAACCAGTGTAATAAAGACTGTTCATGGATTTTCTTTTGAACGACTATTCCATACAAGTTTTACTGTAATATATTGCTGAAGCAAAGCTCACCTGTGTAGTAGCCATAGTGCTGCAGATGTTTCCGCATAAAACTCTCATACGGAGTCTGAAAAAAAGACAAAGAAATTAATTACATCATTCTGCAAAATGCCAACTTCTTTCACCTTCATCTTGTGAATGTTTAAATAAGTACATGTATTGTTGTTGTTGTTGTTGTATCGTTTTAACGTCTCTCCCTAGCAGATTTCACGCTTTCCTGGGGGATCACTTATGTAAGTATATAAAACTCTGCCCACTATGTACATCTTTATCATCTGAACTAGTAAATTGGCTAACAAAATTAAGAAAGATTACCCATGGAAAAGTGCAGACTTATGCAAGACAGATCTTAAAAGAAAACAGGACAGACACTGATCAGACAGGTTTCACTGTATACAAAAGCATTAATAAATGCTATATAATTATATAGCATATCATCCTGGTAGGATGTAGAAAAACTGGTAGGATGTAGAAAAAAGTTTCCTATTAATAGAGCTTCTTATTTTGTCAAAACGACTGTTAAACTTTATGCTTTGGACAGTCAATTTGGCTAAATTGTTTTGACCAAATTATTACGTTTTAGTTGCCTGGAACAACAGAACAACAGTTATAGGTCGTTTGCAGTTCAAAAAAACACGATAATTTTCAAATATCTCCATAACAAGACAACGGAGACAAATGGAATTTTGCATAGATTTATGATATACCTATACCAACTCTGACAAAAAAGAACAATTTTTTACTCTTCGTAATAAAAAAGTTTTATTCATAACTTCTATATAAAGTTTTCACTTCTAAGGGACACTTTTCCGAAGGGTGATTTCAAGTTATTCAACAGCCTATCTTTCACGACCCGGTAACGCCTCGCCGTTAGGCCATCGCATACCATAACAGTTTACAACTAACCAAACGAGGCCCTGACTGGGGTACGTTAGACGTATTAACCGACCATAATTTTTTTTGCGAACATGTTAGATCCTAATCGGTCACCGGAGCCATTTCGTATCTGAATAGGATCCGAACCATGTGCCACTCATACGACAGTTTTATCAACAAAACGCAAAATAACTAAATGTGATAAATAGCAGAAGAGACATGTTCATACCAGACGATCTACACCAACTTACCATTATCAAATTTTCAACAGATTGTTTCCATGCAGATCAGTTCGAAAGCCTTTATTATTTTATCGTTTAAAGGAAACGTAAAACGTAAACGTACTGCAATACAACTCGAACATTGATGCATATTAAGCTCCAGATAAGGAGAGTACATGTATTTCCAAAACTAAAATCTTTACTTCTGAATTAAGCCCTATGCTGTGACTACTCGTTAGAACCGTCTCTCTTCGAGATGATTATAATGAGTAGTCAGTCACACCATAGGATTTGGTGCTGAAATGAGTGAAAATGTGTCGCTCTTATCTGGATTACGGTAATTATGTAGAAATGTTAGAGCTTCGGTTTGAAAAGTAATTGCAATTCTCTTTATTCCTGGTGAAGAGTTCGTGGATTTAGGCATAGTAAAAATGTAATGGATTATGGGGCCTCACAATTAATTTTGTACAACTATACAACCAATATCAGCACGGGATTCACCTTTCAGACAGAAGTAACTTGCACGTAATTTTACCTGGGGATATTCTCCAATATAAACAAACGTGATCAAGGTAATAGCCAATAACACCCCACATAATTGACCATTTTCAGCGACACAAAATTTATATAAAACAAAGAAGAAAAGTTTTTAGTCAGACTATCAAAAATTCTGAATTTCCTTGTCAGAGTTGGTATAGGCACATCATAAGTGTATGCAAAATTTGATTTAAATATGTCCATTAGTTTTAAAAATATCTAAGATTTATCGTGTTTTTTTGAACTGCAAACGACCTATACTCTAGACGAAATTGTGCAGTCAGAATACCTGGTGCATGTTTATTCCCATTCAACACATATTACACATATTATGAGTTAAAAGCAACAAGTTTGTTGCTCTATTTGCACTCTGCATGCCCCACATAAAGACAATATAAAGACGTTTGTCAGGGCTCCAGATAACAGTAGTTTTTCAAAATCTGAAATCTTTTATTCAGCATTAAACCCTATGGTGTTACTACTCATTAGAATCGTCTCTTCGAGACGATTCTAACGAGAAGTAACACCATAGGATTGGTGCTAAAATGAGTGAGAAAATATTGAATTTGTTCAATTAAATTCCTCTTATCTGGAGCCCTGGTTTGTATGACCATTAAATCATCTTCCTATGATGTTACACCATCAATTATTCAGCTAATGTCTTCAAGACTACAGATATGGAACATCTTCCTGCCTGCATCACTTTGAGAACTACAGTGTTCCCTCTCTACAACGACACCCAATGGGAGACAAAGACTGTGTGCTTTGTTCAGAGGGAGTCGTTACAGGGAGGGAAATTGGCTTACATCTGCAAACACCTTGAACCCAGATAAGACGCCGCGTTACGCGGCGTCTATTCTGGATTCAAGCTGTTTGTCACCCGTCATTATATTTATGTAAAATGTAATTTTGAGAAAAAATAGCAGAAGACAATTTGAAGCAGACGATATTGCAGCAGTAAAGGTGTTAAACATTTTGTCTTGCTTTGGGAACAGCGGTAAGGGTCGTTGTAAGGAGGGAGTCGTTGTTGGGAGGGCCGTTGTAGAGAGGGAGCATTGTAGCATTATCTCTGCATGCTAGCGGCGGATATATCCGCCACAGTGATTGCCTATGCAAACTGTTTGGATCCAGATCCAGACACTGCGTCTCATCAGGATTCAAACTGTTTGAAAACTCTCACCTTTTTTTAAAAAAAATAAATTTAGAAAATTATATTTGAAGAATAGCAGACAAAAAATGTTGCAGACAAAAAAATACCAATAGAGCATGCAAAGAGTTATTGACCCTTTCTATAACATGAACTATTGAAATATGACTAGTTCATACTGATTTTTAGGGATGTTTTTAAGAAAAACTTTTACAGACATAACAGTAAAACAGTGCAGACCCTGATCAGAGGACTCCTTTAATATGCATGCATAGGATTCCAGCAGAGTATGGGAGACTAAACCTTAGCAGAAACAACAACACATTATTGATAAACATTTCAGAGTACAAAACTTGGTCAAAGAGCTGTTATTGTTACCATTCAAATGTACCCACTATTCAAAGCCCTTACTAGGTCAAAGTCAAAAACCCATCCAAAGGTGACATATTTATTAGTACAGTAAAACCTCTCTATTATGACCACTAAAACGAAGGCTTATTGATTGTATAAAAACAGGTGACAGCTTAAAGCAAGGTGACAGTAAAACAGAAAGCTCCTTAAGGAGCTTTCTGTTTCACTGTCACCTTGCTTTAAGCATTCACCTTCCTGAAACACCCAATACTTAACAAAATGTAGTGGCTGTTACAGAGGTTTTACTGTAGGTAATCTGTTATTGTTGGAAACTTATTTCAATGGTGTTTATAAATCTTTGAGGGCAAATGACAACTTCAATGATATTTGCAAACATAAATTCAGACCAGATGCAAAGTAAGTCCATCATCTAATCAGGATCCAAACTGTTTATCAAATTTTAACCCTTTACCCCATAGCCTGTTTCTAGTTTTGAGGATATGTAATCACTAAAGCAGGTTGAAAGTATAGCAGAAAGCACCTTAAAAATGTGCATTTATGGAGAAAATATACAAAGAAGCAACACAATTTTACTTTTTTTGACTAGTCAAGGTTGCTTTTGAAAACATACTGCAAAACGAAGAACACTCTGATCTGGGTCTACATTGTTTGCATAAAACCAGTGCATTTTTACAAGTACACTGTAACGTGTTTGTGAAATATGCGTGTATTAATTTTGTTTGCCAGTGACACTGATAATGCCGAAGTACAAGTAGCTTGAACAGTAGAAGTGCTCAGAGCCAATCTAACTAGATGTTAGGACCATGTTATCACCCACCTTTACAGTGTCAATATTTACTCTTGTTGCTCTACAATGAGTACTCTCTATGTTCCAACAGTATTTATTTTACTTTGATCATTCAGTGAAGTCATATAAATCAATCTCAGTGCCCTTGATTCCGCCTGGCTATGTAATGGCCTTTTAATTTCTTTCACGCTCAAATTGGTGATTTTATTTCTATTTATACACACAGAATGTCCATACAGTATATACTAGTGCATTTAAGTCTTTACCATTCTTATGCTCAATTCTTCCTATGGACTATACACTATATATACTAAAATATAAAGAAATAGAAACAATGCTGACCCTGATCAAAGAGCTCCTTAACCCATTACTCCATGTATACACATGTTTACGCCTTTAGTTTATTCCTCTACTGAAGAAACTAGTTCCACTTGTATAATACAGTCATGAATATGCACCATAGGAAAAATAGTCGATTATTCTTATAGATGCCAGTTTAAGGCACATTCTGCTTTACTTTCAATCTGCTTTAAGTGGTAACCTATACTTTCAAATTACCAGCCACAGGCTATGGGGTAATTGGTTCAGGAGTCCTCTGATCAGGGTCTACACTGTTTCCCAAATATTCATTTACTGGTTAAAAGCATAGAAAGGTTTAATTACTCAAGCTTATCATATATGTATTTCAAAGTTAAAATAATTCTAAGCTATATTAAAGTTTTGAAAGTTTGCAAAACCTAGACAAAAGCTAGATTGTAGTTTAGTCTTTAGAACAGACGACAGCTTTATGAAGGACAAATTTCAAAAGCAAGGCAGAAAATTTCTGCAAAAACTTTTCCAGCATTAAACAGTTACCTGCCTTTAATGGTTGATACACTTCTTTATGCAGTGGTTGCTTAACCCATTGAACCCTAGGGATGAGTATACTCATCTTTTACAAACAGTGTAACTCAGTGGGGAGTTCATCTGTCGTATGCAAACAGTGTAGACAGAAAACAACTCTAAATACTTATAAAGGGACAAAATTTAATTTGAAACTGGAATTGATCATTAGAGTTAAAATGTCCTTTGAGTTATCATGGTTCAGTTGTACAAAATTATATTAATATTCTACCGGTATATACCCTATTACCATTGCCGACTTGATAAATGTAAAATTATTGTGATGTGAACAATTCATAACAATTGATTTATATTATTTCTATCTATGTCAATAAAAAAGAGAAAAACCCTAGATAATTGCTGCTTGTGTATTCACTATTCAATTCAAACGTCTTTTGTCTGGGGAGTCTGGGGAAACAAAGAGTCATCATGTTCAACAGTTTTAAATTAACCATTCTCTATCTACATTAGCATATGTCAATGCTTTTTTTACCCATTACCCCATAGCCTGTTTCTGGTTTTTAAAACAAGTTAAATGTACTACTTAAAGCAGATTGAAAGTAAAACAGAATGCGCCTTAGGGCGCATTCTGCTTTACTTTCAGCCTGCTTTAAGCAAAAATCAACTACAATATAGAAAATATTTCTTAAAGGTACTAGAGGCGTAAAAAGGTGTATATATGGGGTAATGGGTTAAATAGTGTAAACTCAAATCAGACAGCTTCAGAAGGAACTGTCTGATAAGGGTCTGCACGTTTTTTATACGATTTGTCTGACAGAAGTTTGCATTATTTCCTTATTTTAATAGTCAAAATAATAGTTTATATGATAGATGTTCATATTGCGTGGAGGTTTATTTATGAACATTGAAGAGTTGTAGCTTTTACCACTATCATGCCTACAGCATACTGGTATATGAAAAGCTTTAGCAAACAGTTTGAATCCAGATGAGATGACGTTTTCTTGAAAATGGTGATTACTTAATTTTTCATTAGTGTCAAACAGTTTAGATCCTGATTAGTGGCGGAGTAACTAAGTATCTAATCTGCATAAAAATTGTTTGCAAAGAGCACCAGTTCTTGCAGTACAAACATATTTGTTAGGATAGAATAGCCAACCCCTATCCCAAGGCTCAATATAACTCTATGGTGTGACTACTCATTAGAATCGAATCGTCTCGACGTTTGGTGCAGACATAAATATTTTAAGTTTTCAAATATTGTCCTGCCAGGTTGGGCCCTGTTCCCCCAATGTTTGAATGGTAGCTGTCGGAAGGTTTGACTACTATAGCTAACTGTGAGGTTAAATAGGAACCAATCCGTATACAGCTGGACCTTGTAGCCTACAAACAATGGGCTGATTTGTAATATACAATCATCAAATGTGTACAAACGCTACGTGTTTGTACATAACAATAATCAAAAGTTTGAAGAAAAAAACAACAACAAGAAAAAGGCTGAATACTTAGTAAAATCCAAAATGTCCATACTCAGCTAAAAGAGCTCTCTGCTTTGACCCTTTACCCCATAAATACGCCTTTTTACGTCTTAAATTAATTCCTCTACTGAAGAACATACATGTATATGTATAGTTCCAATTTATACAGTGTTACAAATCATAAGAAACATTTTCTATATTCTAGCAGATAATAGCTTAAAGCAAAATGAAAGTAAAGCAGAATGTGCCTGAATGCACATTCTGCTTTACTTTCAACCAGCTTTAAGTGGTCACCTATCTTAAATACTGGAAATATGCTATGGGATAAGCAGTATCATGCTCTTAACTCAGTATAAACGACTCACACTAAGGTTTAAGAGAGCAATATGGTAGAGAAGGGGATAATAACTAGTATGTATAGCACCATGAATGTGAAGATTGCAATGAAACGTTACAAAACATTTAACACATAACTTTGTTGACATTTTAAGATTTTAAGCCAATTGTTGATCCCCTGAAAGAGATATACTGATCTTATCAAAATGTTATCTTTTAAGAAAGAATTTTCAAATGAAGAATATCCTATTCTTGGCTTTTGACAGAGAAAAAGAGAGATAAAGGACTCCTTTAACCCCATACCCCCAAAATACACCTTTATACTAATTCAATTTATTCATCCACAGAAGAAAACAGTTCTACTTTATGAAGTCATGAATACAAATGATAAAAACTTTTTCCATATCCTTGCAGATAAAAGCTTTATGCAGGTAGAAAGTTAAGCAGAATGTGCTTTTAGGCACATTCTGCTTTACTTTCAACCTGCTTTAACCCTTTGAACCCTAGTCCCGCATATAGGCGTCTTTTCAAACTGTGTACATGTGAATAGTACACTTGTCCTGTGCAAACAATGAAGACCCAGTTCAGAAGGCTCCGAAAGGAGCCCTCTGATCAGGGTCTTCACTGTTGTTCATAATGCCAAACATTGACAAAAACAACCCTTAAAAGTCAGAAATGGACTAGACAAAAATCGAAACTGTATTGTCCATTTAAAGTTTCAGGGAGGAAAGAGTTAAGTAGACACCTGTCTTCAAATTTAGAAATATGCTATAGGGTAATGGGTTAATAAAACTAGGGATCAATTCAACACTCACAGTCCATAGAAAATTCTACAATAAAATAAACCTGTGACTAGCAGTTAATAAAGAAGCATAGTGACCTAATGACAAATGACTGTTGAATGCAGCACAAAAGTCATGCACAAAAGCTTCCAATGGAGCCTGTGTGCATAACTTTCACCCTGCATAACCTGCCAACTTTATATAAGACAGGAAAATCATCTTCTTTAGATTGGCTGATGTACACAAGTTTGACTGTATACTATTCTTTCAAGTATATCTATACAATTCTGTACAAAAACAATAACAGGTTTAAATGGTTGAATGTGATTTAATCCTCTAATGCTGAATACTCTTAACACTTATAATGCTGGAACCGGACATATCTATGATCCTTAGCAAACTGTGCAACAAATGGGTCTGCACTGTTTGTCACACTTTGAAATATTATGGGGGAAGACTGGTAATTAGAAAATTAGTTGTTTATCAGAAAAGGGGCAGTTCATTTCAACATTAAGCATTGCAAGGGCTGAAGATAAAGTTGTGTTAGGCAACTTTTTCAAACATGATCTATTTAAACAGGCAACTGCTAACTCAAGGACAAACATAATTCAGAAAGGATTTTACATTTCTTTGGCTCTGCACTAAGCTGCTGTCTATCTGAACTAATTGAATAAAACAGAAATGTAAATTAATCCATTTCAAACAGTTAACCTGTGAAGAGTACACTTGCCCTATGCAAATCATGTAGACCCCGATGAAATAGCTCCTACGCTGGAGTCCTCTGATCAGGATCAGTACTGTATGTAAATTTTAACAATAGACTTTGTAACACAGCCCTTAAAGACTAAACAGTCAACAAGAAATAGAAACTGGAATTGTCCATTTGACAGTCACGGACTGTATAGGGTTAACATTTACGGATAAATTTACTGATCTTCATAGCAAAATAAGCCTGTTAAATGACCATTGTAATGACCCCAAGTAGCAATAAATGTTTTATAACTATTTACCGAGTAATCCATGCTTTCTGCATTAATCCATCGGGTTATTATTTACATAAATCCATCATGAATGTACGATAAACCCTCTGACACTAACACCCAATTCCTGTCACCTCGCGCTCCGAGTATTTGTGAACTGTCCACCCGGATATATTTAGCCGAATACTCCTCGGCTATCACCACTCCATAAACACTTGTTTTAAAACTTTTATCAATAAGATTTCCAATTTCAAAACATTCTGTGTTTCTGTCCCACTCTGTTCCATACAAGGCCTCCTATACTGTGCTGTGATTTGTATCGGTTTTCCTGTTTAAGAAAACTAATACCCTACGAGATATAACTATCGTTCCGGTTCTCAACAGTTCACTAATTGTTTGTCCACTTACTAATAGAGCAAATGATACATTATTTTACAATCAATACTACATGATAATTGACAGCTTAATTCTAGACCAATGGGAAGTAATGATGTATTTAATACAGGTTGTTACTTAATGCAGGATAAAGGAGCTGTCTGCATTACTTTGACCTTGCATTAAGCAGTCACATATCTAAAGAGACACATGCCCTTCTTAAATTACTTTTTGCTTCATACAATATTGACTGTACTAACCCTTACCATGCTAAAAACATGTATATACTTCATTTACAAACAGTGTAGATTCAGATCAGAGGGCTCCTGAAGGAGCCCTCTGATCTGAGTCTACATTGTTTGCCATAATTTTCAATTTTGTTTTGAATCCCACCCCTTAAACAAAAATTTTAAGAAATTGGAAGAGTCAATTTGGAAAGTGAGCAGTGAAAGGGGTATTAAGGTAACACTGTATGCAGTAGGTAAGAGAATGGATTTACAATCCACACACACTTACCCAAGCACAGGTGATTACAAGTCTAGCTTGTAATCTTTCAATTATTCACCAATACACAGGTTTTCAACAATTCAGAATCAACATATTTAATACAAGTTTGAAAGGGAAACACTAGATTACAAGGTGAACACACAGATCTCTTCCAATAAATGTAGATGATAAAAGTAAAACACTTTCTATTTAGCATGAAAGGAAATCTTTCTGAACTCTTTCCTTTCATATTAAATAGAAAGTATTAGTCTCAGAGTAGTACTTCACAGTCTTCACTACAGTTTAACATAACTATTTTTCAAACAGAAAAGTTTAGACTGTCTTTTAAATAGCTTATACAATACCGTTACATGCATTTATATTTTAGTAATGCAGAAAGCTCGAACTGAAAATTTCCACATTACTGTATTTTAGCTAAGATTTGGTCACCTCACAGTCTTAGGAAATCTCAATGGTTCGCAATACAGTGATCCCTTCTATTACAGCCACTAAATTGTATCAATCGTTAGGAGTGTAAGGCAGGTGACTGCTTACAGCAAGGTGAAGGTAAAACAGAAAGCTCCTTTAGAAGCTTTCTGTTTTACTTTCACCTTGCCTTAAGCTGGCACATGTCTTTCATAAAATAAAGTAGCCTTCTTTGTAATGTTTGTAATAGAGAGATTTTACTGCACATAATTATCAACTAGATTAGGTTTAACTGTACTTAATTATTTAACCAATATTGCAGTACACAAACTCTCTTGAATTTTTATAAACTGTTTTTGTGTGTGTCAATTGAATAACCGAATTGATTGTGATCTACGTTAACCCTTTCGGCCTGTCGATATACATGTATTGTCTGCATTGACACTGTCTTCAGCAAACTTGGTCAAATTAAAATGTGTGCATTTTCAAATTGAAGACTCCTTTAAAGATATGTGTCAAACAGTTTGGATTCAGATCAGATACAGCATTACACAAGTGTTTGTATACTCCAGTCAAGTTGTAAAAGGCAGGCACAGAGTTAAGGGTTTGTTTCTGTTGAACCTCTCCTCCATACACCTACAAAAAATGTTATACAGTCAAGGTCTGATGTTATGGCCACTTGATAATGAAGACTCTATATAAGACAGGTGAGTGAGGTGACATTGTAAAGCAGGATGGAAGTAAAGCTTTCTGCTTTCCTCTCAATCTGTATTACACTTGTCACCTGTCAGTGTCACTCTAAAATCGAGCCTTCTTTTCGGCGGTCCTTAATACTGGACTTTCCTGTATACAGTCAACCCTGTGTTAAATGACCACTGAATGAAGATGCATTGTGATCTATAAAGACAGAGGATCACTTAAATGCTGGGTAAAAGTCATGCAGAAGGCTCCAATAGGAGCCTTCTGCATGACTCTTGCCCTGCATTTAGTTGCCCCCTGTCTTGAATACCGGGGGTACAACAAATTTATTGTCTTTTTAGCTCACCTGGCACGAAGTGCCAAGGTGAGCTTTTAGGATCGCTGGATGTCCGTCGTCCGTCCGTCTGTTCACAATTGTTCGTTAACACTCTACCGGCTACAAATCTCATTGGATCTTCATGAAACTTGATCACAATGTTTGTCTAGTGGAAATCTAGGTCAAGTTCGAATGTGGGTCATGTTGGGTCAAAAACTAGGTCACTAGGTCAAACCATAGATAAACCTTGTTAACACTCTAGAGGCTACAAATCTCATTGGATCTTAATGAAACTTGGTCAGAATGTTTGTCTCATTAATATTTAGGTCAAATTAGAATGTGGGTCATGTCCCGTCAAAAACTAGGTCACGAGGTCAAATCATAGAAAAATCTTGTTAACACTCTAGAGGCTACACATCTCATTGGATCTTTATGAAACATGGTAAGAATGTTTGTCTCATTGATATCTAAGTCAACTTTGAATATGGGTCATGTCCGGTCAAAAACTAGGTCACTAGGTCAAATAATAGAAAAACCTTGTTAACACTCTAGAGGCTACAAATCTCATTGGATCTTGATGAAACTTGGTCAGAATGTTTGTCTCATTGATATCTAGGACAAATTTGAATATGGGTCATGTCCGGTCAAAAACTAGGTCACGAGGTTAAATCATAGAAAAATCTTCTTAACATTCTAGAGGCTACAAATCTCATTGGATCTTAATGAAACTTGATTACAATGTTTGTCTAGTGGAAATCTAGGTCAAGTTCGAATGTGGGTCATGTTGGGTCAAAAACTAGGTCACTAGGTCAAACCATAGAAAAACCTTGTTAACACTCTAGAGGCTACAAATCTCATTGGATCTAAATGAAACTTGGTCAGAATGTTTGTCTCATTGATATTTAGGTCAAGTTAGAATGTGGGTCATGTCCGGTCAAAAACTAGGTCACGAGGTCAAATCATAGAAAAATCTTGTTAACACTTTAGAGGCTACACATCTCATTGGATCTTTATGAAACATGGTAAGAATGTTTGTCTCGTTGATATCTAGGTCAACTTTGAATATGGTTCATGTCCGGTCAAAAACTAGGTCACTAGGTCAAATAATAGAAAAACCTTGTTAACACTCTAGAGGCTACAAATCTCATTGGATCTTAATGAAACTTGGTCAGAATGTTTGTCTCATTGATATCTAGAACAAGTTTGAATATGGGTCATGTCCGGTCAAAAACTAGGTCACAAGGTTAAATCATAGAAAAATCTTCTTAACATTCTAGAGGCTACAAATCTCATTGGATCTTGATGAAACTTGGTCAGAATGTTTGTCTCATTGATATATAGGTCAAGTTCTAATATGGGTCATGTCCGGTCAAAAACTAGGTCACTAGGTTAAATCATAGAAAAATCTTGTTAACACTCTAGAGGCTACAAATCTCATTGGATCTTAATGAAACTTGGTCAGAATGTTTGTCTCATTTATATATAGGTCAACTTCTAATATGGGTCATGTACGGTCAAAAACTAGGTCACTAGGTTAAATCATAGAAAAATCTTGTTAACACTCTAGAGGCTACAGATCTCATTGGATCTTGATGAAACTTGGTCAGAATGTTTGTCTCATTGATTTCAGTTCAAGTTTGAATATGGGTCATGTTAGGTCAAAAACTAGGTCACTAGGTCAAATCATAGGAAAATCTTGTTTACACTCTAAAGGTTGATTGTGGGTCATGTCCAGTCATAATCTAGGTCACTATAGGTCAAGTTTGCCATGGTGTACCAGGTGAGCGATTTAGGGCCATAGTGGCCCTTGTTTTATCTAGAAGTTGCTTAATACAGATAAGACTGTACCTGTTTATGAACAATAAACAATATGGGACTCTTTCCAAAAGGCTTGTTGGTGATTAAAAGGTTGTGACTTCAAAAATGCAAATCCAATCTTATAATAGATTAGGTATACAAATTGATAACTTTTGACAAGCAAATAAACACAAGGCTTAAATCTTCATAGATTAATGACTAAGGCTTATAAACTCAATCTGTGTATAATATAGCAGATCCATGATTTACATGAAGATGCAAGCTATTTAAACTATTAAAACTATTATAAAGCTATTGAGAGCTATTAAAAGTATTAAAACTGGCTGACATTGAATATAGAAATAGTTGCTTTATACAATAATAAATGTATTTTGAACAAATTTCGTTGTAACAGTATCTTTCAAAGTTTAAAGCTTCAGAACTGTTTATCTGCCAAAAACTTCAATTATAGTTTTCATACCTTTCAAACTGAAAAAAAGAAGTTTCTAACAGTTAAAACCCTGGTCAGACAATCTGACACTTCTTTAACATCTGATTTTGATCCAAATTATTTCCGAATCTGATTATCATATGCTCTTAAAGGTTTGAAATTGTTGAATGCATAATTCATTGCATTCCTTCATAGTCTCTCAGTGTTTCAACATATATCTTTGCTTAAAACAGGTAAATTAGATTAGCTTCTGCTTTACTTCAGGGTCCAAGGTTACAAAGTCTCCATGTCTCCTTTAGGCCATTACCTGTCATAGATCAAGATGTAGGAAAATAAAATAAAAATTTAGATATAGGAAAAACAAATACTACTTGTCTAGAAAATGTAGGAGCGACATGAATGTAACCAAATCTGGCATCAAACTCAGCTCAACACTTACAAATATGAATATGCATACAAAATATTTAAAGGGAAATGGACAGCTGGTGATAAATATCTTTTAAATGAAAGATATTGAAAAAAAATCGCCTTCTGCCTTTGAAAATTTGAAAAATAATAAAAAATGAAGTAGTTAAAGCCGTTTAAACTTTGTGATATATGACTGTGCAAGCGACCATGGGGGCCGCCATTTTGTTTACCTGTGTGACGTAACTAAGGCCTTCCGCGACCTTCCGGTTATAGCGAGTCTAACCGGGAATGCCGTAGAGTGCGCGGAATTTACATCGATAACATTAATAAACTGAAATACTGAGAAAAATTGGGCATGTGGAAGAAGGTAAAAACACTTTAGAACTTCAGTGTTACGATTTCGATCCTAAATTATCAGAGAATGTAATATTAGAAGACAGAGACTACGACGGGTCGGGCGAAGAGAAAGCGCATTCGCCGGACGAATTTGCGACTGCAATACTTGTGTATAAATGCCTACAAAGGAGGTTAATACTTGCTGAAGAACAAATGAAATGACGATTGGGTGTCTTGGTGACAATGAGTGCATAGCAGAACCATCAAAATTTCGAGCTATTAGTGCTTAATCCAGCCATACTTGAGGTAGCGTATATCAGGCAAATATCATAGGACACCGGAATCGGGCACGGATACTCTTGATAATATTTGCATACTGGTTGTGAATAAAGGCATCGAAGCCCTTATGATACTGCACGCACTACTCGTCACTTTTCGGAAAGTATGATCTATGTCAACTTATGAAATATGCAGATAAGTTATCACACGAAAGTTTCTAACTGTTCCTGAGGTCAACATCTAAATATAGTTAACCAATGGAATCGCGGAATTCCATAGAGCACGCTCCACATGCATGCTATCTACAAAAATATCACAGGGGGATGCCGCTTGACCGTTGCGTCACACACCGGATGCGGGGGTAATAAAGTTTCGGCTCGGGAATAAAAGCTTCGGCTCATCAAAAGTAAGCATAATCCTAGGCGGTAGACAGAAATATCAAACAACTAATTAACCAATCAAACAAATCACATCTGCAGGTCTGTGACAATTCTTAACTATCCCATCTCGCAACTCGGATTCTCATCTAGATCCAAACTGTAAAAATGAAACGATAAAACTCAGCTGTGAATCATTTTGGATCCTGATGAGAACCAAGCTACTCGGCGTCTCATCTACACCAAACGTGTGTAAAACTGGAAAGAAAGTAAAAATTGAATAATGCAAAGGTGTCAAACAGCTTGGATCCTGATGCAGTGCCGATCTACACGGTGTCTGATCAAAATTCAAACTGATTGCGTAGGAATTCACGTGAGAAAAAAACACTAATATATATCAAACAGTTACGACGCCGAGACACTCAACATTGTGATCGGGATCCAAACTGTCTGAATTTACCGGTATATAAAAGGAATATTTCTTTATAAAATGTAAACCTGTTTAGATCTTGATCAGATGGCGAGCTACTCGGCGTCTCATCTTCATCCAAATCGCTTTTGTAAAACTATAATGCAAAATAATTGATTGTTCTCTAAGATGTCAAACAGTTTGGATCCTGATGCAGTGCCGATCTACACGGCGTCTAATCAAAATTCAAACTGATTGCGTAGGAATTCACGTGCAAAATGTTTTCTAATAGTTATCAAACAGTTGCGACGCCGAGTCATTCAACATTGTGATCGGGATCCAAACTGTCTGAATTTATATCAAAGGAATATTTAATTCATAAAATGCAAATCAGACTCCGAGTTACTGAGTACCTGAGCTATATCATTGCTTTTATTCAGATTAGACTCCGAGATACTGAGAATCTGAGCTGTATCCATGCTTAGATCCAGATCGGACTCCGAGTTACTCGGCTTTTAATCTGGATCTTAGTTGTTTTGAAATACTATTCTATTGTTTTCTTTTGTAGACAGCAGGTAAATCGTTACTCCATGCGGCATATATACTTACCATAGTAACATAAATCTAAGTAAAAATATATTGGAAATATATTGACTTGTATCGTTTTCACCCAATTGCATGCTACTTTTTCAAACTACCATAAAACTCGAATTTAAATCTTAAATTAAAATTCATTTAGGCCTATCTAAAAGTTGTTTGAATTTTTTTCTACAGAAATGACGAGTGTAAAACTACACCCAGAAATAAGAACGATAAAACTAGATCCAATCAAAATCGGATTTGGACTCAAGTAAGATCGCTCTATCAGATCGGGATCTAGAGAATCGCGATGATTAAATTAAGAAAGAAAAAACCGATCTAGATCTACCCGTACAATATGTAGATCTAGTAATGAGACTTTTTTCATTAAGAATTTCTGTAGCGTTGAATTCCTAAACCGAGACGAACCAGCTAGAAAATGCTGATTTGTAAACGAGTTGGTAGATCTAAGCCAGTTCAACATTTATGTCTAGATCAGCACAATAACGCACTGATTATCAGATATTTTTTTTATTGTAGATCTAGATCTATTATTATAATCATCAATCAAGGTATTATGGATGTCGCCATACTCTACTGTTAGCCATTTCGCATCATTGTTTTCCCAGATTCTACAGCTGGGAATTGGAACGGACATTTCTCTAAGCCGATTAACGATAGCTTCTGATCGTTTCTGTATCTACACGACCTTTCAAGTTCATCATAATCAATATGAATATACCATCTATCTATTATCTTTTTTTTTAACTGTATGCGACCTTGAATTAAGCTTGCCGTTACCCTTACTGACGAAGTGTGAAATGTCCGTCCAAGTTACAGTGGTTGAGTGAAAGAGCCAATCAGCGTTTAGGCCTTTGTGTCGTCACAAAATGGATAAAAATCGAGGGTTCCGAATGATAGCTTTGCCAATATGGCGGCGCCCGTTCCAATTAGCGATAGCTTACCTGTATGCAGTAAATCGATCTTTTTCGTACCTTATCGATGAGTAATAATTGCAGGACCTTCATGAATGTTGCTTTTAGGATAAAATCTAGGATCTAAGACCATATTGTCATCAGCTGTCCGTTTTCCTTTAACCAAATCAGACCATTATAATGGTATTTAATGCACAGAAATGAATTACCCAATTAGAGTTAAGTCCCCTAATTAAGAATGCTTCAATGTGGGCACATCAAATTGGCAATCGAAATCTGGTGTAATGCATGTACATGTATATCAAATTTCAATGAAATCTGTCAGACCATTATGATGGCAATTATTTCACGGAAACGTATCGCCAAATCAAAGTTCTGAACCCTATATCATTAATATCATGCCCTGATCAAATCAGCTATCAAACTCCACTTGACACTTGCTAATATGAATATGCATGTTAAATTTCGAAGAAACTGGACCATTATTATGGCAGTTATTGTACAGAAACAAACTACCCAATCAGAGTTTAGTACAGCAAGTAATTACTAACATTTGATCAGGGATCAAACTCAGCTTGACAGTTGCCAATATGAATATGCATACCAAATTTGTATGAAGTCAGACCATTACAACACATCAACATTTATTGCATGGAAACAATCAGATGGACAGACAGACAAAGGTAACAAAATACATGTATATTACCAATCATTTCTTGGTGATAGCATAAAACCATAACAGACTGTCATTTGTCCATAGGTATGAATTTAAATTCTTTCATATGATTTATATGTGCATTAAACCAATTGCCTGCCTTTGCAATACTTGAAAGTTGAAACCTTCAGATAATTACATGAATGAACAATTTTTTGAAATAAATATGATATTTTACACCCTACTTAACCATTAATTGGCTAAGCTGAAGTATGCCTGTTCAATTAATATGCCTTAGCAAACAACCTTTAACCCAGCTGTATCATGTACAGGTAGTTTGAATGGCAAAGATTTTAACTCTTTGCATGCTAGCGGCGGATATACATGTATCTGCCACAAAAAGTTTGGATCCTGATGAGACGCCACTTAACGAGGCATCTCATCAGGATCCAAACTGTTTGACACTCTGACCATATTTTGAAAAGAAATTTAGAAAATTATATTTTTAGAACAATAGCAGAGACGAAAAAATTACCCAGCATGCAAATAATTAACTTTGCATGCTTGCGACAAAACCATACTTAACTTTGCAATATGTTTGGATCCGAAAGAGACGTTTAGTAACGTGACATATCATCAGGATCCAAACTGTTTGAAATTCTTACCCTACCTTGAAAATAAACTTTGGCAAATTCTAATTTTCTAAAAGAAGATGACAATTGTTGCAGAAACCAATACACGTTAGAAAATAATGTTACTTAGCGTTCAAAGAGTAAAGTAGGTGAGATTTCTTTCTGCCCCAGAGGAGAAATGAATTACTGTCAGTTTGTCTGTCCTATTTCATGCCTAGTGGTTATGGACAAAATACTTACTACAGCATTACAGTAATACATTAGTAATAGAATAGGGACAATTGTAATGCTTGAAAAACAATAGCTCATAAAAGACACCTTTTTCAGGTTTAGAGCAGGTTTACTAGTTGTTAGAACATAACTTTTACGGCTTTGACCATGCAGTTACTGTCCATGTCCATTAACCCCTTCCCCCATAGAAGCGCCTTTTAGCGCATTCAGTTTATTCTTGCCTTGAAGAAAATAGTTCCAATTTATACATTCATAAATATGTATAATACAAAATATTTTCTATATTCTAGCAGATGATAGCTTAAAGCAGGCTGAAAGTAAAGCAGAATGCGCTTAAAGCGCATTCTGCTTTACTTTCAACCTGCTTTAAGTGGACACCTATATTCAATACTAGAGATATGCTATGTGGGAAAGGGTTAACAGCACCAAAAGTATATTTTCCTGCACCCAGGCTTAAAGTAAAGCAGAAAACTCCTAAAGCAATTTAACAACCTGTCTTACACATTGGAGAAAGGCTGGGGTGGGGGGGGCTTAACCCATTATACCATAACCCTTTCCCCAATAGAAACGCCTTTTAGCGTATTCAGTTTATTCCTCCGCTCAAGAAAATAGTTCCAATTTAATCGATCATGAATATATAGTATAGGGAACATTTTCTATATTCTAGCACATGGAAGCTTAAAGCAGGCTGAAAGTAAAACAGAATGCGCCTTATGGCGCATTCTGTTTTACTTTCAACCTGCTTTAAGTGGTCACCTATATTCAATACTAGAAACAGGCTATCAGGTAAAGGGTTAAATATGTCTTTCTACTTTACACTAAGGATAGTAGTCCTTATCTACGAAGCCTTTAACATTAAACGCAGAAGGCTAGATTTGGGGGTATTCAACCCTAATGGAAAACTTGAATTGCTCATTAAAAGTTTAAATGGTGAATTAGTTAAAGTGTTTGACTTCACACTAAACAGAAATATCTGTATTTCAAATGAGATCAATCTCAAAGTACAGCAAGACCCAGAAAAGACAGAGATTTGGTAATAAATTAGTGAAGTGTGCATCCAGTATTTTCAGCTAAAATCTATTTTTGTGATAATATTTTAAACAAATATTTAATCAATCTCTCAGAAGTCACTACTCTGTTCTTCTGTAAATAAGCTGCCTTCTCCAGCTCAAGTAGGCTCCTTTGATAAAGTTTGACTTGAAATAAGAAACTTGCAGCTCCTCAAACTGGCTCTATACCATTACAATCTAATTAACTTTCAATTGACTACACTCTACTGAGGATATCACAAATTTAATTTTCTCACATAACTACCCCTGTTTTCAATAGCAAACAGTGATCGCAAATATCCTTGTCTCTAGCATGCGTGAGATCAATTTGATGACATCACTTTATAACGCCATTGTTTATAAAGGCGTGCTTACGTTACTGGGATTAAAAAAAGGCCTATTGCTTTAAAGAATAGCTTAAAATCGTTGGCTATGTCATCATCATCATCATCATTGGTATTAAGATTAACGTGCAGGGGCAGGAGCGTCATCCACATCAGTGGGCCCCCTTCAAAGTAGCTGGCTAACTGCACGCATAGCAGATCTCCATGCATCTCTTTCACAAGGATCGACTTTCAAGAGTTTCCACTCTCATCTGTCCCTCTCTGCCAATGCCTGCCACATCATCTTGGGCCGCCCTGGCCCACGTCTACCCTCCATCTGTATGTCACAGACTGTCTTTATGGCACCACTAGAGCGTTCAACATGTCTGAACCAGCTAAACCTTTTTTCTCTTAGAATGATGTCCAGGTCATCTAGACCAAGCCGTGTCAATAGTTGGATTGATGTTACAGTAGCCACAGCCTCTGGCTTTACATTGCAGACCTGTCTGATCATGACACTGTCGTTGCGTCGTACATGCTGGAGATTTAAACTTGTCAAGGGCCAAGTCTCACTTGAGTGGAGCATTGCATTCCCTATGCATGAACTGCATACACAACCCCGGGTCTTGAAGGAGAGATGGCGAGAGGAAAGAACTGGTAGCAGATCCTTGAACTTCTTCCAGGCTGTTTTCACACACGTGTTTGTTGAAAGTTTGCATCCACTGGCTGCAGAGAGCATGTCCCCAAGGTAGCAAAAAGAGGCTACAACCTCTAGCTTGTCAGGTTCAGCCTGAACCTCATTCTGTGGCCTTCCGTCACCGGGGTGTTCCTAGGCATATAGTGCATCTGTAATGAGGGTCCTCTGACAGGCGCTTGAGACCACTACATTTCATATGTACCCATAGTTTGCAGCCGTGAGAAAAAGAATCTGTCACTCGTCAATGTGTGAGATAAGCTGATCTCAATCGAATCTAGAATAGAACACTTATTAAGCTCGCCAATGCTCGCTTAATAACATTTCAATTCTAGACTCGGTCGAGATCAGCTTGTCTCACACATCACCTCATAACAGATCCTATATACCATAGTGTTTATACTGTTTTGAAAGTCAATTAACCTTTCTCTAGCTATAACACTTCTCCTTTATCACCTAGTGTTTCCCCCAGGGTTTGATAGGGGCATGGTAATTTTTCTTAAAAAGGGCACAACAGAAACATGAAGGGGCATATTATAACGCGCGGCAATCCCCTCTTAGTTAAAAAGGTGCAAAGTAAGGTGGAACACAAGATATGTTAGTGAAACACGTACCAAATATGAAGTTTCTATCACATGTAGTTCCAAAGTTATTGCCAAGCTTAATTTTACAAAAGCATATTTGAACTCTAAATAGCCTTGACCTTTGTTGAAAATGACCCTAGTTGTACTGAGCTCAAGCACTTCTTGACTTGAGTACAAATACCAAATATGAAGTCTATGTCATGTAGTTCCAAAGTTTCTGAGCATAAAATGAGCATTCATAATTTGAAAAAAAGAAAATTGCAGACAGTGCAGAATAAGATCAGATGGTTTTTTCAAGAGCCCTCAAATCTTGGTCTGTACTGTTTTCCCATGTCCAGATATGTAGCCACTTTTTGTACCATAATCCTGAATGTCATTTGTTTTCCACTTCAATCTTCAGACTTAATAACTTTAGTTTTATAGGCATTATAACTTTTGTTATTCCCGCTTCACGCTAGCCGACGGCGAGGAAACTGGTGAAAAAAATCATTTGTCCTATCACATAGAAACACGGCAAACATTCTAAATAAACCTTCTTTTTATCATGAAATCGAATCATCATTTGTATTTCTGACACCTCAACTCAAACTCAACTCAGTTTTTTATTGGCAATAGGCAACATTATCTGCAAACTATTTCAATTTTAGCATGTTTTAGTGTATTTCTAACTGAAAACCCTTTATTTGATAGCTTGTTTTCAGTGTTTCAGACTGGTTAAGTTGCTTATTGGGGATTGAAAGTAAAGCATAATGCTCATTTCTGCTTTACTGTCAACCTGTTTTAAGCATCAACCTGTCAGGATGCAGACGTTTTCTTTGGCCCTTTACAGAGTATGGTAGCAGCATGAAAAGGCATCTCTATGAGGATGAAGTAAATGCGCTAAAAGCAGGGTTAAAGAACTTATTCAGTGTTCTTTAGTATCTGAACTGTATGTAAAATGTTGGTAAATCAACATCCATTTAACCGGGTAAATACATGTATTCAGTTATTGAATGTTGAAGGATTTCAGATTTTTTAAAGTATGCATGTAAGCATAGGTAACAGTCTATTAGTAACCCATACAAGAGAGAGATTTGTGATCGGTAGGTCAGTCAAGAGAGCACTTGCCCCATCAGCTAGGAATCCTAGGTTCAAGTCCTGGTCTGGCTGCATATTTTTCTCACTTGGACATCACTTGGTAACATTTATTTCTATCTTCTAGAAAGAAAACACTTGGCAAACTACTGGCATTATTTCAAGACAAAGAATGAGGCCACATACATAATACAGTAAATTCCAAGGCAACCATTACGAAAACTCATAGGAAGGTAAGTCAGTTTCCATTCAAGATGGAATTGCTGTTTAAAGCAAGATGAAAATATGTTCATCCTGCTTTGAGCTACCATATGTCTTGGCAACTGCATTGAGTCTTCTGGGGAGTGGTTGTAGTGGCTCAGCTTGTCTGTTTCGGTGACAATGGCTTTTCAGCCTTTAATGACTTCTGGGCAAAAACCCATGGTAGTTGTAGTATAAGTATAGCATTCTCAATAATTAATTAACTAATAGCTTTCCAGACTGTTCAATGACATTCTTTGTACTTTTAACCCTTTCCATGCTGCAAACCACTATATATATTTTGCAAACAGTGTAGACCCTGATCAGGGTCTGCATGATTTGATTTACATTTATTTTTCTGTAAAATTTTCTAATCGCAGCCCTCAGATTCAGCATTAACTGGTCATTATTCAAAAGCGGAGTAGTCCAACATGAAAAATTCAGCAAACAAAGGGTTAAGGGTTAACAATGATTCCTTTAAACATTCAACCCTAGCAACAAGTATAATCGTCACTAACAAACAGTGTACAAGTGAAGAATACACTTGTCCTATTCAAGCTCTGTAGACCATGATCAGAGCTCTGATCAAGGCTTGCACTGTTTGTCATTTTGCAATATTTCGTTTAAATCAACCCGTAATAGTCAAAAATGGACTATTCTTAATTGGAAATTGGAATTGTTCATTGAAAGTTTCAGGGGTAAATGAGTTAATGTTTTGCGGGCTTGAGAAAAGTATTTAGCCCATATAATTACATGGTGTACAATGGAATGATCAATATTTAAAAGTAGATTGTCTTCAAATGTACTTCTAGGTTATAAAAAGCTCGTAACAATTGAAATGTTGAAAAAGTTCCCACACTGCAGAAGGTTTTTGTCTTAAAATAAATAATTGTGCCAAATTGTTTGATTTATTTTTACTTTAATGTTTATTTTTTTAATTACAAAAGTATTGACCATCCTCCTGCTTTTAGCTGATACAGTAGAACCTCTCTATTACGACCACTAAGTTGTGTCAAATATTAGTCGTTTAAGACAGGTGGCTGCTTAAAGCAATATGAAAGTGAAACAGGAGCTTTCTGTTTCACTTCCACATTGCTTTAAGCTGTCACCTGTCCTTTATACAGACAAATAACGTTCTTTTTAGTGGTGGTAATAGAGAGGTTCTACTATATTGGTACTTTTTAAAAACAATTTTGTGAGCATAATTTACCGGTATAGTCTCAGATAAGACAGCACCTTAGGGAGCTATCTGATCAGTGTATGCACTATCTTACATGTGTCTGCAGTCTTTCAATGGACAATATTTTCTTATTTCATTAGCCGATGTAATAGTTCAGATGATATATATTCACACAGGGGAAAAAGGGTTTTCCTTATCTCGCCAATCTCAACTTAACGGGTTCAACCCGTATTTGCAAACAGTTTAGATCCAGATCAGATGCTAAGCATCTCAATTTCTGATCAGGATTTGACCAGCAACATTGATTTTGAACAGGAGGTGTTTTTTTCCAGACAAGGAAATATGACAAAGAGAAATAACCCAAAAAATGTTGATGCTAAAGTTATGACTCTTGTGTATGACACTTCCTCTCAACTGAATCTAGTTTCATACATAAAATTTAATTTCACTAGCATCAGCAAAACGATGCACCTTATCTTGTGAACTTTTTTCATATTTTATTTGCCAATGTAATAGTTCAGAGGATAAATGTTAATAGTGGGTAGAGTTTTAAAACCCATTACTCTATGGATACACCTTTTTATGCATTCAACCAAAGAACATAGTTCTACTTTATACAATCATGAATATGCACCGTAAGAATTAATTAAAGCAGGTTGAAATGAAAGCATACTGCCTCTTAAAGGGCATTCTGCTTTATTTTCAACCTGCTTTAACCCATTCACCCATAGCTTTTTTCTAGTATTGAAAATAGGTAACCACTTAAAGCAGGTTGAAAGTAAGGCACATTCTGCTTTACTTTCAGCATGCTTTTAGCCAATACATACTAGAATATAGAAATTACTTCTTAGGATTCATATTTATGACTGTATAATTTAGAACTATCTTATGCACTGGATGAATATATTTAATGCGCTAAAAGGCGCTCCTATGAGGAAAAGGGTTAAGTTATATAGTCACTTGTCTTCCAAACTAAAAACAAGCTCTTGGGTTTAGGGGTTAACTCTTTCCTCCCTGAAACTTTAAATGGAAAATTCCAGTTTTCATTTTAGTCTAGTCCATTTCTGACTTTTAAGGGTTGTTTTTGTCAATGTTTGGCATTATGACAAACAGTGAAGACCCTGATCAGAGGGCTCCTTTCGGAGCCCTCTGATCTAGGTCTTCACTGTTTGCACAGGACAAGTGTACTATTCACATGTACACTGTTTGAAAAGGACGCCTATAAGCGGGACTAGGGTTCAAAGGGTTAATCTCCTTCTGTACCTTGTAGAGATGAGCTAAAACAGACAACTGTAATCATTGTCCTACCTCATGTTCCTTCTTGAAGTCTTTTTCCTGCTCATTCAACATCATCATATTGCTTCTTACAGGACATCATCATCATCATCATCATCATCATTCAATTTAACTCAAGAAACCAGCAACACGTCCAAGACAAAACTGTATCAACATCTTCGTCTTTCATCTTTGTACCATAGTATTAGAATCCATCCTACAACACATAATTGATTTATACATGTAACGTCAAAAACGGATAAAATTCCAAATTTTAAAAGTAAGAGCAGATCAGTAATGAAAGCAGATGACTGTGTTAGTCTGTTAGACAGCTATTCCTGTCATGCAGTGTGAAACAGTTAAAAACGTTCTGTTTGTGTGCTTTTGTGTTCAAGGCCATCTTTTCAAAACAATACATCATACAATTACAGCCACACAAACACAATATCAGAATAAAATTTATTTCAATAAAATCCGAATGATCCTTTAACCTATTACCCCATAAATACGCCTTTTAATTTATTCATCCCCTGAAGAAAATAGTTCCGAACTATTTTCTTCAGGGGATGAATAAATTAAACTTCCAATTTATACTGTTACAAATAAGAATCATAAGAAATAGTTTCAATATTCTAGCAGATAATAGCTTTAAACCTGCTTTAAGTGGTCAACTATTTTCAAAAATAGAAACAGGCTATGGGGTAATCGATTAAACACTTTCTGTTTTACTTTTGACCTGCTTTAAGCTACCACCTGGAAAGATACTAAAATGCCATCTGTGTTTTACGTTCAGGACTGCACATGTCAATACAAGGACTTCTTTCCTTATTATAGAAATAATTAGCGGCATAAAATTTAAAAAAGACGTATTACATACTTTACATAATGTTTTAACTGGTTTACTTGGATTATAAATCTTTCACTGCCATAAGTGAATATAGGAAACTTTGCAAATAGTTTGGATCCTGATCAGAGACTGCATAAAGTGGCATCTGATCAAGATCTGGCCTTTTTCTGGCCATTTTGGGAAAATGCAATGTCTGATTTGGGGGGTTTTGCGCTAAAAATCAAATAATTTTACTTGAAAATTTCAGAAGAAATTTTGGAATTGATTTCACTTATTTACGCTCAATTATCAGAAAAAGAACTGTTAGCTAGTTTTCCTGATTTGTTTTTAATATTTTTGATGTGATTATGACTTTTTAGGATCAACTTGTAAAAAATTTTTTTTTTTTTTTTCAGATTTGGGAATTTTTTTTACAAATCTGGAATCATTTTTACAATTTCTCATTGGGAATGGATCCGTTTAACAGAACCCCTGGTTGCACCAGAAAAAGGCCTGCTGATTCACTGGTTGGAAATCATTTTGATATTTCTTCAGTCATTTTGCCTTAAATAAATTTTTAAGCATCTGAATTATTTTTCGAAGCATTAAATTAACTAATTTGAAACTGAACGCTTAAATTGAAATTACAATGTAATAGAGTCGATACGGCTAATGTCGTACGTGCAGTTTATTCCGTACGCTTACATATACCAGCTAATGACACCATACGGAATTCCGTGTTTACAGTACTTTCTTAAATACATGTGCTGTTTAATGTCGGCTACATATCTCATTAGATCTTATTAAAACTTGGTCAACATGTTTGCCTTATTCAAATCTAAATCAGATTAATTCTATTTATAGACATATGTATATTTCGTGTCACTGCGATGCGTTTTGTTTGACACCAATTTGACCCGCCGTTTTTGTAAACATCGTCTGCCCCGGACTTTGCAGAGATACAGCTTCTTGTTTCAGAGCACAAAAAAGGAGAAACTACCTTAATTCCAGCAGGTAATCAAGTGGATTTTGCTGTTGTATAATAATTTATATATTCAAAATTTAAAAAATATATATATTTTGTCAATCGAAAACCGTTTATCAATATAAATAATAGAAAATAAAAGTGTACGGAGTTGCCCACACCCTTAATTTATTAAAGTTATGAAAGCGGGTTATTCCGTACACGGTGTACGTCAATGACAGACTCAGCAAATGCTTGACCTATCAGCTTTTAATATCAAGTAGATCTAGATCTAAATTTAAATAGCTACTGATTTCAACTGCACCTCATATTCGATATCATGTTTAAAAATAAAAAAGAAACATCCATCTAATAGAAATCTAATACGATGATTTTTGTTTCAGGTAAAAATGAATGTCTTATGCAACATTGTGAGAGACAGAGAACTAGGGAATAAACCCAGAACTATTCAATACAGACTACTTGAAGACACATTAAAAGGACTAGTGGACCAAGAATGGGTTTTTCAACATAGTCGTGTCTTCTATTTGTACTTAACACTATTAAAAAGATGCCAGGAACAGTCAAATGCCCAAGTCATTTTTATATTAGTGTCAAGAATGGAGGATGTAAAAAGCATTGTCTTTTTGGCCACCACATATGGGCGTATGACGGGCGACGCAGATCTCTTAGACATGTGTGAAGAGATAAAAATGTCCTCACTTTAATTATCAGTAATCTACATATCTTTGAAATTAAATACAGATGTCATTATTTGTTTATTTTGTTCTTTCGTAGTCATGGAACGATCGTATTACAATTGTCCTGTATTAAACGGTCACCTGTTTATAGTGACCAACAAAATACTTTATTTAGATGTCTAGAGATCGCGTATTACAAGTGTGACTGTATATGATGATAATATGAAGTTTATAAAGTAAATTATCACTTCCTAGAATTGATACAGACAATCTAATCTCAAATGCATATATACATTAACTTGCATTGAGGGTAGGATGGCAGTAACCCAGCTGGCATGCACACAACGTTGTTTCAACGTTGGTCCAAACGTTGCAACGCTGTTTCAACGTTAAAACAACGTTGGTGCCAACTGGGAACACATAAAGCCCCCTTTTGGATTTACTGTTATTCTGCTGTAAGCAACCATATACCGTTGTTATACGGTACTAATGTATTGACGCAGTATAACAGGCTATATATTTGAATCAAATTGCCTTCTGAATACTACGCAGCACGTCTTCGGGGATATTCAAATATAAAGACAATCAACAATAGCGACGATTATAAAAATGGTGTGCACGTGAAGAATACACCTGTCCTCTTCAAACATCATATACACAGCTCACAGGGCTTCTAATAAAAGGAGTCCTCTGATCATGGTCTGCACTGTTTGTCGCTTTAAAACAAGACCAGTAAACACTCATGATCTCTTGTCCAGAACAAACAGTGTAACCCCTGATGAGAGCCTTAGACTGTTGCTAAAGAATCGGTAAGGGTCTGCACTGTGTTTCGTTTTGCTAAAAATTGTTAATGCAAATATCAACTCTAAATAGTGAAATACTATTAAAATGGGCCCATTTGGTGTGTGCAAACCAGAGAGACAGACAGCCAGACAAACAGGGACAGACAGACAGATACATAAAGAGAGAGGTACAGATAGACAGAGAGAGAGGGGCGGGGCGAGAGAAAGAGGAAGACAGAACAGAGAGACATACAGACAAACAGACAGACAGAGATAGAACATGAGTTTGTCTGCAGCAAAAACATTACTAAACATTTACAAAGTCATTGTCAAGTTTGACATTACTAACTTTTGCAAACAGATTGGATCCAGGCCAAAAGTTACGTTAAACGGGGTCTGATAAGGATCCAAACTGTTTGCCATTTATAAAAAAATGAATTTTAATGTCAAAATGCCTTGTAGCTACTAAGATTTCGAAATTCAAGCAAACAATAGTTTTGCAAGCAGAAATAATGGAAGTGAGTGTATTTGACGTCATTAATGTAACATTGAAATCTGCATAATTTAAATAGAAAGCGTTCAGTAAAAACTAGATTTTACGACCGTTTTAAACAAAGATGTTAAGTCAGTTCAGTGACAGTGTCTGGTCAAAACAAATTGAAATTAATGTAAAAACAAAAGAGGGATAGGCTTGCTCATCCCTTAAACTGCCAACTGCCTTTATCGTACAGTCTTGCTTTCTCTAGTCCTGATAGCGAGTGTTTACTGTGGTATATTTTGATTCCGCAATATAGAATTAAAAAAGGAGGCAGATGTATCTAATATCTTGTTGATTTATTGAATTTCCCATAATCATTCTAAAAGTCAGATATTTACTTTAACAAGAACTTGTGAAGTCAAGTTGAGACATTACCATAACCAATATTGCAGAGCAAACACATTTGTGTAGATCTACAAACTTATAGATCTAAGTAGATCTATATGAATAAATAAATTGTTTGTTTTATTATTCTCTTGGTATCATGCATTTAAGTATAATTTTTTTTTATAAATTCATAGAAATATAGATATTTACTTGATAGTGATAGTCGTCGAACACGTATATATAGTGTACGGAATTAAACGCTGCCTGTACGAAATAACACGACATAAACAACCGTCAAAGATTTACAAATAACCTCTGATATCCAATCAAAATCGTTTATTTTGGCATATGCCAAATATGAAACAAATACGCGTGATCACTCATATGTGACCTATATCTGTGTCACGCGTCGCTCACACTAAGTTAGTAAGGACCGCATCCAAAGGTGTACGGAATTAGCCGTATCGACTCTACCTTTCCCTGCAATATTTGCCTTATTATGCAGCATGCCAGGTATACGGTACTCTTGACCTATTACCACATAGCCGGTTTCTAGTTTTGAAGATAGTTGTCCACTTAAAGCAGGCTGAAAGTAAAGCAGAATGTGCCTTAAGGCCCATTCAGTTTCTGCTTTACTTTCAGCCTGCTTTAATCTAATCTCTATTAGAATATAGAAAATATTTCTTATAATTTTTATTTGTAAAAGTATGAATTGGAACTATCTTCTTCAGTAGAGGAATAAATTAAAGGCGTAAAATGGTGTTTTTATTGGGTAATGGCCACTAATGGATTAATATTGGGATGTAACCCTTCAGCTGCCTATTTCACTATTGTGCCTCTGCCCATATAATAACTACAAACATGTTACCAACCAATGCCTCTCTCAACAGACATCTTGCTTGCCATTTATCAAATTAACTACTGTCGGAAACAACATGTTTAGAGGGAGTTAACTCAATTGGTCTTTGTGGTGCAGAAAACCTATTTAAGTGAAAGGTTGTCTCCCTTTACTTAGTATGATCAGATTGTTGAAGTGAATCATCTTTCCAATAGGCCTTGTCTTTTAAGTTACCAAGAAGGAAGGCAAGTTCCTTCTTTTGGTATATGTTTTATTCTGAGTTGCATATGAAACTCATGAGAAAAATTGGTAAATATTTGTTTTTGATTTTCCGTTAATATGCTGATGAAGCCCACTCTAGGGCAATTTTTACAGATGGTGACTTTCAAGAGTAAAACTTTTGTGCAAATCAAGTCCATAAATGATTTGTATTATTTGATAAGAACACCAAGGTTTTATATACTAGTAGTCAGTATACACATTATGCTTGAAGACAGCTTGATTCACCCATTTTTGTTGTTGTGTAAGTCTGTACCTCTTAGCACACTAACGGTATGAGAAAGTTACATAAGAGTCACGCTTTATTAACGAGAAATTACTACCAAGAGACATATACATGTATGGATATAAGTCATTTCGTGTTTTGTCAACACAAATCTTCTTTCTATGCAAAAACCGGGATCCTTTCAGGGTTAGACACTAACTTTTCAAAGCAAGGAGTCCACCGGACTCCTTTCTTTAAAAATTTAGGAGTCCGAATGAAAACTCAGGAGTCCACATGAAAAACATAAAAAATACCATGTATATTTGTTCATGTCTTTAATGTCCTAATTAGCATGTTGAAAATAGCACTTTTGATAACCCCTGAGACCAGCCATGGACCATTTCTAAGATACAAAAAAAATGTTGAAAGTCCAAGATGACCACCAATAAAGACTTTATGCATCACCTTTTCAGAGTGATATTTTCTTGTACTTAACTTTCTTTAACTGTTTAATCCCTCAGTCAAAGACTTGGTGACATGAATCCCCCACCCCCTCTTCCCCGATAAATAAGGTTAATACAGGAATGTATCTAATGTACGTTCCTGGTTAATACTATTGGGATGGCCTATCAAGTCTAAGCACCAGCCTATATACCTTTAAGTGTAAGCTAAGTGTGGTTGGCCATTAGTCAATAATGGTTTATATTTTTAACAATCCAACTCAAACTTTGCTCTCTATCTCTCTCTCGCCCGACTGAAAAAAGGTTGATCTAAAATAATTATTCATGAAAATAATTTATTTTTTGCCCCTAATTTCGGACACCAAGATCAAAAGTATTAAATTCCATGTTTTCGGACACCATGTAACCAGGATCATTTATAGATGTACGTTATTTTGATAAGATAAACTGCGTGTTTTCAGGATCCAACTGTCGCTTTAAGTACCTGTCAAAACAGTGTGCTTGGCCGTGCGTGTCATTAGCAAGCAAGATTGTCAATTTGTCAAATTTACGTAATCTTAAATAAACATTGTCCACACCCAACGCTATTTTCCCACTGTATTAAACAGTCAGAGAACTGCCACATTAGGAGTGCCTTCGTATGCCTATATTTGGCTTTCGCTAGCTACTGTTTTTATGGTTTCGCTTTTCTGTTCAATGAAGCGTAGACACCCATGATTTTTTTGAAAGAGGAAGACCTAGAAAGATAACACCCACAATTCACGTGTAATAGTGACGTATATTACATGTGACTTTCTATTGCGAGTGTGTACAGAATTCCGTTTTGCATTGGTTGATAAATTAAGACTTCTAAGACAAAAACAAAGGAATTATTTTCCCGCCTTTTACGAGCTGTACCGAACACAAACGAATGACTACTGTTGCGTTAGTTCAACGCATTAATTATTTTCCGTCGCACACATTTTAGGGAAAACACCGGTTCTGGCCCTATCACCGAAGTCAGGGGTAATATATAACTAAGTAAAGATTATCCCTGCCGAAGTTAAGCAACGCCGAGCCCGGTTAGTACTTGGATGAGTGACCGCCTGGGAATACCGGGTGCCGTAGACTTTAATTTATACGCTCCCCGGCAATACATGTAGTTTAGTCTTAACAGATAATGATAACTCAGGTGAGACGTTTAAACGAATAAAGCAAGCAAGTGAAAACTATTTTTAGCGCTACTTTCACTATATAACTACACTCAATATGTCAATCAACCCCCTGGTGTGTGTTACGAAATAAACAAAACATGGATTCTTTAACTAACGCAGACTTATGTTTGATTTTTAACTTTCTATTAGTAGAGTTGTGGTTGATATTGCTACAGAAAATCGGCAAAACATGATTTTTTGTTCTAGTTTTTTTTCTCCCGATTTTAGGAGTCCGACGGACTGCCAACATGCAAATCACAGGAGTCCGGCACGAGAATAAGGAGTCTCGGGCTCCCGAACGTGTCGAACCCTGCCTTTCTGGAACGTATAAAGGCTCTGCGCAACTAAGTGAATGGTGAGGTGGATCGTGCATATAAAAGCAGTCTAAAACTAAAACTATATACAGCGAGGTTGGATCTATGGATAGAATGCTGACTGTGGACTGCGAAACTCTTCTATGGAATCCCCAGCGGCGACTGTCAAAGGCAGCCAGTTCCTGGTGAGCATCCGGAGGTCATTGGGAAGAACTTCCCAAGAAGGTATTTGCATGCAGTTGGGTGTTGATAGGCTGCTTGATGAAGCAGGCCCATGTCCTGGTAACTTCACTCAAGTAATATGGACCAGTGAATGCTGGATAAGGTGGAGCATCAATAACCTTGCCTGTTCCCTAAGATGCTGGAAGGCGGCCCATCCTTCTACTTCTAATATATAGTGACCACCTTCAACTAGTTGAAGTTTCTGTCACTGGTGGTGTGTGCACAACAAAAAGCTGTGTTCACGAAATGTAAATAACAATTTAAAACTATGTACAATGGATCATTTGTTTATGGACTATATGTTTTGATGGCAGTTTTGAAGGAGTCAATAGATTCTTTTGTTGCCATGTCCTGGGGGATGTTATTCCAGTCTCTAACTGTCCGTGGAAAAAAAGATTGTTGTCCGATTTGTGTTCTACAAGATGGAATTTGATAACCTAGTGAGTGGGTGTTTCGAGAATGTCTAAGTAAAGGCTTAAGTCTGTCATTTTTCTGAATAGCAATTTGGAATGTGAGATTTTATACATCATGACTAGGCGGGCACCAGTTCTTCTGTCTTCAAGGCTTTTCCAGTTTAGGTTGTTAAGCATGTCATTTACACTAGAGAGGTTCCTATATCTGTTTGTAACATATCGAGCGGCTCTTCTCTGTACTTTTTCAATGTTGTTTATATCTTCTGCAAAGTAAAGGTCCCAGACTGTACAAGAGTATTCAAGTAATGGGCGGACTAAAGACTTGTATGCTTGTTCTTGTCTACTCAGCCTGGGGTTATAATAGTCATCACGAATGAATAATAACCGAATCTGAAACGAGCTATTTACCCATGCATTTCCCCAATAATGCTGTCGTTTATTCGCCTGGGACGGCTACCTATTGTTAATAAAAAGTCCGTTAACACTTTAATTTTCACCCGATTTCTAAAATATAGGGCTCAAATGAGAGCTAAGATATTCAGCTTTTATTTGTGAAAATAATAACGTTCTATATTGAGCGAGTGATTGTTTACGACAGGTTAAAGAGTATAAACCTAATGAACCAGCAGGCATTTGACCGCAGATTCTCGCACAAGAAAGGGTTACCTACCTTTATAAAAAAGCCTATAGACAAATCAGTTTTCATTATTATTTTCACAAATAAAAGCTGAATATCTTAGCTCTCATTTGAGCCCTATATTTTAGAAATTGGAGGAAAATTAAAGTTTTAACGGAATTTTAATTAACAATAGGTAGCCGTTTCCAGGCGAACGCGCGCGCTATAGACGTGTTTATCGATCGATTAACCGCGAGTCGGCGGACAGGGTATCGATCGGCGAATAAGCGACAGCATTATTGGGGAATTGCATCGTTTCAGATCCGGTTATTATTCATTCGTGTAGTCATTCATGGCAAACCTGGCTGCTCTCTTCTGTTTTTGGTTTGGTACTGTGACATTTTATTCTACTACTTATTGAAATCGCAAATAAGATATGCATAATTTTATAGGAATGGTTGTTCAGAGACTTAGTTTATTTCTAAAATCATGGAAATCTAATCTCAAAACTTGAAAAAGTCATAAAGCTGTACCATTGTGTACTGTATCACACCCACCCCTTACCTTTCCTCAAATAACCACAACTTTGTTTTTATCTCGCTTATTGATAATAAAAAATATATAAAAACTTACTTCACAAACCAACATATTTTACATGGATTCAGATACATAAGCATACAATTTCAAAGTATTTAGATAAGCCCCAAGTCGAATATTATTGTAGCGGACGATGCATCAACTTCCGGTCATAAGGGCTGTATATTTGCATTTCATAAAATATCAGATTCAAATAAAAATAAAATCTCATAACACTGATTTCATTTTTTGACTATTTTGAATTACGTTTTTATCTAATTATGATATTAATCATATTTTTATTTAAATCAGAATGTAATTTTTACGGGAACAGCTATTCTTCGGAGTCTCCGTCAGTTATCACGGTGTCCTATGCAACAATAATGATTATTGTCGAAAACACTATGTCCTATTGAACGATTCTGTATGAAAGTGTGTTTATTTAAGGTTTTTGTAATTAGATCAATAAATGAAATTGACAGTTATGGTTTATTTTTAACATCTTCGTAAAGTAAGCGGAGACTTCAGTCGGTCACGTATTCGTGGTATCAGTTACCCCCCTTCGTTGTATAAAATTTGTGTAAAGTTATTTCCCTTGTATCAATTTAGGCCATTTACCATGCTCGGGTTTGTCATAGATTTTGGTAGACGACGTGACTGATCAGGCATTACGACTGCGGTTTTGGTGAGTAAGAGGCAAGCTTTTTTCTGACTTGTCGGAGCACCGTTCAATTTTATTTGAACGTGTAGTTGGCATGTTTTGTTGTCTTGGAGTTGTTATTGTACTTGTAGGGGGTCTTCAGTGCCCACTTTGGGCGTGTTCGATTATCAGTTCCAGAACTGTTTGGAACGATTCCATGGAATTAGTAAATCAAATAAAAACGGAATTGAACCCTTGCAAATATGGTAGTCTGGTTCCCTACTTATTACAAGTTTGCTGTCGAAGCGTTCGTAAATTGTGCCGGGAACCATGATGATACGTCACAATTCTGCTCACACCACCTCCTCGGGCAGAATTGATAGAACAGTTCTGGAATTGAATTCCGGACCATTCGATTTCGATTCCGTCAATCCGGAAGATTCCGGACTGATAAACGAACACGCCCTTTGTCTTGATTACACTTTGCTTCCCTTGACTCTATTTGTCGGTGATATTCTATCACACCATATATGAATATTTAACCGCACTTGCCACTTCTTAAAGTAAATATTGCATAAAGCACTTCCTTTGTTGTATAGATCTTCTAATTATTATGAACATTAAGATTGAGAATCAGCAGCCTAAATTTTGCTGACATTTGAGATTCTGTTATGATATATAGATGATCTAGATTATGTGTTATCCATAATGGTGATAGATACCCCCACGCTTTGCACCAGATTCCAGTCATTTACCCGTTCCTCCACCTGCTATTAAAAGCAACCTTCCCTATCCAATTGTTTGGAGTGAGGCACAACCTGAAGCGTGGAGACCGCGAGGCAGGAGTATTTTTTTACTTCCGCCTCACAGTCTCCCCCCTGCAGGCCCGTACCGCATCTCAGGAGTCACCACGGAAAAGCTAGTTCCATAATGTGGCTCTTCTGGGGAATGGGTCGAGATGCTATAATGCTTAATGGTGTAGAAAGGGGAAAAAGTATAAGTCCTCCTCCATAGATGTCTAATGCATTTTATCTGTATGAGAAGAAATACAGTCGAACTTCGATATCTCGAACTCTCTTAACTCAAATTATCCAATATCTCAAAACATGAATTTGCCTTATTTCAAGCTTAATTTATATTAATATTCATGTGTTTCAAAGTTAAAACATGGTTGAGTCTCGTTTTAACTTTGAAATATGGGTATATTAGACTTAACTGAGTTCCAGATATAAAAGTTCTACTGTACTTTGTATGTTGTTTTTTCCAGTCAGTACTGATGTGTTTCATATCAATTGAGATTGTCTGATTAACCCTGGGGGAGGATGGAAGACGAAGACGTAATTGACAGGCTACCGTTAGACTGGAGAGATATGTTCTATCTTTTTGGTAAACATAACACATCAGATGTTGCAGACCTATGGTATATGGAGGCTATGCAGTCTAGTTATGGACACCGCCCAGATTGGCATGCATTGTTAGTGTCATTACAGATTCAAGATCCAACCATCATCAACAATAAACTAGCATTGTAAGCTTTTTTCTCCTTTGTATTTGATTTTTTTTTGCATTACAGTAAACAGGGCCCCAGATAAGAGGAAGTGAACCAACAAATTCAACATTTTCTCACTCATTTTAGCTCCAGATCCAATGGTGTTACTACTCATTAGAATGGTCTCAGAGAGACCATTCTAATGAGTAGTGACACCATAGGGATTAATGCAGAAATAAAGATTTTAGTTTTCGAAATACTGCTCTTATCTGAAGCTCTGAGTTAACACATTCAGCCCTAGCGACAAGTTTACTCGTCATTAACAAACAATATACTTGTACCTATAAAAACAGAAGAGTACCAGTACACTTGTCCAATGCAAACAGTGAAGACTTTGAAATATACATGTATTGTTAAAGTTAACCCTGAATAGTAACAAATGGATTAAACTTAATTGGAAATTGGAATTTTCCATTAACCCATTACCCAATAGCCTGTTTTTAGTTTTGAATACAAGTGGGTACTTAAAGCAGGTTGAAAGTAAAGCAGAGTGTGCCCTAAGGCACATTCTGCTTTATTTTCAGCTGGTTGAAGCTTCAATGATATTGAACATATTTCTTTGGTACATGTTTATTACTGTAGAAATTGGAACTATTTTCTTAATGAAGGTATAAAATAAATGTGCTAAAAAGTGCTTCTATGGGGGAAAGGGTTAAACATTCAGGGATGAATGAGTTATATGTATACTATTAAGTAACCGGACAGCCATGCCTCACCCTTATAAGAAGGATTAATCAATGACCTGGTTAAACTAAACTGAATGATGATGATGACGACTCAGAGGAGACATGTGTTTTTCTCAAAAACAAATTGTAGTTACGGATAGTATTGCCAGAAATTTTGTATCGTAATATATTGCAATACTCCACCACTGTATTGCAATATGTATTGCAATATATTGTGTGTTATTAAAGTGAACTTAAACATTATGCGATTTGGACAAATATGTGCAAAAAATCAGAAATCATTTCTAAAATGATCAACACTACCTATCAGTATTTGATACATATTTGTTGGAAGTAATAATGAACTATGTACATGACGTTAAATTAATCGTTCACCAATAGCTTGTTTTTAATTTTCATTACAAGTGGCAGTTTAAAGCAGGCTGAAAGGAGCTTTCTGATTGAATGACCACCTGTCAGGATGCAGAAATCATTTCCAATTGCTTTGTGCCAGGACCTGTTCGAAGCAACAAAAGGTGTTTCTATGACATATAGTAAAGGCTTCATAATATCAATTTGAATTTCAGTAAGCCAAGATTTCTGCATCTATCAGAAGCACTACAGGAGATGTTTTTGGCTTTTCTAGCAAAAGAATCCTACATCATACCTGAGAAGGATTTGATAAGATTTGTTCGAGAACTGCATGAGTTTCAAGACGTTGAAAGAAGTGGAAGAAAGGCACAGTTACTTCAGAAAATAGTGGTACGAGACAATACAGTCAAATCTGTGTTACGCGACCACTTTAAAACAATATTTTTGTAGTACTCATGGCAGATGGCAGCTTAATGTAAGGCAAAAGTAATGCAGAAGGCTCCAATAGGAGCTTTCTGCATTACTTTTGCACTGCTTTTAGAGGTCATCTCTCTTTAAGGACCATCCTGCTGATTCAGTCACTGGTCACTTAACACAGGTTTGACTGTACTTATATATATATATGTGAGTCAAGAAACATATGTCTTTTTCATTTAGACTCTGAGTACTTTTTAAACCTTCAAATTGTAAAAGATGAATTGATGACTAGTGCATACATTTGTGTCCTGATCAGATGCCAAATACAGTGAAACCTCTCTATTACGACCACTAAATTTTTTTAATTATTAGGGTGTTTACGATTGGTGACCGCTTAAAGCAAGGTGACAATGAAACAGAAAGCTCCTTAAGGAGCTTTCTGTTTCACTGTCACCTTGCTTTAAGCTGCCACCTCTCTATTATACAATCAAGTAGCCTTCGTTTTAGTGGCCGTAATAGCGAGGTTTTACTGTAGTTTAGACTCAAACTGCTTGATGTCCAGATTATATTTGTACAGTCATTTTCAAGATGTGATGAAGACAATATATTTCAAAAAGGCAATGTGTTCAAAGAGTTTTAAAAAGTTTTAAAAAGGCATATTTATTGGATAGTGGTTAAACAGCAACAGCTGTTCTTAACCAGATGGTGATATCATGTTCTCAACATAGTACCGTACATGTAGCTTATATTCTTGTTAACTCATTACCTCATAAACTGTTTATAGCATTGTCGACAGGTAACCACTTACAGTAAAGCAGGTTGAATGTAAAGCAGAGTGTACCTGAAGATTCATTCTTCCATACTTTTAGCCTGCTTTTAGCGACTGTAACGTGCAAACCGAGTGACCAAGCAACAACAAACCCTGTTGATGCAATTTTACATCCACTCACTTCCCTACATACAAAGATTTAGGAAGCCTGGATTGCATATACCAACGTACCACATACGTTACACTACAATCTTATAGGGTATGGAAAATATTTTTTTATGGTACATATTCATGACTGTATAAACTGGAACAATTTTTTACAACGGAGTAATCAGTTGCTGGCATAAAAAGGCTTATTTATGGGGAAATGGGTTAAACATTATTTGCAAGGAGAGCCGTTTGAATAACATGAAAATACATTTGAACAAACATTGTTTTAGGTATTTGATGAGAAAGTGAAGGATACCAACAGGGCTGAAGAGGAGCATTTCAAAGGTAAAATACAGGGCTGCCATAAGTTGACCTGAAAAATCCTAAGATTTCCAAATTTGCATTTTTCAAGTGTGATTTTACGAATCATACCTTTACCCCATAGCCTTTTTAGCTCACCTGAGCCGAAGGCTCAAGGTGAGCTGTTGTGATTGCCCGTCGTCCGTCTGTTCAAATTTACTTCAAGCGACATCTCCTCTGAAACCGAGAGTTTTAGGGAAAAACTAACTTGCTCACGGTGTTCCTTGGATGCTTCTCTACAGAAATTGTTAAAATGAAAGTTAAAAGTGGACTACTTATTGAAATTTATTACAAAAAGCGAAAAACTTTAAACAATCTTCTTGTCAAAAACTATTAGGCTCACAAGTTTGATATTGTGTCTATAGTATCTTCTGGCACAGGGCTCCGACACGATTTCTTCAGAGAGAAAAAATCGTCAGAAGGTATATATAGAGACAAGGGGTATAACTGATTGTTAGTAAATTCTCACCCTATCTCGATAAAACTGAGCATGTCTTGAATAATAATTGATGAAACGGCACCCTTTTTGCATTTCTGTCTAGCATATATAATACCCTTCCATAAAAACATAACATAAAACCAACTGTTAGCTTGCACTTTCAACAGTAATTGCATTCACTTATAGAAATCAACGACTTTTAGAAAACGGGACAGGTGTTCGTTCACAGCCAACACAGCATTGACCACTACTGTGCGCTTGTTTAGGCGGTAAAAAAAAGCAATCGTGTCGGGGCCCTGTGTCTTCTGGTGGATCTCTCTGAAAATCGTTCAAATCAAGCCCATATACACCATAGGGATTCACCATAGTGATTTTTTCATTGTCGCTTTATTCAGGTTTTACTGTGTTTTACTGCAGGTTCAAGCAGGTTGAACTGTTTATGTGATCCACCCTTATACTAAATCACCTATATTTGCAAACAGTTTGGATCCAGGTCAGATGCTACATTATGCTGCATCTAATCTGGCTCCAAACTATTTGCCATTTATTTACATAGTTTATTAATTTAGAAAATGTAAAGTATGATTTGCTTTATAAAATCCACATACAATATGTATAGCAGACATCAATTCAGCATTATAAGAGTTAAGTTCCCAGCTAAATTTTGCTAGTGGCAGAATTGCATAACTGACCTCAGGTCAGCTGGTGTACAGCAACAGAACTGGTGGTGTCTGCTGAACATGTTGTCTGCTAAAGTTTAGAAATAGTCCAGTCTGCTTCATACTTAGAGAAACAGGATCTGGAAGTGATCCATTGACAGTTATGTAATTATGTCTTATGCCATATTTATACATATGTTTAATATTGGTTTTATCAGAGTTATCTGTATGTCTTGTCATTTTTTCTTGTCCAGGAGATAACTCCAATTTAACCCACTCCCCCATAAATACTGATGTTTGTTAACCCATTCCCCCATAAATATGCATTTTTAGGCCTTTAATTTATTCCTCCACTCAAGAAAATAATTCCACTTTATACAGTCATGAAAATGTAAGATAAGAAATAAGTTTCTATATCCTAGTAGATGGTAGCTTAAAGCAGTTTGAAAGTAAAGCAGAGTGTGGCTTAAGGCGCATTCTGCTTTACTTTCAACCTGCTTTAGGTGGCCACCTATTTTCAAAACTAGAAACAGGCTATGGGGTAATGGGTAAAATGAAGTTGCATATTTGGAAAGAGCCTAATGAGAGGAAGTGCCATTTGCAAAGGCCATAACTCTGACATCATTGTTTTTTTTAGTTATTTCCCTTTGTGATATTTTCTTGTCCGGAAGACAACTCCAGTTCTACTGATGCTATTGTAATGAAATTTTATGTATGGAAAGAAACTGATGAGAGAAAATGCCATGCACAAGGGCATCAATATTTTGTTTTTCCCCTTTGTCATATTTTATTGTCAGGAAAATAACTCCAGTTCTTCTGACGCTAGTGAAATAAATATCATTTACCGGTAATGGAAATAGCTTGATAAGAGGATGTGTCATGGACAAGGGTCATAAGCTTGGCAACAAAATTCCCTTTTGTCATGTTTTCTTGTCTGGAAGATAACTCCATTTATAGTTATATTAAAATGTTGTCTTGCCCAGTCAACTTAGGTACAAACTACAATGTCCTCAGGTGAGCGAATTAAGGGCCATGGCCCTCTTGTTCTTGTTTTGTTGACATGCAACTTCTTAAAGCAAGCTGTAAGTAAAGCAGAATGCTTCTTAGGGTGCAGAATGCTTTACTTTCAGCCTGCTTTAAGCTACCATGTACTGGGAAAAAATCCGGAGATTTAGGAAAAATCCGGAAAAATGGCAGCCCTGAAAATAAAAGCCGCCCAAGAAAGTCTCACAGGATTGGGAATATATTTTGTCATTACATTGAAGCCTTCCTGGCTGAGCACAAAGGTCAGTTTTAAAGATCAATTTTCTAGTGATAAGCTGTTTAGCAGCGAATGAATCTGCATTAATTCAAGAACGGTAACAGCTTAATACAGAAAAACAGTAGTTGAGAAAGCTCCTACAGGGAACTGTCACCTGTCCTATGTATACATGTACTTCTTTGTAGACTGATTTATTGGCAAGTAGAATAATTATGTGTTTGGGATTTAGAAAATTGTTTGATTATGGGGACCTCCAGGCTAACAAATTCAACCCTAGTGACGAGTATACTTGTCATTTAAAACAGGGTATCTGTAAAGTTTACACTTGTCTCATGCAAAACAGTGTAGACCCTGATCAGAGGGCTCCTTAAGGAGCCCTCTGGTCAGGGTCTACACTGTTTGTAATTTTGAAATATATTGTTAAAATCAACCATAAATAGTCAATAATGGACTAGACATATTTTGAAATTTGAATTTTCCTTTTAAAGTTTCAGGGGTGAATGAGTTAAACTTTCTTAATTATACGTGTACATATGAAATTTCAGAAACCCAACATGAAATTGAAAGAGCTGGTGATACTGAATGTGAGAGGATTGATGACGTCATTGTTATTGAAGAAGATGAAGAAGCTGAACCTCCAAGTAAAAGGCAGAGACTACTAGACAGTAAAAATCTTGTGGATGAGAATGAAGAACTAGTGGAGATGGAGGAAGGTGAAACAGTGAACACGGTTAACACAGGTGAAACAGTGAACACGGTTAACACAGGTGAAACAGTGAACACTGACAGTGCAGACAAAATACATGAAATGATTGAGAAACTCAAAGAAATATGGCAAAGTGAAGAAGAGTGTGGTTTCCCAGAATCATTAACAGAAGTTACGAAACTGTCTCTGTCTGAAGTTGAATGGTTTTGTAAGAGAATAGACTTCCCAGCAATGACAGACGACTCCACAGAACTTGTATGTAGACATCTGTGTCACTTAGCTGACTCACTGAGCTATGCAAGTGCTGTATGCATTCTGAGGTATGTTGTACTCAAGAAAGTTTTACACTTGACTCAAACTCCATCAAGAAAACTGTCAGGGTCAATCACTCTGGTGGGTGAGAAGTTTCCCAAGCAACTGGTGGATAGTGTTGTTGTCCCATGTGTATTTCTGGAGGAGGTTTCCAGTTTCCAAGGAGATCTAATTTCTAGACTAGTAAAGGAGAAGTTCTCAATGAACTCTAGAACATATTTAGTGCAGAAATTAGTTTCACAAGACTTTCATTTGAGTGAAAGTAAGTTATTAATATTGCAAGCACTACTTGAAAATGAAAGTGATATTGATAATAATGTGATGTCTCGTTTATTGGACTTACTGAGCAATGTTTCAGAACAGTTTGCTAAGAATTTAAAATTTGGAAAGATGTTGCTTGCTTTGGTAAACAAACATGGCCAGCAGCTGACTGGTGAAAACAACATAAAGTTTAACAGCATTGTGGATAAACATTGTACATTTCTGAAAAAGGCTATAAAGAATGCCCTCAACAAATTAAAATGAATGATAGAATCTGAACTATAAACAGTGTTATTCAAAAATAATTCCATGTGTAGGTCTGTACAATAAACATCAGTGTCCTTAAAAAATTGCATAGTAACTTAATTAGCCCATAGCCACTTAAAGCAGGCTGAAAGTAAAGCAGAATGCACCATAAAATACATTCTGCTTTACTTTCAGTCTGCATTAAGCTTCAATCTGCTAGGGAACAGAATACATTTCTTTGTTGTACATAGTCGTTTATAACTGTACTAATTGATGTGAAAAGACGTATATATGGGGTAGTTTGTTAATTTTTCGTCACTCTTTTGTACACTAAACAGCCATTCTTTGAAGAAGTAAAAATATCTCTAAAGTAAGGTGACTGTTGAGTGTGGAACGAAAGTAAAGCAGAAAGCTGCAATAGGAGCTTTTGGTTTTACAGTTGTCCTGCATGGTGTTGCAATGGGTATTGGAGAGGCCATGTAAACCTAGTGACAAGTATACTCCTACTTTACCAACAGTGTACCTGTGAAGAGTACATTTATCTAAGGTAAATACTGTGTTCCCTTTCTACAACGGCCCTCCCAACAACGACTCCCTCCTTACAACGACCCTTGCCACAGTTCCCTAAATAGGACATTTATGTCTAACGCTTTTACTGCTGCAATTTCGTCTGCTTAAAGATGTCGTCTGCTGTTTTACATAATGAACATTTTGACGGAAAAAACTGAATGAGGAGTGACAAACAGCTTGAATCCAGATCAGACACCGCGTTACCCGGCGTCTGATCTGGATTCAAGCTGTTTGCAAATGTAAGCCAATTTCCCTCCCTATAATGACTCCCTCCGAACAACACACATAATTGTTGTCTCCCATTGGATGTCGTTGTAGAGAGGGAGCGCTGTAGTGTAGACCAAGATCAGAGGGCTCTTAAACAGTGTCATTGAACCCTAGTGACGAGTATACTCGTCCTTAACCCTTTACCTGATAGCCTATTTCTAGAATTGAAAATAGGTTACTACTTAAAGCAGGTTGAAAGTAAAGCAGAATGCGCTTAAGGCGCATTCTGCTTTACTTTCAGCCTGCTTTAAGCTATCCTGTGCTAGAATATATTGAAAATTTTCCCTATAATATATATTCATGACTGATTAAATTGGAACTATTTTCTTCAGCGGAGGAATAAATCAGATTCGCTAAAAGTCGCTTCTATAAGGGAAAGGGTTAACAGGGTACCTATGAAGAGGACATTCGTTCCAAGCAAAAAGAGTAGACCCATATCAGAGGAAAGGAGACCTCTGATCAGGGTCTGCACTGTTTGTCATTTTGCAATAAATCAACCCTAAATTTGCATAAACCCTTTGAACCCTAGTGATGAGTGTACACATGCTAAATACAAACACTGTACCTGTGAAGAGTACATTTAACATTTTGTCAGGCAAACAATGTGGATTCCAATTATAGGGCTCCTAAATGAGCCCTCTGATCAGCGTCTACTCTAGACTTTGTTGGAAACCTGAGTCGTCCATTTGAAAGTTCCAGGATCAATCAGTTGACACAAGTTTTACTCTAAATCGGTGAACTGAAATACAGGTAATACTCTTTTCAGTTTGATATGAGATATCTTTACCCCATAAATACCCCTTTTTACACCTTTAATTTATTCCTCCACTGAAGATGATAGTTCCATTTTATACGGAAAAAATGCTTGCCTTTTTTCCGTTCTTAAGTAATGCACGATAAAATCAAAGGTATTCCAATTCTATTTAATCACTGATAGACTTTGAAAAGTGTTTGATTTGCGCGTGAAATATTTCCTCAAAACTAGGCAACTACAAAACATGGGGGCTGACATATTGGATGATGATGTCACGGCTTTTACGAAGAGTTTTGCGTGACGTTTCGGAATTCCCGATTTCGGTGATATTTTTAAACCATTTTAAGAATGAATAAACCACAACACTCACTTGTAATGATTTCCTCCAAATGACAAACTTTCAAACAGTTCAATCCATACCCTTTTAGTTTCAGATTGCATTATAATACAGGGCTGCCATAAGTTGAAATGATAAATCCTAAGATTTCCAAATATGCAATTTTTCAAGCGCTATTTTACGAATCGTACCTTTACCCCATAGCCGATTTCAAGTTTTGTTGGCATGTGACTAGATCTAGATCTACTTAAAGCAGACTGGAAGTAAAGCAGAATGAGCCTTATGGCGCATTCTGCTTTACTTTCAGCCTGCTTTAAGCTACCATATCCTGGGGGAAAATCCGGAGATTTAGGAAAAATCCTGAGAAATGGCAGCCCTGATAATATAGCTGTACGGAGGAGTTTTAACTTTTAACATTGTATACACGGGTGCTTATATAATTTATTATCTATTTGATTATTGGGTAACAATATATGATTGATCTTGTCCCTTACACATTTAGGTTTATAATAAAAGTTCTAGTCTGTTGTGTAATCCAGATCTCAGTCACGAGAGGCGTAGCCTCAAGTGTGATCTGGAATACACAACGAACTGATGTATACAAGAGCGCTGATCACACACTGGCGATAGATCTATTCCGTTTTCATTAATACAATTTTGCTTTTTTCCGTCCATAGGCAAAGCCTAAATACATATTAGTCATAGATATGTATGATAAAAAGCATTTTCTGTATTTTAGCAGATGTTAGCTTAAAGTGGGCTGAAAGTAAAGCAGAATTCGCCTTATGGCGCATTCTGCTTTACTTTCAACCTGCTTTAAGTGGTCACCTATCTTCAATACTAGAAACGGGCTATGGGGTAATGGGTTAATACATAGTTTGTTAGCAGTGTTAAAAACAGATTCTTACTTAAAGCATGTTGAGGTAAACCAAAATGCTACCGTACTTTAAGTGGTACATTTTTTTCCATTTAAAAACTAGACACAGGCTATGGGGTAACACAGTTCATTTAACAAATGGGACTTGAAGCATGGAAAAGAGTTCAACTAAAGTTTCAAATTTATTGCAATAGCTGTGGTATCATAATTTGGAGTGAAACGGTCGCTCCTGTCACAGTAACCTCTTGGTACTTGTAGACCAGCATCCATCATTACTTCAGAAGCTGAAACAGAAAAAGTGGTATTTGTCTGCAGTCATATTTGTAGATGAAGGAAAAGTAAGTAAAAAGTACGAGCTTTCTGCATTATTTCTGCATTACTCAGTCTTAACCCATTCCCCAATAAATACGCCTTTTTACCCCTATAACTTATTCCTCCACTGAAGAAAATACTTCTATTTTATACAAACATGAATATGTATAAGAAATATATTCCATATCCTAGCAGAAAATAGTTAAAAGCAGGCTGAAAGTAAAGCAGAATGCGCTTTACTTTCAACCTGTTTTAAGTGATCATCTTTCTTTAAAACTAGAAACAGGCTATGGGGTAATGGGTTAAAATGTGTAAATAACAGGGTAGAGCCTACTTTTCAAATAAGGGATGAAGTTTATTGGAATTCTGTTGGCATTGCAATAGAAGTTCAATCATGAATATTCACTAGCTGCTCTTCCACTTTTGAATGTATCATTTTGAAATAATATTTTAAAGACATTAGGGATTTCATTTTGCATTAAACTGTCCAAAAAAACTTCCATTCTTCATTACATTATCACAGAACACATGTTTGATTGTTAAAGATATAAAAAAAAAAAAAAAAAAAGCTGTAAAACATACAGGCCGTGGTATTCTGGTAGTGTGTCACAGTTTGGTGGATTCTTGAGTAACTTCTTGATGCCCTTCCTATTTTTGCGGGTTGAATATGGAAGGACTATAGAGTTACACGAGTCCAGGTTCATTCTTGAATCACTCAAGCTACCTAGATAATGAACAATTCATTCAGGTCATGCACCGATCACAGGTACTTGTGGCACGGATCAAGTGAGTTGGGTAGGTGAAGAAAATGGCAATTTCTTGGTGTTTCTTTAAATCAGTCTGAGTGGCAAATAGTTTGGTGCCTGATCAGATGCCGGGTTTCCCGGCGTCTGATCTGGCTCCAAATTGTTTTCAATGGAAACAAACATTTTTTTTGCTGTTCGTCCTGTTCATTTAGTAAGAATTCAGGTCTTCCCACTGTATGGTTGGCCCCTCTGAGAAAACTTGCATGCATGGCCAGATACAATGAGGAAGCTTTCCCATCAAAATTAAATTTTTCATTACAATTAAGTTAGGCAACTTTGCTAACAGTTTTGATCCCGTTCAGATGCTGGGTAATGGACCTCTGGTCAGGATTCAAACTGTGTGTTACCCATGTTGACATTTTTCCAGTGCCTTAAAAAAATCAAAAACCTGTTGCAGGCAACAACTTAATGCAGAGGGTACTGCGACAATAAAACAGGGCTGCCATTTCTTCGGATTTTTCCTAAATCTCCGGATTTTTTCCCAGTACATGGTAGCTTAAAGCAGGCTGAAAGTAAAGCAGAATGCGCCCTCAGGCGCATTCTGCTTTACTTACAGCCTGCTTTAAGTGGTCGCATGTCAACTAAACAAGAAAAAGGCTATGGGGTAAAGGTACGATTCGTAAAATCGCACTTGAAAAATGCAAATTTTGAAATCTTAGGATTTTTTATGTCAACTTATGGCAGCCCTGATAAAAGGGTTAAATCAGGTGAGAAAATTTGGTGGTGAAAGAACTTAACAAAATGCAACCCAGCAGATCTACAATAAGATATTGAAAATAACAGGTTCTTTAAAATATTGATGATTTATTAGAATCTAAATGGGTCTGCTTTGTTTGTCATTTTTCGATACATTGCAAAAACAATATTAAATATTTAAAAAATGACTTGACTTAATTGAAAACCGGAATAGTCTATTTAAAGTTTCAAGGGTCGATCATTAGCAAGTAAAGCAGAAGGCTCCTAAAGGAACATTCTGCTTTCTTTCATTGTGTTTTGTTTAAGTTTTTTAAATACTCTCTCATCCATGAAACACAGATTCAAATGCTTGTGAAAGGGTTCATTTAGCAGCTAGAAAGCTCAGTTTGTAAGTTGTTCATTTGGACGACCCCCAATATGTATAGGTTAGACCATGGTTGCAAGCGAATAAACGATATAGTTTGAGGGGGCGTAGCCCCCGAGAACTATGTCGTTTATTCGCGCGCAACCGTGGTCTAACCTATTTAGCACTGGCTTGGGCTCGAGGAAAACAAGAAGACCCTACGTTTCTACTTTTTGTTTTAGACGAAAAAAGTCATTTTATTTGTAATACTTTACTTAAAATGAAAGGTTATTTCAATGTGCAGTTTGAGACATTAAGCATGCTTTAACACCAACATAAATAACGCTTATTGAAGCTCTATATGTAAGCACAATTCATTATTAATTGCCTTTAAAGTTTAGGTCTCACTGTACATAATATGACGTCATCAAGCGAGTGCAGTTCCCCTCCGATCTAGGGTTGTGACGTCAAATTGCCTTGATATGACGGAAGCTTGGAATAAGTGAACAGTGTGTTAGTTATTTCATGGTTTTGTAAAATAAACCGAGAGCTCCAAGCCATGTGCTAAGTGTTTTATATACCTGAAATAAGATACTTCTGGTGTCTTTGGAGATCGGTGACGCCACACAGACCGGAGCTGATACTAGTGTAGACATGGAATTCGTGCATCAGAGACAACCGTCCAGGTGCCTGAAATCGTGAAATGAATTAGCTAATAGAGTCTGAAACATTTTAATATATCCAACCCTTGAGACCAGTATACTCGGCATTTACGAACTGTGTACCAGTGAGAAATACACTTGTGTCATGCAAACAGTGAAGACCCTGATCAGAGATAAATTTACAGAAGCAAATTGCCTGCCGGTTGGTCTGTCAGTGACAAGTAGTCATGGTGAGGACATGCAGAAACACCTCTATAACGACCACTAAAACGAAGGCTATTGTATAAAAAGATAGATGACAGCTTTAAGCAAGTTGACAGTAAAACAGAAAGCTCCTAAAGGCGCTTTCTGTTTTACGGTCACGTTGCTTCAAGCAGTCACCTGCCTTAAAAACATGCTAATTACAGGAGAGAAAACGTTATTCTTTCTCGTTTAAACGCAAACGCAAAACACTAAACTGTTTAAAATGGCATCTTTTTTAAATGTCTTACCATCTTTTTTAATCTGGGTAGCAAACAGTTAGGAGCCTGGTCAGACGCCGGGTTACCCGGCGTCTGATCTGGCTCCTAACTGTTTGCTATGGAAATAATAGTTTTAGCGTAAACGCGTTTAAAGGGAAAGAATAACGTTTTCTCCACTGTAACACAATTAATTAGTCGTAACAGACAGGTTTTACTGTACTGATTTTGATACAGGAGTCGGTGGTCCTTCCTACAGTCCAGATGACAATATTCTTAAGCCTTCTCATATTGTCTGCCTTGAAATAGCCGTTTGCACTCCTCGTCAAATTAAAATCCTGTGTATTTTAAATGAAGAATTCTCAAGTCGAATGCCAAACAGTTTGGATGCTAAAGTGGAACAAAACAATATTCTTTCTCGTTTAAACTCAAACGAAACGCAAACGCAAAGCACTAAAACGTAGAACATGCTAATTAACACAATTTATTGGTCGTTACAGACAGGTTTTACTGTACTGATTTTGATACAGGAGCCGGTGGTTCTTCCTACAGTCCAGATGACAATATTCTTAAGTCTTCTCTTATTGTCTGCCTTGAAATTGCCGTTTGCACTGCTCGTCAATTTAAAACCCTGTGTATTTTAAATGAAGAATTCTCAAGTCGAATGCCCAACAGTTTGGATGCTACAGTGGAGAAAACGCTATTCTTTCCCGTTTAAACGAAACGCAAATCACTAAAACGTAGAAAAGTACATTTTTTGGACAATTCTGACGAATTATGTTTATCTTAGTGGCAAACAGTTTGGAGCCTGATCGGACGCCGGGTCACCCGGCGTCTGATCTGGCTCCAAACTGTTTGTAATAGATATAATAGTTTTAGCGTAATCGCGTTTATTGGGAAAGAATAACGTTTTCCCCACTGCAAATTTCCGAGACTGAGGAGGCGATGGGCAGGCAAAAGGTGATTATTTTTTTCTTCAAAACGAACATATCTCACTTTGTTTCTAGCAACTGACGTGTAAGTTCTAGTCCTACTGTATTACTATTCTCATGAGCGGATCCAGTGTTGACGCCTTCCTAAAAATGTGTCAAAAATGTGGATACGTGTATTAAATTTGTTCGAATGGGTAACACTAAGTTACATTATACACTGTGGTACAATAAAGAGGGTTACCGGTAACTCTTTCATTCAAATGCCACAAGTACAAATATCCTATAAACAGTTGTGTTTAAGACAAATGATTGCTTAACCAATTAGCCCTAATGACGCATATACATCATTGACGCCATTTATAAAAAGTATACATGCAAAGAGTACACCTCTTCAATGCAAATAGTGTATATGGAAACAAGTCCCCTAGGAAGTTAGGAACCCCCTCTTCTGGACCCGCATATGGCCATAATACGCACTCGTGAGTAGGACACTGCATACCTTGTATTGTTTTAGAACTCGGATATTGTAGTATTCATCATTGTCTATTCGTCTGTTTGGATTCTGCAATTTACTCAGAATCCTAACTTTCAACACTGAAAAGGAAAAGAAAGGCATTTCTGTACATGTACCTGTACATTTAAACCAGGGGTGTCGAGGAATACCAAAAACTAATCCGAATACCAAAACTGCTATCCAAATATTCAGATAGGGTTGGTATGTTCGGTAGGTTTAATAAAAAATAAACAAATTAAAAGCAAACCGTGGAACGCTAAAAAAAACTATTTTCCTGAGTTGAGAAAAACATTAAAGGCGTAAAAAGGCGTATTTTTGACGCGGCGTCTAAGCTGAATCCAAACTGTTTTACACTCCTCTTGCAGATTAACGTTGCTGACGACAAATTCAAAATAGACGGTATTGCGGCAAGATAATGGCTAAACGTATGTAATAAGGATACTAAAGTAGAGAAATATAGGATACTATTGATACATTATATACAAATGATATTCTATTGTATATGCATGTACATGATGCATCTCTATTGCCTCATGGCCTATTGATTCAAGTAAATATGTTCTCACTGTTTCGATTTAATTATACGTAAAATAAAATGTCCTTTTAAAAGGAATGCTTTTCCTCTTCTCGAACCAAATCTTCTGCTATGTCACAAACTCGTTATGCTCAAATTTGACCTCAATTCCCACCCATACTTTGCAGAACCCCTTTTAAATGTTGGAGACAGGTGAATGCTTGAAACAGGTTGAAAATAAAGCAGAATATTTGTCCTGTGTAAACAGTGCAGACCCTGATAAGGGTCTGCGCTGTTTTTTTATTTTTCAATATATATTATTAAAATTACCCTAGTCATAAAATGTATTGCAATTAATTTAAAAGTTCCATTAAACATTTCTTCTTCTTCTTCTTCTTCTTCCTTTATAAGGACAGGAATCCAATACTGGAAAGTACTTTGTCCGTGAAAGAGTTAACCTTTATCCTGTCCATGGCGATATGACCATTACGAGTAATTGCAAAAGGTACAGATGCAGACCAGACATCTTGGAATTGGTCAGAATTAACCCTTAGTCTGCCACTCACGACTATAGCTCCATATGCAAACAGAGTGGATCCGGATGAGACGCCGAGTAACTCGGCGTCTCATCCGGATCCTAGCTGTTTGACACTCGGACAACATTTTCAGTAATTTTGAGCAACTTTGAAGCACTTTGAAACTTGAAGCAGACGAGAAATATAGCAGACGACAATATATTTGGCGGGCTAAGGGTTAAAGTATCTGACATTACGTCCTTATTTTGTCATATTATATACATTGTATAGATAAAAGGTTGATTAGAAAAAATATAATCGCAGACGATTTTAATTTTTTAAGTCCATTGCCATTACTGTTTCTAAAACGGCCAGCTTATATGAAGAAAAATATGGACATAAAATCTGGATTTGCAATTAGATATCATGGCGACAAACCTTTGATCTTTTGGAAATAAACGTTATTGTGTCGCAAAAAACAGATGTTTCCAACTTCGATCCATGGACCTATTTATCCATTTGCGCCACTACTCACATATATAGTCATTAACCCTTGCAACCCTACAGAGAGTGGACAGATTAGTGATTACATATGCAAATAGTGTAGACCCTGATCCGAGGGCTCCTATAGGAGCCCTCTGATCAGGATCTGCACTGTTTGATATTTTCATTGGTTTTTGTTGTCAAATCAACTTTGAAATGCAACAGTAGACTGGTTCAAAATACCTGTACTAGAAGAGTGCAAATGATTATATACCCACAAGAGAAAGTTAGGGTTGAAAGGGTTGAACAATCAGCTTGCAGAGCTATGCCATTAGTCAAATATACATCACACTGAGTATTAAAGGAAAACGGACAGCTGATGACAATATGGTCTTAGATCCTAGATTTTATCCTAAAAGCAACATTCATGAAGGTCCTGCAATTATTACTCATCGATAAGGTACGAAAAAGATCGATTTACTGCATACAGGTAAGCTATCGCTAATTGGAACGGGCGCCGCCATATTGGCAAAGCTATCATTCGGAACCCTCGATTTTTATCCATTTTGTGACGACACAAAGGCCTAAACGCTGATTGGCTCTTTCACTCAACCACTGTAACTTGGACGGACATTTCACACTTCGTCAGTAAGGGTAACGGCAAGCTTAATTCAAGGTCGCATACAGTTAAAAAAAAGATAATAGATAGATGGTATATTCATATTGATTATGATGAACTTGAAAGGTCGTGTAGATCCAGAAACGATCAGAAGCTATCGTTAATCGGCTTAGAGAAATGTCCGTTCCAATTCCCAGCTGTAGAATCTGGGAAAACAATGATGCGAAATGGCTAACAGTAGAGTATGGCGACATCCATAATACCTTGATTGATGATTATAATAATAGATCTAGATCTACAATAAAAAAAATATCTGATAATCAGTGCGTTATTGTGCTGATCTAGACATAAATGTTGAACTGGCTTAGATCTACCAACTCGTTTACAAATCAGCATTTTCTAGCTGGTTCGTCTCGGTTTAGGAATTCAACGCTACAGAAATTCTTAATGAAAAAAGTCTCATTACTAGATCTACATATTGTACGGGTAGATCTAGATCGGTTTTTTCTTTCTTAATTTAATCATCGCGATTCTCTAGATCCCGATCTGATAGAGCGATCTTACTTGAGTCCAAATCCGATTTTGATTGGATCTAGTTTTATCGTTCTTATTTCTGGGTGTAGTTTTACACTCGTCATTTCTGTAGAAAAAAATTCAAACAACTTTTAGATAGGCCTAAATGAATTTTAATTTAAGATTTAAATTCGAGTTTTATGGTAGTTTGAAAAAGTAGCATGCAATTGGGTGAAAACGATACAAGTCAATATATTTCCAATATATTTTTACTTAGATTTATGTTACTATGGTAAGTATATATGCCGCATGGAGTAACGATTTACCTGCTGTCTACAAAAGAATACAATAGAATAGTATTTCAAAACAACTAAGATCCAGATTAAAAGCCGAGTAACTCGGAGTCCGATCTGGATCTAAGCATGGATACAGCTCAGATTCTCAGTATCTCGGAGTCTAATCTGAATAAAAGCAATGATATAGCTCAGGTACTCAGTAACTCGGAGTCTGATTTGCATTTTATGAATTAAATATTCCTTTGATATAAATTCAGACAGTTTGGATCCCGATCACAATGTTGAATGACTCGGCGTCGCAACTGTTTGATAACTATTAGAAAACATTTTGCACGTGAATTCCTACGCAATCAGTTTGAATTTTGATTAGACGCCGTGTAGATCGGCACTGCATCAGGATCCAAACTGTTTGACATCTTAGAGAACATTCAATTATTTTGCATTATAGTTTTAAAAAAGCGATTTGGATGAAGCTGAGACGCCGAGTAGCTCGCCATCTGATCAAGATCTAAACAGGTTTACATTTTATAAAGAAATATTCCTTTTATATACCGGTAAATTCAGACTGTTTGGATCCCGATCACAATGTTGAGTGCCTCTGCGTCGTAACTGTTTGATATCTATTAGAATTTATTTTCACATGAATTCCTACGCAATCAGTTTGGATTTTGATCAGACGCCGTGTAGATCGGCACTGCATCAGGATCCAAACTGTTTAAACTTTTGGAATACATTCAATTATTTTTTATTATAGTTTTACAAAAGCGATTTGGATGAAGATGAGACGCCGAGTAGCTCGCCATCTGATCAAGATCTAAACAGATTTACATTTTATGAAGAAATATTCCTTTGGTATAAATTCAGACAGTTTGGATCCCGATCACAATGTTGAGTGCCTCTGCGTCGTAACTGTTTGATATATATTAGTGTTTTTTTCTCACGTGAATTCCTACGCAATCAGTTTGAATTTTGATCAGACACCGTGTAGATCGGCACTGCATCAGGATCCAAACTGTTTGACACCTTTGCATTATTCAATTTTTACTTTCTTTCCAGTTTTACACACGTTTTGTGTAGATGAGACGCCGAGTAGCTTGGTTCTCATCAGGATCCAAAATGATTCACAGCTGAGTTTTATCGTTTCATTTTTACAGTTTGGATCTAGATGAGAATCCGAGTTGCGAGATGGGACAGTTAAGAATTGTCACAGACCTGCAGATGTGATTTGTTTGATTGGTTAATTAGTTGTTTGATATTTCTGTCTACCGCCTAGGATTATGCTTACTTTTGATGAGCCGAAGCTTTTATTCCCGAGCCGAAACTTTATTACCCCCGCATCCGGTGTGTGACGCAACGGTCAAGCGGCATCCCCCTGTGATATTTTTGTAGATAGCATGCATGTGGAGCGTGCTCTATGGAATTCCGCGATTCCATTGGTTAACTATATTTAGATGTTGACCTCAGGAACAGTTAGAAACTTTCGTGTGATAACTTATCTGCATATTTCATAAGTTGACATAGATCATACTTTCCGAAAAGTGACGAGTAGTGCGTGCAGTATCGTATGCACGTCTTACGGAGATCACCGATCAACAATAGGTCACACCTAATGACCTAAGCCTCTTTTTATGCAATTCATTGTGTAGCAACCCCAATAATTAGATTTGGGATTTCGGAAGATATTTGAACACACTTTACGGACAGTAAAATTTCAGTAGAAGAATGAGATTTTAGCCGCTCAATAGAGGACTCGCTCTAACCCGCTCTCATCAGGTAATTGATAACCCGCGGAAAGCCGCGCTTATCAGGGAATAGATAAAGTCGCGCTTTTACGGGCTCATAAGATGTTTATGATTAATATTTACGGAAATATTAACAGATAAGACTAAATATATCGGAGAAACTTTTTTCGAAAGTCACAGGGCTTCGATGCCTTTATTCACAACCAGTATGCAAATATTATCAAGAGTATCCGTGCCCGATTCCGGTGTCCTATGATATTTGCCTGATATACGCTACTTCAAGTATGGCTGGATTAAGCACTAATAGCTCGAAATTTTGATGGTTCTGCTATGCACTCATTGTCACCAAGACACCCAATCGTCATTTCATTTGTTCTTCAGCAAGTATTATCATCCTTTGTAGGCATTTATACACAAGTATTGCAGTCGCAAATTCGTCCGGCAAAAGCGCTTTCTCTTCGCCCGACCCGTCGTAGTCTCTGTCTTCTAATATTACATTCTCTGATAATTTAGGATCGAAATCGTAACACTGAAGTTCTAAAGTGTTTTTACCTTCCTCCACATGCCCAATTTTTCTCAGTATTTCAGTTTATTAATGTTATCGAGGTAAATTCCGCGCACTCTACGGCATTCCCGGTTAGACTCGCTATAACCGGAAGGTCGCGGAAGGCCTTAGTTACGTCACACAGGTAAACAAAATGGCGGCCCCCATGGTCGCTTGCACAGTCATATATCACAAAGTTTAAACGGCTCTAACTACTTCATTTTTTATTATTTTTCAAAATTTCAAAGGCAGAAGGCGATTTTTTTTCAATATCTTTCATTTAAAAGATATTTATCACCAGCTGTCCGTTTTCCTTTAATACCCAACTATTGACAGAGCAGGTAACAAGACATAATACAGCGTTCCCTCTCTACAACGACACCCAAAGGGAGACATAAATTGTGTGCGTTTTTCGGAGGGAGTCGTTATAGGGAGGGAAATGGGCTTATACTTGCAAACAGCTTGAATCCAGATCAGACGCCGCGTAACGCGGCGTCTGATCTGGATCCAAGCTGTTTGTCACTCGTCAATATGTTTATTTCTGTCAGAATGTCTGATATGTAACTTGGAGAAAAACAGCAGACGACAATTTCAAACAGATATTACAGCAGTAAAACGTTAGACATAATTGTCCTGTTTAGGGAACTGAACAAGGGTCGTTGTAAAGAGGGAGTCGTTGTTGGGAGGGCCGTTGTAGGGAGGGAACGCTGTATTAAGATCCCCATAATCTGTAAATATTTGCTACAGAGTAAAGCATTAACTGACAGAACTTTCAAAACTATGGGACAATCTACCATCACATATAATAAATTTTGAATCAGTGGTTGTTTTTAAGAATCTTAATCTCAAAGAAATTTTAGACCGGTTTTGAGTAATTTAGCATTCTTGAAATATTTAGATACAATATGCACTTTGAATGTATCTTTCAAAAATAAAAATAGTTCAATACATGTATCCGTCAAAGAACATCTAGATCTACAGAAATTAGAACATCTAGATCTACAGAAATTAGAACATTTAGATCTACAGAAATTGAATTCAAGTGAAATATAGAAAATCAAAAACAAGTTTTCGATAGATCAAAAGAAAATGTGCGTAATAGATATATAGAAAACCTTTCGCCGGATATGGTGAAAAGAAAACTTACTGGCTACTTAGTCATTTGTTTGAGACTGAATTTGCAGAAGAAATGAATATGCAAAATAAGAAAAGTTTTAACTGTAAGCAAACGCTCTAACAATCTCGACCACAGAGGCATTCTATTTCATCTTATTTGATTTGTATGTAGCGATATTCAGGCAAGTATTAACCCATTACCCCAAAAATACCCTTTGTACGCCCTAAATTTATTCCTCCACTGAATAATATAATTTCAATTTACACAGTCATGAATATGTACAATAAGAAATAGTTGCTATATCTTAGCGGATTTTAGCTTAAAGCAGGCTGAAAGTTAAGCAGAATGCGCCTTAAATTCTACCTGCTTTAAGTGACCATCTGCCTTCAAAACCGCCTGTATAGCTCAGTGGTAGAGCGTCCGCTTGCAGTGCGGGAGGTTGTGGGTTCAATCCCCGGCCGGGTCATACCAAAGACTTGAAAATTGGTAGTAATGGCTTCCCTCCTTGACGCTCAGGATTTCGGGTTAGCATAACGACTGGTTCGTTGGTGTCAGGATAAAGTGACCGGCCGGGTACAGACCCAATGGTGCACCTAAAAAGTGCCCCTTCTCATAATCATCAGAATTGATGGCGTAGAAGTAATAAATAGAAAAATAGAAATAGAAACTAGAAATGGGCTATGGGGTAACGGGTTAACACTGATGCTACAAATTTGCTTTTTATTTGAATTTGTTTTTGGCAAATACATGTACACCATTCGGCTTTCTGTCTCTTTTAAATAACCCTTTTAGCCCTAATCACACACATATCTGTCGTTTTCAAACAGTATACCTGCGAAGAGTACATTTGTCCTGTGCAAACATTGAAGACCCAGATCAGAGGGCTCCAAAACGAGTCATCTGATCAGGGCGTGCACTGTTTGTATTGAAATACATTGACAAAGGCAACCCTGATTAGTCAAAATGGACTAGACTAAATTGGGAAACTGGAACTGTCTATTTGAAGTTTCGTGGACGCAAGAGTTAACGCGGCGTCTGACCTTGGTTCAAACTGATTGGCACTGATCACTTATACTCCTTCTGTTCAAATGGTTAATATATATACAGTGGAGAATCTGTTATTCTTTCCCAATAAACGTGTTTACGCTAAAACTATTATTTGCAGTGCAAACAGTTTGGAGCCAGATCAGACGCCGGGTAACCCGGCGTCTGATCAGGCTCCAAACTGTTTACCACCAAGATAAACAAGAATTATCAGAATTGTCCAAAAGTTGTTCTTTTCTACGTTTTAGTGCTTTGCGTTTGCGTACGTTTGCGTTTAAACGGGAAAGAATAACAGATTCTCCACTGTAGCAATGAGAAAAGACGACAATTTAGTCCATTGCTAAATAACAACGCCTCTAATTTATTCCTCCACTAAAGAAAATAGTTTCATTTAATACAGTTACCATTATGCACCATAATTTTTTTCTCCTTTTTCCTTGCAGGTGGTAACTTTAAGCAGATTGAAAATAAAGCAGAATGCGCCTTAATGCTCATTCTGCTTTACTTTCAACCTTCTTTAATTGTTCACCTTTCAATATCGCAGCAGCGAAATGTTAACCCATTGCCCCATAAAAACACCTTTTTACGCATATGATTAAATCCTCCACCAAAGAAAATAGTTCCAATTTATACAGTCAGGAATATATATCGTAAGAAATATTTTCTATATTCCAGAAGATTTTGGCTTAAAGCAGGCTGAAAGTAAAGCAGAGTGTGCCTTAACCCTTTACCCAATAGCCTGTTTCTAGTTTTTAAGACGCGAAACCGATTAAAGCAGGCTGAAAGTAAAGCAGAATGCTTTAAGCTACCTTCTGCTAGGAATGATAAAATATTTCTTATCGTACATGCTCATGACTAAACAAATTGGAACTATCTTCTTCAGCGGAGGAATAAATAAAATACGCTAAAAGTCGCTTCTATTTGGGTAAGGGTTAAGGCACATTATGCTTTACTTTCGACCTGCTATAAGTGGTCATCTATCTTCAATACTAGAAAGAGACTATGGGGTAATGGGTTAAAAACACAAACTCACCATAATCCGAGTCGCAGAATTTTCTCTCATTTGAAAAAGGTAGACAAGGGCAAGCAGAGAACACCTCCTGTATGCATACGAGAAGGCATATCAACAATACGCTAGACTTCATTGTGAACAATAGACAATACGTACTATGCTACTTCAGCAACCCCTACCCTATATAGCTTGTCTTTTATACTTAAAAACGTGTGCATTTGCAGATCCAAAGGGAGGGGAGTTGGAGCAGGATTGCTTCTATCGGCAGTTTCACTCAGAAAAATATTTTCATAAACAAAATGTTTGGAATTGCATGTAGGTACGACGCTGGGTCACTCGACGTCTTATCATGATCCGAACGGCTTTCAACAATTATAACAAATTTCTTACGAACGATGAGCAAGAACCGAGATCTAGATATGATGTTTACTATTGAACCGTGTCATGAGAAAACATGCCTTATTGTATTGCAAACAGAGAAGGTGCGGCGACCGGCCTTGATCTATTCTTGTGACATCCACAATAATATAAAGCATTTTATTTAGCAGCATTATATGTAGACAAACTCAGATACTGATGAGCCTGGGATGACAACGGTGCTCGGTCTGTATAATTCTGAAATGCAATAAGGCAGGTTTTGTCTCAAATACATGTACTAACTTCAACATTTCCCCAACAAAACTTTATGTTGGGAATATTCATTAGAATAATAATAATAATAATAAAGACTTTATTTAACGAGAGAGCTCGTTTGGTAAATACCAATCTTCCATGAGGCCCTCAACATATATACAAGCACACAAAACAAAAGGCATTTTCATTCAAAACAAATAATTAACAACAATATAACAATACCAACCGTGATGCAGCAATTTGCAAGAACAAAAGTATCTTAAGCATCTGAAAGAGTGCACATGTTAAGTGTACCATTGTCCTGTGTAAACAGTGACGACCCGGATCACATGACTCCTAATGAGTCCTCTGATCAGGGTCTGCACCGTTTGTCATTTTTATCTAGATGAACATTAGTATTAGAATCATCTTAAAGGGACACTTTTAAGAGAACTCACAGCATATAGTGATTTGTTCGACATATAAAGCGAAATACACATGTATAATGTTAGAAATGTTCAGTTTACTCACTCAACTACACCGAGTCTGCAATGTTCCATATTTGCTTTGATATTGATGCTTTCAATGGATCTTCCATTATTCAGATATTTGGGACCTGAAGTATGCGTAAAACAATAAGACATGATGAAGCACAACTAACCTACGAATATCTAAAACACATGTGCTCTTTTTGGAAAAGACGCATATGTGCGTCAACAGTGGCTATTGAGATGTAACTTTGAAATTAAATATCTAAACAACCGGTAATAAAAATAACGAGTCTCGAAAAAAAAAAAAATGCGCCAAATGAAGTGTCCTTAACTCCTTCACTACCTTACCCCGAGTACAGTTATTATTTTTAGACATCACAGACGGCAATTATTTAATACTGTCGAAACTCGATACTTCAAACTCGCGTTAGTTCGAATATACCCATATTTCAAGGTTATCTGACATTAAATGAGATCGAGTTATAGAACTTAACTTTACGAAATACAGGTAAGTTCGATTTAAGCGAGCTCCAAGTATCGAATATCGACTGTATTTATAGATGATGACACCATGGCTCTGAGTTGGGTTAAAACGTTACTCGAAATCTTGTGTATATATTTTGTAAGTATATTAAAAGCAATAAAGTGATTAAACACACTTTGCCAACAATCTGAAGGAAGAAACATATCAAAACGTTGGAATTTGTTTATGAATCTTGAAAACTTTATCAACTCCAGACATATTTTTCTTTAGAAATTTTAGAAACACGTCATATAGATATATTTGACATTGCAATATCATAAAATATGTAAAATATAAATTCTGATATTGACTTTTCAATCACTATTATCTATTTTCAAAGGACAAAAAAGAAGTATTACTCAATGTTTCAAAGCTATTTCAAAGAAGTGTATACTTGAAGCAGCCATTCCGTCAGTGTACCTTCTCAAGAAATAAGACACACATCTCATCGACGACAGCACAGCAACTGTCCACTGTCTAGGGGCTACCACATTTAGCCACTTGAACCTTATCCCGTCTAAATATCGTCGACTTTGAAATTGTCGTCTACAAATTTAGTAAAATTAATTGTTTTTGTATTTTCAAAAAGAAGAAACTTATAGACGGTTATGAAACAGTTTGGATTCAGATCAGACGCCGCGTAACGCGGCGTCTGATCTGAATCCAAACTGGTTACAAATACCATCCAAGTCGCGATAAGTGGGCTGAAGGTTAACTGCAACCATGAAGACTTTTTAAACGACACCAAGGGGAGGCCGCGAGGTCACGACCGGAACATCGAAATATGATTAGTAACAATTGTTTAACAATTCAACAGACAATAGTGAAAGGATTGACAAAACCGTTAACACATAACATATATGTATTTCCAAGATACACTTACAATTGTTGGCCATAAATAAGTTCCCATCCTGGATATCTGTCATAAGATTTTGATGTATTTGAGCTGTTTAAGGTAAACATGAACCTGTCGATTAACTTAAAGTCACTAAATGTTAATAATATCTATCAAAATCTGAATTAATTTCCCATCAGACTTAGAGGTGAACTTTTATTTATTTCTGATTTGATTCTGTTGCTAAGCAACTTTAGAACACCAGTGATAATCATTGACTAGTGTTCTTAATAATGTTGTCATGGCAACGTGAACATCACTTGACATCAAGACATCATTTTAAAGAGAAATCATTTATAATTAATAAACATGATTTGGAATTGTTCAACTAAATCATGTCTTAGTTAAATGACAGGTGTGTAATAATGCAATTTAAGTTGTTGAAAACACCACCTCCATTGCTTTCTATGTTAATCATATTATTTAATATATGCAAGAAAATTAGTTTTGATCTTAATCGAGATGTTTGTTTTGACTACAACTGCGTTTGTCCATTCGAAATCCCATAAACGTATTAAAATAAAACATCTGTTGAACTTAAAACTCATATGAACTTCGAAAACAGACGACATTTTACGAAGACAGTTCTTAAAAGTTCGTCTTATGCGAGTTCGAAATATCGAAGTTCGACTTATTTCCACAATTATTGTGTGGTTGATCCCCTAAAGCGACTTACACCCCAATAGACATTGGTTGAATAGTAACTAAATATAAGTACGACAATGACATCAAATATCTTATGACTAAATAGTATCATTTATACAATATGATAAGATCATTTGAAAACTTGTAAAAAAAAACCGGGAATTGTCTACTCAATTTGGGATTTGTTCCAACCAATGGTCCTAAAATAGACACACTTACCTTTAACTCATTATCCCCTGAATATTCCAACGGATACTTCTGTTTGGAATAAAGCCTGGACTATTTTCGACTTTTTAGGGTCGGTCTTTTATAATATAATACAAAATGAGTTGACAAACAGTGAATGTCTTGATCAGAGGGCTCCTGCAGGAGCCCTCTGATCAAGACCTTCATAGGACAAGTTTGCATAGGACAAGTGTACTATTCACAGGTACACCTTTATCACTATGGCTTAATGAATTGACTGTTAACCCTTTCATCGTGAAATTTAACTGTCTCAATCTGAGGCAAACTATAGATCTGCTGAATTTGTGGTCTGCAATGCTATGAAAATTGAAATTTTTGAAGTTCTGGCTGAAGAAATATTTGCTACGAGTACCAACAATTTAAATGCCGCGTTACGAGACATTTTATATGGATTCAAACTGCTTGCAGAGACGACTCCAGTCGTCTATGTTGGTCGTAGGGTAAACCCATTACCCAATGAACACATCTTTTTACGCCTTCGAATGAATCCTCCACTGAAGAAAATATTTCCATTTTTACAGTCATGAATATTTATTATAAGATTTTTCTTTATATTCTAGCAGATGAAAGTAAAGCGGATTGTAGTATTATGAAGACTGAAAGGTAGTGCCAGAAGGAAGTGCGTTAAGGCACATTCTACTTTACTTTCAATCTGATTTAAGTGCATGGTCACCTATCTTCAATACTAGAAACAGATTATGGGGTAATGGGTCAAACTGCTTGATTTTTTATAGTTTGAATCTTTGGAACTATGTATAGTCAGCGTCGAGTTTCCAAAACTTTGACACATCCGCCCAAGAAAGCAACACTCAATAATATCGTTGGATATTATCAGTTTTCTTTAAAATCTGTTAATTTTGAGAATTGTATTAGAAGAAACAGTGAAACGATTTAAAATTATAAACTTCTAGTGAATAGAACATTATGCTCTGAAGTAAACTTGATGATCATAAATTTAGCAGAATCTACGTTCATGTTCTTTTGTGTGCGAATAATGTCCGGTGCCAAAGAGAGTGACATGCTACTTTGAAATGCGACGGCAACGAGTGTTGTCGATTGAAAAGGCCTATTCGTTGAGATAGTTTAATGAAATTTAAATGTCATTATATGCATGTAGATAATCTCCCAATATGTTCTTTTCATTACATACAAGTGCATTTGAAATTATCGTCAGTGCTCTCAAGAACTTTGATTAGTTTTGCAATGTTGAAATTATTACTTGTATTTATGGAATGGTGGGTCAAATTTTTCAACAATGATTTTTGACATGTATCGAATGCATCTTCTACGCAAAAGTCTTAGATGTACGACTACTGGCAATAGTAAGCAGTATGGCCATTAAATATTAGATTATTATCGACCAATGCTGAAGGTTGTTTAGCAAAAATAGAATAGAGCTGTGACGACACGTGTGCCTTATAGCGAGAATAAACATACGGCATCATAATATAATTATTCTATTTATTATATGTTTGAATTCCCCCAGACCCCTAATTTGTGTTCAGTTATTTCACACGTGAACTTTTTAGTTGACAATTCCAGTTTCCAACAAGTTTTATTCCATTTATGACTATTTTTGGGTTGTTTTCTGTAATACTGAAAATGAAACTTTGAAACTTTGTAAAACAGTGAAAACTCTAACGTGATGGATCCCTCTGATCTGGATAAACACTGTTTGCATTGGATATGACAAGTGTACTCTTCACATGTACACTGTTTTTAAAGTATGAGTGTAGTCGTTGCTGGGGTTATTACTTGAATGTGTAAGTGTCTAAGTCATATCACTGTTAGAAACTGACCGAAATAAAAAAAGACTACTACTTTTCATGATGCAGGAAAGTTTTTTGTCCTTCGCTCTATAATCAAGACACGGTAGAATCCAAAGAACATTCGTTCTATAAGGTAAAGATAGAGACACGAAAAGGTTTGTATGTGAGGTGAAAAGTCCAGTTATTTAACCAAATCAAATCTCTTTAGGTTTCTAAGCCCATAATTAACCCATTTGTGCCCATGGTCCTATAAATAGGACATAGACCAACAGGGTAGACTCTGATCAGACGCCGCATAATGCCGCTTCTGATCAGAGTCTAGACTGTTTGCTGATAGGAATTCAAATATAAAACAAAATGAAAATTTAGACGAGGCAACCCTCTGATAAAAAATGAACAAATCCAACAGCATGCAAGAATCCACTGGATGCAAGTATGCAACACTGGTGACGCATGCAATCGTCTTTTACAAACAGTGTGTCTGAAAAGAGTATACTTGTCCTGCAAACAGTGTACGCTTAGATCTTATAGGGCCTACAGGTCCCATCTGCATGATTAGGCTCTGTACTGCTTGTCATTTTCAAATAGATTGTAAAAAGAAAATCCATTAATTGCCAAAAATTGAAAATTCTTAATTTGAAAGTGGAGTTGTCCGTTTGAATGTTTCAGGTTAAATGAGTTATTCGAGGTTATAAAGCGTTTTAGTTGAGTCTGAGTGTGTTCCCACGCATTTGATTGGTCAGATTTGAGCCTAGGCAATCAAATGCTTGGGAACGAATTTAGACTCAAGTCAAAAGCTTTATACCCTCGGAGCCTGGGCTTCACCCGCTTGGTCCGCTATTGGAACATCTAATATCGTTCTTGGCTGTTTTTAACAGACTGCAATTTGCGCCACAAAACAATAAAACGAAGAACGTTATTGTTTGTTACACAGTCGCATAGAGACTGATTACAATCAGGGATGCTAAATATATATTGAAATGTCGAAACTCGATACTTCGAAATCGCTTATAATCGTACCAGTATTTCGTAGTTGAATTCCGATAAGACGATCTCACTTAAGTAGTCCACGTTTTAACTTTGAATTATAGGTATGTTCGAACTAACGCGAGTTCGAATGATCGAGTTTCGACTTATATACTGTCCCTGTTACAACGGATATCACTTTTTGATACGTGTGTTGGGCAAGAAGGCAGAAAACTCCTGTAGGATTTTACCAACCTCGTTTAGTATTAGCTTTGTGTTTTGGAATTAAAAGTCTCAGCCTTACGTCTCAATATACCACCGATGTTGCGTGAAAAATTGACTTGTTGAAAAATGACACGCATCAGTTTTCAACGTTGAGAATCGACCCGTGGTCATCTCTCAAGGCTGAAAATAGATCCGGTCGATGGTGCGGACCCGTGGTAACTTCTCAACGCAAAAAAAAAAAATAGACCCGGTTTGATTCTCAACATATTTTTTTTACATCGGGTTAATTCTCAGTAAAGGGTCAAAAATCAAATAACACCGACCTTCCTTTAGAATATCCATGACAGCAGGACTATTATTTTACCATCAGGTGGAACGAACGGTCAACATGTGTTACAGAGGTCGTTGCAGTTGCGGATCCTGGGCTGCCATAAGTTGATCATGAACAATTCTCAGATTTCCAATTTTTCTTTTTTTCAAACGTGATTATTTTAAAGCAGGTTGAAAGTAAAATCAGAATGCGCCTTAAGGCGCATTCTGCTTTACTTTCAGCCTGCTTTTCGCTACCACCTTCTAGGATAAAAATCCTAAGATTTCGGAAAATGGCAGCCCTGCGGATTTACCCTTTCTATGTATCGCATACCACCACTGATGATGATGCTTAAATGATGATAATGACAACTACGAGGATTATTATCATAATTTCCATCAAATCAGTAGCCAAGCAGTTTAAATAACGCTCTGAGATTTTCAAATCATTTCGATCCTGATCAAGTTATGTTTAAATTACTATAATGCCTACTTTCATATTTGTTTGCACCCCTCTCCCTTTTTACATGCACCCCTTGAACTGTTAATGTGGTATACACGAATATGTTACCGTGATTATTATTCCATCATCAGATAGAAGAATGGGTAAATAATTGGACATCATACCAGTCTCATTCGAAGCAATGTGACATCTTGCATCATCAGTAAGATCACTTCTGTACAAATGCTTCATTTACCGTAGAACCTCCATAACTTTCCAACTCAAACCTTTGCCCCATAACGTGTTTTTTTCGTTTTGAAGGCAGTTGACCGCTTAAAGTAGGTTGAAAGTAAAGCACAGTGCGCCTTAAGCTTCACATTCTGCTTTACTTTGAGCCTGCTTTAAGCAACCATCTGCTAGAATAAAAAATGTTTCTTATGGTGCATATACGAGTACACGACTGTATCAAGTTGAACTAAGGTCTTCAGTGGATGAAAATATTAACCCTTTGAACCCTAGTCCCGCATATAGGTGTTCTTTTCAAACAGTGTACATGTGAATAGTACACTTGTCCTGTGCAAACAGTGAAGACCTAGATCACAATGCCAAATATTGACAAAAACAACCCATAAAAGTCAGAAATGGACTAGGCTCAAATGGAAACTGGAATTGTCCATTTAAAGTTTCAGGGAGGAAAGAGTTAAAGCCGTAAAAGAACATTTTTATTGGAGAAAGAGTTAAGTCGAACTTACAACTTTTTGCTATTGTTGGAGGGCTGCCATTTCTCCGGATTTTTCCTTAATCTTCGGATTGTTTTCTACTTATGGTAACTTAAAGCAGACTTGAAGTAAAATAGAATACGCCTAAAGGCGCATTCTGCTTTACTTTCAGTCTGCTTTAAGCAGTCACATGTCAACACAACTAGAAACAGGCGATGGGGTAAAGGTACGATTCGTAAAATCGCATTTGAAAAATGCAAATTTGGAAATATTAGGATTATTCATGTCAACTTATGGCAGCCCTGTTGTTGAGTTCGCTTTATTTGTATATTTGAAAATTGTCACTTATCAAATTAGTTCGAAATACGTGTGTGTTCGAAATAGCGAGGCTTTCGAGTAATTAAGACTTGACATGATATATATAAAAACACCACAAAAACAGTCAATACATGTACATGTTAATGCTAAAACTTCGAATTCGCTGACGTTTACAGTTTGGAGCTAGATCAGACCTGGGGGGGGGGGGGGGGGTTAATAGATCTAGATGTATGTGTCAAGTACCTGTGGTTTAGACAGAGAATAAATTAAAACCAGGAACGTACATTAGATCTATATACGTTCCTGTTGAAACGTAGCTTAATTGGCTACATTTCATCTTCGAAATTGAACTGTGGGTGTGTTCGAAATAGCGATGCTCTCGATTTATTGATTCTCGACGCCTTTTTAGGCCTACTCTTGTTTATATTATACTTGTGTTTGTCGGAAAATAGCTGTTACAGCTAATGTTTACTGTTATATTGTATCCGACGTTAAATAAATCTTCTTGTATCTTGTATCTTGCTATATGAAGAGAACACACCACAAAAACAGTAATTACAGTGGAGAAGAAATGATTCGTTCCAAATAAAAGCGTTTACTCTTTCCACGAAAATGTAAATGCGACTGTAGATCAAGCAACCGTTGCATCAAAATGGACTAATCTAATATATAAGCACGGAAGAATCCACTGGGCGCAAATGGGTTGAACCGACATTAGGAACATCTATATACGTTCCTGTCGACACTGAGAATTGTTGCCGATGAAAAAAAGTGCAGACGACAATTACAAAACAAACAAACAAAACAAACAATTCCAAGAAAAAACAAAACAAAAAACCTTAATGAGTTTAGTATGTCTCTGATTTTATTCTTTATTAGCTTTCTTTTAGACAATATTCTATAATTTAACTAAATTTCTAATACTAAATTCTTATTTCTAAATAAATATGAATAAATCAATAGATTGTATTCGTCAACAATATGATAGATCTAGTTGGTTTCAACAGGGATATTTTATATCTCATAAAATATCCCTGGTTTCAACACGGAGTTTTCAATAATAGGTGATCATTTTTTTAAAAGTTAAAACACATTAAAAAAGTTTATATAACAGTATTTTATTTCATTCATGGGTGATTAAAACGAATATTAAGTAAAACTTCGTAAACTAAATCTTAACATAAAAAATGAATAATTGTTGACGGAACTCCGAACTTGGTGTTTTGACTTTGGACGTTTTGACTTGGGGCGTTTAATACCAGTACGATCGATATCGTAGACGTAATGATTAGAGAACAACAACAACAACAAGAAGTTAGTTATAGAGGTAAGCCCATTTCACTGTCCAATTTAGATGAAAAAATAGCGAATAACCCATAGTTAATGATTTAATGACTGCTGTATCGGATGCTGTATGTTTCTATCCGAGTTATGGTGTAAATTTGATTCAACTTTAACCATAAATAGTGGTTTTCTTGTGAACTTAGTAAACTTGAGAAAACAACAATATTGGCGAGTTATGTCCCCTGTCGAGTGTGTTTTAAAAGGGGTCCGATAAAACGCGTTGTATTTTTTTGTAACACATCTTATAATTTAGATCCATATACTTTTCACTGCCACAGGAACTTCCAAACAATCTATAAGCCATTTTATCAATCTCCTGTTTTAATAGTCCAAATAAATTTTGACTGCACATGCTTCAAGGAACTCACTGGCAAAAGGTAACTTTTAGGCAAGCTTTATTTAACGTCGCATATAGTAAACAATCAACAGTGTCATAGGCTCTGTAGAGCTTTTATTGCGACAAACAAGGTATCCATTAACAAGCATACTTACCTGGGCATTACAGTCATCTTCCTAGCACTACTGTACCCTAATAGTAATAATCAACCCCACTTTGGAATATGCTGCATCTATTTGGGACCCCCACCAAAAAACAGACATTGACAAGCTACAGAAAGTACAGCAGAGAAGGGCGCGCTTTGTCCTACACAACAATGTAGACCGCACACCTGGCTGTGTCACCAGTATGCTCCAGGGCCTGAGTTGGATACCTCTGGCTGATCGAAGGCGAGAGCTCCGCCTCATTATGCTTTTCAAGATCCAGCACCAGTTGGTTGACCTGATACCAGGACCTATACTTCGTCCAAATGATGGGAGAACGAGAGGAGACCAGCGTCTGCACCAGCCATCTGCGCCACAGACCGTCTATAAGTACTCGTTCTACCCCCGCACTATCCAAGACTTGAACAGGCTCCCAGCTGCAGCCACAGACATGACCTCACTGGAAGGTTTCAAGGCTGCAATCAGGCCAGCTACCCCCACCTATTAGCTGCGCATCCATGTACATAGTTTTAGATGCACATTTTTGGGATTTTAACTGTAAATACTACTGGAAAGGGGCGACTGTCTCATCCCCTGCTTTGAGGTCAACATTACAGTCTGAGAAGACTCCTGACCTATTACCGGAAGAAGAAGAAGAAGAATACCGAGCGTTAGGCAAGGGACTAGGGAGCTACTAGTACCGTTTTTATAATGTGTCTTGGTATGAGGCGGTAACCATTTTCTGTAACCATTGCTTGTTACCATTTTCCTAGTTTGCCCCATAGCTTGATTTCAGGATCTTTATCTGTATCAATACGTCGTAGAATCCTAAAAAGGCTTATACACGCCGGGATGATGTAGTCCAACGTCGATGTGAACCACCGCTGAGCAGCCTAGTGATCAAGTTGGAGTTTTATGGCATCGTTGGCATTTCGAGTTTCTTTGTAGATTATACTTTCATCAGCAAAAAGTCTAAGGGTGCTGTGTTGGATGTAGTCTGCAAGGTAAATTATGTAAATTAGGAAAATGATAGGACCAAGGACAGTGCCCTGGTGGACACCAGACGTTACAGGTACTCTGTCGGACATGGCATCATACAGGATGGCTGTCTAGATCCTGTTTGTAAGAAAATCTGATATTCAATGAAGAGTATTACCTTTAATTCCATAATATTCCAGCTTATGAAGAAAGTGCTTATATAAATTTATGCGAGACCATAAATCAAAGCCATTCAAAGGACTTTGCAAAATCCATTATTATTACATCTGTTTGGATAGTTTGGTTGTTAGATTAGCTACAGTTCAGAGGAAATGAAATGAGCTGTGTTTCGCAGGAAGGCAAGGGCCTAAATCCATGTTTTAGATCATTATAAGATGTTGTTAATTTCTAAACTCATTTCCTGAAATAATTTTTTTATATTAATTAGTTATTATTACAGTATATACAGTTGGAAAGGTGTCCAACTTCCGCGGAAATATGCTAAAAAATTGGTGGGTGCATTCCCGGTTACAGACCTACAGCGTGTGTATAAGTGTGGCACCTTTCTACATGTCTACACTGTTTGCTCAGAGTCAGGCCTGTTTTGTTTTTATACTTAACGTGAGCTCACATTTGCTTACGGCGGCCACAGAAACGTGAAATCGGGAGTGTCTTGCGGTGGCCGTAAGGCGGCCGCACAGAGTATCCCAATATTTTACAGGCCGTAGAGCTTGTGGTAGAATTATAATGCGGGATTTCTATGGTGGTCGTAGAAAACACTCGCTGCAGAGTGTTTCTGCGGTCGCCGCAACTTAATGGTCACTTTTCCTATTGTGCATTTGTACTTGTATATTATCTGAAAATGGATTTAGAATTTCTTAAATGCGATCCAAATGTGTCATTACAGAGTTTCTATGTCACTGCATGTGAAATATGGCAATCTATAGTTCCAATTGGGGCTGCCATATGTTGATTTTGAGAAATCCTAACATTTCCAAATATTCCATTTTGCAAGTGCAATTATTTAAAGCAGGTTGAAAGTAAAGCAGAATATGCGCCTTAAGTTGCATTCTGCTTTACTTTCAACCTGCTTTATTAAGCTAACATCTGCCAGGATAAAAAGCCGAAGATTTCGGAAAAAAAATCAGAGAAATGGCAGCCCTGGTTCCCATCCTCATCAATTCTGATATATATCTCCTTTGCAGTACAGAAATTGTCAGACTGGTTGCTCCAAAACAGACAGTTATTATTATAACTTTCTCTTTTTTTCTTCAGAAAAGTAAATTCCTAAATGGATCCAGATAAAAGTACCAGTAAGTAGTTTTCAACCTCATCTTTCTCTAACGGGTAAACCCTTCATCCAATAGCGCTGTTTCAGGGTTTAACCCATTACCCCATAGCCTGTTTCTAGTTCTGAAGATTGGTGACTACTTAAAGCAGATGAAAAGTAAAGCAGAATGCACCTGCTTTACTTTCAACCTGCTTAAGGATATCATCTGCAAGAATATTGAAAATATTTCGTATGAGATATATACTAAGACGAAAAAGAAACGCAGGGTACCTAAAATATTCAGCAATTGTTTTATTACTTGGCATAAATTTATGAAATTCGTTAAATTCAAAATCTTGGCCAATGTCCACACTTTCTGGTGGATAAAATTACGCAATGTCGCTAGAGTTCGCCATAAACGGCGTAAGTGTGAAAATGCAAAATACCCATGTAAATTTGTGATGACTTGATATTCAATTGTCAAAATCAGTCAGTGGTGTACGTTTCAAGTTGTCACATAGTTTTTCGGAGTTAAAAATTGCTTTCAACATCTTGGAAGTATAGTACGCTTAACCAAAGTTCAGAGGTGGGGGGGAGCTATTGAACAACTGTTTGAACATCAAGGCTAACAACAGACTGCTGTTCAGTTTAAGGTGCGTTTCTCGACTATAGAACGTCTTGTCAGACGCATGTGAGGGACGGAAAGCCTTGCAGACCGACCACAAACGGGACGTCCGCATGTCACGACGTCACATTAGGACACGACTATCTCGCCAGCCCACCTGTGTAATCGCCACCGTACAGCCAGTGATACCGCTGATAACACATTCTGCAATCATGGTCGACATATCCATGCCGACACTGTACAGAAGCATCAACGGTCTGTGAGCCTAACGTCCTTACGTTGGTTGGCCACTTAAGGTTCAGGGTTGCGTCTGCCATAGCATGTGGTTTGCGTCACATTGGCCCCAAAACTTTCCACTGAAGTATTGGAGACAGGTTCTCTTCACCGACGAGTCCCGGTTCACTCTGTATTGATCTGGTGGTCGACGTCGTGTATACCTACGTCGTTGGGAACGCTTAACTGAGTCGTTCCCGCATGCGCTCTTGAGAGCGATAGGTTCGGCCTATGGTATGGGGAGGGGAAGCTGATGCACTCCATGCCTAGGAGAGCCATAGCTGCGACAAGTGCTTGAGACATTGAACAAGCTTGATTCTCCAAATACAGGCAGTCACTCTACACTTTTACTTTGGAGGGGTTAATGTCAATAAGAATTTAAGAAACAATTTACTCATGAGCAATTGGTCACACTGACATGAAACTTTGTCAAAATGTTCAATAATGATTAGTGGTAAACATAAAATATTCATTTTGAATATTAGATTACGTTATACAATTTTAACTACCTTGAAAGGTTACCCTGCGTTTCTTTTTCGTCTTAGTATATTTATTACTGTATAAATTGGAACTATTTTCTTCAGTGGAGCAATTTTACGCCTCTTTTTTTGTAATGAATTTTATTTCATCATTTTTCATGCTATACAATTTCATATTACATAACATACATTTATACACATGAGATGAAATTTATTTTTTGAGAGAGAGAGAGAGAGAGAAAAGAGGGATAGTGAGAGTAAGGAAAACATTAAATTTTACGCCTCTTTTACATTCATCCTCTACAATAGTTCCAATTTAAATTCATGAATATATATCATACAAAAAAATTTCTATATATTAACAGAAGGTAGCTAAAAGCAGGCTGAAAGTAAAGCAGAATGCACCTTAAAGTGCATTCTGCTTTACTTTCTACCTGCTTTAAGTAGTCACCCAACTAACACTAGGAACAGGCTATAGGGTAATGGGTTAAACACAGTTAAATATAGGTAATTTGCACTTTTGGTTACATGGACTGGAGAATAGGTGAAGACATATGGTCGCTTTAAGCAGGCTGACGGTAAAACCAAAAACTCCTTCAAGAGCTGTCTTGATTTACTTTCAGCCTACCTTAACTCATTCATCCCTGAAACTTTTAATGGACAGGTCTAGCTTCCTATTATTTTAGTCTAGTCCATCATGATTAGTAAGGACTGTCTTTTGTAGAATATAGCAAAGTGACAAAGTGCAGACCCTAATCAGATAGCTCCTTGTCTGGGTCTACACTGCTTGCATAGGACAAATGTATTTTTTACAATTACACAGTTTGTAAAAGACAAGTACATTAAAACCTCTCTATTACAACCACCAACACAAAGGCTGATTGGTTGGTAAAAAGACAGCTGACAGCTTGAAGCAAGGTGACAGTAAAACAGAAAGCTCTAGAAGGAGCTTTCTGTTTTACTGTCACTTTGCTTTAAGCAGTCATTTGTCGTAAAACACCCAATAATTAAAACAATTTAGTGGTTGTTATAGAGAGGTTTACTGTACCTGTAAACTTGTTACTATGTTAGGGGTTCAATGTATTAACCCATTACCCCATAGCCTGTTTCTAGTTTTGAAGATATGTGATCACTTAAAGCAGGTTGAAAGTAAAGCAGAATGTGCCTTAAAGGAAAACGGACAGCTGATGACAATATGGTCTTAGATCCTAGATTTTATCCTAAAAGCAACATTCATGAAGGTCCTGCAATTATTACTCATCGATAAGGTACGAAAAAGATCGATTTACTGCATACAGGTAAGCTATCGCTAATTGGAACGGGCGCCGCCATATTGGCAAAGCTATCATTCGGAACCCTCGATTTTTATCCATTTTGTGACGACACAAAGGCCTAAACGCTGATTGGCTCTTTCACTCAACCACTGTAACTTGGACGGACATTTCACACTTCGTCAGTAAGGGTAACGGCAAGCTCATTTCAAGGTCGCATACAGTTAAAAAAAAAGATAATAGATAGATGGTATATTCATATTGATTATGATGAACTTGAAAGGTCGTGTAGATCCAGAAACGATCAGAAGCTATCGTTAATCGGCTTAGAGAAATGTCCGTTCCAATTCCCAGCTGTAGAATCTGGGAAAACAATGCTGCGAAATGGCTAACAGTAGAGTATGGCGACATCCATAATACCTTGATTGATGATTATAATAATAGATCTAGATCTACAATAAAAAAAAATCTGATAATCAGTGCGATATTGTGCTGATCTAGACCTAAATGTTGAACTGGCTTAGATCTACCAACTCGTTTACAAATCAGCATTTTCTAGCTGGTTCGTCTCGGTTTAGGAATTCAACGCTACAGAAATTCATAATGATCTAGATCTACATATTGTACTGGTAGATCTAGATCGGTTTTTTCTTTCTTAATTTAATCATCGCGATTCTCTAGATCCCGATCTGATAGAGCGATCTTACTTGAGTCCAAATCCGATTTTGATTGGATCTAGTTTTATCGTTCTTATTTCTGGGTGTAGTTTTACACTCGTCATTTCTGTAGAAAAAAATTCAAACAACTTTTAGATAGGCCTAAATGAATTTTAATTTAAGATTTAAATTCGAGTTTTATGGTAGACTCTAGCCTTTTTAAAAAAGCAGCATACACATCTAGATCAATACAAAACCACAAGAGCTAGAAGTGTCCAATATTCTTTTTTTTTTTTCTTTTTTTAAAGATCTTAGCTTTTTTGTTTTGATGTAACCCTTTCCCCCATAAATACGCCTTTTAACGCCTTTAATTAATTCCTTCATATACTGAAGAAAATAGTTTCAATATCATACTGTCACAAATAAAAATCATAAGAAATATTTTCTATATTTTAGCAGATAAAAGCTTAAAGCAGGCTGAAAGTATTTTCAACCTGTTTTAAGTGGTCACATATTTTCAGAAGTAGAAACAGGGTAAAAGGCTCGTGGCGTGTAATCGCTAGCCAAATTGCTAGCACAACCCTGTTTGACAAGTGCGGCTAATTAGATTACGTAATATGGATATTTATGCCCTGCAGGCCCTAAAGCTTCTTACTTCTTCACAGAGGGGGTCTTAGGCAGAAAGGGGTTGTGTATAATTATTTCTGGTCCATATCGTACAATTTGCAAGGCAGCTTAATTGATTAGTGGTTGATGATGAATGTCAGCATAAAATGCGATCTAGATCAAAGCCGCCTGCTGAAATATGTCCTGAATCTGTTTCGATTATGATTTTCATAGATCTTTATATAAGCTCAAGATATATAACGATAAGTAAAAAACGACATTAATACAATAAATGAGCACTCGGGTCACGTTATCTAGAGCGTTCAGTTTTGACCCAGATCAGAATATCAAATACTTTGTTCAGCAGACAATTAATCAGTTTGGATCTTAATCAGACATTGCCAGTCTCAATTGCTAGATGATAAATTGATATTCCACATTTGTCATGTCAATGACTGTGCAAAAAGTTCAGCAACAGTTTGGATCCAACTGAGATATTGAGAAACTCTGTGATTGAAAATGCAAACTAAGGTTTGAATGTATTGAAAAGCTCATTGAAGAAACTTTTATCCGTACGAGAGACTGACAAACAGTTAGGACCCAGATCGGAATCAAAACTGACTGTACTTAAAGGTCAGCAACAGTTTGGATCCAAATGAGATATTGAGAAACTCTGTGATTGAGACCTGGATGTACGAAAGTTCCCGGATGTTGCGATACAGAGAATAAATGGTCTATTTTCTAAAAATGTATGTCCGATTGAGGACCAGAACCGATGTTAAACGTCACGGAAAAATCATAACAGACCAGAAAAATAATTTGATCCCCCTTATTTTATTAAATAAAAACGTAATACCTCATCCGTTTTGTACTGGATGCAGAGACAGTGTATAGCCATATGGCTATACACTGTCTCTGACTGGATGTTATAAAAATCGGCACATGTATTATCGTCTTTATCTGCTCGTGTTTTAGTCGTAGCCCCGTAAAAAAACGAAGATATCCTGGGGCCGATGTTTATGATTAATATTTACGGAAATATTAACAGATAAGACTAAATATATCGGAAAAACTTTTTTCGAAAGTCACAGGGCTTCGATGCCTTTATTCACAACCAGTATGCAAATATAATCAAGAGTATCCGTGCCCGATTCTGGTGTCCTATGATATTTGCCTGATATACGCTACCTCAAGTATGGCTGGATTAAGCACTAATAGCTCGAAATTTTGATGGTTCTGCAATGCACTCATTGTCACCAAGACACCCAATCGTCATTTCATTTGTTCTTCAGCAAGTATTAACCTCCTTTGTAGGCATTTATACACAAGTATTGCAGTCGCAAATTCGTCCGGCGAATGCGCTTTCTCTTCGCCCGACCCTTCGTAGTCTCTGTCTTCTAATATTACATTCTCTGATAATTTAGGATCGAAATCGTAACACTGAAGTTCTAAAGTGTTTTTACCTTCCTCCACATGCCCAATTTTTCTCAGTATTTCAGTTTATTAATGTTATCGATGTAAATTCCGCGCACTCTACGGCATTCCCGGTTAGACTCGCTATAACCGGAAGGTCGCGGAAGGCCTTAGTTACGTCACACAGGTAAACAAAATGGCGGCCCCCATGGTCGCTTGCAAAGTCATATATCACAAAGTTTAAACGGCTCTAACTACTTCATTTTTTATTATTTTTCAAAATTTCAAAGGCAGAAGGCGATTTTTTTTCAATATCTTTCATTTAAAAGATATTTATCACCAGCTGTCCGTTTTCCTTTAAGGCACATTCTGCTTAACTTTCAGCCTGTTTTAAGCTACTATCTGCTACAATATAGAAAATACCTCTTATGATACATATTCTTGACTTTATAAATTGGAATTATTTTCTTCAGTGGAGGAATAAATAAAAGGGGTGAAAGGCGTATTTATGGAATTATAGGTTAAGCAACCATCTGTCAGGATAGAGGAAAGTTTTGAAAATACTTCTTATGACATATTTTTGACTTTATAAATTGGAATTATTTTCTTCAGTGGAGGAATAAATAAAAGGGGTGAAAAGGCGTACATGTATTTATGGAATAATAGGTTAAACAACCATCTGTCAGGATAGAGGAAAGTTTTGTTTTACATGTGTAGCGTGGTCCAAATATGAATTTATATGCACAAGAGAAACAACACTAAATCACAATTTACTATCTGTTGCCAAAGGCTCAAGGTGAGCTATTGGGATGGCCCTGTGTCCGTCGTTGTGTGTCGTACGTCGTCGGTCGTCGTTAACAATTGCTTCAAATGACATCTCCTATACCGCTTGGTAGAATTCAACCAAACTTTACAGAAATGTTCCTTGGGTCAAGCTCTTTCAAATTTGTTTAAAGAATTAAAAACAATGCAGAACTCTGGTTGCCATGGCAACCAAAGTGAAAAAATAAGGAAATCTTAAAAAATCTTATTGTCAAAATCTGCAAGGGCCAGAGCTTAGATATTTGGCACATAGCATCATCTACAGGTCCTCTATCAAGTTTGTTCAAATTATGCCCCTGGGGTCAAAATTGACCCCGCCCCGGTGGTCACAGTTTTACATAGAGTTATATAGTGAAATTTTCAAATGTCTTTTCCTCTGAAACTAATATGGCCAGAGCTTTGATATTTGGCATGATGACATGTCTAGATGTCCTGTACCAAAATTGTTCAAATGGTTATGGTCGGTTGCATAACTAGGTCACAGGAGCTAAAAATAGATTTTTTTTCAATGAAAACTTAAAAAATCTTCTTGTCTGAAACTACAAGGGCCAGAGCTTAGATATTTGGCACATAGCATTGCCTACAGGTCCTCTATCAATTTTGTTCAAATTATGCCCCTGGGTTCAAAATTGGCCACGCCTCGGGGGTCACAGTTTTACAAAGAGTTATATAAAGAAAATTTCAAACGTCTTCTTCTCTGACACTAATATGGCCAGAGCTTATATATTCGGTATGGTGACACTTTTAAATATCCTTGACATATTTTGTTCAAATGGTTCCGGTCTGTTGCATATCTAGGTCAGTCCTGGACATAAATCATTATCTCCATTTTTTCAGCTATTCTCAGGTGAGCGAAATATGCCCCATGGGGCTCTTGTATTCCGTCTACACACAACTGTCACCATCCAATTCTCCCCAACATACACACTATAACGCTCATGCCCGCCCTTCTCCTCAAAACATGCTTATACATCATCTACGTCATTACTCATACCGATTCGCCCCTTCACTCTTTCACATACTTACGTTCGTCACACATGCTAGAAGGATAGAACCTCTGCTAATGCTTTACACATTTACCAGTTCCCAAGCCAGGTGACCTGAAGTGGGCTAAGCTTGGCGGACATCCCTGGTGGCCGTGCATTGTATGCAATTGTCCGGACACGCTGATCCATGTTAAAGAAGAAGGTGCACAGATCCATGTTCAATTCTATTACAGCCCTCCATGTCATGCCTGGATCAAGGCCAAGTAAGTTACAGAAATACCCAATACAGTGATGAGTTCAGTAAAGAAATCGATGCCCATTGATTGCGAGTTGGCTATTGGTCTGATATATAGTGGAGAAAATGTAATTCTTTCGTTCAACACAAATGCATTGCAATGAAATATGGAAAATGACAACATTTTGACATTTTAGACTACCAGTTTTGGTCTGAGTAGCAAACAGTTTGGAGCCTGATCAGACGCCCAGTTCAACGGCGTCTGATCTGGCTCCAAACTGTTTGCAATGAAATAATAGTAACCAGTGTTAATATAACAGTTATTTGGAAAGAAGACGTTTTCTCTACTGTACTTTGAACGCTGCACACGGGGCACAAACTGCTAACCGTAACAGTAAACAGTGGTAACTGAACACGCTACAGTGCTCCCTTTCTAAAGCGACAGCCAATGGGAGACAAAGAGTGTGAACTTTGGTCGTAGTGAGTTGCTAGAGGGAGTGATATTGGCTTACATTTGCAATAAGCTTGAATTCTGATCTAACGCTGCATCTCATCAGGATTCAAGCTGTATACCACACTTCATTATATTTCTTCTACCAAAATTTCCAATATGTGACTTTGAGAAAAACAGCAGATGACAATTTTAAGTAAACTATATTGCAGACGATATGCATCAGTGAAAGCATAAGACATAGTTATCTTGTTTTGGGAACAGCAGCAAGCAGCGTTGTAAGAAGGGGGTCGTTGTTGGAAGGGCTGTTTTAGGGAGGGAGCATTGTACACCTCTTATTTTCGAGTTTATTAAAAAGATAAATAATGAGCACGAATGTGAGATTCTTCTTTAATATCACATAACAAGTTTAAGCACCTATTAAGGTAGCTGTTTACGATCGATACTGCAAACAGATTTTTCTAATTAATTGTCGTGATTGATGATTTCCCCCCGAATTTTATAGCTGACGGGTGAAAATGGTACACATCCCATCAGAATATGCCAATTTACAAAAAATATTTTAATTTTTTACGATTTTATAAGAACATTAAAAAAAAAATTCAAACAACGATATCAAAGCCATCTTTATTTGTAACATGATTAAAATTGCCCAAAATATTTTTTTTAAACATATCTAGGGATCTGTGTCTCAGATTTTTAAAATACCGCTTTAAACCTTTGTTATGTAACATCAAAGTTTTTTTACGGCTTAAAGTCGACCACTATTACGTAACACTTTATAACAGACCACTGGTGCTACTTATACAATTTCTGAGACACGGTTCCCTCGGGGAGATAATATTCTTTCATCTGCTTCAAACCGCACGAAAATCGAACCCCAACTGTGAAAGTTAGGGGTGTTAAAAAATACCGCTTGCTTCAAATTATGTAATGCCGGAAACTCCAATTAACTGACTGATGTGTCATTTGGCTCTCGTGACTGCCCGGTATTCAACTAAGACCTTCTTTTTCAACAAATAACATGACCCAGCTTATGATCAACCATTTCGTTAAACTCCGCCCCAAATTAACAAAGCCAACCATATAAAAATAACGATTTTAATACGGTAAAAGTCGTGAATCACCTCTGACAGCTTCGGAATAAACCACCTATCTAGTCACATAATCTACGCAATTGAGGCACCCAACTGGGATTCTGACACGTGATCTACCGGTAAAATGACCGAGAAAGCGTTTGTTTTTAAAAGCAAGAAAGAATTTGGTAACTTGTAGAAAATACCTTTATCTATCAGGATTTGTAAAAAAGTATAAAACAACTATTTTACCAATCATTTCGTAAAACGCTACCTTAAATTAATTGAAGCCTTAGTTTGTAGACCCTCCGCTATATAGATTTTCCGCCAAAACGTTAGGCTGTTTACGTTAACGTCGTCACAGATGATGTCATTTGGTGTCCCGCTACATGCAGCGCTTGTAGAACAGGTTGGGCTGGAGCCCAAAAACCGATATTCAACTAGTGGGTTAAGATATTTACATATGTGCCATATGCCGCACCGGTGTAGGCAGCAACAGCATCTACTGCAACGGCTTCAAATATTGGGTGCACAAGAAATGCAGTGGACTCGAGCGTCTTGACGGAGGACCCAGAATACAGGTGCACTAGATGCCAAGGAACTGCACGTCCCATAGATGGTAGACCATAAACTGATGTTCAGGTCGACACTGAGAAACTGGAAGTGGTGGGACTCTTCTGCTACCTAGGGGACATGCTCTCTGCATCTGGTGGCTGTGAACTCCCAACTACAACGCGTGTGAAAACAGCATAGAAGAAATTCAAAGAGCTGCTACCAGTCCTTTTAACCCTTCACATCTCCTTCAAGACCTGCGGTCGCGTGTAAAGCTCCTGCATGTGGAATACAATGTTCCATGCAAGTGAGACCTGGCCCTTGACAAGTCCAAATCTCCAGCGTTTAAAGCACAATGACAGAGCCATGATCAGACAGATCTGCATTATAATGCCAGAGGATGTGGATACTGTTATGTCAGATCAGCTGCTGGTACAACTTGACCTTGATGACTTGACTATCATCCTGAGGGAGAAAAGGCTTCGCTGGTTTGGACATGTAAATCGCTCTAGCGGTGCAATCAAGGAGGTCTGGGACATGCCGATTGAGGGAAGACGTGGGCCAGGACGGCCCAAATTTTTTGTGTCCGGCCTCATAACTCCGGTTCTACTGAAGCTTTTAAGATGAAACTTTATTTATGGAAAGAGCTTGACATGTGAATGCGTATTACACAAGGGTCATAACTCTTGTATCAATATTGTGAGAGTTATTTCCCTTTCAGCATTTTTTTTCATGCAGATTTCTTCTGTTTTACTGAAGATTTTGAAATGAAATTTCTTTCATAAAAAGAGATTGATGAGTGAAATTTTCTTGCCTAAGGTTGATAACTCTTGCAGCAATACTGTTAGAGTTATTCCCCTTTTCCATATTTTCTTTTTTTCAGCATAAAACTTCTGTTCTACTCATGCTTTCCAGATAAAAATTCATTTACTTAAATAATTTGATGAATGGAAGTGTCTTGCATCAATACCATGAGATTTATTCCCCTTTTCTACACTTTCTTATGCAGTAGATTATTTTTGCTATAACGATGTTCATTTTTTGTCATTTTAATTTACTTAAACTCTTGATCGTCTGATGGTTGCTGGCAGGTGACACACGTGTTCCGAGGAACCCAACTATTTTTAACTATACAAACCCAAATTATTGAATGGTTATTGACAATCTGTTCTCATTATTACAGAAGCGTGAGGCCTTTTGAAGGGAAGGAGTCAACAGAGTGCAAGAAAGGAGGTCTGTTTTATAGCAACAAGAAGGCACTCCTAACTGCCCTAGAGAAGGCAGACAAGGCACAATTCCAAACAGTTGAGGTAAACAGTTTATGTGTACAATACCAAACAATTGAGGTAAACAGTTTATGTGTACAATACCAAACAATTGAGGTAAACAGTTTATGTGTACAATACCAAACAATTTCAGTGAACAGTTTATGTAAACAGTTTCATAAAATAGTTTCAGTAAACAGTTCCAAACAATTAATGTAAACCATTCAAAACAGTTCAGGTAAACCATTCTTAACAGTTAAGGTAAACAGTTCCAAACAGTTGCAGTAAACAGATCCAAACATTTCCAAACAATTAATGTAAACCTTTCCAAACAGTTCAGGTCCTAAACAGTTTAGGCAAACAGTTTCAATCATAAAAAGTTCTAAACAAATTAGCTATTAAAACATTTTCAAATGCAATACAACAGCAATGCAGATAAAGGAACTTTTTGCACCACTGTAACCCTTCATTCAGCTGTCACTTCTGTTAAATCACTGCTACTTAATCTTCTGTATCATATTTACACATTTAATTAAAAAATGTATCATAAGAAATATTATTTTTATATTCTATCAGATGGTAGCTTAGTTTTACTTTCAACCTGGGTTAAGTGGTCACATGTTTTCAAAATAAGAAATGGGCTATGGGGTTAAGGGTTATCTGGAAAATTCTTATTTCATGGGTTCGTTTTTCTGAGGTTTCACTGACTGTACATTATTTGTTGTTCTCTAAACTCATTACCCCATAGCTTGTTTTGAAGACAGGTGATGACTTAAAGCAGGTTGTAAGTAAAGCAGAATGTGCCTTAAGGCACATTTGCTTTACTTTCAGCCTGCTTTAAGCTACCATCTATTATGATAAAGAATATATTTCTTACAGTACATACTCATGACTGTTTAAAGTGGAAATATTCTTTTCAGTGAACATATAAATAAAAGGCGTAAAGGCGTTTTTATGGGGTAATGGGTTAAAAACATGTATTTGGATATGGAAACTTTTTATAGTGCATATCTATGACTGTATAACGTTGAGCTGTTTTCTCTAAGTGAGGAATAAATTTAACCCATTACACCATAGCTTGTTTCTAGTTTTGAAGATAGGAGACCACTTAAAGCAGGTTGAAAGTAAAGCAGAATGCGCCTTAAGGCGCATTCTGCTTTACTTTCAACCTGCTTTAAGCTAGTTTCTGCTTAATTTAGAAAATATTTATTTATTCAACTATATGTATGACTGTATAAATTGCAACTATTTTCTTCAATGGAGGAATAAATTATAGGCGTAAAAAAAGCGTATTTATGGGGTAATGGGTTAAAGTGTAAAAAGGTGTAATTATGGAGTAATATTGATTGATTACCAGAGTGTCAAACTGTTTTGGATCCAGATTTGATTTCATAAAATACTGGTGACAGCTTAAAGCAAGGTGAACGTAAAACAGGAAGCATCTTAACTTAAAACTAAAGAGCTTTCTGTTTAACCTTCTCCCTGCTTTAAGCAGCCACCTGTTTGAACACTTGCTACTTAACACAATTTAGTGGTTGTATTTAAAAACAGAGGTTTTACTGTACAGTGTTCCCTCCCTACAACGGCACTCCCAACAACGACTCCCTCCTTGCAACCACCCTTGCTATTGTTCGCCAAACAAGACTATTTTATCTAAAGCTTTCACGACTGCTATATCATCTGCTAAAAATTGTCGTCTGCTTGTTTTTTTTCTCAAATTTACATATTGGAAGTTTTGATAGAAAAAACATAATGACGAGTGACAAACAGCTTGAATCCAGATCAGAGGCCACGTAACGCGGCGTCTGATCTGGATTAAAGCTGTTTGCAACTGAAAGTCAGTTTCCCTCCCTATAACGACTCCCTCCGAACAACACACACAATTTTTGTCTCCCATTGGGTGGTGTTGTAGGGCGGGAGCACTGTATAATAGACCAACCAACCAGTATCAGGCTAAAGGTTAACAAACTGCTATGCCTGATGTAGATACAGTATATGAAGACTGATTATATTGTATTATTCCAGGAGCGACTGTCAGAAGCCTGTAAAAGCAGTGCTGGTCGTAAGAGGAAACACAAGATGGCTGAAGGTAATTCTTAACCCTTTACCTGATAGTATTGTTTCTAGTATTGAAGATATGTGATTACTTAAAGCAGGTTGAAAGTAAAGCAGAATGCGCCCTAAGGCGCATTCTGCTTTACTTTCAGCCTGCTTTAAGCTATTAACTGCTAGAATAAGGAAAGTATTAAATATGACACATATTCATTACGGTATAATTTGGAACTATTTTCTTCAGCGGATGAATAAAATGAATGTGCTAAAAGTCGCTTCTATAAGGGAAAGGGTTAAATGTCAGAATGCATAAATTACCCATTTGAACCATTGTGATGTGTATAGGCCTCCAGCCTCCAGATAAGGGGACTATTTGAAAAACTAAAATATTTATGTCTGCATTAAAACCATTGGATTGGTCCTGAAATGAGTGAGAAATGTTGGATTTGTTCAGTTTACTCCCTCTTATCTGGAGCCTGTTTTATAAAACTTTGTACAACAAATGTTGTCCTAAGTCAGACTATAAAAGTCTCAATTATTATTTATTTCTACATCCAATCTTGTCTTGTGACATCTCTTTGGAATCGTCTTGAAAATTTCTTTATAACAGCAGCATATGGTGTTGTCTGCTACATTTTTTATGCCCCTGCAGTTGGGGGCATATTGTTTTTGTCTGTCTGCTTTTTTTTGTCTGTTTGTCAATTTCTTTGTCTGTCAGTCCACAACTTTAATCTTAGCCATAACTTTGTTAAAGTTAGAAACTTTATAACTTAGGCCATGTTCTGCAAAGGTCAATGTCATTTTTGAGTTATTTCCCAGTGTCATATTTTCTTGTCTTTGAGATAACTCCAGTTCTACTGATGTTAACCCATTACCCCATACATATGCCTTTTTACGCATTTAATTTATTCCTCCTCTAAAGAGAATAATTCCATGTAAGATAAAAATGTAAGATATAAGAAATGGTATCTATATCTTAGTAGATGATAACTTAAAGCAGGTTGAAAGTAAAGCAGAATGGGCAATAAATAATCATATGGAAATACATGTAGCTTGATAAGAAGAAGTGTCATGGATAAGGGCCATAACTCTGCCAACAATATTTTTTTTAAGTTATTCCAATTTGTCATGGGTTTTTAGCTCACCTGAGCTAGCTCAGGGTGAGCTATTGCAATCCTTGATTGTCCGTCGTCCGGGCGTCAACAATTTTAGTGTTTACACTCTAGAGGCCACAATATTTATTCAATCTTTCTCAAACTTGCTCAGATGGTATATTGCCATAAGAGTTCGGATGAGTTCGATTATGGTTGAAATCGGACAAATAGGTCATGAGTTATCTACCTTTGAACTGCTGAAAATGCCATATTTAACAGTGTTTACACTCTAGAGGCCACAGTATTTATCCAATTTTTCTAAAACTTGCCCAGATTGTATATGACCATAAGAGTTTGGATGAGTTTGATTATGGTTGAAATCAGACAAATAGATCAATAGTTATTTACCTTTGAATTGCTGAAAATGCCATATTTAACAGTGTTAACACTCTAGAGGCCACAATTTTTATCCAATCTATCTCAAACCTGCTCAGATTGTAAATGACTATAAGAGTTCAAATGAGTTTGATTATGGTTGAAATCAGACTAATAGGTCGACCGTTATCTACCTTTGAATTGCTGAAAATGCTATATTTAACGATGTTTACACTGCTATAAGACTTTGGATGAGTTCAATTATGGTTGTAATCTGATCAATAGATCAAAAGTGATCTACCTTTGAATTGCTGAAAATGATAATATTTAACAGTGTTTACACTCTAGAGGCCACAATATTTATCCAAGTTCTCTCAAACTTGCCCAGATTGTATATGACCATAAGAGTACGAAAAACGGTGATTATGGTTGGAATTGGACAAATAGATCAAGAGATATCTACCTTTGAATTGCTGAAAATGCCATATTTTACAGCGTTTACACTCTTGCAACTACAGTTTTCAATGGATTTTGAATATACTTGTACACAAAGGATGTAGCTATACATTCTGGAAGGAGTGCAATTATTGTTGAAATGTAATCATTGTGGCAACAGTTACCTGCCCTTGATATACTTTGAAATGCTAGAAAAAGGTTTCATTTCAGTATTGTTTAGGCACTAGTTATCTGCCTTTGATGTACTCTACTATACTACAATAGGTCGACAAACTTGAATGGATTTAGAATAAAACGGCAGAAATTCAAAGGTAAATTTTAAGCTATCAGGCTTCATTACAAATGGTGAGCGATATCAGGGCCTTCAGGCCCTCTTGTTTGTCTGGAAGATAATTCCATTTACAGCTATATTAAAATGTTGTCTTGTCTATTACGCTAAGGCACAATGACCTCAGGTGAGCGAATTAAGGGCCATGGCCCTCTTGTTTCAAAAGGCATCAATGTATGCTATTGGCAGAAAAAGGGTTAAACTTAAAGGTTAATAAAACAAAAATTTCTGTCTGGCCACAATGCATACAGTAAAAAGAGCAACTCTAAAAAGTCAAAAGTGCATTACACTTAATTGAATATTGGGATTGTCAATTAAAACTTTCAAGGGTAAATCAGTTATGTTCACACTCACAGGTCATAAGACCTCATAGGGACCTGGGCCCGTTTCATAAAACATCTTACCACAAATGTTGTAGTAAGCCTGATTATAAAAGTCATAATTATGACTTTTTTTCTCCATCTAATCTTGTCTTGTGGCATCTCTTTGGAATTGTTTAAAAAGACAGGATTAGAAAGAGACATCAGAAATTAATTGTGTTTTAAAGTTTTGACTTGCGACCATTTTTGTCGTACGAAGTTTTATGAAACAGGCCCCTGTTTTTTTTTTTAGCTCACCTGAGCTAGCTCAGGGTGAGCTTTTGCAATACTTGAATGTCCGTCGTCCGTCGTTCGTCGTCTGTCGTCAACAATTTTAGTGTTTACACTCTAAAGGCCACAATATTTATTCAATCTTTCTCAAACTTGCTCAGATGGTATATTGCCATAAGAGTTCAGATGAGTTCGATTAAAGTTGAAATCGGACAAATAGGTCAAGAGTAATCTACCTTTGAATTGCTGAAAATGCCATATTTAAGGGTGTTTACACTGTAGAGGCCACAATATTTCTCCAATCTTTCTTAAACTTGCCCAGATTGTATATGACCATAAGAGTTCAGATGAGTTTAATTATGGTTGAAATAGGACAAATAGATCAAGAGTTAACTACCTTTGAACTGCTGATAATGCCAGTTTTAACAGTGTTTACATTCTAGAGGCCACAATATTTATCCAATCTATCTCAAACTATCTCAGATTGTATATGACTATAAGAGATCAAATGAGTTTGATTATGGTTGTAATCAGATCAATAGGTTGAGAGTTATCTACCTTTGAATTGCTGAAAATGTCATATTTAAGAGTGTTTACACTCTAGAGGCCACACATTTTATCCAATCTTTCTAAAACTTGCTCAGATTGTATATTACCATAAGACTTCAGATGAGTTTAATTATGGTTGTAATCAGATCAATAGGTCAAGAGTTATCTACCTTTGAACTGCTGAAAATGATATATTTAACAGTGTTTACACTCTAGAGGCCACTATTTACTCAAGCTTTCTTAAACTTGCTCAGATTGTATATGACCATACGAGTTCTAAAAAGGGTGATTATAGTTGAAATCGGACTAATACTAGGTCAAGAGTTATCTACCTTTGAATTGCTGAAAATGCCATATTTTACAGTGTTTACACTCTTGCAACTACAGTTTTGAATGGATTTTGATTATACTTGCACACAATGTATATAGCTATAGGTTCTCAAAGGAGTGCAATTATTGTTTAAAACTTATCATTGTGACAATAGTTATCTGCCCTTGATATACTTTGAAATACTAGAAAAGGCTTCATTTCAGTATTGTTTAGGGTCTAGTTATCAGCCCTTGATGTACTCTACTATACTAGAATTCTGAGGTTGTATTCCAAAATGGTTTACATGCTATACTGCAAATTTGAATAGATTTAGATGAAAACAGGTGAAACAGAAAGGTAAAGCTATCAGGCTTCAGTACAAAAGGTGAGCGATATCAGGGCCTTCATGCCCTCTTGTTTTTTAAATGGATTTGGTTTGTCATGAAAGAATATTTGATTTTTCCCTTCTATTCATCAGATATTGTAGAGCCTTCTGTCTCCAAAAGGTCACGGGTAGAGGAGACGCCAAAAAAGTATAAACCAGGACCCAAGTCTAAGACAAGACAGCCACCAGCTAAGGGTATGTTTAAACACAATGATTTTAGCGTAAAGCAGAAAGACAGAATTGCATAAATCTCATTTGGAGGCTTTCCTCAGTACTTTTGTATTGCATAAAGTAAATTGCATAACAGAACAGCCTGTTTTAGGAGATTTCCACAACCCTCATCCCAATAGATACACCATTTTATGCCTTTAACTTATTTCTCCACTGAAGAAAATAGTTTTAACTTAATACAGGGATGAATATTCCAGGGCTGCCATTCCACCAGATATTTCCATATCTCCGAATTTTTATCCTAGCAGATGACAGCCTAATTGGGGCTGAAAGTAAAGCAGAATGCGCCTTATGGCGCATTCTGTTTTACTTTCAACCTGCTCTAAGTAAATGTGCTTGAAAAATAGAAAATTTGGAAATCTAAGGATTTTTCATGACCAAGTTTTGGCAGCCCTGATATTCACCTTAAGAAATGTTTCCTATATCCTAGCAGTTAGAAGATTAAGTTTGATGTTATATTACACTATTTTTCCACAGTTACTTTCAACCTTAAAGAAAAAAAAGTCCCAAAAGATTGGAGCACTGTGTTTGTTTTGATGCAAACCAATGTCCCTGAGGATCTCACACCTACAGGGTTCTTGAAGGTGGACAAAGACAAAGGTATGTAACAAAACTACATGTACAAGAATAATCTTTGTTTAGGTATAGGGCCGCCAAATCGACCGGAAGTGCTTCATGGTGTAGTCGAAAGAAGTCGAGAAATGGTGCCAAACTTTTTGCCTCAGAAAAGCTTTTTGTAAAGAAATATAGACGGTTTTGAGCCGTTTATGTAATACATGTACATGGATGCTAGAGAATAGTTTCAAAGACTTTCTGTCATGGTAGATGGGTTTTTGGAAAAATTATGTGAGCTGAAGTGACATGTCTATTTCAAAATGTAGCAAAACACCAGTCATGTCACTGAAGCCAAGAGATTTTTCTTATATGCCACATGACCCCCTGTTTTCTCTGCATTTTTCACCTGTGCAAGGGTGTATCTTTGTGGGAAATATAGGGTAGCATCTGTGGTTGGCTAAAAATTGTATTTTTTTTTACCTTGGAAATGACACATTTTATTAGCTCATCTGAGCCAAAGGCTCAAGGTGAGCTATTGGGATGGCCCTGTGTCCGTCGTCGTGCGTTGTGCGTCGTGCGTCGTCGTTAACAATTGCTTCAAATGACATCTCCTCCTATACCGCTTGACATATTTGAACCAAACTTTACAGGAATGTTCCTTGGGTCAAGCTCTTTCAAATTTGTTCACAGAATTAAAAACAATGTAGAACTCTGGTTGCCATGGCAACCAAAGTGAAAAAATAAGGAAATCTTAAAAAATCTTCTTGTCTGAAACTACAAGGACCAGAGCTTAGATAATTATGTGGCACATAGCATCATCTACAGGTCTTCTATCAAGTTTGTTCAAATTATGCCCCTGGGGTCAAAATTGGCCCCGCCCCAGGGGTCACAGTTTTACATAGAGTTATATAGTGAAATTTTCAAACATCTTCTCCTCTGAAACTAATATGGCCAGAGCTTTGATATTTGGCATGGTGACACTTCTAAAGATCCTTTAGGTATTTTGATCAAATGGTTCTGGTCGGTTGCATATCTAGGTCACAGGAGCTAAAATAGATTTATTCTATAAAAACTTTAAAAAATCTTTTCGTCAAAAACTACAAGGGCCAGAGCTTAGATATTTGGCACATAGCATCATCTACAGGTCCTCTATCAAGATTGTTCAAATTATGCCCCTCGGGTAAATAATGACCCTCTCCTGGACATAAATCATTATCTCCATTTTGTAAGCTATTCTCAGGTGAGCGAAATATGCCCCATGGGGCTCTTGTTACAGTCATGTATGCACCATGAGAGCTATTTTTGATATCCTGGCATATGGTAACTTAACCTATCACCCCAAAAATATGTCTTTTTACACCTATAATTTATTCCTTGACTGAAGAAAATAGTTCCACTTTATATGATAAGTAACATGAACCTTAAGAAAGCTTAAAGCATTGTGAATGTATAGCAGATTGCACCTTAAGGCGTAATCTGCTTTACTTTCAACTTTCTTAACTTGTCACGGTTATCAAAACTAGAAACAGGCTATGGGGTAATTAGTTAATGAGAATGAAAACCAAATGTGGCCTAAAACTTTTTGTGTGTGTAAATTGATGTTAGGCGCCTACATAAACATGTAAATATAACTTTAGGAAAAATATTTTATGTTAAAAAATGTACATTTCAAAGAGTAGAAAAATATTGAGTCCAGTTGTGGATGTAATCTGCAGTGAAGAAGGAAAAAACAAGGTATGTGGTAAAATTGTACCAGCTCAGATTCTTATCTGGCAATCTCAGGGCTCCAGATAAGAGAGAGTAAACTGTACAAATCCAACATTTTTCTCACTCATATCAGCATAAAATCCTATGGTGTTACTACTCATACTTTAATAAGTAGTGACACCATATGGTTTAATGCAGAAATAAAGATTTTAGTTTTTGAAATACTCCCCTTATCTAGAGCTCTGATTTGAGTTGCATGTAGTACAGTTCACAGAAAAGAGCTACTTTGTCTTAGTTCTCAGGGGAAAAAGAGATTGGAACAATCAGATTCAGTGACCAGATAAGAGGGAGTTAAATGCACAAATCCAACATTTTCTTACTTATTTCAACACCAAATCCTATGGTGTTACTACTCATTAGAATCGTCCCTTCCAGACCATTCTAATAAGTAGTGACACCATAGGGTTTAAAGCAGAAATGAAGATTTTAGTTTTTATACGCCCACCTCTAAAGGCGGTCGTATATTGGTGTGGCCCTGTCCGTCAGTCCATTCATTCGTTCGTCCGTCGGTATGTCCGAGCGCACGAAAGGTCCTTTGTTGGGTAGGGAGAACAATAGATTCCATTCATTCCGTGATTGCCCTATTGTTATTGTTGGGTATTTTAGTGTACTGTTGGGTACTTTTAAACAAAAAATATACCCAACAAATGTCCAACTGTGAGAACGTTCGTCCGTTGACATTTTGTTTGTCCAGAGTTTTTCTGGAAAACTATTTTAGGGGTATTAATGAAACTTCACACAAATGTTATATGCATCAAGATCTAAAGCTGAGTCGATTTTGAGGTTTCATTCGAATTTTCAAATATGCTATAAAAAGCTTGTCCGGAGTTTTCTGGGAAAACTATTGAAGGGATATTAATGAAACTTCATACCAATGTTATATGCATCCTGATCTAAAGCTGACTTGAGTTTGAGGTTCATTCAAATTTTTGTTACAGAGTTATCTGCCCTTGGTGTACTCAAATATGCTATAAAAAGCTTGTCCGGAGTTTTCTTGGAAAACTATTTAAGGGATATTAATGAAACTTCACTCAAATGTTATATGCACCAAGATCTAAAGCTGAGTCGATTTTGAGGTTCATTCGAATTTTTGTTACACAGTTATCTGCCCTTGATGTACTCAAATATGCTATAAAAAGCTTGTCCAGAGTTTTCTTGGAAAATTATTTGAAGGATATTAATGAAACCTCATAGAAAGGTTATATGCATCAAGATCTGAAGCTGAGTCAAGTTTGAGATTGATTTGATATTCGTTTACAGAGTTATCTGCCCTTGGTGTACTCAAACATTCTATAAAAGGCTTATTTGACAGTGTTAACACACTTAGAAACTACAGTTCTGAATGGATTTAGATTATGTTTGCCCACAGTATAATTATAGAAGTATAAGTTCATGAAAGGGTTGATTATTATTGAAATCGAATCATTGTGTCGAGTTATCTGCCCTTGGTGTACTCAGATATGCTAGAAAAGGCTTTATTTCTGTATTGTTAATGCTCTCAGAGCTCTAAAAGTCTACAAATAAATATAAATTTTGATAAAACTATATATTTCTTTGCCAGTGTTCGTGTAATGTACCGCTTGCGGTGCTCTCGTTGAAATACTCCCCTTATCTGGAGCCCTGAAGTCTTGTAAATGCTGAAAGATTAAGGGTAGCACTTGGCTGTTATAAAGATGCTTTTCAAGTTTTTTATTTGTTGTATGTTAGTAGAAAGTCCGCAGGAAGCAAACATCACCCTACCTAAAGAAACACCAAGTACAGCAAACCCTGTCATTGAGAAAAAGAAAACTGTTTCAAATAAATCTGCAAAGAAAAAACCTGGTAAGTTATTGTAAAACAAGGTTTGTATTTGGAAATCTTTCTTTTGTAGGGATAAATCTCAATAACCTAATTAAATGCTCCTTCACTCCTTTACCCATTACTCAACAGACACAATTGTTAATGCTTCCACTGTAGAAAGTGCTTCAACTCTATACTGTCATGAATCTGCATACCCCTGTGTTACAGTGGAGAATCTGTTATTCTTTCCCGTTTAAACGCAAACGTACGCAAAACCCAAAGCGCTAAAACGTAGAAAAGAACAACTTTTGGACAATTCTGATAATTCTTGTTTATCTTGGTGGCAAACAGTTCGGAGCCTGATCAGACGCCGGGTTACCCGGCGTCTGATCTGGCTCCAAACTGTTTGCACTGCAAATAATAGTTTTAGCGTAAACGCGTTTATTGGGAAAGAATAACAGATTCTCCACTGTATCCTGTTCATATGTGAAATCCTGTTCATATGCCTACTGGTAATCCTATTCACATGTAAAATTCTGTTCATATCCCTACTTGTTATCCTATTCATATGTGAAATCCTGTTCATATATGCCTACTTGTTATCCTATTCATGTGTGAAATTCTGTTCATATGTCTCTGTTAAATCTTGTCATAAGTCTTCAATAACCCTTGGGTCTGTTCTGTATAGGCAACTACAGTGGACATACACATTGTTATGAGCACTACTTGTTCTATTTATATAGCTAAAGAAGATGACCTGGAACTATCGGAAGAGGAGGGCATCATAGATTCTGATGAGGATCCCGGCTGGGAACCATCTAAAAAAGGTTAGAAAGTGTTTCAGTTAAGTCTGAGATTGTTCTCAAGTTTTTGATTGGTCAGATTTGAGTGAATACTCAAATCTGACCAATCAAATGCTTGAGAACAATCTCAGTGAACACTCAAATCTGACCAATCAAATGCTTGAGAACATTCTCAGACTCAACTACCTTTGGGACAGTTGTGCATAGGTAACAGCAGTTGACCAAGACACAGTTTTGATCACTTCTTGTTCTATTTATATAGCTAAAGACTGCAGGACTAGTTGACTTAGACACAGTTTTGATCACTTCTTGTTCTATTTATATAGCTAAAGACTGCAGGACTAGTTGACTTAGACACAGTTTTGATCACTTCTTGTTCTATTTATATAGCTAAAGACTGCTGGACTAGATGACTTAGACACAGTTTTGATCACTTCTTGTTCTATTTATATAGCTAAAGACTGCAGGACTAGTTGACCTAGACACAGTTTTGATCACTTCTTGTTCTATTTATATAGCTAAAGACTGCTGGACTAGATGACTTAGACACAGTTTTGATCACTTCTTGTTCTATTTATATAGCTAAAGACTGCAGGACTAGTTGACCTAGACACAGTTTTGATCACTTCTTGTTCTATTTATATAGCTAAAGACTGCAGGACTAGTTGACTTAGACACAGTTTTGATCACTTGTTCTATTTATATAGCTAAAGACTGCCGGACTAGTTGACTTAGACACAGTTTTGATCACTTCTTGTTCTATTTATATAGCTAAAGACTGCTGGACTAGATGACTTAGACACAGTTTTGATCACTTCTTGTTCTATTTATATAGCTAAAGACTGCAGGACTAGTTGACCTAGACACAGTTTTGATCACTTCTTGTTCTTTTTATATAGCTAAAGACTGCAGGACTAGTTGACTTAGACACAGTTTTGATCACTTGTTCTATTTATATAGCTAAAGACTGCCGGACTAGTTGACTTAGACACAGTTTTGATCACTTCTTGTTCTATTTTTATAGCTAAAGACTGCAGGACTAGTTGACCTAGACACAGTTTCGATCACTTCTTGTTCTATTTATATAGCTAAAGACTGCAGGACTAGTTGACCTAGACACAGTTTTGATCACTTCTTGTTCTATTTATATAGCTAAAGACTGCCGGACTAGTTGACTTAGACACAGTTTTGATCACTTCTTGTTCTATTTATATAGCTAAAGACTGCCGGACTAGTTGACTTAGACACAGTTTTGATCACTTCTTGTTCTATTTATATAGCTAAAGACTGCAGGACTAGTTGACCTAGACACAGTTTTGATCACTTCTTGTTCTATTTATATAGCTAAAGACTGCAGGACTAGTTGACCTAGACACAGTTTCGATCACTTCTTGTTCTATTTATACAGCTAAAGACTGCCGGACTAGTTGACTTGGACACAGTTTTGATCACTTCTTGTTCTATTTATATAGCTAAAGACTGCCGGACTAGTTGACTTAGACACATTTTTCGATCACTTCTTGTTCTATTTATATAGCTAAAGAAGATGACTTGGACATATCTGAGGAGGATGAGGACATCATTGACTCAGATGAGGATCCCGGCTGGGAACCATCCAGTAAAGTAGGTACCAGAAACCTAGTTCTAGACATATACGGTAAAACTTCTCTATTATAACTTATAATTAGGTATTTAAAGCAGATGGCTGCTGAAAGCAAGATGAAAAGCTCCTTTAAGGGCTGTTTGTTTTACTTTCACCTCGCTTTTAGCAGACACCTGTCTTCCTACTATCTATTAACGTTCTATTTAGTGAACCTAATAGAGAAGTTTTACTGTATTTGCTAAAAGAGAAGGGTAAAAATCAAGAGATTAATACAGCTGGGTATGTACCGTCATTTCCCGAGTATTGTGCGCATCCGTGTATAAAACGCACCCTTATTTTCAGGGTTAAATGTCTGGAAAAAAACTTTCCCCAAGGTTTTGGTCAGCGGTCGTACGCACGATTTCTCCTGCTGAACCCAGTTGTTTTTAAATGAAGAGAGTTCCGTAGGCATATTTTAGGACCAAGAAAATCCGTTAAATATGTGATAATTACAAGTATTCTGATAGTCAGGGGGTTAAATCCGACCTTCGAAGTTCCAAAAAATGAGCTGCGACTGTGTTTAAAATGCTGGAAACGAAACCAGACATATTTTTATGGGCATACTTAATTTTCATTTCTAGCGTCACATTAGAACAGGAACGGAATATGTTCCTGATTAGAATCACCCCGTATTATTTTGTGCAAGTTTGTAGATGCGTTTATTAGGATTAAAATACATAAATACTAAACATTTATTGTATGGAATTCTTTCATCACTAGCATTTATTGAATTATGAAAAAATACGGTAGAATACGAATGTTCCGAAAAAGTTACAAAAAGTTTCGCTCTGAAAATCGTGTGCCGCCAATCAAAAGAATAATCCGGAAATAGTAAATTCGATTATGCGCAGTTCGGGCCCGGAAATGGCGGGTGTTTATACAGTGACGCTTTGTTTCTACGATGCAACCAGAGCTAAGTTTACTTCATTTTGAGCGATTTCACTCAATAATTATGAATAACAACTTGTTTATTTACTTTATTTCTCTCTCAGTTCAAAATGCCTTACCGATTTAGATTGTATTAGATACATACGTAGCGACTAACGTGCTCCCTCGAAAGAAGCTTCAAATAATCGAGGGCTTGCATTCTCAGATCGAAGACTAATTTTAATAACTTATAAGCAATCAAGTGTCATAACATCAACAGTTTACACCCGGACAATCATAACTGATTATAATTGGGGTCACTAGCGTGTCATCTCCAATAAACAGCCCTAATCCCCGGCTATCATGTATGGGAGGTGTCAATTAAAGCCCTGCAGCGTATTGCGCAATCTTAACACATCGGTCTACGGGCGCTAACCGTTGGTCAAGGTAGGCTTTAGAGTCTTGTTCCACTGTATTGTACGCACCCCCAAATTGCAGAAAAAAGATTTTATGATAAAAGTGCGCACAATACATAGCTAAAGACGGTAACACAAAGACACCACAAAAATTCAGCATTAACCCTTTGAACCCTAGTCCCGCATATAGGCATCCATTTCAAACAGTGTACATGTGAAAATTGCACTTGTCCTATTCAAACAGTGAATACCCAGATCAGAGGGCTCCTTACGTAGCCCTCTGATATGGGTCCTCACTGTTTGTCATAATGCAAAACATTGACAAAAAAAACAACCTTAAACATCAGAAATGGACTAGACAAAAATGGAAACTGGGATTGTCCATTTGAAGTTTCAGGGAAGAAAGAGTTAAATAATGTTTACAGTACAGAGTGAGACAATCTATAGTATGGATAGAGGTATTGCGAGTTGGTCAGAAAGGTATTTTCCAAATCAACATTGTGCCTAAATGCCATGCACATGTTTAGCTTATTTAGCTATTATAACTAGCTATTAAAATGACTCAAATGAAGACTTGTTTCTAGTGCTTAAATAGTAGGAATTCGTAACTGATTATTCTAACACACCTCGCACACGCTCCTATATAAACAAAGAAGAAACGTATCTGTGTTTTAATTCTCAATAAAACACGCATGCGCTGTAATGTCTTAACGTGACGTCATATGGCTTCGAAAATGCGTATGCCAAGAAATGTAGGGCCATTGCTGCGTTGCAAACTGTGGTTAAATTGAAGTGTTAGAATCGAAATGATAGATTAATACCAGTGTTTTATCGTGCAATAAAACAGGGATAGTCGTTGAGATGCTGGTAATTAAATCACTTGGTCTTTGTCCCTGTGATTTAATTAGTACGCATCTCAATTCCAACCTGTGTTATCGTGCAATAAAACACTGGCATGAATTTATTAAATTGAACTTTTAATTACAATTATCAGATTAAATAAAATGTTGCTGTATGTCAGCATTTAGTCTTTTGATATTTAACTTTGCATTATGGATTAACAGAACATAATGTTGCAGTGTCTGTCAAATCAGTGTATGCCTAATGTTACAAATACAGCAACTTACATTCATTGTGCACTGATTGAAATTTAGTGTATATACCTTCTATTTGGGGGCCTCCGTGGCCTAGTGGTATAGTCACTGTGACTTACATCACTAAGCTCCTCACCGCTGTGAGTTTGAATCCCAGTAGGGTCGTTCGGATTTTTCATGTGGGGAAGCCTTCCAGCTGGCTTGCGGAAGGTCGGTGGTTCTACCCAGTTGCCGATTTGTGCCTGAAACAGTGCATAAAGGACTTCTGGGGTCTTCCTCCACCTATAATTAGCTGGACGTCGCGATATGACTGAAATACTGTTGAAAGCGACGTAAAATCAAAACAAATCAAATCAAATACCTTCTATTTGCTTTTCTAGTCACATTTATGGACAATTGTTTAGGATTTTTGTACTTCCATCATTGTTAGCTCTTCTGAGCACAATTAAAGAGCTCAAAGTGAGTTTTATGATACTCCTGTGTCTGTTGTTAGTCAGAACATGACTGCCTGTCTGCCTGTTCTTCAAAAAAGTGCAAACAATTTCTTCTATGAAACCAATGGTCCACTACTTGTTAGTAAATTGACATAGCCTGTTTCTAGTTTTGACTAAAGGTTACCATTAAAGCAAGTTGAAAGTAAAGCAGAATGTGCCTTAAGGGTGTATCAATGTCATGAATGTGGGAACTTTTCAAAGTATATGAAAACACTCTATGATGGTTTTGTATTGAAGAGCTATTTAGGATGAATGAAAAAATAGAAAAAGTGTACATTTTGGTGAACAACAGTTGGCTCTACGGCCATGTAAAATTTACCCCACCCACTTCCTCTTATTTTGTCCTTTTCAAACAGCCCGCTTCAATAAAACCCATTTTAAATGGAAACAAATATGATTATTTGGTTTTGTGTTATTTATTTCCTATCTATGGTAGTTTTTCTTCATACAAAAACTAATTTAAGAAAAAAAGGGCACCAAATGTGAAATTTATAAAGCTCTAAATATCATCGATATGATACTTTTTTGTAAATTTTGTAAGGGGCAATAACTCTTTTTACTTTAATAACTCAAAATTTTCAACACTGACCTTTCAATTTCTTTTCATATTTTGAACTGCCTTAGCATGGGCTTTCATCTGGTAGAATATAAGAAAAAGTTAAATACTAGAACTATTTCATTTTCAAACTTTTTTACTTTTTTTCATAAAATAAAAAATCTAATAAAATCATGCCCTATACAAAGCATATTTTTGATATTCAAGGATCGATATTGTTCAAACCTGGTGCCTGCTTTGTCTAAATTTGGTTTCTATATGTGAAAATACCACCATAGACATGAAATAAATAATGGAAACCCAAATTATCATGTTTGTTTTGTTTCGAAATAAATTTTACTGAAGCTTGTACCCTGAATGGGTAAAATTTGAAAAAAAGGTCCAAATTTGACATACCTTTTTCAAATCGCTGTAGCTCGAAAACAAGGACACCACCATATTATTTTTTTTCCATTTTTTCATTCATCATAAACAGCTCTTCCAAAAAAACAATGTTAGAAAAAAAGTTTAATACTTTGAAAAAAATGGCTCATGACATTGATACACCCTTAAGGCACATTCTGCTTTTCTTTCAGCCTGCTTTAAGCAGGATATAGAAAATAGATCTTTAGGTAAATGTTCATGACTGTATAAAGTAGAACTATTTTCTTCAGTGGAGGAATAAATAAAAGGTGTTAAAAGGCGTATTTATGGGGTAATGGATTAATTAATAATAACTTTTCAGGCCAGCAGTAAAGCCCTGGAGAAGCAGAGAAAGCCAAGAATGTTGCAGAAGACAAAGCTGTTTTCCTCCAAAGGCAAGCAGCCAAAGAAGACATCCAGTCAACAAAAAACTTCAACAAGGTATGTATCACCTTAGCACCTCTCTAAATATGTTCCTGTTCTGGTCTTTAACCCATGATTACCCCATAACCTGTTACCAGTTTTGAAGACAGGTGACCACTTAAAGCAGTTTGAAAGTAAAGTAGAATGCCTCAACCTTGAATAATAGAATGTGTTCATTTAATAGGTTAAGTCAATTTATATATAAACAGAGTACCTTAAGCTACTATCTACTAGGATAGAGAAAATATTCGGTATGGTTCATATTCATGCGTCAATTAAACTGTATAAATTGGAACCATTTTCCTTAGTGAAGCAATAAATTGAAGGTGTTAAAATGGGTATTTATGGAGTTATGGGTTAAATACACCTTTTTACGCCTTAGATATATAGTAGAGGACTACTACAGAATTTAGTTTCACTTTATACAGTCATGAAGATGTAGTGTAAAAATGATGGTAGTAGCTTAACCCTTTCCTCCCTGAAACTTCAAATGGACAATCCCAGTTTCCATTTTAGTCTAGTCCATTTCTGACTTTTAAGGGTTGTTTTTGTCAATATTTTGCATTATGACAAACAGAGAATACCCAGATCAGAGGGCTCCTTTAGGAGCCCTCTGATCTGGGTCTTCACTGTTTGCTTAGGACATGTGTACTATTCACATGTACACTGTTTGAAAAGCACGCCTATATGCGGGACTAGGGTTCAAAGGGTTAAAGCAGGCTGAAAGTAAAGCAGAATGTGCCTTAAGGCACATTCTGCCTTACTTTCAGCCTTCTTCAAGTGGTCATCTAGATTCAATACTAGAAACAGGCAATAAGGTAATGGGTTAAGACAGATGGATTTAGTATTTATGGGTTAAGATAGAAGGAATAAGGGTAGAATAAAGGTAGCTTCTTAAGGAGCTTTTTGCATTATTTTGTTGTAAATTAAAGAGTTACCTGCCTTTAAATTAAAGAGTTACCTGCCTTTAAATTTCCTATTCTTATTTACTAGTACATGTACAGTACAGTAAAACCACTGAAAGGAAGACTACTTTATTGAAGTGAAGGCAGGTGGCAGCTTAAAGCAAGATGGAAGTAAAGCAGAAAGCTCCTTCATGCCTTTAAAACTTAACTTTATTAAGTGGTCGTGACAGAGCGGTTTTACTGTCAGTGTTCTTATTTATAGCCTAATCATTTCTAATTACGCAACGAAAATGCCAGGGGCGTTAATAAATGACCAAGTCCAGGGCTTCAGACAAGGGGGGTATTTCAAAACTAAAATCTTTATTTCTGATTTAAACCCTATGGTGTCACTACTTATTAGAATCCTTTGTGACAAATCTAATGAGTAGTAACACCATAGGATTTGATGCTGAAATAAGAGAGAAAATGTTGAATTTGTTAGATTTACTCCCTCTTATCTGGAGCCCTGAAAAAAGTCTGTTATGTCCTTGGGGACAGAAGATCAAAAAGACTGAATTTAATAACTCGAAAATTAAAATTAAAAATAGGATAAGATATTGACTCTTAATTGTTGTTTATTGCAACACTCAAGAATTAGAACGAGATTTTTATGATATGAAAAATCAGGGTTTCCCCAATTAATCAATACATGTCACTATCTGTAAGGGACTGGTAGGATTTTTAGCTCACCTGGCACGAAGTGCCAAGGTGAGCTATTGTGATCGCCCTGTGTCCGTCGTCAGTCGTCCGTCGTCAAACTTTTTGTTCAAAGATCTTCTCCTTAGAAACCACTGGGCCAATTTCATCAAAACTTCATAGGATTGTTCCTTGTAGGGTACTCTCTCAGATTTCTTCAAATATAGGTAATCCAATTGAAATTGTGGTTGCCATGGCAACCAATTGAAAAAACTTTAAAAATCTTCTTGTCAAAACCTACTGGTCCGAATTGAAAATAATTTTACCCAAATGTGCCATTGGTGACCCTCTATCAGATTCTTAAAATAATTTTCCTATCTTGAAAAACATGGCCGCCAGTGGGTGGGGCAGATTTTCCTTATATGGCTATATAGTGAAAACTTAAAAAATCTTCTTGTCAAAAACTAGTGGTCCGATTTGAAAGTAATTTTATGCAAATGATCCATGGGTGACCCTCTACCAGATTTCTTAAAATTATTTTGATATCTAAAAAAACATGGCCGCCAGTGGGTGGGGCAAAATTTCCTTATGTTACTGTATAGTAAAAACTTTAAAAATCTTCTTCTCTGAAACTACTGGTTCAAATTAAAAATAATTTAATACAAATGGTCAATTGATGATCTTCTACCAGATTTCTTAAAATCATTTTGTTATCTAAAAAAACATGGCCGCAAGTGGGTGGGGCAAGTTTTCTTTATGTTACTGTATAGTAAAAACTTTCAAAATCTTCTTCTCTGAAACTACTGGTCCAAATTAAAAATAATTTTGCAGAAATGGTCAATTGATGATCCTCTACCAGATTTCTTAAAATCATTTTGTTATCTTAAAAAACATGGCCGCCAGTGGGTGGGGCATGTTACTGTATAGTAAAAACTTTAAAAATCTTCTTCTCTGAAACTACTGATTCAAATTCAAAATAATTTTACACAAGTGGTTAATTGATGACCCTCTACCAGATATCTTAAAATCATTTTGTTATCTAAAAAACATGGCCACCAGTGGGTGGGACAAGTTTTCCTTATATTTCTGTATAGAAAAAAATTCAAAAAAAGTTCTCTGAAACTAATGGTCTGATTTAAGAATTATTTTACACAAATAATGATTCATGGGTTACCCTTTGCTAGTTTTCTTCAAATAATCTTCCTAGCTCAAACAACATGGCCACCAGTGGGTGGAGGTGAATAAGTGAAAACTTAATCATAACTGGTCGATTTACATGACCGTAATCATGGATACCAGGTGAGCGATTTAGGGCCGCATGCGGCTCTTGTTTTTCTCACATAACTATCCTTGTTTTCTGTAGCGAACAACGATGACAAATATCCTTATCTCCAACATGTGTAAGATCACTTTCTTGACGTCACTATAACTTCATTATTTATAACAATGTTTTGACGTCACCCGGGTTCCAAAAAAATGCATATTGCTTTAAAAATAGCTTAAAAATCGTTGGTAATGTGAGAAAAAAAATCTGTGACTCATCGATGTTTAAGACAAGTTGATCTTGAACTCGTCTAGAATAGAAAAGTATTTAAGCTCGCCAAGGCTCGCTTAATACCGTTCAATTCTAGACTCTTTTGAGATCAGCTTGTATTAAAAATCGACTCATGACCGATCCTATATTTCTCTACAATCTCCATACTTGTTTTCGTAAACAATCAAGAAGTAGTTAATACCCAGTCCGGAAGTTCTCTACAAATTTAAATTTTTTGAATAAAAGTATGTTTCTCCATTTATTGCATTTGTGTATGGATTAAGCTTAATTTAAAACATAATAGAATTATACCTTTTCCACTATAGTCTAGTTTTGGTTTGCCTTTTAGCTCAACTGCTCCTGTAAATGCCAGTGCCAAAAAGACCACTGGTGGTCAGCCAGACTCTACAAATACTGCAGCAGGACCTCAAATACTCCATAACAATAAGCCGACTGGTCCAGAGGTAAGAGTGCTCTCCCTTGCTATCAAAGATATCTTATTCTTTACAACAATAAGCCGACTGGCCCAGAGGTAAGAGTGCTCTCCCTTGGTATCAAATATAATGTATTCTTCACAACATAAGCCTACTGGCCCTGAGGTAAGAGTGGTCTCCCTTTGCATCTTTGATATCTTACGCTTCACAACATAAACCCACAGACCCTTAGATAAGAGTGACCTCCCTTTGAGTCTTTTAAGACTTACTCTTCACAACATGCCCACTGGCCCTGAGGTAAGATTGCTCTCCCTTGGTATCAAAGATAACTTATTCTTTACAGCATTAAGCCCACTGGCCCCGAGGTAAGAGTCAACTCCCTTTGTATCCTTGATAACTTACAATCTACACTGAGAGAGACTTCACATGGAACTATAGTCAGGTCTAAAGTAGTCTATAGTGACAATAGATCCAACCGAACACCGGTTTGTTCGACCTTCAGACAGACCATTCTCAGTTTTCATTGTTTCAACAAATAGTGTTCTTTTGCCGACCTTAATGTGCATGCCCCAGCTACAATTTTGCCTCACTAGAGGTTTGATCTTTAGTTCCATGTGAAGTCGCTCATGATAAGTCCACTAGGGCTGAGGTAGGAGTGGTCTCCCTCTTTGTATCAAAGATAACTTATTCTTCACAACATAAGCCAACTGGTGCTGAGGTAGGAGTGGTCTCCCTCTTTGTCTCAAAGATAACCTTCTTTTCAACAATACGCCCACTGACAATGAGGTAATGGTGCTCTCCCCTCATATCTAAGATAACTTATACTTTACAACAATAAGTCCTCTGGTGCTGAAGTATGAGTGACCTCCCTTGGTATCATAGGTTTATTATTTTTATTTGCAATAATAAACCTAATAGAGTTATTCCTTGGTATCCAAGATAACTTATTCTTCACACTAATAAACCAATCAGCCCTGATGTAAGCATGGCCTCCCTTGTCGCTCTAAGATTCATAGATATCTTAAAATAGACTAGATACTAGGGCACCTAGTCTTACAGGAGCATTCTGCTTTTGCCTTCATCTTCAGCAGTTATCTAGGCTCTAAAGATATGACTGAAATATTGTTTAATGTGACGTAAATTCATAATAAATATAGTCAAATAAACACATAGATGTAGGTGATTTGCACTGATGGCTGTGGAGGAAAGGGTTAAATCTTTACACAGCAGCTTTGTCAGTATAGGAGCATGCCTGCAACCCTAGCTATGGGTATACTCTTCATCAACAAACACTACCCCTGTAAAGAGTATACTTGTCCTTTGCAAACAGGGCAGAACCTGAACAGAGGGCTCCTGCATTTTTAGCTCTCCTGGCACAGGCACAAAGTGCCAAGGTGAGCTATTTTGATCGTGCTGTGTCCGTCGTCCGTCGTCGTCCGTTCGTTCGTCGTCAACAATTTCTTTAAATGACATCTTCTCCTAAACTACAGGATGGATTTTAACCAAACATGGCAGAAATGATCCTTATATGGTCCTCTTTGAAAGTTGTTCAAATGTTACCGGTCCATTGCATATCTATGTCACAGGAGCTAAAAATAGATCGTTTCAATAAAAACTTTAAAAATCTTATTCTCTGAAATCACAGTACCCTGAGCTTAGATATTTTGCACAAAGCATCATCTATAGGTCCTCTATCAAGATTGTTCAAATTATGTCCCTGGGGTCAAAAATGGCCCGACCCTGGGGGTCACAAATATACATAGAGTTATATAGTGAAATCTTCAAACCTCTTCTTCTCTGAAACTAATATAGCTAGAGCTTTGATATTTGGCATGGTGTAACTTCTAGAAGTACTTTACCAATATTGTTCAAATGTTTCCGGTCCGTTGCATATCTAGGTCACAGGAGCTAAAAATAGATTTTTTTTAATAAAAAGCTTAAAAAATCTTCTCTTAAACTACAGTACCTTAAGCTTAGCTATTCTGCACTCAGCATCATCCAATCAGCAATTGGCACAATCATATTGTCATAATTTCCCAGCTTTCCAAGATATGTTACATGATTTACATCAACGGTCCCAGGTGAGCGATTTAGGGCCGTATACGGCTTTTGTGTAATTTAGCAATATATTGTTGAAAGTATCCGTGGTAGAAAAAATGGAATAGACTTAATTTGAAAATGCAAACGTGCATTTACAGTTTCAGGGGTGAATAGATTATAGATGATAGGAAGTACATGTATATAACTTTAACCCTTTCCCTCATATATACGTCTTTTAACACCTCTAATTTATTCCTCCAATGAAAAAAATAGTTCCAATTTATATAATCATGAATATCATGTATCATAAGAAATATTTTCTATATTCTAGTATATGTTTACTTGAAGCAGGCTGAAAGTAAAGCAGAATGTCTGCTTTACTTTTAACCTACTTTTAGCAGTCACATATCTTCAAAACTAGAAACAGACTGCAGGGTAATGAGTTAAACTGTTTTATAGCCTGAGATTGGAGATTTCTTGGGCATCTAGCTTTACTTTTAACCTAAACTTTTAGCAGTCACATATCTTCAAAACTAGACACAGACTACATGGTAATAAGTTAAACTGTTTATAAATGGGCTATAGGGTAATGAGTTAAACTGTTTATAAACGGGCTATAGGGTAATGAGTTAAACTGTTTATAAACGGGCTATAGGGTAATGAGTTAAACTGTTTATAAACGGGCTATAGGGTAATGAGTTAAACTGTTTATAAACGGGCTATAGGGTAATGAGTTAAACTGTTTATAAACGGGCTATAGGGTAATGAGTTAAACTGTTTATAAACGGGCTATAGGGTAATGAGTTAAACTGTTTATAAACGGGCTATAGGGTAATGAGTTAAACTGTTTATAAACGGGCTACAGGGTAATGAGTTAAACTGTTTATAAACAGGCTATAGGGTAATGAGTTAAACTGTTTATAAACGGGCTATAGGGTAATGAGTTAAACTGTTTATAAACGGGCTATAGGGTAATGAGTTAAACTGTTTATAAATGGGCTATAGGGTAATGAGTTAAACTGTTTATAAACGGGCTATAGGGTAATGAGTTAAACTGTTTATAAACGGGCTATAGGGTAATGAGTTAAACTGTTTATAAACGGGCTATAGGGTAATGAGTTAAACTGTTTATAATTGGGCTATAGGGTAATGAGTTAAACTGTTTATAAACGGGCTATAGGGTAATGAGTTAAACTGTTTTCAGCCTGAGATTGGAGATTTCTTGGTGGAGAAGGAAGAGTGTAAGAATGATGACATACCACACTTATGGAGATATAAGAGGAGTGGGCTGATACAGAAGTATGGCAAAGTGGTGGAGAATGATAAGGTTCTCTATGAGAACTTACTGAATGTAAGTATTTCCTATAGATATATGTAACAGTGAATCCCTCTCTGTTACAACCACTGAAATAGGGTGTAATGGATCCCTCTCTGTTACGATCACTAAAATAGGGTGTAGTTGATTTCATGAAATACAGGTGACAGTTTAAAGCAAGGTGAATGTAAAACAGAAAGCTCCTAAAGGAGCTTTCTGGTTTACATCCACTTTGCTTTAAGCAGTCACTTGACTTAAACACCTGCTAAATAACACAATTTGGTGGTTGAAACTTGTAATAGCGAGGTTTTAGTCTACTTTCTGGTTTTGGCCAGTTGTATTCTGTTCGTAAGTTATTAATCTTAGCCCTTTGTATGTTGTAATCTTTAGCTTACATAATTCTATAATGTGAACTGTTACCATCAGTCTTTTGCTGCCATGTGCTATGCATTAACTTTAACATACATGTATTATATTTAAAACTCAAATTTTATTAAAAAGATTTTAATTAATCGATTAAACTTAATAGTAATGATTAGTATGTGTAATGGTCCTGAATACTGGTGGTTACTTCAGAGATAATTTGAAATCCAATATGACTGCCTTGAAAGCTTAGTTGGACCAATTTTTGTTGAAACATGATTGAGGTTGTGACCAAACTTCGTTATTTTTGTGGAGACAAAACTAAGAAAGACTGAGAAATGTTTACTTGATGGGTGTTTGTGTTTGCAGTATTCAGACTGGTGGGCATGCTATGCTCACAAGTATGAGAAGGTGACAGTACAGGTGATGTTTAAGTACAGAAACAAGGAGAAGGTAGCCATCACCCAGCTGCCAGAATGTGTCGGGGGACCACCCAGGTACCAGTATACACTCTTTAACTCATTTAACCCTAGTCACCCATCTAAGCCTCATTTGCAAACCCTGTACCTGTGAGTACACTTGTCCTATGCAAATGGTGTAGACCCTGATCAGAGGGCTCCTTAAGGAGCCCTCTGATCAGGGTCTACACTGTTTGTCATTTTGACATTTATTGTAAAAATCTACCCTAAAAAGTTAAAAATGGGCTAGACTAAATTGAAAACTAGCAATGTCCATTTGAGGTTTCAGGAACTTCCGAGGAAACTCATTACCAGGGCTCCAGATAAAAGGCACTAAACTGAATAAATCCAACATTTTCTCACTCATTTCAGCACCAAATTCATGTCGGGTGTGGTCTGCACTCGACTGCGGTACAAGGGTTCAATCGTGAGTTTGATCTCCGTCAGACCAAGTCTTTCTTATGAAACTATAAACCAAAGTCTAAAGTGCTTTACACTGGGCATCCCAAAGAGCGAGAGAACCATGTCAATAAAAAGTAGGGCATCAGGTCCGTGTTTCTGTATCCACTCCTCTCTCTTCGGCTTCCAATTAGCCCGTAGCTGACAGAAACGGACATAAACAGACAAACAAATCCAATCCTATGGTGTTACTACTCATAACAACTGTCTCAAAGAGACGATTCTAATGAGTAGTGACACCATAGGTTTAATGCAGAAATAAAGATTTTAGTTTTTGAAATACTCCCTTTATCTGGAGCTCTGATTGAGTCCTATCGATGAGTAAACTCATCAGTTACAAACAATATACATGCAAAGAGTACATTTGAGATCAGAGGGCTCCTTATCCTTAGGGTCTACACTGTCAATTTGCAATACATCGTTCTAAACATCCCTAAATAGGCAAAATAGACTCTGCATAATTGGGTATTGGATTTTTCTATTCTATGTTTCAGAGTTGAATGAGTTAATCTTTCCTCCACAGAAGCAACTTACCAACTCATCCTCATAACTGCCAAAATGGAATATTTGTACCCGTTGCAAACAAGTTAAACTTACCTGTATTTCATAGTTAATATTAGGGCTCCAGATAAGGGGAGTATTTCAAAAATTAAAATCTTTATTTCTGAATGAAATCCAATGGTGTCACTACTCATTAGAATCGTCTCTTTGAGACGATTCTAATGAGTGGTAACACCATAGGATTGGTGCTGAAATGAGTGAGAAAACATTGAGTTATTCAGTTTACTCCCTCTTATCTGGAGCCCTGAAATATGGATTTGTAAGACTAAAGATATTGAAATTCAAATCTAGAAACACTTGTCAGTTTGACATAGGCTAGTAAGAATGATCAAGGTTTAACTGTATATTTCTCTTGTAGTGCCAACATACCTGAAGAAGACAGTCGTCCACAAGGAGGCAGCTTTACTTCCCGATTACTACCCCAAAATGCCCCTGCTTCCACTCAGGAACAGGAGATTTCCTCCACCACAACAGACTGTGACTTCCAGGTAACACAACAGGGCTAACTATCATACCTAAAAGTTTATTATTTGCTCATAAACAGTAGTGAATTCACCTTTAGATTTTAACTCTATTCTACATAGATAAACATTTTAATGCCCCCACACCAGTTAGTCAGGAGCATATTGTTTTTGATCTGTCCATCATCCTTTTGTTTGTTTGTCTGTCTGTCCACAACATTAACCTTGGCCATAACTTTGGGACTACATAAGATAGAAACTTTATATTTGGTATGTGTACTAAATCTCAAGAAGCTCTGGAGCTCAATTTAGCTTAAGTCATGTCTGACAAAGGGCAAGATGATCTAGAGTAGTGCTGAAACGGTTACCAGAAATTTGTAACCGGTTAATCGTTGCTGTTAACCGGGGTTAACCGGTTATTCGTAACTTTAATATTCCGACTGACACATCATTAGTCGGTAAGGGTTGAACGTTGCACGTCTACACGGTAACGTTCAACTGTTTTACCTATAAACAATTACAAATTTGGAGACCGTTTTGCGTGGGTAAACGATAAAACAATAATAAAGTCTTGGTGCCAAAGAATTGTTTATGAATGTTATACTTTTTTACCATACATTTTCCCATACATGCCGACGTAGGTCTTTAATAAATTGCAAAAAGAAAAGAAGATCTATTGATCTTATAAAATGAACTTACATGTATACTGCATGAATCTGTTGATCAATAAATCGTTTAAAAAAGCGGCTATTCGTTGTCTTCTCTAAATAAGTTGCATTTGTAAAATAACTCCAACACACGGAATAATTATGCGCGACCGAATATGAAGACATTGTATCCCGCATTGTGTAATAGATAATTAATTGGTCCCATTCTTGTCTTATTTTAAACCTCGACAAAACAGTCCTACCCACTACTGTATGTAAGAGCATGAGATTCATGCTCCGATGTCAAGGCCTATCACTAGGGAAATTTTGGCAAACTTACAGTAAAGTGTAGGACTGAAAATATGAGACGATCCGATTGAAGTGTAGATTCAGCTAACCGGGTTTTATTTTTTTATCGTTTTTGATTGGGTGGTCTAAAAATATATTTGAAATTGACATGCGGATATTCCTGGAAACCCTGGTTTATGTTTTTTCCCTACACGAACGTCATATATAGCTACTAGGGTAGAAATCCAAAGCAAACCGAATATTTCGAGGTCATAAGGTTAGTAAGCGTGTCAGGTTCAACTGTCAAAGTAGCGAAGGAAACAATATTTCGAAGACAAGTTTGTTGTAAATTAAAACTGTTCAGTCGGCATTTATTGTAAAGACATGTGAAATAAGGGTTCTTTAACTCAACTTAAAATAAAACGACACCATGCAGCGAGTATTCTGTAAAGTATATTGAATTGTGCACATAAAATACTTTGTTTACGGCCTCGTTTTGTGTATTGAGCTCCGTGTACATGTTTACAAAATTCAGGAAATGCCCTACCCTTATCAATCAACATGCTACTGTATTTTAAAACTTAAATATCATGTATATCTTAGAGTAAAAGACTTCAAGTGAATGGAAATCATATCGGAAGGCCGCTGTAGCTCCAGACAAATGGGGCTTTATTTTTGTTATACAAAATGGCTTCCGAGTAACCGGTTACCGACTTTGTAACCGGTTAATCGGCAGTTCATAACCGTTAACGGTTACCCTAGAAATCGTTTCAGCACTAATCTAGAGGTAGATTAGGGAATTTGAAATTGGCCATAATTTGGAACCACATGCGATAGAGACTTTATATCTGGCAAATGTACTCGGCTTGAGAATCTTTTGAGCTTGGTACAACATTGTTCATGTCTGACAAAGGTCAAGGTCATTTAGAGGTCATGGTCACATCAGGGAGCATAGTGTTTCACAAACACTTCTTGTTATGTATATAATTAATTCTTTCACTGAAGAAATTAGTCCTATATTATTATATACAGTAACGAATGTGCAATTTAAAACATTTCCGATATCCTCAGACCTAGTAGAATGATGGTATCTTAAAGCAGGCTGAAAGTAAACAAGAAATGTATTCTGTTTTTCTTTCAACCTGCTTTAAGTGGTCACCTGTCTTCAAAACTAGAAACAGGCTATGGTGTAATGGGTAAACAATATTTTTTAATGCACAGCCACAGTTGATATGGTATTGCACTTGTCTGTCCATACTTATGTTCAATTGGGTAAGATTTCGTGTTAAGATCAGTTATTGAGTATGTATTGAAGCTAAGCTCACACAACTTCACATGCTTAGGAAACTCAGTGATCACAGCAACTGGCATTTCTTGAATTTGACCTCTGTGACCTAGGTTAACCCATTTCCCAATAGCCTATTTCTTGGTTTGAAAATAGGTGACCGCATAAAGCAGGATGAAAGTAAAGCAGAATGTGCCTAAGGCACATTCTGCTTTACTTTCAGCCTGCTTGAAGCTCCCTTCTGCTAGGATACAGAAAATATTTCTTGTGATTCATATTCATGACTGTATAAATTGGAACCATTTTCTTCCATGGAGAAATAAATTAAAAGTGTATCATGGGGTAATGGGTTAGGTTTGCATTTAAAGCAGAGAAATTCTATTGGAGCTTTCCACTATGCCATTGTCATGCATTAGGCATTCACATGTCTTTTAATCATTACCCCATAGATACTGTACACATTTTTACACCTTTTATTTATTGATTCACTAAATTAAATAGTTACTTTATACAGTAATGAAATTGAATATCTGAAGAAATATTTTCTATATCCTTGCAGATGGTAGCTGCCTCATAGAAGCGCCTTTTAGCATATTTGATTTATTCCTCCACTGAAAAAATAATTCCAATTTATACAGTCTTGAAAATGAACCTTAAGAAAAAATTCTAAATCCTAGCAGATGATAACTTATAGCAGGTTGAAAGTAAAGCAGAATGTGCCTTAAGGCACATTCTGCTTTACTTTGAACCTGCATTAAGTGGTCAGCTATCTTCAAAACTAGAAACAGGCTATGGGGTAATGGGTTAATACTGAAACAAGTAATGGGGGAATGAGTTAAAAAGTCAGAAGCTCAGTGTATTTTTCATAGTGTGGGGGTTCAATACAAGTTTGACTGTGCATGCTGTGTTTACACTTGTTTGTTTCATTCCAGATTGGTAATTATGTCCTTGACATGAAGGATCAGAGGAATATGGACAACTTTCCCATATGGAAAATTGAAAGTTCAATCCTGATTAAGAAGTTTGAGGTTGAGGTGAAGAATGGCAGAATGCTACACAAGCCTGTGAATATTGTAAGTAACATTGGACAGATAACATGGTTAAATGGAAGTAACATTGGACAGGTAACATGGTTAAATGGAAGTAACATTGGACAGGTAACATGGTTAAATGGAAGTAACATTGGACAGATAACATGGTTAAATGGAAGTAACATTGGACAAGTAACATGGTTAAATGGAAGTAACATTGGACAGGTAACATGGTTAAATGGAAGTAACATTGGACAGATAACATGGTTAAATGGAAGTAACATTGGACAAGTAACATGGTTAAATGGAAGTAACATTGGACAGGTAACATAGTAAGTAACATTGTTAAATAGAAGTAACATTGGGCCTAGAATTTATTAACTTGTTGTCCTATCATGATCAAACATTTACAAATGACAGTCAAGTTATGGCCAGGCAGAATTCAGTGTTATTTGTATGTTGTAGTACCGTGGCTATAAGGACATCGGGAAGTCTTACCTGCCAGTGAAGGTGACAAAGATCAATGACATTCCTGGAGAAGAGTATGTGGAGGTGACGGCAGACAGCAAGCCAAAAATCAGCTTGGACAGTAGGTCAGTATACTCAACCCTTTACGCCATACATAATCCTTTTAACGCATGTAATTTATTCCTTCCCTGAGGAAAACAGTTCCAATTTATACAGTAATGTTTTGCACTTTAAATGTTTTCTAAAATCCTAGCTTAAAGCAGGCTGAAAGTAAAGCAGAATGTGCCTTAAGGCACATTCTGCTTTACTTTCAGCCTGCTTTTAGTGATCACCTATCTTCAAAACTCAGTAATAATTTTAGAAAAAAAAAGAATGGGTCCTTTTGGACCCATAACTTTGAAATCTATGGGTCCCATAGAAAAACTATGCGTCCCAAATTTTTTTCACCAACTACAAGCATGTGCACCAACTGCTACACCCGTCTGTTTTTTTTTCTTCATTTAACTTTATTTAACGTTTGACACTGAAAATGAATCAATGAATATTAAAATCCATAAATGCCATAGTAAGCGTAGTTTGTTCATTTAATTTCATAAAACCTGTATGTTTCTGATCTTTCCAGTTCAATGTGCACTTAAGTCAATAGCTTTGGTCAACTTGACTTTATTAGGATTCTGTTCTTTGTGATTCTGTCCAAAAACGGTAGCCTGTATGCTTTACATGTGTAGATCTGCATGTCTAGCAAGAGTGCTGACTGTTGCAAATTACTGTTCTAACAAACTTTCACAAATGAATTTCTTACTTTACTATTATTACGAACACACCTACAATGTTTTTGTTCTTAAAACAGTGTTGCAGCTATGATGTCCGATTCTCGCATAGATTTCGAAAATCTCGCACAAAATTACTAGTGCAATCTTTCAAGTCAGCCCTACGCGGTACCCGCCATACGATATTATCGCCAATGACAACTAATGACGACTCTTCTCCCCCGTCGTGATATTCTACGACGTATTAGGTATAGAAAGTTTAGATACAGATGGTGCGCGAAAATTCGCGCGCACTTATTTGCTACAATAATCAAATACTATGCGTTAAACCTTTCAAACTTTGGGGCGATTCTTGTCAAGTCCGATACCCGCCATTTTGGACACAAATAGGCTAGGTCTAAAACATTGACCGTACTATCTTGACTAGCCACTATAAAAAAGAGTTCATTATTCGCGGCGCGGACTTTTTGTATTCGTGTTTTAATTTATTTTGGCCTAATTATCATAATATATTCAGCGTCTTTAGCAACTATGTTCGTCTGCGAAAACAATTTAGCACCTACGTAGGCATGATACGCCGTTACAAAGTATCTACACATTAAAGTATTAATCGTTCTGTATCTTTCACGCAAGTACGACGATGCGTCCTTGAAGACGCACGTCTTTTCAGACTATGCGTCCTCGGCGATTTTTATGTGTATTGTACGCAGGACGCAGACGTAAAATTATCACTGAAAACTAGAAAATTAATAGGCTGTATGGTAAAGGGTGTGTGTGTAAGAGATTGATGATAAAAAGCTGACTCGAGTGACTAACAGTTTAACTTTGTTGACATATGAAATAACAGTTTTACTGTCTTTTTCTGCGTATAATGCACACTTTTTGCTTAAAATCCTTCCTCTGGTATATAGGGTTGGGTTATTATACAAGGGTGCAAGCATTTCCCCCTTTCCTTTCAGCCTAAATGTATGTAAGTTGAACACAGTTTTAACCAAACACATCCAATTTTAAGTGTACGTAGACCTATGTGTTAAGATTGCACAATATGCTGTAGGGCTTTGATATCTCCTAGAGATGATGATTTGGGCTGTTTATTGGAGATAACACGCTTGTGACAATTGATTGCTAATTAAAATAAGGCTCTGATCTGGGAATGCAACAGCAGTAATGTGCCCAATTGTAAGAAGCTTGTTTCGAAGTAGTTCATCAGTACTGTACACAGGACAGTTTTGAATCTAAGTTATAGCTCAATAAGGCATTTGGAAGAGAGAAAGAAAGAAAATAAATTAGTGGTACATATAATTCATAATTGTTGAGTGCATTGGCCTACTAAAAATAAAAATAGCTCTGGGTCTATCATAGAAACAAAGTCTCACTGTATAATCACACGCTAATTTGGTCATATGGCCCATACTGGGCAAAACGAAAATACGACTTCCAGATAATACACAGAACAGAGGAGAGCTATGATAAAAACCCATTGCTCCGTCATTTCTGTGTTTATCTACAAGTGTTCTTAAGTCAGGCCCTGGAGCCAGGATTATAATAATTGTGTTGTATTTGTCTTACAGTACAGAGGAGAGCTATGATAAGAATCCCCTCCTGAGGCATTTTTATGTGTACCTCCAAGTTTTCCTTAGTCAGGCTCTGGAGCCAGGATTTTTGGATGAAATTCGTAAATCTCAAGGTAATGCCTACTTTAGAAATGCTATTCTTGCAAGACAACAGTAAAACTATGATTAATTGTACAAACAGCATTGATCCAGATGAGACGTTGAGTGATTGTGTGAGACTCTCACTCTATTTTGTTAGTTCTAGTATTAGAACAGCAGCAAATGACGACTGTTACAGGCAATCAGGGTCTGCACTGTTTATCATTTTGCACTCTACTGTTAGAATCGGCCCTAAATATTTAGAAATGAACTGATCAATCTCTTGTTAGAAACTGGAATTGTTAATAAATTAGGACATTTTTACTATTTTGAGTATTTTTAATAAAAACAGTATTAAAAAAGGTTGCAGCCTAATGAATAAGAAAAGCAAAGCAGTAAGCTTCTACATTATGAAGCTGGCTATCTTTAGAAAACAGTTTAGTCAAGACTGTATTAAGCAACCATTTGATACAATGCCCTTGAGCAGTCTGTATACAGGTGGGTGCTTAATGCAGAATTAAAATAATGCACATTTTTATCTTGCATTTAGCAGTGACCTGTCTGTGATTTCCAGTATGATTCCAAAAAGAAAGGTCACTTAATACGGGGTTGACTGTATGCTTTAAAGAGTGGCAGCATGCTTCTAGTTTGACTGTGCATGTTTGACTGTAATATACCCTATGTTTGTTTGTAGATTCCACATACGTTTTTCATATGGGCGAGATTGACAAAATCATTAGTCAAAAAGCCACCAACATTGAGAGAAAGGTCAGGTGGACCAAAAAGATCAAGGTAGGCATCTTCAGACTGCTTTAACTCTTTGAACCCTAGTCACGAATATATGCATAATTTGCAGATAATTTGCAATTTGTACCTGTGAGGAATACACTTGTCCCATGCAAACAGTGTTGACCCTGATCAGAGGGGATCAGGGTCAACACTGTTTGTCATTTTGACATATATTGTAAAAATCAACCCTTAAAAGTAAAAAATGGACTTGTTTATATTGAAAACAGGAATTTTCCATTTCACAGAGCAAAGGGTTAAGCCGCTTTCTGTATTATAAACCAACATCATGAAAACTGATCATGTGGGGAAAGAGTTGGAGCAGAATGATGATAAAGTAGAATTACCTTAAGGCTTAATCCATTACCTCATAGCCTGTTTGTAGTTTTGAAGATATATGACCATTTAAAGCAGGCTGAAAGTAAAGCGCATTCTGCTTTACTTTCAACCTGCTTTAAACCATCATCTGCTAGAATGTAGAAAATATTTCTTATGATACAATATCCGTGATTGTAAATATTGGATCTATTTTCTTTAGTGAAAGAATAAATGCAAGGCGTTAAAAGGTGTATTTATGGGGGAACGGGTTACGGCTTAATCCGTTACCTCATAGCCTGTTTGTAGTTTTGAAGATATATGACCACTTAAAGCAGGTTGAAAGTAAAGCAGAATGCGTGTTAAGCTATAATATAGAAAATATTACTTATGATTTTCATTTGTGATAGTATATATTGGAACTATTTTCTTCAGTAGAGGAAATAATTTAAGGCGTAAAAAGGCATAATTTATTGATGGGGTAATGGATTAAGCACTCATCTGTCTGAAACAATGATAAGTAATGATGGAAAGGATTGACTCTTTCCCCCATTGTTTGTTTTCAGTAGTGAAAACAAATGGTTGCTTAAAGCAGGCTGAAAGCAAAGCAAGAGCGTTCTGATTTACTTTCAGCCTGATCAAACATTCATCTGTTACTTAGGATATAGGAACTATTTCTTATGGTGCATGTTCATGCCTAAAGTGGAACTATTTTCTTGAATGGACAAATAAATTAAAGGCACATCTTTTTGGTAATGGTTGCATACTGTTATAAGCCAATTGTAATGTGTGAAAGACTGTAAATTTTAGCCATATATGCATATAAAATCTATGTTAAGGTAATTTTGTATTAAACAGCTGAAATTGGAGTAACTAAATTCAGGTCAGTAATAATGTAGAATGCTCCGACAGGAATTTTCATGTACAGCGCTCCCTCTCTACAACGACACCCAATGGGAGACAAAGATTGTGTGTGCTGTTCGGAGGGAGTCGTTATAGAGAGGGAAATTTGCTTACATTGCAAACAGCTTGAATCTAGATCAGACGCCGCGTAACGCGGCGTCTTATCTGGATTCAAGCTGTTTGTCATTTTCTGTAAAAATGTCGAATATGTAACTTTGAGAAAAACAGCAGACGACAGTTTTAAGCAGACAATATTGCAGAAGTGAAAGTATTAGACATATATAATTGTCTTGTTTTGGGGACAGCGACAAGAGTCGTTGTAAAGAGGGAGTCGTTGTAAGGAGGGCCGTTGTGGAGAGGGAACGCTGTATTAGATTTATACTACATTGAGAATCAACCTGTAATTGAATACTACCTTTGGGTCCTTTGTTGAAACATGCATTTACTACTTCTTAATTACATTGTATTGTGACTTGGTATGCATTAAGGGTGCAAGTTTGTAAAGTAATTACCCAAAATTCTTCAAACTTTACATGGAGATAGTAAAATTAGTTTCTATGACAAAAATGCACCTGTATAGTGTTCTATTCGAACAGTGTAGACCTAGAGCAGCTTTGATCAGAGTCAGCATTGTTTGCCAGATTTTGCAAGATATTGTAAATTGTACATAGTAAACAAACATCCCTAAATAGGCAAAAATTGACTTTTTTTAATTGGAAATTAGAATTGTCAATTTAAAGATGAAGGGGTGAATGGACTGACTGAAAAAGAATAAAATCTAGATGACCTTTATGCTTTGTATTATACAGAATGCCCTACATCAGTGCCCTTACCTGAGAGAAGTAAATAAACCAGATGAGAAGAAACTGTGCGAGGTAAGAGGTTATTCCCTGTGACTGGATGTAAATTTACTTATTAAGTCAGATTATGTGTCTGGGTAATACAGTAAAACCTCTTTATTATGACTGCTAAATGTTTTTAGTTTATGGTATTAAATGTATGTGACAGCTTAAAGCGAAATGGATGTAGAGCCGAAAGCTTTATGTACACCTGCCTTTAACATGTCAAAGTGACCTCATTTAGTGGTCGTTACTGTACTTAATTTTAAATCGCATTATAACAGTAGTCTTCAAGACATGGGTTAAGTTGCTTCATGTCTAAAATCTAAGACTACTGTAATGTGATTCAAAATATAAGTGTTGCCCAGGGACATCTATTCTGACTTATGGTAGTGCTTGCTATGAAGGAATGTGTAAGATGCCCCATGTCTTGATCTAAGCCACTGTAAGACTACTTGGGCAACACTTGTATTTTGAATCCCTCTACACAAACACAATGCAATAAAATGTAGAAAATGACAGATTAGTTCAGGGTGAGCTTTTGCAGAACAGAACAGAACAAAACTTTATTTCATCTCAGGCATGGTTACATGCAGCATGAGGTAAAGCATATAAACAAGATGAATATAAACAATGGTACCTAGCATGGCTTATTCAGAGTCTGAGTATTTCAGTATTTGGTGACAAGAATTAGAATACTTTTTTCATCAATCACAACACTTACTATTTTTCTTATTGCTGACTGTTTCGTCCACTACTGTGGACATCCTCAAAGCTACTGGCGACGTGACGACTTCTCACTCGCGGCTTTGAACCTCGGGACTAAGTCAGCAATAAGAAAAATAGTAAGTGTTGTGATTGATGAAAAAAGTATTCTAATTATGGATTTACCAACACAATGAACACTTTCAAGAAGTATTTGGTGACGAACAATGTAGAGCCAGACCCTATGCAAAGAATAATCGTTTATGGTCTGATTCAACAATATTCGTCTTGCGGTTGATAAAACCGATAGTTGGTAAATGATGGTGGGGGGTCTAAATATTATTAAATGGAAATAGATACATTTTCGGAATACAGTGTTCATATAAGATTTTATGCAGACGATGAAGACCCACATCAGTGTGTTCACAATTGAACTCGCTGGTCAAGGTCTAAACCGTCTGTCATTTTGCAATTCATCGACCAGGAGTAATCCAAGATAGTATAATAACAAAATACAATAAAAAGAATTATGAAGATTTAAACTGTCCATATGCTGGATATTCAGAGAGGGATAAGTGAATGTTATGGTTATCAGATTATTAATATTATGATTTTCTTATATATATACATAAAACATAATTTTAAGTGTCGAAAAGTAGATCTACTCGTGCAAATAGTTTGGATTCCGACAAAGCTCCACATGGGCCTATCTAGGATCCAAACTATTTGCGTGTCAGGTACAGTTTAATACTAACTTTTATATATAACCTTGCGTTAACCCATTCCCCCATAAATACGCCGTTTTACACCTTTAGTCCATTCCTAGACTGAAGGAAATAGTAGCAATCCTTGAATGAGCGTCGTTCATCGTCAACAATTTTAGTATTTACACTCTAGAGGCCACAATATTTATCCAATCTTTCTCAAACTTGCACAGATTGTATGTGACTATAAGAGTTCAGATGAGTTTGATTATGGTCAAAATCAGACGAATAGGCCAAGAGTTATCTACCTTTGAATTACTGAAAATGCCATATTTAACAGAGTTTACACTCTAGAGGCCACACTTTTTATCCAATCTTTCTCAAACTTGCTCAGATTGTATATGACTATAAGGTCTCAGATGAGTTAAAAATGGCTGAAATCGGACTATTTGGAAAATGTCATATTTAACAGTGTTTACTCTCTCGCAACTACAGTTTTCAATGGATTTTGATTATACTTGCACACAATGTATATAGCTATAAGTTCTCGAAGGAGTGCAATTATTGTTGAAATCTGATCATTGTGGCAATAGTTATCTGCCCTTGATATACTTTGAAATACTAGAAAAAGACTTCATTTCAGTATTGTTTAGGCTAATTGTGTCTACTGTATGGGTAATGTGTGATATTTTGTTGATCCAGGCTATCACAGACTGTGAGGAAACGGTTGAGGAGACGGTGTTTCTGTTTGGGGTAGAGTATGATTCAGCAACACTGAAACAGTCAGGCAACAGTCTTACATGCCAGGTAACAATGATGGACGCCCTCATTGTCATTCAGAGTCCCAGATAAGAGGGAGTAAACCGAACAAATCAGGCATTTTCTGGCTTATTTCAGCGCCAAATCCTATTGTGTTACTACTTATTAGAATCGTCTCTTCTAATGAGTAGTGACACCATAGGATTTAATGCACAAATAAAGAATTAAGTTTTTGAAATATCCCCCTTATCTGGAGCCCTGGTCATTTTGCAGTATATTACAAAATACAACCCTTAGAAATAAAAAATGGACTAGACTAACTGGACCTGTGTATTAAAAAAGTCAGGGTGAATGAGTTAACCATTCCCCCATAGAGGCTCCCTTTAGCACATTCAATGTTACCTCCACTGAAGAAAATATTTCCAATTTGATAACTATCATGAAAATATACCATTAGAAATATTTCTATCAGATGGTTAGGCAGGCTGGAAGTAAAGCAGAATGGACCTTAACCCATTACCCCATAAATACGCCTTTTTACGCCTTTAATCTATTCCTAGACTGAAGGAAAGAGTTCCACTTTACACAGTCAAGAATATGTGTCATAAGAAATAGTTTTTATTTTCTAGCAGATGGAAGCTTAAAGCAGGCTGAAAGTAAGGCACATTCTGCTTTACTTTCAACCTGCTTTAAGTGACCACTTAGCATCAATACTGGAAACAGGCTATGGGGTAATGGGTTAATGCACATTCTGCTTTACTACCAACCTGTTTTAAGTTTAGTTTAGTTTAAACATATTTTATTTCGAATTTATACAGAAATGGGGTCGGGCTACAAGTGCTCACCACTTAGTTACAGCCCCCCCCCTAATGTTTGATGACACAAATAATGGACAATAATGGCATTGTTAACATAAATGTATAAACAAAACAACATTTGCAATATAGGTAGGAAATGCAGCAGAAATAAGGTATCAAAAGGGCACAAAGGTGCTTTGTGACCATGTTGCAGGTACTTGTGTAGGTGACTGCTAACCGCAAAGCAAAAGTAATACAGATTAACAACTGCATTACCATAATCTTGCATTCAACCGCCATCTGCCCCTTGTACTAATAAACTACTGTATTTCGAGTGTATAAAAAGAGCACTAAGACTCGTTTGTAAATTATCAGATCACAATAGAGTATTTGAATTTGAAGGTCATGGTCTAGCCACGCATTTGTAATATTTAAACCTTATATTTTAATTTCTAAATGATAATATAATTGCTGCCCGTTTTAAGTGGTAACCTGTCTTCAAAATTAAAAAGATTTTATTGGTTGAATGAGTTAACAGATGATTTATTGTCATATTTCCCTCTTTTCTTGCAGGAGTTTCGCATTGGGAAAACAGCAATATCAAACATAGTTACCTATCATAACCTGTGCCACTTCAGATTCAATCTTTATGACAGATGCTTGGCCAAGGTAAGGGTCCAAGGTTATAAAGCTTTTCAGTTGAGTCTAAAGTCGTTCTCAAGCATTTGATTGGTCAGATTTGAGCCTAGGCTCAAATCTGACCAATCAAATGCTTGAGAATACACACAGACTCGGCTCAAACGCTTTATAACCTTGGACCAAGGTCTTCTTTCACATACACTTAGCATTATAGCTCATCATTTATGACTGCCATCTATGTCTGTATGTCCATTCAAATGTCTTCACTAGTCACCAGTTTTGCATAGCTCGTGTCAGATATTTTAACAATAATGTGAAAGTCCAGGCCACCAAAATTAGTAAAAATTGGACACTATTTTATGTAGAATTATTTAGGAAAATCTTAAAAGAAGTTCTTGTCAAAACCAAGAGGGCCCAGAGCTTAAGTTTTTGGTGTTTAACACTTCCTAGTGGACTTCTGTATAGATTATTAAAATCATAGCCCATGGTGAAAATTTGCAGGCCCTAGGGAACACTATGTTTACACAAACTCTTATAGAAAGCCTTAAAATGAAAAAAGGGCCCAGAACTTAGATAGTTGGTGTTTAGCATCACTTTGGAGAACATTTTACAAAGAATATTGAAGTAATATCCATGGATGGAAATTTACCCTATCATCGGTCTTTTGTTTGAAATAGACTAAAACTACAGTCAAACCTGTCTTATGTGACCTTCAAGGGGAGAGACACAAAAAGGTCACATAAGACAGGTAGTCACATAAGTCAGGTTATCAGTTTTCAGGGGTGAATTAGTATACAAATGAACACCATGTGGATGTTTCTCTGAATAACATTATATATTAACCCTTTCTACCAAAAGCAATAATTAAGATCATTTTCTATATTTTCAAACAAAGTTGCATTGCTATTATGACAAATAGATCTATATATTTAACTTGTCGACTATTCATCCCCAGTTGATCAAATACTATAAATGTTCCAATCAATAACATGAAATATTCGTCGGTCTGGTCTTTTTAGAGATTTATTCCGTAACAGGTTCGACGAAAAAGTTTAAATTTGTCCTTCAATTCCGTTGTATCTGATAAACATGTGTATAATTCATATTCAGAATGGCGTCTTATGGAGTAAGAATTCGATCCCAGAGTGTGTTAGTTGTTTTTTGTCTCTGTTGTCTCTCTCACAGGTAAATCTTTCCCGAAATGTCCACGTTTAGTGTCGCGTCTATAATGTTATCGCGCCGCCATTTTGTCAATTTCAAAATATGACAGCGCTATTTTTAACGTCGTTTTATTTGTCAATATCTCCTATTAAAAACACAGTCTTACAAAGTAGAAAAAAAATACTTTGTAAAACCGAAAGAAGAAAAGACGCTTAAGAACCATCTTTTTACTTGTAACACACTAATACACATATGCCGAAATCGATGTGTTCCCAACGGCATATAGGAATGTCACATTGTGCATAGAAATTCTGCTACGCAATTTCGGAATATCGCTTTGTTTTCTAATGTGATTTTTCAAAATGTATCGTACGAAAATCAATTCAAGAAGCTAACTGTCGGTTTACATGCATATAAAATGTTAATTACATGGGTATTTTCGCAAAAAATACGATTATGATACGCCGGCGTTTATACGACATACTTTCCCCCATCCGTTCTTTCGTAATGGAGTGTTGGATTGGGAACGGCTTTTTAACCCTTTTAATCGTAAATCATCCCCGGAATAGTTATTTTCGGGTAAGAAAAGCATTTTTTTGTCGAGTTCTAATAGTTATTTTTATATTTGATTGCTTTCTCCAAATTCATTCCTAAATCAAGATCGCCGTTGAACTATTTACCACAATTTGTCTATTCACAAACTATAACATGCAGTTTTGGAACGTGAATTACTTGTTTATAACTTTATAGCAAAAATTTCGGAAATCTTTTTTTCAGAATGAAATATTATCAAATATAATTTAAATGAATATTAAACAAAGATGTTGTATATCACTTTTTAGGATAACTAAATAAACACTAGACATTTTGATCTAACATACACACAAAGGAATATTCGCCTCCCGGAAATGAAAACGTAAAAATCGATAATGACCGGCAAATATCGAGTCGCTGCAAACAGGTGCGTTAAATAGGGACATGGGACTTTGGGAGCGGCATATTACGGTCGTTAGTCGCGTAACACAGGTTTGTCGGTATACACAGTCTTAACATAAAGGAAAATGTGTTGGGAGGAATTTTTAAGGTCGGCTTAGACAAATAGTCGTTATATAGGGACGGTCGCTATGACAGGTTTGACTGTACATGTATGAGAAAATATTTGAAAATCTTGTAAAGAAACACAAGTCCCAGGGCTAAGATATTTCATGTTTATATAACTACTTCACTGCGTAATACCTAGTACCATTGTTATTTGCAAACAGTATGGATCCTGATCAAATGCCACTTAATCAGGATCCAAGCTGTTTGACACTCATTACATTATTACTTTAGTCAGTTTACCCAAGATTTAACCCATTACCTCTTAACCTATTTCTAGCTTTAAAAACAGGTGACCACTTAAAGCAGGTTGAAAGAAAAGCAGAATGTGCCTTAAGGCACATTCTGCTTTACTTTCAGCCTGCTTTAAGCTACCATCTTCTAGGAAAAGAAAATATTTCTTCTGGTACATATTCTTGGCTGTATAAACTGGAACTTTTTTCTTCAGTGGAGGAATAAATGAGAGGTGTAAAAAGGCGTTTTTAAGGGGTAATGGGTTAACTTTGAGAAATGAATGCAGGCAACTGTTTTTATAGCAGATGACGGACGTCATGTCAGTGAATGGGGTTAACACATTCAACCGTAGCGACGAGTATACTCGTCATTTACAAACAGTGTACCTGTAATGATTACACTTGTCCTATGCAAACAGTGTAGACCCTGATCAGAGGAGCCCTCTGATCAGGGTCTACACTGTTTGTCATGTTAAAATCAACCCTAGATAATAAAACATGACGTACTAGACTTATTTTGAAATTGGAATTGTCCATTAAAAGTTTCAGGGGTGAATGAGTTAAACATCACTTATCAATCAGCAGGAACACTCTGATTAGGGTCTGCTCTGTTTGATATTTTGCAATGTCTTGTTCAAATCAACCCTAAATAGGTGAAAATGGATTAGACTTTTTTTTGAAATTGGAATTGCCAATTAATAGTTGCAGGGTTGAATGGGTAACATTGATTAATTTCTTCTTTAGATCAAGATGGTTCAGGAAACAAACAATGGGGAAAAAGCGGTTACAAAAATCATGGACAGTTGCCTTGAAAACAAGGCCTGGGTTGTTCAGGTAACTATGTCAGTGTTACTATAGCAACAGTTTAAATTAACCCTTTCCTGCTATTAGCATAATACATGTACTACAGTGCTCCCTCCCAACAACGACTCCCTCCTTCCAACGACCCTTGGGGCAGTTCCCTAAACAGGGCAATTATGTCTTACGTTTTAAAGTTGCAATATCGTCTACTTAAAATTGTGGTCTGCTGTTTATCTCAAAGTAACATAATGGCAGTTGAACAGAAGACAACTTAATGAGAAGTGACAAACAGCTTGAATCCAGATCAGACGCCGCGTAACGCGGCATTTGATCTTGATTCAAGCTGTTTGCAAATGTAAGCCAATTTCCCTCCCTATAACGACTCCCTCCGAACAACACACATAATCTTTGTCTCCCATTGGATGTGGTTGTAGAGATGGAACACTGTATATGGACACTTTTTGCGAACAGTTGTTACTTTGTAAGATGAAACCAGAAAGATCTCCATAGATATAAATATTTTGATATGTGCATGTTTGCAAGATATGTGCATATTTGCCACAATAAATATAACATTATTCTTAATAGGGAAATGAAAATAGTATAAATTCATCAAATCTGCTCTTTTCTAATATTTCTACCTCTAAGGGCCTTTTTCAAAGAAAATCACCAATCACACATTTTTGCATTATCATAATATAGAGTTGATAATTAGCATATTGTTTATATTAAATTTATTTCTCTCTTTTTTTCAGAACTTTGCAGAATTTGTGGCTCTGGTGGAGTTGCAGAATATGGAAGAGGCGTCCTAAGTAAAGTCTCATGGCAAATTGTAGTGACCATCTCATGTCCCTCGACTGACTTTGTTGATACAAGGGAGACTACTCTATTTTGGAAATCCTCTTTACACGGGTCCAGAATGTGTATGGTCGTGTGACAATTTGTGAAGAATTGTAACTCTCCTCCCCTTGGCTGGGTATTCAGTATTATAGACAAGTGGTTGCTTAAAGTAGACTGACAGTAAAGCAGAAAGCTCCTTTAGGAGCTTTCTGCCTTACTGTCAATCTGTTTTAAGCAGCCACTTGCCAGGATGCAGGAAAGGTTCCCTTTGCTCATCGTTTATCTGGACGGAGTAGAGATACTTAAAGGCATTACTATGAAACACATGACTTTACTGTCAATTTGCTTTTAGCATCCACTCGTTAGGATGCATGAAAGGTTTTTCTGGACGGAATGAAGACACTTAAAGACATTACTATGAAACACTTAGACTTTACTTGCAGTCTAATTTAAACTGGCAGTTTTCAGGATGCAAAAAAAGATTCCCATTGGTTATTTGTCATGACAGAGTAGAAATTCTAAAAGGCATTACTATGAAACTTTTAGACTTTACTGTCTGTCTGGTTTACATATCATCCCATATATACACCTTTTATACCTTTAATGTATTCCTTCATAGAAGAAAATAGTTCCACTTTATTCAGTTATGAATATGTGTCATAAAAATATTTTCTATATTCTAGCATAAGATTGATTAAAGCAGGCTGAAAGTAAAGCAGAATGTGCCTTTACTTTCAACCTGCTTTAAGTGCCACCTGTCTTCAAAACTAGAAAACAGGCTATGGGGTAAAGGCAGCTACTTGTCTGGAAAGGTTCCCTTTCGTTGTTTATTAGGATGGAGTAAGATGAAAAGTTAGATATGTCAAAAGGTGGTTGAGAAAAGAGTATTAGGCCAGATCTTAATATATAGCTAAACCTTGGAAACCTGAAACTTTCTTGACTAGCTGGGGCCTCCGTGGCCTAGTGGTATAGTCACTGTGACTTACACCACTAAGCTCCTCACCGCTGTGAGTTCGAATCCCAGTAGGGTCGTTCGGATTTTTCATGTGGGGAAGCCTTCCAGCTGGCTTGCGGAAGGTCGGTGGTTCTACCCAGTTGCCGATTTGTGCCTGAAACAGTGCATAAAGGACTTCTGGGGTCTTCCTCCACCTATGATTAGCTGGACGTCGCGATATGACTGAAATACTGTTGAAAGCGACGTAAAATCAAAACAAATCAAATCAAATCTTGACTAGCTAAACATTCTTGGTTTAGGATACTAGAATATAGAAAATATTTCTTACTATTTTCTACAGTGGAGAAATTTATGAAGTTGTAAACAGGTGTATTTATGGAGTAATTGGTTAAAATAGCGTACCTGTAAAGAGTACATATTTCTCCTATTCAAACAGTGTGGACCCATATCAGAGGGCTCCTAAAAAAGCCCTCTGATCAGGGTCTGCTTTATTTGTCAGTTTGCAATTTCTTTAAAGAAAACACCCCTTAAGTCATAAATGCACTGGCACACTGTTTGGCAGTGACAAGTAAACCAGCTCTGGTCAGGGTCTGCACTGTTTTCTTTTTATGATCTTTCTGACAATGGTCTGCAGCCTTTCAGGGGATATCTTCACCTAGTTTATTAGCCAGTGTAGCTGATGATTGTATTGGGCTTTACTGTAATTACCCCAAGTATTGGGAGACAGGCCTTAGCAAACTGTGTAGACCCTGAACAGACTGTCCTTGAAGCAGTCTGATCAGGGTCTACAATGGTTTGCATTTAGTTTGTACCTTTTTAGTTTGTTCAAGTTTTAGGGTCATTGCAGCGGGTGTCTGTTTTTCAGGATTTTTACGATACATATAAATATTCAGCCACTAGTCAGTTGAATCAGCATCATTTCACTCCAGTAGACATTACAAGGCACCAGTTTCTCATATCATAAAGGTTTAAATGAGTTTTAACTCTTTGCATGCTGGGTAAATTTTTTCATCTGCAACATTTGTCGTCTGCTATTGTTCTTAAAATAGAATTTTCTAAATTTTTTAAAACATGGTCCGACTGTCAAACAGTTTGGATCCTGATGAGACGTCACTTCATGTGGCGTCTCATCAGGATCCAAACTGTTTGCAAAGGCAATCACTGTGGCAGATATATCCACCGCTAGCATGCAAAGAGTTAGTAGAATTCTTGATGAGTAATCAAGATTGGACTGTATCTGTAGTTCATCAAATTACCTCAAATGTTGCTCCATCACTATACTTTTGTTTCAGGCAGCTGCTTGCTTAAAGCAAGATGAAACTTAAGCTTTCCGATTAATTTTCATCTTGCTTTAAACTGCCACATGTATTTTATCATCATCATCAGTGAATCTTCATTTATCACGACAGCGTAGTGATATCCTGAGGTGCCTATAACCCCTTTACTCCACAGATACACATTTTTAGCTCACCTGGCACGTAGTGCCAAGGTGAGCTATTTTGATCGTCCTCTGTCCGTCGTCGTTCGTCAGTCCGTCCGTCGTTCGTTCGTCGTCAACAATTTCTTTAAACGACATCTCCTCTGAAACTACTGGATGGATTTTTACAAAACTTGGCCTGAATGATCCTTATATGGTCCTCTTTCAAATTTGTTCAAACATTTTGGGTCCGTTGCATATCTAGGTCACAGGAGCTAAAAATAGATTTTTTCAATGAAAACTTAAAAAATCTTCTTGTCTGAAACCACAGTACCCTAAGCTTACATATTTGGCACAAAGCATCATCTACAGGTACTCTATCAAGATTGTTCAAATTATGTCCCTGGGGTAAAAAATGACCCCGCCCCGGGGGTCGTAATTTTATATAGAGTTATATAGTGAAATCTTCAAACATCTTTATCTCTGAAACTAATGTTGCCAGAGCTTTGATATTTGGCATGATGACACTTCTAGAAGCCCTTAACCAATATTGTAAATATGGTTCCGGTCCATTGCATATCTAGGTCACAGGAGCTAAAAATAGATTTTTTCAATGAAAATTATGTCTCTTGGGTGAAAAGTGATCCCATACCAGGGGTTGTGTGACCCTTGTGTTGGTTTTTCCAGGTGAGCGATATTTAGGCCCGCATGGGCCTCTTGTTTACACCTTTAATTTATTCATCCACTGAAGAAAATAGTTCCAATTTATACAACCATGAATATCTATCATGAATTTGTTTTGGCAATATCTTAGCAGATGGTAGCTTAAAGCAGGCTAAAAGTAAAGCAGAATGAAGGAGCATTCTGCTTTACTTTCAACTTACTCTAAATGGTCACATGTCCTCCCAAAACTTAGAAAACAGGCTATGGAGTAATGGGATAAAAGAGGAAAGGCATCAAAACCTATTATCCCGTAGCCTGTTTCTAGTTTTGAAGATAGGTGACAACTTAAAGCAGGTTGAAAGTAAAGCAGAATCTGCATTCTGTTTTACTGTCTGTCCGCTTTAAACTTCCATGATTATGGTAGGATTGAATAATCCGTTTGGTGCATATTCATGACTATATAAAGGGGAACTATTTTTTCATTGGAGGAATAATTTAATGGTGTAAAAGCGTATATGTTGGGTAATGGGTTAAGGAGCAATAGATTTGGTTTGGCAGTGTCAAATATGAATTTAATTTGTGCTATATTCTTTATTTGTATGAAACATGTATGTTTGTTACATTGTATAAAAAATATTGAAGAATCGTGTGTTAATGAACATGCAGTTTGTCTGTCAATCAAAGCAGCAACATCAAAACAACCGGTAGATTTCCGCCTTCTTTAGCAGCTTCATCAAACTTAGCTCCGTTGAGTGTTTGTTTTGATGCTGTTTTGTATTGCAATACAGTTAAACCTCTCTATTACAACCACTTAATGAAGGCTAATTGATTGTATAAAAGACAGGTGACAGCTTTAAACAAGGGGACAGTAAAACAGAAAGCTATAGGAGCTTTCTTTTGCTGTCACCTTGCTTTCAAGACATTTCCTTTGATGGACTCCCCCCATTGTTCTCGATAGGTGTGAAAGTAACGGTAAAGCAGTGGCAAAGTGTGCCCAGCCAATGTCACTTATCATAAGTTGCCTAGACAGGCCCTGCATACTCACACTCAAGGGGTTTTTCAGTGGGTTTTACTAACCTACCTATCAAATATAAAGTGTGGGCCTCACATGAAACACCTAACTGATTCAAGGTAAAGCAGGCAAAGAGTAAAGCAGAATGTGCCTTAAGGCTCATTCTGCTTTACTTCTAGCCTGCTTTAAGTGGTAACCTGTCTTCAAAACTAAAATACAAGCTATGGGGTAATGGGTTAAAGCAGCCACTTGTCAGGATGCAGAAAAGGTTCCCTCTAGTTGTTTTGTCTGAATGGAGTAGAGACACTTAAAGGCATTACAGGTATGGATAAAATCATGATTTTAGCAAGGAAACTGCCCCAGTAGGGATTATCACAGAAAGTAGGTCAGGAAATGTCTTTAAGCAGTCACCTGCCTCTAACATATACTAATTAACAAAATGTAGTGGTCTTCACTGTACATTGATCCCGCTTTCAATTCTAATGGGTTTTGGAGAGACGTTAATGTTGCAGAAATCTAGTCTACCAGGGATGTGTAAGCTTTAGATCAATACAGTTAGCCAGCTTCAAGATTTTAACACAGGTCTGAACTGATTTGTCATTTTGTAATATACACTGTGTATTGTGAAAAAATCCAACTAAACACAGTAAACCCTGTCTATTACTACCACTAAAAAGAAGGCTGGTTATATGAAAGACAGGTTGCAGCTTAAAGCAAGGTGACAGTAAAACAGAAAGCTCCTAATGGAGCTTTCTGTTTTACTTTCACTTGCTTTAGACAGCCACCTGTCTTAAACACAATAATTATATCTACATGTACTTTATTTAGTGGTCATAATTGAGATGTTTTACTATTGTCACAAATGAACTGGACTTTATAGTCCATTTGAAGTTATGAGAGGTCAATGGTTTAACACATTCACTCCTTAAACTTTTAATGGACAATTTTAGTAACCAATTTAGACTAGTCCATTTATGACTATTTAGGGTAATTTTTATGCAATAGATACTGCAACATGGTGTACCTAGCATACTTTGCTCAAAGGGCTCCTTTGGTTAAGATCTTCACTGTTTACATAGCACAACTGCTCTTTACACATACATGTACATTGTTTATAAAGGACAGGTATTATCACCCCCATGGTTTAATTCTTGCCATGCTAGCGGTGGAATTGACTGCTACAGTGATTACCTTTGCAAACAGTCTGGATACTGAAGAGACGCCGCGTAACCCAGCGTCTCATCAGGATCCAAACTGTTTGACACTCTGACCCTGTTTTGAAAAGAAATTTTGAAAATTCTATTTTTAGAATAGTTGCAGACTGACTGAGGTCTACACTGTTTGTCACTTTGCAACATACTGTCGAAATGAACCATAAATTCAGTAATCAAATATGGACTAGACTTGTTTGAAAATTGGAAGTATCCATTAAAAATGTCGGGGGTAAAAGTGTTTTTTGCCTGCAGTTGAGTCCACCAGATTCTATCACATGTAAATGTTTATATTGACTTTATTTTGTTAAGATGTTCAGAATTGTACTGCATGTAAATATTTCCATGTTACATTACACTGTCAATCTTGTATAAGCCACCACTCGGTAGAAAACCCATAGGTTGCTTAACCCATTTTATGCCGGATACACTTTTAGGTGTACCTCTAGGCAAACAGCTTTGATCTCAGATCAGGCCCCACATTGTGGGGCCTGATCTGAGATCAAAACTGTTTGCTGCAAAGTCAATATTCTATCAGAAACTGCTGAAATATTTTGCAAATATTTGAGTTATACCCGCTGCAGACAACATATTAAAATGGCCGCCAAATATTACCCAGCATACAATGGGTTAATGAAGGATAAAAATATTGCAAAAAGCTCTGATAAGAGCTTTATGTATTTTTGGTATTCTGCATTTACCAATTACCCAATATCCTATTTCTAGTTTTGAAAACAGGTGACCACTTAAAGCAGCTTGAAGTAAAGCAGAATGCGCCTTAAGGCTCATTCTGCTTTACTTTCAGCCTCCTTTGAGCTATCATCTGCTAGGATAAAAAAAAATTCTAATGATACACAATCATAACTTAATAAATTGAAACTGTTTTCTTCTGTTGAGAAATAAATTAAAGTCATAAAAAGGCATATTTATGGGGTATTAATATCTACGCACTACTAGTGGTTGCTTTATACAAGATGGACTGCACACTGTATTTTGTATTGTCCATATCACAACAGGTATGATCAGATTTTGTATCAAAAACTATGGTTTGCCAAACATTTCAAATTAGATTTTTATGTTCATGTACATTTAACCCATTACCCCATAAATTTTACATATTTTCTTTAGTTAAGGAATAAATTAAGGCTTATTTAAAATATGCCTATAATTTATCACTCTACTGAAGAAAATATATTCATTTTATTCAGTTCCATCAAAAATATTTTCCATATCCTAGCAGATGGTAGCTCAAAGCAGGCTGAGGGTAAAGCAGGGTGCATCTTAAGGTGCATTCTACTTTACTTTCAATCTGCTTCAAGTAGTCATCTATCTTCAATACCAGAAACAGGCTATGGGGTAATGGGTAAAGAAAGGTAATTAACATCAGTATGAGCCAGGACTGCCATTTCTTTTGATTTTTCCGAATTTTTCGGATTTTATCCTGGCAGAAGATAGCTTAAAGCTGGCTAATAGTAATGCAGAATGGGCCTTAAGGGGCATTCTGCTTAATGTTGGCCTGCTTTCAGTAATCACGCTTGAAAAAAATTGCAAATCTTAGGAGTTTTCATGATCAACTTGTAGCAACCCTGATGAGTGTTAAACAGTTTGGAACTTGTTCAAAGGAACTTGGAATTACCATTTTATGACAAAAGTAGCTTGTACTTGACATTAACAAATACATTCCACTTCAGCTTTGAGTCTTCTCAAGAAGATAATTGTCTAGATTGTGCCAGTGATGTTTAATGTGATGAGTATATTCTCATCATTAACAAACAGTGTACCTGTGAAGAGACCCCATGTGGTTCTGGGACATGCCAGCTTGGTCAACTGGCAGAAAAGAATGGGGACCACTGCCATGACCTGGCATGATACAGTAGAAGGCTACTTTAAATACTTTTGAGACAAAATGTCTCAAGAGTCTGGTCATAATTAGCTCACCTACCTAATATCAAACTAAAAATTAACCCGTCACCACATAAATACCCCTTTTTAGCCTACCAATTATTTCTCAAACGAAGAATTTATAAAGTCATAAATTAAGCGCCATAAGAAATATATTCTATATCCTTACAAAGTGTAACTTAAAGCAGGCTGAAAGTAAAGCAGAATGTGCCATAAGGCGCATTCTGTTTTACATTCAACCTGCTTTAAGTGGCCTCCTATCTTCAAAACTAGAAACAGGCTATGGGTTAATGGGTTAAGAACCTTCTAGAATCTAGAATTTGTATTTGGCTATATCTTTCTTAGATTTTGTCAGTGTCATGCCCTTGATAAAAATTTATGTCATATTTGAATAAAGGCTATGTTGGGTTAAATTTTTAGCCCCAAATGAATACAACTTGCTAAGCATAATCCCTTTGATAAAACCTTGGTCAAGTCTGTATATGGTTTATTAGAGACCATATTTTACAAAATGACAAACAATGCAGACACTGATCAGAGGGCTCCTACTCACCAATCAGGGTCTACACTGTTTGCATATTACAAGTGTACTCTTCACAAAAACACTGTCTTTATGACAGGAATACTCGTTGCTACGGTTTAATGAGATAAAGTTAAAGCAGGAAGTTACTTGAGTTTTATGTCGTACAAATTTGAATGTGTTGAATACAGGTAGCAGCTTCGAGGCTGGAAGCTCATACCACCTTTATTGAACACATTCAACAAAGTTTAACCCTTTACCCCATAGTCTATTTCTAGTTTTGAAGACAGGTGACAACTTAAAGCAGGTTGAAAGGAAAGCAGAATGTGCCTTCAGGCACAGTCTGCTTTCCTTTCAGCCTGCTTTAAGCCACAATCAGATTTAACTTAGAAAAATAATTCTCACAATGCATATTCATGATGGTATGAATTGTAACCATTTTCTTCTTCAGTGAAGAATTAAATTGAATGTACATGTACAGTTGAGCTTCAATATCTCAAACTCGGATAAATTTAACATACCTATATTTCAAAGTTAAAACGTGGCTTAGCCACGTTTTAACTTTGAAATATGGGTATGTTGGACCTAACTGGGCATGAAATAATGCAGTTCATGTGTCTAACTATCAGATAGTTCGAGTTAAGTGAGAATTTGCTTCTATGAGGGGAAAGGGTTAATGTGGAGAAGTTGGTAGAAGTGTCTGTGGAGGGAAAGGGTTAAGATTCTCAGCTTAAGTAAGCGTTGGTAGAACACAACTACTTGTACAGAAATAAATTTACTGTTTTTATTTGTTTTATTTTTTCAATCTTCATTCCCAAGACAAAACAATAGATCTAGTTAACCCATTTGTGCCAAGGATCCCATATATGGGACATAGGCAAACAGTGTAGACTCTGATCAGACGCCGCATTATGTGGCGTCTGATCAGAGTCTTCACTGTTTGCTGAAAGGAAATTCAATATAAAACAAAATGAAAATGAAATTTTGACCAGGCATCCCTTTGATAAACGAGAGCACCGCAAACGGGTGCTGGACGCTCGACTTTCATATACTTGAGACGGCTACATTTTTCAAACTTAAAGAATGTGTATGGGTTTAATGCCCTATTGATCATAGAAGTTTGTAAGCATACTTGGACAGTCTACATTCCATTTAAAGTACACTATAAGTCAAAAGAAGGACAATATCTTTGCCTGCTTTACCTGCCTTGTTGTAATGAGTTGCCCTTTTGAAACTAAACAAGTATTCAAATATATTGGAAGTTTGAAATTAATAACTTTCTACAGTTACTGAATATTTTCATATACAAATTCTGAGTCAAACAAGGGCAATAACTCTGCAATGACAAATCCCATGGTTATCTGCTTTGTTGAAAGGTGATGCCCTTTTGAAACTGAACAAGTATTCAAAGTTTAAAGTTAATACCTATGGTAATTATTGAGAAATCAAATTAAATTCTAAAAGTCAAAACAAGGGCAATTACTCTGGAATCACAAAACCCAGGGTTACCTGCCTTCTTGTAATGATTTGTCCTTTTGATACTAAACAAGTATTTAAAGTTTCAAGTAAATACCTATGGTAATTATTGAGAAATCTCAATTTACAAGTTTTATGTAAATAAAAACAAGGGCAATAACTCTGGAATGGCACATCCCCGGTCACCTTTCTTGTTTGAATGAGTTGCCCTTTTGATATAACACAATTTACGAAGAATTTAAAGTTTCCAAGTTAAAACCTTTCACAGTTATTAAGATATTTCAATTTACAAGTTTTAAGTAAATAGAACAAGGGCAATTACTCTGGAATTATGAATCACAGGGTTGGAATTATGAATCACAGGGTAACCTACCTTGTTGTAATGAGTTGCCCTTTTGATACTTCATAAGTATTCAAAGTTTCAAGTTGATATCTTTCATAGTTATTTAGATATGTTAATTTACAACTTTTAAGTAAATAAAAACAAGGGCAATAACTCTGGAATCACTAATCACAGAGTTACCTACCTTGTTGTAATGAGTTGCCCTTTTGATACTTAACAAGTACAGTGGAGAATCTGTTATTCTTTCCCGTTTAAACGCAAACGTACGCAAACGCAAAGCACTAAAACGTAGAAAAGAACAACTTTTGGACAATTCTGATAATTCTTGTTAATCTTGGTGGCAAACAGTTTGGAGCCTGATCAGACGCCGGGTTACCCGGCGTCTGATCTGGCTCCTAACTGTTTGCACTGCAAATAATAGTTTTAGCGGAAACGCGTTTATTGGGAAAGAATAACAGATTCTACACAGTAATCAAAGTTTCAAGTTAATCTCTTTCAGTCATTTAGATATATTAATTTACAATTTTGAAGTAAATAAAACAAGGACAATAACTCTGGAATCACAAATCACAGAGTGACCTACCTTGTTGTAATGAGTTGCCCTTTTGATACTAAACAAGTATTCAAATTTTCACGTTAATATATTTCATAGTTTATTTAGATATGTTAATTTACAACTTTTGAGTAAATATAAAACAAGGGCAATAACTCTGAAATGACAAATCTCAGGGTTATCTGCCTTGTTGTGATGAGTTGCCCTTTTGATACTAAACAAGTATTCAAAGTTTCAAGTTAATATCTTTCATAGTCATTTAGATATGTTAATTTACAATTTTGAAGTAAAAACAAGGGTAATAACTCTGAAATCACAAACCACAGAGTTACCTACCTTGTTGTAATGAGTTGCCCTATGTATACTTAACAAGTATTCAAAGTTTCAAGTTAAAATATTTCATAGTTATTTAGATATGTTAATTTACAATTTTTAAGTAAATAAAACATGGGCAATAACTCTGAAATGACAAATCCAAGGGTTACCTGCATTGTTGTAATGAGTTGCCCTTTTGATACTGAACAACTATTCCAAGTTTCAAATGGATACCTTTGATAGTTAATGAGAAATGAACTCTTACAAAAACCTTAATCTAAAAACTTAACCGACGCAGACGACAGGGTGACGACAATAGCTCGACTTTTGGAAAAAGTCGATCTTAAAATGGACAAATATATCCAATAATCCAATATATAAACATGGAAGAAAATAATCCACTGAGTATAAATGGGTTAATTTATTCTTTCAGGCCTTTTTGTACAGAGTATTGACAATATTTAAACAAGCAATGATAGTGTGGAAGTTGCTTGGTAATCACATGTATTATTATTATCTATTACCACACTTATGCGCATGCATGCAGTAAAAGTATGTAGAAACATGCAGAAAACACTCCGTGTGTATACATGTACATGTATGTATATACAGGTCTATCTATACATATAAATAGATAGCAAGAAAGAATTATATGATATAATGGTTGAAAGCCCTGAAACGAAACAAGAGTGGCCTTGGACTGATCACTGTTTGCATTAAACAAATGTGTATATGTTGCAGGGATCTATAAGTGTAATCGGGGATTACACGTAATCCCTGAACTTTTTAGGGATTACACGTAATCACTGGGCGTTTTAGGAAATTGATGAAATGTCCATTTTTTCATCACATTAATAGATTTGTACTATCATGACATTTCTATTGGTTTTAAAGATCATGCTTTTTCAAACATGGTCTAATGAACGTTCATACAAAGTTTCTCACACAAGTGAATAAAAACAAGTGAACAGTGTGCATTTAAGTCGGGACAATTAAAAAACCAAGACATCGCTCTTGTTAATAAGGTTAACAACATATTTTGTAGTGTGGTACTTGCCTTTGAACTTAATGAACTAAACGAGGTAAGATTCATTACTTTAACCAAATGTAACGGCCAAATATTTAAAAAAAAAAAAAAAAAAAAAGCTTCAAAATTACGCCTTTTCCCTGGGAGATTTAGGATTTTCACTGAAAACACTTCACAAAAACTAAGCACACATGCAAGCCACCTATCATATGTGCATGCTCTCTACCTTGTATGTATCTTCGTGTGTTTGAGCTGTACACTCTGTTTTAATGTGGTGTTTATTCATGTGTATATCTAAATTGCCATTGTGTGTTAATGCCTTTTCACAAACAATACATTTATAAGGTTTCTCCCCTGAATGTATTCTCATGTGTGGTTTTAACTGTGCATTCTGTTTAAATGTCTTTTCACAGACATCACATTTGTAAGGTCTCTCTCCTGAATGTATTCTCATGTGTGATTTTAACTGTGCATTTTGTTTAAATGTCTTTTCACAGATAGCACACTTGTAAGGTCTCTCTCCTGTATGTATTCTCATGTGTGTTTTTAATTGAATACTCTGATTAAATGTCTTTACACAGACGTCACATTTGTATGGTCTCTCTCCTGAATGTAACCTCATGTGAGCTTTTAAATAGCCATTCCGAGTAAATGTCTTTTTACAGACCTCACACGTGTAAGGTCTCTCCCCTGAATGTAACCTCATGTGTATTTTTAAATTGCCATTTCTATTAAATGATTTTCCACAGGTATCACACGTGTACGGTCTATACTCTGTATGTATCCCCATGTGATTTATTAAGTGGCTATTCTGATTAAATGTCTTTTCACAGACATCACATTTATAAGGTCTCTCTCCTGAATGTATCCTCGTGTGTGTTTTTAATTGTACACGATATTTGAATGTCTTTTCACAGACATCACACTTGTATGGTCTCTCCCCCGTATGTACCCTCATGTGTATTTTTAAATAACTGCTCTGATTAAATGTCTTTTTACAGACATTACACGTGTAAGGTCTCTCTCCGGTGTGTATCCTCATGTGTGATGTTAAATGGCCTTTCTCAGGAAATGACTTGTCACATACCCCACACGTGTAAGGTCTCTCCCCTGTATGTATTCTTGTGTGTGTTTTCAAATCACTGCTCTGATTAAACGTCTTATCACAGAATTCACACCTGTATGGTCTCTCCCCCGTATGTATCCTCATGTGTACTTTTAAATAACTGCTCTGATAATATGACTGTTGACAGACATTACACTTGTAGGGTCTCTCTCCTGTATGTATTCTCATGTGTATTTTTAAAGGGCCTTTCTCGGTAAATGACTTGTCACATACCCCACACTTGTAAGGTCTCTCTCCTGTATGTATCCTTATATGTCCTCTTAAATGGCTATACTTGTTAAATGAAATTGGACATAAAGTACACTTGAAAGGTCTCTCATCTGCATGTATCCACATGTGTGATCTTAAAGAGCTTCTTGCATTATATGACTTCTCACAGACATTGCACTTGTAAGGTCTCTCTCCTGTATGTACCCTCATGTGTATTGTTAAATGGTCATTCCGCTGAAATGAATGTTCACATATGTCACACTTGTATGGTTTTTCAACTGTATGCATCCTTATGTGTTTAGTTAAACAGGGTTTGAAATTAAATGACTTTTCACAGCAATCACATTAGTAAATTCTCTCTCCTGTATGTACCCTTATGTGTCTGTTGAAACGACCTTTCTGAGTGAATGACGTCAGCGTTACAGTGTGAATTTTCCTGAAGATCTCTGTCCCATGTATATCACCGTGTGTTTTTAAACAGTCTTTCCGATTAAATGACTTCAAATAAGCAGTGGGATTTTGGTACTACGTAGTGGTTTTTTTTTCCACAGTGCAAATTAGTGTTTTTTTGTTGTTCACGTTACAAAACAGTTGATATGTCGTCTTCTGTTGATAGTTGAGCTATGGTTTGTTTTGTATGTTTTTTTCTCCTACACTCAACTGACCACATATATCATATCTGTAAGGTCACTCTCTTGTGTTATATATGACTGTCAACACCAGGTTTCCGTCAAGTATGTAGCAACATGATAGACTGGATTTATTGTTCCTTTTCACACAAAACTCTTATATACCTGAAAGAGAAAAACAGCATAAAAATGTGATGCCATTTTTAAGAATATCTAGAACACCGGGGGCCCAACAAAAGAAGGAAAGAGGAGAAAAGCAGAGAGAGCAAACGACAAACACAGGACATTATACGAGGGGCATTTTTTATGTAGTGGCAATAGATCAGTAACTTCAATGTTATAAGTGCAAAATGCATGTGTGGTATATCATTTTAAAGAACAATTCTTTGCCGATACGACGGTGTAACGCACGATAAGATCATACAAGTAGACATGTCGCAACATAAACATAAAGGACCCCTACTTCAGGACACTACGAACTAGCACTAGTAATACATTATTTTTGACGTAAAGGCAACTTAAAAAAAAATTTGGGTTGAAATATATCAGCTTATGTCTCTATTTTAATGTAAATAAAAAATTTCGTTACCATTTAAAGAGTTATCTGACTTAGATTTATTTTTTTCAAAAACAACATTTCTTATTTTGCTTATGACACCTCTCAAAATGTGCTTTCGAACACTATAATCTTTTTCTAGATCGGTATATCTACATTTTGATTTCGACGCATCAAAATCTAATTCAATGACTTTAATTATAGATCTGTTTAATATAAAAATTGAGTATTTTTGTTAAAAAAATATTTATTTTGTTTATTATCATCGTTTATTTTATTTATTACCTATTTTATTTAATTATATTATAATTTTTATTTTTTAAAATAATATAATTTTATACTGTGAAATGTGTGCATAATTGTCTGATTTTACTTGACAGAAATATTCATAAATTTATTCAAAATAATTAAAGCCAGAATGTCGCCCAAATTTATGTTTAAATCGCGCAATTTCTTATATAAGAACATTTTCTATGTATTAAAACTAAGCGAAATCCGTTGTCAGGTGCCTGAACAGGTGCCCCTTTCTTTAAGAACCATACATAAATGTGCCGATTTCTTATCGAGTAAGCTTTTTGTTTACATAACAAATCTTCGTGTCGGCTTCCGAGAATTTCCGCAAGGTCGAATAAGATTTTCCTGACTTGTCTGGGTTATTTTTAGAACAGAATAGTTCATAACCATTAAGATAACATTGAAGAAAACGTTATTATTTCCCGTTTAAACGCAAACGAAACGCAAACGCATCGCAATAATAAGCATAAATAGACAACCTTTAGACAATTATGACCATTCATGTTAGTCTGAGCGGCAAACAGTTTGGTGCCTGATCAGACGCCGGGTTACCCGGCGTCTGATCTGCTTCAAACTGTTTGCAATTGAAATCATGGGTTTAGCGTTACGCGTTTATTGGGAAAGAATAACATTTTCTCCACTGTAAGCAAGGTAACATCGACTACATCATCTTACACTTTCCTACTTGATATAAGTATGGTTCCTGTGCAGCACGAGACCGCTGCGCTAACTTTACTGATATTTTATTCTTTCCCAATAAACGCATTTGTATACAAAACTATTATTTTCGTTGCAAACAGATTGGAGCCAGGTCAGACGCCGGGTAACCCGGCGTTTGATCAGGCTCCAACCTATTTGCTACTCAGCTTAAAAAATAATAGTTAAAACTTCTAAAAATGAATTTCCACAGTTTAGTGCATTGCGTTTGCGTTTAAACGGGAAATAAAAATGTATTCTCTACTGTATACTGCGCACAATAAATACAGCTATCAATGTTTCTTGCTGGATGTAGGGAATACTCATCCCTTTTAAAGTTTTAGAATGTTCCAATCTAAAAATAACTCTGTCAAGTCAGAAAAAACACTAATAATGATCTATGAAAACATCTTTACCGGGCGCAAGCCGAACGAACTCGGAAAATCTCCGTCGTTGATCGGATGTCAACAAACCAATTTAAAAGTCGACTTATTTCCACCAAATTCATGTGTTTGTCAGATTTATTGCCTCCATAATCATCGCGGATTACTTAAATTTATATGTTTAGATTACGTATGTGCCTGAATTTTCAGGTTTAACGAGAGCACCGCAAGCGGTGCATTATACACCCACGGGCAAATATATAGTTTTATCAAAATTTATTCCAACTTGTAGACACTTAGAGCTCTGAGAGCATAAACAATACTGAAATAAATACTTTTCTAGCATATCTGAGTACACCAAGGGCAGATAACTCGACACAATGATCAGATTTCAATAATAATCAACCCTTTCATGAACTTATACTTCTATAATTATACTGTGTGCAAACATATTCAAAATCTATTCAAAACTGTAGTTGCTAAGTGTACTGTCAAATAAGCCTTTTATAGCATATTTGAGTACACCAAGGGCAGATAACTCTGTGACGAAATATCAAATAAATCTCAAACTTAAATCAGCTTCAGATCTTGATGCATATAACCATGGAGGAATTACGGTATAATTCCTCCATGATATAACCTTTCTGGGAAGTTTCATTAATATCCTTCAAAAAGTTTTCCAAGAAAACTCTGGACAAGCTTTTTATAGCATATTTGAGTACATCATGGGCAGATAACTCTGTAACAAACATTCAAATGAACCTCAAACTCAACTCAGCTTTAGATCTTTTTGCATATAACATTAGTGTGAAATTTCATTAATATCCCTTCAATAGTTTTCCAAGAAAACTCCGGACAAGCTTTTTATAGCATATTTGAGCACATCAAGGGCAGATAACTCTGTAAATAAAATTCGAATGAACCTCAAACTCAACTCAGCTTTAGATCTTAATGAATATAACATTTGTGTGAAGTTTCATTATTATCCCTTAAACAGTTATCCCAGAAAACCCCGGACAAGCTTTTTATAGCATAGTTGAGTAAATCAAGGGCAGATAACTCTGTAACATAAATTCGAATGAACCTCAAACTCAACTCAGCTTTAGATATTGATGCATATAACATCTGTGTGAAGTTTTATTAATATCCCTCCAATAGTTTTCCCAGAAAACTCCGGACAAGCTTTTTATAGCACATTTGAGTACATCAAGGGCAGATAACTCTGTAACGAAAATTTGAATGAACCTCAATCTCAACTCAGCTTTAGATCTTGATGCATAACATTTGTGTGAAGTTTCATTAATAACCCTGTAATATTTTTCCAGAAAAACTCCGGACAAACAAAATGTTGACGGACGAACGGACGGACGGACAGGGCCACGCCTCTAGAGGTGTGCGTATAAAAAATGAGCTATTTTGGCTTACATACTGCCTTTAAGCCGCAATAATTATTATTGTATACAATTTTGTTAAAAAAAAATACCTCTAAAATACACAAAAAGGTTAGTGTCCAGAAGTAGGGGTCATTAAGGTTAATGTTGTGACTTATCGATTTTTGTGATCTTATCGTGTGTTATACCATCGTGACGGCAAAGAATTGCTCTTTATTATGATATATCACACATGCATGTTGCACTTATTATATTGAAATTACTGATCTGTTGCCACTACTTAAAACAAGAGGGCCTGAAGGCCCTGATATCGCTCACCTGTTGTACTGAAGCCTGATAGCTTTACCGTTCTGTTTCACCCGTTTTATCTAAATCCACTCAAATTTGTAGTATAGCATGTAAACAATTTTGGAATACAACCTCATAATTCTAGTATAGTAGAGTACATCAAGGGCAGGTAACTTAAGGTGGTTCGCGGGTCAGCTTATTCTGTGTCAGAATTCTTTGAAACCTTGATTAAATTGAAATATACCATATGGAGAGTGAAAAATCGTTAAAATATAAAAAAGTTACAGTGCCGTTTTTTTCTGACAGGACCTTTTGTCGAGAAAAGCTCCTTTTTTAATAAACAGGAATATTTCCTTTATAGAATGATATAACTCAATAATTTCTGTATATTCAAGTAAACTGTACATAGACTATAAGATATTGGGCAAACAAAAGTATTTCATGACATATTTTCTGGAAATATCAATATTTTAAAAACGTCAAATTCTGAAAATCTCAAATTACAAAAAATCTAACTTTAACATACACTAATTTTACTCTTATTAGATAGATATAACTTAATTCTACTAGTCACACAAATTTAATGAAAATCTACAGTGGAATTTACATTTTATAAATGATTTCCTGAAATTCTGATAAAATGTTAACACAAAACGAGTAACCTCCCTTGATTTCAACTTTAAAATGCCGTCAGCTCTAAATAATACCATAAGTCAAACCTGTAATAAGAGACCATTGAATACGGTAGCCTGAAGATCTTTAAAGGCAAGTGACTGCTTAATGCATAACAAAAGTAATGCATAAAAGCTCCTATAGGATCTATCTTTTAGCATTACTTTTGTCCTGTGTTAAAGCGACTCGCAACCAGATGGTGCATTAAAAATAGTAATTTGTAAATATGTGTCAAACGCTTATATAAATGGTAAAGAATTAGTTTAGGATAAGAAATTCTGTTTAAAAAAATGTATTTCAATAAAAAACAAGGGCCACCATGGCCCTAAATCGCTCACCTGGTACACCATGTAAAACATGAACTATAGTGACCTAGATTACATGACCCACAATCAACCTTTAGAATGTTAACAAGATTTTTCTATGATTTGACCTTGTTTCTGACCAGACACAATCCACATTTGATTTTGACCTAGATTTGATGTAGGCAAACATTCTGGCAATATTTCATTCAGATCTAATGAGATTTGTAGCCTCTAGAGGGTTAACAATGGTTTTTCTTTGATTTGACCTAGTGACCTATATTTTGATCCGACATTACCCATATTCAAACTTGACTTAGATATCAATTAGGTAAACATTTTGACCAAGTTTCATTGAACTCCAATAAGATTTGAAGTCTCTAGAGTGTTAACAAGGTTTTTCTATGATTTGACCTAGTGACCTAGTTTTTGACCGGACATGACCCATATTCAAACTTGGCCTAGATATGAATGAGGCAAACATTTTGACCCAGTTTCATGAAGATAAGGTGAGATTTGTAGCCTATAGAGTGTAAATAAGGTTTTCCTATGATTTAACCTAGTGACCTAGTTTTTGACCAGACATACCCATATTCGAACTTGACCTAGATATCAATGAGACAAACATTCTGACAAGGATGCATTAAATTCAATGAGATTTGTAGCCTCTAGAGTGTTAACAAGGTTTTTCTATGATTTGACCTAGTGACCTAGTTTTTGACCTAGCATGATCTATTTTCGAACTTGACCTAGATATCAATGAGGCAAACATTTTGACTTAGTTTCATTAAAGCGACTCGCAACCAGATGGTGCATTAAAATTAGTAATTTGTAAATATGTGTCAAACGCTTATATAAATGGTAAAGAATTGGTTTAGGATAAGAAATTCTGTTTAAAAAAAATGTATTTCAATAAAAAAAAATATTGGTCTCTGGTGGGATTCGAACCCGGGGCCCGGCTTTGGCGGACAGAAGGCAAAATAGGGGAAACCGCTTAGACCAATGGACCACGGAACTATCCGTTTATCTCGGATCGATTTAACGTATTTCAATGTGTAGCGATCGAAAGTGCATACAACTTCGTAATTCGGCTCGTGTTTATGTCTGAGCCCGTGTAGAGAAGCAACAACAACAACTATACCGTCTACTAGTCGGTATAGAAAAACGATGGAAAATATCTAAAAATCTAAGATTCGGTGACGATTCTTGAGACTTTTTTTGGACTAATCATATTTTTTTAATGTCAGAAGCCAAATAATGCCACAAATTTGCTTTTATTTGAGTATTTTATTTTATTTTGACAAGTACACCATCCGGTTGCGAGTCCCTTTAAGATCCAATAAGATTTGTAGCCTCTAGAGTGTTAACAAGATTTTTCTATGATTTGACCTAGTGACCTAGTTTTTGACCTGACATGACCCACATTCGAACTTGACCTAGATTTCATCAAGATAAACATTGTCATCAAGTTTCATGAAGATCGGATGAAATTTGTAGCTGCTAGAGTGTTAACGAACCAATTGTGAACGGACAGACAGACATACAGACAGACGGACGGACGGACAGACGACGGACATCCAGCGATCCTAAAAGCTCACCTTGGCACTTCGTGCCAGGTGAGCTAAAAATACTGGTCTCTGGTGGGATTCGAACCCGGGGCCAGAAGGCAAAATAGGGGAAACCGCTTAGACTAATGGACCACGGAACTATCCGTTTATCTCGGATCGATTTAACGTATTTTAATGTGTAGCGATCGAAAGTGCATACAACTTCGTAATTCGGCTCGGGTTTATGTCTGAGCCCGTGTTGAGAAGCAACAACAACAACTATACCGTCTACTAGTCGGTATAGAAAAACGATGGAAAATATCTAAAAATCTAAGATTCGGTGACGATTCTTGAAACTTTTTTTGGACTGATCATATTTTTTTAATGTCAGAAGCCAAATAATGCCACAAATTTGCTTTTATTTGAGTATTTTATTTTATTTTGACAAGTACACCATCCGGTTGCGAGTCCCTTTAAGCTGCCATCTGTTATATAGGCTATAAATCCTCACAACTTTAGCTGTCACTTGACTATACTTGCATCTGATATTATTCATTATTACTAGACTAAACATAGCCTGTCCTTTGATCACTGCGTTATGAATTGACTAGTCACTAAAATCGGACAATTTGTTAAAAAAAAAGTTTTGAAGCGAGTGGGAATCGAACCTAGAACCTTTCGATTGTAAGTCAATCACCGTACCACTTGCGCTAACAGAGAAGACACTGAAGCAGGTCAAACTTTTCTTTATCTAAATTTTCTACTATAAGCACGTGCCGCAAAGATCAGGTGAAAGTCATCAGCATTTCCGGAACTCGAGATGCGGGCCGCCCGCTGTCGAACCACCTTAAGAGCCTAAACAATACTGAAATGAAGCCTTTTCTAGCCTTTCAAAGTATATCAAGGGCATATAACTATTGCCACAATTATTAGATTTCAACAATAATTGCACTCCTTTGAGAACTTATTGCTATATTCTTTGTGTGCAAGTATAATCAAAATCCATTGAAAACTGTGGTTGCAAGAGTGTAAACGCTGTTAGATATGGCATTTTCAGCAATTCAAGGGCAGATAACTCTTGACCTATTGGTCCGATTTCAACCATAATTGCACTAATTCGAACTCTTATGGTCATATACAATCTGAGCAAGATTGGATAAATATTGTGGCCTCTAGAGTGTAAACACTAAAAGTGTTGACGCCGGACGACGCACGACGCACACCACACGACGGACATTCAAGGATTGCAAAAGCTCACCCTGAGCTAGCTCAGGTGAGCTAAAAAACTCGTATATGGGTCCCATACAAAAAGAGCAACCGGGTAACAGACAGGTCCAATATGGGCTCCCAATATAAGATTTCTAAATCAATCAAATAAATTCTTATGGAATGATTTTTCAGCATTTTGTATGTACTCTAACACAATGTGGTGTCTTTTTGTATTTAAATAATAGTTTTGTGTGAAAATATAGCACCAGGAAATGTATACGGGTCCCATATAGAGCCCATATATGCCACTTTCATTCAGGTGCTATTTGTTCAGACAACACTATTTTTGTAGACACAAAATACACCCATTATGCTAAAATACTCACATACTGCTGAAAAAGGATAAAAGTACATGTATATAATTGATTGGGCAGTCCATATGGATCCCAGCTTTAACCCGGTTGCACCTTTTTTCGGCATTGGCTGCCCATATGGGTCCCTTTTAGCCATGTTTACTGGAAATGTCAGCATAAAGATCTAGTATTACTCACGATATTAATTATAATAATTAATAAAGTTGTGGTAAGGGAGATATAGAGTAACCATTTATTACTAAATTTATTAACAGCATGGTCAAAATGTAGCACACGCAAACATTGTCCGAAAATTTGGCTAAATTCGGATGAAAACTGTTTGAGTGACAGAGTGGACAGTGCTAAACAAGGATGGAGCAGTCAATTTTCAGTAATTCAATGACGATATAACTCCATCATGCCTTCTGCGTTTTGGGTATTTATCGACTTTAAAGGGACTCGCAACCGGATGGTGTACTTGTCAAAATAAAATAAAATACTCAAATAAAAGCAAATTTGTGGCATTATTAGTCTTCTGACATTAAAAAAATATGATCAGTCCAAAAAAAGTCTCAAGAATCGTCACCGAATCTTAGTTTTTTTATAGATATTTTCCATCGTTTTTCTATAGCGTCAGCTGACGGTATAGTTGTTGTTGTTGCTTCTCTACATGGGCTCTGACATAAACCCGAGCCGAATAATGTAGTATCAATAGCTACCAGTGAAGTACGTTAATTCGCTACCATATATATAGAGAGCGTCCGTAGCCGAGGGGATAAAGGCGCTTCCTCATTTTTCATGTTTGTCTCCGCATGGAGGGTCAAGGGTTCGAATCCCACCAGAGCTTCTTCTTTTCTTTTTTTTTGAAATGCATTTTTTAACAGAATGTATTATCCTAAACTAAATCTTACCCATTTATATAAGCATTTGACATATACAGTAAAACCTAGCTATTACGACCACTAAAACGAAGGCTAATTGATTGTATAATAGAGAGGTGACAGCTTAAAGCAATGTGACAGTGAAACAGAAAGCTCCTAAAGGAGCTTTCTGTTTCACTGTCACCTTGCTTTAAGCGGTCACCTATCGTAAACACCCTAATAATTAACATAATTTAGTGGTCGTAATAGAGGGTTTTTACTGTATTTACAAATTACTATTTTTGATGCTAAATCCGGTTGCGAGCCTCTTTAAAGACATTACCCAAGCCCATTCATTGAGCCCCCCCCCCCATTTATTCTCACTAGGCGTGAAAATACAGGTAAAGCATGAGAACATTGTGCAGGCAACGGTTCAGCCTTCTGAAGTTTTGTAAAGAGGCCCTTACATACTTCATTTGGCTAACATGTCATGCAGTACTAGTGCATGCCAACACTAACTAGCCCAAAAAAAGTCAAAAATATGTGAAATTATTAGTACATTTCAATTTATTTTTCAATTTTTAATACTCAACATCAATTGTCAACCCACAGGGAACCCCGATTCCAAACATCAGCTTCATAATGCAAATTGTAAATAATGATTTATGGCATTTCAACATTTATCCCAAAACTTAAATCATGAGAAATCAGCCAAAAACCTAAGTCCAACACAGTTGAAATTAATACAAGAGGGTCTTGAACGCCCTGATATCGCTCACCTGTTATAATGAAAGCTGATAACTTTACCTTTGAGTTTCACCTGTTTTAATATAAATCCATTCAAATAAGTATTATAACATGTAAACAATTTTGGAATACAGCTTCATAATTCTAGTAAAGAAGAGTACATCGAGGACAAATAACCAAGGCCTAAACAATACTGGAATAAAGCTTTTTCAAGCATGTCAAGGGCAGATAACTATTGCCACAATGATAAGATTTTAACAATAATTGCACCCCGTTGAGAACTTATAGCTATATATTTTGTGTCCAAGTATAATTAAAATCCATTGAAAACTCTAGTTGAAAGATGGTAAACGATGTTAGATGTGGCATTTTCAGCAATTCAAGGGCAGGTAACTCTTGACCTATTCGACCGATTTCAACCATAATCACACTATGTTAACTCTTACTCATGATCATATACAATCTGAGCAAGTTTGAGAAAGATTGGATAAAAAGTGTGGCCTCTAGAGTGTAAACACCGTAAAGTATGGCATTTTCAGCAATTCAAGGGCATATAACTATCGACTTATTCGTCCGATTATATCCATAATTAAACTCATCTGAATTCCTATAGTAATAGTCAATCTGAGCAAGTTTGAGTAAGATTGGATAAAAATTGTGGCTTCTAGAGTGTAACCACCCTTAAATATGGCATTTATAGCAATTCAAATGTAGGTTTTATCTAGACCTATTAGTCTGATTTCAACCATAATCAAATTAATTTTCACTCTTATAGTCATATACAATCTGAGCAAGTTTGAGAAAGATTGGATAAATAGTGTGGCCTCTAGAGTGTTAATACTGTTAAACATGACATTTTCAGCAATTCAGAATCTATTAGTCAGATTTTAAAAATAATCAAACTCATCCGAACTCTTATGGTAATAAACTATCTGAGCAAGTTTAAGAAAGATTAGATAGATATTGTGGCCTCTATAGAGTGTAAACATTAAACTTGTTCACGTCGAACGACTAACGACGCACGTTTTTAAGCATGAGAAATCGGCCGAAACACCTATGTCCAAAACAGGTGAATTTAATAAAAAACAAGAGGGCCTGAAGGCCCTGATATCGCTCACCATTTGTAATGAAGCCTGATAGCTTTACCTTTGAATTTCACCCGTTTTATTCTAAATCCATTCAAGTTTGTCGACCTATTGTAGTATAGTAGAGTACATCAAAGGCAGATAACTAGTGCCTAAACAATACTGAAATGAAGCCTTTTTCTAGCATTTCAAAGTATATCAAGGGCAGGTAACTGTTGCCACAATGATTACATTTCAACAATAAGTGCACTCCTTCCAGAACGTATAGCTACATCCTTTGTGTACAAGTATAATCAAAATCCATTGAAAACTGTAGTTGCAAGAGTGTAAACACTGTAAAATATGGCATTTTCAGTAATTCAAAGGTAGATAACTCTTGATCTATTAGTCCAATTCCAACCATAATCACCCTTTTTCGTATTCTTATGGTCATATACAATCTGGGCAAGTTTGAGAGAACTTGGATAAATATTGTGGCCTCTAGAGTGTAAACACTGTTAAATATTATCATTTTCAGCAATTCAAAGGTAGATCACTTTTGATCTATTGATCAGATTACAACCATAATTGAACTCCTCCAAAGTCTTATGGCAATATACAATCTGAGTAAGTTTGAGGAAGATTGGATAAAATGTGTGACCTCTAGAGTGTAAACATCGTTAAATATGGCATTTTCAGCAATTCAAAGGTAGATAACTCTCGACCTATAAGTCTGATTTCGACCATAATCAAACTCATCTGAACTCTTATAGTCATTTACAATCTGAGCAGGTTTGAGATAGATTGGATAAAAATTGTGGCCTCTAGAGTGTAAACACTGTTAAATATGGCATTTTCAGCAATTCAAAGGTAAATAACTCTTGATCTATTTGTCTGATTTCAACCATAATCAAACTCATTCAAACTCTTATAGTCATATACAATCTGGGCAAGTTTTAGAAAAATTGGATAAATAATGTGGCCTCTAGAGTGTAAACACTGTTAAATATGGCATTTTCAGCAGTTCAAAGGTAGATAACTCATGACCTATTTGTCCGATTTCAACCATAATCGAACTCATCCGAACTCTTATGGCAATATACCATCTGAGCAAGTTTGAGAAAGATTGGATAAATATTGTGGCCTCTAGAGTGTAAACACTAAAATTGTTGACGCCCGGACGACGCACGACGGACAATCAAGGATTGCAATAGCTCACCCTGAGATAGCTCAGGTGAGCTAAAAAAGGTATATACATGTACCAAGTTAAAGTCTACTTTCAGTCCGAATGACCGCTCAGCCGACTGTACATTTACTCCCCTGATCATTGAGCCATCTTGTCTACAATATTGAGCACTGCTAACATACATGACATATGGCGCAGTTAAATGCAGCCGCAGTACCGACTCAGACCCTTCACATGTACCCATTGTAACCCCCGGGTGGAGAGGGTGCAATTCGCGTCACATGTCGATCTTGCTCAAGAACATTCCTGTACATCATCGGGAATTCAGAAAAAAAACTCCCAGTCAGACCGCTGGTCCGGCGGGGGATCGAACTCACCGTAGTCCAATGTGTTAACGACTAAAATTCAATTATTTTTTTCAATTTTAACTACGCATTACCATTGTTTAACCCACAGGGAAATCCTTCTTTCTTCAGAAGCGCCTTACCCACTCCTCAACATAAAACTTCATTGAATGTGTTGAATACATGTTGAAGCTTCAAGCAAGGCGAATACTTCAAGTATAGCTTTCTGCCTACATACTTTATTCTACCATTCTCTGCCAGAATGACCAATATCACACCGTCCATACATAAACCCTAGCCGAATAATGTTCTTTTAATAGCTATCATTGAAGTACCTTAATTCGCTACCATATATATAGAGAGCGTCCGTAGCCGAGGGCGTAAAGACGATGCCTCATTTTTCATTTTTGTCTCCGCATGGATGGTCACGGGTTCGAATCCCACCAGAGCCTCTTCTTTTTTTTTTTGGAAATGCATTTTTTAACAGAATTTATTATCCTAAACTAAATTTTACCCATTTATATAAGCATTTGACATATATTTACAAATTACTATTTTTAATGCTTGATCTGGTTGCGAGCCTCTTTAACAGCATTTCAGTTATATCGCGACCCCAGGAGACAAAACACAGGACCAAACCTGTTTCTGAGATAATTCTCGAACATTCATATTTCCAAAGCCATTCATTTATGAGAGAAACATGCAGCGCCCAGGTCTTCGGCACTTTAATTAAAATAGCTGACAATTAATTTATAGGCTGGACGTGTTGCTTTAATCCTGCTTTAAACTACGATCTATAAGGATACAGAATGTATATCGCATGGTGTATAGATTGCATTGATTTGAAATATTTTCTTCAGTGTGGGAATACATCAGATGCGTAAACTGGCGCATATGTATGTAGTAATAGGCTAAGCGGTTACTTGTCCAAAAGAGACTGAAAACCAGGCTCTGAGGTTATAAAGCGTTTTAGTTGAGTCTGAGTGTGTTCCCAAGCATTTTATTGGTCAGATTTGAGCATAGGCTCAAATCTGACCAATCAAATGCTTGGAAACGAGTTTAGACTCAAGTCAAAAGCTTTATATAACCTCGGAGCCAGGTGGCAAACTGACTTTTTTTTCTCCAGAAAACAAAAGTGACGTTACGGCCTTGATTCAATGTCTTGGTCCATTGCTAAGGTTATTGCGGCTATGGCCATATTAGTTTCAGACCAGATGTTGGTAAAGATGTTACTATATTACTCGATGTAAAACTGTTACCTTCGAGCAGGGTCATAGTTTACCCCAGTGATATAATTTGAACAATCTTGGTAGTGGACATGTATATGATGCTATGTCCATATAATTTTATATAGACCCAAGATATTACAGTTTTTCAGACAAGGTATTTGAAGTTTACATTGGAACAAGAATGGTGTCACAGGAAGTGACAAATGCCCCAAAGGGTGTTTTGTCTCTGAAATGTATTCATTTGGCTGTAAAATAAAATAATTCAGCAGCTTGCTGTTGTTGAGATGAAAATGTACAAAAACAAGTTTTTTCTAGATATTAAACCAGAGTTATGGTCAATGTTGAATTATCTCTATTTGACCTCTAAATGGCATTGACCTTTGTCAGACTAGACCCAACTGTACGGAGCTAAAGAGCTTCTTGAATTGAGTACACATACCAAAAATATAAATTTTCTATCCCACGATTGTAGTTCCGGAGTTATGACCAATGTTTAATTAACATAGTTGACCTCTAAATGACCAAGACCTATTTTGGACATGACCAAAGTCGCACTGGTCTTAAGGGCTTCTTGAGGTGAGTACACATATCAAATATAAAGTCTCTATCATATGCAGGTGAGAAAAAGATAGCGTTGATGCATTTGTTCCTATGGAAGTTATACCTTTGGTGCTTAGCAAAATTTGAGTAGTGTATTATCAAATGGCCACTCACAAAATATTACTTTTCAGACATCACACATGTAAGGTCTCTCAACTGTATGTATTCTCATATGTGTTGTTAAATGATGGGTCCGATTAAATGACTTTTCACAGATTTCACACTTGTATGGCTTCTCTCCTGTATGTATCATCATGTGTGTTTTTAAATTGTAGCCACGGTTAAATGACATTTTACATATGCCACACGTGTAAGGTCTCTCCCCGGTATGTATCCTCGTGTGCGCTTTTAATTCACAATTCTGATTAAATGTATTTTCACAGACATCACACTTGAAGGGTCTCTCCCCTGTATGTGATCTCATGTGTTTTGTTAAATGGCTACTCTCAGTAAATGTCTTCTCACAGACATTACACTTGAAAGGTCTCTCTCCAGTATGTATCCTCACATGTTTTGTTAGATTGCTACTCTCCGTAAATGTCTTTTCACAGACATCGCACTTGTAAGGTCTCTCCCCTGTATGTAACCTCATGTGTTTTGTTAAACTGCCGATCGTTATATATAATTTTTCACAGAATTCGCACTTGTAAGGTCTGTCCCCTGTATGTATTCTCATATGTACTGTTAAACTGCCACTTTCAGTAAACGTCTTTTCACAGACATCACACTTGTACTGTTTCTTCCCTGTAGGTAACCTCCTTTGTTTTGTTAAATTGTCACTCGCTATAAATGACTTTTCATTTGCATCGTGCGTGTAAGGTGTCGCCGCTGTATGTATTCTCATGTGTGTTGTTAAATGGTGAGTCCGAGTAAATGATCTTTTACAGATGTCACACGTGTAAGGTCTCTCCCCTGTATGTATCCTCATGTGTAATTTTAATTCACAAATCTGCTTAAATGTCTTTTCACAGAAATCACACTTGTGGGGTTTCTCCCCTGTATGTAACCTCCTGTGTTTTGTTAAATGGCCACTCTCAGTAAATGTCTTTTCACAGACATCGCACTTGTAAGGTCTGTCCCCTGTGTGTAATCTCCTGTGTTTGGTTAAATTGCCACTTTCAGTAAATGTCTTTTCACAGACATCGCACGTGTAAGGTCTCTCCCCTGTATGTACCCTCATATGTACTGTTAAACTACCACTATCAGCAAATGTCTTTTCACAGACATCACATGTGTAAGGTTTCTCTCCTGTGTGTAACCTAATATGATTAGTTAAATTGCAACTCGTAATATATGACTTTCCACAGACATTGCACTTGTAAGGTCTCTCCACTGTATGTATTCTCATATGTACTGTTAAATGGTGGGTCCGCTTAAATGACTTTTTACATACTTCACACTTGTAAGGCCTCTCTCCTGTATGTACCCTCGTGTGTGATTTTAATTCACAATTCTGATTAAATGTCTTTTCACACAAGTCACACTTGTAGGGTCTCTCTCCTGTATGTATCCTCATGTGTATTATTAAATGGTCATTCCGCTTAAATGCCTTTTTACAGATGTCACATTTGTATGGTTTCTCAGCTGTATGCATCATTGTGTGTTTAATAAAACAGGGTTTTAAATGGAATGACCATTCACAGTCAATTCTCTCTCCTGTATGTACCCTGACCTCGTGTGTCTGTTGAAAGTTTCTTCCAAATGCTTGGGAACACACTCAGACTCAGTTCAAAAGCTTTATAACCTTGGACACATGTGAATTTTCTGAATGCATGAGTGATAATTTTATAACGAATTTCATGTGACTTAGGGTTTTTGTCAAATAGTTTTTTTTGGTGTTACACTCAACAGTACATCATATATATAAGGTCACTCTCCTGTCTGATAGTTACAAACGACTGTTCGTCTCAAGAATGTAGAATCATATGATAGACTGGAAGGATGGCACTTCTGTTGCTTTACACAAACATATACCTGAAAGAGAAATGCAGCATGTGATGCCATTTTCATGAATCATGAGATTGAATAAACTTTCTCTTGTTAGGTCTATTGACTCTCTTTGACAACAAGAGTTAACGCATATCAGACTGTTCCTGAATTATCTGACAAGAGTATGCACCCTTTTCTGGGATTGTCTTTTCTATCTTCAACAGTCAATGTAATCATTCAGGTGAGAGATGTTCATACTAAGCAGAGCTTTATGTACAGTATGAACATTCAGTGGGAGACGGATGCACATGTGGCCACTTAAACAGAAGTAAGTTCAAATTAGGTCAAGGTCAACTCAAAGGTGGGTGATAGCCTGATAGGGGTGTATTTGGAATGGTCCAAGGGAAGATTTTTGGGAAAAGAAACATTATCGAAGTATTCAGATACTGACCCAGAATGAAAATTTTACATAGTTTTCAAAAGTATATATCATGTTGAATAATTTATATTCAGGGTTAATTTGTATAGTGGTCGAGGCGTCGGTGCCATATTGATGTCTCTGTGTAAATTATTGGATAAAATTCAGATATTGCATACCTTTTAATGAATAATCCAGTTGTGAGGGATAGAAATGAAAATTTCTCAAAACTTAAAATGATAAAACAACATTGGGAAAAGACAAATTACTAACTGCATACTTAAAACAAGAGGCCCGAAGGGCCACATTTCGCTCACCTGAGACATTGTACCATAGAAGCTGACTGGGCAAGACAACATTTTGATATAGCTGATATAACTGATAAGCGCGGGGTGGGGCCAGATTTGATCCAGGGGTCATAATTTGAACAATCTTGGTAGAGGACCATAGGGCAAAGCTATATGTCAAATATAAATGATCTGGGCCTTATGATTTCAGAGAAGAAGATTTTTAAAGGTTTTCCTATGAAAAACTAATAAGCCTGAGGGCGGGGCCATTTTTAGCCTGGGGGTCATAATTTGAACCATCTTGGTAGAGGACCACAAGGCAAAGCTATATCTTAAATATTAAAGATCTTGGCCTTACAGTTTCAGAGGATCTGGGCCTTACAGTTTCAGAGAAGAAGTTTTTTTTAAGGTTTTCCTATATAAGTCTATGTGAAACTGATAAGCCCCGGGGTGGGGCCAATTTTGACCCTGGGGTCATAATTTGAACAACTTTGATAGAGGACTATAAGGCAAAGCCACGTGTCAAATATAAATGATCTGGGCCTTACGGTTTCAGAGAAGAAGATTTTTTAAAGGTTTTCCTATGAAAAACTGATAAGCCCGAGTGCGGGGTCTTTTTTGGCCCGAGGGTCATAATTTGAACAATCTTGGTAGAGGACCACAAGGCAAAGCTATATGTCAAATATTAAAGATCTGGGCCTTACAGTTTCAGAGAAGAAGATTTTTAAAGGTTTTCCTATATAAGTCTATGTAAAACTGATAAGCCCCGGGGCGGGCCATTTTTGACCCGGGGGTCATAATTTGAACAATCTTGGTAGAGGACCATGAGGCAAAGCTACATGTCAAATATTAATGATCTGGGCCTTACAGTTTCAGAGAAGAAGATTTTTTAAGATTTTCCTATATAATTCAATGTAAAACTGATAAGCCCAGGGGCGGGGCCATTTTTGGCCCGGGTCATAATTTGAACAATCTTGGTCGAGGATCATGAGGCAAAGCTACATGTCAAATATTAATGATCTAGTCCTTACGGTTTCAGAGAAGAAGATTTTTAAAGGTTTTCCTAAGAAAAACTGATAAGCTCCAGGGCAGGGCCATTTTTGGCCCGGGGGTCATTATTTGAACAATCTTTGTAGAATACCATTAGGTCATGATACATACCAAATATCAAAGGTCTGGGCCTTTCAGTTTCAGAGAAGAAGATTTTTAAAGATTTTCTTATGCATTACAAGTTGTTCATACGGTCATGCTAGAAAATCTGGTCCTATAGCAAGGGGAATAACTCTAGCCAAAAACTTTGAACAAGATTTCGTTCCCCCTTGTCACTGAAGGTTCTGATAAAGTTTGGTTGAAATCGGGTCAGTGGTTTCAGAGGAGATGTTGTTTGAAAATGTGAACGGACGACGGACGACGTACATATCAGCTTCCTTATGCAAATATTTCCTGTAGTATTAGTGCATTCCAACACTCACCACAAGACTTTAACCATGAGAAATTAGCCGAAAACCCCAAGTCCAAAACAGGTGAATTTTTACTGAATTTCAACTTGTTTTTAAATTTTAACTACACAACATCAATGTTCAACCAACAGGGCACCTCCATTCCAAATATCAGCTTCCTAATGCAAATACTTTATGCATATCCCATAACCAACCATGAAGAATTATGGAGAAGAATTCACATAAGTTTTTAGTAACTTGTTTTCTAATCCATATTTAAATGTTACTTGACATTATGTTCTGTAAATATGACACAATGTATGTAAAACATTTGAAATAAATACTGTTTAAACTAACCAACCATGAAAACCCAACGACGACGGGGTGATTCCATAAGCCTACCCATTGTCCGAATAGCCGAGTTAATGATAAGTTAAAAGTGTGGCCTACATTTTTAACACACCTGAGCCTTCGGCTCAGTGTGAGCTATTGTGATCCCATTCCGTCCGTCGTCCGTCCACATTTTCAAACAACATCTCCTCTGAATCCACTGACCCGGTTTCAACCAAACTTTATCAGAAGCATCAGTGACAAGGGGGAACGAAATCTTGTTCAAAGATTTTGGCTAGAGTTATTCCCCTTGCTGTGGGACTAGATTTTCTAACATGACCGTATAGACAACTTTTAATGCATAAGAAAATCTTTAAAAATCTTCTTCTCAGAAACCAAAAGGCCCAGACCTTTGATATTTGGTATGTATCATAACCTAATGATCTTCTACCAAGATTGTTCAAATTTTGACCCTGGGGCCAAAAATGGCCCCGCCCTTGGGCTTATCAGTTTTTCATAGGAAAACGTTTAAAAATCTTCTTCTCTGAAACTGTAAGGCCCAGATCATTTATATTTGACATGTAGCTTTGCATTATATAGTCTTCTACCAAGATTGTTCAAATTATGACCCCTGGGTCAAAATTGGCCCCGCCCTTGGGCTTATCAGTTTTACATAGACTTATATAGGAAAACCTTTAAAAATCTTCTTCTCTGAAACTGTAAGGCCCAGATCTTGAAATTTTACATATAGCTTTGCCTTATGGTCCTCTACCAAGATTCTTCAAATTATGACCCCTGGGCCAAAAATGGCCCCGCCCTTGGGCTTATCAGTTTTTCATAGGAAAACGTTTAAAAATCTTCTTCTCTGAAACTGTAAGGCCCAGATCATTTATATTTGACATGTAGCTTTGCGTTATAGTCCTCTACCAAGATTGTTCAAATTATGACCCCTGGGTCAAAATTGGCCCCGCCCTTGGGCTAATCAGTTTTACAAAGACATATATAGGAAAACCTTTAAAAATCTTCTTCTCAGAAACCAAAAGGCCAAGACCTTTGATATTTGGTATGTATCATAACCTAATGATCTTCTATCAAGATTGTTCAAATTTTGACCCTGGGGCCAAAAATGGCCCCGCCCTTGGGCTTATCAGTTTTTCATAGGAAAACGTTTAAAAATCTTCTTCTCTGAAACTGTAAGGCCCAGATCATTTATATTTGACATGTAGCTTTGCATTATAGTCCTCTACCAAGATTGTTCAAATTATGACCCCTTGATCAAATTTGGCCCCGCCCCGGGGCTTATCAGTTTCATATATACTTATATGCATGTAGGAAAACCTTTAAAAATCTTTTTATAGCTTAATATATATCACAATAGTGTCTTGCCCAGTCAGCTTAGATACAATGTTCTCAGGTGAGCGACTTGTGGGCCATGGCCCTCTTGTTTACTAATGCATTGCAGAATGAGCCGCCTTATTGAATTTACGTAACGTAAGCCTTCAAATAAAGGAATACGTTGCCATTCTAACATAATTAGGTTTTGGATGTGATTTATGGTATCAATTTGATTATTAGACCTGGCACCCCGATCCAATTCATACCACATGTGCTTTATGGGGTTCCTGTCCGGGGATAAAGTGGCCAAAGGCGAAACGTTATAGGGATTGTGTTGTGATATGCGCTATGCAAGGGCTTGCATTGGCATGTTGGAAAATACCAGGTCCGTTATTTTGCATGAATGGTATCTTAAAACAGTGTAAAATGCAAATGAGGCTGTGCCGATAATTAGTTTGAATGTTTAAATTTTACAACAAAATGCATGCTAACAAAACGGATATTAAAACAAATAAAGTGTAAAGTTTTCATTTTTGGTCAGTGTAGCAAGCAGTGATGGTGTCAGGTGAAACTGTAAATTCTAGTCAACAAGAAAATAGCCATCTGAAAATATTTGAAGTCCAAAAGAGGTCATGGTCTCAAGGTCAAATTTCAGTATGATGATATTGGGAATGGGTCAATTTAACTCATTATCCCCTGAAACTTCCAATGGACAATTCTAATTTACAATAAAGGCTGGTCCATTTTAGACTATTTATGGTTGATTTTATACTATATTACAAAATGACAAACAGTGGAGTGCCTGATTAGAGGGCTCCTGCAGGAGCCCTCTAATCAGGGACTTCACTGTTTGCATTAAACACGTATACTCTTAACATGTACACTTTTGGTAAATGACGCATACATGCGTCACTAGGGCTCAATGATTTTACAAGTCTATAAGTATCCATGGCAAGCATTCTAGTATGTGTTAATGGTGATAGACAAACCAGTAAAATATTGTGAACAGTATATGCCCTGGTGAACAAGAAAGTCACAATATGACTCCAGTGGCATTAAACAAAAGGCTCATGATGGCCATTGATCGCTCACCCGAGTAAATCGGCTTGATTAGGCCAACTGTGCTTTCTCTCATTTTGACAAAACGCGACACACATTTTCAACTTTCAAGTGATCTCGATTTTGTCTATTTCACCTAATATTCTACTTTTTGGTCTAACATGAACTAGATTTTGTCAAGATTGTCATTCTGACTAAGTTTGATGAAGATGATGCTAAATTTGTGGCGTCTAGAGTCTTTACAAACTTTTTAAAAGATTTGACATATTTACCTACTTTTTGACCCCACATGACCCATGTTCCGTCATTTTGACAAAGTAAAATAAAAAAAGTTGGTTAAAAGTGTGGCTACTAGAGTTCTCAAAAGATTTTTTTAAATATTTGACCTAGTCACCTACTTTTTGTCAAGATGGTAATTCTGACCTAATTTGATAATAAAGATTTGGCAAAATGTAGCCACAAGAGTGTTCACCAGCTTTTTTTTTAAATTTGACCTAGTGACCTTTTTGTCTAAACATGTCCCATATTTGAATTTGACCAAGATTTTGTAAAGATGGTCATTCTGACCAAGTTTAATAAAAAATTGGCTAAAATTGTGGTTATCGACATGTTTTTGTGCATTTTCTAAGATTTGACGTAGTGATCTACTTTTGACCTCACCTCACCCATATTCAAACTTGACAAGATGGTCTAGGTCATTACGACAAAATTTGAAAAGATTGTGCTGAAATTGTGGCTACTAAAAGTGTTCACAAGTGTTCACTTTTTAGCCTACATTTTTCCTCCCCATGAACTATTTTCACAGTTGACCTAGATTTTGTCAGATGGCCAAAATGACCAAGTCTGATAAAGATTTGGCTAAAACAGTGGCTAGTAGTGTTCACAAGTGAACCGACTTTTTGTTCCAATGTGAGATATTCAAACTAGACCTAGATTTTGTCAAGATTGCCATTCTGGAAAAGATTGAGAAAGATTTGGCTAACAAATGTGGCTACAAATTTTTACAAGCTTTTTCTAGGATTTAACCTAGTGACCTGCTTTTTACCCCATAAGAACCATCTTCCAACTTTACCTAATATTGCCAAGATGGTCATTCTGACCCAGTTTAATGAATATTTGGCTGAAAGTGTGGATACTACAATCTCTAATATTTGACTAAGCCACCCACATTTTAAACCCCATGACACATATTCAAACTTGACCTAGATTTTGTCAAGATGGTCAGAATGACAAAGTTTGATTAAAATTTGGCTAAATTGGTTTGACCTAATGACCTACTTTTTTACCCTCTATGACCTAGATTTTGTCAAGATTGTCATTCTGACCAAGATTAATGCAGATAGTGCTAACATGTCTTTTTGAGTGTTTATAAGATTTTTCTAAGATATGACAAAATGACCTACATTTTGACCCCACACGACCCATGTTATGACTTGACCTTGATTTTGTCAAGATGGTCATTCCGAGTTGTTAGAAAAAGCTTTTGAACACTCTAGTTGCCTCAGTTCTAGATTTGACCTTGTGACCTTCTTTTTGACCCTAAAGGACCAATATTCAAACTGAACCTACTTGGCGGTTGACCTAAAGTCAAACTTGACATAGATTTTGTCAAGATAGTTATTCTTATTATTCACAAGCTTTTTGTAAGATTTGATCTAGTGAATTACCTTTTGATCCACACTCAAAGATGACATAAACCTTTGTCAATATAGTCAATTAACCATGTTTGATGGGTTTTGCTGAAAGTGTTGTTACTACAAGTGTTCATCAGTTTTTTTCTAATTTTGACACAGTGACCTACTTTTTGACCCCACATTCACACTTGACTTAGCTTTTGTCGGGATGGTCATTTGTTAAAAGATTTTGCTAAAAATGTGGCTACTGCCCTTTCCGCATACATGTATTTGACCTAAAGACCTACTTTTTACCCTGCATGACCTGTAGTCAAACTTGACATACATTTTGTTTGAACTTACATTCCAACATGTCATGTTACAGATTTTGTCATGAAAGTCATTCTGACCAAGATAATGATTTGGCAAAATTGTAGCCACTAAGAGTGTTCAGACGTTTTTCTAAGATTTGACCCAGTGGCCTACTTTTTGACCCATATACAAAATTGACCAAGATGGGCCATTTTTAACAAGTTTTATAAATAGTTTTGCAAAGTGTGGCTACTATCTTCAATTTTTTAAAATGATTTTTTCTAAGATTTGACCTAGTGACCTACTTTTTGATCACACATAACCCATATCTACACTTGGCCTAGATTCTGTAAAGATGGTAAATCTGATCAAGTTTGATAAAATTTGGCGAAATTGTTGCCAAGTATTCACAAGTTTTATTATATAAGATTAAACACCGTTACACGGACTAAGTGACCAGGGGTCTCGAGTTTGATCCCCCACCGGACCAGCGGTCTGACTAGGGGATTTTTTCTGAATCCCCGATGATGTACAGGAATGTTCTTGAGCAAGACATGTACCGCGAATTGCTCCTCTCCACCCAGGGGTAACAATGGGTACCTGTAAAGGGTCCGAGTCGGTACTGCGACTGCCTATGCGCCATGTGATGTTAGCAGTGCTCAATATTGTGGGCAAAATGGCTCTATGATCAGGAAAGTGAATGTACAGTCGGCTGAGCGGTCATTCAGACTGAGGTAGACTATAACTTGGTACCTAACTTTTATTAAACCGAGTGAACTATTTAATCCATTACCCCGTGGTCTATTTCTAGTTTTGAAGAAAGTCAACTACCTAAGGCGCATTCTGCTTAACTTTGGGAAATGGAGTAAAGATTGGTTATCTGATTGTTACTCCACACATCCTCAAATCATTTTTAAAACTCCAATGTTTGCTCGAATAATTGGCAGCGTTGAGCTTAGGTATAGACATATTTCAAACCCTAAAATCTGTATCTGAGCATTAAACCTAATGGTGTAACTTCTCATTAGAATTGTCTCTTTGAGAAGATTCTAATAAGTAACACCATAGGATTTGGTGCCAACATAAGTATTAAGTGAGTTTGTTCACTCTACGCCCTCTTATCTAGAGCCTGTTTCATAAAACTTAGTACGACATTTACGGTCGTAGGTAAAAACTTTAAAATACATTTAATTTTTTCTCTCTATCTAATCCCGTCTTGAATTGTCTTTTCAAGAGATGTCACAAGACAGGATTAGATGGAAAAATAAATAATTTTTTAGACTTTATTTAATCTGACATACGACAACTTTTGTGGTACAAAGTTTTATGAATTGGTCCCAGACTTTTATCTTAGATGGTTTCAGTATCAGTTTATTTTGTACCCAATATTGTTGCATACATGTATATGTTTTGCATTTTCACTTCAGAAAGCAGTTCAGGTGAACATTGGAAGCAATCACCAAAGTAATTTTGGCAATGAAGATTTTTTTAGATGCTTTGCCCTACCCACTTTCTTTGAACAACTTTTAAAGCTCAAACCAAAAGCATTTGACAAAGTTTGATTTCACGGGGGCCATTGGTTTCAGAGAAAAAGTCATTTACAACTGTTGATAGACAGACGACAGTCGTATCACATTAGCTCACCTTGAGTACTTGGTGCACTGGTGAGCTAAAAATTCGTTAAAAGCGTCTTTTCGAGACAATTCTAACGAGTAACAACACCATAGGATTTGTGTTGAAATGAGTGAAAAAATGTTGGATTTGTTTGGTTTACCCTTCTCTGCACAAGTTTTTTTTAAAATAATAATTTGACCTAGTGAAATATGTTTTGACCAGACATGATCCAGGTCTGGTAAAGAAAATTTAAAGCAAGGTTGATTAGGATTTTCCCAAAACAGTTCATTCATATCTCAAGTATGTTCATAAGACTTCTTTCATTTGACCTGGGTTCCTACATTGACCACCAATGGTCAAGGTCCACTTTCAGTTCTGAACAACATTTAGAGCAAGTTTCAGGGCTCCAGATAAGAGGGAGTAAACTGAACAAATCCAACATTTTCTCACTCATTTCTAGGGCTGTGCATCGGCAGTTATTTCCTCACAGTTCGTATCCTGGTATTTCATTTTAACGACGATACATATCATGATACGTATTTGCCTGTGAGAATAAAAGGTGATGTGTATTGCAATATTTAAGCCGTGATACAATACGTATCATTATGCAACAGTTGTAAGTTTGCAGCCACTCAGATGGGTTTAAATCAAATACATGTATACGTAATTCATGTAACAAGAGCGCATGCGGCCCTAAATCGCCCACCTGGTACCTATGGTTACTGTCATGGTAATGGACCAGTAATGGTTAAGTTTTCACTATAAGCCATCATCAGTAAATTCACCCCATCCACTGTCGGTCATGTTTGAGCTAGGAAGATTATTTGAAGTAAACTGGTAAAGGGTCACATATAAATCATTATTTGTGTAAAAATATTCTTAAATGACACCAATAGTTTCAGGGGAAAGATTTTTTAAGTTTTTCTATACAGAATATAAGGAAAACTTGTCCCACCCACTGGCAGCCATGTTTTTTAAGATAAAAAAATAATTCATTTGTGTATAATTATTTTCAATTTGGACCAGTATAGTTTCACAAAAGATTTTTATAGTTTTTACTATACAGTAGCATATGGAAATTGTGCCCCACCCACTGGCGGACGTGTTTAGATATCGAGATTATTTTAAGAAATCTCGTAGAGGGTCACCCATTGATCATTTGTGTGAAATTACTTTCAAATCCAATCAGCGGTTTCAGACAAGAAATTTCTTTTAAGTTTTCACTATATAGCCATATAAGGAAAATCTGCCCCACCCACGTTATTTAAGATAGGAAAATTACGGTCCATGGAAATACCCCATACGACTGGCACACTACTGGCATACTACCGAGATCCTGCCCATACGAGTTGAATCTATACTGTAGAGCCATTTTTATGTGTATTATTCTATCTTACGTAATAAATATGATCATTATGAAGATATTCCAAAAGTGTTTTTTTAATTAAATCCCATTATTAGTCATGTAATATCGATAATTCGCAATAACGTCCCATACGAGCAAATAACCATATGAACCAGGGCCCAATACGAGTTGAATCTATACTGTAGATACATTTCTATATAGGGGTATTATTCTATTATACATATAAAATATGATCATTATGAAGATATTCCAAGAGGTTTTTTTAAAAATTAAATCCCATTATTAAAAAAAACCATGCGAGTTGAATCTACACCATTAGGGCCATTTATATGGGTATTTATCTATCATACATAATAAATATGATCATTATGAAGATATGCCAAGAGTGTTTTTTTTTTAATTAAATCCCCTTATTAATCTTATAATATCGACAATTCCAAATTATATCCCATACGAGTAAATGATCATATGAACCAGGGCCCAATACGAGTTGAATCTACACTATAAGGATCATTTATATGGCTAATATTCGCTCAGAAACAATAAATATCATGGTTGAGTTGAAGTCCATGTTACCATTTTATATGCACAAAAATTTCGTAAGGTATGGAATAAACAAATAAATTCACACTTAATAGAAACTATTTTAATATATAGTTAACTGAATGTTGACAATAAAAACGACGATAAACACAATAGTAACTTTAATTCAGAATAGACTCATTTTGGTGTATGTGCAGATAAATAATGTGAGATACGTTCCTTTTTTGATGATCAATTAAACTCGATAATCACCTATAAAGAGTGAAGGGTGTCATGCTGAGACCGTTAATTACATACCACTAACCCCCTTTAACATACCGCTGGGTGATAGTCGCTTGGCTTTAATGTGCCGACATTAAGTGTTACCTTTTACATGTATCGTTTGTCAACAAACGAGTTAAATCTAATGCAATGCTCAGCATTCATAGTATATTGAATCTTTATAACAAAGATTCTTTAGAAAAGCATTTATAATAATCGAACCAAATTTTGCCATGGACAGTCGCTAACACAGAACAGTCTTTATATGGCTATATTAAATTTCATGATTAATTAATACAGCGATCAGTACTTTCCCCCAGAGTATCTGGTAGTTTAAAGCAGGGTGAAAGTAAATCAGGGTGTGCCTTTAGGCGCTTTACTTTCACCATTATTTTTGTGACCACCTGTCTTCAAAACAAGACTCAGTCTATGACTATGGTAATGTCCATACATCTTTGATCTAAGCAGACAACATTACAAATATATAGTTACAATTTTACATATTATCAAACATCACATACATAATGTTAAGCATAAAACAAATCATACATTACACACATAATGTTAGAAAAAATAACAACGCCAACACGATTATAAGTTTTTATTTATGCTTTTCGGTGGATTACCACGATATAGCAGTGGATGATCACTTGGTAATCCACTGCAGTGGATTATCACCAATCGCTTTTATTATGAATTTTCCCCGTAGGGCTCCCCAAGAATCGTAGTCAATCGTGTCTTATCGTTAAATTCCGCAGTCCGATTTGTCGCGAACTACTCACCGGAAGAGCACGAATCCAAACTCGGGAGCAACGAAGTCATTCGGATGACGTCAAATTATACCGCCAACTGTCACGCACATGTGTTCGACATAAAACGTGGGGCTCAACACGGGATAAATAATGTACGTTCGCTTTCAATTTTTAAACAATTTCGTTTAAAAAGTGGCTTAAAAGCATAAATAAATAGAATAACTGTGTTTGTTCAGTGTAAGATCGAATTTAATCCATTTCGTGAACATCAGACTGTTATATTTTCACTCGTGGCTTCGCCACTCGTGAAAATATAACGTACGTCTGATGTTCACTCAATGGATTAAATTTCGATCTTACACTGAAAAAAACAGTTATCCTCTATATCATTTATCCTCCGGCGTTTCGTTCAGGTTCATTCTTTACCTTCACCTTCCATTAATCAATCACCGGAAATTAGTTTAGTTGTTGTAATAAAGGGGTTTAACTGTATATTATTACTGTATTATTTCCATCTTATTTATACATGTTCGTCGTTTGTGTTTGAACATTAAATGCCCATTGACATGTACTTCTGCTTTGTTTCCATATTTCAAATATTTGTTCTCTTTCAGTTCAGGTTCGTTCTTCGTTTAATAATCGGTCTCACATAAAAAAAAACTTGGGTTTATCGACCTCTCACAAGCTTAGATTTGATTTGATTTGTTTTGATTTGACGTCGCTTTCAACAGTATTTCAGTCATATCGCGACGTCCAGCTAATTACAGGTGGAGGAAGACCCCAGAAGTCATTTATGCACTGTTTCAGGCACAAATCGACAACTGGGTAGAACCACCGACCTTCCGCAAGCCAGCTGGAAGGCTTCCCCACATGAAAATTCCGAACGACCCTACTGGGACTCGAACTCACAGTGATGAGGAGCTTTAGATAAGCTTAGATAACAATGAATGTGCTTAATTACCCAGATCGTTTCGCTAAAGCATGTTATAACGGTAACCTTATTCAGTCGCAAATTTCGTACAAAAATGACGTCGTCTGCTTTCTTTATTATTAATAATAAGAGTAAAATAGTCCCAAAATTGTTAATTTTTAATCATTTTTTTCGCAAGTAAAGACTAACGGGAATGGATAAAAAAATATTTAAGTGTTGCCGGTTCGGAACCGAAGGCGTTAAATTTAAAAGCATTTGTTGTTTTGAATACAGTAGGCCTAAGTTGTTGAAGGCAGTAACCTGTCTTTAACTTTCACTTTGCACATAAAAATATTAATTGTATTTGTTCTTACATGTGTACCATGTTGTTTACTTAACCAACTCACTCCCTTACATAAAGTTCATTGATAAATTGCAAACAATTTGGATCATGACCACACAAATGTCCAAAATTCTTGGAAATGAAGTTTATAAATACAAGGGCCACTATGGCCCTAAATCGCTCACCTGGTAACCATGTACACCGTGTGACCTAGTTTTTGACCGGGCATGACCCTCATTCTAACTTGTCCTTGATTTCAATGAGACAAACATATTGTTCAAGTTTCATGAAGATTCAATGAATTGTGTAGTCTCTAGAGTGTTAACGAGGTTTTTCGATGATTTGACCTAGTGACCTAGTTTTTGACAAGACATAAGCCACATTTGAACTTGACCTAGATTTCATTGAGGAAAACCTTTTCATCAAGTTTTATGAAGATCAAATAAAATTTGTAGTCTCTAGAGTGTTAATAAGGTTTTTCGATGATTCGACCTAGTGACCTAGTTTTTGACCGGACATGACCCACATTCGAACTTGGACTAGATTTCATTGAGGCAATCATATTGATGAAGTTTCATGAAGATCCATTGAAATTTGTAGCCTCTAGAGTGATTACAAGGTGTTTCGATCATTTGACCTAGTGACCTAGTTTTTGACCGGACATGACCCACATTCGAACTTGACCTAGATTACATTAAGGCAAACATTTTGATGAAGTTTCATGAAGATCCAATGTAATTTGTAGTCTCTAGAGTGTTAACAAGGTTTTTCGAAGATTTGACCTAGTGACCTAGTTTTTGACCGGACATGACCCACATTCGAACTTGGCCTAGATGTCATTGAGGCAATCATATTGATAAAGTTTCATGAAGATCCAATGAAATTTGTAGCCTCTAGAGTGTTAACAAGGTTTTTCGATAATTTGACCTAGTGACCTAGTTTTTGACCAGACATGACCCACATTCGAACTTGACCTAGATTACATTAAGGCAATCATATTTTGATGAAGTTTCATGAAGATCCAATGAAATTTGTAGTCTCTAGAGTGTTAACAAGGTTTTTCGAAGATTTGACCTAGTGACCTAGTTTTTGAGCGGACATGACCCACATTCGAACTCGGCCTAGATTTCATCGAGGCAATCATATTGATGAAGTTTCATGAAGATCCAATGAAATTTGTAGTCTCTAGAGTGTTAACAAGGTTTTTCGAAGATTTGACCTAGTGACCTAGTTTTTAACCGGACATGACCCACATTCGAACTTGGCCTAGATTTCATTGAGGCAATCATATTGATGAAGTTTCATGAAGATCCAATTAAATTTGTAGCCTCTAGAGTGTTAACAAGGTTTTTCGATAAGTTGACCTAGTGACCTAGTTTTTGACCGGACATGACCCACATTCGAACTTGACCTAGATTTCATTGAGGCAAACATTGTCACCAAGTTTCATCAAGATCCAATGAGATTTGAACCTGCTAGAGTGTTCACGAACAATTGTGAACGGACGGACAGACAGACAGACAGACGACGGACATCCAGCGATCCTAAAAGCTCACCTTGGCACTACGTGCCAGGTGAGCTAAAAAGCAAACGACAATTTAGTGACAGGGGTTAAAGAGCACGCGCCATTGGGAGTGTGAGGTCAATACACACAAGCATTTTCATTACATTTTTTGTGGACAATTTTAGGTATTTTGTTTATATTTTCGGCTTTTTTCGTCCAAATTATGGGGCTCACGAAAGCGGGGTTCTCGCCCCGAGCCTTGATTGCATCAACTTATACAAAGCATGCAACAGGCGGTATAAGATTTGATGTGGCGGATGCTTTCCTTTCAAAAACCATATACTTGGTGCAAATAGCGGCACGTGCTGTTAGCGACACGTGTTAAAGCCAATGATAGACAAAGGTGTTAAACCTCGGCGAGATCAAGCGTGTTAATTCCATCCTTATAAAGGAATTTATATATGCTTTAGCTTGAATAACTCATTCAATAATTTTATATTAAAGGCCTCATAAATTATGTTGATCATACTTACTGTTTGCAAAGGAATAATGTCCGGAAAGTGACCCTAAAGTGTAGATTCAACTCGTAGAGGGTCAGGTTTATCTGACAATATGGCGCTTTTACATTTTTTGGGGGAAATGTGTAATACTGTATAATGATTAAAAAAAAACGGGTTAACAATGAAAAAAATCTTTCTTAAACGTGTTTACAATAAATATTTATAATAGTGTTGTGGCTTTTCATACATTTTTGAGAATTTTGACACTGAATTATAAATAATGTGGTTGATCTGAAAAAAATTATAAAGCTATACGTTTATTAGGACAACGTTTTTATTTAAATTAAATATAGACTTATATCCACACACGTTGACCTATAGTATAGATTTAACTCGTATTGGGCCCTGGTTCATATGGTTATTTGCTCGTATGGGACGTTATTGCGAATTATCGATATTACATGACTAATAAAGGGATTTGATTAAAAAACTTTTGGAATATCTTCATAATGATCATATTTATTACGTAAGATAGAATAATACACATAAAAATGGCTCTACAGTATAGATTCAACTCGTATAGGCAGGGTCTCGGTAGTATGCCAGTCGTATGGGGTATTTCCACGGACCCGGAAAATATTTTAAGAAAATCTGATAGAGGGTCACCAATGGCACATTCGGGTAAAATTAAATTCAATTCAGATATTTAAAGTTTTTTCAATTGGTTGCCATGACAACCACAATTTTAATTTGAAGACATCTGAGATTACCCTACATGGAGCAATCCTATGAAGTTTTGAAGAAATTGAAAAAGATCTTTAATGAAAAAGTTTGACGAAGGACGGACTGACGACGACAGACACAGGGCGATCACAATAGCTCACCTTGGCACTTCGTGCCAGGTGAGTATGATGTTGGGAGAGATATGTTCCCTTCAAAATGTACACAATTATACCGTCATGTCATTTACTTTAAAATGACTGTCTGCAAAACATTCAAATCCATCATCTCTTTGTTATTAAGTGTCATATTAGGTGTAAATCGTGATGCATGATATTTAACACTGGTATGGATGCATCCCAGGGCTGATGAATGTATTGCATCCCAATATTTTGCAAGATACATTTACAAGCCAATAAAGACATTGATGGCTAAGTACATCGCAATACATAGATCTATACAGCACTACTCATATCAGTACCAAATCCTATGGTGTAACTATTCATTAGAATCGTCTCTTTGAGACGATTCTTATGAGTAGTGAAACCATAGGGTTTAATGCAGAAATAAAGATGTTAGTTTTGGAAATACTCCCCTTATCTGGAGCTCTGAAGTTTGATCCAAAATTGTGGCCTTTTGAGTGTTTACAAACAAAACTTTACTGAAGCTGAACATTACAATAGCCTACTGTGGCCTACCGGTACATATGTAAAACTGTGACCCCCGGGGTATAATTTGAACAACCTTGATAGAGGACCTGTAGATGATGCTATGTGCCAATTATCTAAGCCCTGGCCCTTATAGTTTCAGACAAGAAGGTTAAAGATTTCCTTATTTCTTTCACTTTTGTTCCCATGGAAACCAGAGTTCTATATTGTTTTTAATTCTTTGAACAAATTTGAAGGAGCTTGACCCAAGGACCATCCTGTAAAGTTTGGTTGAAATATATCAAGCGGTACAGGAGGAGATGTCATTTGAAGCAATTGTTAACGACGACGGACACAGGGCCATCCCTATAGCTCACCTGAGCCAAAGACTCAAGGTGAGCTAAAAAGTGGACTCCAATAAATTGGAAACTGGAATTGCCTATTTGAAGTTTCAGGGAGGAAATGGTAAGGGAGATTTATTTAATGTAAAGAAGGAAAACTGCACACAACAAACTTCAATGTTTCTTTTCCACAGTCATTTAATCAGCTCTGAGTACACACACCTACAATACATTAGATGCACACAGTTCATGTATCTTTCAGGGCTGTTGTAAATGTGCCATGGCAGCTGATAGCTTATATCTTCAGCTTTGTTCTCCTCCAGTGACGCCTCTTGGCATTGTATCTACAAAGAGAGAGACAAAAGACAGACATTAGTAACTGGGTTATCTTCATCCTTTGCATATTTACAGGGCTCCACCTTATAGCACAAATCAAACATGTTTCCTCCATACCAACACCAAATCCTATATTATTAGTTAACTACTCATTAGAATCATCTCAAAGAGACAATTCTAATGAACAGTCACGTCATAGGGTTTAATGGAGCCCAGTGATAATTTTAGAAATCAGATGAATGAGTCCTCGGGATGCACATTCTGTAAAACAATGAGTCCTTGAGACAAACATCGAGTCCTTGAGGTGAAAAATTACCCCACCATCCCATAACTTATTTCTAGTTCTGAAGACAGGTGACTACTTAAAGCAGGTTGAAAGTAAAGCATAATGTGCCTTAAGTCACATTCTGCTTTACTCTCAACCTGCTTTAAGCTACTATTTGCTTATGAGTAATAGGTTAATAAAGGTCAGAAAAGCTAAGGGTCCATGGGACTCGCAACTTTTTAAATAATGAGTCCCTGGCAAATTTAATGAGTATAGGACTCGGGATGCACAGGTAAAAATTATCACTGGCCGAGCCATAAAGATTTTCGTTTTTGGAAAACTCCCTTTCTCTAAAATGCCTTTGCCTACTACTTATAAACCCTTACCCCATAGCCTGTTCTGGATTTGAAAAAAGATGACCACTTAAAGCAGGTTGAAAGAAAAGCAGAATGCACCTTATGGCACATTCTGCTTTATTCTCAGTCTGCTTTAAGCTTCCATCTGCTACAATATAGAAAATATTTTTTGTTACATGCTTATGACTGTTTGAAATGGAACTATTTTCTTCAGAAGGGATAAATTAAAGGAGTTAAAAGGCGTATTTATTTGATAATCATCCGGTAATGGGATAAGCACCAAAAGGATTATTCATAGACGGTGCTGGATATAGGCTACAACTTCAAGCAACAGGAATATATATATAAAGGATATAGGGGTTTTGCACAAATGTTTATTAACCCATTATCCCAAGCGCTTTTTACACACTCAATTTATTCCTCCACTGAAGATAATAGCTCCAATTTATACGGTCATGACTTTCAGATACTTTTTCCATGAACACCATGAAAAATATAATGTTAAAAAAAAATCACTAAAACCGGACACTCTTTGGAAAAGGTAGCTCACACAGGACAATTGACTTCTTAATGCATGATGACAGCGAGCCAGAAAGCTTCAAATTTCCAAAAGGGAGTTTCTTTCTTTTTTTATCATGCATTAACTCTTACCATGGACCTGTTTAAAATGTAGATTTTACATGTGCAAACAGTGTAAACCCATATCAGAGGGCTATTAAAGGAGCCCTCTAATCTGGGTTTACATTATAAGGAACCCTCTGATCAGGATCCACAGTTTGCTAATCTAGAGTAGTATTTATTAAAACTACACGTACACATGTACCCAGAAATCCAAGAGGACTGGTTCCTGTTTTGGTAACTAAAATGTTCCACAAGGGAACGAAAAAGTCAATAAGAGTAACTTAGTGTTGAAAGCAATAAGCTACCACCTGTTATCAACTGGTTTAAAGAGCAACAAATGTTTTATAAGTGTCTATTTAAGAGAGATTTCACTGTGGTATAACACTTTTTTCAAGGACAAAAGTCACACAGATCATATATTAAGACAGTGCAAACACTGATCAGGGTCAGACCGTCTAAACTGTTTTTGAAAAGTGTCAATATGCTTACAGCCTCATGGAAATGTTAATACTTAAAAGATTATGTTAGACAGAGGCCATCAAATAGTTTTCATGCTCACCTTATTGTGTTGCCAGTTTTCATTCTAACCCATTGGGGGATTGGTCTGTTCTGTTTCTGCTTCTTGGCAAGCTTCATCTTAACTCTAAATGACTTGTGTGCAGCCTGAAGTTCAAAAAAGTAAAACTAAGTACACAATGTTAACTTTACACATTAAAATGTTACAGCTTATATCTTTAATACTTCCATTGACATTACTATTTGTAAAACAAACATCTAAGGGAGACAAACAAAGCTTTTGGTTATATAGTAAATGGGGGAACAAGCACAGTAGAACTAGACAGCATTCAAGAAATGCTTATCTCCCTGTTGGCATCCATGACAATATACATGTATTCTGTCAGACTGAATCCAAGTCTAAATTAGGTCAATATCAAATGAAATTGAGATTGAGTGATATGAGTAAATTTGGTTTCATGGTCTAAGGGCAGGCAACAAAATATTCAAGTATCAAAGCATTGTAGTGTGCAGTGGTGACACTAGAGGAAACTGTAAAATCTAATTAACCCAGAAAGTATAGCCCATTTAAATTACAGGTCAAGGTCAAATTGGGCTTAAACTCCCTTTTATTATAGCAAGATCGGGATCAAACCACAAGAAATAGCATTCTGAATGATTAAATTAACTGGAAATAAGTTTACCAAGAGGCCACTTGAAGTTTTCAATACTTAAAAAGTTAAACTGACGAAAAAAAAGTAAAATGCGACATTTATATATAATACAGGGTATTGAAAAAAACGATTTCTGAGACACAAATTGGGTCATTTTATTTTTTCCTTTTATGTTAAAGTGTTGAACTTATATCATATTTTGTTTCTTTTATACATGTTTAGGTCAAGATCTACCCATTAACCACAAAATATCCCTGAAATTGTTTTTTACAAAAAATACTTTGGCATTGCTACTTTAAGTGGTCACCTATTTTCAAACCTAGAATCAGGCTATGGGGTAATGGGTTATGATTTAATACCAGACATCTCTGAACTTTGGTCATATGTTATCATTTTTATTAAAGAGATTCAGTTGTTCTGATATCTAATAGCGAATAAGGATTTGTACACTGCAAAAGTACCAAATGATGTGAAAAATAATGTTGGGTGTACTAACCATTGTTCCACGGCATGTGTTTCTTGGGTTAAGCACGGGCTCTGTTTACACCGAATAAATTCACGGTTGTGTAACTTTTATCAATGCGATGAGTGCACATTCACCTAGATATCATACCGTCATGATTTTACAATGAACAGACCAGAGCAATTCAGTATTTGTCCAGGGTTCAAACAAAAATTGCAAAACAAAGTTCCCAGACTAATTTCAATTTTCGCTGATCTGACAAAACCAACTATATTTCACAGACAGCATGCAATTTTTCAACACGCATCACATTTTTGTGGTTCAGTTTCACAGCCAGCAGCAAATAATACCATAATATAGTTTTACCATATAGCTGCTGCCATGAATTTAGGGTCTTTTGGGGTCCTCCTTGAATAAAGTTTTGAAATTCAGGTTTGCAAGTATTGAATTTTGATGCTTCGAATTACAAAAATCCCCGAGTTTTCCTATTACATACCATTTTCCCCTGTCCAATTTCATTATTCCCTGAATTTGATTAAATTTTTTATTTTAAATCTTTCAATTGATATGTGGGAACTCTTGAATATCGCATAAAATGTTTTACCCTGCATTTCTTTTTCTGTTTAGTAATAGTATACATTTTCACAATGTTATTAAGAGCGAGTTCTGTTTAACCTCCCATCAACAATATTTCATTTATCACACTATCATAGCAAGTAGTAGACACATGGCACAGGAGATGATAGACATAGACCAATTTTATTTTACGTCGGATAGGTTTAACAAATTAACATAAGCCCTGTAGGGCTTTTACTCTGATGGATGATACCACATCTAGTCCTGTGCTTAACTAACACATATTCTATATATATATCTCTATACTGGTAACCCATTGCTCTCGAGTGTAACAATGTACAGCCAGGAAAAAATGCATGCTGGACTGTCAAGTGAAAAAATCTGGTTAAAGACTTTTCCTCATTCCATTCATGATTGAGGGACTCCCACCCCATTGTATTCGATATGCGAGAAAAATCATGAATCACAAGCTTTCACTGGGTATACCAATCTCAGTTGGTGTGAAATTACAGGTAACTAAATTCAAGTTGTCTAATAGTAATACTAACACTCAAGGGTTTTTTCAATGGGTTTTACTAACCTAACTAACAAATTTAAGGTACAGACCTCACATGAGACGCTTGGGTGAGTATATCCCTAGACAAGATAGCAGTAAAGGACAAAACTTGCACTTGGCGGCATGCTTTGATAGCTGGTTAGGTGTTATGACCAAAAGGTCGTCAGGAGATGTCTTTAATAAATACACATAGAAATATTTTCGGTTTTTCTAGTAACGGTCATTGAACCATAAAAACTAAGCCATGGTGATGATGGTGTCATGAGCAAGAGTAGCAACCCTTGATAAAACGGAAGCTGGGAACCAGCTGAGTGTGTCCAGGTCCAGGGAGCCAGACGGCATCAGCTGCACAGAATAGCGAATAGAAAGCCATGAACATCGGCGTACTAGCGAGCCCTTGCAAGCTGTGATCTGTCACCGAGTAACCATTAGATTGAGTTGGGTTTTACGGCACTGCGACACATGAAATTGTCATATGCCTAGTCCATTAGATATTAAACAAACCTTTGAATAACCTAAGGTGCAATTACAACAGACCTATTTTTTTCCGTTGATACACGAGATCAAGTTTCTGGAAATTGAAGGTCAAAGTCTCAAAACAAGGCGAGCTTACAAAGACGAGTCTCAAATGCACCCAGACTTTGTTGTTGCTAAGGTTTATTGTCCCACATAAGCTTTTTCAGGTGCGTTATGGACTCTTCCCATTGTCCGGACTTTTACCCAGACTTTATAATACCGTACTTATTGTGCATGTGATGGGGAGAGACAATTGCATGCGACGAGCAACTGCATTTACTTTTCATCAAGTATACAGTGGAATGTCTATGTCTATGAAATACGAAACTTCTGTCAATATTGACAATTACTGTTTCGGCGCTTGTGGTGAGCAAGAAAAAGTGAAAGGGAAAGATAGAAACAGATAGTTCAAAGTCAGATACTAGTGAAAATATTGATTCAACTGCTTTTCGTCCCTAGGGGAAGACCAATCCGGCTACCGAAGCGGCCCCTGGGAATTCACCCAACCGGCACAGCTCTTCCCTTCATTGGTACCTGAACTAACAGTCGAAGCCGAGAAGATTTGTTAGAATTTTAGTGTTGACAGCCCCTCTCTGAAAGATACCAGATTAGGGGCCTCGACAATAGTTGCCGGTAAAGAATTCCATCATCCATGCTGGGATGGTGCGTGGAAAAAAACTGTACTTATACGAGTCTGTGGATGTTGAAGTATCTGATAATATTAAAATAACAAAAACAATAATATTATAAATTATGATAATCGAGTAATAATCAGTTAATCACCCAAATTTTCTTAAGCTTTTATACTTTTACTTTTTGCTAACCTGCACTGACGCGCAGCTGCGCATAATCCTCGAAAGAGGGTGCCGCAGTATACATAGAAAGAAAGATCATAAACCAAAATTGAAATAATTTCATTTTTTCAGTACAAGCCTACAAATATTCAAATTATAAGTTAATTAAACGCATTTTGGGCGGCTTATCCAGCTATACTGCTTATATCCCCTTTCGGGTTAAGATGGTTTTCAGTTGCATTAGTTCTCCGATAATGCAAGTGAAAAATTCTCAGTTATTCGAACAGAGAGTCTAGAGTGTGACGTCATCATTGATGGAAGTGTCAAAATTTCGGCGCAAAAATTGATTCAATATTTTACTGTTTTGGATTGTTTTAGTTCATTGGATTATGTTCTGAGTGTGTCTATGGCTATGTAATAGTTATCTGCATCTGAACCCATTCAAGTGTTAGCGTTCTGATCAGTGTATTAGTGGTGTTTTCGGACTTGAGTTTTGTTTACGCTACCCCACCCACTACGGTCAAAATGGCGATCCAGTGGAGCGTGATAGTGTTGCTCTCTGGAACTTTACTTATGCAGTTCATAGGTACATTCAAAGTAGGACAGGACATTAGATGTGATACTGTACGGCTTTGTGATGGATTCTCGCTCTGTAACACATTTCTGCACGGCAGCTGCACAAAACTTACAAGCTCGCCATCAGTGGACAGGATGAAGAAGTGTGTATTCCCTCACAGGACGGACAGTTTTGGATCGCTTTTTCAACTTCTTCTTATTCTCAGTGGTGATGTTCAGGTTCATCCTGGACCGGTGAAGGACCCATGCACCATCTGCTCACGACCTGTAGCCAAGAACCATAGGGCCCTACAGTGTGACAAGTGTGACTTTTGGTGCCATATCAGGTGTGTAAGTGTACCCCCCTCCCAATACAACGAACTCATTGGAAGCTCTACATCATGGATATGCCCCCCATGTGGCGCTATTCAGTTCACAGACTCTTTCTTCAGCAATAGTGACTCCACACTGAACCTGTCGAACAATTTCTCAGCCTTGTCTGATTGCCAAGAGGATTCACTGCCCGTAACTGAAGTGCACACCGAAGTGCATTCTCCTAGAACCCGTAAGAGACACACACGACTAAAAGTGCTTAGTGTTAACTGCAATAGCTTAGTATCCGACAACAGGCACGCCTTGCTGTCGAACCTATTACATGACCAACAACCGGATGTCTTGTGTCTATGTGAGACCAAGTTGGATCCCACAATAAGTGATTCGGCTATATTCCCAGATGGTTCAGGATACAGCATAGTGAATAGGAAAGACAATAGATTGGGCTCAGGAGGTGTTCTGATTGCAGTTAAGGATACCATTGTGGCTTCACCAGCAACAGATCTAGAAACTGACTGTGAAATAGTTTGGATCCGTATCGAAATAACTAATAGTAAACCTTTATTCATTGGATCATTCTATAGAACCCCTTCTAAGGATGACCCGGAGGTAATTAACAACCTGCATGAGTCTGTCTCCAAACTTACATCGAAAGACACTGTTCTGCCCAATATCATCTTAAATGGAGACTTCAACACACCAGACATTATGTGGGACAATTTAACTGTTCGAAACAACCCAAATTACTCAAGGCAATTGAATGACACCATGTTGGACTTTGTAAACGCAAACTTCCTCAGGGTTGAAGACTTATCCAGACGACTTGACCAACGTCATACCACGGACCTACTGATACTAGATTTCAGCAAGGCCTTCGACACCGTGCCACATCGCAGGCTGCTACACAAGATCAGGCACTATGGCATCACCGGACGCACCAACAAGTGGATAGAGGCCTGGCTCTGTCACCGTCAGCAGAGAGTCGTACTTGATGGCTCTTCCTCATCCAACTCTCCAGTCATCTCCGGCGTCCCCCAGGGAACTGTACTTGGGCCATTGATGTTCCTGCTCTATGTCAACGACATCGCCCAACATGTCTCTCCAATGACCAGGATCAAGCTGTTCGCTGATGATTGCCTTTTATACCGCACAATCAACAACATGACTGATCAGATCCAGCTGCAACAAGATCTTAACTCCCTCGTCGACTGGTCTCATACATGGCTCATGAAGTTTAATGCAGCTAAGTGCCACCTCCTGAAAATCACTCGCAAAAAGACTTTCATACCTACCCACTACAACATTGGAAATAATACCCTCCAGAGTGTTGACCACCATCCCTACCTCGGAGTGGAACTCACATCAGATCTAACCTGGAAACAACATATTAGCAACATCACTGGTAAAGCAAACAAGATCCTCAACCTACTTAGACGCCATCTCTACAGTTGCAACCAGGAAGTCAAGAAAAAGGCCTTCACCACATTTGTTCGACCACACCTGGAGTACTCTGCCTCCGTCTGGGACCCCCACTTCAAGCAAGATATTTTGGCTCTCGAGAAAGTACAGCGAAGGGGCGCCCGTTTTGTCACCGGCATCTATTCATACAGAAATAGTGTCACATCCATGCTTCATGACTTGGAATGGCCTCCATTAGAACATCGGAGAAGATCTAAAAGACTAACAACCTTCTATAAAGCTTTCAACAACACCATTCCAGTCCAGATTCCAGAATACATAACTCCAACCATCCGACAAGACACCAGATCTCATAGCAGAGCATTTATAGAGGTGAGAGCAAACTACGAGGGCTACAAGAACAGCTTCCTGCCTAGAACGGTCAGAGATTGGAACGCCCTACCTCCAGACTTGGTGCTGACCCCCTCTGTAGACGAATTCACAACTTGTCTACAGAGATACCTAGCCTAGACACACGCAGGATTTTACCGTTTTTAATTGTATATACAAAGATTTTAACCGCTTTGATGCGTCACTTGTCCGCGATGCTTCGGCCCTGGACAGGAAAACCATAGAAGTAGAGAAAATCCGAGTTCTTATAGGATCTGTTGTAAAGTGAAGTATTTTTTCATGTATTTCTGCAGCATCTGAGCTGTATCAATAAAAATCTTGCATGATATATATTTGTTCTTACTAATTGAAGGAACAATTTTATCAAATAACGGCGTTATAACTGATTAATCTTAATTATAACAGATGCATACCATTTTGCCCGGTGGTGTGTTTATTTTGTTAACCGGAAAAGGAAAGATCGTAGAAGGTCCGCAGTGAATATTTAGCAATTCGTGTATTCTCCGGACAACTCTCCGGTAAAAAAACCCGTGACATTCGGAAAACTCCACAGTGAACGCCGCAAACTGCAATGTGGGCTGCACAACGGTAACCTGAAGTTCGACAACATTTGCATTTAGGTAAGCTTTGAAAATGCTGCTCTACCAATTGCAACATTTTAAATGGCTAAACGAATTAAATGTCATGCTGCACACAACTTTAATCAAGATTTGCAACAGAGTGAGAATTTTTGTCAACAACAAACATGGCTTCTTTGCTTCTAAGTTCTAAACAAATTCAAATTTTCTGCAAACCAGCGTTGTCAGGTTATGGTGAGGCAGACTTTTATTACTCCTTGGAAGTTTAAGACCAACAACCTATTAACCTTCTTATATGCCAAGTTTATTCTTCCATTCTGATTGGTCCATTTTTGATGTGAACCCCCTTCACGGCATGCTAATTTTGTGACAGGTGCTGCCTATCTATCTTCCAAATACTGTAGTCAAACCCCTGCTGGGGACCTAGACTTGAAGCGTGTCAACCGTCAGAAAATTAATAAGGAGAAAAATAAAAGCATAAAAGAGAATGAGTAAAAATGTTAAAAACAGATCAGGTTGTTTATGGCGGTTGACGCGCTTCAAGTCTAGGTCCCCAGCAGGGGTTTGACTACCCATTGGAGGTGCTGCAGCATGTCAGATACGCTACTGGTGTTCCTAAATCTGTTTGTGACAAAGCGGGCAGCCCTCCGCTGTGTAATTTCCAGTTGTCGTATCTGGTTCTTCTAGTGTGGATTCCAGACAGAGCTGCAGTAATCCAGAATGGAACGGACTAGAGCGATGTAGGTGGAGGTCTTGGCTTCTTCACTGGTCTTCTGTAGATTTCTCTTCAGGAAGCCAAGCATACTGTTTGCCTTCTGCACCTTCTTAATGCGAGTGCTCCACCCCATGTTAGACTTATGAAAACTCCAAGGTACATTGTACTTGGTAGACGACTCCTCTGCCAATGTTGTTCCCTTGAGGGTGTAGCCACAGACTCTAGGAGATTTGGACCTAGTAACTCTTAGGACGCTGCACCTCTGGGGGTGAAAACCCATGCCCCACTTGGATTCCCATTGTGTGAGAGTGTGCAGGTCTTCTTGCAGTAGCTGCTGGTCTTCTTCTGTTTTGATCTGTCTGTAGACTACGCAATCGTCGGAAAAGAGTCGGACTGGAGAGTTGAGGTTTTGAATGTTGGTCCAGGTGCTTCAGGGTGTTGCTCACAATGACGTATTCAAGAAGCTTAACAGTAACAACACAAACTGGTGAGGGAGACTGGCCTGTAGTTCTTCTTCTTCCTTCATAGTGCAGATCCACTTAAGTATCATCACACTTGGCGCATCATAAAAGGATGAACAACATATGTACAATTCTCGGATAAAAACAGGATAAAAACAATTTCTGCACTTAGTAGGAGGAAGAACTGGACAGCAGCGTTGATTTAAAGCTGTTTGCTGGGTCTTGACGAGAGCCTTTCTTGTAATGTAAATGGTAGTCACGTTTGCATGTCTCCAATCATCAGGCACACGCCCTTCCCTAACTGACTGTTGTAAGACAAGAGTTAACAAGGGAGCGATGCTGTCAGCATAGTCTTTCAGGATCTTTGCTGAGATGTTGTCAGGATCCGGTGACTTTCGCGGATTCAAGCTGTCAAGTAGCTTCCTCACATCCTGTCCTGTATGATAATGTCGTCCATGGCCGGATAGGGATCTCCTTCTGGGACAGGAATGCTGGTCTTGTCCTCTCTGGTGAATACAGATTTATACTGTTCGTTTAGGATGTTGGCCTTGTCTTGAGCACAGTTGAATAAGTGACCTCTGTCTCGCAGTGGGGAGATACCTGTGAGTGTTGTCTCTCAAATTCTTCAAGGAGGATATGTAGTGCCAGAATCTTTTCTGTTTCGGTATGTATTCATCAGTGTCTCCTATTTCGATTAGGTTGTTAACATAGGACTGATAGTTAAGTCGCAGGTACTTCTGTGTGGCTGCTTTAGTCTGCTTGTATTTATGCCTATCTGTAGTGGAGCATGTTTTCTTCATTCTGGAATAGAGTTTGGTCTGCTTCTGTATTGCTGCCCGCGCCTTCTGGTCAATCCAAGGTTTGTCTCTCTTCCCAGTTTTGACCCACTGTGATGGTATGTTCTTGTCGACTAAGGACAGTAGAGTGTCTCTGAAGACTGACCATAGTCACTGTGTTGACTGGTGCCACTGGGAGTGCAGACAGATCTGAATACAAGACGTCGAGTCCCCTTCTGATGCCATCGTAGTTGGCTTTCTTATATTGGGTAACTTTGCGCTTCGACGTAGCATGGAGATGTGGGCGCAGACTTGCTTCAATATAGACTGCCTCATGGTCCGAGATACCTGGTATGACTTTTGCAATGTTGACTAAGGAGCTGTTATTAGTGAAAAAAAGATTGAGTATGTTGCTAGTAGTCTCAGTGATTCGAGTAGGTTCTGTTACTTGTCATAGCTCCAACAGGGAGGGGGGCCTCCGTGGCCTAGTGGTATAGTCACTGTGACTTACATCACTAAGCTCCTTACTGCTGTGAGTTCTAATCCCAGTAGGGTAGTTTGGATTTTTCATGTGGGAAAGCCTTCCAGCTGGCTTGCGGAAGGTCGGTGGATCTACCCAGTTGCGGATTTGTGCCTGAAACAGTGCATAAAGGACTTCTGGGGTCTTCCTCCACCTATAATTAGCTGGACGTCTCGATATGACTGAAATACTGTTGAAAACGACGTAAAATCAAAAACAAATCAAAATCTAACAGGGAGGAAACTGAGTTTTGCCTCATTCCGTAAAATCATAGATTAAGCATCCTTGCACTATCTCGTCATATCCGTCCGGCGCAAAAGAGACGAGATCATGTTTATTGGTAGTCAATATGATTAATGTCTGTAGCAAAGCATTGGTCACAGGTTTATACTTCCGTAAATTGATAGGAATGTTCCCAAATTGTTTAAATCCACTAAAATGTCAGTAAATACACTCAAGTCGGTAAATTCCCCCTCCAGAAATGGCGAAGACCACTGCAAAAAAAGTGAAGATGATGTCATGTGACACATGATCTTGCAAAATCCCACCTTCCCGAGAGCTCAGCTGCTTGCCTATTCAACTAAGTTGAGTTGCGATTCTGTGTTGTATAATTCCGTGGATTAGGTCACTTTTAGTTTTACTAGAACTTAGGACATACCTGCCTAAATGAAATCCCCATAGGAATCTATGCTCTGAAAATTTCAGCATAGCTTCTTCAAACATATCTTTGTAGTAGCCTGGTGTGGGGTAGATTCGACAACTCAACCGTTTATCCGCACATGCCTACCTTGCATGATTGTAACATTTTTGATTACAAATTTTTTTTATTTTTTTTAATAGTCAACAGAGAATCTAACAAATGAATTTAAAAAAAATGTGTACATACCATAAACAAACATGCCCCCTGATCAATTTGTAACACTGAAGCTTTCTGATAAATTCGAACGATCTGATTTATGATGTCATAGGAAGGCTTGTGATGTAACAATTGAAACTTCAGTTCACTTTTATGATACTATGAGATATTAATTATTTACACACGAAGGTCAGAGAAAAAAACATTTGGGGAAGTAATTTTCTCAAGACAAACCGTGACCTTAGGTATGTAACAGTAATTTAGTAAATTGCAATGTGAATACTATAATTGCGATAATGGATGATCAATCAGTCAAATTCTATAAAACCGTCAATAATCTTAGTTTTTTCTTCTTTAAAAGTCAAATGCCCCTTCTTTCCAAAGTTTTGACAGAATTCTTGCTTGCCGAAGCGAGTGGATGTGTTCCATTTTGTTGAATTTTGAAAGTGTCTGAAACTACCGGGCTGTCTGAAACTACCAGAGTTGACTATACCATGGTAAAATGAACAACATAGATGATAATGTTCTTTTTTTGTCTGGGCATTTGAAAAGAATAATGTACATAGCCATTCTCGGCAAAGAGTCGGCATGCATTATTTTGGCTTTTTGAAATGAAGAACAGAACAGAGCATATCTGATTTTGACTTTCTTCAATGCTAAAATACAACATAAAACATATAAATGTCATGTAAACTATGGCTGAATCACTGAGTCTTTATAACTGGTACCAAATAGATATAGGAAGACACATTGTGTCCTCGCATGGATATACAGACATTATTCAAAGATAAACTTTCTTGATTGTTTTCGAATCAATAAGGAGTATTTGGTGTCAGTGTAAAAATGTGGAACTAACATCAACTATTCCACTCAGTGTTTCAATTGAATAGTTATTTCAGGCCAATAAAATTCCACCGTGCATGTATGTAGCTCTAATATGCAGATTGAAATATCGCATAAAGCTCATATACAATCTTATTGCCCTACTTTATCCCAGATTGTGCAGGTTTTTGGTATCTTCTTCGATAAGTGTATCAATAACGAAAATATATCTGCAATTCATTTTATACAAGTTAATATAGTCAGTAATCAGATAAAGGAAAAAAGAAGACACTGTTGGCATTTTTCCATATAGAAACAGCTCAATGTAGGTCGAAACTAACACAGAAACCCCCTGGTTGAGCTTTCTGTATCACTTTCGTCCAAAATTGAGAAACCATCTATCTAAAGATATAGATAACATTAATTGGACCTTGATGAAACTTTGTCAAAGCATTTGCCTCATTAATATCTAGGTTAAGGTTGACATTGGGTCATGTTATTATTGTACGGTAAAAAACTAGGTCACTAGGTCAAATCATAGAAAACCTTGTGAACACTCTAGAGGCTACAAATCTTATTAGATTTTAATGCAGCTTAGTCAGAATGTTTTCCTAATTGATATGTTTTCCTAATTGATATCTAGGCCAAGGTTGAATATGAGTCATGTAGGGTCAAAAACCAGGTCACTACATGTGTAGGTCAAATCATAGAAAAACACTCAAGAGGCTACACATCTCATCCAATCTTTATGAAACTTGGTCAAAATGTTTGCCTCATTGATATCTAGAAGAAGGTTGAATGTGGGTCATGTCTGGTCAAAAACTAGGTCACTAGGTAAAAAACCCCCAACCTTGTTAACACTCTAGGGGCAACAAATCTCATTGGATTTTTTTGCAACTTGGTCATAATGTTTGCCTGATTGATATCTAGGTCCAGTTCAAATATGGGTCAAAAACTAGGTCACTAGGTCAAATCAAAGAAAAACAGTGTTAACTCTCTAGAGGCCACACATCTCATTAGATCTGAATGAAATATTGACAGAATGTTTGCCTACATCAAATCTAGGTCAGCATTAAATGTTGATTGTGTCTGGTCAAAAACAAGGACACTAGGTCAAATCATAGAAAAATATTGTTTACTCTCTAAAAGTTGATTGTGGGTCATGTCCAGTCATAATTAAGGTCACTATAGGTCAAATTTTACATGGTGTACCAGATGAGCGATTTAGGGCCATGGTGGCACCTGTTTCTTAATTGTTTTTGGCTCAAATTCAATGAAACACTCACTCGAAAGAAATTTATCAAACTTCACACAATAAAAGCTTTAGGTGTGAATAACAAGAAAATGGTAAAAAAAAAGCAAATGTTATAATCAATGCTTCTTTTGAAACTATAGGCACGGTCATACATGTAAACCAATGGCCTAAATAAGCAGACAGCTTTTTCTATGTGTTCTCGGGATCACGCTAATATTCAATTTGATTGAAATCCTGGGTTATTACCTTAGCCTAATTTGATAGATTATTTGCCAAGTTTCACATACTTTCATTTACCAAGTGCAATTTCATGTGTTTAAAGTTTATATTTCCCGATTAATAGAGATTGTTTGAAACTGAAAGTAACCGATATGCATGATTTCGTTGAGTAACAATTCTTACGTTCATGCATATATAACCAATGGTCTAAAAAAGCAGACAGCTTTTTCTATGTGTTTTTCATGCTTATATTCAATTTGATTGAAGTCCGGGGTTGTTATCTTAGCCTTATTAGATAGAGTACCGTATTTGCCAAGTTTCACATACTTTCATTACCAAGTGAAATTTCATGTGTTTAACATTTATATTTCCTGATTAATAGAGATTGTTTGAAATCGAAAGTACCTACAGGAGGTAACCTCTACACATGATTTCGTTGAGTAATGATTCTTGAATTATCGTATTTTGTTAAAGACACTAGGTGTCGCACGAAGTGAGAGCGTATGTCCTCTAAATCACAGTTATTTCTAAAATTCATTTATTATACACTGTTTGCCTGTGTCCATTTTATGAGTATGTCCTCTAAATCACAGTTATTTCTAAAATTCATTTATTATACACTGTTTGCCTGTGTCCATTTTATGAGGCGCTAGGCACAAATTAGTTCTACTAGAAGAAAAACCCTCAGCCTGCGTTTCAAAATTTTATAGTGAAATGGTAGTCCATGAGTACATCATACTTCATAACTGGTACCGTACCTCTAGATACTGGACCGGATAATGGCAGAGACTAGACTGCGAACAGCATTATATACAGCATATGGCCGCTGCGGCTCCATTACCTCTGTAAACAGTTTGGATCCAGATGAGACACTGCTTAACATCAAGATCCAAATTGGTTGACAATCTGACCTTGTTTTGAATTTAGAAATTCTATTTTTCCAACAGCTTTTTGCAGACAATAGTTTTTACAGACAATAATTTGACTCTTTGCAAGCTGGGTTATTTTATAATAAAATAACCCAGCTTGCAAAGAGTCATTTAGCTAGAGTTTTGACAATGATATCTTTAATTTTGCAGAGCTGGCACAATGCCAGGTAAAGTAAAGGTGCGGGTGATTGCTGCTCGGGGTCTACCTGTGATGGACAGGTCTACAGATCTTACGGATGCTTTTGTTGAGGTAAGGCAAATAAGCAGTTTTCAAATGTCTGAAAACAGCGTTTTTTTCCTTCTTTGGACGGTACCCGGGAAAGGACCGTTCCCAATTGGAACAGGACCCGTTCCCAATTGGAACAGGACCCGTAATAATAATAATTCAAAGAAGGGACATGGCAATAGGGTAAAAATAGTATTTTCAGTGAAAAAAAAGAGAATTTATGTTACTAGTGTTAGCATTGCCTGTTGATATGAACTGCATAATTGCTACTTGATATTTTAGATCAATATAGGCATACATATATTATGAAATAAACTTCCCAATTTCTTTTTTGTCATCACTTCACGACTTGTTTTTTCCCAATTTGAAGTTTACGAAGAAAAATTCCCAATCTGAGGGGTACCAGACCCGTTCCCAATTGGGTGGAAAAGAAAACTGGAAAATGTACCAAATTTATAGAGAATTTTGAAATTATCCTTATTGAACAAAATATTTTCCTTATTGGACAAAATATTTTCCATGACATTTTATTGAAAGAACTCCTATCTACACTTTTAATGCATTTTTAGCTCACCCGAGCAGAAGGCTAGGTGTGCTGTTGTGATCGCACGTCCGTCCATTTAAATTTATTTCAAATGACATGTCCTCTGAAACTACTGCATGGAAGTATATCCAACTCAGTGTGGATGTTCCTTGGATGGTTCCCTACATCAATTATTCAAATGAAGTGGAAAAATGACAAACTCTGCTTGCCATAGCAAGAACGTAATCCATTAAGCCATACTGACTCATTTTGACTCATTGCGCAATAGCCTCATAGTCATACTAACTCATTTTGACACACTTTAATCAACTAGCATACATGTATTGAGATGAGCACTGATAGTTGTTAATCGCTTATGGGTTAATGGGTTAATTAAAAGTCTTCTTATCTGAAACCAAAATACACTGAGCTTATATATTTTGCACCTAGCATCATCTACAGGTCCTCTAACAGAATTGTTCAACTTTTGTCCCTGGGGTCAAAATTGGCCCTGCCCCGGGGGTCACCCTTTTGCATAGAATTATAAAGTGAAATGTTTAAACATCTTTTTTTCTGACACCAGTACAGCCAGAGCTTTGATATTTGGCATGGTGTAACATCTAGAGGTCATTCTTATATGTTGTTGAATTGGTTCCGGTCTGTTGAATATCTGGGTCACCAGAGCTAAAAATAGACTTTTTTCAATGAAAACTTGAAAAATCTTCTGGTCTGAAAACCATAGTACACTGAGCACACAGCATTGCCTCAGGGTCCTCTATAAAAGTTGTTAAAGTTTTGCCCCTTGGGTCAAAAAGTGCAAGCCCAGGGGATCACAGTTTTACATAGAGGTATATAGTGAAATCTTCAAACGTCTTCTCAAAAACCACAAAGGGACAATGCTTAGATATTTGGCACATGTATATATCTATATATCTGTAGGTCCTCTATCAAGATTGTTCTAGACTTTCCCCTGCATATTAAATATGACCCCGTCCCTAGTTTTCCTCATCAGTGAAAATTGACAAATCTTCTTTTCTGAAATCACTTGACCCAACTTAGCGTAACCATGGTCAGGTGAGCGATCAAGGGTCATTCTGGCCCTCTTGTTTAGCTCAGGATGAGCTTTTGCAATCCTTGAATTTCGTCGTCAGTCGTTCGTCTTCCATCGTCAACAATTTCAGAGTTTACACTCTAGAGGCCACAATATATTCAATCTTTCTTTACCTTGCCTAGATTGTATATTACCAGAAGAGTTCAAATGAGTTGATTATGGTTGAAATCAAACCAATAGGTCAAGAGTTATCTACCTTTGAATTGCTGAAAATGCCATATTTAAGGGTGTTTACACTCGGTCTCTAGAGGTCACACTTTTTTATCCAATCTTTCTTAAACTTGCTCAGATTGTATATGACCATAATAGTTTAGATGAGATCAATTATTGTTGAAATGGAATCAATAGGTAAAGAGTTATCTGTCCTTGAACTGCTGAAAATGCCATATTTTAGGATGCTTAACACTCTAGAGACCACAGTTTTTATCCAGTCAAACTTGCTCAGATTGTATATGACCATAAGAGTTTGAATGAGTTCGATTATGGTTGAAATCGGACCAATAGGTAAAGAGTTATCTGTCCTTCAATTGCTGAAAATGCTAATCTAAATTACACTCTTGCAACTACAGTTTTCTGTGAATGGATTTAGATTAAAACGGGTGAAACAGAAAGGTAAAGCTATTAGGCTTCAGTAAAACAGGTGAGCGATATCCGGGCCTTCAGTCCCTCTTGTTATGAACATGTTTACCGGGTATAACCCTTTACTCCATTGATATGCATTTATTTTATCTCTTCACTGAAGTAATGGTTCCAAACAAAGTCATGAATATGTATCTTAAGAAATAGTTTCTAGTATATTATAGCAGAAAGTTGAAAGTGAAGCAGATTGTGCCTTAACCAATTACCCCATAAATACAACTTTTTATGCCTATAATGTATTCCTCCCTTGAAGAGAATAGGTCCAATTGTTCCAGTCATAAATATAATTCATACTAAATATTGTCTATTTGCAAGCTTATGAGAGCTTTAAGCAGGCTGAAAGTAAAGCAGAATGTGTCTTAAGACACATTCTGCTTTACTTTCAACCTGCTGAAAGTGGTCACCTATATTCAATAATAGAACAGGCAATAGAGTAATGGGTTATGGTGCATTCTGCTTTACATTCAAGCTACTTCAAGTGATCACCTATTTTCAAAACTATAAACAGACTATGGTCAGTAAAGGGTTAAACAATACTTCAGGTTTTCTGCTGAAGAACATAGTAGGTAGGTGCTTCTGTGTTATAAGGCAAGGCATAACTCTTTCAAAACCATGGACCTGTTTAAAATATGTTCATTAAATTTGCAAACAGTGTAGACCCACATCAGAGGGCTCCTATAGGGACTCTCTGATTTGGATCTGCAGTTTATACCAGTATTTATTTAACTAATTAACTCAGAATTTCAAGTAGACTGGTTCATGTTTTGGTAACTAAAATGTCACCCAAGGGAACCTTATTACCCACAAGAGTTACTTAGTATTCAAAGAGTTAATCGATACAATGGTGAATTTCTAAAATTAAATTACTCTTCTATTTCCAATGAAATAAATTATTTCTCTGCCGCTTGATGGGTTGTTTAAACAAAATTGAAAATACAAACTGCATATCCTGAGCAGAGGGCTCTTTCAGAAGCCTTCTGCTCAGGATCTATGCTGTTTGCAACAGATGTACTGTGTATATACACAGTCCCAACACTTTGGCCCATTAGGATTAGGACTCCAGATAAGAGGGAGTAAACTGAACAAATCCAACATTTTCTTACTTGTTTCAGAACCTATTGTGTTACTACTCATTAGAATCATCTATTCCAGAAGATTCTAATGAGTAGTGACACCATAGGGTTAAATGAAGAAATAATGTTTTTAGATTTTGAAAGACTCCCCTTATCTGGAGCCCTGAGGATTAAACACTGATAAATAGCTATGCAGTAAAATGCTAACAATGCTAGGATTTTGAAAATGTCAGTTTGTTTTCAGATAAAGTTTGGGAGTGATGTACAGAAGACAGATGTGGTGAAGAAGTCACTCAGTCCCCAATGGAACTCTGAGTGGTTCAAGTTTGAGGTAGAAGATGAAGTCTTGCAGGATGAGCCTTTAGAGCTAAGGTGTGTACTGGAAATTATTTGTATATTGTGCTGAGAGGATATGATTTCGTTAGTTTAAATCTTTCCTCCCTGAAACTTTAAATGGACAATTCTCGTTTCCATTTTTAGTCATGTCCATTTCTGACTTTTAAGGGTTGTTTTTGTCAATGTTTGGCATTACGACATACAGCGAAGACCCTGATCAGAGGGCTCCTTTCGGCATATCTTCTGTACAGTACTGTAGGAAAAGCAAATTTGGTATGTGAGTACATCACGGGATGGTGGAGTGTCGCGTACCATGTAAAGGTCACTGTGACCTTGACCTTGAACTTTGACCTCAATTGTAAAATGTGTGTATACATGTATTTGTATGTATGTAACTCATTTTGTCCTGAGTATATTTCCTTTAGGAAAAATGAGTTTGAATCCCAGTAGGGTCTTTCAGAATTTTCATGTGGGGAAGCCTTCCAGCTGGCTTGCGGAAGGTCGATGGTTCTACCCAGTTGCCAATTTGTGCCTAAAAGAGTGCATAATGGACTTCTGGGGTCTTCCTCCACCTATAATTAGCTGGACATCGCGATATGACTGAAATACTGTTGAAAGGGACGTAAAATCAAAACAATTCAGATCAAATCCTTTAGGAAGAAACTTCACACAGATATCACCCCTATTAAAGGTCATCATTAGTATAAATGGAACTGAGCGAGGGTATTTACATCGTCTGCCATGTCTCGTTGGAGTAGTAAGTAGAGGTATATAATACACATAATGTTTAGAAAAGGGTTAATACAAATGTATGATAATATTTAAAAAATAAGAAAAGGAAAACTAAAACAAAGATATTTGACCTTTTGCTTCATGTAGATATGGAAAGATGCACATTCAATAAAAAAGTAACACAGCTTAACCCTTTCCTCCCTGAAACTTCAAATGGACAATCTCAGTTTCAATTTTAGTCCAGTCCATTTCTGACTTTTAAGGGTTGTTTTTGTCAATGTTTTGCATAATGACAAACAATGAAGACCCAGATCAGTGGGCTCCGTAAGGAGCCCTCTGATCTGGGTCTTCACTGTTTGCATAGGACAACTGCACTTTTCACATGTTTACTGCTTGATTAGGAACCCCTATATGCGTGACTAGGATTCAAAGGTTTAACCTTTCCTCTGAAGGAGCAGTCTGATCATCATCATGGTCTACAATGCTTTCTCAGGCCGGGCTGTTTCAATACTTAGGGTCATTCCAATATTCATATTGTCATTCAAAGCAACTTGGATGAAACTGGACACAATCTCCATATACATGAAGAAATTGTGTTTTTTAGTGCATCACCAAAGCATTACTGACTCAACCCACATTAAGCTGTTTGTTATATGATAAGTTTTTAATTATATGTTTTGCCATTTTGCCATACAGGGTACTAGACCATGATACATACAGTTCCCATGATGCAATAGGCAAAGTCTATGTGGACCTCAACCCACTGCTGGTGAAGGAAAGTCCCACCATGATCAATGGCTGGTTCCCAATCTATGACACTATGCATGGTAACAACAACATTATTTTGAAATCTTAGCTAAATTGTTCAAATTGCATAAAGTAATAACTCTCTTAACCCATTACCCCTTAAAAACGCCTTTTTTCCCCTCTAATTTATCCCTCCACTTGAGAAAATAGTTTCAATTTATACTGGTGTGAATAATTAAAATTAGAAATATCTATATTCTAGTAGCTGGTAGCTTAAAGCAGGCTGAAAGTAAAGCAGAATGCGCCATAAGGCGCATTCTGCTTCACTTTCAACCTGCTTTAAGTGGTCACCTAGTCTTCAAAACAAGAAACATGCTATGGGGTAATGGGTCAATCTTTGCCTTATTTATTCCTATTTAAGACAAGAGCAAGAATCAAAAGGTAAGCTGAAAATAAAGTAAAAGGGCCATAACTCTGACATCAATATTTTTTTATTTTAACAGTTTTTTCCCTTTGTGATATTTTCTTGTCCAGAAGATAACGCAAGTTCTACTGATGCTATTGTAATGAAATTTCATATGTGGAAAGAAACTGATGAGAGAAAATGTCATATACAAGGGCAGCAATATTTTGTTATTACCCTTTGTCATATTTTATGGTCAGGAAAATAACTCCAGTTCTGCTGACGCTAGTGAAATAAATATCATATATGGAAATAGCTTGATAAGAGGATGTGTCATGGATAAGTGCAACAAAATTCCCTTTTGTCATGTTTTCTTGTCCGGAAGATAACTCCATTTATAGTTACATTAAAATGTTGTCTTGCCCAGTCAGCTTAGGTACAATGTCCTCAGGAGGGAGTATTTAAGGCCGTGGCCCTCTTGTCTTGACACAGTGGAAGCATGAACAGGCCCTAACATAAGGTAAGGGTTCAGTGACATCCAAAATGTCTTATACTACCACCAAAACCTAAGATGCTACTACTCATTTGCATCATCACTTTGTGATGATTCTAACTAGTACATGTACATGTAGTCACAACATAGAGTTTGGTGGAGATATAAAGGAGAAAACATTGATAATAAGTGATTTACACATATAGAATCTGTCATGAGTCAATGTTGAAGACAAGCTGATCTCAAATGAGTCTAGAATTGAAATGTTATTAAGTGAGCCTTGGCGAGCTTAATAACTTTTCTATTCTAGACGAGTTTGAGATCAACTTGTCTTAAAAATTGACGAGTGACAGATTATTTTTCTCAACGTTTACAACGATTTAAGCTATTTTTAAAGCAATATGCATTTTTTTGAACCCCGGAGATGTCAAAACGCCGTTATAAATAGTGACGTTATAGTGACGTCATCAAAGTGATCTTCAACATGTTGGAGATAAGGATATTCGCCATCATTGTTCGCTATAGAAAACAGGGGTAGTTATGTGAGAAATAAAGGAGAAAACATTGATAATAAGTGGTTTACACGCTCTCATCAGGAGCCCTGTATATGTACATTGATTTATTATTTCAGGTATAAGAGGTGATCTGAATGTGATTGTGAAAATTGAGCTGTTCAGTGACTTCAACAAGTTCAGACAGTCATCTTGTGGGATTCAGTTCTTCTGCAGTAAGTAAGAGTGTTTAATCTTTCTGTAACCAGTTAATGGAGAACAAAGTTTACAGTAACTGTATCTTCGCAGATGGTAGCTTAAAGTTTGTTGAAAGTTAAGCTGAATGCTCTATAAGGAGAATTCTGCATTACTTTTTACCTGCTTTAAGTGTTCATCTCTCTCTTAAAAACTAGAAACAGGCTATTGGGTAATGGTTGTAATTCTACCCTTGGCATTTATTGATATGGAATGCATATAGGGACTGACCTGTCCACGTTAGTGTTTGTGTGTATGAGATTATTCAGATTTAAATCTTAGTCTAGCATCAACACCGCTTACTAGAATGCTTGAATACTTATTAAGTTGTTGTCTTGACTAGTCCCAGCTCAACCAACCTAAATTGAACCTAGATCTCATTTGGATGTTGAAAAGAATCAAAATTTATTATCAAGGATGCCATTGGGGAGACATGCATTTATTGACTGCAAAGTCTTGTTTCTGTTGCAGCAGTTCTCATCTGTTACTGTTACTGACATGGTCTAGTGGTAATACACTCTACTATGATACCAGGGGATGAGACTTTATAAACCAAGGACCAATGCATCAGTGCTTAATTCTTGGCATCCAAAATATTCAGAGAACTCTAATTAGGTGTCCAATCAGCCAATAGATGGCAGAAACGGGCGTTAACAAACCAAATTAACCAATTAAGCCATACTGACTCATATTGACTCATTGCGCAATAGCCTCATACTGACTCATTTTGACACACTTTAATCCACTAGCTTATCGCTGATGAGTTAATGGGGTTAAACTGTTCTGAAATTAGATGGCTACCTTCACTGATAAAGTACAGTGCTCCCTCCCTACAATGGTCCTCCCAACAACAACTCCCTCCTTTCAACAATATTGGCTGCTGTTTCCCAAACAAGACAAATATATCTAACTTTCTCATTGCTGCAATATTGTCTACTCAAAATTGTCGTCAAATTGCTGTTTTTCTCAAAGTTACATAATGGTCATTTTGAAAGAAAAAACTTCATGACGAGTGACAAACAGTTTTAATCCAGATCAGACGCCGCCTTTGCGGCGTCTGATCTGGATTCAAACTGTTTGCAAATGTAAGCTGATTTCCTTCCCTATAACGACTCCCTCCGAACAAGGTACACATTTTTTGTCTCCCATTGAGTGTGGTTGAAGAGAGGGGGGCCCTGTAGTTGTGTTGTTGTTATTGCAGCTGCTGAGGTGCCCATGGGCTATAGGCTACAGTATGTTCATGGGTTTGTAGAGGAGTTGGTTGTAAATGATGATCCGGAGTACCAGTGGATTGACAAGATACGCACACCAAGGGCCTCTAATGAGGCCAGACAGAGGCTCTTCTCGAAAATGTCAGGTAAGGTGGCTTACTTGCACTGATATCTAGATAACACTGCACACTAGCCAGGGAATCGTGATTATCTATGCAAACAGTTTGGATCTTGATGAGAGAGGCTGCATAATGTGGCCTCTCATCAGGATGATAACAATAAGAAATGCTGATTTTAAATACAAGTGATATTTCATTTCTCTTCAGCCAGTTTTTAGTTTTGAAGACAGGTGACGACCTAAAGCTGGTTGAATGAGCCTTCTGAACAGGATCTGCACTGTTTGTCATTTTGCAATATTTTGTGATAAACCCCAATGAATAGTCAAAAGTGTACTGTTGAAAACTTATTTGGAGATTGGAATTTTCTTTTGAAGTTTCCTGGGTGAATGAGTTAAGCGTAAGATTTTTGGTTTTGCATTCACTGTAGAAACATTACTGTGGCTTTTAGTTTTCTATAAATAAATTAGAATGTATTACTTTCATTTCAGGACAACTTACGAGGAAAATCGGGCTGAAAGTTCTGGAGATGGGAGGAGGGGCTGTAATTGGGTATGGACATGTACTTGGACATTTGAACTTTTCTCTTGCTGAAGATGCATAATTATGTAAAACTTATCCCCAGGGCTCCAGATAATAGGGAGTAAACTGAACAAATCCAACATTTTCTCACTCATTTCAGTTCCAAATCCTATGGTGCTACTACTCGTTAGAATCGTCTCAAAGGGTTTTATTCAGAAATGAGGTTTTAGTTTTTGAAATACTCTCCTTATCTGGAGCCCTGCATCCCTCTATTGACATCTGTTACTTTACTTGTACATTGTCTGATGAAATAAGGAAAATTTCCCAGGAGTACAGACTCTTGTAAGGTAGATCCTGTAGGAGGAAGGTTTTGATCCTGATCAGAAAACTTCTTCAAGAGCTATCTGATCTGGGTCTTTACTGTTTTCAAAAAGCTTCAGTATAAACTTATAGCAAGAAAAGGGTTAATTTTACCATAGAAAGAAATCAAAATATTCATTTTATTCTGTAAAACAGTGGCTATTTAAAAAAAATAATTGTGTCATGAATTTTGCTGGAGCATCAACTTTTATTATATTTTCTGTCAAACCTTTCTCTTATGGCTGTTTTTAGTGATTAAAGCGGGCTTTAAGTAATACAGAGAGTTTACCTATGGAGAAATTTCTGCTTTACTTTCAGCCTTCTTTAAGTAGCCGTCTGTCAGAATGCAGTGCTATCATAGTGTGGCATCACTCTATGTCTGTCTCAAGTAGACACTACCTCCATAGTTATAACTGAAATACTGTTGGTTGGGTTATAAACTGAACTTACTCCCTCTCCTATATTTTGTCACAGTGACTGCTTATCAATTGAATGACTTGTGGCTAAAACTCAATTTACTGGTTGCCCAATTTACATTTAAGTTATCTTAGACAAGTGGACAAGTTTGCAGACTGTATCTTAACCCTTTTCACCATAGCAAAATGCATACATGTATATATCACATAGTATTCAACTGGGTTTTAGGCAGAAAACTGCTTAAAGCAAAACAAAGTTAAAGCAGAAAGCTCCTTTGGAGCTTTCTGCTTTACTTTTATCTTGCTTTAAGCTGTCAATTGTACTTAGCAACATCAATGACTATTCATTTGGTGTGCATATTGAGAGAAAGGGGTAAAGGCGTCCTATAGCACTTATGTGGAGGAAAAGGTTACAGCTCATTTTTCCATCACTTTCATTTTCATTCTTCTTGGCAGTTACAACCAGTGTTTTGACCTGGAAGGGGAGTCTGGCATTGTGATTCGTGGTATAGGCACGGCTGTAACCTTGAACAAACTGAGGGAGCCTCCAGCCTCACCACTAGGCATGTCACCACTAAAAGAGTAAGTCGACAACACACTCTGAGAGGGTCACTTTCACATGAACAGTCTCTTGACATTTAAGCTCAATTTTCCTGCCTGTTTATCAAATCTGTAATGAAAGTATTCAAAGCCAAAAACAAATTGAAGAAGATAGAAAGATTTTTTTCTTTTGAGCACTCAAAAGTTATGATACAAGTTATTTTTGCATTTCGGTTAACTTCAACACATTCCAGCCTCAGGTACCTGTGAACAGTACACTTGTCCTATGCAAAAAGTGTAGACCATGATCTGAGGGCTGTGGTCTGGGTCTTCACTGTATGTCATTTTGCATTATATTTTTAAAAAACAATCCTAAATTGTCAAAAATGTACTAGACTTAATTAGGAATTGGAATTTTCATGAAAAGCTTAAGGGATGAATGGGTTAAATCTTTCTATTACTCTTGACCAGGACACAGTAGAAGTCTGAAGAACAGGGGATAAAATGTTTCTATGATGTAAACGGTTTAGCATAAATGTGTTGAAAAAGAATTATGGTTAGTTTAATGTTTGGATTTAAAAAATCTATATTATAGAAACTGAGCTTACTATAGTCAAGAAAATGCTTCATGCTTAAGGTGACACAACATTACATTTAACCAGAAAACAGAATGCCAGACATGCAATTCAGTCAATTTTATATTAAACTACCACAAATTAAAGCCATAAAAAGCCTTGAAGTTTGGGACATCCTGTATAACTACAATAATTATCCTAAAAATTGAACAAGTTGCTTATGTCACATAGTTGTTTGTCGAAAAAGTGCAGACTGAATGGCAAACAATGTAGACTCTGATCACACTGCTCCCTCAGGAGCAGTGTGATCAGGGTCTTCTATGTTTGCTTAGGTCTGCCTGACCCATTACTCAGTGTCATATCGGTAGTGTGCAGATCTCTTAAGACATGTGACTGCTAAATGCAGGATAACAGTTATGCAGAAAGCTTTATGTAATATTGTTATCCTGCATTAAGCAACCACCTGTATTTAAGAATACCAGTGGCTGTTTAATAAATGCTTGACTGTGTCTCTTAGATGCTTGAACATGAATTAACCCATGTATCAAATATGGTATTGATAATGAGGTGGACAATATTTACATGCTTCAGTACTGTCTAAATTGAAATTATATACAAATGAGCCTCTCAAGGAAGGGCTCGAAATGACCATTTACTTTGATGGTCAGTAAAACATTCATTCATTTTCTCAAGGAAGAGAACTATTCTTTAAACTTTGCAAATTGTAGACCCAGATGATTATTGTAGACTCAAATTATGTTACACTCCAAGAATGTAGTGTTTGCAGGGGCTAAACTGTTTGACAACAACACAAAATATTGTCTCTGATAAATGGTGTAGATAGTGATGTGCTCAAATGATTTTTAATCTTTTACCAAAATATTATTCTCAGTTTTTATCAGCCCGAAGGATATATGGTATCAATTTTATGTATCTGTAAAAATATCTAGTTTTATAATTTCATCAGAGAGTCTTGAGGGTTGAACACACAACCCAATGTTGTTAGTTGTAACTTAACCACTATGCTACTGATGCTGCTCAGGGTCCGAGGTTATAAAGCTTTTCACTTGAATATAAAGTCATTCTCAAGCATTTGATTGGTTAGATTTGAGCCTGGGCTCAAATCTAACCAATCAAATGCTTAAGAACAAACTCAGACTCAACACAAAAACTTTTAAAACTTGGACCCAGGCCCTAATGAGATGGAGATATGGGAGGAAAATATATAACAAAATATTCTGCTTTATATTCTGAAGTTTTCTTGCTACTATGTGATTTGATATTATATATTATAGTGATTTAGTAAGAAAAAAGTCAAACTTGTATTGTGTGGCTATCCAAAAGAAGTAGGTAGGTTATAGAGACAAATTGCAGGCTGCCTTCAGAATATTGATAACTACCTTCTTTATAAAGTTATTCCAATATTGCAGGCAGCAATCATTGAAATGTCTATACTTATTCAGGGTTCTAGATAAGAGAGAGTAAACTGAACATATCCAACAGTTTCTCACTCATATTAGAACCAAATCCTGTGGTGTTACTACTCATTAGAATCGTCTCTACGAGACGATTCTAATGAGTAGTGACACCATAGGGTTTAATGCAGAAATAAAGATTTGAATTTTTGAAATACCCTCCTTATCTGGAGCCCTGCTTATTTTATGAATGCCCCATTAGGACACCTATAACTACTTTGCATATGAATATTAAATACATAATTTTATTATATTGAATACAATATTAAAGCAGCAAAATGAAAAGTAAAACAGAGCCTATAGAAACTTTCTGGTTTATTTTTCATCTTGCTTTAAGCAGTCACTTGCCTTAAACCCCGTTAAACATATGTATGTAGTTGATTGGAAATGTTATTATGGCAGAAAGGTTTAGCACAAGTTTGGCTGTTAGTTCATTAGACGGGGTTTGTGTGGATATTTGAACAATATATTATAGAAGTTTTTTTCAGCCTGTCACCATGACAATTTTTCAGGTAAAACAAGAAACTGAGTAAAGGATCCAATATTTATCTTATATGCTTTAACTCTACGTCATCATCTATTGTACTTGTCACACCCTGTTAACATCAATAACTCTTGACTAACAATAAGCCTTTTGAGCAGGTACTCCTATACAGTGTTACTTCTCAGCAGGGCTCCATATAAGAGGGAGTAAACTGAACAAATCCAACATTTTTTCACTTGTGCCAGCACCAAATCCTGTGGTGTTACTACTCATTAGAATCGTCTCTTTGAGACGATTCTAATGAGTAGTGACACCATAGGGTTTAATGCAGAAATAAAGATTTTAGTTTTTGAAATACTACTCTTATCTGGAGCTCTGTTCTCAGAGAATCATTGTGTCGTAAGGTCAACTGGATTGACCTTTCAAATAAAAACTCATACAGTGGAGAAGACATTATTACTTCCAGTTTAAATGAAACAAACAGCAAATGTAATCTGATAAAATATAGTAAATGGAGCTTAACATAGACTTAAACTAGAAAATCTTTAAAAAACAATTTCTCTGAAACCAGTTGCCAGAATTCAATAATATTTTGAATATATATTATTTAGGTGACCTTTTATTAGGAGTGTTTATATTATTTCTATATTTTAGCTTTTTGCTCAAATAGTACATACATGTATAATAATGTCATATTGACGGATTATGAGTTACTTCTTCATGCAACAGTCCAAAAACATGGAATGACAGACTTCAGTTTGCATTGAGTATAACACAATAGTTTCTCAGGTGTGTGATTAAGGGCCGCAGCGGTAGCTTTTTATTGGTGAAAATTAACTGTATAGATAGAAACAAAGGCTAGTACATAATGTTTTTAGGGGTTACTACTTTAAAATAGGCTTTACTGTATTTAGTTCAAATTAAATTGTATAGATGTAGTGTTTTATCTGTAGTAAACTATGTTGTAAATACCCCCATTATATGATTAAATAAATATGCATAGAGCTCTGATGTTTGAATGAACCCATTACACCATAGCCTATTTCTAAAATTGAAAGTAGGTGACTACTTAAAGCAAGTTGAAAATAAAGCAGATGTGTAAAACTATTTTGTTAAGTGTAGGAATAAATGAAAGGCGTATTTATGGGGTAATGGGTTAACATTTATTAAATCCTTCTCCTGATTTAAGTGTTTAAAAGTGATATATGAAAATAATGTAGACTGAGATCAAACAGTTAATTCAGGAGCTGTTTGATCAGAGTCTATACTGTTTTCTTACAAGATCTGCTTGACATGAGTCTGCACTCTTTCCGGAAGGAATCTTTCAGTTATTCAGCAGGAGAAGGGTCAACACAGGTCTTACTGTGGATAGATAGAGAATATAATGTTGTGTATGTCTTATTTGTTGTAACTGTTGTGTAATATGTCACCATCTTGACTAAATATGTATACACATGGGTGGGTTTCATTAACATGTTAAAATGCTAACTTCACTGGTGTTACTGGGTTGGTTGCTGTGCATGATTGAATTGAAACCTTTAGTCTTACAATCTTGCCCCTTTTTGTGCTGAATTTGGACTAAGGTTTACACTGTTTGCAAAATGTACATATTCTAGTTTCCAGCAATTAATCTCCACTCTTGGATGTACCTTTTGAATGAAGCAAAATAAGAGCATGACTATGTGTAGTTATAAGCTTCTATTCAGAACTGAAAGTCTTAAATGTGAGAATTTTGATTCTTCACATCCATGCCTGTGCATTCTGAAACTGCTTATGCCTTGAATTCTCCAACTTATTCTTAGTGTTGAAATTCAAAAATAATATCTAAGACTTTGGTTTGGTTCCCATTGTCTGTCATTTTGGCAGAAGCTGGGATCCAAATTACTTTCAGCAAAGATCTATCCTGCTTCACCATTTCAACATATTAAAACTGGTTTTAGAAGTTTATTCTCAGTTTTATTGACTGTATCTCATATCAAGATGCTCTTACAGCAGCCCATTGACTAGGATCTGCATTGCCTTTCATATTTGAGTTATTTTTATGGCCTTCAATATCTACTGATGTGACAGGCATATAGTGATTGTCCTGTCCATATGTGTCAGTTAAACCAGACTTTTATTTTTTCTCCATTATCAACACAGCTTACTAGAATTGGATACTTATAATAATATAATTATAGTTGTTGCCTAATGATTCTACTATCTAGCATACAACCAGAATAATATGCAGCATCATGTTTTAAATATGAATTTTATCTTGCTTCAACTCTTCGAACCCTAGTCACACATAAATTCGTCATTTGCAAACCCTGTACCTGTGAGGAGTACACTAGTCCTATGCAATCAGTGTAGACCATGATCAGAGGTCTCTGATCAGGGTCTATACTGTTTGTCATTTTGACATTTAAGTTGTAAGAATCAACCCTAGAAGTAAAAAATGGATTAGACTAAATTAAAAACTAGAATTGTCCATTTGAGGTTTCAGGGAGGGAAGGAGAGAATGTGAGACTTTGGTAGAGCCTTCCTATTGGCATTAATGTTGAAGGCAGGAACTACAACATTAAGCCTATAAATGCGTATAAAGCATTTGAGTTGAGTCTGAGATCATATTCTCAAGCTTTTGATTTGTCATATCTGAGCATTTTGCTTGAATCAGACCAATCAAAAGCTTGAGTATGATCTCAGACTCATTGCAAATGCTTTTTAAGTGTAGGTCCTGGACTATTTTATTGGATCTGCTTGGCATAATTTCATTAACCTTGCTAAGATGCATCACTACCAATTGAAGATGTCAACATTGTATTTTGGTTTTGATGCAGTAGTCAGTACCATAATCCTACTCTTGTTTCTTTGTTGTGGCAAGCTATTCAATTCTATAGGATCCTTGTTTTCTATATTCATAAGTCACAAATGTCAATAAAAGAAAATGATTTACAGTGAGGATCCAGATCTGTCCTATACCGAAACCACTATATTACAACCACTGAAATGAAGACTAATTGATTGTAAAACAGACAGGTGACAGCTTAAAGCAAGGTGACAGTAAAGGAGCTTTCTGTTTTACTGTCACCTTGCTTAACCCTTGTCCCGCATATAGGCATCCTTTTCAAACAGTGTACATGTGAAAAGTACACTTGTCATGTGCAAACAGTGAAGACCCAGATCAGAGGGCTCCGAAAGGAGCCCTCTGATCAGGGTCTTCATTGTTAGTAATAATGCCAAAAATGGACAAAAACAACCCTTAAAAGCCAGAAATGGACTAGACTTAAATCGAAACTGGAATTGTCCATTTAAAGTTTCAGGGAGGAAAGAGTTAAAGCACTCACCTGTCTCAAACACCTAATAATTGAAACATGTGTAATGCAGGATAGAAATACCATAAACCCAAATATGAATTTGCATTGCCTCAGGTAGCATTTGAAGTTGGGGTATACCATTATAAGCTTTCTGCATTTTTATCCTGCATTAAACAATCGCAAAAGGTCATACATGAAATTCTGTGCATTGGTCATTCAACTCTCTATCTAGAGGTTCTTAATACAAGATGACCTATTGTGCAAACCTTGATCAGAAATGGTGTTGGAAACTAGCTACTGATCAGAGTCAACACTATTTGCAGTGTTTGAGTATTACATTGATTTTACAGTGTAGTATTGGTGAATATTTTCTCTATGTTACCATGGTTGGGGAGCTGATGCCTTTTCCTTAACACTAACAGAATGAATCTGTACATAGACAAGTTGTTAAAATCTATACACCTCTCATGAGGAAAGGAAATTAAACTACTTTAGTTTAACCCATTGAACTCTAGTAATGCATAAACTATTATACAACATCCTTTACAAATGGTGTACCAATGAACAGTACTTATCCTATGCAAATAGTTTAGACCCTGAACAGGGGGCTCCTATAGGAGCCCTCTGATCAGGGTCTTCACTGTTTATAATATTGCTAAATATTTTACTTGGACTTAATTTGAAACTGAAAGGTCAGGGTAACCTGAGTTTAGAAAATCCTAGGCTTAGAGCATGTGTAGTTGTATACTAACATCTCTACTTTCCCACTTAGCATGTGTTATCTGTTTTTGTTTCAGCAGCCATCGCCGGTTGGCCTTGCCACTGTACATCAGCACGCCGGTGGTGATCAGCACCCACTCCACCCCGGGCACCCCTGTGCGCCATGCCTATATGTCCTCCCACCACAACCCCCTCACTGCACCCCTCCCCAGCTCACCCACCCACCCTGCTGCCTCTCAGTCGCATTTTGCTTTTGATTTCACTTACAGCTCACCAGTCCCAGAGGAAACTATAGCACCCTCATCCCCTCCCATGCAAAATGCCAGAAACTCAACATCTCCGGTGAAGGTTACAGTCCCCACCCCTAACCGTAGGTCATCAGACTCCGATGTCAGCACCCCACCCAAAGGTAAGCTGTGTCTTGTCATGTATACTAATATTTATGTAATCATTCATTCTGAAGTTGTTTTCCTTAACCAATTATCCATTAGCTTGTTTCTAGTTTTGAAGATTGGTGGCCACGTATAGCAGGGTCAGGCTCCAGATAAGCAGAGTTTTCAAAAACTAAAATCTTTATTTCGGCATTAAATCCTATGGTGTCACTACTAGTAGTAACACCATTGGGTTTGATGTTGAATGGTGAGAAAATGTTAGATTTGATTGGAAAACTCCCTCTTATCAGGAGCCATAAGGCACATTTTGCCTTACTTTCAACCTGCTTTTAAGCCAACATCTGTTAACTGTTTGCACGCTAGCGGCGGCGATATACCTGCCATACTGATTACGTCTGCAAACAGATTGGATCCAGATGAGACGCCGCGTAAATGAATGGAGAAAGTGAGGACACTGCTGCTGTAACAGTCTATGTTTGTTTGTTTGTTTACAAGGTAACACAGTCTATGTTTGTTTGTTTCCAAGGTAACAGCCTAGGTGGAAGCAGTGGTAGTGGCAGTGGGACAGGAAGTGCTGCCAAAAACTTCCCCAAGCCCTGCTCCCAGCAGATCAACATAGAGCTAATGGTAGCTATGACAAGCTTTCTACCGTCAGAAAATTGTGTGCTTTGAAATTGTTATCTGCAAACTTTTCCAAATTGAGATTAGTGCATTTTTTAATCGAAGAAAATTGCAAAAATTTACGTGATGTCTTAGATACATTGTAGACGGATTTATTTCAACATAAAATGTACAATATAATGTTACAGCCATGTCAATCAACATTATATCATATTATAACATCGGTCGATTGCCAACCCTGATTATATGCCAAAGATAACACAAAAAGGAATAAGACATACTCTTATTTTCATTGTGGTTCTTATTGTTGAGGTTTTGCAGATGACCATGTCCTACTTTGAAAGTTACAAACACATAAAAATGCTGTAACTACTATGGTATTTATTTAAGAAATTTCATAGCTTCAGTTAAAGGAAGTATTTCGAATATTAAAATCTTTATTTCTAGAACACACCTATGTTGAGATAAACATTAGAATCATATCTTATGATGTAGTGCTCCTTCAAGTATTGCTTCAGCTTAATGTGAGACAGAAATAATGCAGAAAGCTCTAACAGGAGCTCTTACAGGAGCTTTCTGCATTATTTCTGTCTTACATTAAGCTGCAGCCTTGGTATAAAACTGCAAATTTATCTGGGTTTTTATTGGCTGGCGGATGCAGGTTCTACTGTTTGTATAAAATTGACAATAGATATTCTGATTTGTGTACATTTACAGGGCTCCAGATAAAAGGGGGTAAATTGAACAAATCCAACACTTTCTCACTAATTTTACCATCAAACCCTATGGTGGGTGTTACTACTCATTAGAATCGCCTCGAAGAGACGATTCTAATGAGTAGTGACACCATAGGGTTTAATTAAGAAATAAAGGTTTTAGTTTTTGAAATACCCCCCTTATCTGGAGCCCTGTAGAATAACTGCAGACATTTGTTAACAGGAGTTTCCCTTGTTTACAATGACATCATTTCCACCTGGGTTTATTGTGAGTCTCGGAGGGGTAGTCGTGGCTCGCTCAGTTAAATTACTGGACAAAATACACAACCCAGGTAAGTGGCACAATATACAACATTCAACAGTTATTGTATACTTTCAACAGGAATTATTTTAAGCTCATTAACGGTAACAATGCTGAATATTTCTAATGGACCATTCCACAGTTAAAAAATGACCTATCCTTCGTTTGATGTGGTTTTATAAAGTGAATTTGTTTTAAAAAATGCAAACTCTGATAAGAGAGATTCTTTTGATCTTTATCTGTTTGCATTGGACAAGTGTACTTTTCACATGTACAGTGTTTGTAAAGGACATGAATACATGTCACTAGACTTCATTGAGTTACCCCATACCCTGATTCTAGTTTGCTGAAAGGTGACCACTTAAAGCAGGTTGTAAGCCAAGCAGTGCATTCTGCTTTACTTTCAACCTGCTTTAAGCTACTATCTACTGGAATATAGGAACCATTTTTATGGTGCATATTCATGACTATATAAAGTAAAACTATTTTTCTTAACCCTTTCCCCCATAGAAGTGACTTTTAGCGTATTTAATTTATTCCTCGGGTGAAGAAAATAGTTCCAGTTTATACTCTCATGAACAATTACCGTTACAAATATTTTATATAGCCTAGCAGATGGTAGTTTAAAGCAGGCTGAAAGTAAAGCAGAATGTGCCTTAAGGCACATTCTGCTTTACTTTCAACCTGCTTTAAGTATTCACCTATATTTAATGTAGTATAGTATACGGGTTATTGGGTAAAGGGTTAAGGGAGGTATAAATTTAAAGGTGCAATAAGGCGTATTTATGGAGTAATGGGTTGAGCAGACAATATCTTATCACTGTTTGGTGTGTTAATTGTTACTACAGAAGAGCCAGAGACTCGAGATGCCTGGTGGACAGAGATTAGAACAGAGATTCGTTCACACACCCGGGCCATGGGCTGTCACGCCGTGATAGGATATACTGAACAGACTTCTATATGGCAAGTCTTTACTACCATAGAACTTAACCTTTCTCGTTTTAACATACATTTAAGTTTAAAGGAGAGAATGATTCTAAGCAGCAATTTGTCTGAATAAAAGACAATTCAAACTCTTTTGACATAATTTTCTTTTTAAACATCTATAGTTTCATTTCTTTCTTATTTGTACCAATAGGCAGTAAATTGCTATACATCCATCTATAAGAATTAAGGGCTCCAGAACTACAACAAAGTCACAAGTAACCTGGTAGCACTATGTTGTAACCACTTGTTTGAATCGTCTCATCAAGGCATCTCTAACAAGTGGTAACAACATAGAGTATATTGAAGAAATAAGAAAATAAATATTTGAAATACGAACCATATCTGGGTCCAAGATTATAAAGCTTTTCAGTTGAGTCTAAAGTCGTTCTCAAGCATTTGATTGGTCAGATTTGAGCCTAGGCTCAAATCTGACCAATCAAATGCTTGAGAACACACTCAGACTCAGCTCAAACGCTTTATAACCTTGGACCCAGAGGCTTTGAACATTACTAGAAATATTAATATTAAAGTTCCCTTCCTCTCCTAGTGATGAGATCATAGTACTGTCTGCTACTGGAACGGCAGCCAAGGTCAACCTGAACATGGACCAGTACCAGGTGTCTGTCCGTCCTAGTCCTCAGTCATTGGCTATAGCTATGGACAAGCACCTGGGGGTGATGGACAAGGGCGGAGACCATGCAAAGAAACTGTATGTAGATGTGAACCTTGCCAACCAGGTGTCATTGAGAGGAAACCCCAGGTGAGCCAGAATAGGGATATACTTTGCCTGTTCTAATCCTTTACTCAATATCCCGTTTCTAGTTTTGAAAATAGGTGACTACTAAAAGTAGGTTGAAAGTAAAGCAGAATGTGCCTTAGGGAGCATTTAGCTTTATTTTCAGTCTGTTTTAAGCTACCATCTGCTAGGATATAGGAACTATTTCTTATCTATAGTGCATGTTAATGACTGTATAAACTGGAACTATTTCTTCAGTGGAGAAATAAGTTAAATGTGTTAAAATATTTATCTATGGGGTAATGGATGAACCTTTACAATGCTGAATTTACATTAAGCATATTGTATATTGATGTGTCTCAACAGTACTGACTCTTTAACCTATAGGCCGTTTTTAGCACATTCTGCTTTGCTATCAGCCTTCTTAAAGCTACTATCCACTAGAATATAGAAAATACATATTCATGACTGTATAAATTGGAACTGTTTTCTTCAGTGGAGGAATAAATTAAATGTGCTTAAAGGTGACCACATAAAGCAGGTTGAAAGTAAAGCAGAATGTGCCTTAATGCACATTCTGCTTTACTTTCAGCCTGTTTTAAGCAACCATCTGCTAGAATATAGAAAATATTTCTTATGATACATATTCATGGCTGTATAATTTTGAACTATTTTCTTCAGAGTATGAATAAATCAAAGGTGTGAAAAAGGCGTGTTTATGGGGTAATGGGTTAAACAAGTACACATGACCATAGCCGTAACTTTGGAACTACACGTGATAGAGACTTCATATGAGGCATGAACATGTACTCCACTCATAAAGCTCATTGAGCTTAGTACAATTTAGGTAATGTCAAATGAATGTCAAGGTCATTTAGAGGTCATGGTCACATCAGGGGCATAGTGTTTCACAAACACATCATGTTTACATTTTTTTTTTTAGTTTTGCCCAGTATTAACTCAGTCCTGTTACAAAGACTAAATGTACCATCATTTCTGTGGCTGTGTAATACAAAATTGATTGTATTTCTCCATATATTTCTCACCAGTTCTGAAGACAACAGCCCATTGTTCAACTGTTCTTTATGCCACATTCCATACCGAGCTGGAAGCGTACCATTCCCCATCAACCTGTCACAGTGTACTGTCTGCAGGTAAGATAAACAACCAGGCAATAAATCAGTTATACAGTGGAGAAAATGTCTCTCTTTCCCATTTGAACTTAACACAATGCAATACAATGTAGAATGTGACAACTTTTTGACAATCCTGTCCTTTCATTTAAACCTGATTGGCAAACAGTTTGGAGCCTGATCAGACGCCGGGTTACCCGGCGTCTGATCTGGCTCCAAACTTTTTGCAATGGAACTGATAGTTTTAGTATAAATGCATGTATTGGGAAAGAATAATGTTTTCTTCACAGTGGACAGCATCCAAATAACACTGAAAGTTCCTAAAGTGTTACATTGTCCAGCATTAACCCTCCCCCCCCCCCCCCCCCAATAGCTAGTGTTAAATTATTATTGCAGATGGTTGCTTGAAGCAGGCAGAAGTAACACTTTCTTCTTTAATTTTGGTATAACCCTTTTACCCCGTAGTCTGTTTCTCGTTTTAAAGATAGGTGACTTTAAGGCACATTCTGCTTTACTTTCAACCAACATTCATGACTACAAATTGGAACTGTTTTTCTTCCATGCATGAAAAAATTAAATGTGTAAATATGCATATCTGTCGAGTAAAGCAGAGATGTTGCGGGATTCACACATTTCTTGTCTACTGTCCCGCAATTTCAAGATTATAATGGGGGCACATTCCCGCTAAAACAAATCAGTTCCCGCGTATTTCATTTCTCATGGGTTCTCAAAACTAAAAGTTATCATGTTTAATACTGTCTAGATCTATCTCGTCAGCTTCGAAGCTACGTGAAATCAAGTTGTATTATGGAATTCCCACTGCGATTATTTTTAGAACAGTGATAAGTTAACTGCAGTAAGAGGTTACAAAAAGAAATGGCACTGAAAGGATCGAAAGTAAAATCTCAGAATCATCGAGCGAAGTGTGACAGAAAAATGTCGCATGGAAAATAATGGCGAATGAACGACAGAAAGAAGGCTAATCTCTCACCATCACTTATGGCATATGGAATCATAGAAAAGGCTGCTAATTAAAATAAAGTGATATTAGTGCAATATCATTGAACATGTTTTGAAAAAAAGGCCCCACCCCCTCCGTGGATAAATCCCGTACACTTTCAAAATTGATTGGGGATTTCCCCCTCTGTATTCCAATTCTGGTAGCATCTCTGAGTAAAGGGATAATCTTGTACATTCTCTGTATTGTTTTACTAGGAGGAAGTATGTTCCTGATGTGTTGTTTTCTACAATAGACCCACCACTAGAAATACAGACCCTTGGCAAGGCTGCCTTCATACAAGCCAGGTACCATATTTAACAACTTTTATAGAGCAGTCTTTAATCTTTTACTCCGTAGCCTGTTTCTAGTTTTTAAGACAGGTTAAAAGCAGGTTGAAAGTAAAGCAGAATGCGCCATTAGGCGCATCCTGCATTACTTCCAACCTGCTTTAAGCTACCATCTGCTAGAATATAGAAAATATTTCTGCTGATATATATTTGTCACTGTGTTAATTTGAACTTTTTTCTCAGTGGATGAATAAACTAAATGCTTTGAAGTAAATGGTTAATATAGTGGTTAGCATATTTAAGCAGAACACAAGATCTGATTTATCGTGATATAGTGGAAACCTGCAGGATTAGTAACACAGGGTTTGATTTCCTGCTGTACCAATATACTTACTAATGATTCTTAGGATGAGACCTTAAGGGTGTATCAATGTCATGAATTTGGGAAATTTTCAAGGTAAATGAAAACACTCTATGATGGTTTTGTATTGAAGAGCTATTTAAGATGAATGAAAAAATAGAAAAAGTGTACATTTTGGTGAACAACAGTTGGCTCTACGACCATGTAAAATTTACCCCACCCACTTCCTCTTATTTTGTCCTTTTCAAACAGCCTGCTTCAATAAAATCCATTTTAAATGAAAACAAATATGATAATTTGGTTTTGTGTTATTTATTTCCTGTCTATGGTAGTATTTCTTCATACAAAAACTAATTTAAGAAAAAAAAGGCACCAAATGTGAAATTTATAAAGCTCTAAATATCATCGATATGGTACTTTTTTGTAAAATTTGTAAGGGGAGATAACTCTTTTTACTTTAATAACTCAAAATTTTCAACACTGACCTTTCAATTTCTTTTCATATTTTGAACTGCCTTAGCATAGGCTTTCATCTGGTAGAATATAAGAAAAAGTTTAATACTAGAACTATTTCATTTTCAAACTTTTTTACTTTTTTTCATAAAATAAAAAATCTAATAAAATCATGCCCTATATAAAGCATATTTTTGATATTCAAGGATCCATATTGTTCAAACCTGGTGCCTGCTTTGTCTAAATTTGGTTTATATATGTGAAAATACCACCATAGACATGAAATAAATAAATAAAACCCAAATTGCCATTTTTGTTTTGTTTTGAAATAGATTTTACTGAAGCGTGTACTCTGAATGGGTAAAATTTGAGAGAAAAAATTCCAAATTTGACATACCTTTTTCAAATCGCTGTAGCTCAAAAAAAAGGACACCACCATATATATTTTTTTTCATTTTTTCATTCATCATAAATAGCTCTTCCAAAAAAACAGTGATAGAAAAAAAGTTTAATACTTTGAAAAAATTGCTTATGACATTGATACACCCTTAAACGGACATCATGTGTATCGGTGCTGTACAGCTGGTGTGTAATAGAACATGCTGTCTCTCCAGTAAAGAAATTCCATCTGTATCCATACTTGCACCTCCCCCTTTTTAATTTGATCATGGATGGATATAGATGCAATTACTTAGCAGAATAAGAGATGAATGTTTCATTGCTATTATTCACATAAAAAGATAAATGTTTCATTACTAATATGTTTAATAAGAGATGAATGTTTCATTACTAATATGTTTAATAAGAGATGAATGTTTCATTACTATTATGTTTAATAACAGATGAATGTTTCATTGCTGTATTATGATTTGTAGGGTGTGTAGACCCAAGGCAGACAGTAAGGCAGAAGCCAATGCCAAGGAAATCAGTGATGTAAGTTACACATCATCCATATATCACTGCAACTAATGATTTTATTCAATAAGCGCTTTACCTCAAATATATTTCTTGTCCTACACTAGATGCGCATAATTCTAGATGGTATTTTGTATGAATTATCCCCCCTTTTGAACTTTGACATCCAAGTTAAGATTGTTGATCAACCTAGAAAATGCCCTCCACTTAAAGCATATATCACTACAACTACTGTTTTTATTCTATAACTGCTTTAAGTAGAAAGAAGCAGATAGTCAAACTTGCTGTCGTACAGACAGCTCTTGTTACTCTGTTGTCAAATCGAAAATACCTGTATTTCAAAGTTAAAACGTGGCTAAGCTAGGTTTTAACTTTGAAATATGGGTATGTTCAACTTAACAGAGCAAGAAATAATGCAGTTGCAGATGTCGAACTATCTGATAGTTCGAGTTAAGCGAGTTTGAGATATGGAAGTTCGACTGTATTTTGAAATGTATTCTCTGATTTCTATATAGATACTGCCATTTATGGAGTATGAGCTTCATAACCAACTGGTGAACAAACTCAAGGTAAGTGAGACCAAGTATACAGTAAAACCTCTCTATAACCACAACTAAATTATGTTAATTATTTGGTTTCAAGGCATGTGGCGGCTAAAAGCCGCTTTATGAGCTTCTTGATTTACTTCCATCTTGCTTTAAGCTGTCACCTGTATTCATGCAATTTATAAGCCTTCTTTTTAGTGGTTGTAATATAGAGGTTTTACTGCCTTTGTTTCCTTACAGAATGTGTTCTTAGGGCAAAACAGGAAGTTATCTTAACATTTCACAATTAAAAAATTCGTTTAGATTTTGACTCCTGTGAGCCTGACTTTGATGTCAGCCTCTGTGTTTGAGTTTCGAAATGTGCCACCCGCGAGCTTCCTTGAGTTCTGATAACTGTCATTAATAGATACTGGCGTGCAACTGCTCAAAGTTACCCATAAGGGTGTACTAACCAGAGAGAGAGAGATAGATAGATAGATGTGCCCACCCCTCTCCCCCATGTATAGTTTATATTTACTTGTTTGTTTTAGACTGCCACTTATCTATTCCAGCATTGAGTTATCTAGTTAGTTTTACTGTTTACTATAACCTGTGTATTTCAGATCAGAAGCATGAACAGCCTGTTTGGTCTCAAAGTTCAGATTGTGGTAGGAGAGAGTATGGTGATAGGGATAGCAGTAAGTAATGTGCAGCCAGACCTCCATAATCCAAACTACCGTAACCATTTACAGGGCTCCAGATAACGGGAGTTTTTCAAAAACTAAAATCTTTAAATCTTTATTAAACCCTATGGTGTCACTACTCATTGGAATCGTCTCTTCGGGATGATTCTAATAAGTAGTCACACCATAGGATTTGGTGCTGAAATGATTGAGAAAATGTTGGATTTTTTCAGTTTACTCCCTCTTATCTTGAGTCTTGCATTTACCCAATAATACTCATTTATGAGTTTTTAATATACTCCTCCAATGAAGATCACTTTATACCTTCATGAATATGAATCATAAGAAATATTTTCTATATCCTAGCAGATGGTAGCTTAGAGCATTCTGCTATACTTTGAACCTGCTCTAAGTGGTAACCTGTTTTGAAAGCTAGAAATGGATCAATAGGGTGAACGGTTAAGTTGAACTTAATTGTTTTTAGCTTGCCTGTACGAAGTACAAGAGGAACTATTGCAAACACAACATTTTCAGTATTTTGTTTATTTGTTTCTTAAATATATATAGACATATGACCAAAAAATACTTGTAATAATAATAATGATTATAATGTAATAAATAAAGAAATTACAACTTTCAGACATTGCAAACAATATTACCCAGATCAATTTAACCATTTTCCTTTTGTGATATTGTCTGCTTTGAAATTGTCTGCAAAAAATAATTCAATAAAGATTTGTACCTTTTTAATTGGAAAAAAATGGTGTTTTGTATTATTATGATGATTATGAATAGGCATGAATGTACTGAAAGTTAATTACTGAATTGTCCGAGTTATTTTTAGATTGGAACATTCTAAAACCTTAAAAGGGATGAGTACCATACTCAATGATTTCCGTACAGCTAGCTAGAGATATAGGTAGCTGTATTTATTTAGTTTAAACATATTTTATTTCGTAATACAAACACATGTTTAAGTCATACATAGATCAGTAGGATTAGAACGAAAGCAATTGCTTATTAGGTTCTTCTCTTATATTTATTTGCGTAATGTACAGTAGAGAAGACCTTATTTTCCCCGTTTAAACCCAATGCATTAAACTGTGGAAATTTACTTTTAGAAATTTTAACTATATTTGTAATCTGAGTTGCAAACAGGTTGGAGCCAGATCAGACGCCGGGTTACCCGGCGTCTGATTTGGCTCCAACCTGTTTGCAATGGAAACAAAAGTTTTAGTATATAAATGCGTTTATTGGGAAAGAATAAAATATCAGTAAAGTTAAGGCAGCAGTCTCGTCCTACACAAGGATCATACTTATCTCAAGAAGGAAAGTGTACGATTATATATTCAATGTTACCTTGCTTACCTATTTACCATTATTAACTATTCTGTTCTAGAAATAATTCTGACAAGTCAGAAAAATCGGATAATACTGACTACATGTATATTCTTCTACTGCTGACACTATTGGAGGTAGGGAGGGTTTGCATTGGTTTTGAAATAAGTACTGAAGCTTTGGCCATGCTATGCCACATTTAATATACTGTCGAACTTCGATATCTCGAACTTGCTTAACTCGAATTATATGATAGTTCCACACATGAGCTGCATTATTTCAAGCTCGGTTAAGTCGAACATACCCATATTTCAAGTTAAAACGTGGCTAAGCCACATTTTAAATTTGCAATACGGGTATGTTTGATTAAACTGAGTTCGAGATATTGAAATTCGACTGTATTAAAAGATGACACAGTTCGAAAAAAAAGTTTGACTTAAGCATCATTGAGATATTTCAGTTTGACTGTATGTCAATTGTTTGTATTTTAACAGACAGCTACAGGGACCCACCTTTTGCCCCTTCCTGCCCCACCTGTCCCCAAAATCATAGGTCAGGTGACCCTGGAGAAGGAGAATGTAGTACTGATGGATCTACAGAAACGAGTGAAGGAAAAGCTTCAGAAATACAAAGACACCTACCAACTACATGGAGTGGTAAGTACAACCTTTATATCATTAACCCTCTCTACACTGGAAACTGATATATGTGCGCTCAATCTTGTACTAATCAACTACAGTCTAACTTTGATATCTCGAACTCGGTTAAATCGAACATACCCGTATTTCAAAGTTAAAACGCGGCTAAGCCACGTTTTAACTTTGAAACACGGGTATGTTCACCTAAGCCAAGCTTGAAATAAGGCAATTCATGTTTCGAAATATCGGATAGTTCGAGTTAAGAGAGTTCGAGATATCAAAGTTCGACTGTACTCAGTAGAAGAGATCCATGTGCAGTATTTAATATATTTGGTTTGCTTAATGCAGGATAAATATAATGCAGAAAGCTCCTGTAGGAGCTTTCTGCATAGTTTCTAGCTTGCAATAGGCTCCAGATAAGAGGAAGTAAATTGAACAAATATAATATTTTCTCACTCATTTCAGCACCAAATCCTATTGTGTTAATACTCATTAAAATCGCCTGGAAGAGACAATTCTAATGAGTAGTGACACCAAAGGGTTTAATGCAGAAATAAAGAAATTGTTTTTTGAAATAGTCCCCTTATCTGGAGCCCTGTCACGGTGCATTAAGTAGTCACTTGTCTTAAAAGGTCTATCCAAATTTCCTGTAGTAATTGCTTAATACAAGATTCACTAATTGTGTGTACAGGTACACTGTAAAGGATGTGTCTATTTGTCACTTGGGTCCAGTGGGTAAATCAGTGTCCAATGACTGTCTTGTTGGGAGTTATATTTGCCACAGCATAAGTCTGACTGTTTCTTTCATGAGTTAATAGGCCATAAGGTCAAAGCCTTCTGCTGTGTATTGTTCAAGCACAAAGAGTCTGAACTAGACTGACTGGCTGTTTCTTTCATGAGTTAATAAGCTATAAGGTCAAAGCCACCTGCTGTGTATTGTTCAAGCACAAAGAGTCTGAACTAGACTGACTGGCTGTTTTTTTCATGAGTTAATAGGCTATAAGGTCAAAGCCTTCTGCTGTGTATTGTTCAAGCACAAAGAGTCTGAACTAGACTGACTGGCTGTTTCTTTCATGAGTTAATAAGCTATAAGGTCAAAGCCACCTGCTGTATATTGTTCAAGCACAAAGAGTCTGGGGCCCGTTCATTGAACTTCGTACGACAAAAACTTTTGTAAGTCAAAACTTTAAAATACTTTTAATATCTGATTTCTCTATCTAATCCTGTCTTGTGATATCTCTTCGGGATTCATCTTTTCAAGACGATTCCAAAGAGATGTCACAAGACAGGATTAGATGGAGAAATAAATAATAATTGAGACTTTTATAATCTGACTTACGACAACATTTTTCGTACGAAGTTTTATGAAACGGGCCCCTGAACTAGATGTATTCATTAGTCCTGGCAACAGTGAACCCTTTCTTCGATAGCTTGATTTCATTGGTTAAGACAGCTAGTGGCTGCTTAAAGCTTAAAGCAGGTTGAAAGTAAAGCAGATAAATCCTAAAGGAGCTTTCTGCTTTACTTTCAACCAGCTTTATCCCTTCTCTTGCTGAATATTCATTTCTAAAACTCCACCCACTAGGAACAGTGATGGTCAGTACTATTACATTGAACAAAAAATAAGGAAAGGTTTCTCGAGGGAAGGGTGTAGACTCATATCAGACAAGTCTTTAAGAAATGATGCAGACCCTGATCAGACAGCTCTTTCAGCAGGTCTACACTGTTAACCCGTTTCTCCATAAATACACCTTTTTACGCATCTAATTTATTCCGCCACTGAAGAAAATAGTTCCAATTTACACAGTCTTGAATATTGTTACGCGCTAGTGCGTGTAGTTTATAAAGTCTAAGACCTTAATGTGGGGAATAAACAAGATCTAGGGATCTAGATCGCCGAGCCAAAGGAGTAGAAATAACTGGATCCGTTGTAGAGTTTCTTTAACTTTATTTTCGGTTAGCAATGGTATGTTTGCTAGGCCCGAAACACCAATGGTGATACTAAACAGTTTATGTCAGATTATAAACTTAACGATGACATAGATAACAAACACAGGCAAATATAATAATTTAGCCAATGCACGCCTATAATAACTGTAACCCGTGAAATCTAAATCTAAATAAGTTATTCAATAAATATATTTAGGTTCTTACAAATTCACAGTGAATTTGCTCACGGGGGTCTGGTCTCTATGATATTTGTATGCAGACTGATTTGACGTTGAATTTTCACGTCTATTTATACCCCGTAGAAAAAACGATCACTTTTGACTGTTTTTTGTGACCAAAAATTGACGGGACGTTTCCAACCACTTTTGACGGGGTTTTTCCGATCAAAAATGGTCGGAAAGTGATCGTTTCAACCACCTGTGACGTCGGACCCGTCAAAAAGTGATCGGAAAATAAGAGACAAAGTTAAACTGATTTATTTACATGTGCGACGTTGGAAATTTGAATATAAACGAATTAAATCAATTTTTCATACATAATACTCATTAAATGACACAAATTTCCTTTTGTAGATGTTTAATTTAAAGTGTTTATGAGTTGGAAGCTGGCATCCTTGTTGCTTAGTGACCGCATCCGGTTTACCCACAATGCAACAAAGATGGCCGCCTCCATACGCACATGTAAACAAATCCAGTAGAATCAGAGATAAAATGACTGAAGACAATCGTGCATTGGCTTTACATCGAACTGGTGCATCAGATAAGCTGTCACAGCATTGGAGTGACCCTCCGTAGAACTTGGTAAGCCCCATAACGAAAATACAACCGATGATAGCTGACTGTTGGGCTTCGTGGAGAAAACCCAAATCCACCCAAGTCCAAACCGCGATACCGGTTGTAGAAGAATAAAACCCTCAGATCGGGACCACTTCAATATGTATACGTGTAATAAGAAATATTTTCTTTATTCTAGCAGATAGTTGCTTTAAACAGGCTTAAAGTAAAGCAGAATGCGCCTTAGGGCGCATTCTGCTTTACTTTCAACCTGCTGTAAGTAGTCACATATTTTGAAATTTAGAACCAGGGTATGGGGTAATGGGTTAAAAAATATCAATACAGAAAAACTCTATTACAACCACTTAAAAAAATGCTAATTGATTGTATAAAAGTCAGGTGAAAGCAGTTTAAAGCAAGGTGACAATTAAACAGAAAGCTCCTTTAGGAGTTTTTTGTTTTAAAGGAGCTTTCTGTTTAATTGTCACCTTGCTTTAAGCTGTCCTCTGTCTTAAATACCTAATAATAATAATTAAGACCCATAGATGGCAGAAACAGAGGTTAACAAACAAAACAAAACCAAACCTTATAATTAAAACAATGTAGAGGTTGTGATAGAGAGGTTTTACTGTATAAGCCAATAGCAGAAGAAGGGCTAAGCCAACACATGTGTGAGATCAATTTGATGACGTCACCATAGTATCACTATTTATAACGGCGTTTTGACGTCACCGGGGTCTTAATAGCTTAAATCGTTGGTAATGTGAGAAAAAGAATCTGTCACTCGTCGATGTTTAAGACAAGTTGATCTCAAACTTGTCTAGACTCGCTTAATGACATTTCAATTCTATACTCGTTTGATATCAGCTTGTCTTAAACATTGACTCATGACAGATCCTATATAATTATATTAATGCAACCAAAAAAGTCTGTGGTGTTTGGAGTCATGTTTGTCTTACTCTACATCTTCTGTATCTTTTTTTCTATCTTTGACTTGCTTCTTGTCAGTCTGTCAAACACACTTATTCTCATCCTCTTCTTGTGTTTGTCACTGAATTCTATCTTATGATTAAGTGGTAACTTGGGTAGATTCTGTGATGACCTGCGTGATTTCTTCCTCCTTCCCGATGATGTGGAGGATGAATCGTCATCATCGTCGTCATCTTCACCGGAAGAATCGCCTTGGTATTGACTAGCTGACTCCATCTCATCTGTATCTCCCATTGATGAATTGCTGTCTTTATGAAACAGCCGTTTAATCTCCCTTGTTGCAGCATAAAACTCAGCATTTTTATTTATCTGGAAAAATGAGCCAATTGTATGGGTAATTCTGTTGTGACCACAAAAAAGAATGTATTGTTTTGGTGTTTAAATAAATCATTACTCCTTAGATACAAGGATTTACGCCTCTAAATTGATAAAATTCAAACAGTTCCAATTTATACAGTCATGAATCTGTATATTTACAAATATTTTCCATATTCTAGCAGGTCACAGGGGCGGAACTCTGTCACACAATAACTGGAAACGGGACGACGCTCGGTCACACCTGCACGACGATTAACATTGATAATTTTGTAAACACGCGCGGTGATTGTACTTTCATTTTTGCAAATGCAGTAGCTCAAGTCTGTCTGAAAGGCATTTTGTTCAATTGAACTTGATGAAATGTTTGCAATATTGTTTTAGAACAAATATATGATACAAGTGATAAGTTTAAGGGGATTTAGAGCTATTTTTGATAAAGAATGGCCTGTTAAAGTCATCGTTTATCTTAGAAATGTCTGTTTAACGTGTCTTTGCTACAATAACTCAGCAAAGTTCCTTTGGAAATTAAAAAAATTAGTTTTAGTAAGTTCATTCATGCAAATTACTAATAAATCAGCGAGTTAACCGGTATTTGCTTTAACCAATGACGAGAAAACGAGCATCTAGTGGACAGTCAGTGAATGCTTTGTATGTAACGCACACCGTAGACGACGTTTTTCCTTGTGTAACGCCTGCATGTCGACTCTGTTTCAGACACGGGACGATCATGAAAATCCGTTTTGTTGAGGACGAAACACTGTGAACATACTACAGGATACAAATCTCATTAGATCTGCAAGAAACTTAGTCAAAATGTTTGTCTCATTATTTTCAAGGTTAAGTTTGAATGTGGGATATGTCCGGTCAAATAGTAGATCATTTGGCCAAATAATTTAAAAAACCTTGTGAATACTCTAGAGGCAACAAATATCATTAGATTTTAATGCAATTTGGTCAAAATGTATGTCTTATTAATTAATATCTAGGTCAAATTTGAATAAAGGTGTTGTCGGATTAAACACTAGGCCACTAGGTCAAATTATCGAAAATCCGTGTTAACACTATATAGAGGCTACAAATCTCATTAGATATTCATGAAACTTAGTCAAAATGTTTGCAGTAATGATTTCTAGATCAAGTTTGAGTTTGGGTCATGTTGGTTAAAAAACTAGGTCGCTATGGTAAATCATAGAAAAACCTTGTCAACACTCTAGAAGCTACAAATCTCAAAATAAATTTCACGAAACTTGGTTAAAATGTGTGACATATTAATATCAAGGTGACATTTTAATGTGGGTTACCTCCAATTAAAAACTAGGTCACTAAGTCAAATCAAAGAAAACTCTTGTTAACACTCTAGAGGCTACAAATTTCATTCGATTTTCATGAAACTTGCTAAAATTTTGCCTTGTTGCTTTCTAGATCAAGCTTAAATGTTGGTAATGTCAGTTCAAAAACTAGGTCACTAGATCAAATCATAGAAAAACCTTGTAAACAACCTCACTGGTACACAACTCCGTCACAATGGAAATTTGAATGGTTGCGACAGCTCGTCACGAAACGGTTGCAAAGTGTCCCGCACAACTGAAAGACTTATTAGGGATATTTATTATAAAAATAAACCCTTTCTTGGTTACATTTACGAAAGTTAAGTGAAACATGTTATACTGAGCCATTCTGTATAATTTAGATGGAGCGTAATTTCCATAATCGTGAGATTTCCGTGAAAACCGTCGCAAATTGAAAATGAAAGTAGATTTTCTGCAGTTCGCACATGTTTTAGCCATTTCAACCGTTGTAAATGTAAAATAAATTCTTCAATTGTTTGAAAACTGAAAGATCATGAAAATACTGTTAATTTCCGCTTCGAATTTCTTAGTTTGTGCACCATTTCAAACTGGAAAAAAACAATACCATCATGATTACTGCAATCTGAACAGAAATGTTACGGGTTGGATAACGATTAGGGTGTTTATGTCACAGTCTGTTTAAGAAAGCGTCACAGTCTGGCTAACGATATTTCAACTGCTACATAATTATATAAGATTAGAACTACATACATTGATAGAAGGCACTGCAGAGGATTGCAGTGTGTATGATACATAAGTTTACGCGTTCTGGCATAGCGTGAACTTGAAGTGGCGAACGTTTTGTCTATTTTTATGTCCCACATGACTTAATCGGGGGCATAATGTTTATGGTCTGTCTGTTAGTTTGCTTTTCTGTTCGTCTGCATGTCCATAATTTAACATTGGCCATAACTAAATACTTTATATGTGGATGTGTACTCATCTTGAGAATCTCTTGAGCTCGGCACAACTTGGGTCATTTACAGGTCATTCAGATGTAAAATCCTGTAATAGAGACGTTATACTTGGTATGTGTACTCAACTCAAAAAGCTATTGAGCTTGGTACAACTTGGGTCATGTCTAACAGAGGTCAATGTCATTTAGAGGTCAAATGCGATTAATTTGACATTGGCCATAACTCTTGAGCTACATAATATAGAGACCCCATATTTGGCATGTGCACTCAACTTAAAAAGCTCTTTAGCTCAGTGCAGTTTGGTCATGTCAGCCAAAGGTCAAGGTCATATAGAGGTCAAATAGAGTTAATTCAACGTTGGACATAACTTTAGTTTAAAATCTAGTAAAAACTTGATTCTTTGTACATAACTTCTGATGTAAATCTCATTATGTGAACGTTTCCTGCGGTTTTAAATTTTACAACACCAAGAAAAAGCTGAAATGCAATGTGATCTACATATATCAAAGTTCTCGGACGCAACCAATTCAAAATAATGCAACCTATTCTGAGAGTCAAACATTTCCACCTAACTGGGAAACAACACGAGGTAGTAGGTGTTAAAGCTGCCCTGTTGTTTTAAAACATAACCATCGTCTACGGTGAACTAATTGTTATCAGTAGTTTCCCCTGTGCATAGTGGACGTAGACGTTGACTTCCATTTTCAACTGTCAGTCAATCTGTTTTAAATCTGTGTTTAAATGTGGGCCATGTCGAGTCACTAGGTCAAATCATAAAAATATATTGTTAACACTCTAGAAGCTACATTTCTCATTTGATCTTGATGAAACTTGCTCAAAATGTTTGCCTCATTGAAATCTATGCCACGCTAAAATTTGGGTTATGTTCAGCTTAAATCTAGGTATTTTAGGTCAAGTTCTACATGGTGAACCAGGTGAACAATATAGGGCCATAGGGGCCTTTGTTATTGTTGTTGTCTACAAACAGTTTGAGCTTTCGATTTGATAAACCCTAACTTGACGTTTGATCACCTCGATGTCTTTTTCAAATCGCCAAAAGCAAAAGGTGGATCAAAGAATTTGTCCTGAAACAGGCAAAAAGCGTCGTCGCGTATCCATTACATTGAAAATGAGATCGTCCCGGTGTTTGTTACAGCGTCGTCCTGCAAGCGTGACATTTTACTTTTGAAACTACTACTTATTTATGCCATACGACTGATCGAAATTATTAACAAACTCAAAATTAATAGTGTTAATACTTAATTTGATTAATTACATATCAGTTCGTTATTATAGCAGTTCACTGTTGAAGGTCAAAGTATAAAATGCACTATAATAAGGAATGTTGCAGTCAGTTTGGCATTTGTAGCTACAATGAGCTCTTTTTAACTCCGTTACCGTTTATGCTGACATTCATTAAACCTCAATGAATATGAATATACTTATTTCAAGTAATAATGTGGAATAAATAAGTGCTGCAAACTATCTTAACGGTTCCTTCCACGTCCATAAATTGTTTTTTAACTCAATTGTACCGTGTTCGTTACCTAAATCGACATGCAGGCGTGACTGAGCGTCGTCCCGTTTCCGACTTCTGTGTGACAGAGTTCCGCCCCTGTGCAGGTGGTAGATTAAAGCAGGTTGAAAGTAAACCAGAATGCGCTTTAAGCTGCATTTGGCATGTGTACTTGACTCAAGAAGCTTTTGAGCTCAGTTCAACTTGGGTCATGTCCAACAAAGATCCAGGTCATTTTGAGGTCAAATAGGGGTTAATTAAACATTGGTCATGAATCTGAAACAACATGTGATAGAGACTTCATATTTGGCATGTGTACTAAAGTCAAGAAGCTCTTGAGCTCAGTACAAGCTAGGTGAGGTCAGACAAAGGTCAAGGTCATTTACAGACCCACAAGAGGCAGACTGACAAATAGTCAAGACAGACGAAAGCAATAAGAATATTTCACTGTTCCTTCTTAATCTATTAGGATAACAAAACAGACGAGCGTTGGTACCCACATGTGTTGCTCTCATCTTCTTTATATTGATAGAAACAGGTTTTGATCCTGATTAGACCCCACATTTAGTATAGCATAATCTTTATCTAGACTGTGTAAAGGTCTTCAATACAGGTGTTCAGTGTTGAAATTGTTCATTTAACAAAATACTGTATATTGTGCAATGTTTACTCTAGATACGTAACTTACAAGGTCTAATGCTGTGACATCAGCATCATTGTCTAACAGGTATTCTACGATCAAGGCATGGCCATTCTTAGATGCAAGGTGAAGAGCTGTCATTTCACTGAACTGAAATACATTGATAAACAGTAAAACAGTTAAACTGGAATGAAAGGGCTAAATAGTTGTAGTCCCTTGGACAAGGGACAGTTCAATGCAGGACAAATGGCATGCATAAAGCTCCCATAGGTTATATCTGCATTACTTTCAGGCTCTGTCCGACACGAGTCTTCACTTTTTCTAGGGGGAAAGTTTCCTACTTTTATTAGCCAACATAATTGTTCAAGTGATAGATATTCATAGCAGGCAAAGTTTTATATACAAATATTTAGAAGGCAAAGTTTAACTACAAATTTTGAACATTTAATGTTCAGTTGGAGATGAAAGATATTCATATTGGGCAGAGTATATGAATCTTCAGTGGGTTAAACATTCAATGAAACATTGTTGTGGTTCACTCACCTTTGTTGTTAGAGTGATATCTGCCTTTGCATCCAGTAACATTAGGACTCCATTGTTGTAACCATAGCTGGCTGCTAGATGAAGCGGCGTCTGACCATTCTAAAACGTTGGTGAGAAGGAAGTAAATACTTATAACCATAGCTGACTGTTAAATGCAATTTCTGACCAATCCCCATTTATCAGGATGGACAATAAAGAAAAGGCATTTTCCCAATTCTTATGACCCCTGAAGTTCATTTGGACGCCTCTACCTACTTTTCCACTGAATCCATTACCCAATATCCTGTTTGAAGGTTTGGAGACAGATGACCACTTAACCAATTACCCCATAAATACACTTTATATGCCTTTGATTTATTTATCCACTGGGGAATAAAGTTCCATTTTATACAGTCATAAATATTTTCCCTATTCAAGCAGATTTTTGCTTAAAGCACATTCTGTTTTACTTTTAACCTGTTTTAAGTAGTAACTTTTTTTTCAAAACTAGAAACAAGCTATGGGGTAATGGATTAAAGCAGTATGAAAGGAAAGCAGAACACACGACAGGTGCATTCTGCTTTACTTTCAGCCTGCTTTTAACTACCATCTGGTAGGATATAGAAAATATTTTATACAACATATTCATGACTATAAAAGTTTAACTATTCTCTTCATTGAAGAAATAAATTCATGTTACAAGACATATCTTTGAGGTAATGGGTTAAGCACTAACTGTATATTGATTGATGATGCACCATACATATTACAGCTTATGGCAAGATGGATATAAAGCAGAAAGCTCCTATAGGAGCATTCTGCTTTATATTAATCTTGCTTGAAGCAGTCATCAGCCTTAAGTAATTTTGAATCTGAATGATGTGCACTTGTGGCTTTGGAGAAAATACTGGTGGTCTAGTGTTAATGTGTTAGACTGGTAATACAGGGGTTACTAGTCTGAGCCCCTGCTGCTCAACTAGCTCAAACATTACTATTTGTCTTTGGGGTGAGACCTTAAAGCAAAATACCCTTGTGTTTGTGCTATACATGTATTCAGGAACTCAGGGATTTCTTCTACAACCATACACTTGCAACTCCCCACCAAAAATACTCATAAATTAACCCATTACCCCATAAATACGCCTTTTTACGCCTTTATATTATTCCTACACCAAAGAATATAATTCCAATTTATACTGTCACAAATATAAAACCTAAGAAATATGTTTTATATTCTATTAGATAATAGCTTAAAGCGGGCTGAAAGTAAAGCAGAATGTGCCTTAAGGCGCATTCTGCTTTACTTTCAACCTGCTTTAAGTGGTCACATATCTTCAAAACTAAAAACAGGCTATGGGGTAATGGGTTAACTAATATCTGCTGGGGGCGTCAACACCATAATAGGCCAATTTTGACTGTCACCACAAATGATTGGATGACACATCAATGTGGACCTGGATGTACCATTAACCTGCTAAGAATACCTATGGACGTGGTCAAGTACAAACACACTTGACTTCAATACTAGGGATTGTGAGTTCCACCCCCACTGGACGAAGTCTTTTGGATGAGACTTTATAAAACAGAGGATAAAAAACAACCAGAGAACTCTTGTCAGTACATGTAGTAAGAACCCGGGCATTGTGCCCGGGTTCTCTGTATCCGCTCTCCTCTCTCTTGGGCTTCCAATTTGCCCATAAATAGCAGTAACGGACATAAAAAAAGCCAAATAAAAACCTTCGAAGAACAACTACTGTTTATGGCATAAAGGGTTAAGAAACGGATAAAAGTTTGGAAATGTAATATAAAGGGAGAGAATGATTGTTACTGCCTGCCTACCTTGTTTTGGACATCAGGGTTAGCTCCCCTGTTTAGGAGTAACTGTACCATATCATCATGCTCCCTGTGTATGGCTGTGTGTAGAGCAGTCTCAGCATTCCTCTGTAATGTACAGTCAATGTTGTAGTAAGTCACCACTAATCGAAGTAATGTGGAAATCTGTTTAACCCATTACCCCATACATACGCCTTTTTAGGCTTTTAATTTATTCCTCCATAGAAGAAATTAGTTCTGCTTTATACAACTATTATTAAATACCATTAGATATATGTTCTATATTGTCACAGCTGGTAGCTTAAAGCAGGCTGAAAGTAAAGCAGAATGTGCCTTTAGGTGCATTCTGCTTTACTTTCAACCTGCTTTAAGTGGTCACCTATATTCAAAACTAGAAATAGGATATGGGGTAATGGGTTAATACAAGAGACTCCTTAATGCAAGATCAAATTAATGCAGAAAGCTTCACACGTTTTCTTGTAAACATATTTTGTTTATCTCATGTTACATGTTCATCATGTAGATGGTATGGAATATTTTACTTATATCTTTGCATGCTGGGTAATTTTTTTTCGTCTGTAACAATTGTCGTCTGCAAATGTTCTGAAATTAACATTTTCAGAATTTCTTTTCAAAACAGGGTCAGAATGGCAAACAGTTTGGATCCAGATGAGACCATCTGGATCCAAACTGTTTGCAAAGGTAATCACTGTGGCTGATATATCTGCCGCTAGAGTGCAAAGTGTTAAGTAGAGTTTTTTCTATGTAAAAGAATGACAAGAATTTAAATCCAACTTGGCCTAGTTGTGTACCTACATTGTCTGCAGCATTAATGTCAGCCCCAGCGTCTAGTAGTGCCTGTACATCTGACACTATTCCAGTTCTCACAGCACAACATAACTGTTCTAAGTCCCCGTCTAACAGGCAGTAAGACATACTGGTCAGATCAGTCGGTCAGATTACACTGGCAAGAACTGAAAATACAAAAAGGCTGATAACTTTTGAACTCTTTTAACTCTTTCCTCCCTGAAACTTTAAATAGACAATCCCAGTTTCCATTTAAGTCTAGTCCATTTTTTACTTTTAAAAATTGTTTTTGTCAATGTTTGGCATTATGACAAACAGTGAAGACCCTGATCAGAGGGCTCCTTTCGGAGCCCTCTGATCTGAGTCTTCACTGTTTGCTCAGGACAAGTGTACTATTTATATATACACTGTTTAAAAATTACGCCTATATGTGGAACTAGGGTTCAAAGGGTTAATTAAGTCAGTCAAACTAACTTGTATTTATGATAACTGTAACTCCCTTTACCCATTATTCCATAGCCTGTTTCTAGTGTTGAAGATGAGTGACCACTTACAGCAGGTTGAAAGTAAAGCTTTAAGTTGACATCTGCTAGTATACAAAATAAGCTACTTCACATGTTGGTCTATCTGTCCTTCCATCAGTCTGTCAGTCTATTTATCTGTTACCTTTGGTTTAAATTAATCCTGACTGTTTCTAGTTTTGAAGTCAGGTGACCATTTTAAATACAAATGTAGGTTGAAAGTAAAGCTAAATGCTCTTAGAGGGATGTTGTGCTTTACTTTCAGCCTGCTTTAAGCTTCCATCTTGAACTACTTTCTGTACTTTATGTTCTGCACTTCCTTGGTGGGGACTACTTTCCTTAGTGTAGAAATAATAAGTTGTAAAAAGGCTTATTTAATGTGTGAAGGTTTGTTTATAGCTCACCATTCCTCAGCAATATTCTACATGTTTTACTGTGCTATATGGACATTTAAAATAAAACAAAATTTTGAAATAAAATAAATGTATTTAAATTCAAAACCACTTTTAGATTGTTATTGTTGTGAAGATTGACAATTTAAAAATAGCTCAAAATAGTTGGCTAGTCAAAAATGATATAATAGTTGTCAGAGAAATTGTGGTTATAATTATAATTGAGTACTTATACTGGTATTTTCTGGTCTAAAAATAGTTTATGATTTGTTTGAAAATAAGAGATAATTATTTAGTGGAGTTCAATTGAATACAATGTTATGGTCTTGTTTACAATTATAAGTTCCAAGATGCGGATATAATAATAATTTGTGGCAGATCCTTGCTTTTTAAGTTGCCTGTATATAAAAACCATTTAGACTTGCTTAACAGTACCAAAGGTATTAAAATGTGTCAAAACAATAATTACTAGAAATTCAAATCTAACTTAACACATTAATCCTAGTGACACATCATTTACAAACAGTGTACCTGTGCAAGAGTCCTCTGATCAGGACCTGCACTGTTTGTCATATTGCAATCTTTTATAAAGTACATCCCCAAAAAGTCAAAAAATGGACTAGAGGGAATTTGAAACTGAAATTGTCAATTTGAAGTTTCAGGGGTGAATTAGTGAAAAATAAATTTCATACCTGTGTGTTTGTCATGATTGAATAGAATTATGTATTTAAAAGGTCCATATCTCACTCCCTGAACATATAAATAGGTCTTTGCATGCTAGCGGCGGATATATCTGCCACAGTGATAACCTTTGCAAACATTTTGGATCCAGATGAGAGGCCGCGTAACGCGGCGTTTCATCAGGATCCAAACTGTTTGAGACACTAAACCTGTTTTGAAAAGAAAATTAGCAAATTCTATATTTAGAACATCAGCAGACGACAATTGCTGCAGACGAAAAAATTACCCAGCATGCAAAGAGTTAAGACTCATTTCCAATCTGTGAACACATAATGACTGCCCATTATAGCTGAACCTACTACAGCTCTTAGTTTCATTGTAGAGGTAAAATCTCTCTTGTCTGCTTAACTCATTCAACATTTGCAGAAAAATGACTTCTGCTTCAATTTTAAATATGTTTTCTGTCTTCTCTATATATACAGGAACTGGATTTGAGTGACAAACATCTTAGATCTAGATCAGTTACCATTTAGTGGTGCCTGATCTGGATCCAAATTGTTGGCAAAAGTCATTGATGCAGGCTTTTATGTTGAAAAGTTGAACATTTATTTTTAGTTGTATGACCTTTAAAATGCTGCATTTTCTATTTCAACATGTTTTCACATTTCAAAATTGTAAGTTTATGTTCATTTATGAGGACTGTTTCTAGGCAACATTTAAAATTAAACAAACAGTGCAGACTCTGGTCAGATGGCTCCTTCAGGAGCCCACTAATTTGGGTATACACTATTTGCAATAAATACATACTGTTTGCTTGTTTTCAACACAGGATGGAGTTTATACATTCTTTACATCTAGTATTGAATCAGATCAGGGGGCTTTTGATGAAACCCTCTGATCAGAGTCTACTCTGTTTGTCATACTTTAAATATTTTGGATGAGAAACTCTTTAAGGGTCATTGTTAAATAGTTTTAATCAGAAATTCAAAGATTTTATTTGTAAAATTCAGCACAGAAAGGGTTAATGATGGTATTTATTGCTCATGGGTAATCATGAGGGTCACACTGCCTATTACATATGCACATGTATAACAATATAAATATTTACAACCAGTATTGAATTAGATCAGGGGGCTCCTGATGAAACCCTCTGACCAGAGTCTACACTGTTTGTCATACTTTAAATATTTTGGATGAGAGACTCCTTAAGGGTCATTGTTAACTAGTTTTAATCAGAAATTCAAAGAGTTTATTTGTAAATTCGGCATAGAACGGGTTAATGGAGTATAATTGCTCATGGATAATCATGAGGGCCACACTGCCTATTACATGAACACATGTATAACAATATAAATATTTAAACATTGCTACTACCAACAGTACAGCCCAACTTGTCTTAGCCTTTTACCCCATAGCATGTTTCTAGTATTGAGGATAAATGACCATTTAAAGCAGGTTGAAAGTAAAACTGAATGTTCCTTAAGGCACATACTGTTTTACTTTAAACCTGCTTTAAAGCTATCATCTTTCTGGGATATAGATACGTTTCTTATGGTAGATATTCATGACTGTATAAATTGGAACTATTTTCTTCAATGGATGAATAATTTAAAGGCGTAAAAAGGTGTATTTATTGTGTAATGGGTTAAGTGGCCATTAAAAAATTAAGCATTGTGATCTCTTACACATGTCCATCGTTTTCCTTTAACTCACAAGCATAATATATAAATCAGACCCCTGTTTTTGGCTCTTCATTTTTCAATTTTGGTGCTCTTAATTCTATTTTGTGAGGGTTCAAGGACCGAGGAATTGGAAGTTTTAGAGGGTCAAGTTGCTGCTAAATACAGGATAAGAGTTATTCAGAAAGCTCCTATATACATAATTTGCAAACAGTTTAGAGCCTTCATGAGCCCTCTGATCATGGTCTGCACTGTTTGAAATAATTTTAGATAATTATATTGAAGACAAACTTTTCGAAACTCAATGTTAACTAAATGTAAACTGGTCACTATTTAGAAAAGTTGCCTTAGTAAGGATTTAACCCTTTACTCCATAGATATGCCTTTTCATGCATTTAAATCTTTGAACCCTGGTCCCGCATATAGGCGTCCTTTTCAAACAGTGTAAATGTGAATAGGACATGTGTTCTATGCAAACAGTGAAAACCTAGATCAGAGGGCTCCAAAAGTCAAAAATGGACTAGACTAGAATGGAAGCTGTCCATTTAAAGTTTCATTGAGGAAAGAGTTAATTAATTCTTCCACTGAAGAAAATAGCTCCATTTTATACAGTAATAAATGTGCAACACACAAAATGTTTCCTATATCCTAATGACAGCTTAAAGCAGGTTGAAAGTAAAGCAGATTGCACCGTAGGGCACATTATGCTTTACTTTCAACCTGCTTTAAATTGTCACCTGTCTTAAAAAAAATTCAATAGCCTATGGGGTGAAGGGTTAACACTGAAACTAACCTTATGGGGGTAAAGGCTTACATAATTTTACTATACTAAGTATAGAGATAGAAGAACATGTCATAGTTCACCATGTTGACCTTAGTAATTACTGATCAGTACCAAGGACTATATTTGAAATCAAAACAACCCACACTTTAAATGGTTTTTAATTCACACATGGTTTTGATATTTTGTAAAGCTGGGCTAATGTATACATTTTTATAATTTCAAAAATCATATGTCAATAATGGGATTTGGGAGTGTTTGATTTTACTTTGAAATGATATTTGGTGGTTAAAGCTACAGTGAATGTTCTATGTCTGGGACAACTCGAAGAACTGTTTTCTTTCTTGAAGTTTGTTAACTCATTCACCCCTGAAACGTTTAACCCATTACCCAATAAATACACCTTTTTACTCCTTTAATTCATTCCTGTACTGAAGAAAATTGTTCCAATTTATACTGTTACAAATAAGAGTCATAAGAAATATTTTTTATATTCTAGCAGATAATAGCTTATATCAGGCTGAAAGTAAAGCAGAATGCGCCTTAAGGTGCATTCTGCTTTACTTTCAACCTGCTTTAAGTGTTCATCTGTCTTCAAAACTAGAAACAGACTATGGGGTAATGGGTTAATGGACAATTCCAATTTCAAAATAAATATAGTACATTTTTTACTATTTAGGGTTGATTTTAACAATATATTTTAAGATGACAAACAGTGTTGACCCTGATCAGAGGGCTCCTTAAGGAGCCCTCTAATCAGGGTCTACACTGTTTGCATGACACAAGTGTTATCCTCACAGGTACACACAGGTTTGTAAAGGATGATTATACTTGTTGCGAGGGTTGAATGTGTTAACCCATTACCCAATAGCCTGTTTGTAGTTTTAAACACATGTGATTGCTTAAAACAGGTTGAAAGGTACATTCTGCTTACATTCAGTCTTTGAGCTACAGTCAGCAATGATATAGAAAATATTTCTTATGGAACATGTTCAAGACCATGGATTTGATCATCTAGCAAAACCAAGATTGCACCCCATTTCCATGGCTCTTAATTTTAAGTAAAAGACAAAATTATAACAAATGCCCTTCTACTTGTGTATGGTATTTAAAACAGAGAAGAAGGACACACAGGGCTCCAATCGGGGTCTACACTGTTTGCAAATAGTGTATTAGTAAAGCTTAACCCTTTACCAAGTAGCCTGTTTTAGTTTGCAAGACTGGCAACCACTTAAAGCAGGATAAAAGTAAAGCAGAATGTGCCTTAAAGCGCATTCTGCTTTACTTCAGCCTGCTTTAAACTACCATCTGCTACAATATGAAAACTGTTTCTTATGGTACTTATTCATGGCTGTATTAAGTGGAACAATTTTCTTCAGTGGAGGAATGAATTAAAGGTATAAAAAGGTATACAATGTATTCATGAAGTAATGGGTTAAAAACAGACAAGAAAGACGTAAAAGTTATCTATGAATAGACAGACAGTACAAGACAGACAGACAAATTAGATAGGGATTAAGATAAACAAATCTTACCTTGGCTGTAAGTTCAAACTTGTCTTTCACTCCATACGCAGAGAACATTTTAAGTCTTTCACTCACCAACACTCTACATGAATTAACTGTCAGACAACCTTCAGCATATTGGCAGGTTTTGAATTATTGAAATTCAAAATGGATATTTGACATGAGCTAGGCTAGTTGGTGACTTGTACATATCTATTGGAACAAAACACAATGTTTTTATTACCTGATTTGCATAATGCTTTCAGCTGAAAGTTTGAAGTAATGGATATAGAAGAGACACATGCACTGATATGTTAGAATTGATTTCAAATTTATCTTGGTGAAAGCAAAGAAAGGGATCAGTGAAAATCAATGTTGAAGTCATTTATTCACAGGGCTGCCATAAGTTGATCTTGAAAAATCCTAAGATTTCCAAATTTTCTATTTTTCAAGTGTGATTACTTAAAGCAGGTTGAAAATAAAGCAGAATGTGCATTAAGGCGCATTCTGCTTTACTTTCAGCCTGCTTTAAGCTACCATCTGCTAGAATAAAGTTAAGAACATTTCGAAAAAATTCAGAGAAATGGCAGCCCTGTATTCATATACAGTAGAACATGTTTTCAGTGACCTCAAAAAGAGGCATTATAAGTGTTAGCCCTTATAGCCCAGAAATGATTCGCTATTCTCTAAAATCCTTTTCAAACAGTGTAGACCCAGATCATAGGGCTCCTGCATGAAGTAAAGTAAACATGTGTTCAGTTATCAGTCAGTGGTCATCCACAAAAGAGCCAAAAGTGATCATTCTTATGGTTTTGAACACAGGTGCCAGCTAAAAGCAAGATGAATGTAGAGCAGACAACTCCTAAATGAGATCCTTGCTTTAACCCATTACCCCATAAATACACCTTTTTACACCTTTTATTTATTTCTCCACTGAGGAAAATGGTTCCAATTTATACAGTTATAAACATGTACAATAAGAAATATTTCTATATTCTAGCAGATGTTAGCTTAAAGCAGGCTGAAAGTAAAGCAGAATATGCTTTAGGGGCATTCTGCTTTACTTTCAGCCTGCTTAAAGTAGTAACTTTTTTTTAATCAGAAAAGGCTGTGGGGTAATGGGTTTAGCAGCATCCTGCTCTAAGCACAGTTGGATTTTGTCTACTGAGGAAGGGTTAACACAGTAGTACTCTTGTTTCTTTTATCTATATTAACCCATTACCCCATAAATATGCCTTTTACGCCTGTGATTTATTCCTCCACAAAAGAAAATAGTTCCAATTTATATAGTCATAAATATGCATCACAAGACATATTTTCTCTATCCTAGCATATTGTAGCTTAAAGCAGGCTGAAAGTAAAGCAGAATGGGCCCAAAGGCATATTCTGCTTTACTTTCAACCTGCTTTAAGTAGTAACCTATATTCAATACTAGAGTTAGGCTATGGGTTAAGCCTGTTTATTGTTGTGTGTTGCAGGAGCTGAGTGGTCAACCAAGTCCCCATAGTGTAAACACAGATGACAGTGAAGATGATGGTTCAGACCTGGAACTGTCCAATGGTAACAAGGACACCTTTGTATTACAGGTAGGAAGAACACAGCAATGGCTTGATAGGAATTGCCACAAACCTACTTGATATACACTTCGTTTTCCAGTCTTAACCCTTCCACCTGCACACTGAAATTGTGTGTTTTGACAAAGAATGTGCATTCCACTTAGATCTGGTAATTACCCGATATGGATCTGGATTCATTCAAAATTTAAGTAGAATACATTTTCAGCAGATTACATTTTGGCCACGCCAACAGAGAGAAGTTCTATGCAGAATGTAGCAGACAACAAGGAACATAATTTTAGTAACCTGCTTGGGAATGGTACAGTACGGAAATTAATCAAATTGACAATCGAATCGGAAACACACCGGAATAAACTTTGTGTTATCTGGATCCAGGCTGTTTTCAAAATGCAAATAAAAAACATTAATTGACTGCTTGAGTTGTATATTGATCTACATCTGCTTCGTCTACAAACAGCCGATGTCAAATACCTTGAATTCGGATCAGACGCCGAGTGAAATGCATCTGATTTGGATCCAGGCTGTTTTCAAAATGCATATCACATGCTGACTCTAAATTCTGATTCTATTCTAAAATCTAGTAAACGATCTGATAATTAATCTTACGATGTTGACAGTCTCAGTATTCTATAAAGATTGACCACAAAAGCATTAAAACATCGTAATGTATTTTGTTTTTAACACATTCTTCATGTAGATCTAATTGATGAACAGCTTAATTAATCAAAGCATCTACAGCTTTCTTTATTATTAGGCACTAATCTTAATCTACTAAATCACATCAATAACACTAGTTTATTAGCGACCTGTCAACTCTCCCACCCAACTGGTTTGAAGTCAGGGTCACCTGGCAACCTCTGTATACGGGGTATACATGCCGCGGGCGTGTAATTCGACGAGATGTCAAGGCAGTTTAAGTGATAGTGAAGTCGTCTGCTGCGTACGTACTGCAAACTTTATGATTCAAATTTCTTTTTTGTTTGGAAAGTGTAACCGATTAACCGAGGCTCTAAAGGTTAACCGATTAATGTTCACATCCCTAATTATAAAACATGACCTAGTACCAGATTATTGGTAAACATATCTTGATGTTGAAGTTGACAGTGTTTTGATATTTTGTCTTTAAGGTTGATGACACAAAGGATGAGACCATACTGGCAATGTTACAGGACAAAGATCCCCCTATAGGCATGGAGATATGTAATACTATGTTGTATCCAGGCCTACCCAGAGGTGCCTATGTCCAAAACCTTCAGGTATGAGACCCTTTACAATACAGTCAAACCTCTCTATTACGACCAATAAAATGAAGACTAATTGATTGTATAAAAGACGGGTGACAGTTTAACCCATTACCCCATAGCCCGTTTCTAGTTTTGAAGACAGATATCCACTTGAAGCTGGTTAAAAGTAAATCAGAATGCACCTTAAGGCACATTCTGCTTTACTTTCAGTCTGCCTTGAGCTACTCTCTATTTGGATATAGTATATTGATCTTATGGGGCATATTCATGACTATAAATTGGAACTTTTTTCTTCAGTAGAGGAATGAATAAGAAGCTTAAAATGGTGTATTAATAGGGTAATGGGTTAAAGCAAGGTGACAGTAAAGCAGAAATTTCCATTAGGAGTTGTATGTTTTACTGTCACCTTACTTTAAGCAGCCACCTGTAGTAGACACCTAATAGCTAACACACTGGTTGTAATAGAGAGGTTTTACTGTACTTTGATGCTGCATTATCCCTTCCCCTGATAGAAGAGACTTTTAGCGGATATGATTTATTCCGCCGCTGAAGAAAATAGTTCCAATTTAATCAGTCATGAATAAAATAGTATAGCCTGTATAGGGAATATTTTCTATATTCTAGCACATGGAACTTAAAGCATTCTGCTTTACTTTCAACCTGCTTTAAGTGGTCACCTATCTCCAATACTAGAAATAGGCTATCAGGTAAATACACATTACCAGTTGACAATGCGATACAGAGTGATGTATTTAGCTCGAGACTTTTTTGGCGGAATAAGCCGATCTGACGAGCGCCTTGGCGCGAGTCTGATCAGTTGTTTCCGCCAAAAACGTCGAGAGGTAAGTTCAACACTCTGTAGCGCACTGTCAACTGGTAATGTGTTTATTATATGCTTTGAATACACTCCAGAAACAACTAAATAGTTGTTTAAATCGTTTTTTATCTCAATTGAAGCAGGAAAAGATTTTTTGCATGCCACAAAGAATAACGCGGCACTTTTACATGTACGTAAATGACGTCACGCTAAATTGAAAGCGGAGTCAGAGTAAAATACAAAGTGGCTGATACAAGGTGGCTGATACAGACTCTTGTATTTTACTCTGCAAATACACGCGGAAACGCTCAATATCATACGAAGGCATATAATAAAGGGTTATCCCTTCTCCTGATGTAGATAGATGAAGATGAAGAATATATTATCACTTGTTGAAAACATTGTAAATTCAGATAAGACCGGTTCAGTAGGAACTTGCTCTACACTGTTTTCTTACAGTTGAGGAGCTGTCTGATATGGATCTACACTGTTTGCAAAAGGTTCAGTATATACACATTACCAGTTGACAGTGCGATACAGAGTGATGTCATTAGCTCGAGACATTTTTGGCGGAAAAAGCCAATCTGACAAGCGCCTTAGCGCGAATCTGATTGGTTGTTTCCACCAAAATCGTCAAGAGCTGAGTACAACACTCTGTAGCGCACTGCCGACTGGTGATGTGTTTATAATATGCCTTGAATACACACCAGAAACACTATTCATTTTATATCCTAAATTTATTTGTTATTTGAAGCAGAACAAGAATGTTTGTATGCCACAAAGAATAACGCGCCACTTGTACATGAACGTAAATGATGTCACCTCAAATCTGAAGCGACGTCAGAGTGAAATACAAAGTGGCTGATACAAGGTGGTAGCTGATACAGACTCTTGTATTTTGCTGTGCAGATACACAGGGAAACACTCGATTTAATACGAAGGCATATAATAAATACTAATGGCAGATGAATGGTTTTAAAATACTATAAGATGTTACTATTGTAACTGGGTGATTCAATTATGGACTAATTATTGAAGCTTGGATCATTGAGCAACCTTTGCTTATTCAACATAATTAGTACAGCATGTTGTAATGCTGGGGTTTGGATATCTGGTTGTTATTATTATTTTTATTATTATACCAGATTGATATAGTGCTCTTTTCACACAGGGGTAGTGCGTTCAAAAGTGCTTCACATGAAATTAGTTGATGTTCTTTTGACTGGTTGCCTAATTGCCTGACTGGTTATTTGTTTTACAGACTTTTACTCAAGTGTTCAGAAGAACCATTGAACCAGACCAGAGACTAAAACAGAATTTTACAGAACTGTTTGATAGTCTTTACAAGGTAATACAGCAGAAATAGTGCAGCCTTTACATGAGTTTAGTTTTCTGTGTTTAACCCGTTACCCAATTAATATGCCTTTTTACGCCTTTAATTTATTCCTTCACTCAAGAAAATACTCCCAAATTATACAGTCATGAATAGATATTGTAAAAAATATTTTCTATATCTAGCAGATGGTAGCTTAAAGCAGGCTGAAAGTAAAGCAGAATGTGCCTTACTTTCAACCTTCTATAAGCGATCACCTGTTTTCAAAAATAAAATCAGGATATGGGGTAATGAGTTAAGGCAGTTGGCTACTTAAAGTAAGATAGAAAGTCAAGCAGAAAGTTCCTTTAGTTAATGGGTTTTTCTACTTTACTTTCTTCTTGCTTTAAGCTGTCACCCGTCTTTTAAGTTATCAAATGGACTTTTATTTAGTGGCTGTAATGGAGTTCTATTGAACATTGATATTTTGACTCTTTCTCTGCAAAATTCATTATCTGCTTAATAGTTGTATTTTTCGTTCAAATTTGTTATTTAACTAATAATATATTGAAAGTGTAAAACAGTTGGGATCCTGATCAAACATGTTACTCGGCGTCTGATCTTGATTCAAACTGTTTGCAAATGTTATAGACTGCGACATTGGCAGTAAAATAGTTGATATTACATGATACAAGTTTATTGGCTTTATATATACTTGAATATTTATAAATGTCTGGTCTTGGAGAAGAATTTGATTATTAAAAGGATTAAGTGGGTTTTAATAATGGTTAGAAATGTATGAGAAGAATCACCATATTTAAATCATTTACTGTGATATAATAGTGGGTTTTGATATTTTTATGTGATATTTATGCAAATTTAAATCTGTAGCAATTGCCTTTTTGAAGCAATTGGTCTTGAATGTATAATTATAGCTGGTAGGAATAATGATAAGTGTTTTTTGTTGGATTTGTATCCTTCCACATTCTTTAACCCTTTCCCTTATAGAAGCGACTTTTAGCACATGCATTTTATTCATCCGCTGAAGAAAATAGTTCCAATTTATACAGTCATGAATATAATTCGTAAGAATTATTTTTAGTTTCCTTGCAGATAATAGCTTAAAGCAGGCTGAAAGTAAAGCAGAATGTGCCTTTACGCACATTCTGCTTTACTTTCAACCTGCTTTAAGCGGTCACCTGTCTTCAAAACTATAAACAGGCTATGAGGTAAAGGGTTAAGGATGTCGGCCTGTCTTTTTGAGCATTATGAAATTTCCGAAAAAATTTCCGAACTCGTTTTCAAAAAATGTTAGGAACTCATTTTTGGTGAAAGCATACAGTAATAAAATACTATTTTCCCGGGAAAAAATTGGAATTTCGTTCCGGAAGGGACTTTTTAAGTTTTATGTCCTATTCGTAGTTAACAGCATACACTGTTTTCATAGGTAGGTTGTATTTTGTTACATCCGATTTCATTTCAATTTCTCAGAATATAAGCATGAAATTTTCATGGTAGTATAGTTTTAGTATTAATTATAGATAACTCAATAGACAAAATGAAATTTTTTGGAAAAAAATTTTTTTTGGTAAAAGTACACAAAAAATTGAAAAAATGAGAAAAAATGGATTTTTTTGATAAAATGATCTATATCTTTTTTAAAAGGTACGGGACCCTGTGTTTTTATTTGCTATTTCACTAAAACTTTTTGTTTGCAAGGCTAAAAACAACAAATAAAAAATTTGGTATTTAGTTTGCTACAATTTGTAGGGCAATTTTCACAGTGCCTTATTCTCCCATTATAAAAAAGTGGGTGGGGTAAATTTTACTCCTTTCTGGTGAAATCAAATATTTTTATTTTGGATCTTGAAAAAACATTATTTTCAGGGTTTATTCTTACTATGGTAATATAAATTAGGATACTTTTGGTACAAATAGATTGTTTAAATAAAGATTGAAAAACCGTAGTACAAAAAAGTAGGAGTTTTTATGAAGCTTCAATTTTAGGGGGTAGCCTTGAAAAATCTCAAATTGTGAAAAAGAAAGGTCCGGTTCCCCCACTTTTTTCACCAGTTTTGTCATAGAAACTAATTTTACTATCAGTATGCAAAGTTTGAAGAATTTGGTATTTACTTTACCAAGGTGCACCTACCCCCTTAATTGATTGTACAGCGTTCCCTCTCTACAACGGCCCTCCCAACAACGACTCCCTCCTTACAACGACCCCTGTCTCGGGTCCCTACACCGGAGAATGGGGCCCTACCGCATTACAGAGTTATCCCAATTTTCATCACGAGTTAACTCCCCTGATAAGGAAAAGGTTGTTTCCGGTTTAGTTAACGCATCATTGAGACTGTGTCGATAAATGTCATAAACGTTTCGGAAAAGAAAAGATCGAATGCGGTTTATTAGTTTGATACCTATATCTATATGCAGTCAAGCTCCCGTTTATCCCTATGTATTTTAATGTATTAATTTTGTTTAATGTCAAATGCGACGGTTATTTATTTCATCGTTTTTAGCAAACCGAAAGTAGCACTGATCATACTTTTTCTATATAACAAAGAAGCTGACTTTTAACATACTTAACAGACACGGGTTTTCACCTCGGTAAAAGAACGTTAACATGGATTAAAAGTAGATCCTGATCAGATGGTTACTATATAGGAACAGTCTCTATAATCAATGACTGTCCTCTCTGGTTCTTAAATGACATTATAGGTCTATAAATGCTGCCTATTACAGGTGAAAAAGGGGATATTTATTAAGACATTACCGGTATTAAACATAAACTTTGTATTATTCAGTTATTAATAATGACATGAATATTCATTAGGCAAAGGGTTAAACTGATCTTTTAAAATATGTTGAATGGTAAACAGTTTCTTCAAAAATGTATATTTTGTTTGTTCATTATAAACCAGCAGATTTTAGTTGACAGAAATTTCATAGAAATAGTTCAGGCTGTCATGCTCATAGCGCACATGGATTTCACCTCTCAAGGCTTCTGCCCAAGGGCCATAAAGAGCGCAAAGCATCATCACAACTAACAACAGGAAGTAACCAATGAGCTAGAAATCGAATTGTATACTGACCCCCCACTGGGGTGCAGCTGCTGTCCCATAGTCATCTCTGTTATGACAAGCCATAAAACGGAAGCTTAAGTCTTGGGTACACAGGCTGGAATCAAAACACACCAAACTATTTTTTTTATATATATAGGATCCACATTGTTATTCATGTGGGGAATAAATTTTAATCTCCTATACCATGCACTACTTCATGTGCAAAAGCTTAACCCATTACCCCAATCATTATGCCTTTTACTCCTTTAATGAATTCCACCTTCATAAGCAACTAAATCCTCTTCATGCACTAAGCAGTCATAATTATGAAACATAGGTGATATTTTATGTCGTAGTGGGTGGTGCCTTAAAGCAGGATTAAAGTAAAGCAGGGTGCACCTTAAGGCGCATTATGTTTTACTTTCAACCTGCTTTAAGAGGTGACCTATATTAAATACTTAACACGGGCTGTGGGGTAATTGGTTTAGGTAATGGGTAAACCCATTACCCGATCGCCTGTTCCTACCTGGAAAGACAGGTGTCCATTACAGGTAGATTGAAAAGTACATGCCACTTTACTTTCAGCTTGCTTTAAGCTACCATCTGCTAGGATATTCAATGTTTTTAATGTTGCACATTCATGCTAATAAAAACTTTGAATTAGAACTCTTTCCTTCAATGGAGGCATAAACCAAAGGCGTATTAAAGGGTTAATAGGAAATACATACCGTTTTAACAACATAAATACTTTAGAACCCCTCTCCTATCATTAAATGTGTACTCTATTGAAAACTCAATGTTGAAAGTAAAGCATGTATTCCATCGTTTTAGTAGATTAAAACTTTATTTCTGTTGATCTTTTACCAGTTCACTAATTATAATAGGCTTAAAACACTATCATTTATAAAAAGTTTGGAACCAGATAAGATGCAGCATATATACTAACTGATCAGGGGTAGAACTGTTTCACACTCATATATGTTTCAAGTCAAAATTGATATCATGTTCTAAACTTTTATCAAGAAAGTAGGCAGTATTTTTTTTTAAATATTAACCCTTATCATGCTATTAGCATAATTGATAATTCCTACGGTATTTTTCCTTATTTAATCAGCTAAAGTAATAAATCAAATGATAGGTATTCATAGCGGGTAGGGTTTATGGTTGATTAACAGCAACCAGAATGTTGCTATGACACATCCATGTAACGGGGTTTAACCCTTTACCCAATAGATGGTATTAGTTTTGAAGATAGGTGACCCCTTAAGGCAGGTTAAGGTACATTCTGCTTTAAGCTGATAATAGCCTATCATCTGCTGGGAGGTATAACATATTTATTGAGGTGCAGATTGATGACTTATTTTAATAAACATATGAATAAATGATATGCATAGAACGGTATATCTATGGAAGTGTTTATAAGTTTTATTGTAGGTAAAGTAAATGCATGTCTTAATTCTATTTTTGAACAATATGAGAGATTGCGCTTTCAATAATGTATAGCCAGGTTCTACTGTATATAATATAAGCTCTACACTAACAAGCAGACGATTTCCTCAAATTCGTGTTTGAGGATAAAGGATTTTCGATACTATCAGGGGCATAGCCAGCGATACGCACGTGCGTAACATCAGTTTGAAAAATGAAAAATCAAACATGGCCAAAAATGGCATAAAAACCGAAGGCTAAGGGGGGTTAGACCTTAAAGTCTAAAATGAAGATTTCAAACACACTTCAGAGCTCACCATTTCAGTTCTAATTTCCATTTTTCTCCCCGGGGGAGAACCCCGGACCCCCTCCAGCATTGATCAATTTCAAGTTTTAGAAAACCAATAACTTAGTAACTACAAAGATGGCAGCTCAAAACTACGGTGCTACATGTAATCTGCTACATGTACCTCTCGTGCGTCTAAACATTGAGTCAAATAGTTATATAATGTTATGTCTTATATAACGAACCTTTGAAGAAAATTGTATGGATCACATAGTTCGTATTTAGTGCCCAAAATCCCCCACCAACAATTTTTCATAGTTCATATACATATGGATCGTACGTACAATGTACATGTATACCTAAATCGTCTAAAAGTCGAAAGTTCTTGGAAATATATAGGTTAGTCACATTGATCGTATTCAGTGTCGAAAATCCCTACAAACACACTTCAGAACTCACCATTTCAGTTCTTATTTCGATTTTTTTCTCCCGGGGGATGACCCCCGGACCCCACTTTTATCGGTCAAGTTCAAGTTTCAGAAAATAAAGAACTTAGTTACTAGAAAGTTGGCAGCCTGAAAAACTGCTACAGTGTTTCGTTTACTTCTCGTGAGTCTTAAAGTCAAATAGTTCTAGCAGTGGAAAAAGTAGTCACAAAATAAGGTTGTGTCGAATAAAACAGAGCCTTCAAAGCAATTGTATGGTTCACGTTGATCGTATTCAGTGTCCCTATTCCCTCCAAAAACACTTCAGAGCTCACCATTTCAGTTCTTGTTTCCATTTTTCTCCACTTGCATTTTTCAAGTTCGAGTTTTGGAAACTCAGGATCTTAACAACTACAAATTTAAATCAGCATCATGAAAAAAATATGGTGCTTCATGCACCTCTCATGCGGCAAAGTCAAATTATTATAGCGGAAAAAATGTTAATCACTAAATTTATTGTTATGTTATAACGGAGCTTTGAACACAATTGTATGGTTCACGTTGATCGTATTCAGTGCTCCAGATCCCTCTAAACACACTTCAGAGCTCACCATTTCAGTTCTTATTTCCATTTTTCTCCCGGCGGAGGACCCCCGAACCCCCACTTGCATTTTCAAGTTTGAGTTTCGGAAACTCAGGATCTCCACAACTACAAATTTAAGTCGACATCATGAAAGACTACAATGTTTCTTGTAGGCCTATATACCACTCGTGCGGCTAAAAGTCAAATTATTTTAGCAGAAAAAAACGCTAATCACAAAATTTAATTATATGTTGGACACATTTGTATAGTTCTCATAGATCGTATTCAGTGCTCCAAATCCCTCTAAACACACTTCAGAGCTCACCATTTTACTTCTAATTTACTTTTTTCTCCCGGGGGAGGCCCCCCGGACCCCCACCACCAGGAGGGGGTACCCCCCTCCCGCACCCTCCCCCTGATGTGCGTAACATTCGTTCAAGCCTGGCTACGCCGCTGACTATGTGTACTTCACTATTGAACCGGAAACAACCGCTCATTCAGGGGGCGCGCTACTCTTATCACACTTTCCATGCGGGGTAACTCTGTATATCGGTAGGGCCCCATTATGTCTAACGCTTTTACTGCAGCAATGTCGTCTGCTTAAAATTGTCGTCTGCTGTATTTCTTAAAATTACATATAAGATGACATTTTGATAGAATGAATATAATTATGAGTGACAAACAGCTTGAATCCAGATCAGACGCCGCGTTACGCGGTGTCTGATCTGGATTCAAGCTGTTTGCAAATGTAAGCCAAGTCTTTCATTTTCCCTTTCTATAATGACACCCTCCGAACAACGCACACAATCTGTGTCTCCCATTGGATGTCGTTGTAGAGAGGGAGCGCTGTAGATTAAGATTTGTTTCGTCATTTAAGCATTATTGTACAGTCAAATTGAGTCAAACCTCAATGGCTCCCTTAATTCAAACTTAAACTTATTTCTGCAGTTAAACCCTTTACCCCATAGCCTGTTTGTAGGTTTGAAGACATGTGACCACTTAACTCTTTCCTCCCTGAAACTTTAAATGGACAATTCCAGTTTCCATTCTAGTCTAGTCCATTTCTGACTTTTAAGGGTTGTTTTTGTCAATGTTTGGCATTAAGACAAACATTGAAGACCTTGATCAGAGGGCTCCTTTTGGAGCCCTCTGATCTGGGTCTTCACTGTTTGCACAGGACATGTGTACTCCTCACAGTTACACTGTTTGCAAAGGACGCTTATATGCGTGACTAGGGTTCAAAGAGTTAACCCATAACCCAATAAATGCGCCTTTTTACGCCTTTAATTTATTCCTGCACTGAAGAAAATAGTTCCAGTCATGAATATACATCTTAAGAGATATTTTCTATATTCTAGCAGATGGTAGCTTAAAGCAGGCTGAAAGTAAAGCAGAATGTGCCTTAAGGCACATTCTGCTTTACTTTCAACCTGCTTTAAGTGGTCTCCTATCTTCAATACTACAAATAGGCTATGGGGTAATGGCTTAAAGCAGGCTTTCAACATGCTTTAAACTTACGTAGTTATGGGTTAAACAGGCTTTAGTTATTGAAGATGGACTGTATTTCTATCTCCGTTTTCAGAAACTCTTCTTCAAGCTACGCAGGATGACCCCTTGCTGCCTGTGTAATGTAGACTTCAATGTGGAGGTTCCTGATGAAGACGAGATACAGATTACTGTCAATGGTATCTGTGTGGCTGTAGATGACACTGCGTCACAGAACAACTCCTATACTGAGGGTCAGGGATCGTCCTCCTCCAGTAAAAGTCTACTCAAGCCAGGTACTACAATAGGCTTTCAGAGTCTCCAAACACTAGTTACTGCTTAACTGATTTCACCCCTGAAACTTTTAACTAATTGAGCCCTAGTGACGCATATATGTGTCCTTTAAAAAACAACCCTAACTAGTCTAAAATAGACCAGCCTTTATTGCAAACTGGAATTTTCCATTTGAAGTTTCAGGGGATAATGAGTTAATAGACTATTCCTATTTCTAATTAAGACTAGTTCATGGAGGAATAAATTAAAGGTGTCATGGTCATGGTTGTTATCTTTAATATATTGTACAATGACAAACAGTGCAGACCCAATCCAGATAACTCCTCACCTGCAGGAGCCCTCTGATCTCGGTCTATGATGTTCAATAGGTCAAGTTTAGTCTAAACTCATTTTTAGAACAACAATGAAACTGATAACCTTTCTCTTATGGTATATAAAGATAAATAGGTTAACTCATTGAACCCCTGTGCCAAGTATACTTGGCGTATGCAAACAGTAAACATGTTAAGGGTACACTTGCCCTATGCAAATAGTGTTAACCCAGATCAGAGGGTTCCTATAGGAGCCCTCTGATCTGGGATACACTGTTTGCTGTTTTGTAATAATATTTTTTTTAAAAAAAACGTAAATAGTCAAACAATAGTATCAGACTAGACTTAATTGGAAACTGGAATTGTCAATTTCAAGTATTATGGGGAATGGATTAAACCAAGTTTTAAACTTTCATCCATACCATCTGACAGCCTTGAATTAACACTTATAAAATCAAATCATGTATACAGCTGTCTTTGTATAATTTCAATTTTTAGCTCGTAGGACTGTGTCCAAGAGTTTATGTTGTCACCCAGTCGTTGGCGTCGGCGTTCCCGTTCCCATTCCCGTTACAACTCATATGCCCCTTGAGGTATTGCTTTCATATTTGGTATGTGTCTGTATATGGACAAGACCTTTCCATGCACTCAAAAATTTTGACCCCTGTGACCTTGAAATTAGGGCTAGCGTTTAGGTTTTGAAATCTGTGTTTAGGTTTTAAAAAATGCTTATAACTCCCTATGTCCATTGAGATATTGCTTTAATATTTGGTATGCATGTGTATATGGACAAGACCTTACCATGCATGCAAATATTTTTACCCCAGTGACTTGACCTTGAAGTAAGGGCCCACGTTTAGGTTTCAAAATCTGTGTTTAGGTTTCTCAAAATGCCTTTAACTTCTATGTCCCTTGAGGTATTGCTTTCATATTTGGTATGTGTGTGTATATGGACAAGACCTTTCCATGCACACAACATTTTTGACCCCTGTAACCTTGAAATTAGGACCTGTGTTTAGGTTTCGAAATCTGCATTTAGCTTTTAAAAAATGCCTATAACTCCTATGTTTATTGAGATATTCCTTTCATATTTGGCATGCATGTGTTTATGGACAATACCTTTTCATGCATTTAACATTTTTCAGCCTAGTAACCTTGAGCTTAGGGCCAGTGTTTAGGCTTTGAAATCTGTGTTTAGGTTTTGAAAAATGCTTATAATTCCCATATCCCGTGAGAAATTGCTTCATATCTGGTATACAATGTACATGTGTATATGGACAAGACCTTACCATGCACACAACTAATTTTACCCCTATGACCTTGACTTTGAAGTTAGGGCCCACATTTAGGTTTCAAAATCTGTGTTTAGGTTTATAAAAATGCCTATAACTCCTATGTCCATTGAGATATTCCTTTCATATTCGGTATGCATATGTATATGGGCAAGACCTTTCCGTGCATTAAAAAAGTTTTACCCCAGTGACCTTGACCTTGAACTTAAGGCCCATGTTTAGGTTTAGAAAAATACTTATAATTTCTATGTCCCTTGTGGTATTACTTTCATATTTGGTTTGCATATGTATATGCACAAGACCTTTCCATGCCCTCAAAAAGTTGACCTCTGTGAGCTTGACCTCCAAGTCTTTCAATTTTCTAAATGTGCCGAAGGAGAGCTTTGTTGTCTCACTGACAACTATTGTTAGGTGATATTTTATTCAGGTACAATTTGAATAATTGATTTGTGTAAATTTCAGACTCATATTACAGTGAGATCTTTCCTCCACGTAGGTGCCTTAGGATACTTAATTGTTGAACCCTAGCGACATGTATACATTTCCTTTACAAACTGTACATGTGAAGAGTACACTTGTCCTATGCAAATTATGTAGTCTTATGCAAACAATGTAGAGCCTAATCAGAGGGGTCCTGCAGGTTCTACACTGTTTGTCATTTTGCAGTATATCGTTAAAAACAACATTTAGTAACGAAAAATGAACCAAACTTAATTAAAAATTGAAGTTTTCCATTTGAATTTATAGGGTGTTAATGCCTTAAATTGACCTATTTCTCTTCATTGTCACCATAGGATGTTACACCTTCCTTGAATAAAGATAAAGCAGGCAGATAGCTGCTTAAATGGGAATGAAAGTAAAACATAAAACTCATACACAAGCTTTCTGCTTTAATTTCATCTTGCATTAAGCTGCCATCTGTATTTAACACATTCAGATAATTCTCATTTGATAGCATTCATAAGGACATAGTAGAGGTGTTCTATGTGGCTTATGCTGTAAGGGTCACATGCCTTAAATATTTGCACAGAAGGCAATTGAGAAAACAGCTAAACAACCTCTGGTTGCCTCTTAAACCCATTACCCCATAGCCTGTTTCTAGTTTTGAAGATAGGTGACAACTTAAAGCAGGTTGAAAGTAAAGCAGAATGCGCCTTGTGGCGCATTCTGCTTTACTTTCAGCCTGCTTTAAGCTATTATCGAATATTATAGAAAATATTTCTAATGAATCTTATTTGTAACAGTATAAATTGGAACTATTTTCTTCAGTAGAGGAATTAGTCAAACGTGTAAAAAGGCGTATCTATGGGGGAATGGGTTAATTAACTAGCATTTTGAGAAATAGTTGCCCAGTAGGGTTTGCCAACTTGCTGCCTTTAAGTGCCATTGATAGTATTGAACTAGTGACCATGAGGTAAAAGATTAAAAGAGTGATATTTTGACCGTCTGGAACTCTGGGGATTTTATGCTCTCACAGGACTTTAAAGGGGCCATATTGTCTATCTGTTTCTCTGTCTGTCCACAACTTTAACCCTGGCCATAACTGCATGTGATAGAGAGTTCATATTTGGCATGTGTACTCAACTGAAGGAGATCTTGAGTTCAGTACAATTTTGGTCATGTTTGACCAAGGTCAAACTTCATTTAGAGGTCATACAGATAAAATAGGCTAAATTTAACATTTGCCATAACTTTGAAACTACATGTGATAGAAACTTCATGCTTGGCATGTGTACTCAACTCAAGAACTCTTTTAGTCGGTACAAAAGGGGTCATGTCAGATATAGGTCAGGTTTTGTATGTTTTTCAGCGAACCAGTCTGGGTCTGGTGCTAGTGGGGACAATGTGGATGAGATGATGTTTGCGATGGAGGAGGTCACAGATGCTGCTGGAACAGCTGTCCCACAGAAAAGTACAGTATAGCCTCTCAACCCATTACCCCATAGCATGTTTCTTGTTTTCAAGATAGTTGTTCACTTAAAGCAGGTTGAAAGTAAAGCATTCTGTTTTACTTTCAGCCTGCTTTAAGCTGTTATTTGCTGGAATATAGAAATCATTTCTTATGATTCTTATTTGTAACAGTATAAATTGAAGCTATTTTCTTCAGTAGGGGAATAAATTAAAGGCGTAAAAAGGCATATTTATCGGGTAATGGGTTAAAACCTCAGAAAAACCTCAATTTTGTTAGACACAAAACACAAGACACAAATCTTTTGTTCTATTTGCTTTTTGATCCTTTAACAAACACTTATAAAGAGTTCTAAGGATAGGTGGCTCTTAAATTCTGAACAACATTAATGCAGAAAGCTCCTAAAGGAGTTTTCTGCATTTCTGGTGTCGTGCATTAAGCTAGCCCTGATTTAAACGACTGCCAATTCAATATCTTTTAGACATTCTCTAACCTTTTTCTTTTTCAGCAGCCAAGTTCAAACCAGAGCACTTGAAGAGAAAGTTAAGTCAGGTAAATTAGCTTAACTAATAATATTGTAATTATTTAATTTTATAATCAATGTCACTTTTGATAGCTGAACAATCAGTTGTAGCTCATATGGAGTATTGTGAGGGTTATGAATTTGTGTAAAATATATGTTAATACCAAATCTATGTATTTATTACAGAAACTCTGTACCCACTTCCCTCTCTCTGGGACGTCTTATTAGCCAAAAGTTGGAAGAAACAAGCTAAATACAGAAAAGACTCAGAAACTTTGGGTTGTAATATACTTAAACTTATTTCTCATATACTGAACAAATCCAACATATCCTCCTTTATACCAGCAACAAATCTTCTGGTGTAACTGCTCATTAGAATTATCTCAAAGAGACAGTTCTAATGAGTAGTCACACCATATGGTTTAATGCAGACATAAATATTTTAGTGTTCGAAATACTCCCCTTATCTGGAGCTATGCTTTAGACGGTAATTTATCTTTATTATCTGTCCTGACTAGGGTCTTTAATGTTACTCATTTTACATTAAATTGTCAAAAACCAACACTAAATACCTGTAGTCAAAAATGGACTAGACTAATTTGGAAGCTGGAATTGTCCATTTAAAGTTTGAGGGTTTAATGAGTCAATTACTATTTCAGCTGTGTAGTAAGCAGCCATTTGGTATAGAAATAACACCACTGTCCTTTGTGTCTGGAGCGAAGATTGACAAGTATATTGGCAGCTATAATTTCTTCTTCATCCGAGAGACCACGTCAGTCAGAGAGGTGGGTAGTAGGGAACTTTCCAAATTCAATTTGTTTCTTAACCTTTTCCCCATTAAATATTCCTTTTTATGCTTCTAAATTATTCCCCCACTGAAGAAATTAGTTTCAATTTATACAGTCATGAATATGTATCATAAGAAATATTTTGTATATTTTAGCAGACGGTAGCTTAAAGCAGGCTGAAGGTAAAGCAGAATGTGCCTTAAGGCACATTCTGCTTTACCGTGGTAATCTATCTTCAATTCTAGAAACTAGCTATGGGATAATAGGTTAACCTTTTCCTCCTCAGAAAGAGCCTTAGGAGGTGTCCTGCCTACTCCAATTAAAGATGAAAGTGAAGCAGTATTTAATGATTTTATTGCCCAGTGCAGTAGAAATATAATGCAGAAAGCTCCTGTAGGAATTTTCCGTGCTATTTTCATACAGTAGTGACTTTTGTTTAAAGATGTCCTCACTGCTTGAATGTATGGTCATCTAATACAGGGTTTTCTGTATGTAACCTTATTACACATGATGCATTTTGCTATAGCAATGTTGCTAATGGAAGATATTGTTGTTTTATAGTCTGGAGGAGTGTGTGGTTTCATGCAGAGCTTCATCTCGGAAGTACTAGCCATTGTCAGAGCCAATGTGTCATCACTGGGAGGAAATGCCTTGGTGGCCTATAAGATGACCCAGTGTGTTCTGCTCACTAACGAACATAAAAACCAGGTATACACGTAAAGACAATGAATTCTCCTGCTACATTGTATTATTATAAGCTCTTTTAAAACAGTGTGGACCCAGATCAGACAGCTCTTAAAGGATTAGACTTACATGGAATCATCAAAGATTGGCAAAAAATATGTGGACTACTTCTCTTGGTTATATTACAAAATTAATGGAATAAAAAAATTATTGGATTGTTGAAGAAACCATTAAAAAATCAGCAAAGACTCCTTTTCATGGTTTTCTAAATGATTTATTTAAATAAATTATGAAACTCGTGTAAGAGCCTATTTCTAATAGCCGAGTTTCTGAAAACCATGTTCATGTATTTAATTATTTATCTCATGTGTCTTTTATATTATGTGACATATTGCAGAGCCAGTGCCTGATCAACGTATGTGGTGATGCAGTGTATGCAGTAAAGGAAGGGGACATAATTACAGTGGTACCTGACTTCAGTAGGAAACACAGTGAGTCACCTGTCAGTGTTACCTGATACAGTAAAGAGCACAGGCAACCAACTCATGAGGGGGTAAAAGTTTTCAGTGCTTATCTCCCCTGTCGGAATAGAGACATGTGGGATTACAGAGGCCTGTGAGTGGTTATCTCCCCTGTCAGAATAGAGACGTGGGATTACAGAGACCAGTGAGTGCTTATCTCCCGTGTCGGAATAAAGACATGTTGGATTACAGAGACCAGTGCTTATCTCCCCTATCACTCACTACAGCTGATGCAGTGTTTAGAGTTTGGCTTATATTTAGCTGAATATTTACCAACAAAACACTGTGAAGTGGTGAGATATGTTACCTGTGCAATTTTAAGTTTTTGCTTCATAGTATTTGAAATGTGTAGAGCTTTACACTAAGATATTACAGTTAACCCTTTACTCCATAAATACTAAATTTAGTGCATTTACTCTTCCACTCAAGAAAATACCGGTAGTTCTACTTTATACAATCATGAATATGCCCCATAAGAAATATTTCCTATATCCTAGCAGATGATAGCTGAAAGCAGGCTGGAAGTAAAGCAGAATGCTCCTGAAGGAGCATTCTGTTTTACTTTCAGCTTGCTTTAAGTAACCATCTGTCTTTCAATACTAAAAACAAGTTATGGAGTAAAGGGTTAAACTCGTGTTTCAACATTGCAAGCATATGGTAGCCATATCGGACACCGTGTAACTCCTTGTCTAATCAGGCTCCAAACTGTTTAACACTCAGATTAACCCATTAAACCCTTGTGACAAGTATATGCACCCTTTACTGTGTGACTGTGAAGAGTTAGATTACCCTATGCCAACAGTGTAGACCAAGATCAGAGAAATCCAACAGGAGCCCTCTCATCTGGTTTACACTGTTTGCCATTTTGTAAACCCTAAATAATGCAAATGGAATAGACGTAACTAATGACATGACTGGTTCATTTGAAGGTTCAGGGGCCAACGAGTTAGCGCATTACCCCAAAAACACGCCTTTAATTAATTCCAATTAATACAGTCTTGATTATGTATCATTAAGGAATATATTATATATTCCTGCAGATGGTAGCTTAAAGCAGGTTGACAGTAAAGAAGAATGCGCCTCAAGGCGCATTCTGCTTTACTTTCAACCTGCTTTAAGTAGTCACCTGTTTTGAAATTTAGAAACTGGCTATGGGGTAATGGGTTAATACAACTAAAAAGGTTGTTTCCATGCTCTGCGTGATTCATTATGACTTAATTTCCATTACACAGAGCGATCAATTCTTTACCTTTGTAATTTTCAGAAGTTTCAGACTATTCAACTAGTGCTGGTCTACCCTCAGTCTACGCACCTCTCCTCAAGTTAGGTGACCAAGCCAGGTCACCCGACTAGCATTTGTTGAATAGTAAGTGCTGACGAAGGAAGTGTGAAACTTCCGAAAATTACATAGGTATAGAATTTATCACTCTGAGTAATGGAAATCAAGTTAAAATGAGTTAATTAAAGTTATACCTTATAAAGCGTTTGATTTGAGTCGGGAATTGTTCTCAAGCATTTGATTGGTCAGATTTGAGCTGAGGCTCAATCTGACCATTGATATTATAGCATTTTAAGGGATTAGATGCAATATATTAAGAATATGTATAAACGCATTGATTGGTTTTAGTATTATTTCATATTGGAATATGGGTAGGTTGATTAATTTTAGTATTATTTCATATTGGAGTATCACTATGTTGTATTTAGGTACTTTTTATGACCATTTTATTGTTTCAATGCCCTGCTATGTTAAGTTTATTTCTCAGTCATTCGTTATAGAATCTTGCAATATGTTTTATCATATAAAACAGTTTTGAGTCAAACAGAACAAATATGAGTTGCAAAAAACCCATAGAAAGCTCAAGATAAGAGTGCTTAAATCACTTATTTATAATTTATGCCTCTACCAAAATCTATGCTATGACAACTCATTAGAATTGTAGCTTGCCATGATTCTAAGGAGTAGTAATGCCATAGTATTTGGTGGAGACTTACGAATTTTAGTTTTTGACATGCCCACCTTATCTGGAGCTCTGCTCATACGAACACCTCACATTTATACTTATTGCCTCACTATGACAAAGGGCTGATAGTGAGACCAAGGTATTGCTTTTCCTCTTTGGTTAACAACATCAAATATTTATATTTAGATCTAGTTTGTCTGTTTTAACCCTTTACCCCATAAATACGTCTTTTTCATACCTTTAATTTATTTTCCATCATAGAAAATAGTTCCACTTTATACAGTCATGAATATGCATCATGAATATTTTTTTTATCCTAGCAGATTGTAGCTTAACCCTTTCCCCACCATAGAAGATCCTTTTAGCGCATTCAATTTATTCCTCCGCTGAAGAAACTAGTTCCATTTTATAGAGTCATGAATATGTATGATAAAAATTTTTTTTTATATTCTAGCAGATGGTAGCTTAAAGCAGGCTGAAAGTAAAGCAGAATGTGCCTATAGGCGCATTCTGCTTTACTTTCAACCTGTTTTAAGTGGTCATGTATCTTCAAAACAATGCCATGGGGTTAATGGTTAAAGCAGACTGAACATAAAGCAGAATGCACCTTGATGTGCATTCTGCTTTACTTTCAACCTGCTGTAAGTAACCATCTGTTGTCAAGACTACAAACAGGCTATGGGGTAATGGTTTAAACTATTTCGCATTGCTTTATCTTAGTCTCGTTATGGTCTCTTTATTGAAGCAAAACATCTTATTGTTCAGTATTCTTGTTTCTAATAGGATATAAGCAACCTTCTGTTGCCAATACCATGTAAAGGGTTTAGATGTTGATATTGTTAATGTGTAGATAAGTCTACTTGCCAACATTTGTATACAACTGCTTAACCTTTTTATCTGCTGAGTATTTATATATAACCCCCCTCCCCTGAACTATTACAATGGCTAAAAAGAGAAGTAAAAACTTCACTTGGAAAGAGTGCAGAATCATGTCAGACAGAACCTGTAAGGAAACTATGCAGAGCCTTTACAGAAACTGTCTGATGTAGGTTAACACAGTTTTCAAAAACATCAATGTACAGTCCAACTTCGATATCTCGAACTCGCTTACCTTGAGCTACCCGATATTTGGATTACATTACTTCATGCTCGGTTAAGTCGAACATACCCGTGTTTCAAAGTTAAAACGTGGCTTAGCCACGTTTTAACTTTGAAATACGGGTAAGTTTGACATTACCGAGTTCGAGATATCGAAGTTCGACTGTATGCTAAATAGCAGGGGAAAAGTTTACTCTTTTTCTTTCTGCAGTAAGATAGATTTGAAGCTAATGCCTGCAAATTTGTCAAATAAAGTTAAATGTACTTTTGGATGAGTGTCACACAGTTTTGATACAGAGACTGAATTACTCTGCATCTGGTCAGGAGGAAAACTGTTGAAAATACCAGTCTTGATTTGCAGGATAAAGGAAATTTAGCTAGTGTTAGTTTGTAAATGTCTTTCCTTGTATTTGCTGATTATCATATTGGCATTTCTTATTAACTTCTAGTGATGTTTATACAGTAATGACCCTAAGTATTGGGACTGGCAGACCTGAGAAAACAGTGTTGACCCTAATCAGACTGCTCCTGAGGGAGCAGTCTGATCTGGGTCTACACTGTTTGCCATTCAGTTTACATCTTTTGGACAAATAAAAGCTATTAGTTCAGGTTTTTGGATAATTGCAGCAGTTATTCAGGGTGTCCCAATTTTTAGGATTTCTCAGTTACACCCTTTATAAACACAGTTTCTGTAAAAAGTACACTTGACGTATGCAAATAGTGTAGACCTGGAGCTGAGGTCTCCTACAGGAGCAATGAGGAGCCCTGTGATCAGGGTCTACACGGTTTGTCAGTTTGCAATATTTTGTAATAACAACTCTAAACAGTAATGGAATAGACGCAATTGGAAACTGGAATTGCTCATTTTAAGTATCAGGAATCAGTGAGTTAAATGCTGTATTGATGAGTGTCAAAATGTTTTGATATACCGCCAAACTTCAATATCTCAAATACGCTCAAGTCAAACATATCCGTTTTTCAATGTTCAAACGTGGCTTAGCCACGTTTGAACTTTGCATTACAGATATGTTGATTCTAAGCCAGTTCAATACAATGAAATTGAAACTATTGAGATACAAGATAATTTGATTTAAGTAGGTTTGAAATACCAAGGTTCGGCTGTATGTACATAGATCAGATGCTGAGTTATTGTAAATATTGTTTATTTTATTTGCTGACCACCATAGGGCATTTTTATTTGTTTATTGCTCAAGCTTTTTTCCCCCCAACAGTGGTAAAGAGCAATGAAATGTATTGTTTCTGCTTTGTGTTCATTTGACAATGAGTTATTTATACAGTAAAACCTTTGTTAGGCAGCAAGCTAGAATATGATGAATTGACACCAAGTAAGAAATGTGATAGGCCAGTGCAGAACAAAAGCTCCTGCAGTATTGGTGCGTGTTCCATTAATTGTTTACCCAATAGATTTTTTCAGCATTTAAGACAGGTTGTTGCTTAAAGTAGGCTAAAATTAAATCAGAAAGCTCCTATGGGAACTTTCTGATATACTTTCAGCCTGCTTTAGCATCTACCTCTCGGGATGCAGGAACTTTTCATCCGACTGTCAGAATATGGCTGACATATCACAATCTCGATACTTCATCATTGATGGCTGTTGTACACAGGTGTTGAGGAAAAAATGATAAACAATGCAGACCCCAATCAATGAAATTTTGTTAGGAGCCTCTGACCAGGGTCTACACTGTTTGCATAGGACCAGTTTTCACATAACTTGTGTGTGCTATAAGTAGAGATGTATACATGTCACTAGGAATGGTTAGGAAGTTTTGTGTCTATATTGATCTCAATGGTTCCTCAGTGATTTGCTGTTATACTCGGAGCTCCAGATAAAGGGAGTATTTAAAAAAATAAATACTTTATATCTGCATTTAATCCTATGGTATCAGGACTCATTAGAATCGTCTCTTCAAGACGATTCCAATAAGTAGTAACACAATAGGATTTGGTGCTGAAATGAGTGTGAAAAAGTTGGGATTTGTTCAGTTTACTCCCTCTTATCTGGAGCCCTGCTAGATATACACAGGTTTTAGTGTATGTTGTAGGGTCCAAAGGGAAACACATTCCACTGTCACCCTTCCTGACCCTTTTGTTTCCATAAGAATGTAATTACTTAACCCATTGCTCCATAGATATGTTTTTTATGCATTTAGTTTATTCCTCCTCTGAACAAAATAGCTCCAATTCATTCACTCATGTATATATATAGTGAGACATATTTTCTATATTCTAGCAGATGGTAGCTTAAAGCAGACTGAAAGTAAAACAGCATGCATAAAGGCGTATTCTGCTCTAAGTGGTCACCTGTCTTCAATACTTGAAACAGGTTATGGAGTAAAGGGTTAAATGTTTTTGGAGTTAAATATACAGCGTAGAAGACACTACTCTCTCTCAACAGGTTAACTTGTACTTAAACAATTAACTCTTTCAACACCATGGACTTGAGTAAAATATAGTCATTACATTTGCAAACAGTGTAGACCCTGATTAGAGGGTTCCTATAGGAGCCCTCTAATCAGTGTCTATACTGTTTGCTATGCCGGAGAAGTATTTGTTAAACTGTTCATGTTTTGGTAATATTGTCTTATTGCTAGCATATAACTTATAACAGGCTGAAGGTAAAGCAGGATGTGTCCTTAAGACACATTCTACTTTACTTTCAACCTGCTTTAAGTACAGGTCACCTGTATTCAGAGCTAGAAATAAACTATTGAGTACTGGGTTAAATGGAGGAAAATAATGTGTTTTCCACTGTTCAGTAATAGTTTTGATATACAGTAAAACCTCGCTATTACGACTACTAAAACGAAGGCTAATTGAGTGTATAATAGACAGGTGACAGCTTAAAGCAAGGTTACAGTGAAACAGAAAGCTCCTATAGGAGCTTTCTGTTTCGCTGTCACCTTGCTTTAAGCGGTCACCTATCGTAAACACCCTAATAATTAACACAATTTAGTGGTCGTAATAGAGAGGTTTTACTGTACATGTACATGCAATTTTCAATGGAGTTTCTCCTCTTGTGGAAAGGTTTACTAGCAAAAGAAATTCTTGATCATATTACTAAAAATATGTATACAGTCAAAGTTGTATTAGGCAAACTCTAATTAACCCATTACCCCATATATACACTTTTTTAGGCCTTTATTCCTCCACTGCAGAAAGTAGTTCCACTTGATACAGTCAGGAATATGTGTTATAAGGAATATTTTCTATATTCAAGCAGATGATAGCTTAAAGAAGGCTGAAAGTAAAGGCATTTTCTGCTTTATTTTCAAACTGCTTTAAGTGGTCACATGTCTTTGAAACTAGAAACGGGCTATCCATGGGTAAAGGGTTTAATTAAGTGATCTTATGTAGACAGATCACTGATTAATGCAAGATAAAAATAATGCAGAAATCTCCTATAGGATAGCATTAAGCAGCCAAGGTGCCTATTGAACTTCTACTGAGTGTTAGCTAAACCCATTGAGTGTAAGCAATGTGTATATTTATCGTTTATAAACGGATCTTGGTCCACCTTAAAAAAGTTGGACGTCACAATATGAACGAAATACTGTTAAAGCAACGTAAAATCAGAACAAATCTAAATCCAGTTCATTTATAAACAGTGTACCTTTGAAGAGTAAACTTGTTCTATGCAAACAGTGTGGACCAAGATCATAGGGATCCTATAGGAGCCTCTGATCAGTCTGCACTGTCTGGCATTTGGCAGTTTTCTGTCTTTAAAAATGGCCAATATGTTTAATGCTGTTGAACTTTGTTAACTCAAATTTGCCAAAGAAGACAATTTTCATATTTCAAAGCTAAAATGAGGTTTAACCATGCACTGCCTCTCTAGAACAACATTACAGTGAGACAGAATGGGGACATTTCAAGGGAGAGGAATTCTTAAAGAAAGACAAAAGTAGTGGATATATCTCTTAACCCTTACTATCTAGATATACTCACACAATGTCTTTCTCTTACAGCTCATCCTCTTTTTTCCTACACTTGTTCTCTCTTTCTCTGAGTTCATTCAGGGGTTTGTTGTCTTCATGATTAGCTCTTGCCCTTGCTAGTCATGTCTGTGGATATTTGCTCCCTCATGGACGGCCTTGTCGTGCTGGGGCCTGTTTCATAAAACTTCGTACGAAAGTCAGATTATAAAAGTCTCAATTATTATTTATTTCTCCATCTAATTCTGTCTTGTGATGTCTCTTTGGGATCGTCTTGAAAAACTCCGGCTCCTCGAGGATGTCAGATCCGAACTGGAAGAAGATCCGGAACTAGACCCGGAGAATTTCTTCCAGTTCTTACGCCTGTGACATTCCACCCTCTGGGATGCACGGGCCCTGGAAGACCGTGACTGGCGAGAACCGATAGATCTGTGTGAACGAGACCTGTGACGCCTGCGGCCTTGCCTGTGAGAGTGACTTGAATCAGAATCAGAAGACAACCCGGACCGGCCCCTATGGTGGTCTGTGGCCGGTGGTCGGTCCGACCATGACAATGGTCGGTGGCTGGACCGACCACTGGAAGGTTGGCCGGTGAAATAGTGGAACCGGACCGGCCAATAGAATGGTAGGTGCCCGGTGCTCGACGGTCGGTGACCAGAGAAGGAGAACGACTGGACCGACCATGAGACTAAAACGCAAGAATCGAGTAAGAAAAACAAATTAATTTCACTCGAAAAGAGAATAAATCTAGAGGAAAGTTGTTCAAGAGAAAAATCCGTAAGGAAAAAAGGATACAAATGTACTAAGTATCGCTAATGTGCTGGTAGAGTAGAAAAACTGGGAGCTATGAAGAATTCCTTGGAATCAAAATGGCGACCAGAAAAAAACGAGGTATATTGACAAGCATCTATGGACTAAGATAGATATACTAGGGGTAACGCCGGGACTTCTTTTTTCTGGTAAATTAGTAGTAATAATAACCGATAGCAAGATTCATAGCAGGTTAGTATTTTCTAATTAAAATATAGTTTTATTTTAGGACAGCAAATTGAACAAAGACAGATATACTTAAAATGCAACCCTTTATTGCAACCGCAAGTATCAATGACTAGAAAATGTCATACTGACAATATAAAACTTATACCACAACTGGCCCTTAAATGTGGAGAAATATTGGTCACGGCCACATACTCCACAAGGATCATCACCTGGTGGAGTAAGACCATGATGCGGAGAATTCACACTCTGTAGGAAAGACCTGGGGTCAGATGCTACACTAAATATCACCAATGCTCGCAATAAATCGCCATTGTTCGCCATAAATCGCCATTCGCTACAATCGCACTTGTTCGCCATGAGTCTCCCAAATTTCTTCTTCCGCAAATACCTATGATAATTCTATGCCAATGTGTGAGCCGCATAAGAAAAAATGCCTCGTCAAAGCGCCTTGACAAATCTCCAATGCATATGATGCTCAAAAACCTAAGTATTAGGCAGGTCGCCATCCGAAAAACTTCGCAGAATGAATGACCTGCAAAGTGACGAGCTGGCAGAACCTGAAAATATTTAAATTCTCCCTTAAAAACTGGATCGAGGCCCCACTGGAGCGGAGTAGGACATCTGTCGCCTCCGACAGTATATCTCAGGGTGTTTTAAACCACAACCAATGCATGTATGTGGGAATCGACAATTTTGCCATCTGCACACCCCATTGTTGTAGTCCCTACAAGGCATGGGTGTTGCCGGTCGTGCTAGGTGCGAACTAGGCCCAGCAAAATGCTCTGAACCACGCCAACTCAAAGAACACCGATTCCACAAGTCGTTGTTAAAAACCTCCCATGATCTCGGCACAACGGCCTGTCTGATCCTAAACTGTTCGTCATAAGTTTGCCACGCACTACCGCCTGCAGCGCTCCCAAATAGAAAACATGTACGACAACATCTCGTGAGTTTTATTTGGATGAGCAGACAGATAAATGGAACAAAATATTATAAAAGCATCAGTCCATCTTTCAATTGTAGTGATTTTATCTGTGCATTCTTTTGGGTATGATTCTAAAATTCCCATGCCATTTACCCTGAGGAGGGAACCTGAACAGTGCTCAGACAACTCCACCGCACCCTTGAGAAGGAGTGACAAATTTATAAATTCACCCCTACAAATTTTTTGCTTTAGTGCAGCCGGCACATGCACCGCAATATCATCGGACGCCAAACGCATTATTTCTGTCTCACTCGGGAGACGAGATGCTGGTCCGGGCAATACTGAAAATCCGCACCTATCAACAGCGCCACTGTTAATTTGGGAATTCGAAGCACCAACGGATGTTTGATCCGCCGCTGAAACCAATCTGAACCTATCGACAGCGCCGCTATTAATTTGGTTATTCGAAGCACCAACGGATGTTGGATCCGCCGCTGACACCCAGACCTCACCAGACTGTACATGCTGTAGGTCATTTGCTATCCCCGCAGGCAATCTGCGCATATCGACAGCGCCGCTGTTAGATTGATGATGCGAAGTACCAACGGAAGGTTGATCCGCCGCTGGAACTCCTACATCACTAGCCTGTAAAACCCCCGCGTTCACCAACGCACCTGCAAAGTCCACCACATTGGTGTCGCCCTCCAGATTTGGCATTCTAGTTGTTACAGATTGTGCCCTGCCTCGCTTCGCCTGTGCCCTCGTTACCGGACCCTTCCTTTTCACCCCTCGGCCTCTCCCCGGCATCGATGTTGTTCTATACTCGCTAATTTAAGTTGCTTATAAACGATTTCAGAAATTTGCCGCGCTGATGTTTTTAGCAAGCCGGAAAAGAAAGTAAATCTCACGAGATCACGTCTCAAGCGAGATTGCAGTCACGTTTGAACCGAGAATAACCTAGCACGCCGGATGTAAACAACAACTCGATTGCTAGCCAAAATAAATCGATCTAATGTAAAACATTAGATTTTCTTACTATAAAAACTATATTTTTGTCGTACAAAGTCCCCTGGTGTCCAGTAGTAGCATTTGTTATTTATACTGCCAGGTTATCAGTTCTTCAGACTCCGGCACACTCACTGTCAATTCAGCAATATCAGTTGTAGGGCAGAAGCAGATTGCAACATATCTTTCTTATCCTTTTAGCTCTTCAGAGCACAAACGGATATCCCTCTGTCCGTCGTCTGTCTGTACATCAATAATTGATGTAACAGTTACCATTGGCTGTTTTTTTTAGCTTACCTGAGCTAGCTCAGGGTGAGCTTTTGCAATCCTTGAATGTCCGTAGTGCGTCGTCAACAATTTTAGTGTTTACACTCTAGAGGCCACAATATTTATCCAATCTTTCTTAAACTTGCTCACATTGTATATTACCATAAGAGTTCAGATGAGTTGATTATGGTTGAAATCGGACTAATAGGTCAAAGGTTATCTACCTTTGAATTGCTGAAAATGCCATATTTAACATCGTTTACACTCTAGAGGCCACAGTATTCATCCAATCTTTCTCAAACTTGCTCACATTATATATTACTATAAGAGTAAGAATGAGTTCTATTATAACAGTTTTACTGAAATCGGACTAATAGGTCAAGAGTTATCTACCTTTGAATTGCTGAAAATGCCATAATTAACAGTGTTTACACTCTAGAGGCCACAATTTTTATCCAATCTTTCTCAAACTTACTCAGATTGTATATGACCATAAGAGTTCGAATAAGTGCAATTATGGTTGAAATCAGACCAATAGGTCAAGAGTTATCTGCCCTTGAATTGCTGAAAATGCCATATCTAACAGCGTTAACACTCTTGCAACTACAGTTTTCAATGGATTTTTATTATACTTGCACACAAAGTATATAGCTATAAGTTCTCGAAGGAGTGCCATTATTGTTGAAATCTAATCAGTGTGGCAATAGTTATCTGCCCTTGATTTACTTTGAAATGCTAGAAAAGGCTTCAATTCAGTATTGTTTAGGCTCTTAAGTTACCTGCCCTTGATGTAACTTACTATACTAGAATTATAAGGTTGTATTCCAAAATTGTATACTACAAATTTGAATGGATTTAGATAAAACGGGTGAAACAGAAAGGTAAAGCTATCAGGCTTCAGTACAACAGGTGAGCGATATCAGGGCCTTCAGGCCCTCTTGTTTAAAGGGGCATATTAAGTTCATCTTAAACTTAAAGCTTCCATCTTGTGGTGGAATTGGATACAGCTCTGAGGGTATCAGGCATAAATCTGAATATATATAATATATAAAATGTAGAGAGTAGAGAAATAAAGTGTGACATCTACTAATGTCCTTCCGAAGCACTGGATCAAAATTATTTGATGCAAAGAATAAGAGTAATGTGTATGTAGTAGAGAAAGAAACTTATTCATACAGTGTGAAATAAATATTTGCTTAACTCTTTCCTCCCTGAAACTTTAAATGGAAAATTCCAGTTTCCATTTAAGTCTAGTCCATTTCTGACTTTTAAGGGTTGTTTTTGTCAATGTTTGGCATTATGACAAACAGTGAAGACCCTGATCAGAGGGCTCCTAGGAGCCCTCTGATCTGGGTCTTCACTGTTTGCACAGGACAAGTGTACTATTCACATGTACACTGTTTGCAAAATGACGCCAATTAGCGGGACTAGGGTTCAAAGAGTTAATACTGCAAATGTTTCCTGAGCGCTTTCGACAGTTATTTCTTCATCAGGGGATATGCAATAATGCAGTGAACTTGTTTTGGTTTTAAAACAACTCAGCTGTTTTCATAAAATGCCGGTGTACTCAATGACTCTCTGTGATTGCTGAACGCTTGAAAACAAGTTTACTCTTTTTGAAAAATATACTTTCAGGTATTGAATGAAGTAATTATTGTTTGATGAAAGTGAATAGAGATATTAATCTCCTTTATTGATTCCAAATGGCTGTAATTTGTTGAGCCTACGGATCCAATATGTTTCCCATGTCTTCCTTTCCCAAGTCAGACCATCGTGAGTCCGACTCGATGACACAAAGGTCAATGTGGTTGAAGGTGTGTTGGTCTTGACAGAAATGTTCAGGTGATCTGTTGGACCTTTGCGTTTTCCAGTCAGACCTGTGGAGGTTCATGCGCCCACTGACTGGTAGTTTTTGTTTCACCCTCATACTGTTTCCTGCAGATTTTGCATGTCATCAGGTAAATAGCCAGATCTACCAGATTTTTTAAAATCATTTTGTTATCTTAAAAAAACATGGCCGCCAGTGGGTGGGGCATGTTTTCCTTATATTTGTGTATAGAACAACTTTAAAAATCTTTTTATTCTGAAACTATTGGTCTGATTAAAGAATGATTTTACACAAATAATGATTCATGGGTGATTATTATATGATGGCTAAAATTATAACATAAAACAAAATTGTATTACAATTTTATTACAGTAGAGCTCACTGCTTCTACTAAACTGTAATGCCCACTGTACATATATATACATTGAAAACTCTCTGACAATAACTATTGCTATAGAATCGCTTTATGTGTGGCGGTAAAGGTCCAAGTTGCGGTGGAAAACCCCCAGAAGAATGTGTAAAGTTTTTATGCAAGGAACTGGACTGCGACTCCCCGATGCTATCTTACAAATCTTACTGCTCACCCTTCCCTGCCTCCATTATTGACCTCCCTCTATGGTAGTTGTCCACACATAGAGTTGGACCAGCATTAGAGATTAATCACTGGACCTGGTCACTTAAATGGATCCGCCATCAGCCAGTTCCTTATACAATTAACCATATTTCTAGCAATTACGACTTTGAAAAGGCCAAAAAAGTGAAAGTCTTATTGTTATTTGAAGATTTGAATAATAAAGAAAGTGAAATGAGACAAGTCTCATTAATACAATAGGCTTCCTAATCTCTGTTTAACAAAATCTTCCAGAATTTTCCGCCACAACGAACTATCGTTCGCCCCACAATTACGGTTTACATAAAAATTTCTTCGAGGGTGTCCCTACATACCATGATGAACATATCACTGCCTTCGTCAGACAAGTGTATACCATATTTGAAAAAGAAACCGGATGTGTCTGCCTTAATGTCTTCATGGGCAACAAACCTACACCAAAATATTGCGCCTGTCTACTCAAAAAGCGATTCAAAAGCTTGCACATTTTATCAATTTTCTCTGCCGGTATGCTGGACCTAGACCAATTAAGCCTTGGTAGCCATGTACTGAATGTCTTTCCACAACTGGCTCCATCTCATCCCTCTGCAACCACTCCACTTTATATGCTCCACTCCCGCAATTCCCAGGTTGTTGGCGTCTGCTCCCTTATGCAGAATTAGTCCCGACTACAAGCACGTAGTAGCTCCTGATCACTTAATCACCAATATTTCTTTGCAAGAGCCAGTGGTATATGCTCTAGACTGCAGCGGTTTTTTTTGACAATGATTTTATTTGTTGCAAGCTCAAACTGAGAAAGTTTTATAGCGTCGGACCAAGATGAGTCCCAACAGTCAAAAACACATAGTGTTTGAAACAGTTCTATAACATTCTTTTTATTCAACTTGTTCCGTTTTCATTTTTTTAACCTTTTTACTGGTTTTACAGCTTTAGCTTTACTTTCTTTTGCATTCTTTCTTTTAATTTTCTCCTGATTATTATTTTCAATTTGCATCTTCTGTCCTATAATGTCTTGACTTGTCAGGAGACGGTGGGATGTAATATTTTTTTTGACCACCTTTTTCTCAATCTTGTTAATGGTAATGCCCGGTGTAAACAATGACTCTATTGATTGGTCAACTGTGTCGAGACCAAGATCAGGATTGCATTCATTAGGTATGATAACGTCCTCGCCCTTTTGGTTAGTAAGTGGTGACAGTGTACAGGCTTCTTCTGAAACTAATTTAAAAAGTTGATTGGGGTCACTCAGATCAGGAACATCAGTGACAAGCTGTAACTCGCTATCGCTTTTAATATCCAAACTTTCTACTTCATTGAATGCAAAATCATTCGATTGGTCTAGGGTTTCTGCTGTTGGCAATTTCGGCGATTCATCTCTATTAATTAACGTTGCAATTAACCCTTTCCCCCATAGAAGCGCCTTTTAGCGCATTCAGTTTATTCTTGCCCTGAAGAAAATAGTTCCAATTTATACATTCATAAATATGTATAATACAAAATATTTTCTATATTCTAGCAGGTGATAGCTTAAAGCAGGCTGAAAGTAAAGCAGAATGCGCTTAAAGCGCATTCTGCTTTACTTTCAGCCTGCTTTAAGTGGACACCTATATTCAATACTAGAGATATGCTATGTGGGAAAGGGTTAAAGATGACTGACTGTAATGGGAAGATATAGTATGTGGATTCGGTATCGTTTCAACAGCCACACGTTCATTGGTGCATAGCACACTTGGGTTCAGCTGGGTTTCAACGTCCAAACTATGCGATGTTGGTATAGCATATGGAGTTGTGGTTGTTTCATCGGCTATACCACTAGTGTGCGGGATGGATACATTTGGGTTTGGTGGTGTTGCTGCCTTCAAGATAGGCTGATCCGAAGGTTCGCTTGGGCCAAACGCCTTGTCTGGAATAGAAGCTTCATTAACTGGATAGATACCACACGATTTAAAACCGCTTACAATGTTGGAACAGGTCACCGCTTTATTCCAAGATTTGCGAAACAGTTCCGGAAAGCTCCACTTATTTATATGGTGCAGTGGATTATCTTGCAAGTATTCGGAGCATTCAGCATTATAAGCCTTGTTTACGGGTCCAAATACAGAGCGGTCTAAAGGCTGCAAAAAGTGGGCTGTGTGGGGTGGAAGTGCCAGTATGTGAATGTTTTCTTCCATTGCTCGCATCAGAATGGCCAGAGTATCATGTGACGAGTGCCCATCCAGTATAAGCAGCTGTGGCCTTTCTTCACCACAGTGCTGGAGGAAAACCTCCGCAAACCACTTTTCACCTATACTGTCATCCATCCAGCCATTTTTTTTAAAGGCCCACCTTGACCCAGTAGGGGCCATGGCAGTGTTAAATCCATGTACCCCCGGTAGGCTTCTTGACGTCTTGCCCTTGACCACAAACATGGGTGGTATTCTTTTGCCAGCTGCGTTTACGCATGCCATTATGGTGATATTCGTTGATTTTGAGCTTGTTCTACCGAGGCAGTTTTGGCCCTTTTCAGCGATGACTTGGACAGGTGAATGATTGATCATAATGTTTAAACTTAAAACTTGATATAGAGCGTAAATATGAAACTTACGAGATATGTGTTTATTAATTGGAACTGTTCGTACTTGCCATATTGTCCGTACTTACCCGGATCGACCCTAAATTACTTAAGACTATTCTAACTTCAGATAATTATTGGACTATTTACTTAAACTTAATTCCTTCTCTTCTTTGTTGGGATGTAGACTGAAGATGGTAGCTGGCGTTTTCGAGATGGGGAGCGTTGTAGATTTATGGATGGACGTCTAGGGGAGTACGCTGGTTGTTTGCGCTCTGTCCTTCGAAAATGGGTAGATAGACTTTCTCTTAGGAGAGAAATTTCCTTAGTCTGTTGTTGAATAGCATTGCATATTGAGGCTGACATGGAGTTGATGGCCTCCACCATAGATGGTGAGTCTGACGAGGTTAAAGTTGATGTTGCGGCGTTCGCAGTAGAAGTAGTAGTCGTAGAAAGTGTTGTTGTAAAACACCTCAACAAATGGGTGTATCAAATTCATAAATATTAAAATGACACCTATTTATGAAACCGTACCAGCCATTATAATAATCCTTTCTTCATACTTCATAGTCATCTACCTAAACCTGACTTTCAGAACGCCAACTATTAGGTTTTTAGGTTATTTGAATAGCTTGTGTAATAATAAATAACGAAATGTTTACAGTCCCAATAACCATACCTTCAATCCAAAGTTATCAAATATAGAGTTGTCATGTGTTGAGTCTGGCCCTCTGATACCATACCACATCAATAAATCTGGAAATAATTATTCCAATACATGCACAATTGTATGCTTTGTTGTGAAGACATTACAAATTGGACATACAGTCGAACTTTGATATCTTGAACTCGCTTAATTCGAACTATCCGATAATTCGATACATGAACTGCTTTGTTTCATGCTTGGTTAGGTTGAACATACGCATATTTCAAATTTAAAACCTGGCTAAGCCACGTTTTACTTTGAAATACGGATATGTTTGATTTAACCGAATTCGAGATATCGAAGTTCGACTGTAATTTAATACATATAAACTACTGCTCCCTAGCAGTATAACTTACAGGGTTCCAAGAGGGTCATCAGGGATTTCACAAGCAGAAGTGTTACTAAAACTGTTGCATATCTCATGAAAAAGACCTAGTATATAAACCACCATCAGTCTAATTTTCCAGCAGAATGTCTACCTCTTCTTTCTTTACATCTCCTAACATCAATCTGTGGACCGTTTCTTCTATACTGATCCATACACTCATATTTTCATAGTTTTTCGTGTGTTTTGTTGCTACACGGCTGACAGAAAAAGTCAAACATTTCTTCCCACCCTGTGAGGTCAAAAAGCTCAAGTACTTCTTCTGAGCCTGCAGGAATAGAGGCACTGAAGTTTCTAGATTTTTCTGTCCTTCAGTCATTGATATATCTGATGAACCATCTGAGCCATCATCCTTTCTACCTTTCCAGCAGATTGTCTGCGTCTTTTGTCATTACATCTCCTATCATCAATCTGTGGACCATCTCTTCTATACTGTTCCATACACTCATATTTTAATAGTATTGTGTCTTTTTGGCTACATGGCTGGCAAAGAAGTCAAATATTTCTTCTGACCCTGCCAGAATTGGGGCACTTAATTTATTTTTCTATGTGCCATTCGTCTCCATTAGTTTAGGATTTATCTAATGTGTCTTTTTTAGCTACAGGGCTGGCAAAACAAGTCAAATAGTTCTTCCGACCCTGCCAGAATTGGGGCACTTAATTTATTTTTCTATGTGCCATTCGTTCCCATTAGTTGAGGATTTATCTAATGTGTCTTTTTTGGCTACACGGCTGGCAAAACAAGTCAAATAGTTCTTCCGACCCTGCCAGAATTGGGGCACTTAATTTATTTTTCTATGTGCCATTCGTCTCCATTAGTTGAGGATTTATCTAATGTGTCTTTTTTGGCTACATGGCTGGCAAAAAAAGTTGAATAATTCCTTGACCCTGCGAGGTTAAAAAGTTTAAATATTTCTTCCGACCCTGCCAGAATTGGGGCACTTATTTTATTTTTAGCTCACCTGGCACTAAGTGCCAAGGTGAGCTATTGTGATTGCCCTGTGTCCGTTGTCGTCCATCCGTCCGTCGTCAAACTTTATTTTAACGATCTTCTTCTTGGAAACTACTGGGCCAATTTCTTCAAAACTTCATAGGATTGTTCCTTGTAGGGTACTCTCTCGGATTTCTTCAAATATAGGTCATCCAATTGAAATTGTGGATGCCATGGCAACCAATTGAAAAAACTTTAAAAATCTTCTTGTCAAAAACTACTGGTCCAAATTAAAAATGATTTAATCTAAATGTGCCATTGGTGACCCTCTATCAGATTTCTTAAAATAATTTTCCTATCTTAAAAAACATGGCCGCTAGTGGGTGGGGCAGATTTCCCTTATATGGCTATATAGTGAAAACTTTAAAAATCTTTTTGTCTGAAACCGTTGGTCCGGTTTGAAAGGAATTTCACACAAATGATCCATGGGTGACCCTCTACCAGATTTCTTGAATAATTTTGATATCTAAAAAAACATGGCCGCCAGTGGGTGGGGCATGTTTTCCTTATGTTACTGTATATTAAAAATTTAAATATCTTCTGTGAAACTACTGGTCCAAATTGGAAATAATTTTACGTAAATAAAATAATCCATTTATGACTCTTTATTAGATTTCTTAAAATCATTTTGATATCTTAAAAAACATGGCTGCCAGTGGGTGGGGGCACGTTTTCCTTATATTTCTGTATAGAAAATCTTTAAAGATCATTTTCACTTAAACTATTGGTCTGATTTAAGAATAGTTTTACACAAATAATGAGTCATGGGTGACCTTTTGCCAGTTATCTTCAAATAATCTTCCTAGCTCAAACATGGCCGCCAGTGGGTGGGGGGTGGGGGGGAATTTACTGATGATGGCATATAGTGAAAACCATTACTGGTCAATTACCCTGACCGTAACATGGGTACCAGGTGAGCGATTTAGGGCCGCATGCGGCTCTTGTTCTTTGTACCATTCATCTCCATTAGTTGAGGATTTATCTCATGAAACCAGACTCATAGGAAGAACCTGACTCTAAACCCTTCCCACTGATGGAGTTATTGGCTGTACACGTATATGATTTGTAGAGTTGTACTTGTGTTATCTCAGCCTTTGTCCGTGTGAACTCTTCATTGAGAGACTTCAATGAAGCTGCTGGAGTTATTGGCTGTACACGTATATGATTTGTAGAGTTGTACTTGTGTTATCTCAGCCTTTGTCCGTGTGAACTCTTCATTGAGAGACTTCAAGGAAGCTGCTGGAGTTATTGGCTGTACATGTTTATGATTTGTAGAGTTGTACTTGTGTTATCTCAGCCTTTGTCCGTGTGAACTCTTCATTGAGAGACTTCAATGAAGCTGCTGGAGTTATTGGCTGTATATGATAAGCTGTCCGTTACATGGCTGGCAGAAAACAGTTCTTGCAACCATGGGAGTCAGAAAAGTTCAAACATTTTATCTGACCCTGCAAAAATAGAGGCGCTGAAGTCATAAGTAATTTTTCTATGCGCTATCTTTCTCCCTTAGTTGAGGATTTATCTGATGAAACTTTCAAACATTTCTTCTGATCACGCAAGAATAGAGGCGCTTAAATCTTTGTTTGTTTTTCTACGCGCTATCCTTCTCCCTATAATATTGAGAATTTATGTGATGAACCTTTCAAACATTTTTTCTGACCCTGCAAGAATAGAGGGGCTCAAGTCTTAAGATATTTTCTACGCGCTATCCTTCTCCCTAAGTTGCGGATTTTTCTGATTTATCTGATGAACCTTTCAAACATTTTTTCTGATCCCGCAAGAATAGTGGTGCTTAAATCTTTGTTTGTTTTTCTATGCGCCATCTTTCTCTATAAGTGGAGGACTTATCTGAATAGATATGCTATTACTGATGCCCGTAAGTTGTGGTACTGTTTACTGTGGCCATGGGCAGAAAGGTGGACTCCATCCCCGGAGAAAGACATCGCTACCATTAACTAGATTTTGTGACTGATTCTTCAGGAGCACTGGTGCACCAATTTTAAACCATTGTACTTTTGGTGCAGTTATTGAATGCAATGGTGTATGTCATCTGCTCTGTACTGGTTTAGAGCCCCAGTTAAACCTTTAAGTTCTCACGGTTGTAGTCGTCACAAAGATGATATTTGGCAAACAGCTTCACACCAGTGTCACCCTGTAATGGCTGGGATAACTGACTGTATTAGTTATACAGTTTCTTCACAGTGTACATGAGAATTTCTTCCCGGCTGAGGTAAATCATGTTGCCCGAGCCGTTAGGCGAGGGTTACATGATTTACCTCAGCCGGGAAGAAATTCTCATGTACACTGAAGAAACTGTATAACGAATTTATTATACTGCAAAGTTTTCACTGTACAAACGAAAGATTTCGGAATTTGTCGTGTACAGCGCTTATAATAAAAATTAAAATATAACAATATCGCGCCAAAGCAGATAACGTTGAGCGCATACTTGTGACGTCATATGTTTTTGACGTTGCTATTCATTAGAAAAATGGGCATATTCGTCGTCAAACTTTCCCAGAAATAATGCGACTGTTGAAAGATCCAAACAGCGAATGGTTCTTAGCCGAAATGGAATTAAAACGGAGGATGCAATGTTGAATGCACTCACTCCTGTCGAGCAATCGGCCATCTTATTTTCCGCAAAGCAAGACTCAGGGACCTGTCAGCCAATGAAACAGCTGCATTTCTATGTACCCTGTCAGCTCACAGGATACTTCGTGTTATGTCTACGGCTCGTTGACCAATGAAAAGTAAGGAATTTACTTTGCAGTATAATAAATATTGTTGTATCCAGGCTCTGAGGTTATAAAGCTTTTGACATGAGTCTAAACTCGTTCCTAAGCAATTGATTGGTCAGATTTGAGCCTAGGCTCAAATCTGACCAATCAAATGCTTGGGAACACACTCAGACTCAACTAAAACGCTTTATAACCTCGGGGCCAGATGATAAGAAAAAATATATAACTTTGTGGATCCTCTTTAAAACAACAGATTCAGTGGCCAGTTTATCTTTATTGATATGGAAGTCTATACAAGATTAAAAATAATTAAATACAAATATTTACAAGTTATTTAAACAGTTCTTTTCCAACATTAGTATTACTTGTTACCAGATCTGAGACGATCCTTTAACAATGTTTCTAATAATTTACCTCTCTGGGTAATTCCATTTCTGATGTTCAGTATCTTAGTTGATCTGTTTCTTTTCTCTTAGAAATTTCCTCTATCTCATTCTTCTGATTCCTTCTTTCTTCTTCATTCTCTTTTCCTTTCTCTTTCTTCTTTCCTTTCTCCTTTCCTTTCTCTTTCCTTTCTTCTTTCTCTTTCATTTGTCTTTCTTCTCTTTCCTTTGTCTTTCTTCTTTCTCTTTCATTTGTCTTTCTTCTCTTTCATTTGTCTTTCTTCTTTCTCTTTCCTCTCTATCCTTTCTCAATCTTCTTTCTCTTTTCTTCTTTCTTCTTCCTTCTGTTTCCTTTCTCTTTCCACTATTTGAGTCTCTGTTCTTTTGTTTCCTTCAATTTCTTCATCTCCACTACCTAGTAACTGTTGTTCTTCATTTCTAACTATGTCATCTCTTAGTCTATTATTTTCAGTAATTTCTACTATTGAGTCAATTTCAACATTAGTATTTTCTTCCCAGTCTGATTCTGAAGAAGAGGATAAGGAGGCGGAGGATGAGATGGATAAGGATGGTGACCTTGTCCTGAACCGTTTATGTATAGATTGAATGCGATGTATAGATGGACTGTGATGAATAGATGGACTGTGATGTCAAATTCTTTTTCCACTATAAATAGGAGCTGGTCTGGTTGGTATTCTTTGTGATGGATAGTAATGATTTTGCTTTTGGTTATCAATAATTAAAGTGTCAACTTTTTTATGAAATTTTAGAGTATAGTCTCTGCCTCTTCTCCTCTGGCACCACTGGCCATGTGAAATCTGATCTAATCTTCTCTCCTTTTATGACAAAAAGGAGCAGGATTGTTCCTTAGGAATACTTACAGTTCTTGCATTTGTACGATACTTGAGAATTTTGTGTTATCAATTGATTTTTACATTTAACCCTTATCGGAAAATGTATATCCCCACAAATCTTACAGGTGAACCGCTTCTCTCTTGGTAATTCCATTTCTGATGTTCAGTATCTTAGTTCATTTCAGTTCAAATTCCTTTCTAATGGCCACACATCGAGGCTGGTTTTTAGCTCACCTGAGCCAAAGGCTCAAGGTGAGCTATTGGGATGGCCCTGTGTCCGTCGTCTGTCGTCGTTAACAATTGCTTCAAATGACATCTTCTCCTAAACGGCTGAACAGATTTCAACCAAACTTTACAGGAATGTTCCTTGGGTCAAGCTCTTTCAAATTTGTTCAAAGAATTGAAAACAATATAGAACTCTGGTTGCTATGGCAACCAAAGTGAAAAAATAAGGAAATCTTAAAAAATCTTCTTGTCTGAAACTACAAGGGCCAGAGCTTAGATATTTGGCACATAACATTATCTACAGGTCCTCTATCAAGTTTGTTCAAATTATGCCCCTGGGGTCAAAATTGGCCCCGCCCCGGGGGTCACAGTTTTACATAGAGTTATATAGTGAAAATTTCAAACATCTTCTCCACTGAAACTAATATGGCCAGAGCTTTGATATTTGGCATGGTGACACTTCTAAATGTCCTTTACCTAGTTTGTTCAAATGGTTCTTGTCGGTTAAATATCTAGGTCATAATTCACATTCAAAATATGTATAGCAGACAGCAATTCAGCATTATAAGAGTTAGACCCTAGTCAAATTTCCTACTGGCAGAGTTACATAACTGAACTCAGGTCAGCTGGTCAGCTGATGAGGTTCACTGTAAACAGCAGCATATGGTGTTGTCTGCTATATTTGTATGCCCTGCAGTTGGGGGCATATTGTTTTTGTCTGTCTGCTTTTTTGTCTGTTTGTCCATTTGTTTGTCTGTCAGTCCACAACTTTAATCTTAGCCATAACTTTGTTAAAGTTAGAAACTTTATAACTTGGGTCATGTCCTATAAAGGTCAATGTCATTTTTGAGATATTTCCCAGTGTCATTTTTTCTTGTCTTTGAGATAACTCCAGTTCTACTGATGTTAACCCATTACCCCATACATATGCCTTTTTACGCCTTTAATTTATTCCTCCTCTAAAGAAAATAATTCCACTTTATACAGTCATAAACATGTAAGATATAAGAAATAGTATCTATATCTTAGAAGATGATAACTTAAAGCAGGTTGAAAGTAAAGCAGAGTGCGCAATAAATAATCATATGGAAATACATGTAGCTTGATAAGAAGAAGTGTCATGGATAAGGGCCATAACTCTGCCAACAATATTTTTTTAAGTTATTCCAATTTGTCATGGTTTTTTTTCTCTGCAAGATGATTCCATTTACAGCTATATTAAAATGTTGTCTTGCCTATTAAGCTAAGGCACAATGACCTCAGGTGAGCGAATTAAGGGCCATGGCCCTCTTGTTTATACTAGTCTCGACGTGACGTCATCATAACAACAAGAGCCCCATGGCGCATAATTCGCTCACCTGAGAATAGCTGAAAAAATGGAGATATTGATTTATGTCTAGGACTGACCTAGATATGCAACAGACCGGAACAATTTGAACAAAATATGTAAAGTATATTTAAAAGTGTCGTCATACAGAATATAAAAGCTCTGGCCATATTAGGGTCAGAGAAGAAGACATTTGAAATTTTCTCTATATAACTATGTGAAACTGTAACCTTGGGGCGGGGCAAATTTTGACCCCAGTGGCATATTTTGAACAAAATTGATAGAGGACCTGTAGGCAATTCTATGTACCAAATATTTAAGCTCTGGCCCTTGTAGTTTTAGACAAGATGATTTTTTAAGTTTTCATTGAAAAATTCATTTTTAGCTCCTGTGACCTAGTTATGCAACCGACCAGAACCATTTGAACAATTTGGGTAAAGTACATCTAGAAGTGTCACCATGCCAAATGTCAAAGCTCTGGCCACATTGGTTTCAGAGAAGAAGACGTTTGAAAATTTCACTATATAACTATATGTAAAACTGTGACCCCGGGGCGGGGCCAATTTTGACCCCAGGGGCATAATTTGAACAAACTTGATAGAGGACCTGTAGATGATGCTATGTGCCAAATATCTAAGCTCAGGCACTTGCAGTTTTGGACCAAATTTTTTTAAGATTTCATTATTTTTTCACTTTGGTTGCCATGGCAACCAGAGTTCTGCATTGTTTTTAATTCTTGAACAAATTTAAAAGAGCTTGACCTAAGGAACAATTATGTAAAGTTTGGTTGAATTCTGTCAAGCGGTATAGGAGGAGATGTCATTTGAAGCAGTTGTTAACGATGACGGACGCCGGACACAGGGCCATCCAAATAGCTCACCTTGAGCCTTTGGTTCAGGTGTCTGCTAAACATATTGGTAAAGCTCAAAGATCTGGCCATATTGGTTTCAACAATGATGATTGAAGATTTGTATAAATACTCTACATGTTAAACTGTTCCCAATGGGGAAGGGTAATTTTGGACCAAAGGGCCAGAAGAAACTTGAAAGAAGACATGTACATAAAAATATGTGCCAAATATCTGTCACATGTGATCTTTGGTAATATTTTTAAAGATTTACTCAAATGTTCATCTAGGTTGCCAGGACAACTGGATTTCTACAGCTTTTGTATAGACTAGGTACAATCCGGTAAAGTTTGTTGGAAAGTGATGTTTTTTGGAGAAGTCATTTTTAGCAATTTTAAGCACTATACACAATGACAAACACCGAGCAATCACAATAGCTTACATAGAGCATTTTGTCTCAGATGCATAAAAAATATAACATAATTTACTTCTCCGGTCTGGTGGTTGTGATCATCGGGTCCTGTAAAATGGGCATAAAACAATGGTGTCCGGGTGGTGGATGAGCCAAACTCTCTCTTCAACTTTTGTGCAAGTTTACGTTTTTTCCACTCTGTGGGCTTGCCTTCCATCTGAAAAAAAACAACACCATAAAATCCTGCAGTTTTAAGAACAGTTTATATTTTTATAGCAGAAGATGGGGACAAGAGGGTCTTGAAGGCCTTGATATCCAGTTCACCTGTAGCAATTGCATTCTTTTTAAGTTTTACGCAAAACAAGAACTGTGTAACATTAAGAGACAAAGGCCCCAAGGGGGTTTGTCTCTAAAATGTATTCAATAGGCTGTAAAATAAATTCATACAGCAGGTAATTTTGGTTTTTGTTAAATTGAAAAGATTTAAACTACGGAAAACCAGAAACGAAAAAGTCTGGCAAATTTAGAAACCTCTTATTCAATTGCATCATCATCATAGGAGCATGACTTCATGGTCAAAGCAAGGTTTGTCATATTGAATACTATATTCTTAATTTTTATTTTTTCACATTATCAGATTTATTAATATTTAATTAACCCTATTTAAGGAGAAAAAAACAATAAGCTGTTTTGCTTTGGTTTCAATCCTTAACTTTGTTGTATGTTTGTAAAATATATGTAAATTATGGAAATAAATTATGTTTAAACCAACCCTATTTGACCTCTAAATGACATGGAACTTTGTTGGGCATGAACCAAGTTGTACCAAGCTCAAGAGATACTTACTTGGAGTACACATTCAAATATAAACTCTCTTTCACATACAGTTCAAAAGTTAGGGCCAATGTTAAATTCGCCCAATTTTAAATCTAAATGACCTTGACCTTTCCCAAACATTTACCATAGTTGTACTGAGATGAACAGATTAGTACACATAACAAATATATAGTCTCTATTCTAAGTAGTTTAGTTTAAACAATTTTTTATTCCCTCATATATGCATGGAATTGGGGTTGGGTCACAAGTTATAACAACATTACATCCAACCATCCCCCTAACTAAGTAGTTCCAAAGCTATGGCCAGGGTTAAAGTTGTGTACAGACAGACAGGCTTACAGACAGACCAAAAACAATATCCGCCAGAATAAGTTGTGCGAGAGCATAATAAAAACAAGAGGGCCTGAAGGCCCTGATATCGCTCACCTTTTGTACTGAAGCCTGATAGCTTTACCTTTCTGTTTCACCAGTTTTCATCTAAATCTATTCAAATTTGCAGTATAGCATGTAAACCATTTTGGAATACAACCTCATAATTTTAGTATAGTAGAGTACATCAAGGACTGATAAATACTGAAATGAAGCCTTTTCTAGCATTTCAAAGTATATCAAGGGCAGATAACTATTGTCACAATGATAAGTTTTAAACAATAATTGCACTCCTTTGAGAACCTATAGCTATATACATTGTGTGCAAGTATAATAAAAAACCATTCAAAACTGTAGCGGCAAGAGTGTAAACACTGTAAAATATGGCATTTTCAGCAATTCAAAGGTAGATAACTCTTGACCTATTAGTCCGATTTCAACCATAATCACCCTTTTTTAAACTTGTATGGTCATATACAATCTGAGCAAGTTAAAGAAAGCTTGAGTAAATATTGTGGCCTCTCGAGTGTAAACACTGTTAAATATATCATTTTCAGCAATTCAAAGGTAGATAACTCTTGACCTATTGATCTGATTACAACCATAATTAAACTCATATGAAGTCTTATGGTAATATACAATCTGAGCAAGTTTGAGAAAGATTGGATAAAATATGTGGCCTCTAGAGTGTAAACACCCTTAAATATGGCATTTTCAGCAATTCAAAGGTAGATAACTCTCGACCTATTAATGTGATTACAACCATAATCAAACTCATTTGAACTCTTATAGTCATATACAATCTGAGATAGTTTGAGATAGATTTGATAAATATTGTGGCCTCTAGAGTGTAAACACTGTTAAATATGGCATTATCAGCAGTTCAAAGGTAAATAACTCTTGATCTATATGTCTGATTCCAACCATAATCAAACTCATCCAAACTCTTACAGTTAAATACAATCTGACCAAGTATGAGAAAGATTGGATAAATATTGTGGCCTCTAGAGTGTAAACACTGTTAAATATGGCATTTTCAGCAATTCAAAGGTAGATTACTATTGACCTATTGGTCCGATTTCAACCATATTCAAACTCATCCGAACTCTTATGGCAATATACCATCTGAGCAAGTTTCAGAAAGATTGGATAAATATTGTGGCCTCTAGAGTGTAAACACTAAAATTGTTGACGCCGGACGCCGGACATTCAAGTATTGCAAAAGCTCACCCTGAGCTAGCTCAGGTGAGCTAACAACACTCCGTCTCAATGTCGAATGCGCCATTAATATTATTAGCTTCTACAACTGAATAGGTGTGTAAATAAGGTATGAATCGAAAACCATTAAAAAGTTCTATTGATACATATATGTCATAAATACTGACATTCATTTAATAAGATGAAATTGTTCATTTTTTTCTCTAAGTTGTCTGGATCAATCAGACACTTGATCTCAAGACAATTTACAGTAGCGCCATGTTCAACCGATTGGAATCGGATAACATCTAGTCAGATCCTAACAATATATAATTCGCTATCTTCAGTAGGATGACCCGCAAACACATCATTTATTGTATGAATAAGTCTTTTATCTTAACCCTTTGCCTGCTGGTCGCGACTTTATTGATTTTTGCAAACAGTTTAGATCCAGATCAGACACCGCGTAACGCGGTGTCTGATCTGGATCCAAACTGTTTGGCACTCTTCTTTAGGTTTATTTACTTAAAAAATGTAAAAATCTAAATATAAAAAAAATTGCAGACGACAATTTCGAAGTAGACGACATCACCGCAGGATAAGGGTTAATAATCTGTCTTTGATTTATTGTTAATTTCACTGTGTGTGGAAATATTTCATTAAATATTAAACAGAAATTTCCATTGTCATTGTATCTAGGGTTTGGTACTGGGGGTAATTGGTGAAAGTCACTCACAAAAATAACTTGAATGCCACCAAATAGTTTTGTTGGGCATTTACCACTAGATGCCTTCTCTATTATATCAAATGTCTTAAAGCTAATCATAGAACACTCATCTACAATCAACACGTCACTTTTTCTGATTGAATTAATAACATTGTCATACTGTCTGTCTGTTATTTTTAGAATTATGTTTTTAATATCATTTGGTCCAAACCTTCCATTGCCTATTCCAGTGAACTGATGTGTGGTCACAGCTGATTTGTAAATCTGACAGGCAATGCCTGTTGAACAAGTTATTTGAACTTTTTTATCTAAATCAGAAAGAGAACTGAATATATGTTTCACGAGAAATTATTTCCCTGTTCAAGGGCAGCCAGTGATCAACAAATTATGCCCTTGGATGGCGATTTTCCACGCATCAACTTGTTGGCCATTCATAACTACATCACACATAAGATACATAGTTAAGCCAAAATCACCAGTTTTTGTTTACATTCCGGTTGCTGGGTTTTCCTTTGCTAACGGTTGAGTATATACGAAATCGGGAACCAGAATGTAGGTTAAACAGTATCCAATCAAATGTCACCTATGCCTAGCTTTTAGTTTTTGAGCTTTAATGCTTCCTACTGAATATCTATTAGCTAACTTATTTAATTTACAATACAAATCTACAACATAGTAAAGAGAGAGATAAGCTAAATAGAAGAGAAAGTTAAGCAAAAGAAAATAGCAAGAAATAGTATTCCAATCAAGGGAAGGTGTACTAAGATGTTACCTATGTAACTGGAATGATTCCTATGTAAACTTCCTGAAAATAAATATTTAATAACTTTAAAACAAATAAAGAATTAAGATGTTACCTATATGTAACTTGAATGATTCCTATGTAAACTTACTGAAAATAAACATTTAATAACTTTAAAACAATTAAGCATCCGAAAGTTTGTATCATATTGGATGAAGGCAGTACCCTGGCGTTTGTCAGAGATGTCCCTTATGATATCCCCATATTTCATAAGGGCTGGGGTTTCTAAGGGATACTTTGACTGCAACAAATCTAAAAATGCTGTAGTCCATGTCTGAATAGGCTGGATACGTTTGCTTTGTTGATTAGGTACCAGCTTTATTCTAGATCTTGAGTCCATTTGGAGGGTAAAATTTTGTAGTTGAGGTGAGAGATTGGGATTTCGCAAGAGCTGACCAAAATCTACATATTTATTGGGCCAAATTTTGCTTCTGTAATGTTTTGCTCAAATGAAATGAAATGGGTGTAGATATGGGTGTCTGGTAAGCTACCCCATTACCATTAGCTAACATATTAGGCGTGTTGTGCTGAAGCACTGCACCCAATGACTCAGTAGGCTCTTCCTCCTCGGAAGATGAGTTGTCTGATAATTCAATTGGACTGTGTATCGGTTCAGGTTGATTGCCCTATTACTGACCTTCCTCACTGTGGTTGTTAGGCATGACAAAGTTTTCAAGATTATGAGGCACATTGTTTACATTACATTGGTGAAAATTGTTGAAGAGTCAAAGAGATGTATAATACATATCTTAACATGTAGTTTGGTGCAGTGTGTTGAACATTGCCACCAGCGCTGCTCTGATGTTGTGGTACAGCCTAGGTTGACCCCTATGTGAAAGGTGGACTCCATCCCCGGAGAAAGCTTGCTGTTGCGTCTCTGGTGCCCAGAACCCCTTGCCGCGCCACAAACATGCTCTTTGGTGTAGTTGAGATGACAGTCTATCGTTTATCAAGTAATTCATCTCATCTACTCGTGAATTAAACCAGTTGGTGTCCACAGGATGACGTGTGAAGCATGTAGCCTCCTGTCTGTGTAATATCTGACACACTACCACTCGTGGTACATTCACATTGAAAAGAAGATAGTCCACAAGGTCACAGGTCGTGTTACACACCGACAATGGTGAATTATTTGGCCAATATAAGTCATTTGTACCAAGGAACAACATGACATAAGTTGCTTTCTGCTTTTCTTCGAGCTAGAATCTATAGACAAAATTTCATTTGAAGCCATTTTAAATATCATATTGTTGCTGCTTGGTGCCTGTAGCAAGTCTACCAGGTCAACAAACTCGTCAGTCCAAATGGCCTTTTTGTTGACAACAGGAACCGCAGATCCTATTTGACTGGTACCTTTTGAAGTACCTGCTGTAGATTTTTCCAGTGCAGCTGGTGGTACAGTTATGTCCTTATCTGGCTATCATCTGTGACATTATGAATGACTGTATTGTCAACTACTGTGGGAGTCTCTACCACTTCGTTATTATCAATGCTGCCCACAGCTGCCCCCTCTGCATCTCCCACTGCAGCAGTCACTGTGTTTTGTGTACCAGTAGGTGGTTGTGCTAACGGGGGACCTGGCACGGGCAGTACCCCTTGCCTCTGTAGTGCTTGTAAGACAGCCTGCACAGTTTTTTGGACCAGCTCGTCCTCTTTGTCTGTCCTGCGTTTCTTTGGGCTACTTGCCATGTCAATGCTGAAATTAAATTAGAATACAAATCAAACATAACATTTATTTAATTTTTGACTGAATTTTCAAATGGTAGCTGTTTAAAATTTATGGCATACCGTTTAGAGTCTGGGCAGATACAAAGTTATTTGGAATTTGTTCTGACTCCCAATCTTTTTTAACCCATTACCCCATAAATACCCATTTTAACGCTTTTAATTTATTCCTCCACTGAAGAAAAAGGTAACAATTTATACAGTTATGAATATGTATTATAAGAATTATTTTCTATAATCTAGTAGATGATAGGTTAAAGCAGGCTGAAAGCAAAGCAGAATGCGCCTTACGGCGCATTCTGCTTTACTTTCAGCCTGCTTTAAGTAGTCACTGGTCTTCAAAACTAGAACCAGGCTATGGGGTAATGGGCTAAATGGACATTGTTGCTCTAGCACAAAATTAAAAAAATTAAACGAGACTTATCTTAGTTAAGTCGATGTTTGATTGTAACTCTTTGAGTAAAAGAATTGAAGGAGGGTTTGTAGTCTTTTTGGGAGCTTTTTTCGTAGGTTTAGTTGGTGGAGGGGTTTTTGTAGACTGAGATTTGTCCACCTTTTCAACTGAGAGATCCTGAGATTTGCTTGCTTTATCCGCCATGTTTGATTCTACCGAACACGCAGTTTCACAAAAAGTCCGTAATCTACTTTAATCCTGAATGTTGAAATTCCCAACTTGGCGAATTTCAAACTGGTCGATTCCGACACGTAAATACCCGGTTTGCCTCAAGCCAAACTGTATAAAAACGCCATTAAACAATACTGTTACTTCACTGCCATTCATGAATGGCGGGTGCAACAAAACTGCTTCGCGCATGCGCAACATATCTCCTTTAATAACGACTGAATTTTTTACGAAAAAGAATTGCCTATTGGAAAAGAATATCGTTTGACCCATTGAACAGGCTGTACAATCAGTCTTGAGTTAATGGGCCACTCTTTGAAAAACATTAGTTTCTTTAATCAAATACTCCACAAGTACACACTTTACACCTTAAGTTTATTCCTCAGAAGAAGAAAATAGTTCAACTGTACAGTCATGAATATATACCATAAGAATTTCTATATTCTATCAGATGGTAGCTTAACCCTTTCCTCCCTGAAACTTTAAATGGACAATTCCAGTTTCCATTTAAGTCTAGTCCATTTCTGACTTTTAAAGCGATTCGCAACCAGATGGTGCATTAAAAATAGTAATTTGTAAATATGTGTCAAACGCTTATATAAATGGTAAAGAATTAGTTTAGGATAAGAAATTCTGTTTAAAAAAAATGAATTTCAATAAAAAAAAATATTGGTCTCTGGTGGGATTCGAACCCATGGCCCGGCATTGGCGGACAGAAGGGGGGAAACCGCTTAGACCAATGGACCACGGAACTATCCGTTTATCTTGGATCGATTTAACGTATTTCAATGTGTTGCGGTCGAAAGTGCATACAACTTCGTAATTCGGCTCGTGTTTATGTCTGAGCCCGTGTAGAGAAGCAACAGCAACAACTATACCGTCTACTAGTCGGTATAGAAAAACGATGGAAAATATCTAAAAATCTAAGATTCGGTGACGATTCTTGAGACTTTTTTTGGACTGATCATATTTTTTTAATGTCAGAAGCCAAATAATGCCACAAATTTGCTTTTATTTGAGTATTTTATTTTATTTTGACAAGTACACCATCCGGTTGCGAGTCGCTTTAAGGGTTGTTTTTGTCCATGTTTGGCATTATGACAAACAGTGAGGACCCTGATCAGAGGGCTCCTTAGGAGCCCTCTGATCTGGGTCTTCACTGTTTGCATAGGACAAATGAACTATTTATATGTTCACTGTTTGCAAAGGACGCCAATATGCGGGACTAGGGTTCAAATGGTTAAGGCAGGCTGAAAGTAAAGCAGAATGCACCTTAGGTGCATTTTGCATTACTTTCAACCTGCTTTAAGTTGTCACCTGTCTTCCAAACTAGAAATAGGCTATTGGGTTAAGGGTTAAATGCAGCAAAGATTTTTTTTAATGCCTGCTTTAGGAGCCCTCTGATCTGGGTCTTCACTGTTTGCATAGGACAAATGTACTATTTATATGTTCACTGTTTGCAAAGGACGCCAATATGCGGGACTAGGGTTCAAATGGTTAAGGCAGGCTGAAAGTAAAGCAGAATGCACCTTAGGTGCATTTTGCATTACTTTCAACCTGCTTTAAGTTGTCACCTGTCTTCCAAACTAGAAATAGGCTATTGGGTTAAGGGTTAAATGCAGCAAAGATTTTTTTTAATGCCTGCTTAACCCATTATTCCACAACCTGTTTTTAAGTCTAAAGAAAGGTGAACACTTATAGCAGATTGAAAGAAAAGCGGAAAGATCCTTTAGGCACATTCTGCTTTATTTCCAGCCTGGTTTCAGGTATCATCTACAAGGATATAGAAACTATTTTAAATGGTGCATATTAATAACTATTAAATGGAATATTTTCTTCAGTGGGTGAATAAATTAAAGGTGTGAATTTTTTTTATAGAGTAATGGGTTAACAACTTTCACTACATCTCAAAACAATGCGGATCAGAGGTAGTACATGCTTAAAAACATCATAGTCTAGGGTTATAAAGCTTTTGAGTTGAGTCTGAGATCGTTCTCAAGCATTTGATTGGTCAGATTTGAACGTTTGCTCTGTGATCATTCTCAAAAGCTCAAATCTGACCAATCAAATGTTTAAGAACGATCCCGCTCAACCCAAAAGTTTTTAAGAGCCAGTTATTTTTGTGCACAATTTGTAGAATAAGCTTGATTTTGAAATGAAGCTTTCAGTATTTATGTACATATATTTCTTTGCTTTTAACATGTTGCTGAACACCATTACTTGTTTCATCTCCATCATTTTGTACTTGTTATAAGCTGTGTTAGTCAATCACCAGTCATTTTGAAATAAATCTTGACATTGAAAATAATTATTCTTGTTTGTTTGTTTGTGATCCTCACTTGTTTTCCATGCCTCCATCAGCTTCACTAGGACCTGCAGTTTGAAATTTTTAGCTATTGGGGTCGTGCTGTGTCGGGTGTTGTTGTGCGTCCTGCGATGTGCATCCATGAACATCTTGTGAACACTCTAAAAGCCACAATTTTGACCGAATCTTTATTTAACTTGACCAGAATGATCATCTAAAGTAAGTCACTAGGTCAAATCTTAAAAGAAGAGTGTGAACACTCTAGGAGCCACAGTTTTTGTCCAATCTTTATCAAACTTGGTCAGAATGACCATCTTTACAAAAATCTAGGTCATGTTTGAGTATGGGCTATGTGGCTTCAAAAAGTAGGTCACTAGGTTAAATCTTAGAAAAACAATCTTGATCAAAATGATCATATTTACAATATCTAGATCAAGTTTGATTATGTGTCCTGTTGATTCAGAAAGTAGGTCACTAGGTCAAATCTTAGGAAAAGCTTGTGAACACTCAAGTGGTCATACTTTTAACTCAATCTTTCTCAAACTTTATCAGAATTATCATTTCCACAAAATCTAGGACAACTATGAATATTGTTAATATGGGGTAAAAAGGAGGTCACTATGTCAAATCTTAGGAAAAGCTTGGCCCCTAGGGTTCACAGTTTTACATAGAGTTATATAATGAAATTTAAAAACATCTTCTCCTCTGAAACTAATATGGCCAGAGCTTTGATATTTGGCATGGTGACACTTCTAGATGTCTGCAGAAGGTCGGTGGCTCTACCCAATTGCAGATTTGTGCCTGAAACAGTGCATAAAAGGCTTCTGGGGTCTTCCTCCACCTGCAATTAGCTGGACGTCGCGATACCACTGAAATAATGTTAAAAGCGATGTAAAATCATAACAATCAAAAATCAAATTTACCTATTTTACTTTACCTATTTTGCTCAAATAGTTCCGGACTATTGCATATCTAGGTCACATGAGCTAAAAATAGATTTTTCCAATAAAGTAAACAAGGGCCACCATGGCCCTTAATCACTCACCTGGTACACCATGTAAAACTTGACCTATAGTGACCAAGATTACGACTTGACATGACCCACAATCAACCTTTAGAGTGTTTACAAATTTTTTCTATGATTTGATCTAGTTTTTGACCAGACACAATCCACATTTATTTAGGCAAACATTCTGAGCAAGTTGCACCTATAAAATCCATTGAGATTTGTAACCTCTAGAGGGTTAACAAGGTTTTTAGCTCACCTATGCTAGCTCAGGGTGAGCTTTTGCAATCCTTGAATGTCCGTCGTGTGGTGTGCGTCGTCCGTCGTCCGTCGTGCGTCGTCAACAATATTAGTGTTTACACTCTAGAGGCCACAATATTTATCCAATCTTTCTCAAACTTGCTCACATTGTATATTACCATACGAGTTCAAATGAGTTGGATTATGGTTGAAATCGGAATAATAAGTCAAGAGTTATCTACCTTTGAATTGCTGAAAATGCCATATTTAACTGTTTACATTCTAGAGGCCACAATAATTACCCAACCTTTCTCAAACTTGCTCAGATTGTATATTACCATAAGAGTTCAAATGAGTTCGATTATGTTTGAAATCGGACCAATAGGTCAAGAGTTGTCTACCTTTGAACTGCTGAAAATGCCATATTTAACAGTGTTTACACTCTAGAGGCCACAATTTTTATCCAATGTTTCTCAAACTTGCTCAGATTGTATATGACTATAAGAGTTCATATAAGTAAGATTATGGTTGAACTCGGGGGATTAGGTCGAAAGTAATCTACCTTTGAATTGCTGAAAATGCCATATTTAAGGGTGTTTACACTCTTGAGGCCACAATATTTACCCAATCTTTCTCAAACTTGCTCAGATTGTATATGACAATAAGAGTTTGAATAAGTGCAATTATGGTTGCAATCGGACTAATAGGTCAAGAGTTATTTGCCCTTGAATTGCTGAAAATGCCATATCTAACAGCGTTTACACTCTTGCAACTACAGTTTTCAATGGATTTTGATTATACTTGCACACAAAGTATATATCTACAAGTTCTCAAAGAAGTGCAATTATTGTTGAAATCTAATCATTGTGGCAATAGTTATGTGCCCTTGATATAATTTGAAATGCTAGAAAAGGCTTCATTTCAGTATGGTTTAGGCTCTTAAGTTACCTGCCCTTGATGTACTTTACTATACTAGAATTACGAGGTTGTATTCCAAAATTGTTTACATGCTATACTACAAATTTGAGTGGATTTAGATCAAACGGGTGAAACAGAAAGGTAAAGCTATCAGGCTTCAGTACAACAGGTGAGCGATATCAGGGCCTTCAGGCCCTCTTGTTCTATCATTTGACCGAGTGACCTAGCTTTTGACCGGACATAATCCACATTGAAACTTGACCTAGATATCAATAAGGCAAACATTTTGAATACGGGTAAGTTTCATTCAGATGTAATGAGATTTGTTAACAAGGTTTCTCAGCTCACCTGGCACAAAATCCAAGGTGAGCTTTTAGGATCGCTGAATGTCTGTCCTTCCATAATTGTTCATTAACACTCTAGCGCCTACAAATTTCATCCGATCTTCATGAAACTTCATGACAATGTTTGTCTTGATGAAATCTATGTCAAGTTCGAATGTGGGTCATGTCTGGTCAAAAACTAGGTCACTAGGTCAAATCATAGAAAACCTTGTTAACGCTCTAGAGGCTACAAATCTCAATGGATCTTTAAGAAATTTAGTCAAAATGTTTGCCTCATTGATATCTATGTCAAGTTCGAATGTGGGTCATGTCCAGTCAAAAACTAGGTCACTAGGTCAAATCATAGAAAAACTTTGTTAACACGCTAGAGGCTACAAACCTCATTGAATCTTAATGAAACTTAGTCAGAATGTTTGCCTCATTGATATCTAGGTCAAGTTTGAATGTGGGTCATGACCAGTCAAAAACTAGGTCACTAGGTCAACTCATAGAAAAACCTTGTTAACACTCTAGAGGCTACAAATCTCAATGAACCTTTATGAAACTTGGTCAAAATGTTTGCCTCATCGATATTTCTGAATGAAATATTTTCAGAATGTTTGCCTACATCAAATCAAGTTAGCAATCAAATGTGGATTGTGTCTGGTCAAAAACAAATTCAAACTTGACCTAGATATCAATTAAGCAATCATTTTGACCATGCTGCATTAAAATTCTATGAGAATTGTAGCCTCTGGAGTGTTGACAAGGTTTTTCTATGATTTGACCTAGTGACCTAGTTTTCACCTGACATTACCCACATTCAAACTTGACCTAGATATTTTAATTTAGTGAAGCAAACACTTTCTTTTTGACAAATATTGGCATTAGGTTTGGATGAAAATTGTAAATGCTAGAGTGTTAACGAACCAATTGTGGACAGATGGAAAATGGACATCCAGCGATCGTAATAGCTTACCTTGACACTACGTGACAGGTGAGATAAACAACTTGTGTATACTCTAGTAGGCACAATTTGATACCAATCTTTATCAAACTTGGTCTTAATCATAATTTGGACAAATTCTAGGTCAGGTTTGAAAAATGGTTTATTTTGGATCAAAATGTAGGTCACTTGGTCAAATGTGAGAAAAACCTTGTGAACACTCTAGTAGCCACAATTTTTGTCCAATCTTTATCAAACTGGGTCCAAATGATAAGTTTTGACAAAATCTAGATCATGTCAGAATATGAACCATGTTTGGTCAAAATGTAGGTCACTAGGTCAAAGCTTGTTAACACTTTGTTAGTCTAAATTTTAGCCCAATCTTTATCAAACTTTGTAGAGTGGCCATTCTTACAAAAATTAGGTCAAGTTAGAGTATGGGTCATGTGGGGTCCAAAATAAATTCACTAGGTTAAATCTCAGAAAAAAGCTTTTGAACAATCTACATTATAGAAGCCACTATGTTTTTCCCAATCTTGATTAAAACTGGTCAGCATGATTGTATTGACAAATTGTAGGTAAAGTTTGAATATTGGTCAAATGGGATCAAAAAGTAGGTCACTAGGTCAAATCTTAGAAAAGGGCTGTGAACAATCAGATCTAGTAGCCACAATTTAAGACCAATCTTTATCAATTTTTGTCAGAATGATCATTTCGACAAATTGTCAGGTTAGAATGACTCATGTGGGGTTTCAAAGGATCTCCCCTTATTCAGAATTTATATAGTTCACAACAGCAGATGTTAAGTGCTTGTGTGGCGGCTGTAAAAAGTCGCCCCATACTTCATTCTCAGTGTTGTTATACTTTCTGGTCCTTTGGAATCATTGATTTCAGCGCATTTGCAGTCGAAGGTTGAATTCTGCTTAAGCTGGTGCTAGGGGGCGTGAGCACTGTTGCATATTTCAGTATTGCTCATGAACAGACTCAAACCAAGTCTGCAATTTTCAGTATTTGCTTTGTTTTCTGTGCTTTCAAAGGATCTCCCCTTATTCAGAATTTAAACAGTAGGTCACAAGGTCAAGTCTTAGAATAAGTTAATGATCACTATAGTAGCCATCATTATAGATAAATCTTTATCAAACTTTCCCAGAATGACCATCTTGACAAAATCTAGGTCAAATTGGAATATGGGTCACTATGGTTTAAAAAGTTAGTCACTACGTCAAATTTTTAAAAAAAAGCTTGTGAACATAAGTTTTAGCCCAATCTTTGCCATGACTTTCTTGACAAAATCTAGGTCAATTTTGAATTATGGTTAATCTGGGGTCATAAAGTAGGTCATAAGGTCAAATGAGAAAATATGCATTCAACTGTTGGCTTAATCAAGCCAATTAAATCAGGTGAGCGACCCAGCGCCATCATGACCCTCTTGTTATTAGTCTGAGAAAAGTGTAGGATGAGCTTATAGGATTACTTTTCATCCGATGACTGTCCACAACTCAGCTCACCTGAGCACAAAGTACTAGTTCTGAGTTGAGCTATTAGGATCACTGGATGTCCGTCGTCTGTCCGCCCATCCAGTGTCCACGATAACTATTGGTTTGTTAACACTCTAGCGACTACAAATTTCATTGAGTACATTTATTTTTGAAACTTGCTGACAATGTTTGTCCTGCGCGGAAATCTAGGTCAAGTTCAAATGTGGGTCATGTCGAGTCAAAAACTAGGTCATTAACTTGCAGAAGTATATCCTGGAGTGTTTTATAATCCCTGGAATTCTCAGGCGAATCCCAGGAATTCTCAGGATTGGCATTCCAATTACAACCAGCTAAGAATTGCTAGGAATTTTCCAAGACCAGAAAAGCCATGAATATCCAAGGAAATCTCAGAATATCAGTTCCAGTTCACACTAGCTAGGACCTTGGATATCCTAGGAATTATTCAAGGACACTTTCCTTGTATTTCATTGGACAATCCCAGGTAATTCTGCAAAGGTAGGTCAAATCATTGAAAAAGTTTTTCAATGCTCTAGGGGCTACAAATCTCATTAAACTAGGTCAAATCTAAAAAACTTTGAACACTCCTTAGATCTGAATGAAACTTGTTCAGAATATTTGCCTACATAAAATTTAGGTCAAATTCCAATGTAGGTCAAAAAAGAGGTCATTAGGTCAAATCATAGAAAATTTCTATTTTTAGCCACTGTGACCTAAATATGCAACGGATCAGATCCATTTCAACACTCTTAGTAACATGCTTCTAGAAGTGCCACCATGCCAAATATCAAAGCTCTGGCTGTATTAGAGAAGATGTTTGAAGATTTCACTATATGATTCTTTGTAAAACGTTAGTGGTGACCCCAGAGGCAAAATTTGAAAATCTTGATAGAGAACCTACCGGTATAGATGATGCCATTTGTCAAATATCTAAGCTCTGGCCTATGTGGTTTCTGACAAGAGTTTTTAAGTTTTTATTGAAAAAATCTATTTTCCTGTTACCTAGATATGCAAAAGATGCACAATGCTAGATATTCAAAATATTTGAACAACTTTGAAAGGTGATCATATAAGGATCATTCTTGCCAAGTTTGATCAAAATCCATCCAGTTGTTTCCTCAGAGATATTTTTAAAAAAGTAATTGTTGATGAGGGACAGACCCAGTATGATTAAAAAAGCTCCTCTTTGCACTATGTGTCAGGTGAGCTAAACAAGAGCACTGCAAGCAAGGCACATTATACGCCCATCAAATTCATCGCCTTTGGCACATTTAGAGACTTAAAAGCAGACTTGGAGGTCAAGGTCACAGAGTTCAACCAACTTTTTGAGTGCATGGAAAGGTATTGTCTCTATACATATGCAAACCCAATATGAGAGTAATACCGCAAGGGACAAAGGAATTATAAGTATTTTTTTAAACCTAAACATGGGCCCTAAGTTCAAGGTAAAGGTCACTGGGGTCAAACTTTTTGAATGCATAGAAAGGCCTTGCCCATATACATATGCATACCGAAAATGAAAGGAATATCTCAATGAGCATAGGAGTTATAGGCATTTTGAGAAACCTAAAAGATTTTGAAACCTTAAAGCGGGCCCTTACTTCAAGGTCAAGGTCACAGGGGTCAAACTTCTTGTGTGCGTGGAAAGGTCTTGTCCATATACACTCACATACCAAATATGAAAGCAATACCTCAATCGACATCTAGAAGTTATGAGCATTTTTCGAAACCTAAACAAAGATTTCAAAACCTAAACGCAGGCCCTAAGTTCAAACTCACTTGACTGAACATTTTTGTATGTATGAAAAGGTATTATCCATATACATATGAAGGCTAAATATTAAAGGAATATCTCAATGAACATAGGAGTTATAGGCATTTTTCTAAACCTAAACACATATTTCTTAACTTAAACGCAGGCCCTAAGTTCAAGGTCAAGGTCACTTGGCTGTGAATTTTTGTATGCATGAACAGGTCTTGTCCATATACATAATAATTATTATGCATGCCAAGTATTAAAGGAATATCTCAATGAACATAGGAGTTAATGGCATTTTTCAAAACCTAAACGCAGATTTGGAAACTTAAATGCAGGCCCTAAGTTCAAGGTCACAGGGGTCAAACTTTTTGTGTGCATGGAAAGTTCTTGTCCATATACACACACATACCAAATATAAAAGCAATACCTCAAGGGACATAGAAATTATAAGCATTTTCTTGAAACTGCTAACGCTAACGGGCACGGGAACGCCGACGACTGGGTGAGAACATTAGCTCTTGGACAGTCCGGCGAGCTAAAAATGTCCATTTTTGACAATAAAAGGGGAATAACTCTTGATTGCTTAGGTCAATCTCACTGGTTATCAGACATGACCAAGACATTATGGTCATACACATGCTGACAAAGTTTCAAAAGGATTGGAATAAATTTCTTTGAGTTAGAGAGCGGACATGAAAAAGTAAACAGACGGACGGACAGCGCCATAATATAAAACGTCCTGTCTGAAGACGGGCGTATAATAAATGGACTAGACATAATTGGAATTGTCTTTAAAAGTTTCAAGGGTGAATGAGTTCACACTTCTCTCACTGAATATTTATATACATGTACAGTAGAACCCCTCCAAACTGGAACCTCTAAATACCGGAATTCTCTCTAAACCAGACAAAAACGTTGGTCCCGTTTCAAACCCTTCTTTAGTTTTACCATAAATACGCCTTTTTTTGTCTTTGGTTTATTCCTACACCGAAGAGTATAGTTTATACATTTTCGCAGCTGATAGCTTAAAGCAGGTTGAAAGTAAAGCAGAATGCGCTGTCTGGCGCATTCTGCTTTACTTTCAACCTGCTTTAAGTCTTCAGCTATCTTCCATTACATTCCATTTGGTAATGGGTTAAAACCCCTCTATACTGGAAAACCCCTTTAAACCGAACTTTTTTGTTGTCCCCATACATGTCGGGTAAAGGGGTTTCACTGTACATGTATACAACTCTGCCCACTATGAACATCTTTCATCTCATCTATTAGAATGGCTCACAAAATAAAGGTAAAATCTCCCCACACATCCTAAAAGAAAACAGTATAGACTAATCAGACAGCCTCTTTTGAGCTGTCTGATCTGGTTATATAGTTATCAAAAATATACTCTAACAACAGGGAAAGGGTTAACTCTTTCCTCCCTGAAACTTCAAATGGACAATTCCAGTTCCCATTTTAGTCTAGTCCATTTCTGACTTTTAAGGGTTGTTTTTGTCAATGTTTTGCACTATCACAAACAGTGAAGACCAAGATCAGAGGGCTCCATAAGGAGCCCTCTGATCTGGGTATTCACTGTTTGCATAGGACAGGTGCACTTCTCACATGTTTACTGTTTGAAAAGGACGCCTATATGCAGGACTGGGGTTCAAAGGGTTAATAAAGATATTGAAATTGCAGCCTCTATAAATTTATGTATTTCATGGAATTACAGTGGCGCTCTAGTGGTGCAATCAAGACAGTCTGCAACATACAGATTGAGGGAAAACCCAAGTTGACATGGAAGGCATTAGCAGAGAGAGACAGAAGACAGTGGAAATTTTCTGAGGTTGACCCTTGTGATATTTAAGAGTTATGCCCCTTTTATCATCAAAAATGGGTATTTTTTAGTTTGCCCAATGTGTAGATTCTGCACGTTAATATAAATACAGATGATGCTGATGATGATGATTCAGGCTATGAAATAAGACAACAAAATAATTCAATAATTAAACAACTTTACTCCCAAAACATACCACATGTTACATAATATCCTATATAATCGAAAGCAAGAAAAAATGTATATGTATCATCCTTCGAAAACAAAACATGCAAATGCATGCTACAGATTTGCACTACAGTCAAACCTGTATTAAGCGACTACTCAAAAAAGGCTATATTTGTAGTATTCAAGACAGGTACCAGCTTAATGTAGGTCTATTGTTATGCAGAAGGCTCCTACAGAAGCCTTATGTATTACTTTTGCCCTGCATTTAGCAGTCACCTCTGTTAAACAAGCACCCTGCTGTTTCAGTCAGTAATAGCTAAAAGCAGGTTTTACTGTATTTCATTAATATCATTTATTAACTTTTATTCAACCCTTCATTGCCTTACCCCGAGTGCACTCACATTTTTAAACATTTTGTACTTTTACAAAACAGAAAATTCATTACGGTTAAGTCTAGTTTAAAGGTAAAATTCGCCAAACTGCAATGCAACATACTGTAACATGTACTGAGGCCAACGTATACCCTGTCGGTCACCCATGATGAGCATCCAAGTACTAACCGCGCAGTACATTGCTTAACTTCGCAACCAAGACAAATACTTAAACAATCTTGGTGTAAAAACCGGCTTCCACAGTCAGACTGTAGAAGTGTTTATATACCCTCCTTTTCCTTCACAATACTGTACTCATTAATGCACATTAGCATATGAAATTGCACGATCCTACCTGAAATACTTAATCTATAACTGGCCTAAATGCTAATACAGTCAAAACTCGATAGTTCGAAATATTCATATTTAAAAGTTAAGACGTGGCATAGCCACATTTTAACTTTGAAATACGGATATTTTCGACCTAAGCAATATCGACTGATCTAAATCAAAATGTTAAAATACTTGGACGATTGATTTAAGCCAGTTCGAAGTATCGAGTTTTGACTAGTTTTAAGTAAAAATTCTTTCAACAATATAGACCTGTATAAAATATACTCATTACATTTGCAAAAAGTGTAGACCCAGATCAGAGGGTTCCTATAGGAACCCCTTTATTCAGGGTATACATGTACACTGTTTGATGATTTAGAGCAGTATTTATTGAAGTGCCTAGAATTCCAAGTAAACTGGTTCATCTTTTGATAACCATGTTAAAAGTAACAATAGTAACTTACTTAGTGTTTAAAGAGTTAATCTAGGTCACAAAGAATTGTTTGATGGGTTACCAATTTGGCAAGAAATTAGCTGTTTTTCCATCATTTTCATTAATCAGAAACAACCTGTATAAATAAGAGGCCCATGTGCCATATTTTGCTCCCCTGAGAATATCTGAAAAATTGGAGATGATGATTTATGTCCAGGACGGGGTCATTTTTTACCAGAGGGGCATAATTTGAGCAATCTTGATAGAGGACCTGTTGATGATGCCATGTGTCAAATATCTAAGATCAGGGTACTAGGGTTTTTGACAAGAAGATTATTTTAAGTTTCAATTGAAAAAATCTACTTTTAGCGATAGACTGAAACCATTTGAACAAAATAGTAAAGGACATCTAGAAGTGTCACCATGCCGAATATAGGCCATACATGTATTAGTTTCAGACGAAGACGTTTGAAAATTTTGCTATATAACTCCATGTAAAACTGTGACCCCCCGGGCAGGGCCAATTTTGACCCTAGGGGCATTATTTGAACAAACATGAGAGAGGACCTGAAGGCAATGATTTGTGTCGAATATCTAAGCTCTGTCCCTTGTAATTTTTTATAAGAAATATTTTATGTTTTCATAAAAAAATTTTTTTTTAGCTCAAGTGACCTAGATATGCAACAGTCCTGAACCAATTGAACATATTATGTAAAGGACATCTAGAAGTGCCACCATACCGCATATAAAAGCTCTGGCCATAAGGGAAAAGATGTTTGAAAAATTCTCTATGTAAAACTGTGACCCCCTGGCCGGGGCCAATTTTTACCCCAATGGCATCATTGAAACAAACTTCATAGAGGACCTGTAGGCGATGCTATGTGCCAAATATCTATCTGATCCTTGTAGTTTTTGACAAGAAGATCTTTTTAGTTTTCATTGAAAAAATCTATTTTTAGCTCCTGTGACCTAGATATTCAAAAGACCGGAACCATTTGAACAAAATATGTAAAGGGCATCTAGAAGTGCCACAAAGCCGAATATCAAAGCTCTGGCCATATTAGTTTCAGAGGAGAAGACATTTGAAAATTTCACTCCAAACTCTATTTCAAACTGTGATCCCCAGGTGGGCCAATTTTGGCCCCAGGGGCATAATTTGAACAAACTTGATAGAGGATCTGTAGATGATGTTATGGGCCAAATATCTAAGCTCTGGCCCTTGCAGTTTTTGACAAGAAGATTTTTATAGATTTCCTTAGATTTTCACAACCAGAGTTCTGTTCTATTTTCAATTCTTTGAACAAATATGAAAGAGCTTGACTCAAGGAGCATTTCTGAAAAGTTTGGTTGAAATCTGTCAAGCGGTATAGGAGATGTCATTTGAAGCAATTGTTAACGATGTCGGACACAGGGCCATCCCAATAGCTCATCTCGAGCCTTTGTCTCAGGTGAGCTAAATGTGTCATCAATCAAAGTTTCAGCCTAATCAAGAGGGTTTTATTTACCAGAATCGGGACTCAAGATGTAGGCACACACCAAATTTGGCATCTATAGCTGATGTGGTGTAGGAAATATGCAGATTGCTCCAGATAAGCTTTTATCTTTAAATGAGGTCAACAGTCACAGTGACCTGAAAATATTACTGGATGCTGCATCTTCCCAATGTTTACTTGCACAACACATTTGGTATCCCTTACTTATGTGGTAACAGTAATATGCTTTACAAGTTTAGACGATGGGAACACGGAAGAACAGATGAACCTATGCACTAACTGTTCAATTACTATATGCGCCCAAAGGGAAGCTTTGTGGGCATAAAATGAAACAACAGCAACAAAGTGCTTAACCCATTTATACCCAGTGGATTCTGCCATGTTTATATATTGGATTAGTCCATTTTTTATCAAATGGATGCCTGGTCAAAATTTTCATTTAGTTTTATATTGAAATTCCTATCAGCAAACAGAGTAGACTCTGATCAGACGCCACATTATGCGGCGTCTGATCAGTCTTCACTGTTTGCATAATTATGTCCCATATCTGGGATAGTGGGTACAAATGGTTAAATCTAATTTTAAGGCATACAAGGATGATCCTGACATGGAGAAGGTTGGCAGGAGTTCAAAATAGCATTGCACAAGTGATTTAAAAAAAATAATGAAATTTTCATATGATTTCATTAGTCAAATATCTTCATAATTTGGAACAAGTTAACAGTTTTCCATTATAATGTCCGTTAATTATAGTAGTCAATCTTGTATTATGTGTCGCTGTGTGTCTAAAGTCTAAATTTGGTCATTAAATTTGCCAGGGACTCATCATAATTTATTTTTTTGCCTTTGTTTGTTTTTAACTTGAAGGACTAAATTTTTTGCCCAAGGAACTCATTGTTTAACAGAATATGCATCCCAAGGACACACTGCTCTGATTTCTGAATTTATCACTGCATGGGTACTTGGGTAGTCTAAACTACAGGGCCCGGGTGCATGACACATAGTTAGTGTCTACCTGTAAGGTAAGTACATCACCGTTAGTTGATCTATACAGGGTATAGTAGTAAAAACTCTATTTAACTCTCAGCGAGGGAGTTAGCATACAGGTAGACACTAACTATGTGTCATGCCCTGGTTTCTGCTCAACACAGTCAACCCTAGCGAAGAGTATACTCGTCATTTACAAACAGTGTACTTGTGAGGATTACACATGTCCCATGCAAACAGTGTAGACCCTGATCAGAGAGCTCCTTAAGGAGTCTTCTGATCAGGGTCAACACTGTTTGTCATTTTGAAATATATTGTTAAAATCAATCCTAAATAGTCAATAATGGACTACACACATTTTGAAATTGGAATTTTCTATTAAAATTTCAGGGGTGAAGGAGTTAATGTAGAATGAAAATAATGCAGAAACTTTCTGCATTATTTGTTTCCTGCATTAAGCAGTCACCTGTCATTAGAGATCTCCACACTAATTAAACAAGAGGTTTCTAAGACACGTAACCTTTACTCAATAGACTTTTTGCATTGCAAACAGGTGACCACTTATAGCAGGTTGAAAGTAGAGCAGAATGCGCCTTAATGCATATTCTGCTTTACTTTCAGCCTGATTTAAGCTACCATCGACTACAATAGAAAAAATATTTGTTACTATACATTTTTTTTACTGTATTAATTCGAACTATTTTTCAGTGGAGGAATAAATTAAATGTCATCTGTTTTTCACATGATTTCTCAGCTGTCTCTTGCGAAGTGACCAGCCATACTCGTCCTCTGGTGTGTCAGGGGCAAGAACCACACCAGGCTTGTAAGGGGCTGGTGTTGCATGAAGCATTGCTCTCAGCATGTGTATTCTCAGTGATCGCCTCACTAGTGGAGTCGTGTCAACTCCTGACTCACTCTCAGACACTGTCTCTTGTTCACTTTCACTGCATACATGTTTATCATTTCCAGAACCTAAAGCACCATCAACATCGAGTGGATCACATTCTTGTAGCTGAGTAGCAAAAAGACGCTTCACAGGGGGCATGGAAACAGGTCTTCTCCGAACTTGTGTAAAATCTATCAGTGAACTTTCATTTAACACATGCCTATCAGTAGTCTCATTTTTAAAGTTTTGCTCACAATTACCACAATTGTCATTAGTTTCTGGAATATTGCCTACGGTCAGATCTGCAGTGCCTGCTATGTCCTCAGTGACTTTATCTAAGTGTTTACTAACTTTTCTTCTCTGTTTATCACAGTTTCTCGGGATACCCAACTCATTATTTTTAATTTCTGTCACATGCTCATCCTCAGTTGCAGTGTCTGAATCAACTGTTATGTGGACATCTAGTTCACTTGTGTCTATGCTTGGATCACTTACAAATCTTAAGGATCTGAATTTAGCATTAGTATGTCTTTTCATAACATGATTGTCATTGCAGGCATTTTCCTTATTCAAGTTACGGAGACAGGCAATGCTCTTCCTTCTTCTCCTTGTAACCTTGGAGTTGCCATCCCTGCCTGCAGATGATCGGAACTGTGGAGATACCTGAAGAAAAACATTCATATGATACATGTACATGTATTTTCACAGGGAGCAGTAAAACTTCTCTGTTACCACCACTAAAACAAACGCTAAACTAACTTTATTTTATAAAATACAGGCGACAGCTTAAAGCAAGGAGCTTTCTGTTTTACTGTCACCTTGCTTTAAGCAGTAACTAGTCATAAACACCTAATAATTAACAAAGTTTAGTGGCCTTTATAGAGGTTTTACTGCACATGTATCTCATAAACTTCAGTCCTTATTTCTCAATCAACCCCTATGTTATGATTACTCATTAGGATGGTGTCTTTGAAACAATTCTAATGAGAAGTTATAGCCTAGGGTTTGCCTGAGACAAAAAGCAGAAACTATAGGAGATGTTCAGTTATGATAATATCATTACAGCTTACAAGAGCACCGCAATCAGGTGCTGGGCGCTTGACTTTCTCATACTTCATATGGCTACCTATTCCAAACTTAAAGAATGTGTACGGGGTTTGATGCTTTCTTGATCATAAAAATTTGTTAGTTACCACATCTCATACACTTGGACATACATGTGTTTACAATATAAGAGGAAATGATATCATGCAAGTTTTTAATCAATCAAATTTTTATTTTGAAAGAACTGATACCTGCATCTGCATTCCCTTAACTTAAAAGTAAAGTCTAAGTCAAACAAGGGTAGTAAATCTGCAAAACCAATCACAGAGTAAGCTAGTGAGTGTCCCTCTCAAACTAAAAAGCATTCAAAGTTTTAAATGAATAAACTTGACAGTTATTGAGAAATTTCATTCACAAAGTCTATGTCAAAACAAGGGCAATAAGTCTGGAATGACAAACTAAAGGATTACCTCCCTTGTTGAAATGAGTTTCCTTTCTGATGCTAAACAAGAATAACATAGTTTCTAGTTAATACCCTCCATAGTTTTGGTCATAGTTGAGATGTTTCAAATTACAAATTTGAAGTTTGACGAGAGGCCCATGCAGGCCTAAATATTTATTCACCTGGGAAAACAAGATAAGGGGCACATGAACTCTGGGGTGGGATCATTTTCACCCCAATGACATAATTTCAAAATCTTGCTGATGAACATGCAAATGAAGAGTTTTGTCAAAACTCTAAGTAGACTTTGTACATGGTTTCAGAAGTTCAAGAAAATTTGTGTACACACTCTTACTAGGGGATCCGGGGGGTTGATTATTTGAAAGTTATTGAAAAATTTCAATTTACAAGTTTTAATTAAAGGGACTCGCAACCGGATGGTGTACTTGTCAAAATAAAATGAAATACTCAAATAAAAGCAAATTTGTGGCATTATTTGGCTTGACATTAAAAATATATGATCAGTCCAAAAAAAAGTCTCAAGATTTGTCACCGAATCTTAGTTTTTTAGATATTTTCCATCGTTTTTCTATAGCGTTAGCTAACGGTATAGTTGTTGTTGTTGCGTCTCTACACGGGCTCAGACATAAACCCGAGCCGAATATGTATAAATCAATCGCTACCAGTGAAGTACGTTAATTCGCTACCATATAGATAGAGAGCCCCAGTAGCCGCGTGGTTAAGGCGTTTGCCTTTGTTTTCATGTTTGTCTCCGCATGGAGGGTCGCGGGTTCGAATCCCACCAGAGCTTCTTCCTTCTTTTTGTTTTGAAATGCATTTTTTAACAGAATTTATTATCCAAAACTAAATCTTACCCATTTATAAATTATATAAGCATTTGACATATATTTACAAATTACTATTTTTAATGCTAAATCCGGTTGCGAGCCCCTTTAAAACACAATGGCATTTACTCTAGATTGTTGTAGTGAGTGTCCATTTGAATATTTAACAAGTATTTAAAGTTTCAGGTTAATGCCTTTCACAGTTACTTAGATATTTCAATTTACAGATTTTAAGTAAATAAAACAAAGACAATAACTCTGGAATTACAAATCCCAGGGATAGGGTACTGCCTTCAAGTGCCTTGTTTAAATGAGTTGCCCTTTTGATACTGAACAAGTATTCCAAGTTTCAAATGGATATCTTTGTCTTTGATAGTTATTCAGAAATGTTGTATTACAAAAACCTTAACCTAAAAACTTAACCAACGCAGACGACAGGGTGACGACAATAGCTTGACATTTCCAAAAAGTCCAGCTAAAAATGTGCTACCTTTCGAGTAATTGCATCAACTTAACACAGTGAACCTAAGCATTGAGTTTACTCAACCTTTACAAACAGTATACAGCGCTCCCTCTCTACAACGAAATGATGCAACGGGAGACAAAAATTGTGTGCGTTGTTCGGAGGGAGTCATTATAGAGAGGGACGGTTGCAAGCAGCTTGAATCCAGATCAGATGCCGCGCAACACGGTATCTGATCTGGATTCAAGCTGTTTGTCATTCACCATTAATTTTTTTATGTCAAATTGTCAATTATGTAAATATGAGAACAACAGCAGACGATAATTTAACGCAGACGACATTGAATAGTTTGGACATAATTCTTGTCATTTTAGGGAACTGCGACAAGGGTCGTTGTAAGGAGGGAGTTGTTGTTGGGAGGGCCATTGTAGGCAGGGAACACTGTATCTGTATATTCATTCAATGCAAACAGGGCAGACCCAGATCAGGGACTTAATTGTTTTTCATATTGTAACATATTGCAGAAATTTTCAGAAAACAACCCTTAATACCTGGTAGTCATAAATGGACTAGACTTCATTGGTTACTTGAATTGTTCATTAAAAGTGTCAGAGGTGGGTGAATGAGTTAACCCATTACACCATAGCCTCTTTCTAGTTTTGAAGACATATATGGTTACTTAAAGCAGATTGAAAGTAAAGCAGAATGGGCCTAAAGGTGCATTCTGCTTTACTTTGAGCCTGCTTTAAGCTACCATCTACTTAAAAAAGAAGATATGTATTTGTTATGGCCTATGGGACATATTCATTGTAGTATAATGTCCAACTGTTTTCTTCAGTTGAGGAATAAATTAAAGGTATGAAAAATCCATATTTAAGGGGGTAATTGTTTAACACGTACCCATGAAAGCTGGTGGTTGTTATCAACTGGCACAGCATCTGCTGTAGGTGGGTGTCTAGCACAGAACACAGGGCTAGGAACATTTCGCTGCACATGAACTGGACTCTCTATGAACATGAGAGAAGGCTTCCTCTGAAGTGTTGACCTTTTCCTCTTCCTTGGCATTCTATATAAACAAACAAATGATATGTAAAGCGGAACTTAACAGTTTTTTTTGTAAACTTTCTTTTATAGAAATGTGAGTTTCCTCAACATTTATTGATAGATAAAGTCTGATCTTACAATCAGTTGTTCTTTTTCAAAAGGTCTTGATTTGTTTTTCTTAAACCCTTTTCCCCATAGAAGAGCCTTTGAGAACATTTAATTCATTCCTCCATGGAAAAGGATAGTTCAAATTGATACAATTATACACATGTACCAAAAGAAATATTTTCTACATCCTAGCAGATGGTGGCTTAAAGCGGGTTGAAAGTTAAGTAGAAGGTGCATTCTGCTTTTCTTTCAACCTGTTTTTAGTGCTCACCTGTCATCAAAACTAGAAACAGGCTAAGGGTAAAAAAAAAAAGGTTAACATTAAAACTAAGTGAGCATTATTTTTAGTTATTTTTAACATAATGGTTTTTCACAGCATGGTTATACTTTTTCATATGACTTAGGATACAACTTTAGCAATATATAAATATATTAAAACCATTTTGCAACAAAAACCAGAATGGGTAATCAAAGATAACAAAGCTCACCTCCTGCACATTTTGAAAGGATATAATTATAGTATTGCAATCAAACCAAAACTTAATATTTATGAGGAATTGAGGATGCTGTCAAAACGTCACTGAACCAAAAAATATAGGTCAGTGTCAAACTTCAAAGGTCAAGGTCAGGGCAACTCAGTGAGGCTCATCAGCATATGAACTTTCGTGATCATAGGCGTCAGACCATGCAGTTGTTAGTCCAAAATAACATTTAACACAAAACCTTAACATTGACCCTAGAGGTCAAGATCAAGGGTCAATGTCACCAAATGATTATGCAACATGTGAAGTTCCATGACCGTAGGTGCAGTAGTTCGTCCAGAACAGACTTGAATGCAAAATCTTAACATTGACCCTCTAGTTGACCTCGAGCTCAAAGTCACCAAACTGCAATGCATCATGGTCTAGTCATTGAGGTGTTGTGACCTAAGGTGCAGTTGTTTGTCAAGAACAGACTTTACCGCAAAACCTGAACTTTGATCCTAGAGGTCAATGTCAATGGTCAAGGTAACTAAATTGAATTCAAGGTCAAGAAACTGTGTAGCTTACTAATTAAGGTGTATCAGGCTCAGCATATTAAGTATTGTAACAGTAAGGGAAGTTGTTTGTCCAGAATAAACATTTAGGCAAAACCTTGACGTTGACTCAGTCCCTAGAGGTCAAGGTCACAAAACTGCAAGTGTTGTAACAGTATGTGCAGTCCTTTGTCCAGAATAGACTTTTAGGCAAAACCTTAATGTTGACCCTAGAGGTAAAGGTCACCAAACTGCAATGCATCCTGGCCAGTGGGTTACTTAATAAGTAACCCCATTTATTTTTTTAAGTAACCCAGCCATGCTTTTTTTCTTATTATAAAGGAGCATCTGCATAATGTTGTGATCATAGATGCAGTCATTTGTCTTGAGCAGACTTTACACAAAGCCTTAATGTTGACCGTAAAGCTAAAGGTCAAGGTCACCAAACTGCAGTGCATTGTGGACCACAAGGTGTAATTGGACAATGGTGTATGCATTGAGGCCCATCAGCATGTAAAGTTTTATGACCGCAGGTGCAGTGGTTTGCCAAGTACAGACTTTAATGCAAAAACTTAACATTGACCCTAGAGGTAAAAGTCAAAGGTCAAGGTCAACAAACTGTGGTACATCTTGGTTTACATGAGGCAAATGAGCTTATGAACTTTCGTGACCATAAGTGCAGTCATTTGTCCAGAACATACTTTAACCCAAAAGGATATGGGAAACAGTTTACGGTCACCAAAATGAGGAACACTGTGGTCTATGTAGACACCAGTGGTCAAGGTCACTCAGCTATGTTTTAAAATGTTCACTCTTTTTCCTAGCTGAGTTTTTAGCATTCTTAACTTTGTTTCATCCGCTAATCTTTATCTTTTATCCTGTTCATTACTCTACTAACAGGCACAGGCGTGCTGTGGGTTACCCATTTAACTAAAACGTTTAACAATCCTCATTTTCCCTTTAAGACGGAAGCATGAGTGAACTTTGTTCTTGTATGGTTTTTCAATCTTATCTACAGGTTCTATTTTTAACTCTAACTATTACATATCTCTATGCGCTTAAGTCTATATTTACATATCCATTCAGCAATTGTGTCTCTTGTACCGTGAAAAACAAGCGCAGGAATAACAGGGCAGAAGTGGAATTCTCACATAATTTGGAATAAAACTTGCACTGTGCAGAAATGAAAGTGAATTTGGTAATCATTCAGGTGAGTTAACATATATTCATTGAACTGGATACACGACGACATCACCGTGCATTAGCGACTTGGAATTGATTATCTCAGTATAGTGCTTCAAACATCGTCATTCATTGGTTTACCTGCCGCGAAGCTGAAAACATGTCTAAACTTATATGAGAATTGACCTAGACACCGAGGCAGCCATTTGTAAACTAACATTACACTTGTAATGTCACTTTTCATTGGCTGAATCTTCGACGATATCCAATCACAGAACATGTTATATTTTGCTCTTTGAACAAAATCTCGCGAGAATAATTTGCTTCAATGTCATTGGTCAGTATTTGAGAGGGTTCGAAATTTAAAAAAGAAAGAAGTTTCCTGTATGGGCACGAAAAATTTTTGACAGCTGCCATAGGTATTTTATTCTAAGATGTACGGAATAAAATCCCGTACTTAGATTCCTTCCATAAAGTAATTGCGTACTTTCTAAATGAGTTACAATCAATAATTTCTATTGTATTTAGAAAACAATGTGACCCCAAAGTCGCCACGCAACTCCCGTAAAACGTTATTGCCTAACATGCTAAAAATTTCCTGCGAGTATATTTACAAAGTTGTACCAGAGAGATGATATACCAGAGAGATAGTCAGGCCAATTGGGGCCTTAGCTACAAGACTACAAGGCTTAAGATTGATCGTTGTTAAATGTTTGAGACCACTTTTAGTCAGAAGAACAATAATGGCATGTTAAATTTAGCATACAGTACCTGAGTCCTCTCATCGGGAGATACCCTTAGCAAAATCAATTTACAGGTTAAAAAGAACCAGGTGGGAAAAGTCAGCCCGAGGTGGATCACTTCTACACTGGTCGATCACTTGCATTTGACTTGGCACTGCACTGCTTTCACATTATAAATCCAACCAAGCTTTCCGAAAGCTTTGTTTTTGTCTATCTTTCTGTTTTGATACTGTACGGTACTGCAAGAAATGCACCAGCGACTAAAACCAGCCGGTCACTTTATCGTGACACTGACAAACCAGCCGTGATCATCATCCAGTTATGTTTAACCAGGCCATTGATTAATCCTTCTATAAGGATGAGGCCTGGCTGTCCAGTCTAGAACGAAGTCGCCCTCTCCAAGCTTTGCGGTTTAGCGTTTAATGGTTTGGTGTTTTCCAACCCAAGGGCTTCACAGTCACGTTTTACAAGGTCCTCCCAAGATAGCTTTGGTCTGCATGGACCCCGCTGTGTTGTGATGTTCAGGCATCTAATTTGAGAGATCCAGCTAGAGCTTCTCTACATGGCCAAGCCATTTCAACCTATTTGATTGCAGGATCTCCACAATCTTATGTTCAGTTGAGATACCACCATCGCTGCGCATGTGCCCTCAAAGAACTCGTCCACCCGCTTCAACCAACCATGGATAACACGGCAAGCTACAAGGTCTCTCGAGAAAAAAGAAAAGAGCCCACCGCCGAGCCAGGGCCACTGGACTTGAAGAGGATAAAAAGTGCTACAAACAAGCCAGCAAGGACATGCGTCATGAGTGCAGGACAGCCTACAACCACTACATAAGTGACATGGTAACTACAGACAGAAATACAAAAAAGCTGTACTCACTTGTGAAAGGGAAGAAATGTGACAGCAATGGTGTATCACCTCTGAAAGCAGATGGAGTCACACATAGTGACCCTGCTTCCAAAGCGTCCATACTGAACAGGCAATTCAGCAGTGTGTTCACCAAGGAGGACACATCAGCCATCCCATCACTAGGAGACCACCCCTACCCTGAGATGCAGAGCTTTTGCATCGGCACAGAAGGTGTTAAAAAACTCCTAGCAGACCTAGATCCTCACAAGTCCACTGGCCTGGACAACATACCTACAAGGTTCCTGAAGGATTATGCTGATCAACTTGCACCAGCCCTCACCCTGGTCTTCTCAGCATCAATCGCACAGGGTGCAGTACCCACAGACTGGAGGCACGCATGCGTCACACCGATCTTCAAAAAGGGAGATCACAGTGACCCGGCCAACTACAGACCTATCTCTTTAACCTCGGTTTGTAGCAAAGTCATGGAACACATACTGCACAGCCAAATTATGACTCATCTGGAAAATCATCAGATCTTAACTGACCAGCAGCATGGGTTTCGTAAGAGAAGATCTACGGAGAGCCAGCTCATTCTTACACTGAACGACCTAGCCAAGGGCCTTGATGAAGGAGAGCAGATCGATGCAGTCTTACTTGACTTCAGCAAGGCCTTCGACAAGGTCCCCCATGAGCGACTTGCCAGTAAGCTGGAATACTACGGCATCAGAGGCAGACACCTGCAGTGGATCAGAAGTTTTCTGAACAATAGAAGCCAGCAAGTCCTGGTAGAAGGCGAGTCCTCTGAAAGTGCACCAGTCCCTTCTGGAGTGCCACAGGGTTCAGTCATCGGACCCCTTCTTTTTCTCCTGTATATCAACGTCCTCCCACTCCAAGCCACATCGACCACACGCCTGTTTGCTGACGACAGTCTCTTGTACAGAAAGATTCGCTCCATAGAGGTTGCCCAGGCACTACAAGATGATTTGGAGAGACTCCAGCAATGGGAGCGTGACTGGTTGATGTCGTTCAACCCAACAAAGTGCGAGGTTGTGCGTATAACGAGGAAGAGAAACCCAATGAAGACCCCATACTTCATCCACGGCAAAGAGCTCAAAGTTGTAAAAGAGGGCAAGTATCTTGGAGTTCACCTGGACGAGAAGCTCTCGATGAATATGCATGTAGCATCAACAGCGAAGAAAGCAAATAACAGTCTTGCTTTCCTCAGGAGAAACCTGTCAAGCTGTCCACAAGGCATCAAGGACCAGTGTTACCAGACCCTTGTTAGACCTATCCTGGAGTATGCAAGCTGTGTCTGGGATCCACATACAAAGACCAACATCAGTCAACTTGAGGCTGTCCAACGACGAGCTGCACGTTTCGTAAAGGGAAACTACCACACCACGAGTAGTACCAGCCAGATGATAGCTGACCTTGAATGGAAGCCCCTTGCCGAACAAGCTCGTAATGGTCTACCGGATCACCCACTGTCTCATTGACATCCCACCTGAGAGCTTCTTCCACCCAGCAACCCTCAGTACTCGAGGGCACACAGTAAGATACTTGCTACCTTTCTGCCTTACAGAGGTGTACCTCCATTCCTTCTTCCCCTCCGCCATTAGACTGTGGAACCAACTTCCAGAACACACCATGATGACTGATGGCGTTGAGGCCTTCAAGAGGTGCCTGGTCTCTACCCCCTAAGCCATGAGATGACTGTTTTTATCTTTTAAAACCTGCACTGTACATATTTGCGCGTCGCTCACACCGTTTGTAAATACACTCATGTGCGAAATTGCCCCAGAGTGGGATCGGCACATTAATGGAAGAAGAAGAAGAAGAAGGATAACAAAGAGTCAAAACGGACTGTATCTTCATCTGGCTTGACCATGCAGGCAGATCCATTGTATCATGGCTTTGTCATTTCGCTGCATACGTCTGAGTGTACTTGCTGATACAGCCCATGTCTCAGCTCCGTAGAGCATAACACTCCTTACACAGGCCACAGAATTATACACTGACAGAATTGAAACCTCGCGCTATATCGCAAATCTCGTGCGGCGCATACGAGACTCGCGAGATTTGATAAGAGAGTGTCTATCGGTAGTCAATATGATAAATGTCTGTTTCAAAGCATTGTTCACAGGTTTATATTCCCGTGAATTGATAGGAATGTCCATCGAGTCGTTTAAATCCTACAAAATGTCAATAAAAACACTCGAGTCGGTAAATTTTCACCCTAGAAATGGCGGACAACGAGGCAAAAAGTGAAGATGTTGTCACGTGACACATAATATCGCAAAATTCAACCGCCACGAGAGCTCAGATGCTCGCCTATTCAACTTCGCTTAGTTGCTATTCTGTTTTGTATAATTCCGTGCACAGGCTGAGTAGACTCTTCCTCTGGTTGCAGATGGCAGAAACTTGCTTGTCAATATATGGGGAGGTTCTCTCTGAACTTTTTCCAGGCTGATTTGCAGCGTGTTAGCTCACATCCTCCTTCAGAAGACAGTGTGTCTCCAAGGTAGCAAAAGTCTGTCAAGACATTGAGGTTTTCATTTCCAGCCTCTACCTCTGTCATAGGCCTACCATCTGTTGGTCTGGCTGAACCCTCACAGCGTGGGCATTTGTACTGTGGATCAGGTCTGAGTGGTCCCTTGATCAGGGTTGGGTTTTTGCCGGCAAAAACTGGAAAAAACGGCTAAAATGGCAAAAACCTAAAACAATGAATATATGATATATCAGGGTGAAAATGTGAAAAATAAGTCTTGGGATGTTTTCAACTAGCTTTATTTTAATATCAGTCATCAAAATGATGCCTGTTATTTATAAAAGTGAAACCGTAATAAAAACTGGGCTACAAATGAGAATGAGAAAAAACCCATTTCAATTGTTTTCTCCATAATGTTGCAAACAACTGTTTTGTTACTACTTATTAGAATTGTTTGTTTGAGAAAACCTGTAAGAAGCACTGTAGTCACAAACAATACTGGATTCAATGGAGAAATAAGGATTTTAGATTTTGATTTTTTTCTCATAGATCTGAGTTTCTTAAGATGTAAAAAAGTTGAAAGAAGTGTAATCTATAGCATTCTGCAGCAAAACAGTTACTGTGTATTGTGCATTCTTTTGACACCTGACCCTTATACATTGGCAGGTCCACAATACACAAGTAACACAACCACTGCCCACACACTTCAGTGCATGTGCCTTAAGGTGTAAACCTGTTAAGAAGAATAACGTTACCTGCTTAAAGGGTTCATTCAAATTCAGTTTTCGCCACCCAGTGTCTTTAGTTTTTGTCACTCAGATTTTTTAGTTTTTGCCACCCAGTTTTTACCTTGTTTGTTGGTTATACACAACACAAAACCACTGCCCACCCCCTTCAGTGCATGTGCCTTAAGGTGTAAACCTGTTAAGAAGAGTAACCTGCTAAAACTTAAAAGGGTATATTTAAATTCAGTTTTTGCTACCCAGTGTCTTTAGTTTTTGCCACCCAGTGTCTAGTTTTGCCACTAATTTTGTTTAGTTTTTGCCACCCAGTTTTTTCCTTGCCGGTTTTTTCCACCCTTGGCAAAAACTTCCCAACCCTGCCCTTGAAACCACTGCATTTCTTGTGGACCCACTTTGAGCAGTATGAGCAAAGAATTGAGTTTCTTCCTATTCCGCTTAGGCATACTGCACAGGGGTATTTTCCTGATCTTCTCAGTGACTGAGTGAGTCAAGGTTGGGACAAGAGATAATAACTATGGTCTTGTTCATGTTACTCAAAGCCCCTTCTTTTCTACTCCTGTCTTCCAGATAGTCAGTCGCTCAGTCAGTGCTTCTTGAGAGGTGTCAATGATAGCCAGGTCATCAGCGTAGAGGAGCTCCAATGGACAGCTGGTGCGTAATTCAAGCGACAATCCTTCAAAGACAATGATAATCAAAGTACTGTAGTACTGCAGGCTCGGACTTTCAGTTTAATGTAGAATAAAGTAATGCAGAAAGCTAATAATGGAGTTTCTGCATTACCATTGCCATGATGCATTAAGCAGAAACCTGCAGCGCTTAAAGACCCTAAAGAATTTTGTAATGTGCATGTCTTATAATGCATCGTCTGCTATGACTACTAGGTGAATGTTTATTACAAGGGAGTAAATACGGTGTTTAAATCACCACAGGTACAGACTCGGGATCCTGAGTTTAACTCAGTGCTTAAATGATAGTGACGTATCCAGCAACTGAAGCTCTCATAGCATATGTAAACCCCGTATGACAGAATTTGTTTGTAGAGGGAGCTAGACTCGCACCAATATTTTTCGTAAGGATTCGATATAGGCTCTCCGAGCCAAAAAGCAGAGGGCTTAATACTGAGCCCTGGTGGACACCTACTCAAACACCAAACTCGTCACTGTAGTCATTGCCGACACACACACAGCTTCTTGCATTGTTGTACATTGCTAGTACGGTCGGTACCTGCCATTTTTCAATCCCTAGTTACCGCATAGTCCACCAAATGACATCTTTGGAACCCGATCAAAGGCTTTTTCAAAGTCACCAAAAATAACACAAAACTTACCAGTGATAAAACCCAGGTTCAGATACTTAGCACTCACGGCAACACACTCAACAGCCCAATGTTTTCATGAGTATCACAGTTGACCTATCTATCGATTCTGCCATAACGCCTCTTTCGAGTACATCGGTGCAAGAATTAAAAGGGAATAAAAGTAACAAGAGGGAGTGACCTGTTAAAACCCGTCTGAGTCGGAACTTTGGTTGCTGGCAAGTTGTTTCACATATAAACAGTGTAAGGACAAAATAAGTACTCACAACAGTTAGTGGTTGTGTGAACCTGTCTGTAGCCTATTTCTGTTAGCATAGACTATTTAGGGTGAAGAATCATAATTATGACATTACTGCTCAAAACAATCTCCACGTTTCAATAATTCTCATGCGTTGTCACAACATAGGGTTTAGTAGAGGCAATGCTGCATATAGAAGAAAGTGTTGGAAACAATTTGAGCTTTTTCTTACTTGGAGCACTGATTGGAGTTTTGTGTTTAACCCTGTACCCAGTAGTCTGTTTGTAGTTTTGAAGACCACTTAAATTCTTAATGCAGGTTGAAAGGATTTAAAGCAGAATGTGCCTTCATTTACATTTTACCTGCTTTAAGATACCATCTGCTAGGAGAAAATATTTCTAATGTTTCATACTCATTACTGTCTAAAATTGTACAAATAGTATTCAGTGGAGGAATTAATTAAATGCGTAAAGATGACTGCATATCTGTGGAGTAAAGGGTTAATTTGAAGTATTTATTGTTTCAGATCCTGTTGGTGGAGGGACATCAGAATGATACAACCAGGTAAAGTAAGTGGGGATGAACATAGTCCACAAGAGAGAGGTGTGAGAACTACAAGCTTCAGCCTGCCACAGGGACAGATAAAGAAAATTTCTCAAGAGGGGAGTAAAAACACCTATGTTATTATAGTGAATAAAGATTGTATTAAATCACAGTCTTCGAAAGGTCCACCAGTACTTCGGAATCAACCAGCTTTGGATCACAGTCATGCCTCTCTGGAAAATCATCCAATTTTACGGAGTTTTGCAGATCAAAAGAAAACCTTTGCAGATAATTCAGAACGAGATTTTGAATCACCTGTAAGCTATCCATCTGAAACAAGACATAAAATAAGCCAGCTCCAAGAAGATGTTAAACTTAACTTATCTGCCATAAATGATGATGATTATGACAGCAATTTTTCATCACAAAGTGTCTTTTTAAAGCCGGAGGCATCGTCCTCTGCACATGACTCTGCAATAGAAGTTGATTTGCCAGAAAGTTATTATACAAATAGGACTGGTCAATGTAGATCATTTTATGACAAGAGAACAAAAATGAAAACCTACGTAATCCCTTCACCTTTAGGAAGCCAACAGCCACAGAAGAGGGAATCTGTAAAACAGCATTCATTCCCAGTTATCTCACCGCAATGTGTTGGACAGAGACACTCCAGCTTAACTAATATCTCTCCAGTGAGTTGTGAAAGTACTCAGAATACTCCAGCATCAAGAAAAATATACTGTGTAACACCACAACCAAGCTCTACTCATAGTGGCAGTGTTTTGCAGAAGTCAGTTGCCTATACAAATGAAGCTGTACCTATTATGCGGAAAAGTAAACTTCATTCTATACATCAGCAAGCCACACAATTGTCAAATACCAATCCAAAAGCTGTTCCGACGTTTAAAAATGTTTCTCCCATCACTAACCCATCAAGTACCTTTGTACCAATTAATCCGGCATCTTCACCATTTAAAGCTGCGGGGCATGGCCCACTGACATCTACACCAATATCTACAGAGCCAGTAAACCAGAGACTTCACCAGCTGCGACATGAGTCGGCTTCTCATAGACCAGTGTATGTTATTCCTTCACCCTTTGCAAGAAACTCCTCTAGTGTTGACTCTTATGTGGAAGCTCAGTCTCCAGATGCAAGTTCTCAAGCAATCTCTGTTCTGCCTCAAACAGCCCCAATTCTAAACAACAGTTCTGGTTTTATCAGTGCAAGCAGCAGTCTGGAAATGCCAGACTCTTCAAGCTCATTTGATGATGCCAGATACTCAGTAGATCAGAACAATGATGTTAAAGGCACGCTGGAGATATCTAGTGAAGAGATGAAGTTTGTATCCCATCCTTCTGTGTCAGTATCAGATGATGGCTCAGGGGGAATTGTTATAACTAATCTCACAGAAAATCCAGAAGTTTATGTTGATAAGAATTATGTGGACATGGATACAGATGCTGGGCTTGGGTTTGACTCAGAAACAGAATCCTCACTTACCAGTTCACAAGAGTTGGAATCCAGTGACGTGTCTGGGAAAGGTATGTACAGTAACCATTAAAATAGATATGCAGTAAAACCTTCAAATATTACATCCACTAAAAATAATACTTATTGATTATAATATGAATTCTTAAAGCAAGGTGAAAGTAAAACAGAAAACTCCTATAGGAGCCTTCTGTCTTATTTTCATCAGCTGGATTTGATTTAAAGAATATTTTGAATGAGGGAGAAGGGTCAAATTTCAAGTGATGTCATGTTAAAGATTACCGGTACTATAGTCTGAAATGATACTAAATAATAAATTTTGATAAAAATTAAGAAATGTAAAAAAAACCTATTAGGACCACTCTAAAGAAGGCCAATTGATTGTATAAAGGGCAGGTGACATCTAAAAGCAAGGTGAATGTATAACAGAAATCTGTTTTACTATCGCCTTGCATTAAGCAGTCACCTGTTTTAGACACCTAATATTTAACACAGTTTAGTGGTCATAATAGACAAGTATACTATATTGTCCTAATCTTCCTATGTATTTCTGCAGTAAGTCTGAACAGATCTTTGACCAACATACAGTGGCTGAAGGGTATGCAGTTGAAGGAAGAGAAGCCAGTGAATCTAACTCAGCCTCATCAATGGAAAACTCTCACGCCAGAGGAGATTAGTAGGGTGGGTTGCTGTATGCTAACATTAATAAAATCAAGCATGGCTTTTGGTAAAGACGGGGGATTCTATACCCTTGGCTGGTCTGTTCCCAGTTGGAAACGAGCTTTTACAGGTTGCTGTAACCATCTTATTTTAATATATGACACATTTGTAACCAAATGAATATTTCATTTGATAGACAGGAGTATCATGTGCTCAAGGCACTCATGTTAAAGAATGATTTAATCTTGTCAGTGACATTGACAGAACTTGCAGAAATGATTAGATAGTTATAAGTTTTGAAACTTCAGGGTTGTCATGTCTCAAGTTTTGAAACTTCAGGGTTGTCATGTCTCTGGATTTTTCTAAATCTTTGTATTTTTATCCTAGCAGATGGTAACTTAAAGCAGGCTGAAGTAAAGCAGAGTGCACCTTAAGGTGCATTCTGCTTAACTTTCAACCTGCTGAAAGTAATCATGTTGAAAAATAGAAAATTTGAAAATCTTAGAATTTTCAAGATCAACTTATGGCAGCACTGAACCTATACTGGAGATCTGCTTTACTTGTTTGGTAACACACATTATGCATCATTTACAAACTGTACAGGTGAATCCACTTGTCCTATGCAAACAGTGTAAAACCTGATCAGGCAGCCCCCTCATCAGTCTGCATGGTTTGTCAATTATAAATTGTAGAAACATCCCTAAATAGTCTAAATGGACATGACTAAATTTGAATTGTCCTTTTTTAAGTTTCAAGGGTGAATGAGTATGACGTTTGAACATTATCATTTGTCCTTTCTCCATGACATTATGTAACATTTATTACACAGATAAGTGCAGAATGTGGGACGACTAAGCGGCCACCATTTTCGTACATGGGCATGATTCAGATGGCACTGTATAGCAGAGATGACCGAAGAATGATGCTCAAAGAAATTTGTAAATGGATAGAGGATAAATTCCCATACTATAAACACACTGCCAAACCAGGATGGAAGGTAAACTGCTCTAAAAAGCAATAACCATCATTATGCCATAATACTGAACTCCATAGGTGTATATTAGAGAGACAGAACTGAAGCATCTCTCAGAAAGTAGAAAGAAAATCCAGCTGGCTTTTGTTAAAAGGAGGGAAGAGAGAGAAATTTCTTCATTGTTATGGAAATGAAATCGTTTGAGAAATATAGGATCTGTCTTGAATCGATGTTTATGAAAGGCTGATCTCAAACGAGTCTAGAATCGAATATGTTATTAAGCAAGTCTTGGCGAGCTTAATAACTTTTCTATTCAAGACGAGTTTGAGATCAACTTGTCTAAAACATCGACGTGTGACTGATTCTTTTTCTCACATAACCAAGGATTAAAGGTTTTCAAAGCAATAGGCTTTTTTTGGAACCCTGGTGGCGTAAAAACGCTGTTATAAATAGTGACGTCATCAATTTGATTTCACACATGTTGGAGATAAGGATATTTGTCATCGTTGTTCGCTATAGAAAACAAGGCTAGTTATGTGAGAAATAAAGTTAAACGTTTATAAATGTAATTTAGAATGTTATACTCCAGCCAAGTAACACTTGTTGTAATGTTCTTTCTTCCAACAGAACTCTATCCGCCATAACTTGTCATTGTACAACATATTTGAACGTGAACCTGCCAAGCGCCATGGGTCATACTGGACCATTAAACCTGACATGGAGCCTAGAACAAAACAGTATAAAGACAGGCATAGTGGTAAGTGTAACTGATACACTGAACAAACTTATGATGCTTCAAACATAGTGACAGGGATACAAGCTGCAGTCAGGACTCGATACAATGACATTCATTACAACGAAATTCTCACTTACCGACAGGAATTCCGTGGGAACGAACCTGCACAAAGCTATATATGAGATTCAATTTCAATATAACGACAAACTCGTTTCAACGACATATTTGTTGGGAATGAACTGTGTCGTTTCGAGTCCTGACTGTAATAGTTGTATTGTTACTGGCCAACTAGACTGCAGACCCTAAGATATATATACTGTTGAACTTCGATATCTCAAACTCGGTTAGGCCGAACATACCCGTATTTTAAAGTTAAATCGTGGCTAAGCCACGTTTTAACTTTGAAATACGGGTATGTTCGATTAACCAAGCATGAAATAATGCAATTCATGTGTCGACAAATCAGATAAATCGAATTAAGCGAGTTCCAGATATCGAAGTTTGACTATATTATAATTAAGGGAAATAACTGAAAACTCACTGGCTATCAAAAAATAAATAATGCTGCTAAAGTCAAACCTATATTAATTGACCTTCAAACCTTAAATTAATTAGTCCTACTCTTAGAGAAAAGTGGCAGCAAAATCCGTTGAAAGCTTTTGGAATTTTATTTTGCTCGTCTGACAAAGAGCTGTTGAGGAGAGCTTATGTTGTCACCCGATTATTGACAACTAAAAGTCAATAGTAAATTAAATTATTGTTTATGCTAAAGCCAATTCAAATCAGATAACTTTGGGCTTTCACTTGGGAGATTTGTAAGCAGCGTTTCAGACAGGTGGAAGCTTAAAAGAGGATGGACTTGAAATACAATACTTATAAATTGTGATAGCGAGCTGCGATTTTAAATTTTTGGAAAAATCAATGTCAGTTGTCTATAGAAATGTAGAAGTCAACTGATAATAGTAACAACACTATAGATTTCTGAAATTATATACTTGCAATCAGTACACAGCAAGGAAGATACAATCAGTAAGAGGCGACTATTGACTATCAAATCAACAGCTTCATCAATTTTATAACAAGTGACTATAATCAAACCTGATCAAAATTACATCTGTCCTGCAATAAGCAGTAACCTGTCTTAAAAGAACAACACTTTAGAGTGACTGTTAACAGGTTTTACTATATATGTAAATATAATTTAATACTTTACCCTACAAATACATCTTTCAATCCTTTTGATTTTTCTCACATTTTTATACATTAAGAAAAATAGTCACCAGCAATGAAGTCCTGAACATGAAATTTAAAAAAACAAACATATCCAGTACTTTTCCAGATGGGAGCTTAAAGCCAACTGAAAGTGAAGTAGAATGCTCCTTAAATGAAAATCTGTTTTCAGTACTAGAAACAGGCTATGGAGTAAGTGTTTAAGCTAGAATATACCTGATAAGCATTAGGATCTGCTTTAATAAGTTATTCAGAAAAAGCTAGATGCATTTATAATGCAGCTCATTTTCTGACATGCAGTCTTTACTTTAGTTAGTACCACACTTATTTGATGATGTTTATTATATATAAAGGTTCCTCCGCTAATCAGGACAGCCACAGATCATCCCCATCACTGCCAGGCCATTCAGCTGGGGGTATGATTCCCATTATCCCCATGTACAGTTCTATGGGTCAGCTATCAGCCATCACACCACAGTCACTCTGTCTGTCCCAGAATACACAGGGAGGCAAGAAAAAAGGTAAAACATTAACTCATTGGCATCCAACTTAAAAGAATTGACCGCGAAAGAAATCAGTTCAAATACATTTAACACATTACCGCACGAGTACGTCTTTATGCTTCTGAGTATTGTAGGAAATGGTCCTCATCTAGGTACTCCATACATGAAGTAGGAGGAATTTCCCGTGTTTTTCCAGATGTTAGCTTAAAGCAGCATTCTGTTCTCCTTTCAACCTGCTTTAACTAAGACTAAAGTGGTCACCTGTCTTCAAAACAACAATTAAGCTATGGGATAACGAGTTAGAATAGAACTTTGAGAACAGATTGAGATGCGGGTTATTTTGATTTGAAAACAATAAAACTTGAATATTTATTGACTGTTAAAATAAATTTCTGTGTTGGGGCAGGTGTAAGCTTAGAGATTGACCTGATTTTGCCCAAAAAAGTAAATGGATGTCGGTGCCTATATAAACATGTTAACATTAGAATTCATGTTTAGTGTTTAATTTATAAGGGATAGATTCCGACAGAATAACATCTCCACTGTACAAGTAATTCCTGACACTTTTATTGAATGAACAATAGGGAGCATACTTTTTTCAGTTATTTATCTAACATTTTCACTTTCATGTCATTGTGGTTTTGTTTTTTCACATTTCAGGTCCTCTTCCTATACTCCCACGTCCATCACCTTATAGTGCACCTCAAACCTACGCCCTTATTCCCATTAACGGGATAAACCCAGGTGTGGGTGTTCCTTGCCAGCCAGGTCAACAACAAGTCATAGTCAATCTGTCAAACCCAGGATCTCAAGCCTCATCTGCCTGTCCCAGTCCAGGAATCTCAGAAAGTGAGTATTGTAAAGGCACTCTTAAATTTATGTGTAATGCTGAAATCCACACTCAGTCTCAGGTAATGTTATGATTTATCATCATGCTTTTTGAGTATGTTGAAGAAATTTTTAGCCTTAAGACTTATTAACCCATTACCCCATAGCCAGTTTCTAGTTTTAAAGATATGTGACCACTAAAAGCAAGTTGAAAGTAAAGCAGAATGCGCCTTAAGGCGCATTCAGCTTTACTTTCAGCCAGCTTGAAGCTATTATTTGCAAGAATATAGAAAATATTTATGATTTTTATTTTTGACAGTATAAATTGGAACTATTTTCTTCAGTAGAAGAATTAATTAACGGCGTAAAAAGGCGTTTTTATGGGGTAATGGGGTATTAAAGAATAACCTCCCATCATTTGGCTTGATTTCCAGCATAAATGGAAATCAAGCTAACAGCCTCAGAGGTCAGTTTTAAGTCTAAAGGATTAGAATGTGCATGTAATATGCATCATGGCCTAAGTGCTATATACAATGGGGAAGAAGATACTCTGTCATGTTTCAATAAATCTACATGTAAATGCAAACACAATAAAAATTATATTTACATTTTATTTGAAAAAAGTCTGGCTTTTTGTCATAAACAATGATAAACTTGATCTCATTCTGAGTGGCAAACAGTTTGGAGCCTGAATAGTGTAGACCTTGATCTGACAGTGGGCTCCTGCAAGAGCCCTCTGATTAGGGTTTGCTGTTTTTTTATCAGTTAAAATTTTTAATATATCGTTATAATCAACCCAATATAGTAAAAAATGGACTTTACTTAATTGGAAATTTAAATTGTCCATTAAAATTGTTGAGTGAATGAATTATGGAACCACCTTTCTTAACCCCATACTCAATAGGCTGTTTAAGGCACATTCTACTTTACTTTCAGCCTGCTTTAAGCTACCATATGATAGATGTTCATGATTGTATCAGTCTTCACCATAATCCACTCGCCAGGAGCAAGAGCTTTATGATTCTTAAAAGTGATATTTGCATCAGAATTAGTGATATTTGAGTCAGAATTTGGCATATTACAGTGAAAAAAGTTTCAGGCAATTGGTCTGAAAAACTTAAGGTAAAGACTGCTGTATATTCTTCAGTGGAGAAATAAATTCAATACGTTAAAATGAGTATCTATGTAGTAATGGGTTATTAAAGCATTGAAAATAAAATATGAAGAAAAAGATTCCCACCACTTTGACTGTACAACAGTTTATCATACAATACAAATACTCTGCTTCTGTTTGTAGTGTCAGCTGCTGTTGCATCTATCCAGATGTCATGTTCAAGTCCAATACCACAGGAGCAGCTGGAGTCCAACATCCATACAGAACACATTTACACCAAAAAGATGCCTCAAAACATTGTCAAGCAAGCCTGGCTAGATAGTCAGAGTATGGACACTGCCTCATCATTTGATAGTGATCTTGCAAGCTCCAATGACATAGCCAGTTCTAGTGAGCTGTCAGGAACTCGGTCAAAATCAAAAAGACCTCGTAACAAGCCATGTCTCCCCAAACCAGTTATGTACGCAAAGGAGACTGATAAGAAAGCTAAACTCACAGGTTCTAAAAGACGCAAACTTCAACAAAAAGAAAGAGTACTGTTAAACGAGAGTTCTGATGAGGAGGATGAGGGAACCAAATTTATTAAAAAACTGGAAAAAGATATAGACATGTTACACACATCAACCCCGCTGAAGACTGCCACTTCAACTACCTCTCAACTGCCATCACCTATAGGGTTCACTTCACTTCGTTACCCCAGTTTGTTTGATGGAAGTTTCATAGACACACTTGATAAAAAAGATACCTGTCTTTCTCTCGAGGATTTTGCCTGTAAAAAGAGTTTAGTTGATGGATCTCCTCAATTTAATTGTAGTCCAAATGTCTCATTGTTAGATCTGAATGAGTTACCGTTTGTCTCCCCTGATAAGTTACAAGGTAGTCCTGACAGTAATTCAAGCCTAAGTAATCAAAACCTGTCCAAGATATTATTAGATTATGGTTTAGACCAAAATGCTACAGACAATCAGGAGTCCTTTCCAAACCTTAACTGGAGTATGATACAGAATCTCGTGGATACCATGGACACACCTGAAAAGGGGACTTTTTAACTCTTTCATCCATAGAAGGGCCCTTGGGCACCTACCTTCTCCTCCATATAAGAACATTCATTTATTGAATTGAATACAACCGGCAGCTTAAAGTAAAGTGAGAAATTAAGCAGAAAGCCCCTAAATAAGCTAACTGCTTTACATTCATCTTGTTTTACCCCATAGCCTGTTTCTAGTTTTGATTATTGGTGACTTAAAGCAGGTTGAAAGTAAAGCAGAATGCGCCCTAAGGCGCATTCTGCTTTACTTTCAGTCTGATTTAAGCTACCACCTGCTAGAATTAAGAAAATATTCCTTCTGATACATATTCATGAATGTATAGATTGGAATTATTTTCTTCCGCGGAGGATTAAACAGAATGCGCTAAAAGGCGCTTCTATAAGGTAAAGGGTTAAGCAATCGTCTGCCTTAAACATAGTTTGATATATGTGATTTTCATTGATAGCTATGGAGGAAAAGGATGAGTCACACTGCCAAATTCATAATTACTTACACAAATTGCATCATACATACAGTATGTACTTCTACTGAAGTTCTTATGCCTATTTTTGTTTTTAACCCTTTCAATGAATTTAGTCTTTGCCCTAACCGACTTGCCTGAAGCCTGGGGCAAGTGGTTTCTGATTCAGGCAAGTGATATCTGCATAAGAATTTTGCATATAAGAGTTAAAAAAAAACAGTTTTTGTCAATGTCAGGGAAGTGGTCAAGGCAAAGATTGAATTTCAAAAAGGACTTCAAGTTTATGTCACATGTTTAGGGCCAGTTTATGTGATGTGCAAGCAGCTATCCCCATAATGTTTGAAGTACAACAAATAATGCAGACCCTTTAGGAGTCCTGATCTGGGTTAGTTTGTACTGTATTAACTGTAAGGTTTAAGGTACAGTATAGTTAAAAGGATGTTTTTCTCACCGCAATGTACTTTTTGTGAGAATTATGCTCTTGCCCATAAATTTATAGCTTAATGAATGTCATGTACTCATCCAGTATGTTTAAATTTGATTCTTTGTTATACAGTAAGCTTGTATTAACTGGACACTTGAATAAAGACAAACATGTAGTCGTATAAAGATAACAGGGTAATGCAGAACCTTTTGGTTGGAGCATCATGCTTTACCTTATACTTGCATGGTAAAGTTATCTGTCTGAATCTTTTCCCTCATAGCCTGTTATCAGTATCGAAGAAAGATACTAGCTTAAAGCATGCTGAAAGTAAAGCAGTTCTAATGCTCCTTAAAGAATGTTCTGCTTTATTTTCAGCCTGCTTTAAGCTAGTATGATAGTACTAGTAGGCTACTAGTACTATTATATAAGATATAGGGAAAATTTCTTGGTGCATAGTGGAGGGATAAATTAAAGTCATATATTAAGTGATTGGTTAGGAGATCACAACTTTAATTTATTCAGTGGCAAGTTTTTACAAGTTTTACTGTATTTGTAGAATCCTTATCAAACGTCAAATTCTATTTGATAAAGAATAGGTTTTTTTCCAGCAGTCAAATGGGCAAGTGTTTCCAATTCATTAATTGTAACTGCCTCATAGAGGAACATATAGTATTAGATATCTTGTGATGGTTGGGGTTTTCTACGTACATCAGTTTTATTTAACTCCTGCATGTGCACCTGTTGAACAAATAAGAAACAACATCTGTGATAATGTTGAGTGTTTGCATTCTTAAAGTCAAAACATAATTAAATTATTATTTTTCTCAAATTGATCAAACCTGTTTTGCTTACTATAATGCTTTCGTCCCTGAAACTCCAAATGGAAAATTCCAGTTCCCAATTAAGTCTAGTCCCTTATTGTATAATTTTACAATGTATCACAAATTGACAAGCAGTGTAGCCCCAGAACAGAGGGCTCCTACAGGACCCCCCTGATTAGAGGTTACACTGTTTGCATAGGGCAAGTGTTGTTAAATAACCAGTATACTCACTGCTAGGGTTGAATGTGTTAATAGCTAATATTATCAGATCATCAATGTTTGCCTTTACAGTAAAACCTATGTTTAGCATCACTTGAAAAAATTGAATTCAGTTGAACCCTTTACCCCATAACCTGTTTCTAGTTTTGAAGATATGTGACCACTTAAAGCAGGTTGAAAGTAAAGCAGAATGCGCCTTAAGTTAATGCGCATTCTGCTTTACTTTCAGCCTGCTTTAAGCTATTATCTGCTAAAATATAGAAAATATTTCCTAAAATTTTAATTTGTGGCAGTATAAATTGGAACTATTTTCTTCACTAGAGAAATTAATTAAACGCATAAAAAGGTGTATTTATGGGGTAATGGGTTAAAGCCTTCTGTTAAGTTTGAAGCTTAAAGCAGGATACAAATATGCAGAAACCTCCTTTGAATCTTTCCGCATAATAAATGTCCTGCACTATTAAGCAGTTATTCGTGTTGTAAATATAGTTGCCTAATTAACTCATAATTATTGAGTGGCTGCTGAACATTGGCTTGTCTGTACTGTATAACATTTATGATGAGATTTAAAACTGCTGTCAGGAAGAAATTTAACATGTAAGTCAAGAATTACAAACTGTAATACACATGTATTTATATAAACATGAGATGATGGCTGCAAAGTTTTGTGGCAAAGAATATTTTAAGTCTATGCGCGTTAACTGCAAAAGCATGATTACCTTTGTAATAGTTTGGATCCAGATGAGACACAGAGTAACACAGTGTCTCATCAGTATCCAAACTGTTTGGCATTCTGACCATATTTTGAAAGAAAGTTGAGAAAGTTAATATTTTAGAACAGTAGCAGATGACAAAAACACTTGTATTGAACGAGGTATTAATCTTATAACCTTGGGAAACAGGGCTAATGTGGATCTTGCACACTGTCAACCAAAACTACTTTGGTCTATGATTTAATATTCATTGTACAGTCAATCTTGCATTTAATGACCACTCATTTAATAAGTGTGTAGACCTCTTAAAACAAAATTTAGCAAGTGACTGTTTAATGCAAGATAGAAATACTTCCATCCTGCATTAAAGAACCACTTATATTAGATATTTCACCTGGATATAGGTATTGTACTGAGTGGTTCCTTTATACAAGATTGACTCTAGGTCTTACCTGTTTTGACCATACTGTTTTCTTCTTCTGTCTTTCATTTTCTTCTCCTTTCTAACTGTATAATGAAATATGAACTAGAACATCTACTTTGCCAATGTTTTTTGTGTGTTTGAGTAATGTTCTATAAGGGTATTCTCCAGCAGTTCTGGTCTGAGAAATTTATATCACAAATTATATAGATTTTATTATCAATCAATACATACAGTAAAACCCTGATATAACCACTTATAAAATGGCTGTATACAATATTCACCCTTTCCCTCATAGTTCGTTTCTAGTTTTGAAGACAAATTGACTTGCTTCCATCTGCAGCTAAAGAAAATAAAAAATATTTCTCATGATACATATTCAAGACTGTATAAAGTGGAACTATTTTCTTTGTTTGAGGAATATATTAACTGCGTATCTATGGAGTTATTGGTTAGCACAAGTCTATTTTTGAGTGGTCATAATACAGAAATTTTACTGAATGACAAATTTGTTACAGACAGAAATGTTGGAAAATGGTAAATCTTTTACTTTTAGCATGCTAGACCGTTGTCATCTGCAAAATCTGTCTCTGCAGAAATGTTTTTGAAGTCAGAAATGTTATTTAGCATCTCTCTAGATCTTAACTCAACTGTATTAGTCATCTCATAGTTGCCCATAGCATGCTAAAAGTTTAAATGAGAACGAAGCACAGACTTTGTGTCAACTATTGTGCAATAGAATTATCAAATCCATTGTTTGAGATTTTAGCAAGTGTGAATTAATATTGTGCTACCTAGATTTAAAATGTCCGAACAGCAATATAAATGTCATTGTGATTGGAAGGGTTTGCATCCGTTTTCAGTTGTAATTAATAAAATGCTGTGGATCTTGACCTGTTGCAAGATTGTAACTGTCTGACAGGTGTTATGTTGTAGCAGAGCTTTTGCTTATGTTCAGCTTGCTTTCACCCTGAAACGTTAAATGGACAAATCCAGTTTCCAGTCAAGTCTAATCCAATTTTGACTAGTTAAGGTTGATTTTAACAATACACTTGTGTTGTTAAATGACAAACAGTACTTAATCAGAGGGGTCCTTCTAGAGCCCTCTAATATAGGTCTACACTGTTTGAATAGGACAAGTGTATGTTTTACATGTAGATCTACACGTTTTTTAAATGACAAGTATACTCGTCACTAGGGTTGAATATGTTATTTTAAAGTTAGCATCTGTCTTGGGACAGTGGAATAAAATGTTAACATAAGTTCAAGCGTAAACAATAGCAATAAGATCTGTCAGAATAAATGGGTGATTTTTGACAAATTAAGTTTTCATCTCGAGACATTAACCCTTCTCTAGGACAGAGTGCAGGCCTAGTCAGACAGGTGTTGTAAGAAAACAGGACAGTCCCAGATTAGTCATTTCCTGAAGGAATTTTCTGAATTGGTTTTACACTGTTTACAAAATTGTCTGCCAATGGAGAAGGGTTAAGAGACCTCGGGCTGTTTGGACATATTTAAGTTGAAGTGTAGTTCATGGTTTTTTTGCTGGTAGACATAACTAAATTATGAAATGTGTATGTCTAAGATAAGTTTTAACCAGCAATGGTGAACAATAAAATATTGTTGAAAATGGCTTTGCTTATGTTTTAATATTTTATCATGATCTTGATGTTTTAACAAATTAAGTTTGGCCCTATGCATTACTTTATTGGCAAAAAAAGGTTAAAAGAAAGTAATCATATTTAAAATGTACAACATGCCCTTCCAAAATGCCCATGTTTATCTGGAATGTCACAGTTCTAAAGCAAGCATTGTTTAAAGATTTCTTTTGAAAATAACAGACTGATGTGTTGAAATATTAATTCAACCCATTACCCCAAAGTATGTTTCTAGTTTTGAAGACATCTGAGTCGGATCTGACTACTTAAAGCAGGTTGAAAGTAAAGCAGAATACACCTGAAGATGCATTCTGCTTTACTTTCAGTCTGTTTAAAGCTGCCATCTGCTTGGATATAAAAATATTATGGTACCTTATCATCACTGTATTAAAGCGGAGATTGTTTCTATAGTATTTATGGAGTAATTGATAAACAGTTTATTTGCAGTAGAACCTCTCTACTACGACCACTAAAATGAATGATAATTGATTGTATAAAAAACAGGTGACGGCTTAAAGCAAGTCAACAGTAAAACAGGAAGCTCCTTAACTCTTTCCTCCCTGAAACTTTAAATGGACAATTCCAGTTTCCATTTTAGTCTAGTCCATTTCTGACTTTTAAGGGTTGTTTTTGTCAATGTTTGGCATTGTGACAAACAGTGAAGAACCTGATCAGAGGGCTCCTTTCGGAGCCCTCTGATCAGGGTCTTCACTGTTTGCATAGGACAAGTGTACTATTCACATGTACACTGTTTGAAAAGCACGCCTATATGCGGGATTAGGGTTCAAAGGGTTAAGGAGCTTTGTTTTACTGTCACATGCCTTGCGTTAGGCAGTCACCTGTCATAAACACCTAATAATTAACATAATTAAGTGGTTTTACTGTACTGTACAGAAGTTGTTCTACAATAATGACTGAAACTTCTGGTAGATATGGTGCTGCAAGTGAATGACCACTTATTTCCAGACTATCTGTTCAACAATATTGAAAGATTTGTATGAAACTTGCTAGTTGAACTGACTATGTAACTTTTCAGTTCTGTAAGGCTTTAAACAGCCACCTGTATACAACACCATTAATGAATATTAATTTGTGGTGGAGTAGGTCAAGGCGTTCTTAAGATTTTTATTGGGTTAAGGGTTGTTTTTATGCCCCCAAAGCTAGGCGTCAGGGTGTGGGTGTGTGTGAGTACAAAGGCTTGTCCGGAGCATATCTCATATACCTTACCAGCTACGGATTCAAAATTTGGTGTGCGAGTACATCTTGGGATGGCGGAGTGTCCTGTACCACTTTCAGGTCAATGTGACCTTTGACCTCGATTTAACAAAAAGCTTGTCCAGAGCATATCTCCTATACCTTACCAGCTAGGGATTAAAAATTTGGTTTGTGAGTACATCTTGGGATGGTGGAGTGTTGCATACCACTTTCAGGTCACTGCGATCTACACCTTAACTTTTGAAGTCGATTTAACAAAAAGCTTGTCCGGAGCATATCTCCTATACCTTACCAGCTAGGGATTCAAAATTTAGTGTGTGAGTACATCTTGGGATGGCAGAGTGTCGCATACCACTTTCAGGTCACTGTGATCCTCACCTTGACCTTTGACCTCGATTTAACAAAAAGCTTGTCCGGAGCTTATCTCCTAGCTCTAAATCATCTTGACCTTTATCAAACCTGATCCAAGTTGTACTGAGCTGAAGAGCTTCTTCAGTCAAGTATACATGCAAAATACATTTATATTAACATGCAGTTCAAAAGTTATGGTCTATATGTTAATTTGACCTCTAAATGACCTTGACATTGTCCGATATGACCCAATTTGAAATGAACTCAAGAGCTTCTTGCATTGAGTACACATGCCAAAAATGAAGTCTCTATTCCATGTTATTTCAGAGTTATGGCCAATGTAAGATTCACCCTATTTCACCTCTGAATGACCTTGACCTTTGTCATACATGACCCAAGTTGTAATGAGCTCAAGAACTTCTTCAGTTGAGTACACATGCGAAATATAAAGTATCGATCACATGCAGCTATAATGTTATTGCCAATGTTAAATTCACATATTTTTTACATCTTAATGACCTTGACCTTTGTCTGAAAAGACCGAGGTTGTACTGCACTCAACAGCTTTTTTAGGTCAGTACACATACCAAATATAAAGTTTGTTTGGCATTGAGTTCCAACGTTATGGCCAACAAGATTTCGGACAACAAGGACATCGTAGAGGTGGCAATAGCTCAAAACGGAAAAGCTGAATATGGAATTGGATTTCCCCCCATTGTATCTTTGAATACAGATTATCAGGAGTCGCCCCTCCCCCCCCCCCCCCCCCCCCCCCCATTTGTTCTGGATAGGTGAAAAGCATGCATGAAGCTTAAAGCAGACATATTCTGCTTTACTTTTACTTTCAACCTGCTTTAAGTGGTCAGCTGTCTTTAAATTTAGAAACAGGCTATGCAGTATGGGGTAATGGGTTAACGCTTTACCTCATAGCCTCTTTCTAGTTTTGAAGACAAGTGATCAATTAAGTAAAGCAGACTGAAAGTAAAGCAGAATATGCCTGCTTTAAGCTGCAATTACTGTATTCATAAAAGTTGAGGAATAAATTAAAGGTCTATTTATGGGGTAATAGGTTAACCCTTCCCCATAAAATTATATATTTCAAAATGACCAACAGTGTAGATTCAAATCGAAGAGCTCCTGCAGGAGCCCTTTGATCTTGGATTTACATTGTTTGCTAGGACAAGACTAGTGTTTTCTTCACAGGTATGCTGTTAGTAAAGGATGTATCACTACTAGGATTCATAATGTCATCTCCATAAATATCTGACATTCTTCAGATCAAGTTTACACCCTATTCATCAAAATCCAAGCTGTTAAATAATAGTGTAGTCACGCATACATGCGCGGGTCTGCGGATTGAGGCTGTTTCGATCCAACTCAATCCTCATTCCTAGCGCTTCAATGCCCACCTTTTATTCGGAAGGGGTGGGTGGGGGTAGATCCCATCCCCTTTTCTGAATCCGCAGGTGCGCTTTTCAGGTAATCTCTGTCAAAGTTTAGTGGAATTTGAGGGCTGAAATAATGTAAGATTTTTGTAATGCAGGGCTTCCATTTCTCCGGATTTTTCCTAAATCTCAGGATTTTTTTCTAGAACATGGTAACTTTTTGCAGCCACATGTCAACAAAACTAGAAACAGGCTATGGGGTAAAGTTATGATTCGTAAAATGGCACTTGCAAAATGCAATTTTGGAAATCTTAGGATTTTTCATGTCAACTTATGGCAGCCCTGGTAATGTTTTGTGCATCTGATCAATGGATTTATATTAACTATCAGGGGCGTAGCTTGGAAGAAATTTTTGTATGATATATAGATCTAATATCATTTTGAACGCTATAGTACTGACGATCGTGTTACTTCGTCATTAAGTACCATATCACTCTACAAATGAATGGACCATATATTAAGAATCATCTACGCTAGATTTAGCGTGTAGAACGGGTTAGCTTGTATGTAAAGTATGTCGATACATTTAAAGGCATCTTTCGGGTTAAGACGCTGATTCAAGAGTACATGTAATCATAAAAGGAAAATAGTCTGACAAGGCTACTACCCTGTGCATGTGGTCTAATAGACCATACGCACGGGGTAGTAGCCTTGTCCCAGAGTAAGTGGAATCTGGACTGCACATACTTCCCCATTGGTGAACAATGTTAAATGTTGAGACGAAATGGCAACGAAATCTAGACCATTCATCTGCCACTGGCGTTCAAGTGAAGTACTCATACAAACTCTATGTATCGTCCACGAATGCGGGAATACATATATAGTCAGTTTCAATCACTTAATGCCATGATCCCGTGACAGTCCATATATCTAGCAATTATCTAAATTAAATGTGAATGATTTAAGAAAAAACAAGTTTCCTGCATTTCTACCAACATCGATGTCCATGGTCATTTGCACATGATTCAGTGCAAGTGAAGACAGAAAGACATTCGCAGGGCCGTAGAAAGCAAAATGCGATGGGTGGGTGGGTGCACAGGTCAGGGGTGGAGCTAGACAGATTGGTGAAACGCATTCTTATTAGGGGGTTAGAGACATGTTCCCCCGGGATTTGTTTTTTATTCCTAGATGGTATCTGGCGCGTTCTAAGGGCGTTCCCCGCATTGCAAACAGGTATAATATAAACATGTATCTCTATAATTATGTAAAAATAATCAACTCAAAATATCATTATTATTGGATCTAGAATAATACGTTTTTCGACAAGTTGCCTTTCCAGCCATTCATCTGTAATCCCCACCCCTATTCATCAGGATTCGTAAACTGGTCTTATTAGGGTGGGTGTGGATTGCGGGGTCCGGGGGCATGCTCCCCCGGGAAATTTTTATTCCTAGATGGTCTTTGGTGCGTTCTGGGGGCGGTTCGTGCATTAAAAAATTGTATAATACTTTACACAAATCTATGTAAAAATCCGATTCAAACTAACAAATAATCTAATCTAGATTAATATTTTTCGTCATTATGTATTCCAGCAGTCAGTTAATTTCTAACCCCTACTATATACCCACTCTAATTAGCATTAGGGACTATTTTTAGCAAAATCACTGGATTGCGTCCCTTAAAGACCTAGTAAAGAAGCCGAAATACGCATTGTGGTTTTCTCCCTTTATTTCAATACAGGACAGATAATATATCCTTTCGCATGGCAGTTTTATGATACCGCGCAATTAAACGCACCAGGGGGTCACCCGATGATAATGCTATGGTCGGTAATTTCCGTAGGATTAACGAGTGTAACAGTTTGAAATCATGAAATATAGTGTAATTCGACTTAAAAAATACTGTACAAGACACTAATCTATTTTTCTGAAATTTATATCATTAGAAAGAGCAATGTTTTCTCAATTTACCCATAACGGGGCGGATATTTGATTTTGATAAATAAATTGCTTTTAAGATCCAAGAAAGGTACACCACTCCCACTTTTTTGCATATTCGTATAAGAATATATAGGCAGCACTTTACTGTTTAAATAATCAAAAAAATACTGTTGAAGATGAAATATTATCTTAAAACAAAATATACCATCATAAAGTGTAGATTTAGACCATTCAACTCATAACGGGGCGGATATTGTGATTTGAACAATAATGGTTTTATTGCAGTTACAAAAAAAATTCGTTATATATTCTATGTAACCTAAATAGATGACTTCTTGCTGGAAAGTCGCTATCGGCTTATTTTTCAAGGGGAGTAACTCCCTCGATTAAGCCAGGCATTTCACAAAAATAGACCCTATTGTGTACGCACTCTTAATAGGGGGTTGGGTCCGGGGGCATGCCTTCCTGTGAACATTTCTATTCCTACATGGTCTCTGGTGCGTTTTTAGGGCGTTTCATGCATTCAAACTAGGTAAAATACTTACATTTTAAGATCAAGGTCTTTTTACTAATTATTGGGGGAGCAGGTATTTGTTTCAAGGAACCGAATAACCATATGGCAGCAAACATGCAGCGGTACAAGTCCTTGTTCGGTTGTTTTTTTATTTTGTTTTTGCATTCTTACTAGATATGATATTTATAATTATGTTTCAAGTTCGCTACAGTACTTCAAATACATCGCATTTTACTCAACTGAATTTAAAGAAGCACATGTCAGATACTGGGAATATCCGACTAACCGTGTGGGGGACGGGTACTGGGACTGAAGACATGGTGGTCAGGATCCTTGTTACAATTTCTTGGTATCCTCATCGATAGAGGGTACTATAAGATATCCGACGTCGGGATAATTCAGAACATTTTCAGAAATTATGTTTAGATGTTATTATAAAGCGTTTCCGGAATAATTTTCAACAGAGTGTGTGTAAAATGCAATCATAGCGTACAACCTTTGAATGAAAGAGTAAAATTAAGAATACCGTTAATGCGAGCGTAGCGAGCGAAAAAAAAATTTGGCTGGTTTTGGCCTGAAAATTGCCTGTGTTTCCCGAAATGACATTCGATCAATTTAAGACTAACCCCCCTTAGGCTGTGTTTTTATTGCATTTTTGATGTTTTTAGACTTTTTTATTTTTTGACTTTCTGAAAATTATGTGTAGGCCTATAGGAAGCTACGCCACTGACTATCATACTCTGATTTGATATGTTCATATTTGTTTGCCCTGAGTACAAGTTAATATGTTTCCAAATAAACAAAAAGCGTGCCGCAAAGAAACTCGCTTCGCTAAAAACCGAATGTTTTTTTTGCAGCAGTTTAATCACAGAGCAAGTTGGATACAATTCACTTGGTAAGGATCCTGAGATTAAATTTTATCGTGAAAAACAATTAAAACATTAAAAGTTGTACACGATCTAACGAATAATCTAGCATTGATCTCGCGCTACAACGTTATTAGTTAACAATTATCGTCTGCCTAAATTGTACATGTATAGCGGAAGTTACCTGTGGGCATGCGCAATCGTCTTTGGCAACGCTTCCAAACAATAATATATTGAAAGTTTGTACCACGTGAGAGTCAAGATTATACATGTTTAATAAGGCTTTCACGGTGTTTTATTGCACTAACTTGGGGAAAACACACAATCAATAACATTCCGATCCATCTCTCGATTTAAACGTTCTGTCTAAAGGAGGATTTTTCATTAAGTGGATTGACCTAATTACAGGTAGCACCCACCACCAATCAAAGCTACAAGTGGAATTTAATGCCAGGATGGGAAGATGATATATTGTTACCGGTATGTATCTATTTATGTTTAACTATTTACTCGCTTGTTATGGTGATCATGGATGATATGTGTTAAATGGTTGCCAGTTAATAATGCTTCGTTTCTAATCATGACACCTGGAAAATAATACCATGGCTATACGACATGTATGCACAGGTGTGCACATATTATAAACAATACCACCCTTGTAGAATTAAATGTATCTGTATTAACCTTTTATCCAATAGCCTGTTTCTAATTTTGAAAAGAAATGACCACTTAAAGCAGGTTGAAAGTAAAGCAGAATGTGCCTTAAGGCACATTCTGCTTTACTTTCAGCCTGCTTGAAGCAACCATCTGCTAGAATATACCAGTTGTCTTATAGAGCAATTAATAATACTTTGTTTCTTATTATGACAACATGTTTATACGACATGTATGCACAGGTGTGCACATAAGTTATCAACAATATATAAACAATACCACCCTTGTAGAATTAAATGTATCTGCATTAACCCTTTACCCAATAGCCTGTTTCTAGTTTTGAAGAGAAATGACCATTTAAAGCAGATTGAAAGTAAAGCAGAGTGTGCCTTAAGGCACATTCTGCTTTACTATCAGCCTTCTTGAAGCAACCATCTAGAATATACCAGTAGTCTTATAGAACAAATTTCTTAATATTGCTACATATTCTTGACTGTATAATGTGGAACTATTTTCTTCAGTGGAAAAATAAATCAAATCTGTGAGAAGGCGTATTTAAGTTTAAATGGGTTAAACTGTTACCAGATTAAGAAACTCGGTAGTGTAACCTTAAACAGGGTAATGTCTTGGACTTACTGCATTATGGTTCTACTGCATATTCAAATGAGAGTTTTTTGTTGAAACCTTCTAATCATGGTCTACACTGTTTTGCATAGGACAAGTGCTCTCGCCACTGGTAAACTGTTTGCAAAAGATGCGAATACACATCATTGAGGTTCAATGAATTAATGTATGTCACCATCAACTCTTATATTGTGTCTTCATATAGGTTAGACTGCATTGTGACAGGTCTTTGTGAAAATAGAAGGGGCAGAGTGTTAGTGGCCGTAGCCCGTCTATTTCAGGAAGTCTTGTCATTTGTAGTCTTACTAATTTAAACCGCCCATTAATCATGATATTGTTCACAAATCTACATCCCTAATTGCTTGCTATGTGACATACGATTAGTGGTTGCTATACGATTAGTGGTTGCTATTCTGTACACGCGCCGGAGTCAGCTGTTTTAAGCTGCCAGCAAAGATAATCTGCCAATCAAAGTTTCCTCACGAGAGTTTCATTTTAGCAGGAATAAACCAGTCTTCATGGAAACGAAAAACTGAATAATTCACACTGATTTTAGTTTTGAAGACAGGTGAATACTAAGTCTTAAAGCAGGTTGAAAGTAAAGCAGAATGCTCTTGAAGGAGCACTCTGCTTTTTTTTCAACCTGTTTTAACCCATTACACCATAAGTATGCCCTTTTACACCTTAATTAATTCCTCCACTGCAGAAAATAGTTGCGCTTTGTATAGTAATGAATAAATACATACAGTCGAACTTCGTTATCTCGAACTCGGTTAAGTCGAATATACCCATATTTCAAAGTTAAAACGCGGCTAAGCCACGTTTTAACTTTGAAATATGTGTATGTTCGCCTAACCGAGCATGAATTGATTGCTGTTAATGTGTCGAAATATCGGATAGTTCGAGTTAAGCGAGTTCGAGATATCGAAGTTCGACTGTACTATAAGAAATATTTTCTATTTCCTTGGGGTTGTCGCCTACAGCAGGCTCAGTGTAAAGCAGAATGTGCCTTAAGGAGCATTCTTCTTGACTTTCAACCTGCTTTATGTGGTCACCTGTCTTTATAGCTTGAAACAGTCCATGGCGCAATAGGATTAGCTTCCCTCTGGAAAGATACTGGAAATGTCTTCTGTGTTTTATGTTCAGGACTTTCAAGATGCGGACTATACTTTTCATAGTGCAGAAATAATCAGAGGTATAAAAAGGTGTATATGAAGTAATGAGTTAAAGCAAGTTGAAAGTAAAGCAGAAAATTTCTTTTGGAGCTTTCTGTTTTACTTTCATCTTGCTTTAAACTACCATATGTATTCAACAGCATCAATAAATATTCATACCATGCATGGTCTAGTGGTAACACTGTTATTCCAGGGTCATGAGTTAAATTGATTCTCCACCAAACCATGTTTTTAGGATGAGACTTACCGAGGTCCCATGTAAAAGCACTGCTTGGGCATACAAAGGAATCCGTGTTGGCTCTATGAAAAAGAAAAGGGCATGGCCCGGGTTCTTCTGTATCTGTGTCCCTCCCTCTGGGTGTCAAAATAGACCAAAGTTGGCATAAAACAGATGTAAATTTAAAATTTTATTGAGGTAGGGTTAAACATGTCTTATGTAGCTTATACAGTTGGGAAACTTTTAAAACATTATCCCCTGAAACTTCCAATGGACAATTCCTGTTTGCAATAAAGTCTGGTCCATTTTAGACTTTTTAGGGTTGATTTTTTTTGTAATAAATTGCAAAATGACAAACAGTGAAGTCCCTGATCAGAGGGCTCCTGCAGGAGCCCTCTGATCAGAGACTTCACTGTTTGCATAGAACAAGTGTACTTTTCACAGGTACACATTTGGTAATGGAGGCAAATATGCGTCACTAGGGCTCAATGAGTTAACTATGATTTGTATGTTGTTTTAGAGTTGTGTGTGAATAAAGAAGAAGATGTCAGGTGGATCTTACATGTCCCAGCCATGTTTAAACAGCTGGGCTGTAAAGAGATGTATGGAGATGCCAGACCAGCCCAGGTCCAGCCAGGTGGCCCGACCAATACCCCCACAACAACCATTGCAACCAAAACCACCATATGCTTTAGGAAATGACCACAAACCAGCCAGACCATACTCAGGTAAAGTAGCTAGCCCATCTTAACCCTTTACCCAATAACCTGTTTAAAACATTAAAGACAGGTGATCTGACTTAAAGCAGGTTGAAAGTAACGCAGAATGTGCCTTAAGGCACATTCTGCTTTACTTTCAACCTGCTTTAAACTACCATCATGAGGGTATAAACTTGAACTATTTTCTACTGTGGAGGAAAAAATTAAATACGCTAAAAATGGCTTCTATGGGGTAATGGGTTAACTCTTCTCCTGCTGAATATGCATTCTATAAAAAGTCACACACTATGAACATCTATCATCTTATCTATTACATTGGCTAATGAAATAAGAAAACTTTCTCTTGGTGCATAGAGTGAATAAAAATGTTAAAGTTTAAAACAGATTCTATGAGAAAACAGTGTTGACCCAGAAGGAGCTGTCTGATCTGGGTCAACACTGATTTTCTAAGAGTGTCAATATATGCTAATTGCATTAAGACAAAATTATAATGAAAGGTTATTGTGTTGGACTGTAAATTAATCTTCTTTTAAGTGATGGCTCTTTACAGGCTTTACTGTTGTACCATTAAACAACCTGTATTTTATTATGCATTTTATTATACATTTAATGACCAGAGAGTACTATTTCTGTCCATTACCACAAGGCTCAGATAGAATTGCACTGCGTAACACAGCATTAATCATACAATTAACACTTGGTCCTACTGATTAAATTATTTATTAGCTAACTGGAGAAGAAAAACCCTACCACAAGTCTTGTGTTGCTCAACCTTCCATGGAAGAAGCTTGTTGAACTATAAAGACAGGTGGCTGTCTACTGCAGGATAAAGATAATGCAGTAAAGGAGCTGTCTCGGTTACATTTGTTGGCATTGTCAGCTACCATTGACTAATCCTTTCTCTTATAAAGACACCTTTGATGAGGTCATCAATTTCTCAATAGCAATGCCTTTTATTGCACATGTGTATCTTTTTTTGGGTCATTAAAGAGCCATATATAGGAAACTGCTTATGGATCCGGACAGGTTTTTGTTCCGTAAAAATCCAAACAATTTGGGCTCCCTGTATCTTAAAATTAAAAGTACTCTTGTCTTGCTTTAGGCAGAAACCTGTATCAATTTTGTTTTATGCTTCATTATAGAGTGACCGCTTAACCCTTTACCCCATGACTTGTTTCTAATTTTGAAAGTAGATGACTACTTAAAGCCTTACTTTCAGCTGGTTCTAAGCTACAACATGCTAGCATATAGAAACTAATTCATGACTGTATATATTAGAACCAAGTTTTTCAATGGTGAAATGAATTAAAGGCGTTAGAAATGCATATCTATGGAGTAAAGGGTTAAACATACATGTAGTTGGATGTAGGTGGTTTTGCATTTTTTTGCTGTAGAGAAAAAGGATTACTCATACATATTATGTATGTATTATGTTAACAGCACCACAGAGAACCATTGTTGCACCATCCTACTCAGACCCCTGGCGGTCCCCAGTCTACAATGACCCCACCCCTCCAACCCGCTCAAGAAGTTACTATGTTAATGATGAATACCGCCATACACACCCCTGGGCTGGTAAGTATGAACTCCATTGATAATGTCATATAAAGTTATACTGAATTATAGAATACAGTGAAACCCATCTAAACCAGACATGTGTGGGGACCACATAAATTTCCGGTTCAGAGGGGTTTCCGGTTTAGAGGGGTCTTAACACATAGCTTGTTTCTTTAATGGAAGATAACTGATCACTTAAAGCAGGTTGAAAATAAAGCAGAATGCGCCTAAAGGCGCATTCTGCTTTTCTTTCAACCTGCTTTAAGCTACCATCCACTTTAATATAGAAAGCATTTTTGATGATACATATTCATGAATATATTTTCTTCAGTGTAAGAACAAGGGGTAATGATGGTGTAATGGGTTAAAATAAAGAAGTGTTTGAAGTGGGACCAAAGTTTTTGTCCGGTTTAGAGAGAATTCCGGTATTTAGAGGTTCCGGTTTGGAGGGGTTTCACTGTACATAGAAGTTAATAACTTGGGCTGGTGTGCCTTTTCATCTCATCTGCATACTGGGAGAGGTATTGGTTCAAGAGCTTTATCCATGGGAGTTTTATATAGAAACACTGCCGTCTAATGCATTGTCCTGTCTTTACTTTTATGAAAGTGTGAATGTTTTCAAGTGTGTTTTGTTTTTTCAAAAATTCTGTTATTTGAAGAAATGAATAATAGAAATGATGGGAAAAATGTTTCCATAAGCTTGAAGCTTTCGATCTAATCCTTTACTTTATATGTGTGTGTATTTTCATTCATATTAGTTTGTAGTGTAAATATTATTGAAAAAAAAAAATGTTTAAACTGAATAAATAATGATCATACATATATATGCAGTTATAGCTAAATTGCTGACAGTTTGTAGGAAACAGACTATAAATTCATTCTTTAGAATTGACAACACATGTTTAACTGAATGTTGTTTTTTTGTTGATTTTGACAGACCGGAAGCGTGAGAGCTATGTAAACTCCAGCCTAGGTTATCCAGTTGTACAGGGTGGTAAGGGTGCACCCCTAGCTCCATATGATTCTTTGTATGATCCCCATCTGGTGGAGTACTTTGAGAGAAGATTTGGTGCCATTCAGGCCAGGGTAAGTTAATAACACAGTATAGTCGCAAGATTACTGCTTATCAAAGCAAAAGAAAAGTATGAATGAATTAATAAATGTTTGCTTTAACACTTTTTAAACTTTAAAAGATGTGCAACATAAGAACTATTTCCTATATCCTAGCAGATAGTAACAAAAAGCAGGCTAAAAGTAAAGCAATATGTGCCTTAAGACATTCTGCTTCACTTTCAACCTGCTTCAAGTGGTTACCTGTCTTTAAAGGGACTCGCAACCGGATGGTGTAATTGTCAAAATAAAATAAATACTCAAATAAAAGCAAATTTGTGGCCTTATTTGGCCTCTGACATTAAAAAAATATGATCAGTCCAAAAAAAGTCTTAAGAATCGTCACCGAATCTTAGTTTTTTAGATATTTTCCATCGTTTTTCTATAGCGTTAGCTAACGGTATAGTTGTTGTTGTTGCTTCTCTACACGGGCTCAGACATAAACCCGAGCCGAATAAAGTACTATCAATCGCTACCAGTGAAGTATGTTAATTCACTACCATATAGATAGAGAGCACCAGTAGCCGCGTGGTTAAAGGCGCTTCCCTTTTTGTCATGTTTGTCTCCGCATGGAGGGTCACGGGTTCGAATCCCACCAGAGCTTCTTTTTTTTTTTTTTTAAATGCATTTTTTAACAGAATTTATTATCCTAAACTAAATCTTACCCATTTATATAAGCATTTGACATATATTTACAAATTACTATTTTTAATGCTAAATCCGGTTGCGAGCCTCTTTAAAGCTAGAAACAGGCTATGAAAAGGGATAAATAAAGCATGAATGATTATATAAGCTCCACATAACAAGTTACATGACACATAATTTAGATGGCTGACTAGAAGGGTTTTGCTTTCTTGCTTCAAGGTTATAAAGCGTTTGAGCTCAGTCTGAGTGTTTTCTAAAGCATTTGATTTGTCAGATTTGAGCCTAGGCTCAAATCTTACAAATCAAATGTTTGAGAATGACTTTAGACTCAACGCAAAAGCTTTATAACCTTGGACACAGAGGTTTGAGAGAATTTTGCCTTGTTTTATTTCAGAGACGAGTGCGACCATCCAGTGCTTCAAGTTATCGGTCGTCTAGTCAGGGCACGAAGTACAGGAAGAAGGCTGATGCTGGAGAGGGACCTGTCCTCTACAAGGTGTTTGTTACTACTGCTGATAAGAAAGGAGCCACCACAGATGCCAAGGTAACTGTCAAATAGGAGTTAACACATTGAACCTTAGCAACTAGTATACTCATCTCGAATGAATCACATACCTATCAAGAGTACACTTGTCCTATACAAACAGTGTAGATCCTGAACAAAGGGCTCCTGAAGGAGCCCTCTGATCATGATCTATACTGTTTGTCCTTTTGTAAAATATTTTTTAAAAACCTGATTATTCAATAATGGACTTAATTTAATTGTAAATTTGAATTTTCCATTTTAAGTTTCAGGGGTGAATGAGTTAACACTTTACTCCATAGATAAGCGTTTTTACACATTTGATTTATTCCTCCCTATAATAAAATAGTTCAACTTTATATAGTAATGTATGTATCTCAAGAAATAGTTTCTATATTCTTGCAGATGGTCGCTTAAAGCAGGGGGGAAGTAAACAGAATGAACCTTATGCACATTATGTTTTACTTTCAACCTGCTTTAAGCAGTCACCTGTCTTCAAAACCAGAATCAGGGTAATGGGTTTAGCAACTACTGATCACCATTCTTCTGCTACTAGCACACATTGACACATTTTGAAAACATTGTAGACCCAGATCATTTTGAAACATTGTAGACCCTGATCAGACAGCTCCTTCAGCAGCTGTCTGATCAGGGTCTGCACTATTTTCATATAGGATCAGTCTTTCATGAGCCTGTACTCATTCCTGAAAGAAACAAAATAAAAAACCAATAGGATCTGGTGAAAATATCCTATGGTAAATTTATGTGTTTTAACCACTAAATTCCCATTTGTTTTTTCGCCCCAGGTGTTTCTCTCCTTCAAGGGAACGAAGGCTAAGATCCAGAGAACTCGCCTTACAAAGAAAGCAGGTTCAGTGAAGTCTAACAAGCATGTAGCCTTCAAGTTTTCTAAAGGAACCACCCACATGTTCAAGATCCGAGGGCCAGAAGTGGGCAACATCAAATCTATCAACATGGAGGTGGGTACAGTATTCTGTAAACTCTACTCATAGGTTGCAGGAATTGACTGCCATTGGCAAACAGTGCTGATTCAGATCACAGAGACCACGGTTATAGTCTGAGCTACTGTCTATGGAAAAGTTTAGACATTAAACCATGTGTATTTTGCAAACAGTGTATGCCTCCTTAATAAGGAGCCCTCTAACCGGAGTCTGTCTGTTTGTCCCACATACAGTACATAACTTTGTCCGGCTAACTCCTCCTACAGTTTTCAAACTACAACCTTATAACCTGGCAGAGTGTTTGCATATATACCATATATTTATATTTTGATCTGCTGTAATGTTTCACAAAATTACAGTCAGTTGAACTTAGTCAATTTTTTGCTGATGGGGGCATCATATTTTACAGTCAAAGCCATCCCTCTAGTCTTTAAAATCCATAAAATCAATAAAACTTTGTGTATTTATGGAGTAATGGGTATGTGGGACTCCTGGCTATCTAAATACTTATGCTTCTTTATGCCTTTGAGCACATGTTTACTGTAGTTCTCATCACAATGGTGTTGTTTTTTCACAGCATGACGGTATCAAGAAAGAAGATGGCTGGTACTTACAGGAGGTGGAAATTGTGAACACTAAGAGAAATAAGTCCTGGCTATTTATGTGTAACTCCTGGCTCTCCTTACATCATAGTGACTGCCATTCTAAACGAGAATTCTTCCCACATCTTGGCTCAAAGACAGGTAATAGTTTGTGACGAAACCTCATAGTATAGTCATTAGTCAATAGGTGACCATTTAAAGCACGTTGAAAGCAAAACAGAATGTGCTTTAAGGCACATTCTGCTTTACTTTCAGCCTTCTTTAACTCTTTGAACCCTGGTCTCGCCTATATGCATCATTTGCAAACATCGTTCCTGTGAGGAATACACTTGTCCTATGTTAACAGTGCAGACCCTGATCAGAGGGCTCCTTATTTGTCATTTTGACATATACTGTAAAAACCAACCCTAAAAGGTCAAAAATGGATTAGACTAAATTGAAAACTAGAATTGTCCATTTGAGGTTTCAGGGAGGAAAGGGTTAAGTGGTCATCATAAGTACCAGATATGAAGTAAAGGGTTAATTAGACACCTGTATACTGTTGATATAATGATAAACACAACTCGCTCACTCATCATCAGTTAATATGTGTGTTCACTAGCTATGGAGACAAGGACTTATGTTAAGCATTATTAAAAAGAAGGCATGATGATATAGCAGTTCTTATCTTGTTTTTAAGCCACAATTTAGGCAGGAAGCATAATGATCTGACAACTCAGTGCAGAACAAAAGTAATGCAAAAAGCTCCTATATCCCCAATCTATATTTCTTTAACTATTGACATATATTATTTATCAATTTCTCTGCTATTTCAGATTACGAGGTTGTCGTGGTGACTGGAGACAAAATGGTGGCTGGTACAGATTCTAAAGTGTTTATTACAATATATGGAAAAACAGGTGCCACTAGTAAAACTAACTTGAAGAGTGCTAAGTCCAAAAACCCCTTTCAGCAAGGACAGAGTGATTTATTCAGGATACATTCAAATTGTGTAGGACCTTTGACAAAAGTAAAAATTGAACACGACAACACTGGATTTGCTCCAGGATGGTTCCTAGAAAGAGTAAGTATAATTTAAGAAATATTAACCAATTACCCCTTAAATATGCATTTTATGCATTTAATTTATACCTGCACTGAAGAAAATAGTTAAGAAATATTAAGAAATATTTTCTATATTCTAGCAGATGGTAGCTTAAAGCAAGCTGCAAGTAAAACAGAATGTTCCTTAAGGCACATTCTGCTTTACTTTCAACCTGCTTTAAGTGGTCTCATATCTTCAATACTAGAAATAGGTGATGGGGTAATGGGTTAAAGGCAAATTTGTAAAGAAAAAGTGGTCCACTACTCCATAAATACACCTTTTAACGCCTCTTATTATTCTTGCACTAAGAAAAGTAGTCCTTAGGTTGGCAATTCTGGAAATAAATCATGGACGGCATTTCAAGTGCTTTCCAGATAGAAGCTTTAAGCAGCCCGAAAGTAAAGCAGCATTCTCCTTCAGTGAGCATTCTGCTTAACTTTCAACCTGCTTAATTCTTTACCTGATAGCCTATTTCTAGAATTTAAGATATGTGACTACTTTAAGCAGGTTGAAAGTAAAGCAGAATGCGCCCTAAGGCGCATTCTGCTTTACTTTCAGCCTGCCTTAAGCTATCATGTGCCTGAATATAGAAAATATTCCCTATAATATATTCATGACTGATTGAATTGGAACTATTTTCTTTAGTGGAGGAACAAATCATATTAGCTAAAAGGCGCACTATGGGGGAAAGGGTTAAAGAGAGAACTTATAACCAAAGCTAGAAACAAGCAATGATGTAAAGGATCAAGTGAACTATGAACAACTATAAAATCAAATATTTTATTGGCTAATAAAAATAAGGAAACTTTTCCCCATGCAAAACAACCCACAGATTCATGTCAGGCAAGGAAACAGTGCAGATCCTGAAGGAGCTGTCTGCTATAGGTCTACACTGTTTAAAAAGGCAGGAATCTTATTGTTCTATGGTCAGAACATGCTAGAAACCTGAACAAGGCATTTTCCATCAGGATGTGACTTATATTTTGGTAAAAAAGGGAGATTACTGATGAAAATTCAATAACAAACCAGATTTATAAGCTATAAATGTCTTGTGTTGTCTCCCTTGTTCTTGTGTATCATCACCATATCACAAGTATCTTAACTTCATTGCGATATGTTTCTGCATCTCTTTGGTACAAACTTTTCTTTGAGCTCTTTCCTCAATACCTTGCTTTCAGAATTGAGGGCAGATGGTTTTTAAAGTAGGCTGGAAGTAAAACAGAGTGCTCCTTAAGGAACAATCTGCTTTACTTTCAGACTGCTTTAAGTTATCATCTGCTAGGATATAGGAACTATTTCTTATGTTGCACATTCATGACTATGAATTGGAACTATTTTCTTCAGTGGAGAAATAAATTTATGGCCTAGAAAGACATGCCTATTGGGTAATGGGTTAATTTGGCATGACTACAGCCTTTATAATGTTCATAGTTTTTCTGTCTGTTGATGTCTGCAAAATATATCATCATATTTTCATCCTGAACAACAACTTTTTTTCTTCTATTTATGTTAAAAAAAAAAGGTCCTGGACAGCCTCAAAATAATCTGATCTGGAAAAACTGTTTAAAAAAGTTCTAGAAGACATTTTCGCAGTCAAAGAGTTTTAGAATCCCTCCTTTCTTCCGGCTCACAATAGTTACACCATTGTGATAATACCCTGGATTAGTACACACATAAGCAAGTGCAGTAATATAAAACTGATGTGATATAAATGTTTTCCCCCTAACTAACTACAGGATATAATCACTACTAGGAAGTCATTAGCCCCTTTTCCCCATAGAAATACCTTTCAGTGCATTCAAGTTATTCCTACACTGAAGAAAATAGTTCCAATTTATACAGTCATAAACATGGTAGCATAAAGCAGGCTGATAGTAAAGCAGAATGTGCCTAAGGGCACATTCTGCTTTACTTTCAACCTGCTTTAAGTGATCAGCTGTCTTCAAAACTAGTAACAGGCTATTGGGTAAAGTCATTCACTACTGAAACTTTAAATGGAAAATTACAATCTTCATTTAAGACTAGTTCATCTATGCCTACTTCGGTTTGTTCCCCAATGAATTGCAAAAAAAAACCAAATAGTGCAGACCGCGACGGAGAGTTCAAGTGAAAGTAACAATATAGATTTGGTGGAGACAAAAATAAATATTTAATTCTCACTTAGAACTTTGTACTGAAGAGTAACACACTGTGTTGCGTTTAAAATCTTATGAAGTAAGTTTAACTCGCCCCTTAGGAGCTTTCTGTTTTACTTTTGTCCTACATTAAGCAGTCATGCATCTCTGTTGAATAATTGTAAAAACAAGTTTGGTTGTACCAGATAACTGCATCCTCAAGATTATTTTAAAGAGATAGGGTTTGATGGTGACAAAAAGGAGAACTTGTTGCACATATTTAGTGCATATGTGCTCCCTCGTACCCATAACCTTTTACAAAACAGTAATAATTGCGTTGCTATCTATGCCTTTGATATAGATTCCACTGAAATCTCTTTGGAAGCTGACTTGAAATCCAACCAACTGTTACCCTCAGTCAATAAGAACAGTAGTCCCCCCTCTGGTAAACACGACAAAATGAGGTTGATATATTATACCCTTGGTTAACCCTGCTGACTGCTTAAAGCAAGATGAAAAGTAAAGCAGAAAGCTCCTTTAGGAGCTTTCTGCTTTACTTTTCATCTTGCTTTAAGCTGTCACCTTTTTGATACAGTCATATATACTGGAAGTCTGATTTTCATTGTTGGTAATAGAGAGATTATTTTGAACTACAGTAATGCTAGGCTTGTATTTTATGATGATTCAGGTATAAACAGTAGGATGAATTTTAAACCATTAATGATATGAAACAAATTAGATGAATATTGAAATATATTTTATGAGACAGCAATAAATGTGCAGTGTTACTATTTCTGGCTTCAGTGCAGACTCTTTTCACTCTTTTTTCACCCAGTGGGAAATAGAAGATCTATCTAATGTATGTGGTGCATAGACTTCATTATACTGCAGAAATAGATGCTTTGCATTTAATGATGAGTAGGAATTAAGATTAGATAATATCATTATGAAGATACGATATAGTACAGTTTACTTTGAGTTAGCTCTACAATCTTGTTATTCTTACGATAAGATAGGAACATTTTGACTATTATTAACAACATAAAATGTACCACAACATAGATAATAAGTTGGCAGTTGGTAAACATTTTCTGATTATGATTGCCTGAGAAATAAGAATTCAATAATTTTAAGCAGTCGGTCCATAGTCCGTGTAGACTATTCCAAAACACTAGTTCAACTTAACCCTTTACCCCATAGCCTGTTTCTAGTATTAAAGATAGATAACCACCTAAAGCAGGTTGAACGTAAAGCAGAATGTGCCTTAAGATGTATCCTGCTTTACTTCCAGTCATCTTTAACCCTTTACTCCATACCCTGTTTCTAGTTTTGAAGACAGATTGTTACTTCAAGCAGGTTGAAAGTAAATTGGAATGTGCCTTAACCCTTAGCCCGCCAAATAAATTGTCGTCTGCTTCAAGTTTCAAAGTGCTTCAAAGTTGCTCAAAATTGCTGAAAATGTTGTCCGAGTGTCAAACAGCTTGGATCCGGATGAGACGCCGAGTTACTCGGCGTCTCATCCGGATCCAAGCTGTTTGCATATGGAGCTATAGTCGTGACTGGCAGGCTAAGGGTTAATGCATTATCGCCTGAAACTTCTAATGGTAATTACCAGTTTGCAATAAAGGCTGGTCCATTTTGAGACTCCTGTAGGAGCCCTCTGATCAGGGTCTTTACTGTTTGCATAGGACAAGTCTACTCTTTACAGGTACACATTTGGTAAAAGACGCATATGCGTCACTAGGACTCAATGAGTTAAGGTGCATCCTGCTTACTTCTAGTCTGCTTTAAGCTACCATCTGCAGAAATACAGAATTATGGGTTAAAATAGCCTAGGTTCTTGGTAGTCCGGCCGCGGACACGTTTAACCTTGCTTGGAGTTGTATAGAAAATGTTTTTGTGGTTTTTGGTAGAATAGACCCTCAGCATCAAGGATCCGATGTATGACCGCCGGTCATCCTTGAATATTTTAAGATATTCAAGATGGCGTCCAAGATGGCCGCCGGCATATATCTGGCTAACTGTTAGGTTTGATTCAATAAGCTTTAACAGATTTTTCAGCAAATTATTGCTCAATTTTATCTTTTGTGACATAATTAAAGTTCAAAATAGAAATAAATAATCTATTATTCAAAATGGCGTCCAAAATGGCCGACAAAGTACTTTTTTATGTAGAATAAAATGCAAAGTATGTGCGTTGCTTTACAAGGCTACGATTTGCTCCAATTTTTCCCCGTCGTGATAATATAATTGTTCATAATTAATAATAAAGCGTGAAAAGATCGCGATTAATTCATTCATAAATGAATTATAAGAGACTGTCACCAGAATAGAGTTTACATAAAAGCCATACAGCTTAAGTGTACATTGAGATAGTTCTTGCATAACGGTGTAAAATGCAATAAATATTTCAGATTAACAGAAAAGTAATTAGTCAAGTCAAAACTCAAATATTATAAATTAGTTCATAGAACCCAATTACCTACCTTTAATATATAAATTTCACTGTTTTGTAAGCAAAGAATGCTGAAATTATCGTACAAAAGTAAAGTTCTGTGTTTGCATTACTGTGACATTTGTCACCACATGTCACCTTTCTTGTTAAATAGTTCAATTACATGTGAGCTTCTTAGGAACAGGGAAATAAATTGGTAGAATGGATACCAATAATTCTTCTTGGGATGCAAGTCTCCTGAGGATGTGGTGGCACCTCTTTGAAACCAGATAACTGTGTACAGTATCTTTCAGTATAAAACTTTGTTCAGTATTCCTTTTCATCAAGCCTTTTAACATGTATTCTGTGAGTTTCTAAGCTAGTACTGCTGCTGCAAAGAATCATCATATCTTTGAAATATTGCTGAATGAGTACATGGCTACACAGACACTTGACTGAACAGTCTTTTGGCTTAACCATAGATTAGAATAAGAAAGAATGACATCACACATATAATTTCAAATATAAAACATTGCACATCTTTACTCCTGAATTACCAAAGTAAACAGAACTTTGGTACAGTTACTGTCAAAGTCAGTCACTACAAACGTGGTCATCTTGTATAAGAAGTGCATAATTCTTGACATGATGATATACTGCAAGGCCGCTGGCCTATCAGGAGTTTAAACCGAGATGGTTAAAGCAGCTTCGGAGAACAAGGGGTTTGAGATTTGAAGACGACTGACTGATGCGATTTTCAGTAATTGTGTGATCTCTGAGGACAGGGGGGGCAAATTACATCCTCAAACAATAAACAATAAAAAAGTGAATAACAAGCTCGTATGAGCGACACTTATCATGTGGTAAAGCTCAAGGACCAGACAATAAAGTTGATGAACCGATTAAAAAGATACCTCTGTGCGTGAGATTATCAACATTGATTCATGTAGTTTTGCGTTGTTAAGGGTAGAGATACTATTGATTCGTTCTTAACCGTGTACCATCTATAGCACAAGTAAAAGGTCGAAATCAAACCTCTGCATGTGGCCTTGGTTGATCTGGAGAAAGCCTTTAGATTCAATACCAAGAATGGGCTTTTGGTTTGAGGAATGCGATTTGCATGTCAAACAGAGTTTGAAAACCGCTTACATGAAGCGGGCAGTACTACGTGAAGTTTTTGTGTATGGTTTGCATTAGGTATTTGATCTCAACCCTCTGCTGTACCAGTGCTTGATGTTCTGCTTTACTAGTGTATGATGCTCTGTCATAAGAGTCTAGCAAAGGTGTTCCATTGGCGCTTCTGTACACAATTTTCTGTGATCACAAATTCACTGACAGGGTAACCCAAAAAGGTGGATGGAAGGATGTTATCAAACCGAGTTGACTGAGAGTTAACACGAAGAATTCTTGGCTCATGATCTCAGAGTAGTCATTGGCTTGGTCTTCTTCGAGACTGTAGGGAATGTTGCTGTGCTGACTGTCAGATTGGAAAACATTCAATTACAGTAGTTATGTGACATTAATTGTAAAATTACAAGCAGTGTAGACTTTGTATGCCCATGACGTCAGGACTAATCTTGTCTTTTTGATGGAAGACCAGTTACTCAGTTAGGTGTCGATGGGGCTACGTTTGGTGTCTAGAATAGCTTCTGTAACATGGTGTTTGCTAGAAGAGGATTCGAGCTTGTCATAATCACAGGACATTTCAAAGAAAGACCTAGCACAATTATATCCTTTGAGACTCGTATAATTGTGTTCAACACCTGTTTGTTATTTTTTCATTTAATATGGAGGTTATTCATTATGTCGTCATATAAATCAGGTTTGAGGACATTCTAGCCACATTCAGCCTACCTGAGTTGCTAGGACATCCACAGCAGTTGAGAAATAAACGCAGGATCATGTCAAGTACAACTAACTTAATTGCAAGCTATGTTAGAAACCTGACATGACCTTTTGTTTCTAAATATCATTTATAGTGTGCAATTTTATTCCCTACTAATAAGAATATTCATTTATATAATAGTACAATATGCATGTGCTAATTTATAAACGTACTGTATATCGAAACCAATATGTTTATTAACTCCTTTACATAGTAGGTTGCTGTGTGCGACATACTCATTTTCAAATGCACAATACATGCAGAAACAGGAATAGTATCCAATTTATATTACATCTCACATAATATTACTTCTTGAAAAACAAACAAAACAAAAAGGGTTGCCATTTAGAAAACGAAACATATAATTCATGTTCAAAACACAAACATCAATGGTGACTCAAACTAAATTAACCTCAAATTTTGAAAACAGTTATTTCATAATTCTAAGTAATTCTTAAAAACACTCATTTGTCTTAAAAAGAGGCTAAAAAGAATGGTACGTATGCTTGGTGGATAGATTATATACTCACTTTTTACATTTATTTTACATTAAGTAAATGTTCAGGCTCCATATCTTTTGAAGTACTTCATCAACTCAAGTTTTGTTTTAGATTTTTAGGGCTCATACGTTCACCAATGTATTCCAGTAAAACATTTATATTAAACGACACATGTAACGAAAATGAAACACACAAGGTATATTCTTATTTCAAATCAAAGGGAGGTAATTTGATATTTGAAGACTTTCTAGTCTTGATAACGCCGTGAATATTGCGATGAATGAAAGTCTAATGTGATTTTATTTTCTTTAAGCAAATGTTCTAGCGGCTGAATATGAGCACCATTGTATCTCCTCTATGGAGAAAGTTTATAATAAAAAATGCTGTTTTCCGGAAAGAGTTATCGACCTTTTCATTTTCAATACAATGTGCCAGTTATTTAGCCACAATGATAAGTTTATGTATGAGACGCTGATAAATAAGAATACAAAAGTGGTTACTTTCTGGGTTTTTTTGCTTATTATATAATATTGAAGAGACAGGCATCTGTTTTGCATATTTTGTCGGCCATTTTTGACGCCATTTTGAAATTAACAGTATACTTTTCTCTGTTTGCTTTTTTAAACATCGAAGAAGTATTGAACTACTTTTATTCTTGTTTACAGTTGACAATTACCTAATCTAAACAGACAACAGTTTCATTTTTATTCTCGCAACCATCTTGGACGTCACCTTAATACTTTGTCGGCCATTTTGGACGCCAATTTGAATAAAGCATTATTATTATTACTTCTATTTTGAACTTAAATAATGTCAAACGTTATGAAAGTGAACTATATTCTGCTGAAAAATTTAAATCAAACCCAACAGCTTGTCATTTTAAATCGTTATACATGGACTAACTCAATGTAAACTTAAGCTGTATGTTTTTTATGCATACTGTATTCTGGTGACAGTCTCTGATAATTCATTTATGAATGAGTTAATTGCCAACTTGATCTTTTCACGCTTTTTTTTAATTAATTATGAACAATTATATTATCACGACGGGATAAAACTGGAGCAAATCGTTGCCTTGTAAAGTGTCATTTTCATTTTATTTCACATAAAAATGGTCTTTGTCGGCCATTTTGGACGCCATTTTGAATTATAGATTATTTTTATTTCTATTTTGAACTTTAATTATGTCATCAAAGATGATATTGAACTATAATTTGCTGAAAATTCCGTTATAGCTTATTGAATCAAACCTAACAGTTAGCCAGATACATGCTGGCGGCCATCTTGGACGCCATCTTGAATATCTGTAAACGCTCAAGGATGACCGGCGGTCATACATCGGATCCTTGATGCTGAGGGTCTATTCTACCAAAAACCACAAAAACATTTTCTATACAACTCCAAGCAAGGTTAAGCTAAAATATCCTTATCTGCTACCAGACTATGGTAATGAACACAGAGCATAACAAAAAATCCACCCTGTATAATTAAGTTTGATTATCATAACAGAAAAGCATGAGATCTCATTTTATAGTCTTGTGGCAAATATAAATGAGCTCTTCTCCTGCTGAATATTCATATATAAAACTCCGCCTACTACGACTTTTATGATCTGTACTATTACATTGGCTAATGAATTAAAGAACATTTTATCTGGGAAAGTGTGCAGACTTATGTCAGACATATCCAAAACAAAACAGTGTAGATCCAGATCTGGATCTACACTGTTTTCAAAAAGCGTCAATATATGCTATTTAGCAGAAGGAGGATTGATTATCCCCAATTAGTGTACTGAAGTCAGTGTCTGACAGTCTTCAGAAGTAACATATGTTGCCTATCTGACATACTATATATCAACATCCTGTATTTTGAATTAATACTCTACACCTCTCTTTTATAATAACAGACACTCTTGTATTTAGTATCTATAGTATTCTAAATTATAATGCATGGGTCGACTTCAGGATACATGAAATTTAATGCAGGACAAATATAATGCAGAAAGGAAGCTTCTGCATTAAATTTGTCCTGCATTAAACAGCCATCTGTCTGTTGATATATCCCAACTTCTAATCTTTGAATGGTCATAAAAATAAGTTTGTAGTTTTGAAACTTTTGCATGCTTAATTACAAATGCACTCAGTTGAAGAGATGGCTTAAGTGGTTTTTGAAAGATAACATGGCCATATTCTGTATATTTAAAGACACATTTAAGAGTGAGTTATATAGCATGCTTGTTGTTATAACAGAAGGGATTTATTACCTGTAATAGAAGTCTACCACAATTCTTTATAATAATGAACTCAAAGTTATCTGAACCAATTGCTCAATAGATACACCTTTTTACGCCTTTTATAGTGAAGGGAAATAGTTCCACCTTATAAAGTAAGGAATATACTGCATAAGAAATATGCATAAGAAATATTTTCCTATATCCTAGTAGCTTTAAAGCAGGCTAAAAGTAACATAGAATGCTCTTCAAGGAGCATTCTGCTTTACTTTCAGCCTGCTTCATAGAAGCAACCATCTGTGTTCAATACTGAAAATAAGTTACGGAGGGAAGTGTTAGCCCTTCTTCTGCTATTAGTATTTCTTGGTGTTTTTGGAAAATCACTGTGTAACGATATCAACCAGCTTGTCCTATTATGCAAACAGTATGGACCCAGATCAGAGGAATTTTAAAGGAACCATCCGATCAGGGTCTGCAATGTTGGTAAACTTGCAATATAGTTAAAACATCAGCCCTAAATAGTAAAATTTGGAAATTGGATTAAATGGCCATAAAAAGTTTCAGGGATGAACGAATATACAGTAGACCCTTTTGAATTAGTTAAAACGTTAAATTTTGGCATCAGTTTTTATGCAATGAACAAATATTTCACAAAATTAATGACAGTGTTGATTGTAATTTATAATAAATAAACTATTCCAATCTTGTCATGGAAAGTGTGAATATGAACCCATACACCACTGACTTTCCAAATGGAATCTTCTACTTTTAATAATGACAACTTTACATTGAATCTTGAGGGGTATGTTCCCACAAAAATATATCTTATAACAAAGTTTTAATTGTGTAGACCCTGAACAGAGGGGACCATTGACATTCTGCTTTACTTTCAGCCAGCTTTAAGCTACCATCTGCTTAGATATACTAGGAAATATTTCTTATGCTGCACATTCATTACTGTATAAGTATTAGTTATAGTTCATTTTTTGAAAATTATGCAATATAACCTGGAGCGACCGTAGGGAGCGAACAGGTTATGTTGTATAATTTTCAAACAAATGAACTATAACTGATTTACCGTTTGCCTCAAATATGGCACGTAGCTAGTGTATGGCAGTTACCGTTCAACCTACTTTACCTGAACTAAGTTATCGCTCAACCCAAATTACCACTCGACCTAGTTTGTAAGCCAATGAAAGGGCTTTATTTCGGAAGGCGGTGCTTTGTATTTTCGGAAGCCGGCGAGTTCACTTTTACACATGACGTCACACAAAAAACTAGAAAAACGACCGGGAACCCTGTACGCGTGTAGGGCTCGCTGTAGACATTTCCATTTAGAAACAAAATCAAGCATGAGCTAGCATGTCACCCAAATGGAATTTAAAAATAGATTAAATTGTAGGATGATTTTTATTTGTGTTCCGACAGTAAAGTGTTGTAAACCGGCGTGAACGAGCTGCTGTGGACTGGTGTGACATGAAAATGCTTGATCAATTGATTTGCTAAAAATACCAAGCATTAAGCAGCACCTGATCAACCAAGACCCACTAATGGAGCCAAGCAATAATTGTTTTAAAGTCAGATTAGAAATAAACTCCACAGTTTATAGGGTTAAAACATCCTAAGTCAAGAGCATTCTTGGTTTTGAAATGACATTCATCTGGACTGTGTTGTTTAGTGCATTATACAATTAATGACAAATATGCCCATGGCACCGAAGGGGTTGAAGACAGGTGGCTGTTTAACGCAAGAATTAAAACGCATATAGGAGCCTCTGTATTAATGCATTGATAAAAAGCAACTGTATTTTAGTTCAATATTGAAAATAAACACATACCTTTCGAGACGTTTTACAGTCAAATATTTGTAAAACGATTACACAAAAGAAGACAATACCCACAGGTATGCTTAATCCTTTCAACCCAACACTTATACAATGAACAATTCGAGTCTAGGCCATTTTTGTAATAGGAGATCTACGATGTGGTTCTACAATGTTTGCTGTGGACAAGTGTAACGGGTATATAAATGACGAGTGTACTCGTCACCTAGGGTTCAATAGGTTAATGCAGGACAGGATTAATGCGTTTCATATTAATTTCATTATGCACTAACTATAGTCTCCTGTCTACAGAATTATTTTATTTATTCGGGCCTCTTCATTGAAAGGCCGCAGTACATAGGTTATACTGTAATTTGCAGCTGAGCGGTTGTTGTATGACGTAATGATGCGCTATGCTCCTCCTTAGCACGCGGTGTCCTTGGCCGGTTCATGACTTGTTTATTTCTCTGCCATACCCAAGTACAAAATTGAACGAATATGGGATATATTTTTTCATTTCTCGCTGAAATGGAGCCCTTTCATTGGCTGGCAATCTAGGGCAAACGGTAAAATGGAGTTATTTAAGAAATAACAAATTCGTAGGTGTTCATTACCGTGCATTAGATCACATTTAGGAGTTGAGATGTGGAGTCATTAGATCACGAGGCCTTTAGGCCGAGTGATCTAATTACCCGCATCTCAACGACTTACTGTGATCTAATGCACGGTAATGAACACCTACGAATTTGTTATTTTAATTCTAACGCGACTTTTATTATAAAAATACTGTTTATGTTTTACGCGTAAGGGGCAAATGGAACAGCGTATGGAAACGTAGCGCGTGCAGTTCATTATCGCGGCGTTATATACGTTTCTCGGTATTTTTTGTCTGTATGCCGTAGGTTTCGAGTCGTGTTAGAATTAAGAAATATCAAATCTTAATTCTAACGCGACTTTTATTATAAAAATACTATTTATGTATAAAGCGTATGGGGCAAATGGAACAGCGGATGGAAACGCCGCGCGTGCAGTTCATTATCGCGGGGTAATATACGTTTCTGGGTATTCTTTGTCTATATGCCGTAGGTTTCGAGTCGTGTTAGAATTTCTTCTAATGGATGCATGAATAAAAAGCATAAAAAGGTGTATCTATGGAGTAATGGGTTAATACAAGTATGACTGTATAAAAAGTTGTGACTCTTTGTTTACTGATATGCCAGGGAAATCAACAGCTGTTCGATTTTTTTGTGAAACTTTATTACTGTCTAGTTTTCACAAAAATAACCATTAATAACCAATCTAGAGCCTGGCAAGATGCCTTTTTTTGCAGATTATTATCGGGATCTGCATTGAAGGCAGACAAAAAATGCAGAAAATGTGCAAATAGACTTCATTGAAAGAATCTAGGTATAAATAGCCTGAAAATAAATTTCCTGGAAAATAATATCACTTAGTCAGTCGAATTGACTGTAGGAGCTTTCTGCTTTACTTTATCCATGCTTTAAAAAATAAAGCCACCCACCATAAACCTAGAGCATTATCATATTTCCGTAAGGTTAACATTGTAATTGTTGAGAAGAGACTGTTTATGTTGTATTTGCTTACAGGTGGTTGTCACAGACATGCTGCACCCCAAATGGAAATACTATTTCCCATGTAATCAATGGCTTGCCAAGGATGAAGCTGATGGAGCTATTTGTCGAACCTTGATGGGTAGTCGAGATCCATTTGCAGTTAGGAAAGGTTGGTACATGTAATCCTTTTATCATGAGTGGCATACACCTAACTCTTCTCATGCCTAACAAGTTTTTTCAGTGTTTCAAATTGTGATTCACTTAAAAACAGTTACGTCTTTCTTAAAAATTCTATATTCTGTTAACAGCTGAAAGTGTCCTTTCCTTCCCCTATGGCTTTGGAAGTACAATCTGACTGTCATACAGTTTTGATCCAGATGAGATGCCAACTTGGTTACTCAGAATCTCATATGGATCTGAACTGTTTGCAAAGGTCATCAATTTATCCTGTTAACATGAAAACGTACAATAAAGATGATAGTTGTAGCCTGTAATATTTTAGATACTGTATAGCAGATCTGCTGTATAGAATATTGTATCACAAGTAGAATTTATAATCCCTATGTTTATAACTCAATAGAATTATGTTGAAAAAAACTGTTCTAATGAGTAGTTGCAATTAAGTGTTTGATGAAAAACATAAGGGCTTTAGTAATTGATATACACATTTATCAAGATGTTCAACGTTTCAAAAAAATTAATATTCTATGACAAAACCAGCCTTATTGCATGGCAACATTGTACAGACCAAGCACAATTTTCACCCTTGGCTCTGTTTTTGAGTTTGGTCTGTACCACCTAATACCGTATACATGTATGATACAGCTACATGTACACGTATGTGGGTGTCAAACAGTGTAGATCAAGACCAGCCACCGAGTCTTTGACACAGCGACTGGCCTTGATCTACATTGTTTGTCATGCAAAAAGTAAGATTTTCTCATGGCACAGCTCATATCTAGATCAATTATAGTTTTCCAAACAAAGTTTCAAACTTGAAATTTTTCTTCTCTATTGTGGTGGCATAACACACGTTTGACATAACAATTATTGCACTATACTGTTAATGTGAAGGTAATTTAAGATTATGTCAGTTCCTGTAGATTTGTTTCAGAGTACCATGATGGATACTTATCAATGCATTTATCTAGTTTCTGTCTAGCTCCACTGCAGTGATGATACATACAGTGGGCGTTGCTTTCCCCAACTGTTAAAGTGTTATTAATTTTGGTTAAAGTTTGAGGTGAATAAGTCCCTTCTTTAACCCTTTCATCCACAGCAGTACATAGTAGTGTTGTATAATCGGTCCGAAAACCATAATCGATTATAAACGATTATTGGTAACCATAATCGATCGATGATCGATTATATAAATCGTTTTAACATCAATTATTATATATGTACTCTGAAAAGCTGAATATATGTGATACTCATGTTTGCATTTGTATGTTTTGCAAACAATGCACCCATATGAAGCAAAAAAAAAATCAAAGCAGCAATTTGATAAAACAGTTAAATTAATGTCCTATTTTTATTTGCAAATTATTTGAGCTTGCTTTGTACTAATTGTATACCACTTCTTTTACTACCAGTAATTACTATTGCTGCGGCAGTTCATCTGGGTAAACATTGTTTGAATAATCTCTTGGTTGGGAATCAACTGTTTCATTTATATATTTGGTGCAAGTAAGTAAAACAATTTATGTTTAACATTACAGTCAAAGCTTACTTAACCATACTTTGAGGATACATACATGTATAGTGAACACATGAAAGGCAGATTATTGTTTAATGTGGGTTGGAGGTAATGCAGAACACTCCCATAGAAGCGTTCTGCATTACTTCCAACCTGCATTAAGCTACAACCTGTCTTTTATATGCACTATGCTTCTTCATAACTTTATCATAAATAATCGAACATAATCGATTATGGCAAATCATAATCGATTATGTTCGATTATGGTCATTTTCGATCGATGATCGATTATAATCGATCATCGCTACAACACTAGTACATAGTGTATATGTAAATGACCAGACCTTATATCAAACTGTGTTTATGGCAGGTGACTGTTTAAAGCAAGATGAAAGTAAAGTGGAAAGCTCCTTTATGATTTTTTTGCTTCACTTTTATCTTTCTTTAAGCTGCCACCTATATTCTAAACAATCAATAAGTAATTATTTGTGATGCCTGCATTGTGTGTTGGTGGAGGCACCGTAAGGCACCTCTATGGAAGAAAGGGTTAAAGGGTTAACCCTCTCACTGCCATGACGTCATCTGCTTTAAACAATAATTGTCATCAGCATTTATTTCTCAAATTTAAATTACAGGTATTTTGACCTAAGAAATATTGAATTGAGTGTTAAAGTTTGGATGTTGATCAGACACTGTTTCATGCAGCATGTGATCAGGAACCAAACTGTCTGCAACTAACCATTGTACTTTGGATAAGGCAGTGGAGGGGTTAATGGGGATTGCTACTGTGGGATTGCCTAGTGTAAGTTGATGTCATCGTTTGTCAGATAATTCAATACTGTTTCATTGTTTACCTGTTCATAAGTATATGTAGAGAAAGGTAAGTATAACATTTCTAGTGCTTACGAAATGCATGAGACACTGCATGCAGCTCAAACAGTTTAGTTGCTTATATACTGTACCATCAAACTGGATTTAACCATTTACTACATAGCATATTTCTAGTACTGAAAATAGGTGACCACTTAAAGAAGGTTGGAAGTAAAGCAGAATGTGCATTAAGGCACATTCTGTTTTACTTTCAGCCTGCTTTAAGCTTCCTTCTGCAAGGATATAGGAACTTTTTCTTATGTTGCACAATCATTACTGTATAAAACGGAGGTATTTTCTTCAGTGCAGGAGTTATATAATTAAATGTGTAAAAATGCATATCTATGGACATAGTATGGAGTAATGGGTTAAACAGTCATCCAAGACACAGTCAATGAGCAATCTTTATTCTACATGTATGTGATTGTCCTATGCTAAATTTAGAGTATAATAATTACACAACTATTTTGAGTATATTTATCTGCATTTTCTTGAGGAAAATATCATCAGAGTGTCACATTGTTTGGATTCAAATGAGATGCAGAGTTAGCAGGTATCTCACGTAGATCCAAACTGTTTTCAGTAGTTTCCATAAATCTGGCCTTTTGATTGCAGAAGGTTAAGACTAATGGTATTGTAATGTAGGACTAAATATACAGTAAAACACCTCTGTTATAACCACTAAAAAGATGACTAATTGATTGTATGAAAGACAGGTGACAGCTTAAAGCAAGATGAAAGTAAAACAGAAAGCTCCTAAAGGAGTTTTCTGTTTTGCTTTCATCTTGCTTTAAGAAGCCACCTGTCTTAAACACCTTATAATTTATGAATTACATAGTTTAGTGGTTGTAATATTGGAGTTTTACTGTATGCAGATAGCTCCTTGGAGCTTTCTGCTTTACTTTTGTCCTGCATTGAGCAGCCAGTTGTCTTTGGTAATCTCTATGATTGTTCAATGACTGGTCACTGATCTGAAGTTTGAGTGTACATTTATACTGTTCTCAACTGAGCTGTTATAGAATGATGGCTGTTTCGGTGCATGATTGATTCTATTCAATGAACTCTGTTAAGTTGATTACTTATGTTTAATTTATGATCCTAGGCCGATCAGGTTTGTATTAAATAATTGACTACTGCTGTGCCTCTCTCATCAGGATTTTTCATATGAAATAATCTGCTGTATGAACAAACACTGCAGTGTCTTTAGATCACCTGTAACGTCATCTTTCAACAAGCACCTAGGGAAAGGTTTGGCAATATCCTGCAGGCATAAATGGATATTAAGTTTAAACTGCCCTGTTTAAGTCATTATCAATAAATAGTTAGTCTTGTGTAAGTTACATCTTTGGCTGCTCATCAGATTTGAGATTTAAATGGCCAAGAAGGTCGTATGTGCATTGCACCAAATAGTTTAACAAATAAGAATATATTTTTAAAATGCATCTGACATCTGTCTCTAGACATCTGGGGCCCGTTTCTTAAACTTCGTTCGACAAAAATGGACGTAAGTCAAAACTTTGAAATATTTTTTATTTCTGATTTCTCTATCTAATTCTGTCATGTTACAAGACAGGATTAGATTGAGAAATAAATAATGATTGAGAATTTTAGAATCTGACTTACGACAATATTTGTCCAACGAAATTTTATGAAACGGGGCCCTGTCATCTGTCTCTGGACACCTGCATGTTCCTTCATCTGTACTATTGGTAAAAGCTAAAATAAGCTGTGGTTTTGTTAAGATTTCCATGCCATATTAGTATAGATTATTTAGTTTGTTGATACATGTACATGTATATTATTTAAGTACACTTTGTTTAGTTTGCATGAGTTCTTGAACTTATAGACTTTAAGTGTTTAGTTTAAGACTTGAGTTATAGACATTTTGCATGGGAGGTTTAGTTCAAGTTCATTTCCATAAATTATAGTATTTGGTAATCCAGTCTTAAAACCCCATTTTTTAACGAAGTTTTGTCCCTTTAGGTGTTTTAATCTATTAATCTATGGCCCGTTTCTAGTTTTGAAAACAAGTAACTACTTACGCAGATTGAGAGTAAAGCAGAATGTTTGTTAAGGATCATTATACTTTACCTCCAGCCTGCTTTAAGTTCCAATCTGGAAAGGTACCTGAAATACCTGTTATATTTAATGTTCAGGAGTTCCTAGTGGAGAACTGCTTTTCTTAGTATATGAATGATTAGAAGTGTAAAAATGTGTATTTATTGGGTAAAGGGTTTATCTTTACAAAACTGGTTTTCTAATAAATTACCAGTTTACTTTGATTCTCAAGAATTTCGTCCCAATAATGAAATATTGAAATTATAGCACACTGTGGAGACCCTGATTGGAGGGCTACTGAATGACTTGGTCTACACTGTTTGTAAAGGATATATACACTCAGTCCTCACATGAAAATTCTGTAGGGCAGGTGTTTTTTTACTCTTTACAATGTTGGAGAATCGACTCTTCTCATTCAGCAAACATCACCAGTTTGGACTGTATTGAATATTATTGGGTTTTGTTCAAGAATAGCTTGATATATATTGTTTTTAATCACCACAACTTACATCTAAGAATTATTGCACAAAGTTTACTCCTAAAGCAAATATCCTAATAAATAATTGACAAAAAATAACAAGGACTGAAGATGTTTATGTTTACAAGTCTAAAACCTGAAAGTTTATGTGCCAAGAAAACCTGTCATGTATCTAGGACTGCTAATTGAATGGTTGATAAATAGAAGAACATTTGAAACTGTTTCATCTACACAGTTAGATTGGGATGATTTTGGACTGAAGCAAACATGAGCATCACATGCACTGTTTGCTGTGGTTTATGCACAGCAGCAAAATTCTTGTGCTTAGCATAAATTAATGCATTGGAAAACAGTGTAAAGCCAGAGCAGACAGCTGGTGATGGAGCTGTTAGATCAGGGTCTACACTGTTTTCTTGCAAGATCTGCCCGACATGAGTCTTTACTCCACAGATTTAGTAGTTAAAACTTTGCATGCTGAGTAATTTTTCATCTGCAACTATTTTCTACTGTTCTAAAAATAGAAGTTTCTAGATTTCTTTTAAAAAAAAAGGGTCAGACACGGTGTAACATGGCGTATCATCAAATATTCAAACGTTTTGCAAAGGTTATCATGGTTTCACCGCTAGCATGCTAAGGAGTTAAGATGTTAGACTCTCATAGTAGGCAGAGTTTTATATACGAATATTCAGAATGATTGTAAAAAATTTGTATAATGCCTTTTTCATAGGCCTACATTTTTTAAGGAATGGTCTTGATCTTTTATGGAAATCTATTTGTCAATTTATTAAGAGAAAATAGATATTAGTTATTCTGTTGAAAATTCATGTTACAGAAGATTGAAAATGTTTGAGCCATAAGCAGGTTTGTTGTTAGCCTTTGTTGTAAGTTTCAAGATCAGTGTTGATGTTTCCAATTCCTTGTTTTATACAAGAATGATTTGTTGATGATATTTTGTAGCAGTTGATTAGATAGCCTTGGCATAATAATGACTCCAAGGAAGCATATATTCTATTCAGAGTAGACATATAGAAATTAAGTCATCTTATCTGGAGTTCTGATGTCGATATAAATTTTGCATGTTTCAGATTCAAAGTACAAGATATCAGTGTTCACGGGCGACAAGAGAGGTGCTGGCACAGATGCCAATGTTTATTGCATACTGTTTGGAGAAAATGGGGATTCAGGGGAGAGATACCTCGATGACAAGAAAAACAATTTTGAGCGTTCAATGTAAGTGCAAATTTCAATTTTAAACTTCCATTTTATCATTACAAATGTGTGTTTTCTTCAGGGTGGTCTAGAGGCCTGTTTCATGGATACAATTTACTAATTAGAACCTTGCTGTCATAAACAACTCAAAACCTGCTTGATTTTCTGTGTTTCTTAAAGCAAGATGAAAGTAAAGCAGAAAGCTCCTATAGGAGCTTTCTGCTTTACTTTCATCTTGCTTTAAGCTGGTAAAATCTCAAAAGAAGGCTTATATTTTCATCTTTTAGAAAAGTGACTGCTTAAAGCAAGCTGAAAGTAAAGCAAAGTAGGAAATACATCTCAAATGACGTCATTTGGTGTCTGGCGACATGCAAGGCTTGTGGACGAAAAGGTTTGGCCGGAGCCCCAAAAAAGATATTCCACTAGTGGATTACAATATTATTCCACTCCCAGACAGCAAGTTATGTGATAAACAATATTTCATTGCATCTAAAGACTGTTTATGGAATGGGCCTGACGTTTAATCTACAAGATAGGTTGTAAAAGATGAAACAGGTCTAAATGAAATAGAACATAGTAAATGTAAAGTGTATTTGACAGGAGTATCATTTAAAGACATTATGTGTATATAAGAATTTCTTGTTTTATTTCTACAGGAAAGATGAGTTTGTGATAGAGAGTCCTTGTTTAGGAAGACTTGATAGAATCCGTATAGGTCATGATAACTCTGGGTTTGGACCAGGCTGGTTCCTTGACAAGGCAAGTACCTGTTGTATGATAGTTTGATTCCACGTTTGACTTATGAGAAGTGTGTCCCATTTAGATATTTAGATTTATGGCAAATAATGCAGACCCTGGTTCAGAAGACTCCTTCAGTCTACTTTGTTTGCAAATTATGCATTTACTCAGTTCTAACACACTTGGAAGTTAATCCTTTCCCCTCATATCTTTTTTACAGTATTTAGAACAGATGTCCTGCTTGAAGCAGGCTGAAAGTAAAGCAGACATCCCAGCCTGCTTTAAACAGCCATCTGTCTTGAAGCAATGAAAACAAGCATTGAAGAAAATTATAAAGATAGATGAGAAAAAACAAATTCAGAAAAGTACGCCTCTTTAAAAAAAAAGATCAAGAGCTTGGAAAAAATAGATTGTTTCATGTTAACCACTATCTTGCAATCTTGTCTGTTTTAAATTTTTTGTCTGCAAATTAAGTTTTTATATCTTTTTGACTACAGACACCTAAGGATTGATACAGATCAGGCACTGTATAACACAGCATCTGATCAGGATACAAACCATTTACAAATGAGCAAGTTGTGCTTAGTTAGGATAATTGTTAAATCTTTACACAGTTATGATGGCCGTGATTACCTTTTGAAATGGTTTTGAACCTGATAAGATGCTGAGTAAAATGGTGTCTCATCAGGGACAGAACTGTTTGACACTCAGATCTTTTTTAACCCTTTCCCACTTAGAAGCGCCTTTTAACACATTCAGTTTATTCTTCCACTGAAGAAAATAGTTCCAGTTTATACAGTCAGAATATGTATCATGAGTAATATTTTCTTTTTTTTTAGCAGGTGGTAGCTTAAAGCAGGCTGAAAGTAAAGCAGAATGCGCCTTAAGGTGCATTTTGCTTTACTTTCAACCTGCTTTAAGTGGTCACCTGTCTTAAAAACTAGAAACAGGCTATGGGGTAAAGGGTTAAAAGAAAATTAGGAATTTTCTATGTTTCAAACATAAGCAGACGCCAAATATTGCTGATGAAAAATGACTTACCCTTCAAACATTTAAAAGTGGAAAATCTTGAAAACTCATCAAGAACAACATTTGAATGCTGTAATAGTGATATAACATATGCTAGTTATGAATCAGGCATCAAACCCTAATGATGGCAAGCTAGGATTTCATTTACAGACTGTGTAAATCTAGATAGGATTTTACATTCAGGTATATCCTATGGTCTGGGCTTAAAATTTTACCTCTCTGCCATGGCTCATGACAGAACTGTTAACCTATTTATTGCCAAAGTTCAGGAATTCTGAAAGTTTAATCTCTGAACCCTTAATCCAGGGGTTAAGGAAATGCAGTGTGATGATGAGTGGCCCTTTAGAAGGGTTTTTACAGAAGGTGACTGTTTAAGGAGCTTTCAGCATTACTTTCATTATGCTTTATATAAACAGCTACTTGTAGTTTAAGATCGCAACTGCTAATCATAAAAATATGATAGCTAAAAATTCAGATTTGACTGTGATGAGACATAAAGATGTGCGTGGGCTTAAAATGATTCAGTTGGCATTATGTCAATGATAGCGCTAGAGAGTCCTTGGCAAAGAAAAGCACATTAAACAGTTTGTACGATAAATTCATCAGCACCTCCTAAAATAAGACCTTGACATCATTGCATCGAGGCAAAACTTAAATTGTTGATGCAGTAAAGGATACATTTCTTCCAGTAAGAAAGGTGATCTTTAAATGCAGGTGGCTGCTTAATGCAAAATGAATGTAATGCTGAAAGCTCATGAAGTAGTTTTCTACATTAATTTCATACTGTACTGACCTGTTTAACCCATTACCCCATAATACGCCTTTTGACGTCTCTTATTCATTCCTCAACTGAAGAAAAAAGTTCAATTTTATATAGTCATGAACATGTATCATAAGAAATATTTTCTATATTCTAGTATATGGTAACTTAAAGGAGGCTGAAAGTAAAGCAGAATGCACCTCATAGGTGCATTTGCTTTACTTTCAATCTACTTCAAACGGTCATATATCTTCAAAACTAGAAGCGAGCTATGGGGTAATGGGTTAAAAACAGATAATGCGACTTTTTGACACATTTGCCTAATATTCCTCATTGAAATATATGTTTCATGCTTCTACCTTCTCCTCAAGTGTCAAAACTAAATGTTCAAAATTGGTTTGGAATTGAATAGAGGCTTAAAGCATGTTAAAAGTAAAATATAGAAAACTCTAGCTTCCTGCTTTACTTTTGTCTTGCTTTGAGCAGTATCTTGCATTAAACACAATTATATAGAGGTGATTTTGACCGATGGCTATGGAGGAAAAGTTTAACCCTTGACCCCATAGGCTGTATCTAGTTTTGAAGACAGGTACCAACTGAAAGAATATTGAAAGTAAAGCAGAATGTGCCTTAACCCATTACCCAATAAATACGCTGTTTTACATCTTTAACTTATTCCTTCACTGTAGAAAATGGTTCCAATTTATACAGTTATGAATATGTATTATGTAATATTTGCTATATACTAGCAGATTGAAGCTTAAAGCAGGCTGAAAGTAAAGCAGAATGTGCCTTAAGGCACATTCTGCTTTACTTTCAACCTGCTTTAAGTGGTCACCTATTTTCAAAACTTAAATCAGGCTATGGGGTAATGGGTTAAGGAGCATTCTGCTTTACTTTCAGCCAGCTTTAAACTACCATATACTAAGATATAGAAACTATTTTTGATGCTGAAATTCAAGACTATATAAAGTGGAACATTGTCTTCAGTGAAGGAATAAATATGAGGTGTTAAAAGGCGTATTTATGTGGTAATGGGTTAAGCAACCACCTGTCTGACATTGAAACAAACTGATGAAGGGAGAGAGATAAGAGAAGAAGACTTGGAGAATCCAAGCATGGTACTGATGTCTAGACATGAAGAAGACCTAGTATCTTCAGTTAGATAGTGCAGTAGATATAAGGAGTAGATTAATGTACACATAGATGAGATCAGTCATACACTGCTTGGATGTAACAATAACACGATCTTGTTCTTTCCCAAAAAAGGTGCTTGGGCATAAACAATTATTTCAATTGCAAACAATTTGGAGTACCCTGGCATCTGATCAGGCTCCAAACAGTTTGCTGCTCAGAATCACACTTTTAAAAAATCTGTCATTTTCCACAATTTATTACACCATGTTTGTGTTTAGCTCCATCTAAATTGAATAAGGATAACGTCTTCTCCACTGTGTAGTATATAAATATTTAGACAGTCTGTCAATAGTGTCTGACAATTTAAGCCACCTGTCTGTTTGACTGTCTGGAAGAACTTCTTTGGAAAATAATATACAGTGTAGAAGAGTATTTGTATGCATTACTTTTGCCCTACTGTTTTTACTCCTTATTCACACAGAAAAAAATTAAACTGTTAGCAATTATTCATAAAATGCATGATTTTCCATAAAAATAAGCCTTCGGCTTCGTACGTATACAATAGCATGTCATTCTGAACATTTTCCCGAGCGATCGCGATCAGATTTATGCACTGGTATATCAGACCTCATAATATGTTATGCACCAAGAAAATACTTATATGTTTTTTTCATAGCTTTGCACCAACATTTTGAATCAAAAGATCCTTTTCAACAAGAAATGCTATGGCATTTTAAAGAGCCATGCATCAGGCAACCTAAAAGCAGAAAGAACTCTTAAGAAAATTGTACAATAAGCATTTTCTGCAACGAGAATAACAAAATATTGATTGAAAGATGTTGAACATTCTCTTATTCAGCTTTCCCTATTCGTCATTGATACATACTAAATGGCCAACATGCAATAAGTATATAAAATGCTGGCAAATGATTACTTTAAGCTTACACCTCCTGTGTACTAAAGAGTGGCATGAAGGCCACTTGAGTACAACCTAGCTTTGCTATGGACACAAATTATGCCAGCATTCAGTTTGATCAGAAAATCACTGTCAACATGATGGTGGTATACGTGACATTGGGTACATTGACTTTACCCATTAAGCCATACTGACTCATATTGACTCATTGCGCAATAGCCTCATACTGACTCATTTTGACACACTTTAATCCACTAGCTTGTATTGAGATAAGCATTGATAATTGTTTATCGCTTATGAGTTAATGACCGATGGATTCATGAAGCAAACTAAAAGTAAGAACAGAAATCTCCCAGTGCCCTGAAGTAGGGGTCATTTATGTTAGTATTGTGACTGATCGATTTATGCAATCTTATTGTGCATTATACCGCCGTTAAGGGGAAGAATTGTTCTTTGAATGGTATATACGTGTACATGCATTTTGCACTTATTATATAGACGTTTTTGATCAAGTTGCATTCCCTCATTTAATGGTCCAATTCATCCTTTTCATGCAGTGATAGACCAATGAGTCTGCCCTCTGATTAGCATACTATAATATATAACATACTATTTGGCAGCCAAACCCATTGAGATTTTACCCTTTCAATCCTTATTTTCTCTTTGGGTATTTACAATCCTTTTGGACTCTTCTATTACAGGTATTTTGAACCAGTCTGCTGTTGCATTTTTGATATGATAACCAAAAACTAATGGAAATATCAAACAATGCAGACCCTGATCAGAGGGCTCCTATAGGAGCCATCTGATTAGGGTCTACACTGTTTGCATATGTAATCAGTATTATAAAGAGGGCTGTAGGGCTGAAAGGTTTAATGTAAACTGGTCATTAATCAGAAAGTAGAAGAGTTACAGGGTTCCAGATAAGAGGGAGTAAACTGCACAAATCAAACATTTTCTCCCTTATTTCAGCATCAAATCCTATGGTGTTACTACTCATTAGAATCGTATCTTCGAGACGATTCTAATGAGTAGTGACACCATAGGGTTTAAAATAGAAATAAAAATTTTAGTTTTTGAAATACCCCCCTTATCTGGAGCCCTGGAGTTAATTTGAAAATTCAGTGTTGTGAGGGTAACATATTTATTGATTCACCTCTTTCTGGCCTGTCAAGAGATTATAATGTTTATAGAGAAAAGATGCCTTTTTTTCTAGCTATTCAGACATTGAAATACTCATCACAAAAACTTGCAATCAGTGGGTGGTAGGAATAATCTGATAATCATCATGATAAACATTTTTGTAAAGATAGCATTATATTGGGTAAAGCCAGTGAAAGAAAACACATATCCTTAAACTTTTGCTCAATACCCCTTTTATTATCTTTAATTTATTCCTCCAATGAAGAAAATAGATGCATTTGTATACAGTCATGAAAATGTACCTTATAAAGCAGAATTCCTTATTGTGCATTCTGCATTACTTTCAGCCTGCTTTAAGCAATCATCTGCCGTCAATACTTTAAACATGTTATGGAGGAAAGGGCTTACTTATTCCCCCCCCCCCCCCCACACACACACACCTCAAATGGTTATTTCCTGTCCCAGATCTTAGTCTACATTGTTTGCATAGGACAAGTATACTATTCACAGGTACATTATCAATAAAGTTCAAGTATACTTGGAGTTACGACTGAAACTGGTTAATGCATGATAAAAGTAACCTGGATTAAAACTGTTTTAAAAAATTATCACAAATTAAGCAACTACATAGTGTGTGATAGTTTACCAGTATCTGTACCTATGTACCTCTGAGTCTGATTTGTATTTTCGGCAAAAATGTTATTACATTATCATAATTATATGGGATAATTAATCAAAAAGTCAAAACGGTGAATGCTTTTTCCATTAGTTACTTTATTTAAAATAGATATTTTTTATATGAAATGAACATCAGTTTCTTACATTTGACACATATACAGTCAGTCTTGTATAAACCCATTACCCCTTTGCCTACATAAAGTTTTGAAGATAGGTGACAACTTAAAGCAGGTTGAAAGTAAATCAGAATGCGCCTAAGGGTGCATTCTGCTTTACTATCAGCCTGCTTTAAGCTACCATCTGCTAGAATATAGAGAGTATTTTTATGATTCTTATTTGTAACTCTATAAAATGGATTCATTTTCTTCAGTGAAGGAATAAATTAGGGACATAAAAAGGCGTATTTATGGGGTAATGGGTTAAGCCACCAATGAGTTGAAGACCCTTTATTAGTCTTAACTCTTTGTATACTGGGTAATTTTTCGTCTGCAACAAGCGTCATCTGCATTGTTCTAAAAATAGATTTTTCAAAATCTCTTTTTAAAACAGAGTCAAAGTGTCAAAGAGTTTGGATACTGATGAGATGCCACGTTATGTGGCTTCTTGTCTGGATCCAAACTGTTTGCACAATTAATCACAATTCCGCCACTAGCATGCAATGAGTTAAAGACAAATGATTGCTTAATGCAAGATAGAAATAAGCATTCTTTATAGATTGCTAGTTCAATTAGTTGTTGTTTAACCTATTACCCCATAAATATGCATTTTAACGCCTCTTATTTATCCCTCCACTGAAGAAAATAGTTCGAATTTATACAGTTGTGAATATTTAACATTAGAAATAATTTCTATATTCTAGCAGCTGGTAGGCTGAAAGTAAAGCAGAATGCGCCTTAACCTGCTCTTTAAGTGTTCACCTGTCTTCAAAACTAGAAACAGGCTGCAGGGTAAAGGGTTGATACAAGATGGGCTGTAGTCTCAGATAGTATTTACAGTTTTTTCAGGGGAATGATGTAGAGATTACAAACTTCAGTCACCTCAGTAGAAACATTTATGACAACTAGTAAATCTTAACCAAATAATTGTCATCATGCAATCACAAACAGCGGCCATTTTCAGTCATTCATCCTTCATACATTCAGTAGCATGTTCAGCCAAGGAAAATGTGTGGACCGATTGAATGGTAGCTTCCAGGGCTTAACTCTTTCCCTTTCAGTATTGAAGACAGATGGGTGCTTAAAGCAGGCTGAAAGTAAAACAGAATGCTTCTTAAGGATCTTTCTGCTTTACTTTCAGCCTACTTTTACCCCTTGCTCCATAGCCTGTTTCTAATTTTGAAGACAGGTGACCACTTTTGTTTTCCTTAGTTGAACATGCTGCAGCATAACTTTATATTTTAACAACCAATATATAAACACAATATACACATTGCATGGTTGGGATAAAGAAACAATGTTGCATAGTCAATCTTGTATTACGTGACCACTCGAAAGGAGACCTTTGGAGAATCTTTCAGGATAAAGATAATGCAGAAAGCTCCTGTAGGAGCTTTCTGCATTACCTTTATCCTTCTTTAAGCTGTCACTTGCTATGCAGAGCCCTAGATAAGGGGAGTATTTCAAAAACTAGAATCTTTATTTCTACTTTAAACCCTATGGTGTGACTACTCATTAGAATCGTCTCTTCGAGACGATTCTAATGAGTAGTGACACCATAGGGTTTGGTGCTGAAATAAGTGAGAAAATATTTGATTTGTTCAGTTTACTCTCTCTTATCTGGAGCCCTGCTTATGTCTTCAGATATCTCGCATGCTACTTCAATAAGTGGTTAGAGTACAAGATTGACATAGCGTTGAGTTAGCAATAATCGAATTTATTCACCAGTACTGAATTGGGCTTGTGCATATTTATGAAATTCTAAACAAACAATTTCTAGTCAATTCACCATTTTGTTGTCAGTCTATGTAACCCTTTACTCCATAAATACTCTTTTTTAAGCATTCAATTTATTCCTCTACTGAAGAAAAAAGTTCTAATTTATAAATTCATGGATATTTATTGCAAGAAATAGTTTCTATATTCAAGGAGTTGTAAGCTGAAAGCAGGCTGAAAGTAAAGCAGAATGTGCTTTAAGGCACATTCTGCTTTACTTCCAACATGCTTTAAGTGGTCACCTGTCCATAAAACTAAATGCATTGTAGATAAGTTTTTCAGGGTCCGGGGTTATGGGGCGTTTGTGTTGGGTCTGGAATCGTTCTCGGGTGTTTGATTGGTCAGATTTGAGCTTTTGCTCGGGTCTGGTCCGTCGGATGCTTGGGACCGGTCTCTTGCTCGGCTTAAGGGCTCTGTAGACTTGGACCAGGGTGATGTATGTTTGGTACGGTTAGTTATGTTGTTTATTCTCCATAGGAATTATTATAGATTGAGCCTTGTCTAATAGATGTAAAAATGTGTAATCTCCTAAGACACTTAGGTGGGGGAGGGGGTGATTCAGAAAACTCCTGAAGGAGTTTTCTGCATTGCTTTCGGCCTGCAGTTAGTGGACATCCCCTGAAAATTCAAAAGAAAAAAAATTCCAATCTCCAATTTTAAAAGCCAATTCCATTTTAACGATTATAATGACAAGCAGTACAGGGCCTGATCAGATGGTTCATTAAGGAGCCCTCTGATCGGAATCTTTACTGTTTGCATAAAACAAGCGTACTCTCCGCAAAGATATTGTTGTTATTGATAAGTATATGTGTCGCTATGGTGTAATGTTGTTAGTTACCATCACGTGTTCTGATGAGGTAGCTATGACGTAATGTAATTACGTCACAAGTATTTTACGAAGAAGTTACAAGTGTATAAAAATAGTACACACTTTTCCCCACGTGGCTTATGGCGTCATCTATGTACGTCATCATTGCTACGTATACGATGACGTGATGTGTAGTGGGGGGAAAATGTTTGTGGGTTTAAAGATTTATATAGATCTATCTAAATCTTAATTTATAAGCAAGGTCAAATTTTAATAACTTAGTGAAATATTTGTGATTTGTTTGTTGATGTGCATTACTATATCAAATAGTTTCTTAATTGTGTTAAATGCGTTTAACTAGATCTAGTATAGTTTTAAATCTATTCAGTGCAATACTGCCGTATCCTCGAGTAACGCTATTCGCAGATGCGGTGGTGCTGCGCTGACTTCGGGTTAAATGTGAGAATGAAAATTTCTTTTCTTATGTTGCTAACAGGGCTGCCATTTTCAAGATTTTTCCAAAATTCTTCGGATTTTTATACTAGCAGACTAAGCAGAGTGTAGCTTAAACCGGGTTGAGGGTGAAGCTGAATGCGCCTTAAGGTGTATTCTGCTTTACTTTCAGCCTGCTTTAAGTTATCGCGTTTAAAAAAAAAAAAAATAATAAAAAAAATAATAAATAATAAAATTGAAAATCTTAGAATTTTCTAGTCAACTAGTAGAAGCCCTGTGCTAATGATGAGCACTCTCGGGATACATGGTCCATGTTGATATTTCTGTTAAACATGCCTTGTATCTCATAACCATCAGTTTATGTTATTATGTATATGTTATGATGATGAGCTTGTATGCTTAAGTCAAAATAAAACATCTGTTCTGTTCTGTTCTGTTCATAAAACTAGAAACAGGCTAGGGATTAAATGATTTCTTTAATATTTTTTTTCTTTTAGACAGATTGTTGCTAAAATTAGGCTGAAATTTCTGCTTTACTGACAGCCTACATTAAGCAATCACCTGTCAGGTTGTAGGACATGATTTTCTTTGGCCGATTATCAGGATAGGATAAAAGCATGAACAGGCATTTTTTATAAGGAACAGGTAAAGTGTGAAATCTCTTACCACGAAGGAAAGCATGAATCAGTTTATTTGAACTTCTGTTTGTGTCAATTCTTAACCCATTACCCCATAGCTTGTTTCTAGTTTTGAAGACAAGTGAGCACTTAAAGCAGAGTGAAAGTAAAGCAGCATGTGCCTTAAGGCACATTCTGCTTTACTTTCAGCCTGCTTTAAGCTAGATTCTGCAAGGATATAAGAATTTTTTCTTGTGGGATATATTCATAAATGTATAAAGTGGAACTAATTTCTTCAGTGGAGGAATATATGAAAGGCTTAAAAAGGTGTGTTTATGAGGTAATGGGTTAAATCATTAAATGTTTATGAGCAACTTATTTACAAATACAAAATACAATTGGAAAAGTTATTAAATTATGAATTGAATCAGTTTACAACATGAACGACATGAAAAATAAGTTATATTATAATAAATGACATCATTAATATAATTATGATTCTTTGGCAGACAATTATAGATACAACATATCAACATGAAATTATAGGTACTTGTACAACATTATATATAACTATCAACATTATCAATAAGTCACGATGATATAGACACAGACATAATAATATATACCTTTCCAAAATGCAGTAAAACATTTTATTATGATGACGATTTAAGATAAGCCATCTGACTAATAGGTGGCAGCTTAATGCAGGACAAAAATAATGTAGAAATGTAAATTTCTACAGGAGCTTTCTACATTACTTTTCAACTGCAGTAAGCAGTGATCTGCACAGGAAATGCAGCATATAGACAGGGTTAACATTGTTGTCAGAATCTTTAAAAAATGTCCAAAGGCCTTTTTGCCCTTGATCTTGCTATGTCAATGAATGATCAAACGTTTTATCACAGTGCATCTTGGATCAGTTCCTGTTTAACCACAGGAACGCCATTAACCCTTTACCCCACAGAAGCACCCTTTAACCCATTTTATGTGGGATACACTTTTACTATTAGGTGTACCTCTAGGCAAACAGTTTTGATCTCAGTGTGGGGCCTGTTCTGAGATCAAAACTGTTTGCAGCTAGTTCAGTATTCTATCAGAAACTGCTGAAATCTTTTGCAAATATTTGAGTTATACCTGCTGCAGATGACATTTTTAAAATGGCCGCCAAATATTACCCAGCATACAATGGGTTAAGTGCATTCATTTACTCCTCATACAGAGATTCTTTTCATGCTTAGCCCTGTAAAAGTCCTATATAAATTAGTTTGTGCAACCTGACAAGTGGATGCTTAAAGCAACCTGAAAGTAAAGCAAATATCTCCAAAAGAAGCTTTTATGCTTTACTTTCAGCCGGCTTTAAGCAACAACCTGTCTTAAATATTGAAAACAAACTTTGGGGGAGAGGGTTAAACTTCTGTCTTCTCCTCCAAATCAGGGACATGTTTCATAAAACTTCGTACGACAAAGGTTGTCGTAAGTCAGATTTTAAAAGTCAATTAATTTATTATTTATTTCTCCATCTAATCCTGTCTTGAAAAGACGATTCCAAAGAGATGTCACAGGACAGGATTAGATAGAGAACTCAGAAATTAATTGTATTTTAAAGTTTTGACTTACGACCGTTTTTGTCGTAAGATGTTTTATGAAATGGGCCCAGTGCCTTAGGACTCCTGTATCCTTTACTAAGAACCGAACAATTAGGATCCTGCTTAGATTCTTAGTTACTTAGCTGCAGATCTAAAATGTTTTGAAAGTTCTATAGTCTTAGAGGCACTCTATGTAGCAATATTACGTGAAGGGTTAAACTTTGATATTAATCTAAATGAGTTAAAGTGATGTCTGCAGGAGATCTACAAATGTAGGCAACTTGTAAAGTGATCAGATTGCAATCTTGTTTGAAAATATGTTGTTTAACCCATTCCCCATACGCCCTTAATTCTATCTTCCTCTGAAAAAATAGTTCCACTTTATACAGTCATTAATATGCATCATAAGGAATATTTTCTATGAACTAGCATATTGTAGCTTAAAGCAGGCTGAAAGTAAAGCAGAATGTGCTTTACTTTCAACCCGCTTTAAGTGATAACCTTTTATCATAACTTGAAATTGGCTATGGTGTAACCCATTACATCATAGATATACTTTTTTATGCCTCCACTGCAGAAAAGAGTTCTGCTTTATACAGTCATGTATTGCATAGTAAGAAATATTTTCAAACTTTAGCAGATTGTAGTTTAAAGCATGATGTGTGTAATGTGTTTAAGGCACATTTTGCTTTACTTTCAGCCTGCTTTAAGTGGTCTCCTGTCTTCAAAACTAGAAACAGGCTATGCCGGGTGAAGGGTTAAATATACTGCTTTTTAGACTTTAATTGTTAAATTGATTTGATTCTGAACTAAATCTGATTCAACTTTGTAACTACATTCAAACTGTTTAAATATATAAGCCATTGGAAGCATGAACCATTCAGAGAAAATTTACATGCAGACAGTGAAGATCCAGATGAAAATGATGGATCTCTCAGAAATGGCACTGTACATACTGTATATGATGAAAGCAAATATCAGATAAATGGATATATTGCCTTTAAATCCTGATTACCCCATAAATACGCCTTTTAACGCCTCCAATTTATTCAAACCAAAAAAAAAATAGTTCCAACTTACACAGCTATGAATATGTATCATAAGAAATATCTTCTATATTCCAGCAGATGATAGCTTAAAGCAGGCTGAAAGTAAAGCAGAATGCGCCTTAAGGCGCATTCTGCTTTACTCTCAACCTGCTTTAAGTAGTAACCTGTCTTCAAAGTTACAGGCTATGGGGTAATGGGTTAAAACATCCCTGTAATTGATATTTGACTTAATTCCAATAAACAAGATGGAAGCAATCACTAACAGAAATGGGTAAGACACAAAAGTACCAGCGTTCAAGTATGTGCAAGTCTGTTTTTCCAACTTACACAGTAAAACCCTATAGCTATTACGACCACTAAAACATAGACTAATTGGTTGTTTAAAAGACAGGTGACAACTTAAAGCAAGTTGACAGTAAAATAGACAAGCTCCAAAGGAAGCTTTCTGTTTTACTGTCACATTGCTTTAAACAGTCATGATCACCTGTCAGAAAACACCTAATAATTAACACAATTTAGTGGTTTTAATTGAGAGGATTTACTGTATGTCCTTAGGGTACAGTCAAACCTGGGAAGCAGCCATTGATATGGTTTGTCTAATATGAGTCTATACTCTCTCCTGGGTCCAAGGTTATAAAGCGTTTGAGCTGAGTCTGAGCCTAGGCTCAAATCTGATTTTTTCCTAAAGTTATTAGCAAATGTAATTGTTCATAATTATGATAGATGTTCAAACTAGGTGGAGTTTTATATTTGAATATTCAGCAGGAGGAGGGTTAACTCTTTCATCACCATGGACCTGTTTAAAATATACTCATTACATTTTGCAAACAGTGTAGACCTAGATCAGAGGGCCCCTATAGGAGCCCTCTGATCTTGATCTACACTGTTTGCTCATTAAGACAGGTATTTATAACACTACCCAGAATTGCAAGTAGACTGGTTCATAATTTGGTAAGTGAAATGATCCACAAGGGAACTTAATTACCCACAAGAGTTACTTAGTGTCGAAAGAGTTAAAACAAGCTTGACTGTACCATGAAGCACTTTGTTAGCGAATTGGTGAACTTTGCTCTCAGTCCTGCTGAGTAACATTTGTCACAGCTAGGTCAATCCTGTTCTCTTATGTTGAGGCATGGATATGTCATGTTGTCTTTAAGGGATGGTAACTCCACATTCATACCAGGATGGTGAAGGGATATAGATTTTTAATCTCCCTTTGATTGGTGTTTGTCCCCAGCATTCTCTGTAGTATCCTGGAATGAGAATAATATAAAGATAAAATTCTTTTTTTATAAAGCCTGTCTTTAGAACAGCAGCCAAGGTTCGGAAGCATTTGAGTTGAGTCTTAGATTGTTCTAAAGCATTTGATTGGTCAGCTCTTTATCACCCTGGGACTGGGTATATTTTCTCATGGTATTGTTCCTTTGTCTGTTCCTTAAAGCTGTGACGCAGTGTCTGATCTTGATTCAAGCAGTTTGTCATTTGTCATTATATTTATTCTATCCAAATGTCAAAATATGTAACTTTGAGGAGAACAGCAGACGACAAATTATAAGCTGACAGTATTGCAGCCATGAAAAAGTTGGACATAAATGTCTTGGTTGGAGAACAGCAGCAAATCTCGTTGTAAGGAGGGAGTCTTTGTTGTGAGAGCTGTTTTAGGGAGGGAGATTTGTAATTTGTTTTTGCTACATCTGGAACTCTGGAAATAGCTGAAATTATTTGTTTTTGGAGTTTATCTCATTGCAGTAGCTATTGTGAACTTTTTAACGTATACAAGCACCAGCTCTGATAAAAGGTGCAAAATACTTGAGCAAATTAATAGGTTATTCAGAATTCTGTAGATAATTTCTAACATAAGTGTTTTCTTGCATAAAATACACTGACGTAAGAAGATAACAGTTTACAGCTGACATTAATCTTCCTGTTAAAATGTAATAAAATGCAAACAAATTTATAAGTTTGGAGCCTGATGAGAGGCAGAGTTTTTTGGTATTTGCTCTTGCTCCAGTTGTTTGCAGTGGACAGATGTTCATATAGTACAAATATGTACAATAAAACCTGTATTAACCTATTACCCCATAAATACACCTTTTCACACCTCTAATTTATTCCTTCACTGAAGAAAAAAGTTCCAAATTATACAATTATAAATATTTGTAGAAGAAATATTTTCTTTTTTCTAGTAGATGGTAGCTTTAAGCAGGCTGAAAGTAAAGCAGAATGTGCCCTAAGGCACATTCTGCTTTACTTTCAACCTACTTTAAGTTGTCTATTATTTTCAATAGTAGAAAGAGGCTACGGGTTAATGGGTTAAGTGACCATTCAATATAATGACCACTAGCAGTCTTTCATTCAGGCATTGCAGGATAGAAATAGTGCAGAAAGCAGCAGCATTATTTGTATTCTGCATTTAGCAGAAATGATAGTTGCTTAACCCATTACCCCATAAATATGCCTTTTTACGCCTTTATTTTTATTCCTCTACTGAAGAAATTAGTTCCAATTTATACTGTTAAAAATAAGAATTATTTAAACTATTTTCTATATATTAGTAGATGGTAGCTGAAAGCAGACTGAAAGTAAAGCAGAATGTGCCTTCAGGCACATTTTGCTTTACTTCTAACCTGCTTTAAGTTGTCACCCATTTTCAAAACTAGAAACAGGCTATGTCGTAATGGGTTAATACAAGTTTGACTGTAGAGTAGATTTTCAAATGCCAATATGCTAAGGTCTTTTCCAAACCCTATCATCCATGTGACTAAATCAAGGTCTCAAAGAGATGACTCTAATGACTAGTCACAACATAAGGTTTGGTTTAGATATAGGTGGAGAAACTGCTGGAAAAGTTCAGTTTACTCTCTATTTTACTGAGCCTGAGGAAAGACCTGTAAAAATGTTCAGGAGTGGTATCATTTTCCAATCAAAACTTGATACAGCATAAAACACTTTAACCTCAGTAACCAGTCAAACTTGTCTACTGGCTTAAACCCTTTACCTCATAGCCTGTTGTTTCAAGTTTTGAAGACATTTGACCACTTAAAGCAGGTTGAAAGTAAAGCAGAATGTGCCATCAGGCACATTCTGCTTTACTTTCAGCCTGCTTTATGCTTACAAGCTACTAGGATATAGAATATATTTGTTAGGCTGAATATTCATGACTGTATAAATTGGAAGAATTTCCTTTAGTGGAGAAATAAATTAAAGGAGTACATTGTATTTATGGGGTAATGGGATAAGTAGGACATACCAGTATTTTAAAGTTGAAACATGGCAAAGTCATGTTTTATATTTTTAAATACAGGTAAGTTTGATTGAAGCCAGTCCTTATCTATAGAGATTCAGGTTTTACTGTAATATAATTATGTTAGTAGTTTACCATAATACCATTAACCTCTTTACAATTTATTACAGAGAAAAGCTATTCATGCTCTTAGTAAAACTGCTTGATACAGTAAATCTTCCCCTAATCCCAATAAAACAAACTCACTGTAGCTGATTGAAGGTGTATATTGCCAGCCTAATATTAAAACCTATAGAGCCAATTTTCAGAAAATCACTTTTTGACATCTTAGGAAAGATTGCGCCTATATGCAGAAAAAACCCGTACTTCTATCCCAATCAGAAAGGCTGTGAACAGTCACCTGATGAAATGTCGTATACTGATTGATGCAAAAGTCTTAATTTCAAAACATCATACTTGGTCAGAAAAATTTGTAGTTTTGTGATGTGTCTGTATCTCTCAGTCTTTGGAACGACATGAAGCAATAGAATTATAGGTATTGTTTGAGTGGGAGGCGAATCAGGCGATAATGATGAGATATAGTGAAACCTGTAGGTAATTAGGTCTAAAGTAATTAGATAAACATACCCATACATTAGATAGTGCAATACATGTACAGTATAACCTCCGTTATCCGACACCCCATGGTTCCATGTTTGTAAGTCGGTTAAGAGAGGTTGTCGGTTAACAGAATTAGGCCTAAGTTCACAAGTTTACACACCCAAATATTGTCGCTGCGAGGCAAATTTCCCGATGCCGATTGACTTATTAAATATGCTTGAACAAGCATGACTGCAGCATATCCTTGTCAGGTTTTTCCAGTTTAAAATAGGAGTCCCGGCTCCGGTTCTACACGGTTTTCCATTGTTTTTACTACAGTAGGCATAGACGTGTATAGTCAGTGTACAATCGGAAGTAAACACGCATACATGTAGATATTAAGGGATCGACTAAAACACCGGCACTTTGGTATTTATATTTTATATACAAGTACAATCTTCTCTCGTTATGTCGAACTAGCGGGAAATTAACAAAAACTTCAAAACGCGAGAATGTTTTTATTTTCTCTCAATATAACTTGAGCATAGATTTTTACGCCTGCGATTATTACTATAGACTTGACCTATGCGGAGGGCGCATTAGATATATATTTCGTACTTCTAATATTGACAACGTGACGGAGAGGACGATTGGCATATACCTGTAATTTGAACACGAAATAATAGTTAGCTAATATTGGAAAGGATGGATGAGTTGGTCTTTTCGGCACTGTGACCCTGAATGGGTTGCTTACACGTGTTGGCTGAATTTATCTTATTAACCCTCTAATTATTCACTCATTGTAAAACAATACATTTTGTTTTACACGGCCATCCGAGCAATATGTGTCATTATCACCTGGGCGTGTATAGTCGGTCAATGATCAAAGGTCAGCATACCGTCCGATAACGGGGTGTGAAAAACCTCTTATTTACCTTTTTGGGTCCGTCAAGGTATGTCGGATAACGGTTAACAGAGGATCCGATCAAGAGAGAGTTAGGTTACATAAAATATATAGGGAAACTGCCGGGACCGAACGACAGGGTCGGATAACAGAGGTTTCCGGTCAAGAGAGGTGTCGATCGACAGAGGTTATACTGTATATCTCAATATGCTGGCAGCCTGGAACACTATTCAGTGTTACTTTTGAAAACTTAATTCTTTAAAACCTAACCATTCTCTTGCTGAATATTTATACATTAAACTTCGCTCACTACGAATATCTATCATTTGAGCAATTACATTGGCTAATTAAATAAGTATATTTTTCCCTAGAATTTGTGCAAACTCATGTCAGCAAGATCCTTTAAGAAAACAATGCAGACCCTGATCTGGGTCTACATTGTTTTCAAAAAGCATCTGCACACTTCACTGGAGAAAACTTTTTTTTTTTCATTTATCAATGTAAAAGGTCAGATGATAAATATACAAATTTGGCTGAGTGATATGTGAATATTTAGTGGGAGAAGAGTTAAAAACTGTTAGCAAATCTTAAAACAATCAAACAATTAGGGCTGCAACAATTTATTGCACAGGACTGGCATAGTGTCTCTGCAGACTGTAATATACTGTGTAGTTTAATTGTAGACAAAGTGGGCCACTCTAAAAACAATCATAGCAGGTTTTAATTGCACATGCAGCTGTTAAACATAGTTACAGTCACAGCATAATTATGAACCTATTGCAACTTGTTACCCCTTGCCCCCTTTCCACATTGCCTGTTCCTAGTTTTAAAGACAGGTGAACACTTATAGCAGTAAAGGTACTTTCAGCATGCTTTAACCCATTACACCATAAATACATCTTTTTACACCTTTGATTTATTCCTACACTGCAGAAAATAGTGTCAATTTATATATTCATGTATAAGTATCATCAAAAAAAGTTTCTATATTCTTGTAGATGAAAGCTTAAAGCATGTTGAAAGTAAAGCAGAATGTGCCTTAAGGCGCATTCTGCTTTACTTACAACCTGGTTTTAGTGTTCATGCAGCTATCTTTCATACTAGAAACGAGCTATAGGGTAATGGGTTAATAATGAAAAGAAGTTTTAATCATTGATAGGTTATAATATTACTAGTGCTCAAGAAAACAGAAATTCAAATTGGTCCTTGAAATATATGTCATCTGCAGTCTGTAGAAAGCCTACAACCTTTATTATACTGAATTTTCAAAGGGACTCTTCCATTGACTGATAAATAACTAGTTTAAAATAACTCTTGAGGGGTTGGTTTTCAAACTAGTTAATAGTATGACAAACAGTGCAGACCCTTTCAGAGGGCAATTCACCATTTGCAAATGGTGCATATATACCGTTACTTGTTTCCTGTATGTTCAGTTAAGTAATTTTTCTAGAAAATATTAGAGTGTCAAACAGCTGAATCTAGATGAGATGCCAAGTTACAATATATTTTGCTCACAACAAGAGTTAAAGGTTGAAAGGTGAAATATATTGTACATTTTTGGGTGATAACAAGCGTTTAGGATAATGTAATAGCTAGCTATTTTCAATGTGTCATAAATGCAAATTGGTTTGATACACTACCACAATTGCATCATTATGATGCAAAATGCCGAATGCTGCAAAGTCCCTCCATTACGACCATTCAAAAGAAACTGTCTTTGTGAAATTCTCCATTTTTTATTCATATATAAAATTTTGCCCACTGTGAACATCTATAATCTGAACTATGACCTCTGCTTATAAATTATGAAAAAGTTTTCTTCAAAAAACAGATCCTATAAGAAAATAGTGCCGACCCTAATCAGACAGCTCCTTAAGGAGCTGACAGCAGGAGAAGGGTTAACACTTCAGATTTTGTCTTCTGCTTCAAAAATATCTACTTTTGAGATCCTAAAATTCTTAAGACTCAGGAAACAAACAGTTTAGATCCTGATCAGATGTTGAGTTACTGCTTATAACCAATAGCATTCTAAAAGTTACGGATTCTCACAGATATTTATAGAGATACGAGTTTCATGATATTTCTGGAATTTCTTTCAAGTTTGATGCAAAATGTGTTCAAGCAGTTATTCTTTAATGCATGAAACAAGGTAGTCAAACCTCGATAATTCGAATTTGTTGAAGTCGAAATTACATGCATTCCTTCTGTTTGAATTGTTTATAGTTCGAGCTAGAAGTCAAACATACCCATATTTCAAAGTTGAAACATGGCTAAGCCATATGTTTTAACCCACTACCCCATACATACGCCTTTTTACGCCTTTAAATCAATCCTGTAGTGAAGAAAATACTTCCAAATTATACAATTATGAATATTTATCAGAAGAAATATTTTTTATTTTCCAGTAGATGGTACCTTAAAGCAGGCTGAAAGTAAAGCAGAATGCGCCATAAGGCGCATTCTGCTTTACTTTCAACCTGCTTTAAGTGGTCATCTATCTTCAAAACTAGAAACAGGCTATGTGGTAATGGGTTATAACTTATAAGTGTAAAATATTGGTAAGTTTAAACTAAGCGAGTTGGAGTTGTTGAGATTTGACTGTACATTGCTTTGTAATTTCATGAGAAAATTTGGTAATTTGAAAATGATATATTCTGGCAGTTCTTAGAGATGTATCCTTACAGTTTGAAAACATGACAGAAATTATTCAAGAGGCTGTTTGGTACATTGAAAAAATGCTGGAGTATTATAACCTTAAGCGTTGGAAGTGATGTTTGCAGTCACTTGCATTAATCCATTACTCCATAAATATATGCCTTTTTATGCCTTTAACCCTTTCCCCCATAGAAGCGCCTTTTAGCGCATTCAGTTTATTCCAACACTGAAGAAAATAGTTCCAATTTATACAGACATAAATATGTTTCATAAGGAATATTTTCTCTATTCTAGCAGGTTGTGGCTTAAAGCAGGCTGAAAGTAAAGCAGAATGTGCCATAGGGCACATTCTGCTTTACGTTCAACCTGCTTTAAGTAGTCACCTATTTTCAAAACAAGAAACAGGCTATGGTGTAAAGGATTATTTTATTCCTCCACTGAGGAAAATAGTTCCATGTTATACAGTCATGAATATATTTTCTATATCCTAGCAGGACACCTTTACTCCTTCCTATGCACCACAAATGATTATTGATTGATGCTATTGAAAAAAACAAAATCAAAAACTACCAGAAAGCTCCTACTTTCACCTTGCTTTAACCCATTACTCCATAAACACACCTTTTAACGCCCTTAATTAATTCCTTTACTGAAGAAAATAGTTTGATTTTATTCAGTCATGAATATGTATCATAAGAAATAGTCTAAATATCCTAGCAGATTGTAGCTTAAAGCAGGCTGCTTTACTTTCAACCTGCTTGAAGTGATCACCTATCTTTGATACTAGAAACAGACTATGGAGTAAAGGATTAATCCATTACCCCTTAACTTGTTTCAAGTATTGGAGATAGGTGACTACTTAAAGCAGATTAAAAGTAAAGCAGAATGCGCCATAAGGCACATTCTGCTTTACTTTCAACCTGCGTTAAGCTATCTTCTGCTAGGATACAGAAAACATTTCTAATGATACATATTCATGACTGTATAAATTGGAACTATTTTCTTAAGCAAAAGAATAATCTAAAGGCGAAAAAAGGTGTATTTATTGGGTAATGGGATAAACATTTATGCCTGCCAAGTCATAAAAACAGTTGGATATAGGTGATTTGCAATTTTGCCATAGAGTATAGGGTTAGCCTAAGTTTGACTGTACAGTTGAACTTCGATATCTCGAACTCGGTTAGGTCGAACATACCTGTATTTCAAAGTTAAAACGTGAACATACTCATATTTCAAAGTTAAAACGTGAGTCAGCCACGTTTTAACTTTGAAATACGGGCATGTTCGACTCAACCAAGCTTGAAATAATGCAATTCATGTGTCAACAACTCGGATAGTTCGAATTAAGCGAGTTTGAGATACCGAAATTCGACTGTATTTCAAATGAAATCAGCTACCAAAGCCAGATGTAGGTGTATTTGTACATCATTTCAGATTTTTGTATGATATTATGTCATGCCCCCAGTGGTTAACATCAAGGATGTTTTACATATCGTATAAATAAGTCACCAATCTCCCTATGAACTTTCAAAGCACTTAAACCATTGCATTTCAATCATTTTACATAATTATTGTATACAGTCCTCAAACTTCCTTTGAGCATTCAACATTACAGTGAGGGAGCCAGGAATGAAGTTTTATACATCTTTCAAATAGTGTAGACCCTTAAATGAGGTTTACTTATGTAGTACTAGCCTTGATATAAGGGTTACGGTAACTCTATTTGTTCTACCTATAAGTATTTTAAGGACAAACCCCTTGAGAGTTGTACATTTATCAGTTATCAGAAAATGGTCCATTAAAAAGTTCAGCTTTGAAAAGATTACCTCTGTGCATGCTAGCAGCAAAACCATGATGCAAACAATTTGAGTTCTTATGAGGTGTCGGGTAACTCGGCCTCTCATCAAGATAAAAACTGTTTAAGATTCTGACCCTAATTTGAATTTTTTTTTGGAGAAAATTCTAAATTTTGAACAGTATGTGAGGAAAAATTGTTGCAGATGACAATATTACTTGGCGTTCACAGGTATATACCCATCACCCAATAGATACACCATTTTACACCTTTAATTTATCCCCCAATTAAAGAAAAAAGTTATACTTTGATACAAATATGCATATGCACCTTTCAGTCTGCTTTAAGCAACTACATGTATCTATTTTCAATACTGAAAACAAACGATTAGAGAAAAGAATAAGTACTGAGAATAGCATGAATTCTTTACTCCATAGACTATTTTCAGCCTGCCTTAAGTTACCATCTGCAGAGAATAGAAAATACTCCTTATGATACATATTCAAGACTGTAAAATTTGAACTATTTTCTTCAGTGGAGGAATACAGTAAAGGCATAAAAATGAGTATCTATAGGGTAATGGGTTGAATGTTTCTGTAGAAATATACCTACCTTCTACATTTGGAAGAACATTGTTTACTCTATTTACTTTTATTACAGACTGTTTATTAGCCCCCACAAACTCGCAGTGGTCCTCGCCTAAATCTTCCTTATCTCCAATGTCTAGAAAAGTATCTTCCAGAGAATCACTCAAGAATATTTTGTATCTCGTTGCATTGCACAAAACTACTCCAACAAATACACCAGTTTCATAGCCCGTCTTTTTCACATATTTTTTACCTCCATAACACCCTGTTATTTCAGCCGAGTACTGAAAGTCATAAGCTATCCACTTATTTTCCTCCAAAGCACTGTTGCGAGTATACCGTTCAACTTCTTCTAAAGATTCCTTAAAGCCTTCCATAGAGTCCTGTATAGTATCTATTTGCTTCAGTAAGTCACTATGTCTATCTTTAAGTTGGTCATATCTACTTTGAGAATTTACAAAGTCTTGTTTTATAGATACAATATCTTTAGCATGAAGCTGGTGAAGGTGTGATATGTTAGGGAATACATATTGCCAATTATCTTGCATGCCTTCTATAAAATGTACTGCTCTTGCAACCTTCAACTCTTCTTCAAGCTGTTCTTGATTGAAGTCAGGATATTCAGGATATAGTGTATCATTGATCTGCCCGTTTAATGTAGATATATTGTTCTCCACATAGTGTAAAGTTTGTCTCATGTCCGCTTTGAAATTTTGTAAAGCAGTTTTTGTTAGATGCTGTTCCCTTTCGCTATCGTCTAATTTCTCACGGAAATGATTTATCTCTTGTCTTAAAGGTTTGCTATATTCAGACAATTTAGAAGTGACTTTAATTTCCATATCTAACAGTCCTTGCTGGAAGAGGTCTTGAAACTGTGGGTCAGCAAGGAAGTTAGAGCGCAGGCTAGAGATACCAGATGCTAAAGTTTTAATGTCATTTTCAAGACTTTCAATCTTTTTACTTGCATTACCTTCATGATGCCCATGTTTTGTCATATTAAACAGTTTATGTTCATACTTAGTTCTAAACCCTTCAATTATGTCCAGTACTTTTGTCATTTTCCTTTCGATTTCTTTCAAGTGTCTGTTTGTAATAGATTTAACTTTTTCTGTTTGTTTGTCTAAATTTTCTGCCAGGTCACTTTTGAATATTTCGATGAGTCTCTCCATCCTGGAGTCAAAGCGAGCATCAGCCTGGAAGAATTGAGGTGGTACACCGTTCTCTGGTACCTCATTGTCCAGGGCACTCTGGTCATACTGGAACTGTCGCGCTAGCCTCTCTAACTGTTGATCAAATCTCCTGGAAAACTGATAACTAGGCTTCGGACCAGCAGCTTTCTTTGTGCCTTTTGTATGTCTAGTTCGTATTGGTTGTGGCAACTGAGAACGTTGTCGGGTATTACTCTGTAGTTGGTTGTACAGAATCTCAGATGTTATTTCTTCATAACTGCTATCCACTAAACCATTGTTTGTTGCAGCGTCTATCTCAGAAAGTAACTGTTTTTTGATTTCCCCAGCTAAACTACTCTTGATATCATCTAACTCTTTATCTACTAAAGGTTTCAGCACTCGTACAAGCCTCTTCCTTGTTATTGTAAACTTTCCACGCTGTTTATCCTCTTCTAACAATGTCAGTCTGCCTTCTATACTGGGAATTTTATTATTTTCCAGTTTCTCCAGCCGTTCACCTAACTGTTTGATCTCATGGCCTTTATCATCCTTGGCGAGAAGCTTTGTAAGCCTTATATTGAGCTCGCTAATGTCCTGCTTGACTTGTCTTATTTCACTAGCTATGGCATGCATCTTCATAGTGGTTTTCCCTTTCTCATCACAGGAGCTTTTAATCTTTTCTTGTGGAATGACCAAACTGACAATACAATTTTCCTCATCATCTGTCTTTGACACCGCTGCCGCATCCATTTCACCAAACATCACCATAGTAACATAACAAAACACTAGCGGAATTTTAATATCCATATTTCTGCACAGGAGGAACATCAGTAGTTTTGAAAACACATGATAAGCTCTGACACGGTTTTATCCTCCGATGAGATATGCAGAATTCCTGGTGGAGAGGAGAGGCAGTACCGTATTTCCTTGGCCTTGTTGAGTGGCTGTTGATAAGCAATCGAGGAGAGTAGGAGCGGTACTATTGTAAAGTCTGCTTACATCATCAGCACATCAGATCACTGTTACCACATATTTCACCTGTAATATAAAATATCTAAATAAAATATCTCATTCAAACCTAGTCACTAGTATACTTGTCATATACAAAATTTTTAATATGCCCTGTGAAAAGTATGCTTGTCCTATACAAACAGTGCAGACCCTGATCAGAGGGCTCCTTAAGGAGCCCTCTGATCAGGGTCTGCATTGTTGGTCATTTAGCAATTATATTGTAAAGAACACCCCCAAATAGTCAAAATTGGACTAAACTTAATTGGAGATATGATTTTTCCAGTGGATGTTTCAGGGTTGAATGAGTTAACACAGTAAAGTATTGACAACTTGCTTCACTCAAGCTTTCTCATATTTCAAAGTTAAAACATGGCTTAGCCAGGCTTTAACTTTGAAATATAGGTACCGGTAAGTTTGATTTGAGAAAATTTTAACATACATGTATTTATAATAGACTAATGTAGAAATACAGGTCGATGACTTTGGCAAAGTTTGAATTATCAAGAAATGACTGTTTATACAAAGATAAATAGATTTGAAATTAGTCAGGCAGCAAATTTTATTCATATCAGCTATTCTTTCATTAAATCTTTGCACGCTAGCGGTGGATATAGCTGCAACAGGCATAACCTTTGAAAACAGTTTGGATCCAGATGAGACTGCCCGTAACACGGCATCTCATCAGGATCCAAACTGTTTGCAATTCTGACACTGAATTTAAAAGAAATTTTGAAAAATTCCAATTTTAGAACAGAAGCAGACAACAACTGTTGCAGACGGAAAAAAATTACCCAGCATGCAAAGATTTAATGCACAACTCATCTTTTTCTCAATTTGATATAAACTAGCGAAATATAAAAACTGTAACAGTCACAATGTTGTGTTACAATCAATCAAAAGATAAATTGGGTAATCTTAAGTTCATGTGGCTTCTAGATGCAGAACAAAAGTGATACAATCTAGAGAGAAACGTGTCTATAGAGATGGTTCTGTATTACTTATGTCCTTCATTTAACAGTAAACTATTTTTAGAGATCCCACTGCTTCTTCAATGAGTTTTTGTTGAATACCGGTTTGTTTGTTACATTATATGTTTATGAAATAAACTGATATGGTGACCAATTTTTTAACCCATTAACCCTTTACCACATAGAAGCGCCTTTTAGCGTATTTAATTTATTCCTCCACTGATGAAAATAGTTTCACTTTAAACAGTCATAAACATGTATCAAAAGAAATATTTTCTATATTCTAGCAGATGGTAGCTTAAAGCAGGATGAAAGTAAAACAGAATGCACATTAAGGTGCATTCTGCTTTACTTTCAACCTGCTTTAAGTTATCACATATCTTCAAAACTAGACACAGGCTATGGGGTAATAGGTTAAGTCAAAGCTAATTTACCTTGAGCCAAACTGTTTTAAATGCTCATGCTTTAAGTATGATAAGGATTAAACTTGAAAGGTTTGTCTGATAAATCAGTTTGAACTATTCTGCTTTACCCATCTCCCACTAAAAATCTTACATGTATATATAAAACTCCACCCACTATGAACATCTATCATCTAAACAATTACATTGGCTAAAACATTAAAGAAATCTTATTTCCCTTAGAAAGAGTTAAGAATCATTTCAGACAGATCCCATAAGAATACAATGATCTGCTCCTTCAGAAGCTGTCTGATCTTGGGTGACACTGTTTTAGTAATATACACATGTAGCAGGAGAAGGGTTAACACGCTTCTTATTTATTTGATAAATAAGAAATAAAAACTGCACTAAAAATCCATTAATAAGTTTTTAATCTGATAGTTTTTGTCACCTTTTTTCTTCATTTGTTTTTCCACTTTTTTCTTCATTTGTTTTTTCCTCTCCCAGTTTATATTTACCATAACCTCCCATAATTTGTGAACAGTGTATACAATAGGTTGTTGCTTACAGCCGGCTGAAAGTAAAGCAGAAAATTATTGTAACTTTCTGCTTTACTTTCAATCTGTTTTCAGCATCCACCTGCCAAGTTGGAAGAAAAGTGCCCCATGGCTCTTTATCTTGATATGGTAGAAGCACGTAAAGGCATTTAGTCATGAAATGGTGCTTAGAGCTATGGGGGAGGAGGGGCAGGGTTAGATTAATTATTAGATAGGAATTTTATTAGTGAGGTATAATGCTTCAGTTCATTAGAAATATTTACTTGAAGCATTCAGTGCATTTCTGTCAGTAACTTCTTATCCCATTACCAAATAAATACACCTTTTAAACCTCTAATTTATTCCTCCATTAAAGGAAATATGTAAAATTTATTCAGTCATGAATATGTATCATCATAATCATAATAGCTTCAAGCAGGCTAAATGTAAAGCAGAATGCACCTAAATGCGCATTCTGCTTTACTTTCAATCTCCTTTAAGTGGTAATATATCTTCTAAACTAGAAACAGGCAATGGGTAATGGGTTAATATGTAACCTAAAACTGTACATTATCTGATTCTGATTCTGATTATTTGAAAAAGTTCATAACAATTTACTTCATAATTCATCATCAAAATTAAATGGCAGTAATATAACCCTAAACCATGAAATTGGTTATTGATGAAGCAGATAAACGAATAAACTAAACCTTCTCCTGTTAATAGCATACCTGGTTTACATTCAACACACTTTAACCCATTACCCCATAAATACAACTTTTTACGCCATTAATTTAACTCCACTAAAGAAAATAAATCCAATTTATACAGTCATGGATATGAACCATAAGAAATATTTTCTATATCCTAGAGGATTGTGTCTTAAAGCAAGTTGAAAGTAAAGCAGAATGCACCTTGGGGTGCATTCTGCTTTACTTTCAACTTGCTTTAAGTGTTCACCAATATTGTATATTAGAAACAGTCAATGGGGTAATGGGTTAAGTGGACATCTATCTTTAAAAATAGAAAGGGTTTGAGGTTAGCAGTATTTGAAATATCCACTTATCTGGAGCCAAGCTGCCTTGGCATTGAACAGGTTGATTAAATCCTTTAAACATTTCCTCACTTTGAAATATAAATATATTAATCCATTACACAAATTCAGATTACACAGATTAAAACATTTTTTTTCATGTTTATTCCCCTGTTTTTCTTCTTTATTTCTATTCATTAAAATCATATCAAAGAGACAGTTTTGATGATTAGTCACATTAGTTTGTTTTGGTTGAAATATAACGAAATCATATTTTGTAATATCCACTTCTCTTAGTGCTTATCTACGTACATTGACTCAGGATGATTCAATCCCTTTAGTATTTCCTCACTTTAAACACAGGCAAACACATCTGAATTAAATCCATCATGCTATTTTTTAGCTTTTACATATTTTGCACAATTTTTTTTCCTTCCATTTAAAGATACAAGCGAACCATAAACCGATGATTTGGATAAATATTTCAGTGTTACAACGATGCACTGTTATCAAAACCTGTATGAGCTAGCTGTAGTATATACAGCGTAGAAATCTGGGATCTTTTGTGTGCTGATGGTTCATTTCCGCGGTAGATCATTTTAATTGTTTTTTAATCCTGTACAGTCAATCTTAAACATGAAATGACAATTAATAAAATAGCATGGAGGTCTCTAAAGACAGGCAACTGCTTAATGCAGGATATAAATAATGCGGAAAGCTCCTACAGGAGCTAAGTTCTGCATTAATTTTATCCAGCATTAAGCAAGCACCTGTCTTAAATATTAAGGGTTTTCAATTGAGTGATGGTTTAATAGAAGATTGATTGTAGTATGTTTAACAAGCATGCTTGTATATTATAAATTAGAAACAGCTTGCTAATCCGTAAAAACACTAAACATTATTACAGTCTAACCATGATAATTGCAACAGCTTAAGTCAAACTTACCCATGTTTCATAGTTAAAACATAGCAAAGCCATGTTTTAACATAGAAATATACTTACGCAAGTTTGAAGAAAGTGAATTCAAGTGATCAAACTTCATCTAGAGAAATACAGATTTATTTGAATTAAACACTATGTTATTGACTGTACTTATTTACTTAGTAGGCTGAAACATTAGACTTCAACGGTAGACATTATAAATTTCAAAGAACACTTTAAATGCTTCAGACTAACTGTTGTCTTCATTAAAATCAGCATCTGCTGGACTTTTGAAATTTTCACATTTGTATGTATATTTCCGGAGATTCTATCCAACTGACAAACAGTTGGGATCCTAATCAAGGACCTATTTCCATAGATATATCTAAGCAAGGACAGTACAGTAAACTCTCTCTGAGCCACTCAAAGTTAGGCTTGGTTTCTGTGTTTACCTCAGGGCATTGCTTAACATAGGTTGATTGATTGATTGAGTAGGGTTTTACCGCATCGCAGCACATAAAATGGTAATCTGGCGCCAATGTAGGACAAAAGTATTATGCTGTATAGTTTGTATTTCAATTTTATCCTGTTTTAGCCAGTCACCTGTGTTTAAAACACTGGCAGGTTTTTACTGTTACTTTGTAACAAGAAAGTTTATCAAATAGACACTTGATACTTGGTTACTGGCTGGTATGCAAGTCATGTCACTGTTAGTTCTGTCACAATAAATATAGATGACAGTTTTATGTATAATGTGAAATGGATGTAAATAACAAAATTAAGGCTTGACTGGTATTATTTTTATTGTAACTAAAAAGATTTACTAAATGTATAATTATGTTCTGATGAATGTAACCAAAGATTAAACTAATACAGTAACATATGAAAAAAAATATTTAAATATGCTAGACTAGACTAGACAGTTGTGTATGATCAGATTTTGCTAATTTCGTTCTGTAAAAATGTCTTCTGCTTTCTCAACAGTTTTCTGTTCTATAAAAATATTTTTCAAAAATAAAGTTTTTTATTTTATATGTTTCTCTTAAAAAATTTCTCAAGAATAAAATTAGTCAATTTTTTCACAATTACAAACGGGTAATAGTGCAATAACCTTTATATCATTTATATCTTGAATAAAATTAATGTGTAAATCAACTGAGATAGCTAGGCTGAGGTTTTAATTAATAAAATACAATTAATCTTGTGCTGATTTCCATTTATGAAAAAATGAATAGAGACTTTAAAAAAAATCTAATCGCTAAACACAAAATCAAGTTAAGTCTTGCAAGAGTTTTCAATTTTATCCATATTCCTACTTTCAGCCATTACCGATAATAAATGTTGCTAATTAATTGCTTTATGAGTAGTCACTTAAGACAAGTTTAATTACGATGCAAGACTGTTAAAACACTGTCTACTCACCCAGTGTATCCCAGTTGTTGAAAAGCATGAGAGAAAGTGGCTCCATGTGTTTATAAAGAATACCAGTCAACCGCAATAGAACATAGATTATGCAAACTATGTTCATAAGTACTTATATAGCAACCTTTCTCCTGCTTTTAGCATATAATGATGCTTTTTGAAAACAGTGTAGACCCAGATCAGACAGCTCCGTCTGGAGCTGTCTGATCTGGGTCTACACCGTTTTCTTATAGGATCTGTTTGACATTGAGTCTGCACTCTATCAAGGAGATAATTTTCCTTTTCTTATTAGCCAATGTAACAGTTCAGATAAGAGATGATCATAGTGGGCGGAGTTTTATAACTCAATGTTCAGTAGGAGAAGTGTTAGGTTTTAGAAGATGATGGGACCCACTTGTGTGTGGTTGGTTGGATCATACAGATAGCTAGTCAACAATGAGATCTCTTGTTACAGCCAACTTTTAGTGAATCAAACTTTTGTGCAGCTGCCAGTAAAAGCACCTGTGCCCAACTGTGTTGACGTAGGATACTGTTTAAAGCAAGAAAAAAGTAAAGCAGAAACTCTTAAAGGAGCTTTCTGCTCGACTTTCATCTTGCTTTAAATTGTCACCTGTATTGAACAGCATCAATCAATATTGATTTGTGGTGCTTCTTTGGAGGTGTAGGTAGAGGTGATCAAAGACCATTTTATAGGAAAGGTTTTAGAGCATACGCATTATGCATGGTCACAAATTAAATTAAATGAACCCTTTCAATATGTTGGCTCTTTATATACAAACAGAGTACCTTTGAAGCATGTATACATTGTAAACCCAAATGATACACAGGAGCCCTCTGATCAAGGTCTGCAATATTTGTCATTTTGCAAACATATTGTAAAACAACCATAAACAAACAATAATGGAATAGACTAAAGCTGGAACTGTAATTTCCATTTGAAGTGTCCTTGACTTTAGTGAGTTAAAAATGTCTAACACCCAAAATCTACTTAACTGTTTTGTGGTTCAATATCTTCAAGGTTGCAAACATCCTTGTCAGTTCTGATGCATCCAGACTAACTTTGTCTCAGTTTCACACACTCTCTTCGAAATCAGAAAGCTCAAGCATGACCATATCAATTCTTGGGTGCCTTGTGCATAAGGCAAGTGTAATCTACTGAATATCCAAGGAGATTTCATCATGCAGATCCAGCAGTTCATTGATCTGTCATTTCTCCGAAGCAGCTGATTGTCTGGTGCTGCTAGGTATCTAAATTTCACTTTCATCCAATAGAACAGAGCGGACACAGGCGTTGAACACTCTCTCACGGGTCATTAGGGATACATGCTTGGGTATCAGGAGTGGCAGTACATGTAGTTTCTTGAACTTTACAAAGGCAGCACTACCATACGTCTGGTGATGATGGCTAGCTTGCAGTCTCAGCCAAAACAAAGCATATTCTCCTGCTAAATGTTTATAAATAAAACTCAGTCCAATACAATATCTATCATCTAAACTATAACATGTACATAGGCAATAAAATAAAGAAATTTTTCCCAAGGAACGAGGGCAGATTTATGTCAGACAGATTCTGTAAGAAAACAGTAAGGAGCTGTCTGATCTGGGTCTACACTGTTTTCAAAACAGGTCAATATAGTTTTTCTAGAAGAGGATTTAAAGTGTGTTTATGGTATCATATATGTACATGAAGCAATCTCTACAATTAAGTTAAATTTGTAGTCTGGTAGCTTGTCACAGAACGTAAGTGTTAGCTTTCTGCATAACTGGTGTATTGTATTAAGCAGTTACTGCATAGCCTGTTTCAGGTGTTTAAGATGGATGAGCACTTAAAGCAGGTTGAAAGTAAAGCAGAATGTGCCTTAAGGCATATTCTGTTTTACTATCAGGTATGCTTTGAGCTAACATTTGCTAGAGTAAAAAAATATTGCTTGTGATACTTATTCATGAATGTATTAACTGAAACTATTTTCTTCAGCGGAGGAATAAACTGACTGCGCTCAAAGGCGCTTCTAATTGGGGAAAGGGTTAAGAACTATGCATGAATGTCAGCTAAATACATTTGTTAACTGTAGTGTTTTTTCTTTTGAAATGCATCACTTATTAGTCAGTAGTAATTCATGTTGCACAGAAGCAATGAGAAATCTAAAGTGGCCCTTAACATACAGTTAACCCACACTCAACAGACCAAAACTGCTTTTTCTAAAAACAAGTTACCACTTAATGCAGGACAACGGTAAGCACTCTCTGCATTACCATAATAATGCATTAAGCTGCTAAATTTATCTTAACCCATTACCCCATAGCCTGTTTCTAGTTTTGAAGATAGGTGATCATTAAAAGCAGGTTGAAATTAAAGCAGAATGTGCCTTAAGGCACATTCTGCTTTACTTTCAGCCTTCTTTAAGCTACAATCTACTAGGATACAGAAACATTTCGTATGGTGCATATTCATAACTGTTTAAATTGGAACTATTTTCCTCATTGGCGCAATAAATTCAAGGCGTAAAAAGGCGTATTTATGGGGTTATGGGTTAAGACTGCCTTTAGTATAATATATTCTCTTTTGAGTGATTACTTAACACAAGGTAAACAGTAATTATTAGAATGACTAGCTCCAGGTGCAAGCGGTGCATTTTGCATGCGTTACATGAGTATGCAGCTAAAGGGCTGTTACGAAGCATGCCTACTTTACGATCATTCACCTCATGTAAAATACAATGTATTCATATGAAAACTATAATGTTCACTTGATGTTGATCCCTTTTGATACAATACAGGTTTTCTGGCAGTGTTGGATGATCATAATTAACCCTTCTCCTGCTGAATATTCATGTATAAAACTCAATTTATTGAAAATCACTAGCAGTGCAGGCCCTGATCAAAGCAGCCCTCTTATATGGGTCTACACTGTTTGCATTGGGCAAGTGTATTCTACAAAGGTAAACGGTTAAAACTTTGTAAAGGATGAGTATACTCATCGCTAGGGCTCAATTAGTTAATGGCATTATTAATGTTAATGAAACTTAAGTGAAAAATGTTGTCACTGATTTACTGGACTTAAAACCCTTTCAACACTTATTATTATGTTGTTTGTTGAAAATAGTGTCAGCTGGAATTCTTAAATTGGCTCATGTCACATAGATTTTAAATAAGAAAATAGTACATACCCTGTTCCTGATCCTAAAGAAGTTGTCAGATCTGGGTCTACACTGTATCAACAAAGTATCAATATATGATAATACAGTGAAACCTCTGTATTACGACCACTTAAATGAAGGCTAATTGATTGTACAAAAGGCAGGTGACAGTTTAAAGCAAGGTGACTGTAAAACAGAAAGCTCCTTTATCACCTGTCTTCCAAACTAGAAACAGGGCAATGGGTTAAGCAGCCATCTGATTAGTGTATACCCAGTTTGCTAGGCTTAAATGACCTATATTTTCCAGTTGCTTATTTGTTTCTGCTATTTTGTGTTCCAGGTGATCATTGATGATGTTGACCAGCAGATCACATACAGCTTCCCATGTCAGAGGTGGCTGGCCACAGACCAGGACGATGGCCAACTGTTCAGAGACCTTGTCGCTGGCAAGGGCGTGGTCGATATGGACAAAGGTATAGACTTCATACAATCTGTAGCAGTTTTAACCCATTACCCAAATTCAATAATCCGTTTCTACTTTTGAAGATATTGGACCACTAAAAGCAGGTTGAAAGTAAAGCAGAATGCGCCTTAAGGCGCATTCTGCTTTACTTTCAGCATGCTTTAAGCTATTAATATGCTAGAATATAGAAAATTATTATGATTTTTATTTGTGACAATATAAATTGGAACTTTTTTCTTCATTATAGGAATTAATTAAAGGCATAGAAAGGCATATTATGGGGTAATGGGTTAACTCACTAATATGTTACATAGTTTCAGAGTCTTGGAGCACATGGCTTTGTATGTGAATAGACAGCGGGTTGTAATGTACATGTTTGTATAGAGTTTTACAAAGTTCATACATCAGAATTGATAATAAATTGTAATGTATTTGACCAGAGTTTAACTCTTTACTATATAACCCTTTTAAAGTATTGAAGACAGGTGACCACTTAAAGCAGGTTGCCTTCAGGCACATTCTGCTGTACTTTCAAACTGCTTAAAGTGGTCACCTGTCATCAAAGCTAAAAACAGGTTATGGAGTAAAGGGTTATAATTCTGATGCATGAACTTTGTATACAATTTATAACACCAAGTTTATTGTCTGTATATTACTATCAGTATGAGATAATTTGCATTAAATATTCATGTAGTTGTAGACTTAAATAATAGATTTAATTATAGGTTTAAAAGATATAATCATTTTAAATGTATGATGAGATATTAAAAAAAAAAAATTCTCATGATCAGAATATATGACTACCCATTCAACAATAAATCTAGTTCAGTTTTCTTTGTTGAGATTGAAATACATGTATCAGATTCATATGGAAACTGACCTGGCAGCATATACCATATAAAATGTCCTTCAATTTGCATATAATTAGCAATAATGAGAATTTAAACCTTTTCCCACAAAACCTTTCAGCTGATCTCCAAGACCACAAGACAACTATACCTGAGAATAGTCATTTTCTAGCTAATACATTACTTGTTTCAATATAACCACTACAAACTCTTTAAACTTAGTTGCTTTATGTCTATTTTTTACTGAAAGATATATTCAGATCAACTTTTGAGTTTTTATTCAGCAAGTGATCTGCATTAACTCTTCGTATGCTGGGTAATTTTTGGTCATCTGCAACCATTGTCGTCTGCTACTGTTCTAAAATGAGAATTTTCAAAATTTCTTTTCAAAAACAGGGTCAGAGTGTCATACAGTTTGGATCCTGATGAGACACCGCATTACGCGGCGTCTCATTTGAATCCAAACTGTTTGCAAAGGTAATCACTGTGGCAGATATATATGTCGCTAGCATGCAAAGAGTTAAAGCTGTTTGTAAATGTGAATGAAAAAGGGAGTAATTTGACCAATCGTTATAGGTTTATCACTTAGGCTGACACATCATGGCTGACATATCATCTACTAGTGTTTCCTTTCTAGTTTTGAATTTCTGGTGAAACAGACTTTTATGCTTTTAAAATTATAAAACCCATTCAAATGTGAGAAAGTTTCGAAAAGTGATTCCCACAATAGAATTATTTAATTGTTCAGTGTCCTGGTTTTTTTGCAGTAAAATCTGTTGCAAAATCGTCATGTTGAGTAAGAATCGCCAGGATCTCGAAGAACAAAAGTAATGCAGAAGTTCCTTTAGAACTTTGAGGATTACTTTTGATCTTCATTAAGTTTAAATTTATTTTTCGGCAAGATGTCTATTTGTTTTTTGCATTGACTCTATAGCAAAGAGTAGTCTGGATATTTTAATTTTGTACCATCTATGAATGTTTAATTAACCCTTTACCAAAAGCCTGTTTCTAGCTCTGAGGACAGATGACTGCTTAATTTAGATTGAAATTTAAGCAGAATGCACCTTAACCCTTAAGGTGCATTCTGCTTTATTTTCAGCTTGCTTTAAGCTACAATCTGCTAGGATAATAAAAGAAAATATATTTATGGTGCATATTCTTGACAGTATAAAGTAGATCTATTTTCTTCATTGTATGAGTAAATAAAAGGTATAAAACATGTAGTTGCAGAGTAATGGGTTAAATGAAATCTTAGTTTTCACTGCAAGGAGACATGCATTGGGATAGGCTTAAAACCCTTTACCCCATAACCTGTTTTTAGTTTTGAAGACATGTTACCACTAAAAGCAGGTTGAAAGTAAAGCAGAATGTGCCTTAAGCATGCTTTGCTTTCAGCCTGCTTTAAGCTATTATCGGTTTGGATACAGAAAATATTTCTTACACAGCATATTCATGATCGAATAGAATTGAAGTATTTATTGTGTAATAGGTTAACCCTTGCACTGCTGACTTTCCAAATGGACTGGGAGAATCCTCTTGTAAATTCAGCATTGTAATGATGAACCTTGCAATTCCATCATTTTGTACTGGGTTTTCAGGGCTGCCATAAGTTGACATGAAAAATCCTAAGATTTCCAAATTTGCATTTTTCAAGTGTGATTTTACGATGCATACCTCATATGCCTTTTTAGCTCACCTGAGCCTTAGGCTCAGGGTGAGCTATTGTGATCCCATTCCGTCCGTCGTCCGTCGTACGTCGTCCGTAGTACATCGTACGTCGTCCGTCGTCCGTTCACATTTTCACCTCCTCTGAAACCACTGACCCGATTTCAACCAAACTTTATCAGAACCTTCAGTGACAAGGGGGAACAAAATCTTGTTCAAAGTTTTTGGCTAGAATTATTCCCCTTGCTATAGGACCAGATTTTCTAGCATGACCGTATGAACAACTTGTAATGCATAAGAAAATCTTTAAAAATCTTCTTCTCTGAAACTGAAAGGCCCAGACCTTTGATATTTGTTATGTATTATGACCTAATGGTATTCTACCAAGATTGTTCAAATAATGACCCCCGGGCCAAAAATGGCCCCGCCCTGGGGCTTATCAGTTTTTCTTAGGAAAACCTTTAAAAATCTTCTTCTCTGAAACCGTAAGGCCTAGATCATTAATATTTGACATGTAGCTTTGCCTCATGGTCCTCTACCAAGATTGTTCAAATTATAACCCCCGGGCCAAAAATGGCCCCGCCCCTGGGCTTATCAGTTTTACATTGAATTATATAGGAAAATCTTAAAAAATCTTCTACTCTGAAACTGTAAGGCCCAGATCATTAATATTTGACATGTAGCTTTGCCTCATGGTCCTCTACCAAGATTGTTCAAATTATGACCCCCGGGACAAAAATGGCACCGCCCCGTGGCTTATCAGTTTTACATAGACTTATATAGGAAAACCTTTAAAAATCTTCTTCTCTGAAACTGTAAGGCCCAGATCTTTAATATTTGACATATAGCTTTGCCTTGTGGTCCTCTACCAAGATTGTTCAAATTATGACCCTCGGGCCAAAAAAGGCCCCACCCTCGGGCTTATCAGTTTTTCATAGGACAACCTTTAAAAATCTTCTTCTCTGAAACCGTAAGGCCCAGATCATTTATATTTAACACGTGGCTTTGCCTTATAGTCCTCTGCCAAAGCTGTTCAAATTATGACCCCCGGGTCAAAATTGGCCCCACCCCGGGGCTTATCAGTTTTACATAGACTTATATAGGAAAACCTTTAAAAATCTTCTTCTCTGAAACTGTAAGGCCTAGATCTTTAATATTTGACATATAGCTTTGCCCTATGGTCCTCTACCAAGATTGTTCAAATTATGACCCCTGGATCAAATTTGGTCCCGCCCCGGGCTTATCAGTTATATCAGCTATATCAAAATGTTGTCTTGCCCAGTCAGCTTCTATGGTACAATGTCTCAGGTGAGCGAAATGTGGCCCTCCGGGCCTCTTGTTCTTGTTTCATTGACATGCGACTACTTAAAGCAGGCTGTAAGTAAAGCAGAATGCACCTTAGGGCGCATTCTGCTTTACTTTCAGCCTGCTTTAAGCTACCATAACCTGAGAAAAAATCCGGAGATTTAGGAAAAATCCAGAGAAATGGCAGCCCTGGGTTTTTTTCTGAGCGAGATAAATTTGATATTCAGTTTCTTGAACATGTTCCAGACATGTTTTCTAAATGTAGCACCTCGCTGAAGCAATATGAAAACCAGATTTTTATCTGATTTTAGACATTTCTTGGTATTCCATGAATTTTGGAAACATGAAAATGATTATGAATTCAATGGGGAATACCTAATTAGCTCTTATTTACAAGTTAAAAATTTGTTTATTTGATGTCTGTATTTTTTTTTGCAAATTCAATTCAATTAAAAAAAAAAAATATGAATAAAATATAGATAGGAGTGTCAAACCATTTGGATCCTGATTAGATGTGGTGTGATGCAGTGTATGATTTGAATCCAAACTGCTTGCAAATAATGATAATTTGCACCATTTACAGAAAAAAAGTAAAAGAAGCAGGATTACTTCCAATCTGTTTGGTTTTGCTTTCATCCTCTGACATGCTAAAGGTTGAGAAATTATTCATTGGTATCTTTTTAACCTACTTTACTCATAAATACGCCTTTTTATGCCATTGATTTATTCTTACTCTGAAGAAAATAGTTCTACTTTATACAGTCAAAAATGTGATCCATTTGAAATATTTTTTATCTTAATCCTAGTAGATGTTAGTTTAAAGCAGGCTGAAAGTAAAGCAGAATGCACCTAAGGCACATTCTGCTTTACTTTCAACCTGCTTTAAGTGGTCACATCTTCAAAAGTAGAAACGGGCTATGGGGCACTTGGTTTAGAAAGAATTGGGAGATTTAAGGTCACAAAAGCTCACAAATGAGAACAGTTTTATCCATTAGGTATAGTATGTAATCCTATTTGAGGGATTGCCGACATGAAATCTATCACTGTGCAAAATAAGATATAGATAAACAGGCTTAATTTGCATCCCTACGGTTTTATAAGTATGTATGAATATGAGTAGGCTTTTCATCTTAGTGGTTGGATTCAGACTGCCACATAACTTTATGTTATAATAATCTTCGATAAATCATTGACCCTTTCTGTGTTGGAAATCTTTACAAACAGTGTAGACTGATCAAAAGGCTCTTTTAGGATCTGCACTATTTGTTTTATTTTTCCAGAAATATGTTCTAAAACAGACCTAGTGGAATACTGTTCAACCTTATGTAAAAATTCCGCATAAAAAGGGTTTAACCACAAAATTATGCAAGAAATTTCATCAATCAGTCAGTAGTTTGAAACAATTTATAAAAGCATGAAATTCAGTGATCGGTAATTTTCATGCCTTTACCTCAAAGAAAAGATATGAACCGTGCCATGACAAAACCTGACTTATTGCATAGCAAACAGTGTAGATCAAGGCCAGCTGCTGCATCTATAGTTTCAAATAGAGGCGAGTGTTTTTTTATTGCGGGCTGAAAGTAAAGCAAAAAGCTTCTATAGGCTTTGAGCATCCGTTTATGAGGATACAGGAAATGTTTCCTATGGCTCATTATCAGGAAATTGTAGAAACATACAAAATAATTCTTTGAAGAAAAGGTAAGGCATCAAAAGGCGCTTCTCATATGGAAAGGGTTAATGGAGGGGGAAAATACATGTAGCACAAAAAGCCCTAACTGGACCTATGTCAATGTATTTGTGCTGCATTACACAGACAGTTTCTCAGAAAACACTATGCTTTTATCAATTCGTCCAAGAAACGGTTGAGTTTCGCTAACTGTCACTTAAAATGTACCTGTTTACCCTTATTTCTATGAATGAATTTTGATAACTGTAATTCTCTGAAGTCGAACATACCCATGTTTTAACTTGGAAAAATGGGTGAGTTTGATCCTGAGGAAGTTCTAGTTATGAAAACTGGACTGTTTGTGTAAAATTATGTTGTTTGTTGTTTGTCATTGTTTTCTGTAATATAATATGTTTGTTATGTATGTGGTGTATTAATGATATGTGTTGTATTATTTTCTATGTTTTACTCTTACAGATGGTAAAGGTATGGTAAAGGTTTTAACTTTCACAGCAGAGAATGTTTTCCCAAGGTGTAGGTTAACGGTATACTGGGCTCCATATAAGGAAAGTAATCAAACACTAACATAATGATCCTATATGAGTATTGGGACACAAAGGCCTGAGCAAACAGTGTAGACCCTGATCAGACTGCAGTCTGATCAGGGTCTACACTGTTTGCCATTCATTGTACCCATTGTACTCTTTTAGACAAATCAATGTGTGATACAAGCTCTAATTTTTATGATAATTACAGCAGTTACACATGGTGTCCCAAATAACTCTTTCCTCCCTGAAACTTTAAATGGACAATTCCAGTTTCTATTTAAGTCAAGTCCATTTCTGACTTTTAAGGGTCGTTTTCGCAATGTTTGGCATTATGACAAACAGTGAAGACCCCGATCAGAGGGCTCCTAGGAGCCCTCTGATCTGGGTCTTTACTGTTTGCATAGGACAAGTGTACTATTCAAATGTACACTGTTTGCAAATGACGCTAATATGCGGGACTAGGGTTCAAAGGGTTAATAGGATTTTTACAGTAAAATCTTTTCGTCTCAGCCAAACCCTATGATGTTACTACCCATAAGAATCCTCATACAGTGACAATTCTTATGAGTAGTCACTACTTAAGGTTTGGTGGAGGCATAAAGAAGAAAACATTGGAAATAGTTTGATTACTAGCTCTTATCTGGAGTCCTAAGTCACATGTCTTACAGATTGAATGCCACATGCATGATGCGGTGCCCATCTACAAATCCCCCTCGTCTCTCCTTACTAACACACACTGTCACTTCTCAATGTCAAACTTTAGCAACCCCCTTGTTATACCAAATGTCATGACATTGTCATCCATATCATGTCTGTTTAGAAAAATGTTAGTTAACCTTTCTTTTTCCCGTCGCAGACGGGTCTGTTTTGTCTATTGACCCAATTTGACCGCAACTGTATGAAACAATTTAACCAATCAGGAATGATCAGAAATCCTGGTCAATGACCACGTGCTTGAAATGCAGTACTCTTATCGGCCAATGTGCCAAAATGGCCTAGACTGGCGTTCTGTTATTTTTTCACATCTATCTTGCGAGTGTAAACCTGGCAAAACAATGAGATGCAGTCTAATTATTGCTGCGTTACTATGTCATCATTTCTAAATTTAGCGTGTATAAGCTCTAAATTTAGCATGTGGGAAAAGTCTGTTTACGAAAGATGTTAAGTCAGAATCAGTGTATACACTTGCATGTCTCTTTAAGTGAATACTGTATCCCACAAAAAACTTTAACCTGCGACGGAATATCTTTTTTAAAGATATTTCTTGTTACTGGTGATACATATATAAAACCACAGGTACTTGACACATACTTTATTATCTATGAACCCCCTCCCCCATTAAAAAAAAAAAAAAATTTTTTTTTTTTTACTATACTTCTATTATAGATACAAGGTAAACAGCGCAATTCGACACCTAGTCTTTACTATCGACTTAAACTGATGCTAAAATAGACTCGATCGCCGATATTCTCTTGTGGTACCCTCGGGAAAAGATTAATTTATCAATATCTACTTTTTATTTCATCAAATTCCGTCAAATAACGCCACAGTACGTGAATTATAACGAAAATAAGCTTCAAAAAGTTTTTTGTCGTTTTCTTGGTACATAGCAACGAATGTACATGTAGGGGTGATCTGTTATTTGTCCACAATAAATGGCCTATGCCACTGGAACTTTCACCAAATATTATAAATCATCTTTAAATGAAATATTATCAGTTTTATATAATTTACATAGAATGCAAAATTAAAAGAAACTTTACCTGTTTAATTTTGACCAATGAGATCGCTCCGTTCATTCGATTCATTCCGGTATTCAAAATGGCATTGAAAATGAAATGAGTCTTTCACTTGTCAATTTCGTGCCAAATTACATGTATATTTCATATAGCTGATAGTGAAGAGGGTCATGTTCCGACACAAACGCATTTGCTCTAATGAAATTAGGTGAAAGTTCCAGCCGTAAAGGCCGTTAAATGTGCAAACCGACTAGATTACCCCTTATTTTGGGCAATAAATTCTGTACCAAGAGAACGACATAAAACTTTTTGAAGCTTATTTTCGTTATAATTCACGTACTGTGGCGTTATTTGACGGAATTTGATGAAATAAAAAGTAGATATTGATAAATTAATCATTTCCCGAGGGTACCACAAGAGAATATCGGCGATCGAGTCTATTTTAGCATCAGTTTAAGTCGATAGTAAAGACTAGGTGTCGAATTGCGCTGTTTACCTTGTATCTATAATAGAAGTATAGTAAAAAAAAAAAAATTTTTTTTTTTTTTTAAGGGGGGAGGGGGTTCATAGATAATAAAGTATGTGTCAAGTACCTGTGTATAAAACTGGCCCCTGTTATGGATATCTATCATCAGATTACTATTACATTGACTGATAAAGTAAGGAAAAGTTTCCATGGAAAAGAGTGCAGACTCCCAGCTTTACAAGTATGGACAATTAAAACTTGGTATATACCAACCTCTAGATATTCAACTTGCACAGAAGAAATATCTCTGTTAATTTAAAGATAAAATCTAGTTAACAAACTAGACAGTTGTTATACTTTCCCCCCACCCAGTGTATTGTCAAACCCAGAGAATGGTGATGTGCTAGATTGTTGTTATTGTTTCTGTTAGCCTCTGTCAAACAGAGTTCTAAATAAGTGTGAGTAAACTTACCATTTCAAACATTTTCTCTACTATCACTCCATAAAATACTTGCAATGTTGTGACTACTCATTGAATTACAGTAAATCCTGTCTATAACAACCACTCAAATAAGGCTAATTGTTTGTATAAAAGACAGGTGGCAGCTTAAAGCAAGATGACAGTAAAACAGAAAGCTCCTACAGGAGCTTTCTGTTTTACTGTCACCTTTCTTTAAGCAGTCACCTGTTCTTAACACCTAATTTTTAAGACAATTTAGTGGCCGTTATAGAGAGGTTTTACTGTATCTCTTTGAGCTGATTCTAATGAGTAATGACATCATAGGGTTTAATTAAGTCTTAGTAGAGAAAATGGTTAAAATGGTAAGTTTACTTACACTTATCTGGTGCTCTGGTCAATTATAGTTATGTTATTGCCAGTCAGTGCTATGAATGAGTTATATACTAGAAACATGGTTATATCTGTGTTATTTACTGGTCATGTTGAACATTTATATCATAATAAGTTGTTCCTACAGTGAAGTCATGCCATCTTAAGGTAGAATGCTCCTAATGAGACCAGACCAATGTTGTCCAATATTCAGGTACTCTACATAATAATAAGCAGCCATTCCTATCAACTGACCATCTGTATTGAAATATGCTCAAGCATTGTTGGGTATTAAACATTGAGACCAAAATTTAACATAGAATCCTAAAATTGATGATGAATTGTTGGCAAAAAAGATGTGTAACAGTTAATATGAAAAGGAGACTATGTTATAACATACAATGTAATTCTAAAATTTCACAAAAAGTTCTTATTGAAGTTTCCAATATCGGCTATTGTTTCATATACAATCTGTTTAATACTAAGCTGCCATTTAAACAAGTCTCATGGGCAGTCTTTTGATATTTTGATGTAGGATAAAGATAATGCAGATATTTCTGTATTTCTTTATCCTTCAATAAGTAGCCACCTGTCTTGAAACCTCCTTGATTCCTCCTTGACTGTTCAGTCACATGATCTGTCACATGATCTGTCATGTGATGCAGACAGTATCTTGCTTCACCTTACTGTACTCCATTTTAACAATCACTTCCCACACCTCACACAGTTTTATGTGAATATCAAATTCTACTTTGGAAACACCTAGAGCAAAGTTTTATTCCTGATTATTGCAAAATTATTATATACAGCCGTCAATCTTTGTTTTTATCTAAATGGAAGTGTGGACATAAAAAGCAATCAAATATGTGTTTTAGGAAACATTTTATACCTTTTATTTTTACTGCTATTTCAATATATAATTAAGATATATATTAAAATGTTATCAATTTAGGGCTGAATTTGATTGCTTATCGTTTGTTTATTTCTATTTAATAGTCTTCTTGAACTAGTATGTAAAGGTGACATCTGTTTATAAGACAACATCTCTGTAAATCATGTATATCTGGTTTACCATTAAGCTACAGGCAAAACAGTCAAAAGAAGATGATTTGTCTTATGATATTGGTACATGAAAAAAAAGTTCCTTAATGCAAGACAAACGTAATGCAGAAAGCTCCTATTGGAAGCTTTCTGCATTACCTTAGTCCTGCATTAAGCAGTAAATTGTCTTTAGAAATTGCTCTGCTTGTCTATTGAGTGGAGACTATACAGATGGTTTGCTGTCAAAGTGTTTGTGGATTATATTTGAGATAACAGTCCTGAGCAGACTTCTATCAATGTTATGGAATTTCAGTATCTCTTCTTGTTTTTCAAGAAAGATTGAAGTTGTTTATGCTTTTTATTGAAGCAAGGAGACACATAATATATCATGTTTGTTCTTGTTTTAACCCTCTCATGCTGAACATGTGCCTTTTTTTATGCCCGCCACAAAGTGGGGAGGGGTGTATTGTGTTACCGTTGGTTAACTCTTTGCATCCTGGGTAAAAAATTTTCGTGTGCAACATTTTGTCACTGCTATTGTTCTAAAATTAGAATTTTCAACAAAAAAAATTAAATTCAGGATCAGGATGGCAAAAAGTTTGGATCCAGATGAGACGCCGCATAATGCGGCGTCTCATCTGGATCCAAACTGTTTGCAAAGGCAATCACAATGGCGGATATATCCTATATCCGACCCTAGCATGCAAAAAGTTAAAAATTGTTTACTTAAACAAGTTAAGTTTTTGAAAAAATCTGTCCTCTAAATATCTGAAACTGATTTTTCCATTGCCTTTGCTGTAGACAAACACATTTGTGCTTTGTGTTCCATAAATAGAGCATAGGCAAACAGTGAAGACTCAGATCAGACGCCGCGTAATTGGTTTCTGATCCGAGTCTACACTATTTGCTGATAGGAATTTCAATATAAAACAAAAATGAAAATTTAGAACACGCACCCCTTGAATAAAAAATGGACTATCTATAAAGGGTCAGTCTTGGCATCAAATAGTTTGGATCCTGATGAGATGCAGAGTTACTCAGTGCATCAGTGTCTCATCTGAATCCAAAATGTTTGCAAAGGTTATGGCCAGTGTCGCAATTGCAAAGACTTAGAAGTATTATCATAAACAGTTAAACATGTATGCCAGGATAGGAAAGTTTATTGTTTTTAGATTTTCTATGTAACAGGTGAAATCAGGTGCTTGGTTAATTAACCCTTTCAATGCTGATGTATTCATAATTATGGACTATTCTACTTTAGAAAAAAACCGATCAGTTCATGTTGATCTGTAGGGCTGTTTTTAGAAAACATTTCAGAAATGTAACAGTAAAACAATCAATACAGACCCTGAGCAGAGGGCTCCTTAAGGAACCCTTTGATCAAAGTCTACACTGTTTGTGAAATATATACAGTCAAACTTCGATATCTCGAAGTCGGTTTTGTCGAACATACCCGCATTTCAAAGTTAAAACGTGGCTGAGCCACGTTTTAACTTTAAAATATGGGTATGTTCGACTTAACCGAGTATGAAATAATGCAGTTCACATGTCGAACTATCGGATAGGTAGAGTTAAACGAGTTCGAGATATCGAAGTTGGACTGTATAATGATATTGTTTTCTAGCATAGAAAGGGTTAAGTCATTCATCATCACGAAAGCTGTTAATTTCTTGTTGCCCACCTGTTATCCTGCAGCATTATGATATGCCTTATTGTGTGTTGTGCAGACTACCAGCCTATTATCAGTATTTTAATTGGTGTTATCTGTATTCATCAATTGAGGTTTTTTATGGAATGGTTAAGATCTCTGCAATTCTTGAAAGGAAATGGTTATGGGCACCATATTTTTGCTTTGCCTGCTTTGCTTTTTTTTTTATATTGGCATTGGCATTGACTGTGTTTGTTTTAGTTTTTGATAAAGTTTCAAAGCAGTTGAATACCCCTTGAGCTTCAAAACAGGTGAAAAACGCCCAGTTTTCAACTGCCTTGGTTTTTTTGTCTATTCTTGCCAAGATATAATGCTTTCACAATGGAGCTTTCTTTGAAATGGTTTCACTGCCTTTAAGACATATTTCTCTGACTTTGAAATGCCTTGGCATGCTTTCTCTGCTTTTGGAATGGTTTCCTGACCTTTTAACAAGGTTTAACTGTCTTTGCAATGTATATTCTCAATCTTTCACAGAACAACCGTCTTTAGAAATTTCCCAGTGAGGATGAGAGGGTTTTTACTCTCTATAGGAGGCATCTGATTGATCAGGATCTGCACAGTTTGTCACTTTGAAATGCAAATTGTAAAAGCTTCCCAGTACCCTATATAGTCATAAATGGGTCAAGCTTAGTTAGAAACGGGAATTGTCCATTTAAAATTTTAAAGTGACAGGGGTCAAGGAGCTCATGATCAATATGTTCCCGCAAAGAGTGGTCACTTAAATTTAACACAAGATTGACTGTATGTAGAAAATGTTATTACTCATTATGTATATTATCTCATTACTCCATAGCCTATTTCTAGTATTGAAGATAGTTGACCACTTAAAGCAGGTTGAAAGTAAAGCAGAATGTGCCTTAAGGCACATTCTGCTTTACTTTCAGCCTGCTTTAAGCAACCATCTGCTTGGAAATAGAAAATATTTCTGATGGTACATATTTTTGATGTATAAATTGGAACTATTTTCTTTAGTGGAGGAAAAATTAAAAGGCGTAAAAAGGCTTATGTTATGGGGAAATGGGTTATCTGAAACAGTAAGATACACTGATTGTTAGTTTGTAGTACTTAGAAAATGTAGTTCACAATGTCTTCTGCATGCTGCATGGGAATTGGAGCCTCAACTGTTGCAAATAGTTTGTATACAGATCAGAGACCGGGTGACCCAGCTTCTAATCTAATCCAAACTATTTGAAACCTTGATGATATTTTCTGAGAGAAAATGTAGATAACCCAACTTCTAATGATTGTTGCTGATGAAAACAATTTGCAGACAACAATTGTATACATGTGTCTATTATATACTGTTAGTTATTGGTTGTGTAGATCCCTGTTGTTGTTGTTGTTGTTGTTATCCCCTGGTCAATCCCTTTAACTCGTTTCCCTATAGCATGTGTTTCAGTGTTTAATATTAGCAGGTGGTTGCTTAACTCTTTATCCCATAGCCTGTTTTGTTTCTAGTTTTGAAGATAGGATACCACTTAACCCTTTACCTGATAGCCTATTTCTAGTACTTAAGATAGGTGACTACTTAAAGCAGGTTGAAAGTAAAGCAGAATGCGCCCTAAGGCGCATTCTGCTTTACTTTCAGCCTGCTTTAAGCTATCATGTGCTATAACATAGAAAATATAATACATATTCATTACTGATTAAATTGGAACTATATTCTTCAGCGGAAGAATAAATCGTATCCGCTAAAAGGCGCTTCTACTGGGGAAAGGGTTAAAGCAGGTTGAAAGTAAAGCAGAATGTGCCTTAAGGCACATTCTGCTTTACCTTCAATCTACTTTAAGTTACCATCTGCAAGGATATAGAGAATATTTCTTATGATGTTGCATATTCATAAGTGTATAAAGTGGAACTATTTTCTGCAGTGGACTTATGAATGAAAGGGCGTAAAAATGTATATCTATGGAGTAAATGGGTTAAAGCAGCCTGAAAGTAAAGTAGGAAAGTCCTGTTCAATGCAAGAAAAGTGTTCTATTGCTCTTAAACATGCAAGACGTGGTAGAAGCGTAAAATAGCACTGAAAAATGGTTGTCCAAAATGCTATTTTAGTCATCTAAGACAAGGGACAACTCCTAATTTGCTAACTGCTTTGTTGAAAAGGTTAAGTGATCTCTTTCTAAATGAATTGAGTATTTCCTGTCAGCTGTCTTGTGCACAGTTCATACAAAGACTACATATTTATATACAGTAAAATCTCTCTATTACAACCACTAAAATGAAGGTTTATTGATTGTATAAAAAACAAGTTACAGCTTAAAGCAAAGTGACAGTAAAACAGAAAGCTCTTAAAGGAGCTTTCTGTTTTACTGTCACATTGCTTTAAGCAGTCACCTGCCTGAAACAACTTATGATTAACACAATTAAGTGTTCGTAATAGAGAGGTTTTACTGTATTTATATGTAGTGCAGTGGGGGTTGACCATTACTGTGAAGGAAATTAGTAGATAACATCACTTGTAAACAATGTAGATCCGGATAAAGGACTCTGGAAGAAATTCTTTTATCAGACTTTGTACTATTTCCCATACTTTTAATATTTTTGCAACAACCTGTGCAAAGGGCCAATGTTAACCAGTGGTTATTTAGAAAATGGATGTGCCCATTTTGGAAGTCAGCAGTTTAAGGATTAAAAGGGAGAGCTATAATCAAGAGCCAAATTAGTAATCAACATCAACACTTACTGACCCCTAATGACATGAATATGTGTCCTTTACAAGCAGGTTGAAAGTAAAGCAGAATGCGCCTTAATGCGCATTCTGCTTTACTTTCAGCCTGCTTTAAGCTATATTGTGGTAGAATGTAGAAAATATTCCCTTTAATACATATTCATGACTAATTTAATTGGAACTATTTTCTTCAGCGGATGAATATATCATATTTGCTAAAAGGCACTTATATGGGGGAAAGGGTTAAATGGTTAGGAGAAATAATCTGTCTTATTAACCAGGACATAGCCTTATGCCAGCATTCCAATCTTTTGACATTGCAAAAAATATGTATCTCTGATCATAGACTAAGCATTAACTGAACATTAATGAAATGGCTGTGACTGTCATTATATTAGACTGAGTGTACACCCACACAGCGTATTATAACCACTTTGATGAGTACAGCAGAATGCATTCAACTTTGCACTGAGTGAAATTAGGTGTTTAGACCTACTTCTTGCTTTTCTAGTCACATAAATTATACTAAGAACTCTGGTTTGAGATTTTGTTCTCTCTGTCATTGTTTACAAATGTCAGCTTTTGATTGGAGATAAATGGAGTAATTATTAGTCTGATTAACTGGTTAAATTAATCAGTAGTTTCAAATTGTTACCTTTAAACTCATAACTCCTTACATACGTCTTTAATTTATTTCTCCTCTAAAAAAAATATTTCCACATTATACGGAACATTTTCTATATCCTAGCAGAACTGATGGTAGCTAAGTAAAGCAGGCTGAAAGTAAAGCAGAATGCACCTTAATGCGCATTTGGCTTTATTTCCAACCTGCTTTAAGTAATCACCTTTGTTCAAAACTAGAAAAAAAGCTATGGAGTGATGATGGGTTATCAGGGTAATTGTATCAGCAAACAGTCAAGCTTATGATGATTGACCATCTAGAAGAAGAATGCACTTGAAGTCTATAAGACATCTGTCAGCTATCTGTAGATATCTATATGTATCTGTATGAAATAGCCATTCAACACATTTTCAACTGTATCTTAGTCTTATCCAGATAAGTGACCATTAAAAAGAAAAATGAATTTAAAGCGCACAGTATATGTTAGACATCTGCCAGCTGTCCGCAGGATATCTATATGTGTCTGTAGGAAATAGCCATTCAACACATGTTCAACTGTAATTAAGGCTTATCGAGATGAGTGACCATTAACTCTTTGCATGCAGGGTCATTTTTTCGTCTGCAACAATTTGTTGTCTGCTTTTGTTCTAAAATTAGAATTTTTCAAAATTTCTTTTAAATTCAGGATCAGAATGGCAAACAGTTTGGATCCTGATGAGACGCCGCGTTACGCGGCGTCTCATCTGGATCCAAATTGTTTGCAAAGGCAATCACTGTGGCAGATATATCTGCCGCTAGCATGCAAAGGGTTAAAAAGAATGATACATGTGAAGTCTTTTATAGATATCTGTCAGTTGTCTATCTATATGTGCCTGTAGGAAATAGCCATTCAACAAGTGTTCAACTGTTTCTCTCATAGAAATGCCTTGGCATTCTGCCTCAAGGCTAGGAGAGCAATTTGAAACTATTTGAAAATATTTAACACATTTATGTCTGGATATTGCCATGAACTCTCCCTTAGAATGAGCTTGCTGGAAGATCTTTATTGCATATTTATGAAACAGCACACAGCGTAGACCATGATGAGACGGTATTCCATCGGGATCTACACTGTTTGCTAATGTCTACTTTTGTGGGCAATAAATATCAATGGGTTAATATTACTGTACTCCCTTTTACTGCCAAATAAGACTCTATGTACATATGCAAATGGTTTCGATCCAGATCAGACACTCATGTCAATATTCTTTTAATTAAGTCAAAATGCGTAAAGTCTGAATTTGAAACAATAATGCAGTGACTAAGTTGAAGCCAAAGATATCATGACAATGAAAGATTAACTTTTTGCATGCTTGGTAATTTTTTTCGTCTGCAACCTTGTCGTCTGTTGTTGTTCAAAAAATAGATTTTTCTAAATTTCTTTTAAAAAAATTGGTTAGAGTGTCAAACAGTTTGGATCCTGATGAGACACCGCGTTATGCGGCGTCTCATCTGGATCCAAACTGTTTGTAAAGGTAATCACTGTGGAGGATATATCCGCGGCTTAGGCATGCAAAGAGTTAAACCCATATCAGATTAGATTTTTAGGTGTCTGTCTGCGAGATTAAAACAGAAGAAATCAGATGTTCTATGGTTGAAGCCCTGGCAAAGCTATATCGGCCATTAATAACCCTTTCAACTCTGAGTAACTGTTATCTGTTGAAATTCTGATATTACCTTGGTTTTCTTTCAATTTTGCGGAAACAAAAATTCAGGATTCTTATCAGGTTTTAAATCAGATAGAGACTGATCTGAACCAATACTGTTTGTAAAGGTCATCGATATTGATTTTCATTACAGAATGGGTTAACTCTTTAAACCCTAGTCATGCATATACGCATTGTTTGGAAACAGCGTTCATGTGAGGAGTTCACTTGTCCTATGCAAACAGTGTAGATCCTGATCAGAGGGCTCCTTAAGGAGCCCTCTGATCAGGGTTTACACTGTTTGTCATTTTGAAATAAATTGTAAAAATCAACCCTAAAAAGTAAAAAATGGATTAGACTTGATTGAAAACTAGAATTGTCAATTTGAGGTTTCAGGGAGGAAAGGGTTAACCCATTATCCCATAGCCTGTTTCTAGTTTTGAAGACAGATGACCACTTAAAAGCAGGTTGAATTATAGGAGAATAGGTTAATGCAAATGTTACTATGTTCTGATAAAGGAACTAATATATGCTTCCATTTTCTGATAAATTATCAGTTTATATTGACTCTCAAGGTGACCAAAAATAATTATAAGTGTGACAAACAGTGCAGGCCCTGAAGAAAGGGGAATCCATTTTACAGTGTCTACACTGTTTTCAAAAGCACTATAAGAGATTGCCATGTTTTTTTCATAGATTAAACATCTTAATACAAAACTTATTCCATTACCCCATAACCGTTTCTAGTTTTGAAGACAGGTGACCACTTAAAGCAGGCGCATTCTGCTTTACTTTCAGCTTGCTTTAAGCTGTTATCTGCTAGAATATAGAAAATAGTTATTATGATTCTTATTTGTAACAGTATAAGTTGGAACTATTTCCTTTAGTAGATGAATAAATTAAAGGTGTAAAAAGGCGTATTTATGGGGTAATGGGTTAAGCAGATATTGTTCTATCTAAAAGCTTCACTAGTGCTCTGTTCTGGGTGTTCAATGTTTTCAAAGGATGTTGCTATATACCTGACACCTGTAAAAGTTCAAACAGCTGTAATAAATCAAACAAAAATCTTGCATAAGGCATAAACATTTCTTGAGGATAATTATTATTCAACAGATACAATAGCTCAAATAATTTTGATCTGATTTTCATGATAAATGTACTTGGAAGGATGCTTAGTTGCAACCCTAGCGATTAGTATACTTGTCATCTACAAACACTGTGCCTGTAAAGAGTACACTTGTCCTATACAAACAGTGTAGACCCTGATCTGGGTATGCACTATTTGTCACTTTGCAATATATTGATAAAAATCAACCCTAAGTGAAAAAAATAGACTAAACTTTAAAAATTGTCCTTTAAAAGTTTCAGTTTTGTAAATTGCAACTATCTTTGGTCGCGTTATGCCCTTCAATGGGTGTATCATGTGCTTGAGGCACACTCATCAAGTTATTCAGAGAAATGTCTATCTTTCTGAATAAAATTGAAAATTTGGCCCTTAAGCTGAAACACATGTTGTATTGTCAAAAGATGGCTTCCGTAATCATGAAAGGATCAGTGTAGTATGTAAGAACTAAGAAGATAAGCAGATATCCATAAGAAGAACAATTAATGGTAATTAATCTAATAATGATATTAATAATCTTACTATAAATACAGCTTTTTTTGGCTGCATTGACTTTCTGGTAATATCTTGTTGTGCACAGAAAGCAACAGTCAGCATTATTGGCCTATTCTTATTTTGCTATTTTTTCATAAACATTTGTGTTAGTCTTTCATTGCAAGCTGATAGTGTGAAGGTAAACAAATGGTCCTCTGTTAAAATGAAATTTATTTTTTACATTTATTTTCACTGAATTCTGTTAATTATGTTCAGTAAAACCCCTCTATTACGACCACTAAAATAAAGGCTTATTGATTGTATTAAAGACAGGTGACAGCTAAAAGCAAGGTGACAGTCACCTTGTTTTAAGCAGTCGCCTGTCGTAAACATGCATACATTTTAGTTGCAGTTGTTATTTTCCTTTCAACAGAGACCGCAAGGTTAATTGTAAACATATATTTATAATTATTTATATAAGTATCATCCATATATGCTAATAGGAGGAGCAAAGCAAACCTGTTTCTTATTTTGAAGATGGGTTACCATTTAAAACAGGTTGAAAGTAAAGCAGAATGCTCCTTAAGGCATTCTGCTTTACTTTTAATCTGCTTAAAGCTACTTGAATAATACTGGACATTGTCTTTTGTGTTTTATGTTCAGGACTTTCAGGATGGGACTACTTTTTGTATTGTAGAAATATTTACAAAGGTAAAAAGGCATATTTATGGTGCAATGGGTTAAAATCTGTCAATGTTATATTTCAGGCATACCTTATGTGATCAGTGTGGCTACAGGGGACAAGTCTAGCGCTGGAACAGACGCTAAAGTCTTTGTAGTCCTCCACAATGGGAAGAAGAAGTTGGACAGTGGGAAAGTATGGCTGTCGGAGGGGAAGTTCAAGCGTGGAATGACCCAGATCTTCCATATTAACCTTCAAGCCATGTTGAGCCCACTGACAAGCCTGGAGATAGGTCATGATGACAGTGGGGTGGCGCCTGGCTGGTACTGTGACCAGGTCCTTGTTTATTGTCCAAACACAGGTACTTTAGAATAACTTCGTTATCTCGAACTAGGTTAAATCGGAAATGCTTGTATTTCAAAGTTAAAACCTGGCTTAGCCACGTTTTAACTGTGAAATATGGGTATTTTTCGACCTAACCGAGCATGATCTAATGCTGTTCATGTGTCGAACTATCGGATAGTTTGAGTTAAGCGAGTTCTAGATATCGAAGTTCGACTGTATTCAGACTTCATCATTTGCATACACATCTCAAGACATATTACAAAAAATTCCTGCCATTTCTCAAAGGATTAATTCTCAAGGTTTCAGATAAGAAAGAGTAAACTTAATATTTTCATCATTTTCTTTTTTTTTGTTTAAGCCAAACCCTATGGGGAGAAGTTTTCAAAATATGCCTCTTGTCTGGAACTCTGGATGATTCAATGATCATTTTTACTTAGTATGTACATCTCACATCAGGGCTCAAGATAATTCGAGTATTTCCAAAAATGAAATCCTTATGTCCAAACAAACCCTTTTATGTGTCTGTGCATTAAAACTGTCTTGATGAGCCAATTCAAATGAGTCGCCATGCCATAGAGCTGGTGTAGACATAAAGGTAAAACGTTCCAAAAGTTTACTCCCTCTTATAATTATGAAGCCCTGCCATATTAAAATGAAATCCTGATATAATTTGTTGATTATTTGTAAAGACAAGTGATAAATTATAGCAAGATGAAAGAAAGTAAGGCAAGATGCTCCTGTTAGAGTTTTCTGCTTGAATTTCATCTGGCTATAAGCAGCCACCTTTACAGAGTCCTCTAATTGGTGTCTGCAATGTTAGCTTGCCTTTTATTTCTTTGAACTATTTGCTAAATATATCCCCCAAAACCAACATAGACTGGTCATTTTCAAGCAGTGGAATTGTCCATACAGAAAGGGTTAAAACTGTTTGTTTCTTCACAATTTAGGTATTGAACAGCTATTTCCATGTAATAAGTGGTTTTCTACCAGCGAGGGAGACGGCATGATTCAGAGGATCCTGTATGAGAACACTGGCATGAGGAAACTGAAAGATAAAAGTGAGTGTCACATATTTACCACAGTAATTCATTCACATGTTTACCAGACTAACCATTTTTGTTCATTGTACACTGGTTAATGAAATAGCCGACACTGATCTGACAGCTCCTTCAAGAGTCCTCTGATCAGGGTCTACACTGTTTGCAAAATACACATATTCTGGTTCTTAGCATAGTAAGGGTTACAACAGAACTGATGGCTATAAGCAGTCTCCTGTCATGATATAAGGTGGAAGATGTACAAAGTTTCCTATAGCTCATTTAACAGGACACCGGTAGTAGTATGACAAGGCCTGTCTTTGAGGCATAGGTAAAGACATCTCTATGAGCAGTATGTCAAGACATAAATAGACATTTCAATGAAGAAGAGATAAAGATGTGACAAGACATCTCTGTGTGGAATAGGCTTGAAACAAGTGTTTCTCTGGGAGAGAGGGTTACATGCAACACTATGTACAAGTGCTTTATGTGGTAGGTATGCATTACCCCTTAAAGGCATAACACATTGCATAACAAACAAAACCAAATTGAATGGCCCAATAAAGCAGTTCATTGGTAAAAGACTTTATCATATAGCCCTTAGCTCCACCTGCCTCAATTTGTTAGCAGGCTGTAAAACTTAATTAACTATTCTCCTGCTAATAGCATAATCATTATATTGACATGTTTTGAAAATAGTGTAGACCTTGATCAGACAGCTCCTTCAGGTCTATACTATTTCCTTAAAGAATCTGTTTGACACAGGTCTGCACACTTTCCTTGGGGAAAAGTTACTGAATTTATTAGCCAATGTAAGAGTTCCGAAGATTAATATTAATAGTGAGTTATATATCAATATTCAGTAGGAGAAGGGTTGTGTAACTATATTGTTGTATAATTATGATATCATTTTCTAGTTATCATTAGCACAATTCATTTACTGTCAAGCAAGCATTTAAATGAAGGGGCAATATATGAGTAGTCAATAGAACAGGTGTCTGTTAAATGCTCCTTTAGGAGATTTCTACAAGTAAGCAGCCACCTGTCATAAGAGATTGCCAATGTTTCTTCATAGAATAGACATCTTAACACTTTTACTGCCAATTGATTACCTTAACTTTTTCACTGCCATGGTTGTCGGCAATATATATTTTCAGAGTTGGATTTTACACACTTTTGACCGTAGAAATATTGATATGAGTATTAAACAATTTTGATCCAGATTAGATGTAGTGTTTTGAGATGGATTTTACAGAGTAAACCCAGTGCAGAAAGTGAATTTCAAAGTTATATGCCACCTTTGTCATGCATTAAGCAGCCACCTGCCTGAAGAAATTTCTGTGTTTCTTCACTTTTATAATGTACAGTCAAAACACGATAATTTGAACTTGAGTTAGTTTGAACATACCCATATTTCAAAGTTAAAACGTGGCTTATAGCCACGTTTTAACTTTGAAATACGGGTATATTCCACTTAAGTGAGATTGAGTTATCAAAGTTTAACATATGAAATACTGGTTAGGTTGATTTAAGCGAGTTCAAGCATCAAGTTTTGACTGTAGTTTAAGCTGTTTTTCCATATCTATAGCTTGTCTGATATAGGTCTGTAAAAATTATGAGCCATTAAAGAACATTTCTGAGAAAACCAATAATGCTTTCCTTTATAGGAACTCTTTTCACCCACTTCGATTACTTTTCCTGCATCATGGCTGATGCTTAAAACAGAAAACTTCTTGACAGTATTGACAGAAATATTTGACAGTTGACAGCACCTTTCTGTAAAATCTGCATATTACAAATTGGCACAATGTATAACCATTCTGATGGAAACAGTGTGTTTTTATGACTGTTACAAATATTTTTAACTTGGCATCTCACATGGATCTAAACTGTTTGATACCCTGATTGTACTGTGTCAGCAATTATGATAAAAAGTCATTTGTATGATATACATGTATTCAGAAAGAAAAAAAAATGTCAAAGGGAAAAGTTTAAATTATAATGTATTTTTAAAAAGACCTTCTTGTTTGGCATGAGAAAGGTTAAGTTTTATGTGCTCGTTTTTCTAAAAAACGTCTTAGTTCCAAAGAGGAATGACATTTGGCAGATTGTTATCAAGTATGTTTGCAACAAAAAAATCAAACCTTTGATCATGATGGATGGTGTGAACAAGGTTAGGCCTTCTCCTCCTGAAAATACATAAAAAACACCCCCAACTATGAAAACATCTCGTCTCACCTTAAATTGGCCAATAAAATAGGAAAAAACTGCATACTCTTGTCAGACTGATACTGTTAGTAAACAATGCAGACGCTGATCAGACAGCTATTTCAGGAACTGCCTGGTCTAGGTCTATTCTGTTTACAAAAGGCATCAATAAGCACTTAAAGCAGGAACAGGGTTAAAAATGTTGTCAAGCTGTGAAATGTAGAAGATAGGTTATCTGCAACTGTCAGAGAACCTTCTGCATTCCATATGGGTGGTTCTCTCGTACCACTGGAAATAGTTTGGATCTAGATAACTTGGAATCTTATCTAGATCCAAACTGTTTGATACTTTGATAATATTTTTAAGTACAGATAAATGGATCCAGAAATTGTTGCAGATGACAAACTTTGCAGACGACAATCACTTGCATTTAGTGTGTTACAGGTTAACTCTTTCCTCCCTAAAGCTTTAAATGGACAATTCCAGTTTCCATTTTAGTCTAGTCCATATACGACTTTTAAGGGTTGTTTTTGTCAATGTTTGGCATTATGACAAACAGTGAAGACCCTGATCAGAGGGCTCCTTTCGGAGCCCTCTGATCTGGGTCTTCACTGTTTGCATAGGACAAGTGTACTTTTCACATGTACACTGTTTGAAAAGGACGCCTATATGCGGGACCAGGGTTCAAGAGTTAATGATGTAATAGTTTAGGTAAATATGATTCATGATAGTTACCTTCCTAAAGGATATTAGCAAAGATTAAAATCCCATTCCTGCTAAATATTCATCATCAATGTTACTTTATAAAACTCTGCAAACTATTAACATATTAAATAATCTGAACTATTACATTAGCTAATAAAATATGCAAAAGAATTTCTCCAGAAAGAGTACAGACTCCTGTCAATCATATCCTTAAAAAGCAGGACTGCACTCAATAAACACTTATACACATGTACCCCCAGTGGCATCCTTGACAATATATTCTTAATTGTTTCTAAATCTAAATTGGGTCAATGTCCAGCGAAGGTTGGGTAGTATGAGTGAATGGCCCAAGGCAACAACTGCCTCAGTATCTAAGCATTGTAGTAAGTAGTGTTGATGCTAGACGAAATTGTAAAATCTAGTCAACCAAGAAATAACTGATTTAAAATATTCTAAGTCAAAATTATTTCAAGGTTAAGGTGAAAGTCAAGGTTGGGTAAAATAGGTGGATTTATAGTGGTCCAAGGCAACAACTGTATAAGTATCAAAGCATTGTTGTAAGTTGTGTTACACTAGACGAAACCGTAAAATCTAGTTAATCAAGAAATAGCCTATTTACAATATTCCAAATTGGGTAACGGTCAGGGTCAAATGTGGTTTAGTGATATAGATGGATTGGGAATGGTCCAAGGCAGCAACTGTATAGGTATCCATTTATTTGAGTGAGAAGTGTTGATGCTAGACCAAATGGTTCAATCTAACTAACCTTGTTACTGACAGAAATAGTTACTGTGGAAGGACGGACACACAGGCATACAGGACAATCATTTAAAATTGTGCCTCCACATCTATAGATGCCAAGGGCATAAAAACAGTACAGACCCAGAACAGACAGCTCCCCAAGGAGTACTGAGACAATTCTAATCACAGTCACATCTAGGGTTTGGTGGAGACACAAGTATGTTAGTACAATGTATTTGAAATACATGTACTGTACTCACCTTGTTTTAGAGTTCTGAATATGAATGATAGTATGATCTTATGTTTGGCAATTTTCAGAGAATACTTGGAACATACTTGTGAAAACGAGTGATGTGAGTGGAGCAGGTACTGACGCCAATGTCTTTATCTGTCTGTATGGCAAGAAAGGCAAGTCTGAGGAGATAGCTTTAGACAACAAGGATGACAACTTTGAAAAGGGCCAAGTGGACCACTTTAAACTGAACATTGCTGAGGTTGGGCAGCCCTACAAACTGAGGGTCTACCATGATAACAGTGGCAGGGCGTCAGGATGGCACTTAGACAAGGTAATATTGTCACGTCTTTTTCTTTGTGCTAGTTAGACATATAATTCTTTACAATATAAGTACACATTATGAGTTGTTGGTGGGATGCCGGGCAATGTATTCAGCTTGAGAAGTACATCTCACAAGAGACTTGGACCTGAGTGTGATTGGCCGTTTCTGTCAAACGTTTGAGAGCTGAATCCAATGCCTTAGTTAACTTCAATGTTTTTGGATTATTTTTTGGCAGACATTTGGAGGGTGTATTTATCAGAGGGGGTGCGTTTAAACAGGAGTACTGAAAACCCTCATTATTACAACAACTGAAAAGATGGCCAATTAATTACATAAAGACAGGTGATAGCTTAAAGCAAGGTGAACATAAAACAGAAAGCTCCTTTAGTGCTTTCTGTTTTATGATCACCTTGCTTTAATCAGCCACCTGCCTTAAACACCTGATTAGATAACAAACAAGGTTTGGTGGTCATAACAGAGAGGTTATACTGTACATGTATATGGTGGTGACATTATCTATTGTTTGGTTTCAGATGGAGATGGAGAACATGAAGTCTGGAGAGCGTTATATATTTGAGTGTAACAGATGGCTGGCTGATGATGAGGATGATCATTCCCTAGTACGTGAAATGCCAGCCAAAGGCCTGGGCATCAAAAATCCACTTCCACGTAAGTCACACGTCAACCAGTTTTAACCCATTACCCCATAATTACGCTTTATATGCTTCTTATTATATTTCTTCACTACAAAAAGTAGTTCCTGCCTAGGAAGTCCTGAACCTAAAACACAGAAGGCATTTCCAGTATCTTCCAGGTTGAAGCTTAAAGCAGGTTGAAATTAAGACAGAATCCTTTAAAAGCATTCTGCTTTACTTTCAATCTGCAGTTATTAGACTGGTCACCTCACTCACTCAGTGCAGTCCCCAAAACTAGAAACATGCTATGGAGTACAGGGTTTTAAAAAAAACCACTTACTGTATGATTTAATGTTTTGATTACACTGTGTCTGTTTTATAGATGATCCAATGTCCAATACTAAAGGATGTTGTCTTTTATCTTAACTCTTTCCTCCCTGATCTTATAAATGGAAAATTCCAGTTTATATTTTAGTCTTAGAGTCCATTTCTGACTTTCAAGGGTTGTTTTTTCAATGTTTGGCATTATGACAAACAGTGAAGACCCTGATCAGAGGGCTCCTTTCGGAGCCCTCTGATCTGGGCCTTCACTGTTTGCACAGGACATGTGTACTATACACATGCACACTTTTGGAAAAGGACGCCTATAGGCGGGACTAGGGTTCAAAGGGTTAAGACCCTTACAAACTTTTCGGATCCAGATAGATTGTGGGTTTTTCAAATTGATGTTTCTATATTTGTTACAGTGGACAAGTATGTGGTGCAGGTCTACACAGGTTCCAAGAGCATGGCAGGCACAGACGCCAATGTATACGTCAATATATTTGGTGAACGAGGAGACTCTGGGGTGCGCTTCCTCAGGAAATCACAGAACTTCAACAAGTTTGAGAAAGGACAGGTAGGATACTATTGTATATACAGTGATCCCTCTCTAACGACACCCAATGGGAGACGAAGATTGTGTGTGTTGTTCGGAGGGAGTCATTATAGGGAGGGAAAATTAAGACTTGACATACATTTGCAATCAGCTTGAATCCAGATCAGACGCCGCATTACGCTGCGTCTGATCTGGATTCAAGCTGTTTGTCACTTGTCATTATATTTATCATATTAAAATGTCCACTTATATGTAACTTTGAGAAAAACAGAAGATAACAATATAAAGCAGACAATATTGCAGCAGCAAAAGTGTTGTCCTGATTAGGGAACTGCGACAAATGTCGTTGTAAGGAAGGAGTCGTTGTTCAGAGGGCTGTTGTAGGGAGGGAGCGCTGTACATGTATATGTGAAATTACTGGTATTCTGACCATTCAAAGGAAGACTTGTTGATGATGTTAAAACATTACAGCTTAAAGTAATATAAAAGGAAAACAGAATTCTTTATTTTGTATTAAATAGCACATAAACCATTTTAAGCAATGAAATCTGCAGTAAAATTAGAAGAAATGTTTGTTTCTCTTACTATGAACCTTTTTACTGAATACAAAAGCTTCTTGTGGTTTCAAAAAACTGCAGGTGATACATTCAGCTCTTTATTGGCTTATAAAGAGAGGGAATTTGACTCATGCACACAGATTCTATAAAACAAAAACAACAGTGCAGACCCTGATCTGGGTCTTCACTGTTTTCAAAAAGCATCAATATAGATTATGATAAATAAAAAATATTCTAATAGCACGGTTATCTCATCCATTAATGTTGTAAGACTCAACAAAATCGGACTATTAAAATAAAGTATGTTTTCAAAGATCATTTAATTAAAGTTTATTTGATATGGTAACCTATGTAATATAGGAATTAATTATGCTCAAAATTCACCATTATACAGTGTCTTTGGTACATTATCAAAAGGTTACTCTCTTTACTAATTACCATGACAACAGCAATCAGAATGTGAGGTGAGATAAATAGTGGTTCTGGTACTTGTTCAATACTTTTAAAAGTGCACACAATGTTGCATGGCAGACCTTTACTACCTTCAACATATTGCATGTTTACAACATCTGTGACAAATGCACAATTTGGCGGCCATTTTAAAATGTCGTCTGCAGCGGGTATAACTCAAATATTTTCAAAAGATTTTAGCAGTTTCTGATAGAATATTGAATTAGCTGCAAACAGTTTTGATCTCAGATCTGGCACCACAATGATCTGAGATCAAAACTGTTTGCCTAGAGGTACACCTAAAAGTGTATCCTGCATAAAATGGGTTAGCTGAGTCGGTAAAACTCAGGCATAGATTCTGCCCCATAGAAACACCTATGTTTTTTCCTATTCCTTAAAGAAATAGAGGATAACTGTTTTTTCAGTATAAGATAGTTGAGTGAACATCAGGGGTTATAGTTTCACGAGTGGTGCAGCCAGGAGTGAAAATATAAGTCTGATGTTCACGAAATGAATTAAATTCGATCTTATACTGAAAAAATACAGTTATTCTCTTTATTTATGCTTTTTTAAATGATTTTTTAAAAATTTTGTTTGTGAATTGAAAGCAAGAGTACATTTTTACCCCGTGTGAAGCTCCAAGTTTATATCAAACATTTTTCCGTGACAATTTGTCGTTCAATGATGTCACTGATTTATTGATTTGACGTCATTGGAATTACGTCATTGCTTCCGATCTTTGATTAGTGTTCTTCCATTGAGTGGTTCATGCCAAATCTGGCTGCCTGAGTTAGACTACCATTCTTGGGGAACCCTACGGGGAAACTCATAATAGAAGCATATGTGACGATTATCCCACTGTTTGAAGCAGTGAAATTATCAAGTGATCCATTGCTATTTCCCAGTAATTCACCGAAAAGCAGAAATAAAAACTGATTCATGCATCTACCATATTATGATAAAGCGATAAAATTGGCAGTTCCTAACTGTTACCAATGAATGGGTTAATTGTTTCAGCACCTACAGTGTATGTCATGTGTGATTGTATACATGTGAATGTCAATGCTCCAATGATACTTGTTACTTGTGATTGTTTATGTGGATCTTCTGTTCTCTAATGGGCTGTGCATGTTCAATGTGATTGGCTTTTGTACTTTTGTGATTTTACAGATAAACATAGCGTAGGCACAGGAATTGAACTGGGGTGAACTGAAACAGATATGAAGTCACACTTAATTTCACAAAAAACCACCCCCACAAATTCCTGTTTGTTTCTTTGATCCCCATAATGTTTATCGCACAGCTTACCCAATGTGCTTATCAGTTCTGGCAATTGAGAACAGGAAAGGCACAAAACCTCAAAAGTTCATAATCAGATGATGAATTTTAAAGACAACAAAATTGTGAAAATGATAGTTTGGTACCAATTATATCCATCCTTTGCAAATCCTGTGTAGTCCCAGATTAGAGAGTTCCTTCAGGAGTTCAGGGTCTGCACTGTTTGTTATTCTTTTCATATTTTTGGGAAAAACACTGTGGATCCAGACCAGATGTTGAGGTACACTGCATCTGATCTGGATCCAAACTGTTCACAAAATTACTGGGGGTTCAAGGTTGTCAAGTCATAATCAAAGAGGACTCTGGATTATTTGAACAATATATCAATATCCTCATGTGCATTATCAAATGCAGAGAATGAATCACATCTGAGAAAAAAAATAATCAGCCCGGATAAGATTCAAATTTTCAATTACATTCAAACTTAAGTGAACACTAATTAAAAATATTGTGACTTTAATGTAGAACAAATATGATACTGAAAGGTTCTAAAGGAATTTTCTTAATTTTCTTTTGCCCCCCCCCCCCCCCCCCCCCCCTACCACTAGTTTAACCCATTCCCCCCATAATTATGCCTTTTTATGCCTTCATGTGATTCCTCAACTTAAGAAAACAGGTCATACTTATACAGTCATGAATATGTATCATAAGAAATATTTTCTATAGTCCAGCAGATGGTAGCTTTAAGCAGGCTGAAGGTAAAGCAGAATGCGACTCAAGGCGCATTCTGCTTTACTTTCGACCTGCTTCAAGTAGTCACTTATTTTCAAAATGCAAAAATGATTATCGGGTAATGGGTTAATATCTTGTTTCAAGTCTAATAATACAAGTCTGACAGTACATTGAAGCTTCTCCATTATGGCCCCTAAACATGATGTAGTTTTTAAACATTATAGACAGGTGACTGCTTAAAACAGGATAGAAGTAAAGCAGAAAGCTTTTGTAGGAGCTTACTGCTTTACCTCCATCTGCTTTAAGTCATTGCCTGTAATTGATACCAAGAATTATCTTTTTTATGTGGGTGTTATAGAGAAGTTCTCGATCTCGCTTAAGTCAAACATAGGAGTATTTCGAAGTTAAGACATGACAAAGCCACGTTTAACTTCGAAATATGGGTTATTTGTTCTATATGCCTATGTTTGACTTAAGGGAGATTGAGTTATCAAAATTCAACTTATAAAATATAGATAAGTTTGACTTCAGCCAGTTGGAAGTATTGAGTTTCGATTGTTTATACATAATTTTCAGCTATTGTGAAATGTAAGGATTCTAATAACAGTAAAGCATGTTTACATGATGGAAACATATTGTAAAGTCATGTACTTTTATAATGGTTGCTTTCAGATGGACGAGTTTGAGATTGAAGCCGTGTCAGTCCTCAAGTTGACAAAGATCAGAATAGGGCATGATGGGAAGGGCATCGGTGCTGGCTGGTTCCTGGACAAGGTTGTTGTTCGACAGGTGTCAGAGAAAAAATATGACCAGGAGTTTGTCTGCCAGAGGTACTGATCAGTTATTAGTGTTGATATGTAATCAATGATTGTTTCAATCTGCTTTGTAGTTCCTGTTTATTTGTACCCCAGCTGTCACAGGTGACGTGCAAATATTTGTTGTAAGGAAATCTTCCCCATGTGAGGAATGCATCTCCTATAAAAATTATGAAATAATGCAGACCCTGATCAGACAGCTCCTTCAGGGGCCATCTGGTATATGGGTCTACATTGTTTTCAAAAATCCTTAATATATGCTAATAGAGTGAGAAGGATTTAACTAGCTCAACATATTTTAAGTAGATAAACCTAGAAATGAGTGTCAATCAGTTTGGATCCAGATCAGACGCCAGATTCCGCGGCATCTGATCTATCCAAACTGTTTGCAAAAATCAGTTCAGTCCCGACCAGCAGGAAAAGGCTTAATACGAGCTCAATAGAATATAATAACCACAAAAACCACAGTTTAACCCAATACCCCATAGATACACCTTTTAACGCATTTAATTTATTCCTTCACTGAAGAAAAAAGTTCCAACTTATATGGTTATGAATATTAAGCATAAGAGATAGTTTCTATGTTCTAGCAGATGGTAGCTTAAAACAGGCTGAAAGTAAAGCAGAATGTGCCTTATGGCACATTCTACTTTACTTTCAACCTGCTTTAAGTGATCACCTGTTATCAAAACAAGTAACAGTCTATGGGGTAATGGGTTAAAGAAAAAAAATGCAAACTGCAATATAGACACACATTGTGATATTTTTGACAGTATCTGATGAAATTAGACAAGTGAATGAACTTAATGCCTGGGTGTTCTGTTGTAGATGGCTGGCAGAGGATATGGATGATGGGCTGATTGAAAGGGAGATTACTGCATCAGGTGCACAGATGTTATCAAGTGAGTTATGCAGCTGTGTAGCCTTTGTATATTGTACGAGATTTTACCAAAATGTTTTATGTATTGCCAGTTGTCTGCAAGTCTTGTAACCTTTATAAAGATAAAGAAGTTAAGTTATGTATTGCAGGTTTGTCTGCAAGTTTTTAAAACTTTATACAGCCATGAATTCAGTAAAGAAATCGATGGCCATCGATTGCGAGTTGGCTACTGGTCTGAAATACAGTGGAGAAAACGTAATTCTTTCGTTCAAATGCAAACGCATTGCAATGAAATATAGAAAATGATAACCTTTTGACATTTCCGGCTACCAGTTTTAATTTGAGTGGCAAACAGTTTGGAGCCTGATCAGACACAGGGTTACCCAGCGTCTGATCTGGCTCCAAACTGTTTGCAATGAAAATTATAGTTTCAGCGTAACCGGGGTTATTTGGAAAGAAAATGTTTTCTCTGCTGTACTTTGCACGCTGCACACAGGGCACAAACTGCTAACCTAAACGTGACGTCATATGGCTTCTAAAATGGGTACGCCAAGAAATGTAGCACGGTTTCGTTTGTGCAAATATTGGTTAACCTGGTTAAATTGAAGTGTTAGAATCGAAATAATAAATCATTCAATTTTAACAGGTCATTACTGGTATTTAAAAAATAGAATAGTTGATTTGTAAAATCAGCTGTGTAAGGCTTATTAGTTAGTACTAATTAACCCATTACCCCATAAAAAACATATTTTTATGCCTCTAATTTATTCCTCCACTTATTTTCTATATTCTAGTAGATAATAACTTAAAGCAGGCTGAAAGTAAAGCAGAATGTGCCTTATGGCACATTCTGCTTTACTTTCAACCTGTTTTAAGTGGTCACATATCTTCAAAACTAGAAACAGGCTATGGGGTAGTTGGTTAAGTGGTCATAAATTCATAATATTTGGGAAGGTTGTTTAGTAATACGGCCTTTGACATTCTTAGACAGGTCTGTAGCCAAAGCCACTTAGTTTGGAGAAGACGCAAACTTTAAGCACTAATAAGTTGTTTTTATGTTCCTTTATTATTGTTAAAAAGCCAAATTTAGGTGCATTGTTAGTAACCGACTTTACCGACTTGCAGAAATCAGCGGTGAAACCTGAGTATTATATGAGAACACAGATGTTAAAATATTTCTATTATAAGGGAATGCTGTATTTGAACCAACCACTAGAGCTCTTCTGTGTCTGATCTGAATCAAATGCCAGTGAAAGTACAGCTGATTGAATGTTAGAAATACAGTTAATCCATTACTTCATAAATACACCTTTTTACATCTTTAATTTATTCCTCCAATGAAGAAAATAGTTCCCTTTTGTACTTGCACTTACAATGCTTAATTTTTCAATGGACTAATCTGTTTACTGATAAATGACTACTTTACATTGACTTTGAAATGAAAGCATGGCAAATAGTGTAGACCTGATCAGAGGTCTCCTTTAGGAGCCCTCTGATTTGTGTCTACACTGTTTGCAAATATTGTATATACTTGTTTTGCGGAAAAAAAAGATTAATTGTATTATAAGTGAGCTTCTCTGTACTTGTTTTGCAAACAGTAAGGATCAAGGTCAATGGCCACTTTAAGTAGAAAGAATAACAATAGAAAACTATTGTTTTAACCCTATTAAAATGTCAAAAATAAAAATCTGGAATTTGAAATGGATATTCTGCATATTCTCCAATGATCTTAAATCTGTATTGTTCTTATTGAATTCTACTTTTAATTCAGACAGCAACTGTAAGTTGGTACCTTGCATGCGTAACAAAATGGCAAGCAGTACAATGAGAATGGCTTATGTTTGTTAAGTTAGTATTATGATTGCAGCCTATTAGTGGATGAAATGCAGAGTGCATAAAATGTTCCATGCTTAACCCATCTCCTGCTAATAGTGTATATAAATGTTTTTTGTTTTTTTTTGTGTGTGTGTTTTTGTTTGTTTTTTTTTTTTAAAAAAAAACCACCACAACAAAAACAGAGTATACCCAGATCAGACTGGAGCTGTCTGATCAGGTTGTGCAATGTTTTAGTAGAGGATCTGTCTGACAATTATTTATGCCTCCATCAACACCCTATGTTGTAGTTACTCACAGAGACAGGATTTATGATTCTAATGAGTAGTCTATGCATAGTCTCTGCATTGGATTTTGTGCAGACATGAAATTTTAAGAAATTCTTACCAGTGCTCCAGATAAGGAAAACTAAAAAATCTTCGAACATTTCTAAAATCTTTATGTCCCTATGGTGTGACTTCTCACTAGAATTGTCTCTTCAGGACGATTCTAATGAGTAGTTACACCATAGGAATTGCTGCTGGTATGAAGGAGAAAATGTTGGATTTGTTGAGTTTACTCCCTCTTATCCCCAGCCCTACTTAACTTTTTACAGTTGGAAGACAAACTTTCTACAAATCATCAACACTGCTGTTACAAATGATATGTGTTCCTCCAAACTTTCCAGGATCATTTCATTTATCCCAACCCATGCATGCATAGACTTAATTTTGAAATTTGCTTTTCCCAATATAAAACATGCTTCTCAAATCATATATTAGTAGACAGCAGTTGTAGATTAATGTAGTTAACCTGACATAGTAACGACCATTCAATTGTGTTTAATGTTTAAGGTTGCTAGCTACTTACAGCAAGTTGAAAATAAAGCAGAAAGCTGTTTGATTGGTAATATGAGCAGACTTAAATATTATTGAATACATTTACTAATTATTTTAATGGGTGTCACTTAGACTAAAAATAACACTTGGAAGAAAAATACATTAAATATATATCTTATCCTGCTATATTACATTCTGTTTCTGAATTGTTGTCATCAGGGTCCAAACTGTTTGCCGTTTACAGTGGAGTACAGTCGAAGACCAGTGTGCAGTATTTAACAGAGATGGTTGCTCAATGCAGGATTGAAATAATGCAGAAAGCTACTATTGGTGCTTTCTGTTTTATTTCAATCCTTCATTCACTTGCCTTAACTCATTACTCTATAAATATGATATATGCACAATAAGAAATAATTTTCTGTTAGAATTATTTTTCTTTATCATAGCAGATGGTAACTTAAGGCAGGCTGAAAGTAAAGAAGAATGCACCTTGCACCTGCTTTACTTTCAACCTGCTATTGATGGTCACCTGTCTTTAAAACTCAAAACAGGCAATGGGGTAAAGAGTTGAGAGGTCTCCAAGCTATTTCACCAAGTGGTTGTTTAATATAAGAGTGACTGTCCTCTTGGAACATAATGAGGACATGTGTTAGCGTAATTTGTTTATCGTTTGGTTGTTTTGTTAATGGCTTCTTTGTATGCACCATGCATGAGGAGTTCAAGGAACTTATGAGGAGCTCATGCATGTGATGGAACGTTGATAAAACGCACACAGGGAAATAAAACATAATACCATAAGTACCAGCTTAACTCTTTATCTACAGTATTATGCATTGTTCAAAGCATGTTACAGTAAAACCTCTCTATAACGGTCACTAAATTGTGTAATTTATTTTTTGTTTATGACAGGTGACTGCTCAAAGCAAGGTGACAGTTAAACAGAAAGCTCCTTTAGGAGCTTTCTGTTTCACTGTCACCTTGCTTTAAGCTGTCACCTGTCTTTTATATATCTAATTAGCATTATTTTAGTGGTCGTTATAGAGAGGTTTTACTGTAGTTGCATTTTTTTTGGTCAGTATAAAGGTTTTATGTAATTGAATTGAAGAAATATTGGGTGCAAATGTTAAACTGTATGAATTGTTATCAGATACAGAGTTTCTCTGCATCTGATATGGATTTAACCCATTACCCCATAAATATACCTCTTAATTTATTCCTCCACTGTAGAAATTAGTTCCACTTCATACAGTCATAAATATTTATCAGGAGAAATATTTTCTTTATTCTCGTAAATAATAGCTTAAAAGCAGGCTGAAAGTAAAGCAGAATGCGCCTTAATGCGCATTCTGCTTTACTTTCAACCTGCTTTAAGTAGTTATATATCTTCAAATATAGAAAGGGACTATGGGACCGGTATACCAGGGTTGAATGGGTTAAAGCATATTTTACTGTTTGTTTTATGTGACCACCCACTCATAGAGAAGTGTCTGAGGAGTCCCATAGGTCTGCCTATGTCTGTATGTGGTTCCCTCTGGGAAAATATTGTGTGGCCTCCATCTCAAAAACCAATTAACCTTCAACTATCTTACTTTTACTCAAATGGTTTCCAAGATGTTCAGTTGTACATTTGGGATTTTGCTGGTGCTTTGATATGAAAACAAAACCCTGAGTGACATCCCTTGATTGAGTGTAAATTACTACTGTTTTGTGTTCTTTTACAGGTACAAAAACTTTTGCTGAAGTTTTTATCAGCATGTGTACTGATGTGATAAAGTTGGGGTTCTTTTGAGAAACTGAACGCTTTCTTCCAGTTGGTGCAACATAGCTATAGATGTACAATCAAGCTTTGTTAACTCAAACTAGCTATTGTCCAACTGTCCCATATGTCGAAGATTAAATATGGCTTAGAAACGTTTTGACATTGAAATCTTGATATGGTTGCTTAATTAAGTGGGCTAGAGTTATAGAACTTTAACAGAAGAAATACAGTATGTTTGATTTAAAGTGAGCTAAAGATATCAAGGTTTGACTGTGTTCAATTTGGGCATTTTTCAGGATACTGTTATTTTTTTATTTTATGGCTAAAAGACAAATGATGGGCTCACAGATCTAAATGTAACTTAGTTTTGGCTTTAAACCGAGGGTGCGAATTATTTTCTTCTGCCTCAATGTTGCAGCAAACTAGTGAAGAGGTAATGAAATATGCATGGTTTGTTCCATAGTTTTCAACTGACAGCTTGACTTCATAGATATCTTTACCATGTTTACATGTTTGTTTTTTTAGTAAATATTTCTTATAAAAGAGGCAAACATTAGGGAGAGGGTGTTAAATAAGCATATGGGGAAACTCACAGTTCATATACTTCTATTCTGCTTACATTAACATTTTACCCACTATTATCAAAATCGTGATTACCTTTGAAAACAGTTATGATCCAGATGAGACCATATGTAACTCTGCATCTCATCAGGATACAAAATGTTTGAATTTCTAACCCTGTTTTAACACAAAATTTTAAGACATTTTAGTTTTAGAGAAGTAGCAGACAACAATTTCAGACGTCAATATTACAACATTCAAAGAGTTAAGGAATTATTTATTTATAGACTGAATGTTGTTTGTGCTTAACTGCTATTTTCATCGGAACAATACATTTTAATATATTTTGGAAGATAAACATGCTTTTTAGAAGGAGTTTTATTAGCCATAATATTTTCTAAAATCGCATGTGAACATATGGCACAAATTTAGCCCTTCATTGTCTAAGCAATACTTGATTGAAATTTGCAAATATCCAGATCAGATGCTGAGTAACTCAACAACTGATCAGGATCAAAAGTGTTTGTCACTTTTATGTAGAATACTTCAATGAAAAAGTCGTAAAAAGTTCATTAAAAGTCATTTAAAAAAATTGAGAGCATAATTATATTTTAGCAGGAGAAGGGTTGAACATCCAGTGGAATAATATTACTCCAATAGAATTATTCAATGTATGATTGTTCTTTAACCCTTAGCCTGCCAGTCACGACTAGCTCCATATGCAAACAGCTTGGATCCGGATGAGACGCCGAGTAACTCGGCGTCTCATCCGGATCCAAGCTGTTTGACACTCGGACAACATTTTCAGCAATTTTGAGCAACTTTGAAGCACTTTGAAACTTGAAGCAGACGAGAAATATAGCAGACGACAATTTATTTGGCGGGCTAAGGGTTAACTTAGTCTTCTACTGCTATTAGCACATATTGATGCTGTTTGAAAACAGTGCAGACCCTGATAAGACAGCTGCTGAAGGAGCTGTCTGATCAGGGTCTGCACTGTTTTCTTATAGAATCCGTCTGACAAGAGTCTTTACTCTTTCTGTGGAATATTTTCTTTAGTTTGTTAGCCAATGTTATAGTTCATGATGGTTAGAATTTTATCTTTCAATATTCAACAGGAGAAAGGTTAATAGTTAGCAACAAACTGTCTATTTTTGTTCAATTCAGAAACCAAATGTTTCGTTTGGATGGTGAATGCATGGTTATAAATTTTATTAACATATATTGCTCATGCAGTTGTTAAGTTGTGTTTAGCAGCCACTGGAAGGAAGGTGAAATATCAGTCTTTTATAGAGGTGCTTGTCCCATGAAATATACAGGTTTTTTTGAGCTACCAGTTATTGAAGAAGCATGGTGATCTTTACAAACAGATTTATTGAAGAAGTATAGTGATCTTTAAAAACAGATGTCTTCTTAACCCTTAGCCCGCCAAATAAATTGTCGTCTGCTATATTTCTCGTCTGCTTCAAGTTTCAAAGTGCTTCAAAGATGCTCAAAATTCCTGAAAATGTTGTCCGAGTGTCAAACAGCTTGGATCCGGATGAGACGCCGAGTTACTCGGCGTCTCATCCGGATCCAAGCTGTTTGCATATGGAGCTATAGTCGTGACTGGCAGGCTAAGGGCTAATGTATTACAAAAATATAGGAGCTTTCTGCATATCTGTTGTCATGCCTTTTTCTGTTCTAAAGATTGCAAATATTGTGTCTTCTTTAAATGGTGGCTTAATATAAGTTTAACTCAATACCCCATAGCCTGTTTTTAGTTTTGAAAACAAGTTACTACTTAAAGCAGGTTGAAAGTAAAGCAGAGTGTGCCTTAGGGTGCAATCTGCTTTACTTTCAGCCTGCTTTAAGCAAAAATCTGCTGGAATATAGAAAATATTTATTGTGGTACATATTCATAATTGTGTCAACTGGAACCATTTTCTTCAATTGATGAATAAACTAGAGGCGTAAAAAGGCATATTCTTGGGTTAATGGGTTAATTATAGTTGAAGTGTTGAACTACATTAAAGTTTATTAACACTGTTAACCTACTACCTCATAAATATGCCTTTTTACGCCTATAAATTATTCCTTCACTGAAAACAAATAGTTCCATTTAAAAAAGTCATGACTATGTATCATAAGAAATGTTTCCTTTATTCTAGCAGATAATGGCTTAAAGCAGGCTGAAAGTAAAGCAGAATGTACCTTAAGGCACATACATTCTGCTTTACTTTCAACCTGCTTTAAGTGTTCACCTGTCTTCAAATCTAGAAACATGCTATGGGGTAATGGGTTAAGTAAATTATTCACACTGCCTTCTTAGTTCTGAAGTTACATTAAAGTTTGTACGTTTTCTCTACAGCCACCTCCTACCATGTGCATGTGAAGACCGGGGATGTATCAGGAGCGGGTACCAATGCCAATGTGTATCTCATCATGTTCGGAGAGAAGGGAGACAGTGGCAAACTCATGCTTAGACAGTCAGCCAGCTTCAAGAACAAGTTTGAGAGAAACAAGACTGACCTGTTTACTCTAGAAGCCACAGATATAGGAAAGGTAGGCACTTCACATATCTATTCATGGTGACATCCAAAATGTTCATACTAGATAGAATGGTATTCTTTTCAGTAAATATTTATGGCTTTACAAGACTTAGTTGGGAGCATATTGGGTTTGCCACATCTGTTTGTCTGTGTGTCCATAATTTAATCTTTGTCATAAATATAGAACTGTATGTGATAGAACCTACACAATTTTGTGGCATGTGTATTCCATTTAAGTTCTTGAACTTAGTACAACTTGGGTCATATTCAATTAAGGTCAAGGTAATTCAGAGATGAAATAGGCTGAATTTAACCCTGTCTAAGGAGCTACATGTGATATTTAGCCTGTTTATTCAACTCAAGTAGCTCTTAAGCTCAGTAAAACTTGGGTCATGTATGACAAAGGTCAAGGTCATTTAGAGGTAAAAAGGTGTATTTGTAGGTAATGGTCACATTAAGAGGCGCTTGGTCTGCTATTTCATTCAGAAAATATCATCTTAATGTGAAACCTTAATATTACCACACTCACAAGAAGACTAAATATCATTGACAGCTGAAAACAAGATGAGAGTAAGGCAGAAAATCTCACAGGAGCTCTCTGCCTTACTTTCAATTCGTTTTCAGCAGCCACATTTAATCAACATCAAAACTTTAACACCAATTGGTTACAGAGGAGTTTTACTGTGGTTTAGTTTTATCTTTGGACCCATTCTGTTTGCAAATTCTTCTATAGAAAGATAAACATTAAGTCTACATTCCAAAAAATGTAATAGATACCTAAAAAGAGTTTTGGTTGATATCTAATTACAGTTCAAATGTCTGTTAGGATAGTGGAGTGCTGTTCCAGCATCGAGTTATCTCCCTTCCATCTGTGTAAATGTCTTGTAGGGTAGTAAAATGCTATTCCAGCATGGAGTTATCTCCCTTCCATCTCTAAATGTTAAATCCATTAATACCTGCACTCAAGTGATTGAAAAATTCCAGAAAATACAGTAAAACCTTGATAAACCGGTCAATAAAGAGGTTTTTTGGTGACCATGTAATGTGGGTTGAAAATATCATTTTGTACTTTCTGCCTTATTTTTGGTGAACATTAACTCTCTGAATGCTATGGAATTTTTAGACTCCAACTACTATAGTCTTTTACAGTTGTAGAAAAAGAATTTTCTGAAATTTCTTTTTAAAATAGGTCAGATTGTCAAACTGTCCGGATCCTGATTAGATGCTGAGTTACTCAGCATCTCATCTGCATCCAAAATCTAAGGCAATCACAGTTTTACCATTTGCATAAAGAGTTAAGTACGAACTTGTCTATTAACTCTTTTAATCCTAGTCACGCATATATGCATCAGTTACAAACAATGTTCCAGTGAGGAGTTCACCTATTTTATGCAAACAATGTAAACACTGATCAGAGGGCTCCTTAAGGAGCCCTCTGATCAGGTTCTACACTGTTTGTCATTTTGACATATATTGTAAAAATCAACCGTAAAGGTAAAGAATGGACTGGACTAAATTGAAAACTAAAGTTGTCCATTATGATGTTTCAGGGAGGAAAGGGTTAAGCTGTCCATGCTCCTGCTGTTGACTAGGTTTAGATCTAGGTTTGACTGTTGATGCTGATAGCAGGCGCGTAGCTACCTGTACGCAAAAAACGCAACTGCGTACACATTGTCCACAAAAATAGAAAAATTTAAAAGTCCAAAAAATGCAATAAAAATCGTAGGGGGTAGAGATCAAAGGCTGGAAGACAAGCTGTCAGAAAAAGAACATTATCCTAGAATCAATAATTTGTTATTCTGAGTCAAATTTTTACATAGTCTTTGAATGCGGGAAACGCCGTCAGAACGCACCAGAGATCATCTAGGATTAAAAATTTCCCGGGGGAGCATGCCCCCGGACCCCTCTAGAATAAGAGTGTTTAAACCAATCAGAGGGGGGTAAAATTATGTTATTGGGAGTCGAATTTTACATGTAGATTAAAAAATGATGTTGGTATTTTTCTGTTTAACCCGTTTTGATTGCTCGAAATGCCCTTAGAACTCACCAAAGCCCATCTAGAAATTTATTTTTTTCCGGAGGAGCCTTCCGCATTCCCAGTAAGAGTGCGTTCGCCAATTGAAACAGCTCCTGACGTCGACGTGTGTCCCCTCAAATCATAGTTTGCTTCCTACGGGCCTGCTTTATCATGTTATCAAAAACGGATCGTAAATGCAAATGGTTCTGTTGCAGATCTAAATGTTACTGATTGTCGGTTTAAAATTAACATCTATGATTTCAGGAACGAACATTAGATCTATATATTCGTTCCTGATGATGTCGTTTTGGGGTTTTTTATTCAAATTTTTGCACAGATTTATGTTATTTTATCACCTGTTTTGAATGCGGGAAACGCCCTCAGAACGCACCTGAGACCATATAGGAATAAAATTTTCCAGGGGGAGCATGCCCCCGGACCCCCCTAGTATAGGAGTGCGTACACTTCCTAATTGGTCTAGCTACGCCCCTGGATAGTTACCAGATGATTTATTGAAATACTTAAACCATTCACTGCCTTACCCTACATGTAATATGGTTACTTGCAAACAGTTTTGATCCTGATCAGATGCCGTGTAGCACAGCTTCTGATCAGGATTGAACCTGCTGGACACTCATTACCATGTTACTTAAGTTGATTCACCCAAAATTTGAATTTGGGAAATAAAAGCAGATGACAGTTAGCAGACAAAGTGATGGCAATGAAGGGTTTAATTCAACACAGCTTTTATTTCTGTGTTTTAGATTATATTTCAGGATTCTTTCCAAAATGTAAAGTTTAGAAGATTTACAAGAACATTTAGTTTTAAGCTTGCCTACAGAATTTACGAGTTTATGTTATACCCCACGGCATAATTGTTGTCAATGGTGCAAACCATTTTAAGAAAATGCCCATCACTTCTGTGTCCCTTGAGATACTGCTTTCATATATAGTATGCCTGTTAATATTGACAAAACCTTTCCATGTAAGCAAAAAGTTTGACCCCATAGACATTGAACTTAGGGTCTAGCTTTGTTTCGGTTTCTAAACTGGATAACCTGGCATCTGATTTGGCTCCAAACTGTTTGTAATAGACATATGACTTTTAGCATTTAGGTGTTTATTGCGGGGGAAAGAATAGAACCTTCTCCATTGTAATTATCTATATACAGTCGAACTTCGATATCTCGAAGTCGGTTTTGTCGAACATACCCGTATTTTAAAGTTAAAACGTGGCTAACCAAGCATGGAATAGTGCAGTTCATATGAGGAACTATCGGATGGTTCGAGTTAAACGAGTTCGAGATATCGAAGTTCGACTGTACAATCTAGTATACTTGTCTTTTATAGCTGAAGAGAATCAAGGTTGGTCATGATGGTGCTGGTATTGGGGCAGGCTGGTTCCTAGATGAGGTGAAGATACTGGTTCCCTCCCGTGGGGAGCAGTATGTGTTTGCCTGTCATAGATGGCTGGCTACTGACGAGGATGATGGACTCCTCGAGGTGGAAATGGTGCCCTCATACAAGGAAGATATGGAGAAAAGTAAGCATCAAACACACTCTCAGGGGAGCTGAACTCAGAAGAATTACCAGAAAAATAACCCTTGCAATACTGAACAGGGCTGCCATTTCTCCGGATTTTTCCTAAATCTTCGGATTTTTTTCGGTACATGGTAGCTTAAAGCAGGCTGAAAGTAAAGCAGAATGTGCCTTAAGGCGCATTCTGCTTTACTTCCAGCCTGCTTTAAGTAGTCACATGTCAACAAAGCTAGAAACAGGCTATGTGGTGAAGGTAGGATTCGTAAAATCGCACTTGAAAAGTACAAATTTGGAAATCTTAGGAATTTTCATGTCAACTTATGGCAGCCCTGACTGAATGTTCAAATGTGGTAAAGAATCTTAATACAGAACAGACTGAATAACTTTGCATCTGATCTGGATCTACACTTTTGACACTCATACAAATATTTCTGCTTTACTTTTAACCTGCTTGAACTTTACAGGTATATATCTTCAAAACAAGAAACAGGCTATGGAGTAATGGGTTCACTCTTTCAACACCATTGACTTGTTTAGAATAATATTCTTTACATTTGCAAACAGAGCAGTATTCTTTAAACTACCCAGAAATCCAAGTAGATAGTGGTTCATGTTTTGGTAGCAAAAATTATCCACAAGGGAACCTAATAATCCACAAGAGTTACTAAATGTTGAAAGTCGAGTTAAAGCAATAAACTTTTGTTATGAAGATCCTAGTGCTGTTCTTGTTGAAGTGTCATGGAGTTCACTTTGGAAGCAACAGTATAACAATAGTGTATGGTTCCGTTAATAACTAACATTAAAATACCAGTTCCTCTAAAGAACTTAATACAGTTTTAAAACTTTTCCTGCTTAATACAACTTAACTGTATCATGTAAAGAGTTCAGATCCAGATCATCCACTTAGAAACATGACATTTGATCAGTATCCAACCTCTTTGACATTCTCATTTATGTTTACTTCAGTGAAAAAGACTGGATTAAAAAAAATGTTGACAGCAATTTTTCAGCAAAGTTCATAACAATTAGAGGTTTCAAGATAACAATGGGGTGCAAAACTGTCTTGGCTCAAGGCTAAGCATATGTTGCAATTCGCAGGTACTTATCTGCAAGAAGTTGGTTAATTGAACTCTACTTAGTAACTTCACCAGAGGCATCTCAAAAAAGGAAACATGAATATGTTGGATAGTTTTGTTTAACTTTTTTTACTTGGCTGCCTCTAGCTAACAATAGAAAGGCAGGGCTGCCATAAATTGACATGAAAAATCCTAAGATTTCAAAATTTGCATTTTTCAAGTGAGATTTAACGAATCGTACCTTTACCCCATAGCCTTTTTCTTGTTTTGTTGACATGCGCCCACTTAAAGCATGCTGTAAGTAAAGCCAAATGCGTCATAGGGCGCATTCTGCTTTACTTTCAGCCTGCTTTAAGCTACCATGAACCGGGAAAAAATCCGGAGATTTAGGAAAAATCCGGAGAAATGGCAGCCCTGGAAAGGGTAATGACTCTGCTTAAGTTTTAGAGAGTCAGGCAAGACACTGGCCTGTTGTAATTGCTGATTTGATAAAGATAGTTTTTTTAAAAAACTATATTTTCTTAACCTTTTGCAATGCTTACTTTCAGATTGGACTATTTTGTTTTCTAAATAATGACTAATTCACATTGTCTCTCAAGAGATTTATTTCCAAAATACAGTTAAACCTATTACAACCACGTAATTGGGTTAATTAGCAGGTTCTCCTTTAGAAGCTTTCTGTTTTATGTTCACCTTGCTTTAATCTGTCACCTGAGTTTTATGATATCAATTAGCCTTGTTTAAGTGGTCGTAAAAGAGAGGTTTTACTGTAAATATAAGTACCTGTATGACAAACATTTACAAACCAAAGTCCATTCAACAATAGGCATGATGCTGACCATTGTCCCAAACCTGAGACAATGGGATGACGCATCTGATGAAGCTTATGCGGGACTATAAACCTCAGCAGAAACAACAACAACATTTACAAACCCTGATCTGTTTCCCTCTGATCTGGATCTACACTGATTGATTATACTGGTTACCTGCACAGTAAGGGTTCAGTGAAATTACCCAAACCAATATAAATAGATTTTCATTCAAAGTTTTATTATATTTTTGGACTTGAATAAGAATTTTTAGTGCTTTCTCAGTGCTTTTTATTCAGTACAACAATGTCAGGTAGCAAGTACAACAAGTTCATATCCTTACCTAATTAATCCTTTACCCCATAGCCTGTTTCTAGTATTGAAGATATAGGTGACTGATTCAAGCAGGTTGCCTTAAAGCACATTCTGCTTTATTTTTAACCTGATTTAAGCTACAATCAGCTAGAATATAGAAAATATTTCTTATAATGCATTTTCAAAACTGTATAAATAAACTATTTTTTTCAGTGGGGGAATAACTTAAATCTGATAAAAGGCGCTTCTATGGTGGAAAGGGTTAAAGTAGGTTGAATGCCTATTCTGTTTTACTTTCAGCCTGCTTTAAGCTACCATCTGCTAGGATATTGAAAAGAAATACTTAGGTACATAAATTATTAATGACTATAAATTGGAACCACTTAAATACATTTAATTTCTTGACACGGTACTTAAGAGAGGAAATTGTTTTTAATCTTTCAGCAATACCATATGAGGTGACCTTATGGACTGGTGATGTACGAAGTGCTGGTACAGATGCCAATATCTTCATCCAGATGTATGGACAGAACGGCAAAACAGAGTCCTACAATCTCCGAAACAAAACCGACAACTTCGAACAAGGTGCCTCTGATAAGTTCAAGGTCAGTGCTATAACAAGTAGTTCACCATCAAATACTATATAAGATATTCAATGAAAAAGACTTGTTACTGTTAATGCAGGATAACAGTTATGTAATACCCGCACTACTTTTATACCCACATTAAACAACAGCTTTGCATTCTTTTTATACTTTCACAGGGCTTCAGATAAGGGGGAGGTATCTGCACAAATCACAATTTTTTTCACTTATTTCAAAACAAAATCCTATGGTGTTACTATTCATTAGAATGGTCTCTTCGAGATGATTCTAATGAGTAGTGACACCATAGGGTTTAAAGCAGAAATAAAGATTTTAGTTTTTTACCTGGAGCCCTGCTTTCATTAAAGTACAACCTTCTATATGTGACAGAGTACCTGTTGTTGTTTAAGCTAAACTTGGGGTTATAGCGACAACCCACTGTAGTCTACAAAGTGACTGATATGCCTCACAGTAGTCATACATATGTATTCAGCCTTTACGGCTACAGTAAGGCATCTTTGAAGAAAGGCAGATAACTCTAACTTAGATTAAGAACAGTGCAAACATACTTACCTTTCATAGGCTTAGCTCCTTAAGGCGCATTCTGCTTTACTTTCAACCTGCTTTAAGTGGTTAACAAAACTAGACACAGTCCATGGGGTAATGGGTTAACCCAAGGGTGTTCTTGTTTCCAGGGAGGAGTAGGTAGAGACATGCTAATATTTCATACCATGTATTTTATGTTACAGATTGAGGCTTTAGACATTGGCCGCATACAGAAGGTTAGAATAGGGCATGATGGGACAGGCATGTGGTCAGGATGGTTCATGGATAAGGTAAGCTCATTTCTTATTGAACCCATTGCCCCATAAATACACCTTTTTACGCCTCAAATTTATTCCATCAATGAAGTAAACAGTTCCATATTATACAGTTATGAATATGTATCTTAAGAAATATTTTCTTTATCCATGTAGATGAAAGCTTAAAGCAGGTTAAGGCACATTCTGCTTTACTTTCAACCTGCTTTAAGTATTCATCTGTCTTCAAAACTAGAAAAAGGCTTTGGGGTAATGGGTTAACCCTTGCACTGCGCATTTTCCAAATGGACTCTTCCAGCTTGTAAATAGTGCCGAGTATACATTGACGCTGGATGGCTTTGTCACAAAAATATTTAAAATATTTGCAAACAATGCAGAACCTGATCAGAGGACTCCATCAAGCAACAATGTAAACTGATAATTATTATGAAAATGGAATAGTCAATATTATGAAATATTGCCATTGTGTTTGATTTTCGTCTCACTCAGACAAGCATGAATTATATGAGTTAGGTTATGATGGCTTTAGTGTGTCCAGAATTGCATTTTTTGTAATCTTCAATTGCTGCTGCAACTCTGTCAATATTACATGCATAACTATGAAGTAGTTTATTGGGAAAACAAAACTTATGTCTAGTTGTAGTGCTTGTAATGCAGTAAACCCTCTCTATGACGACCACTAAGTCAAGTCAATTATTTTGTATTTCAGGCAGGTTGCTGCCCCTTTTCCCCTACAGCTCTAGTTTTGAAGACAAGTAACTACTTAAAGCAGGTTGATAGTAATGTAGAATGTGCCTTAAGGCGCTTTCTGCTTTACTTTCAGCCTGCTTTAATTTACCAGTTGCTAGAATATAGAAAACTATTCTTATGATATTATATTCATGACTGTTTAAATTGGAACTACAGTCGAACTTCAGTATCTCGACGGTCTCGGGACGATCGAAATAGCATCGAGATAAGCATGGGCTCGAGATAGCCAAACTGGTAAAAAGTTCAAAACTTACAGAAAGTAAGCCTGTGAACAATAAAACCGCTGTACGTATGCACTCTTGCGTGTTTGTGAAATGCCGTAACGTTTTAACACGTTATATGCCGATTTCGATGTTACACGTTTACTGTATTTTTTGTGCACAAAACACGGACGATAAAGACAATCAATAACTCACATTTTATTTAGTACTTGAACAGCAATATATTTATTTTGCAATCACCGAACATGGAAATATACATGTTACAGTCGAGTCCGGTAAGTCTGCGCGTCCGGTAAAGCTGCGCATCAACAAACCGGTTTACTTCCGGCTGTCAAATACTCACGAAAACCTCGTTTACTTAGGAAATCACAGTGAAATTCATTGGAGCTGGTGAAAAATCACCCTAGGTTAAGAAAAAGTAATTGCGATAAGCATAATTCGTAAACAAATCCTTATATTTAGTATTTAAGACACGTGGGTCAATTGTGTACATTTCATGCATTTGACCTCATTGAATATTCATGAGACATTGACCTGGATTCCGCAAGACATCTCGGTTGATTCGGCTCATTATTTATTTGTCGGACAGTTCATAACAATATAGCATACGCTATGTATAGCTTTTTAATACCACTCTGTTTTGTTTGTCGCGGAATTTCGTGTATTATTCGTATTTTCCTTCCTGTCGTCCGCGGTACTATTTTCCTCAACATCCGTTTTATCAAGGGGCGCTACTCTTGATGAATTGAATCAACACCGATAATGACCGTTATTAGGAGACTGATTTTAAGGATGCGGCGACCAAACTTTAAGCGATAATTTACTGTTGATTGACAATTATCACCTAACACCCATTCAGCCAACGTGTCATACTACCGATAGTTCCGGTTAATGATTTTACCTGTGATTTCCACAGTCCCATACTCGCGATCAAAGTCGGCGAGCGTATCGATGCATGAAAACCTACAGTCGTCGAGATACTGGGTGTTAATTGAGAACAATTAAATGAATATGGCCAAAATTTATAGTCGAAATACCGGGGGTAATCGAGACTAGCCATAGTCGAAATAGGGCAGGTAAGATTACATAAGAATAAGAGCAAATATTTCCGGGACTTGAGACAATCGTCGAGATAGGCATTGCAATCGAGATTCTGACGTTCGAGATACTGGTGCTCGACTGTACATGTATTTTCTTCAGTGGCGAAATAAATTGAATGCGCTGAAAGGGAGAAAGGGTTAAAGCAAGGCAAAAGTAAAACAGAAAGCTCTTTAGGAGCTTTCTGTTTTACTTTCACCTTGCATAAGCCTTCATCTGTCCTACATCGATTCAATTAGTCTTATTCAAGCGGTTGTGATAGAGAGGTTTTACTGTATATGCATTCCATCAATGTTCATTTCAGATGCTCATTCAGCGAAAGCCACGGAAAGGAACTAAGAAGTTTCGCAAGGCATCTATATCATCTAGTCGGGACCGGGACAGAGACAGAGACAGAGGCAGGGGGCCAGGTCACTCTAGAATGTCTCAGTATTCAGACTCCGATGATGAATCTGATATCAGTAGTGTGTCAACATCAAGGAGACAAAGTCGAGTTAGAGGCAGATCACCAAAACAGAATCTCAAAACAGTAAGTCATACTTAAAAAATTATTATATTTAAGAGAATAAGGATTGCTTTAATGTTAACGAAGCTAAACCTTCTCATCCAAAGCTAACAGTGCCAATGACTGATATAGGTACTGTCCTGCTACATTTCAATAATAAGTTACTCTTGTGAGTTATTATGTTCCCTTGTGGATCATATTAGTTACCAAAACATGAACCAGTCTACTTGGATTTTGGGGTAGTTTGATAAAATACTGGTCTACATTAGTAGTGTATATCCAGATCAGTGGGATCCTACAGAAGCCCTCTGATCTGGGTATACACTGTTTGCAAATGTAATGAGTATATTTGAAACAGGTCCATGGTGTTGAAAGAGTTAAAAGGCATCCAATGGTTCTTATGTATAATGGTGCTTATGTGGAGGAAAGGGTAATGGCAGGATGGAAAAAAAGCACATAGCTCATGTAGCTTGCTTCATAATTAATGTTTAAAACTTACACACATTGTATATTAATGTTTGTTTGGTAACAATTTTAGTGAACAATGTTATATTATTTGTTTGCAGGTTCATGAAGAAGTGGAGGAGTATGATGGAACTGAGACAGAGGATTACTGGTTCTTTGTGAACCGTTGGTTTGCACGCAGTGAGGATGACAAACAGATTGTTAGAGAGCTTATACCTACAGACGAGAAAGGACGGCCACTAAGGGGTGGTCTAGAGGGTAAGAATTCTCATCTCTCAAATAATGTTTGCTTTACCAAATACTCCATAGCCTCTTTCTAGTTTTGAGGACAGGTGACCATTTAAAGCAGGTTGAAGGTAAAGCAGAATGGGCCTTAAGGCACATTCTGCTTTACATTCTGCCTGCTTTAGGCTACCATATGCTAGAATATCGGAAATATTTCTTATGGTCCATATTCATGACTGTAAAGCAGAACTATTTTTTCAGGGTGATAAGTTAAAGGCATAAAAAGGCATATTTATTGGGTAATGGGTTAATGCAAGCTAAGGAGTATTCTGCTTTGCTTTCTGCCTGCTATTAAAGTTATAAAGAAGTTATCATCTGCTATGATATTATAGGAAATGCAAGTATTGAGGATTGACTGTATTTTATTTTGTTACAGAGTTGACGTATACGGTACATGTGTATACGGGAGATGAGTTTGGAGCGGGTACAGATGCCAATGTCTTCCTGTGTCTGTATGGTGAGAAGGGAGACACCGGGGAAAGACAACTCAAAGATTCCTCTACCAACATGAATAAGTTTGAGAGAAAACAGGTCAGTTTAATGTGTTTATTTTCTCAAAGAAGTCGTATTGTTAACCACAGTCAATCTTGTATTAATCAGCCACTAATTGAGTCTTTGGAGACAGCTGAATGCAGAATAAAGATTATAATGCAGAAAGCTCCTTTTGATAGAAGGCTCCTTCTGGAGCTTTCTACATTATTTTTATTAGCTCACCTGAGCCAAAGGCTCAAGGTGAGCTATTGTGACCGCTCACCGTCCGTAGTCCGTCTGTCCGTCTGTCCGTCTGTCCGTCTGTCCGTTCACTTTTACTTCAAACGACATCTCCTCTGAAACCCGCCGATTGTAGGGAGAGTTCAAACTGCTCATGATGTTCCTTGGATGCTTCTCTACAGAAGTTGTTAAAAAAAAATGAAAAAAAGCACAAACTCTGCTTGAAAAAGCAAAAAAGCAAAAATCTTTAAAAAATCTTCTTGCCCAAAACTACTAGGCCCTAAGCTTTGATATTTGTACAGTAGAATCTCCTGGTGGATCTCTCTATAGTTTGTTAAAATGAAATCCCTAGGGTCACATTTGACACCACCCTGCACAGTTTAAGTGCTGCTCTAGGCAGGTTTTACAGTATTTTTGATTTAGGCAGAACTGTATTTACCTGAGTTACCCTTAATATACTATGGGCAAATAACCAATATTTGCAAACAGTTTGGATCCAGATCAGATGCAACATAATGCTGCATCTAATCTGGATCCAAACTATTTGCCACTCATTTACCAACTTAACATTTTCTAAAAAATAAAAATGTACATTTTTTACACACAGAAGGTATTTAGCAGACATCATTTCAGTCTGGTAAGGGTAAGCTCCCAGACTGCTGCTGCTACAGTTCTCTTACATAATATTTGACCTCAGTGATCAGGCCAACAGAACTGAACATGTTGTCTGCTAAAGTTTAGAAATGGTTCAGTCGTTTGTTCAGACATTTGTTAACCCATTACCCCATAAATGTGCATTTTTAGGCCTTTGATTTATTCCTCCACTTAAGAAAATAATTCCCCTTTAACCCTTTCCCCCATAGCATATCTCTAGTATTGAATGTAGGTGTCCACTTAAAACAGGTTGAAAGTAAAGCAGAATGCGCTTTAAGCGCATTCTGCTTTACTTTCAGCCTGCTTTAAGCTATCATCTACTAGAATATAGAAAATATTTTGTATTATACATATTTATGAATGTATAAATTGGAACTATTTTCTTTAGAGCAAGAATAAACTGAATGTGCTAAAAGGCGCTTCTATGGGGGAAAGGGTTAAACAGTCATGAAAATGTAAGATGTGAAATAAGTTTCTATATCCTAGTAGATGGTAGCTTAAAGCAGTTTGAAAGTAAAGCAAAGTGTGCATTAAGACCCATTCTGCTTTACTTTCAACCTGCTTTAGGTGGCCACCTATTTTCAAAACTAGAAGCAGGCTATGGGGTAATGGGTAAAATGAAATTGCCTATTTGGAAAGAGCCTAATGAGAGGAAGTGCCATTTGCAAAGGCCATAACTCTGACATCATTGTTTTTTTTAGTTATTTCCCTTTGTCATATTTTCTTGTCAAGAAGACAACTCCAGGTCTACTGATGCTATTGTAATGAAATTTTATGTATGGAAAGAAACTGATGAGAGAAAATGCCTAGTGCATAAGGGCAGCAATATTTTGTTTTCCCCTTTGTCATATTTTATTGTCAGGAAAATAACTCCAGTTCTGCTGACGCTAGTGAAATAATTATCATTTACCGGAAATGGAAATAGCTTGATAAGAGGATGTGTCATGGATAAGGGTCATAAGCTTGGCAACAAAATTCACTTTTGTCATGTTTTCTTGTCCGGAAGATAACTCCATTTATAGCTATATTAAAATGTTGTCTTGCCCAGTCAACTTAGGTACAAACTTCAATGTCCTCAGGTGAGCGAATTTAGGGCCATGGCCCTCTTGTTCTGCATTAAACAGTCACCTGTCTTTTATATTAATCAATCATCTTCTTCTTAGTGGTAACTTAATACATGATGGACACTATTGTTTTTATCTGCTTTACATTCATGATACTGGTTCTCATTTGCTCTGCAAACAGTTTAGACCCAGAACAGGTCCCACAAAACATGGGGCTTAACATAGATCAAAACTATTAGACACTGGGATTATAAGTTTGTTACGTAAATTTGTAGAGTAAATAATTTTTCAAAACACAACAGCAACTGTTTGATGTGGAGTTTATGTATCTAGAATGTAGGATTATCCATATAGTGTGCAGAGAGGTACCTCTGTTGTATAGTTGGGAAAACAGTATTTTTTCCAGTTAAATGTAAGAAACAAAAAAATGTTAAATATCCAACTGTGTTTGCAGGTCCCTGCATAAAGCAAAATGAAGTAAAGCAGAATGCTCCAGTAGGAGCTTTATGCTTTATTTTCATCTCGTTTCAAGCAGTCACCAGTATTGAGCACCATAAATGAAAATTCATTTGTTGCATTTATGTATAGGAATAGGTAGGGAAAAAGGTTGAAATGTTGATGAAAGCTTTTAATCTGAAAGTCAAACCAGTTTAAAGCTTGTTCAAGTCAAGTGCCTGGTTAGACTGCATCTAATCTGGTTCTTAGAGTACTAATGTGTTTGTTGGAATAAGATAATGTTTTCTCTGACTAAATACCATTTACAATTTGAATGTTAGGAGGTTAGAATGGCCCTAGATATCAGAAATAATTAAAAAATGTCTGCATGAAACCATATGGTGTTACTTCTCATCAGAATTGTCTCTTTGGGGCGATTATAATGAGTAGTTAGACCATAGGTTTTGCTGCTGACTTGAGGAAGAAAATGTTTGATTTGAATGTGTTTAGTTTACCGTACTATCCTTTTTATCTGGAGCCCTGCAGATAGTTAACATTGTAAATCTTATGTTTTTACATGAATATGAAGTAACAGGTTCATAATAACATTATGAACAATCAATGGGAAATAACTTTTGGAAGGTGAGAAGTAAATTCAAGTAATGTCTACTAATGTTCTGTACTCATTGTACATGTATTGCCATGTTAAGTTGTACATTTTGGAGATTTTGTATACCGTGAAGAGACCATGCACAACCAAACAGACAGCACCTTTAACCCATTACACAATACTGAATAGCCTGTTTCAAGTTTTGAAGACAGGTGACAACTTAAATAAGGTTGAAAGTTAAGCAGAATGTGCCTTAAGACACATTCTGCTTTACTTTCAGCCTGTTTTGTGCTACCATCTGCTAGAATATAGGAAAATTATTATGTTGCATATTAACCTTAATGTATAAATTGGAACTATTTTCTTCAGTGGAGAAATGAATTTGTTAAAAGGCATATCTATGGAGTAGTGGGTTATGAAAACAATATATAACCAGCACACTAAACTCTGTGTTTGTCTTTGTCATTATGTCTAGTTGATAATAGGGTACTATTTAAATACAAACTGTATTGTATGTATTGTGGTGAACATGTCTCATCTGTTTGTGTTCTGAACTTTTTCCTGCCAGGAGTCTAACCCATTTGAGAGAAATCAGGTACTCTTAGTCTGTTACATGTCAGCATGTATTTAACTGCATGATTGTTTTGTTACAGCAGTTCTCATTGGTTCATTTCTTATCAGTATAGTAATAGGTCAGAAAGATTACTTGAAGATATTGGGAAGGTTTCAGTTGAATTAGAGATTTTAATATAAAATCCAACAACAATCCTTATGGCACAGGGAACAGCATATACATTCTTGGTAAACAGTGTAGACCAAGATCAGAGGGATGTGTAAGAGTCTGTTGATAAGGATCTACACTGTTTATTATTCCATAAAATGTATTGTGTCAATGTTAACTTAGGTAATTTTTTGAGAAAATGGGAAATTCAGCAGTTTATGGTTTAAGATTTTGTTACTGTATGTAAGAAAATAGGCTTTTCTAAAAACTTAAGGGGTTGGATTTATACACAAGATACGGCTGATTTGGACCAGTGTTTGTTTGGAAGTATACAGCGTCCAAGCTTAAACCCCACCTCCTGTGTGTCCATGTCTAACATCCACGTTATGAGTATATGTCAAACTTGTGTGAACTCATTCAGCCTTTAAAGTGGGTTTAAAGTAATGCAGAATGCACCTTAAGGTGCCTTTTACTTTACTTTCAGCCTGCTGAAAGCTATCATCTGCTAGGATAAAGAAAATATTTGTTATGGTGCATATTCATGACTGTATAAATTGGGACTATTTTCTTCAGCTGAGGAATATTCTGAATATGCTAAAAGGCGATTCTATGAGGGAAAGGGTTAACACATGTTTGACTGTATACTATCACTGTTTACCCTGTTGTTACAATTATTAACCATGTTACAATGTTAGTATAATTTCCTGCAAAACTATGTGCAGTAGTTCCTCCTATATGACCCATACAGTTCTCCCCGTGTTCATACATGCTGATATCCAATATGATACCCAAGAAGCTAAGGCAGTCATGCCATTATTTTACAGTGTATTTCTGATGTTTATTTCAATGGCTTCACCAATATAATTGCTAACACTTTCGCTTGGTTCCAAGCCTTTGTCAGAATTACAGAAGCTGGGAGCCAAACCAAAGTGTTAGTCATTATTCTTGATTATACCTAATGGTGATATTTTGGTAGCTATCACTGTTCATAGTGCTCAGTTAAATGAATACTTTAGAAATTGACTACATGTATTAAACACACAGTTTGTTATCCCCTGCCGAAAGGCAGAGGGATACTGTTTTAGGTCTGTCCGTCCGGCTGTCCGTGCGTGCGTCACGTTTTCCGTCCGCAACTGTATCTCCGAAACCTACAAACAGATTTGGATTAAACTTGGTATACTTATTTGTCATCATAGGAGCACCGTGGGAAATCAAATTTTTTTCAGAAAATTTTAGGAATTTATGAGTTATCTGCCCTTTTTGTGTTAAAAATGCCGTCCGTGCGTCCGTCACGTTTTCCGTCCGCAACTTTATCTCCGAAACCTATAAACAGATTTGGATTAAACTTGGTATACTTATTTGTCATCATAGGAGCACCGTGGAAAATCAAATTTTTTTCAGAAAATTTTAGGAATTTATGAGTTATCTGCCCTTTTTTGTGTTAAAAATGCCATATTTAACAGTTTTTACACTCTAGCAACTACAGTATTCAACATATTTTGTTTATACTTGCACACATTGTCTATAAGTACAAGTTCTTGCAGGTGTGCAATTATTGTAAAAAAAGGATACTTGTGACAAGAGTTATCTGCCCTTGATGTACTTAGAAATGCTAGAAAATGCTTTATTTTGGTATTGTTTACGTACTAGAGCCTATAAATATGCATGGATTTTTGAAAAAACTTTCTTGAATTATGTATGGCTATTAGTTTTCAAATGAATCTGATTATTGTTGAAAACGGAGAAATTAGTCATGAGTTATCTGCCCTTGATAAGTAAAAAAAGCCATATTTAACTGTTTTTACTCTCTGGCAACTACAATTATGAATGGATTTAAATGATACTTGCACACGATGTCTATAAGTAAAAGTTCTTGAAGGTGTGCAATTATTGTCAAAAAAGGATACTTGTGGCAATAGTTATCTGCCCTTGATGTACTTTGAAATGATAGAAAATGCTTTATTTTAAAATTGTTTACATCCTAGTATCTATAAATATGCATGAATTTTGATAAAACAAATTCTTAAACTATGTATGGCTATTAGTTTTCAAATAATTGTTATCATTTTTGAAAACGGAGAAACTAGTCAACAATTATCTGCCCTTGATGAGTCAAAAAAACCTTATTTAACAGTTTTTACCATCTAGAAACTACAGTCTTTAATGGATTTTGATTTAACTTACACATGATGTATATAAATATAAGGGTAGCAATTATTGTCAAAATAGGATACTTTGTGGCAAGAGTTATCTGCCCTTTATGTACTTAGTAATGCTCAACATGGCTTTATTGTTTACATGCTATTGTGTACAAATGTGAATGGATTTTGAAAAAAAAATTAAATCATATATGGCTATTATTTATAGAATGAGTTCAATTATTATCGAAAATGTGCAAATTAGTCAAGAATACTCTGCCCTTGATGAGTTGAAAATGTGTTTACACTCTAGTAAATTCTACAGTTCTGAATTTTTTTTAATAATACTTGCACACAATTATAAGTTCTTGAAAGTGTTTAATTACTGTTGAATTTGAATCAAGAGTTACCTGCCCCTGTCATACTTAGATTTATAATGCTACAAACAGCTTTATTTTTTGTATTGTTTAGGCTTTAAAATGTACAAAATTGAATGGATTTTATAAAACTTTGTAAAAAGCTTTTGAATGTTGATCTTTAAAGACAGGTGATCACCATTTGCCCCTTCCTCCCACAATAAAGTTTGCCATTTTCTTCTGGACAATCGCTGCGGCAGGGGATATCAGCTCTAAGGTGCTTGTTATGTATAATGTATACTGCTTGTCCAATCACAGTCACTTTATTCACATACAATCATGTACTTTTTGTGAATAATCCCCTATAGTAGATCATTCAACACAGTGACACACATACTGATTTATCAGTTAGCAAGCACTTCCCAAGTACAAAGATTTCTTCCAGAATTATTTGACATAACACTTAACAGAGACAGAAAGCCAATGCCTTGTCACAAGAGATGTGAGCATTGCAAACAAAGCTATATAAGACCCAGGGGTTCGTCTTCCGACAAAAACAGTCGTAAGTCAAAACTTTACAGTGCATCTTATTTCTGATTTCTCCATCTTATCCTGATTTTGTGACATCTCTTTGGAAAAGTCTTTCAAGACGATTCCAAAATGATGTCACAAGACGGGTTAAATGGAGAATTAAGCAATTCTTGAGATTTTTAGAATCTGACTTACAACAATATTTATCGTACAACGTTTCGTAAGATGGGACCCAGATCTGTTGCTTAATTGGACATAAGAAATCAGGTCTAGTTGTGCATTTCTCTCTGTATAAGGATGAAAGAAACATAGAAACCCAGCTCAATCAATCAAGTTGGAGCTTTTGAACTTACTTTTAGCTTGCTTTAACTCTTTCCTCCCTGAAACTTTAAATGGACAATTCCAGTTTCCATTTAAGTCTAGTCCATTTCTGACTTTTAAGGGTTGCTTTTGTCAATGTTTGGCATTATGACAAACAGTGAAGACCCTGATCAGAGGGCTCCTTTCGGAGCCCTCTGATCTGGGTCTTCACTGTTTGCATAGGACATGTGTACTATTCACATGAACACTGTTTGAAAAGCACGCCTATATGCGGGACTAGGGTTCAAAGAGTTAAGCTACCACCTGTATTCATCATCCTCAATGAATACAATGTTTAGCACTTTTGTGGAGGAATTGGTAGGGGCCTTTCATGGTACTTATGTGGGGGGAAAGGGTTAACAAGTGCTGTTGACTGAAAAACAATGTAGATCTTAATCAAATACCTTGTTCCAAATCTTGCAACTGGTTAGTCTTGGTCTATACTTTTTGCAATCTAATTAGTGTCCCTTGTCTCTCAGCAGAATTCAGTAAACTAAGAATGTTAAGGTTTAATGTAATGATAATCCACATCTCCTATCTGACATCTGCATAGTTTAACCCTTTTTATGCTTGAATCCAGTATATGAATAGTTTAGACCCTGTAGACCGTGATCAGAGGAGTCCTTAAGGAGCCCTTGTATCAGGATCTACACTGCTTTTTTTACTTTTAATTTTCTAAAATATTTTTCTAAAAACAGCCCCAAACATCAACATAGATCAATCATTTTTTAAAAGTGGTTAAGTTTTTAAACATTCAGCATAGAAAGGGGTAACCCTCTACATGTATTATGTTCATTAAGTTTCTGCTGTCATTATGTTTACCTGAAGAATTAAATGCAGTAAATTTGTTTACAGTGATCACTCAATAAACTCTTGTTCTGCTTCAAATATCAAATGTTTCTGGATATAAAATGATTTAAACAACTATTTAGCTGTGAAGGTATACTATATACATATCACCAGTTGGTGGTGCACTACAGAGCATTGTAACAATTCAGCTCTTGACATTTACTGCCAAGTGGTAATGTGTATATACCAATCCATAAAGACATGTAATTTCTTCATCCAGGTCAAAAATAATGCAGAAAGCTTATAGAGAGCATTCTGCATTACTTTTGTCTTTCATTAAGTTGTCTACTTTATATTATACTGGACATACATCGCTTTCGAGTGTTTGCTGTATACAGGTTTTACTGTATTGTTAATTGCTGACTGGTTGTGACCTTGTTATATCAACAATTAGATATATACATGTACAAGTCTGCAAATGTTGCTGTTGTCTGGTTGTTCCCAACAACATATAAGTAATTTGAATAATCATTTGTTAGATAGTCAATGTGACAAAATATTGGAATTTTTTTATAAATCCAAACAGAAGGGGGCTTAAATCACCAGGCTGAGAGTAAGGCAGAAAGCTCCCTGAAGGAGCTTTCTTCTGCTTAATTTTCAATCTGATTTAAACAGTCACCTGTATTAAACAGTAAAAAATGCTGTGTTGACTTCTAGCATAAACATGTCTAATGAAACTGCAAAACAGAACAACGTATATATATTATCATTAGGAAAAAGCATTTTGCTAGGAAAATAGTTGTCAAAAGAAAAACTTGTTGTTAGGACAACAAAAGTAAATAGCTTATATTGCAGACTATATCATACTGCTATATGTAATTCTCTAGAAACAAGTTTTGTACAAGCCTGTTAGTCATTTTATGTTGACAAATGTAAAGATTCTAGTTTTCAGTGCAGCTCTTCCTTCATATTTTGATATGTTAATTTGATAGGCTTCACAATTTCTGCCTAGGAGTGTGACATTATTTTCCATGACTTTTTCATGAGTATTTAGTTTGGCTTCTGGAGAAAGGGTTTTATATTATGCTGTTCTTAAAATTGATGCTTTAAATGTTTTTGATAAATTTTAAAAAGATCTAAGGCAATGTTTAGGGCTCCAGATAAGAGGAAGTAAGGTCAATATAACCAGCCTTTTCTCCTTTATTTCTCAACAAAATCCTATCCTATGAATACTTATGAGAATCATCTTGAAGAGATGATTCTAATGAGTAGTGACAACATAGGTTTTCATGGAAACAAAAATATTTTATTATTTTATCTCAACAAAATCCTATCATGTGACTACTCATGAAAGGCATCTTGAATAGATGATTCTAATGAGTAGCGACAACATAGGTTTTCGTGGAAACATTGTTTAAACAATTCCTCTTATCTAGAACTGTAGATATTTTATTGTAGTTGACAAACATTCCAAACTATCTGTATGTTTAAATGAGTTGTTTTATCTGCAGATGTGTCACATGTAGCAGTCATTTTGTCAGGTGTCTGTCTGTTTAGTAAACCCATTACCCAATAAATACACCTTTTTACGCCTTTCATTTATTCATCCATGAAAGAAAATAACTCCAATTTACACAGCCATGAATATGTATCATAAGAAACATTTTCTATTTCCTAGCAGACTGTAGCTTAAAGCAGGCTGAAAATAAAGCAGAATGCACCTTAGGGTGCATTCTGCTTTACTTTTAACCTGCTTTAAGTGGACACCTATATTCTATATAAAGCATTCTGCTTTACTTTCAACCTGCTTTAAGTGGACACCTATATTCAATACTAGAAATGGGCTAGTGGGTAATGGGTTAACCCTTCTCCTGACAAATACTCATACATGTATATAAAACATTGCCCACTATGAATATCTGGCATATTAACAATTACATTGGCTAATGAAATATAGCACATTTTTAATAGCAGATATTGCAGTCTCACAGTGGAAAGGTCCTATAGAAAAGTTCAAAACACTGCAAACCCTGCTATTTAATAGCTATGATTGACACTTTTCAGAAACAATGGAGACTCAGATCAGACAGCTCCTGATCAGGATCTTCACTGTTTTCTTACATAAATCTGTCTGACATAAGGTTGCACTATTTCCTGAAGATTTGCTTATTCTTTATTTCTTTAGCCATTGTAATAGTTCAATTGATATATATCAATAGTGGATGGATTTTTACATATATGAATATTCAGCAGGGGAAGAGTTAGCAGACTGTCAGGATATATGAATATTCTTAATTACTGTTGCAGGTGACACACAGGTGGCATACATGTGTTCCTACGAAACCTCTTGTTGTTTTGTTCTTCCCCAAACACATCATTTTTTACTGTCTGTATTTCCTTGATTTTCTTTCTGCTGACTGAAGCCCGTGTGGAGAGACAATGTGGAAATGTATTTTGCAAGTCTGGGTATCCATGGTAACCTAATTTTAATGTCACTCTAAATCATCATTCATTAAATGCCATAGCACCCAGCAGCGCCATCTACCGTATTGTATCCTCAGATATTCAGCTGTGCTTGTTCATAGTCCCGCCTGCTTCAAACATACAGACCATGGTATCCTAGCAGCCATAGCAACCATGGTATCCAAGCAACCATAGCGACCATGGTATCCAAGCAACCATATAGACCATGATATCCTAGCAACCATAGAGACCATGGTTTCCTAGCAACCATAGAGACCATGATATATTGGCAATCATAGGGACTATAGTACCCTAGCAGGCAGTGTGATAATTTCTGATAATTCCAACGTATTAAATGAGTAAAGTCAAACAGGTAATTAACTCATTGACCCCTGAAACTTCAAAAGGAAAATTCCAGTTTTTGATTAAATCTAATCTAATTTGACTGTTTAATGTTGTTTTTACAATAAATTGCAAAAATGACAAAACAGTAACACCCTGATCAAAGGGTTCCTGTGGGATCACTCTGATCAGTGTTGTCACTCTATGCATAGGACAATAAGTAGTGTACTCTTGGCTATAGTATGCATATTCTGACACTATATAGGGGGTCACTGGGTTAATGCTTAATGCATGACAATGCAATGCAGAAAGCTAGTTTTGGATTATTCTGCATTGTTTTTGTATTGCATGGGCTGTTGCCAGTCTCAAAGACTTCTCATGCACTTCTCATGAATTACTGTTTTATACAAGTCATACCAGGACAGCATATAGCATGGGGCTGAACCTGATTCTGCTTTGAACATTATGGTATATTTTAGGGGGAAGGAAAAGCGTCTTGTTTACCTGTGGTCAGCAGCAGTTACTTAAGCAGCCTGCAATCCTCACCCTTTACCCAAATTTTAGCCAATCAGATCTCATGAAATTCACTGTGCATGATGTTATGCTTATAGGTGTTGGGTTATAGCGTAACTATTACTATGATAGTTGTTTTTCTTGATGCATTTTGTATAAAATTTTTGTTTATGTTTAACTATTGCAAATAGATTGGTTTATGTTCAATGACATAACCAGGAGATTTTATTTTTTCAATATTGGATATATAATTATGTACAAAATAAAACAATGTACCTGTGTTAGATATCTCATTCTGTTAGATATTTCTGTGTTTAGATTTGTTCAGAATGTTTTAGAAGTTTTTAGAAGCATAATGTTTTATTTTGGCAGTTTTTACTATAATTATACTAAGAATTACCTGCTCTTATTGATAACATATCTAATTTGGATGAGTAAACATTGTTAGTTTAAGTTTCATCTTATATAATTTGATTTTTATGATGCAAATGCAATTATAAACAATCAAGCAAACACCATTTTTGGTTCAGGTGAATTAAAAGCTTTATGTCATTCATAATCACATTTTTGTGTTAAGATTAATAATTTTTGCAGCTAAAATGTTAGCTTTCTTGGAACTATTTTCTTTTGTTTAGACTATTTTTGAAATGCTTTCAGTACATTCACATAGTTTTATCATATCAAGAATGTATAATTAAAAAAATTAAAAAAGGAAATTGACACAATTGGATAAAAGTTTTTAAAAAATCAAACTACAGTCGAACTTCAATATCTCGAACTGGGTTAAATCGAATATACCCTTTACTTATTTCAAAGTTAAAACGTGGCTTAGCCACGTTTTAACTTTGAAATATGGATATGTTCGACTTAACCGAGCATGAAATAATGCAGTTCATATGTCGAACTATCAGATAGTTAGAGTTCGAGATATTGAAGTTTGACTGTACCTGAACTAACCTGCTACACTTACTAAAATTGCATCATTTGATAGCACAGGTAAGAATGATAGGTACAATGGAGATGTTATTCTTTCCCAATGTGTGTGTTTGTGCTAAAATAAACTATGTCTATTGCAATCAGTTTGGAACCAGATCAGATGCTGGGTAACCTAGTGTCTGATCAGGCTCCAAACTTATTGCTTTTCTGATTAAAACTGATCAAAAAAGTTGTAGCTCCAAATAAGGCAAGTACATTTTGTATTTCAATTTACTAAAATCTTTATGACGTCACAAAACCTTTTTGTGACTAATTATTAGAATCATCTTGAGGAGGCATGGGTTGATGAAGACACATAAATGAATTTTTAAAATATGTGATTTACTATCTGCAAATTTGAATTATAGGTAGATGTAGGTTGTATAATCAAAGTGACAATATTCTAATGGTTGTTGTGTGTTACCTTACCTAGGAGGACATTTTCGTCGTCAAGGCAATAGAACTTGGCAAGCTGTCCAAGCTGAAGATTCGGCATGACAACAAAGGGGGCGGGGCAGCTTGGTTCTTGGACAGGATTGAGGTGGAGGATCCTAAGACTAAACGACCGTGAGTTACTATGGTTACAGTTTCTACGATTACAGTTTTTCATGGTTATAGTATAGACATTTGAAAGACTGTCTACAGTCAAACATCCTTTAACCATTTACCCCATATCCTGTTTCTAATTTTGACAATAGGTGTCTACTTAAAATAGGTTGAAAGTAAAGCAGAATTTGCCTTAAAGTGCATTATACTTTATATTCAGCCTGCTTTAAGCTACCATCTGCTAGAATATAGAACATATTTCTTATAGTGCATATTTATGACTTGATAAAACGGAACTTTTTCTTCATTTGGAGAAATAAAATAAAGGCCTAAAAAAGTGTATGTTTTGGTTCATGGGTTAAGCAAAACATCATGTACAAGATGTGTAGGAAAAGGTTAAGGCTGCCTGTTGTTTAGTGCAGAATTAAAGTAATGCAAGTTATTATTACAGAACATATCTATAGTTTGTCAATGATGTCACTTAGCATCTTATCTGCTTCTCAAACTTTTCGCAAAAGTCATGAATATACATGTGTCATACCATACCATATAACAGTGGAGCAAACGCTATTCTTTACGCTAAAACTGTTATTTCCATTACAAACAGTTTGGAGCCAGGCTCCAAATTGTTTGTCACTCAGATTTAAAGGAAAACTCAGAATTATTTAAAATTGTCATTTTATACGTTTAAGTGTTTTGCGTTTGTGTTTCGTTTGCATTTAAACATGAAAGAATAACGTGTTCTCCACTGTTGTATAAGAAGAGTTTATTGTTAGTGTTGTATGGTTTTTTCCCCAGGTATTTCTTCCCATGTCAGAGATGGTTGTCAACAAGCAAAGATGATGGTCAGATCAGTCGAGAACTTGTGCCTGTCGATGCCAGCCTTAAGAATAAGCTGGGTGGTGATTCCCAGGCTGTACGCAAAGAGATAGCCCTTGAAACCAAAGGTTGGTTCAACTCTTTGAATTCCCAGTAGTTTTACATCGGAAACAATTTGTCATCTACTACTACAAATACTAATTTTCAAATACTATTTTTTTTAAGGTTCTGAATATGAAACAGTTTTGATCCTGGGTCCGATGTTATAAAGAGCTTGAGCTGACTCTGTGATTGTTCTCAAGCATTTGATTGGTCAGATTTGAGCCTAGGCTCAAATCTTACCAATCAAATGCTTGAGAATGACTTCTGACTCAGCTCAAAAGCTTTATAACCTTGGAGCTAGATGGGATGCTCATTTACTCAGTGTCTCAACTGGAATCAAATTGTTTGCAAAGATATGGTTTTGCAATTATTATGTACAATGTCATAGAACCTTACTGTTTTAAAACTGCAGATGAAAATGTCTCTGCCATGTTATGACTTCTCAATACAATCATTTCTAACTTGATATACAGTTGAAACTGGATATTTTGATCTCGCTTTCATAAGTTGAATTTTGATAAGTCGATCTCGCTTAAGTTGAACATACCCATATTTTAAAGTTAAAACGTGGCTAAGCCACGTTTTAACTTTGAAATATGGGTATGTTGGAACTAACTCAAGTTTGAAGTATCGAGTTTGTACTTTGTTTTCAAATAGAACCAAACTGTTTCATAATTTCAGATTTTCAGATAAAAATGTCTCTTCCAAACCCTATGTTGTGTCTTCTCATTAGAATCATCTCTAATTTGATCTATTGTTTCTTGTTTATTTAGCTGCCATGCAGACATATCATGTGAAGGTTACCACAGGCACTGTATGGGGAGCAGGAACTGATGCCAATGTCTACTGTGTACTGTTTGGAGAGAATGATGATACAGGTCAGTAGAAACAAGAAACACTCTTAATAGCTTAGATGAAAAAAAATGCTGTCCTTAGTAGCTTTTCATTCTTTTAGAACGTGGTTGCTTAATGTAGTCTAGAAGTAATGCAGAAAACTCATTTTTTGTTCAACCTTTAGCTTTCGCCTGATGGAAAGTTTCATTTTCACCTTTTCATTGAGTTTGAATGTTATTATTTGCATTTACTACTTAAAGAAATAAAACATATACAGAGTGAAAGGTCACATAATATGGGTGCAAGACATTTATGTTTAAATTGTGGTGACTTATAGGCCCACTTGGCCGGGTGCAAATTGTTTGTATTTAAACAATATTTTGTTAAAAACATTATGTACTATGCACATGTTACAATAATAAAATATTTACTTACTTACTTATATCGCTAGTTAGATGGAGGTTATTCTTATATATGCTGTATACATAATTTAGTTATGTTTTAAACAATATATGGATCTGATTTGATTGTACATGTACTTCATCTCTTGCTGCAGGCATTGTGATGTTAAAATCTTCACGTACCCACACCAACAAGTTTGAGTCGGGCAACACTGATGAGTTCCAAGTCGAAGCTGTCAACATTGGAGAACTGAAGAAAATCAAGTAAGATACCAGTCAACATTGTTCTACTGAACTTGTACCGTAGAAAATTGGTACAGATTGAACAGGAATATCTTCTCTCTCTAACATGAACATCAGTATTACTATATAGTAGTCTGGTACTGTGTAGGGGAGTAAGTATTGACATAAACCCAGGCTTAATTGTGTTATGTAAATTTTCATTGAGGACGCTTAAGAATCTTTTACGTTTTTAACCCTTTGAAACCTAGTCATGTATATGCATCTTTTGCAAAAAGTGTACCTATGAAGAGTACACTTGTCCTATGCAAACAGTGTACCGTTAGACCCTGATTAGAGGGCTCCATTCAGGAGCTAGACTTAATAGGAAACTAGTATTGTTCATTGAAAGTATCGGGGTACGATGAGTTAACTGTTTGTTGTTTTTTATAGAATTGGTCATGACAACAAAGGTGGTGGAGCTGCTTGGTTCTTGGACAAAGTTGCCATTGATTGTCCATCCCTTGGACGAAGCTGGACATTCCCAGCCAACAGATGGCTCGCTAAAAGCAAGGGAGATAATCAGCTCGAAGTGGAGTTATACCCCCAGGATCTCGCAACCGAGGAATATATCAAATGTGAGTTGTGTTTTAATCCTTTATGGAGTAAAAGGTTAACATGAATAATATAACTGTGTAAGATACATACCTTTATTTACATTTTATATTAGATATTTATATAAGTTTGGTGACTAGAAAATAGTTATGTACATGTACAAGTGAAAAAAAAAATTAAAAAAAGAGAAAGATTGATTTTGTGTAATGTTATTACAATTTTAGGTATTCCGTATGAGATTGTGACTCACACGTCAGACATGACCTCGGCAGGAACATCGGCCAATGTGTACATACAGCTGTATGGAAAGGAGATGTCCACGACACAGAAAGAACTGTGTATCAGTAAACTAGAGCGCAAGGACAAGTTCAAGAGGAAGGCAGTGGATAATTTTGTACTAGAGGTGAGGCATGTTGTAATTAGCAGTGAATTATAGGCATTCAGTAGAAGTTCAATAACTATTATGTATTCAAATTGGTAAATCCAATCTTTATTAACCCATTACCCCATAGCCTGTTTATAGTTTTAAAAGAAGATGACCACTTAAAACAGGTTAAAAGTAAAGCAGAATGTGCCTTAAGGCACATTCTGCTTTACTTTCAACCCGTTTTAAGCTACAATCTGCTAGGATATAAGAAATATTTCCTATTTTGCACTTCACGACTGTATAAAGTGGAACTATTTTGCTTCAGTGGAGGAATAAATCAAAGGCGTAAAAAGCGTATTTGTGGGGTAATGGGTTAAAATACCATTTAAAGAAGAAATACTGCCATTGTTTAAGAAATAGGCTAGTTAATACAGTATAAAAGGAATGCAGAATGTTTTCTTTATTACCATACTTTCACAGTGCATTATGCACACACTTTTCAATGCTTATTAATTGGGTGGTCACATATATTGTAAATCTGACTATATTTATCTTTGAAATATACAAGATTTTTTTTTGTACATTTGTTTTACTTTCAGTGTAAGGATAAATATTTCTTTACCCTTTTCGTGTTGAATATTCATCTATGAAACTTTGCACACTAATGAACATCTATCATAAAAGTGCAGAACCTGATCAGACTACACTCGAAGGAGTAACTGTTGTCTGATCTAGGTTTACACTGTTTTTCAAATAGCATTCTAACACGACTCGAAACCTAGGTAATAGATACAAAGAATACCGAGAAACGTATAAAATGCCGCGATAATGAAATACACGCGCTGCGTTTCCATCCGCTGTTCCATTTGCTCCATACGCGTAATACATAAATAGTATTTTTATAATAAAAGTCACGTTAGAATTAAAATAACAAATTCGTAGGTGTCCATTACCTTGCATTAGATCACAGTTAGTCGTTAAGATGCGGGTAATTAGATCACTCGGCCTAAAGACCTCGTGATCTAATGACTCCACATCTCAACTCCTAACTGTGATCTAATGCACGGTAATGGATACCTACGAATTTGTTATTTCTTAATTAATATATGAGCCGGAGAAAGTTTAATTAGTCTGGTTTCTGCTTGTCTTATGTTTGAATTAAGTTGACAAGGTAAAAACTGATGTATTTCAGCTGGAAGATATTGGAGAAACCATTGAGAAGATTCGAATAGGCCATGATAACTCTGGTCTGACAGCTGGTTGGCACTTAGACAAGGTCACTGTAAGACGACTGCATGAATCTGGCAAAGTGAGTAGTCTCCCTTTTTATAGTAAAAACACACTTTCATAGGGGGGTCTGGTGGTAAAGTCAGTAGGATGATAGTAAATCTGAAAGCTCCTGTCTTCCAAACCATCAATATTTCTTTGTTTAAATTATCACAATAGCAGGACATTTTTGTAATCTAGTTTGGGGCAATACTAATACAGTAAAACATCTGGCTATGATGAAAGATAACACTTGATTAATCATTTTCTCACACATAACAGTTTGTTTATTGATTTGAAATTAAGTGCAGCCCCATTTCTAAATGGTGTTGGCACTATTCATATTCATAATATAGTTATATCTTAGTTTATGTAGTTATCATGTATTAAATTGACACATTTTTTATAATATGCACAAAGGTCAAACTTCTGCTTAATATAATATTTGAGCCATTGTCTGAGAAAAAAGACCATCAGATCATAATTTAGTCACAGCCTTTTCCAATGCTCAGGGCTCCAGATAAGAGTGCTTAAATCACTGATTCCAGCTTATTCTCCTTATCCTGTTACCCCATTTTCTAGTTTTAAAGAAAGTTGATCGCTTAAAGCAGGTTGAAAGTAAAGGCGCATTCTTCTTTACTTTCAGCCTGCTTTAAGCTGTTATCTGCTAGGATTTAGAAAATATTTCTTTTGATACATATTCATGACTTTATAAAAGGGAACTGTCTTCTTCAGTGGAGAATTAAATCATAGGCTTAAATAGGCGTATCTATGGGGGAAAGGGTGCCTCCATCAAAACCTATATTGTGACTATACTCCTTAGAATCTGATAAGAAGTCACATCATAGGGTTTGGCTGAGGCATAATGATTTTAGCCTTTGAAATTATCAGGAGCCTTGAATGCAGTCAGAACACACATGAATCATAATAGGCATACTAGCTACTGCTGCATAAAGTGTAGACCCTGATCAAACTTTGTACTTGGAAGCTGATCTGGGTTGACACTATGTGCAATGTTTAAAGGTCATTTTATCAGTCTACTCATTAACTTTGATATTAACATTTTATGATTTTTGCACAGCAGCATAAAGAATTGACATGTTAGTATTCAATCAGGTATTTGCTTGTTTTTCAGCAGCACAATGTTTCATTTAGATTAAAAATATAATTATGAATTTTGTAAAAAAAAAAAGAAAGAAAAAGAGCATTTGGGCATTGTACACTATATTAAAAGTCCTCCATTACAACCGCTAAAAGAAGGCTAAATGATTGTATTAAAGACTGGTGTCAGCTTAAAGCAAGATGAAAGTAAATCAGGAGCTTTCTGTTTTACATTCACTTTGCTTTCAGCAGCCACCTGTCCTATGCAAATAATTTAGTGGTCATATTAGGTATTACTGAGATCAGGGCTCCAGATAAGAGGTAGTTATTTCAACAAATCCAACATTTTCTCACTCATTTCAGCACCAAATCCTATGGTGTTACTACTCATTAGAATCGTCTCGAAGAGTGACACCATAGGGTTTAATTCAGAAATAAAGATTTTAAGTTTTGAAAAACTACCCTTATCTGGTGCTCTGTGAGATGCATCACTGTTAAGTGGTGATGTACATATTGCATTTTGGTTCGGTTTGGTAATCATTATGGTACAGTAAAACCTGTGTAAAGCGGCCAGTTAGAACACATTAAACTGATAGGCTTAGATAGACATTGTCTTAACCCTTTCCTCCCTGAAACCTAATATGAGCAATTCTAATTTTCAATTAAGTCTAGTTTATTTTTGACTTTTTAGGGTTGATTTTTACAATATATGTCAAAATGACAAACAGTGTAGACCCTGATCAGATGGTTCCTTAAGGAGCCCTCTGATCAGGGTCAACACTGTTTGCATAGGACAAGTGTACTCTTCACATGTATGCTGTTTGCAAATGACGCATATATGCTAGGGTTCAAAGAGTTAATGCAGGTAATAAATTATGCAGCATGTTTTAAAGGGAGCTTTCTGCATTATTTTTGTCCTGCATTAAGTGATAACTTGTCTTTGTAGGTCCCTATGCTTTATCATGGAGGAGACGTGTTACACAGATTTTACTGTAGTTACACTTTTGCTTAATCATTTCAGAGAAATGTCTAAATTTGGCAGCATTTTTGTAACAATTAATACCCGAGTGCTCTTTTTCAATAAGATATTACTTGTATAGCAAGCGCCTAAATAAGAGAGAGTGAACCAAATATTTATATCATTTTCTCCTGACAAACAGTGGAGACCCTGATCAGAGAGCTCTTGCAGGAGCTCTCTGATTAGGGTATACAGCGATTGCATAGGACAATAATTGTACTCTTCACAATCATGTACACTGTTTGTTAACACATTATCCCATAGCCTGTTTCTACTTTCTATAGTATGTGACTACTTAAAGCAGGCTGAAAATAAAGCAAAATGCACCGTAAGGCGCATTCTGCTTACTTTCAGCCTGCTTTAAGCTACCATCTGTTAGAATAAGGAAAGTATGTTATGCTACTTATTCATGTTTGCATAAATTGGATGTATTTTCTTCAATGGAGGAAAAAGTTGAAGACATAAAACAGCGTTTTTATGGGTTAATGTAATGACTAGTGTACTCATTGCTAGGGTTGAATATGTAAATTCATCCACCAAACCCTATGTTGGTAGTAGCAGTGATTCTGATGAGGTGTCATATCGTAGTGTTTAATGATTTTAAGTATTTGGAAATACTCTCCTGATATTGAGCACTGTTTAGTATTTGCTGCAATAAGTTTAACTTTAATATTTGTCATATGTACACTATCTAGGGTTCAAGAAAAGTACAGGTAAGCTTCTGCAATATAATCCATGGCTGCCCAGGACATGCACCCTAACTCTGTTACTTACATAACACATACAGGGATATTTCTCCAAGGTTCAATCACACATTTGTATTTAAAGCAAACGTTTAAAAAGAAATATATATAAAATATGCTTAAACTTTTATTGATGTATTTGAAACTGGTTTAGATCAAGCTCATGCCCATGAAATATTGGGCCTGACCAGGGTCCAAAGTTATAAAGGGTTTTAGTCAAGTCTGAGTGTGTTCTCAAGCATTTGATTGGTCAAATTTGAGCCTAGGCTCAAATCTGACCAATCAAATGCTTGAGAACGACTTTAGACTCAACTAAAAGATCTAAACTATTTGATGCATTCAGAAGACTGGGACAATTTCAGAATTTCAGCAGAAGAAGTTTTCTTAGTGTTGAAAGGGTAAACTTGAATATGAATAGTATAAAAAGCTTGTGGATTTAACCCTGTATACAGTAACAATTCAATATTTCTATGGTAACAGAACAAGACCATTATTAGTTCCAAAGAACTGATGATACCCTTCTGATGCTGAGTTTTCAAATCAACTATTCCACTTTTGAAACATGGCCAGTTTACATTGATATTTGAGGACTGTGTTTAGAAAATATTTCTGAAAATAAATATAAAATCAACAGGTTGAATCTTAACCCATTGCTACATAGGTCTGAATTCATACTACAGCCGAACTTCGATATCTCGAACTCGGTTAAATCAAACATACCCGTATTTCAAAGTTAAAACGTGGCTTAGCCACGTTTTAACTTTGAAATATGGGTATGTTCGACCTACCGAGCATGAAACAATGCAGTTCATGTGTCGAACTATCGGAAAGTTTGAGTTAAGCGAGTTCGAGATATCGAAGTTTGACTGTATTTGATACCAGTCAAGTTTTCTTTAGCAGCATTAGTAACACTATAAATGTTTATCAGCTGTGAACTATATAGGGTCTTGTGATGTTAACAATTAATCTTCATTCATTTAACAATCAAACATGTGTTGAGCCACCACTCATTGAAGAAGCATGCAGGCCCCAATGTTATAAAGCTTTTGAGTTAAGTCTGAAATCGTTCTCAGGCATTTGATTGGTCAGATTTGAGTTTTTGTTTTGCAAAAAGTCAAATCTGACCAATCAAATACTTGAGAACGAGTTTGAAATTGTTCTCAAGCATTTGATTGGTCAGATTTGAGTTTTTGCTGAGCAAATACTTGAAAATTATTTTTACCATGCATTAATTGCCAATGTGTCTTTTATTGAATGGTGGCTCATTACAAGATTGGTTGTACTTCTTTCAGTTTAGTTTTAGTTTCAACTGTTCATAGATTTAATTTGTAGAATACCCTCTAGTATTGCATGTGTACTATTTAAAAGCATGTGCATAGTCACCACTTAAACTCTCATTGAACTCTAGCAACAAGACTTTAGTATACTTGTCATTTACAAACAGGATACATGTGAATAGCAAACAGTGAAGACTCCAATCGTAGGGTTCCTAAAAGAGCCCCCTGATCAGGGTCTACACTGTTTGTCATTTTACAATAAATGTTAAGAAAAATCAAGGATTTACTGCATTCATATAAGGTAAAGAAACCTAAATAGTAAAAGAAAAGTTCTAGACTTTATTGGGGGTGAATGAGTTAATCTACAAAATATATCATGTAATCTGCATCTGTATAAAACATTATCTCACATTGCATGCAGACTTCCAGATAAGGGGCAGTAAACTGAACAAACCAAGCATTTTCTCACTTATTTCAGCACCAAATCCTATGGTGTTACTACTCATTAGAATCGTCTCTTCGAGACGATTCTAATGAGTAGTAACACCATTGGGTTTAAAGCAGAAATAATGATTTTGATTTTTGAAATTCTTCCCTTATCTGGAACCCTGATGCAACACTCTGGTCAGAGGCTGAATACTTGCACAATTTATGCATAGAGATTGGCATAAACATTCACCATAGTTACAGCAGTTCTTACTAAAGACATAACAGCTGAAACATTTACATTTCTAATATATTTTGTGTATGTTAAATGATGTCAATACATAGATACTGACCTACTAGTCCATGTTGCCATGGATTAGATCATGCCATTAAAATGATTTGTAAGCCTCCTATGTTGCCCGGGGTTGCTGATGATCTAATTCTATCTTTTACAGTAAACCCTCTTCCAGCTGAATATTCATATTTATAATTTCATCCACAATTTACATCATCATTCTGGACTATTAAATTAGCTGATAACATAAGGAAAGCTTTCCCCAGAAAAGAATACAGACTCCAGGGGCCTGTTCTCCATCTAAACCTGTCTTGTGACATCTCTGTGGAATCGTCTTTTCAAGACAATTCCATAGGGATGTCACAAGACAGGATTAGATAGAGAAATAAATAAAAATTGAGACTTTTAGAATCTGACTTAGGACAATATTTGTCGTACAAAGTTTTATGAAACGGGCCCCAGACAGATCCTGTAAGAAAAGAGTGCAACCCTAATCATACAGATCCTGACGACGCTGTCTGATCTAAGTCTACACTGTTTTCAAAAAGTGTCCAGGGCTCCAGATAAGAGGTAGTTATTTCAACAAATCCAACATTTTCTCACTCTTTTAAGCACCAAACCCTATGGTGTTACTACTCATTAGAATCGTCTCGAAGAGACGATTCTAATGAGTAGTGACAACATAGGGTTTAATTCAGAAATAAAGATTTTAATTTTTGAAAAACTACTCTTATCTGGTGCTCTGGACTGTCAATATATACAATATATATATACTAGCTAGAGAAGGGTTAAAATATAACGTCATATAACATGCTTAGAAATCATACAATAAAAATCATAATACCTCAGTCAATAAGTAGTACATACTGATACATGTAGAATGTAATAGTGTGCTGCATTTTATAGTTAAACACCTGTTTATTAACAAATTGTGTAGTTTGTCTTTTGTTGATATTACTTGCATTTTATTTGTGTGTTGGAACGTAACAAACTAATATATATTTCATATTACAGTTAAAACTTAGTATGACTGCCCCTCAAAATTGGATCGTTTGGCCACCTTCAATGAAAAGGTTACTGATTAATTCCAAACAAAAGTAATGCAGAAGTACTTTCTGCATTACTTGTCCTGCATTGCGGTAATCTGACGGTTACCCTCAGTGTGTTGGAAACAAAAAAAATACATCATTTGCAAATAGTGTAGACCCAGATCAGAGGGCTCCTTAAGGAGCCTTCTGATCAGGGTCTGCACTGTTTGTCATTGTTTGTTTTGTCACTGTTTTTTTTAGAACAAATCACTCCAGATTCAATATAAATTGAAATCAAGAAAATGGAAGATGACCATGTCCCTATATTTGAGTGGAAGTTGTACCCAGGTTTTCTGTATATATTTGTTTTGCTTGTTTCTGTACAATAGTTATTTGAGGTTTGTTTAGCTGATACTAGCCATGCATGCAGGGTATAGACTGGGTGGGGTATCATACTATATTACTAACCATCATTATTCTAATGTTATTTCTAACAACAGCCTGACACCTACATGCAGGAGGACTTGTCGGTAATTTAAACTATCATTTGGCTTGGCTTGGCTTCCCTAACATTGCCAGCATAATGTGGCTATTCCATGACAGAGTAGTCAAACTTGTGTTCAGTCCAGGCTTCCAGATAAGGGGAGTATTCAAAAAAAATATATTTTTTTATTTCTGCATTAAACCCTATGGTGTCACTACTCATTAGAATCATCTCTTTGACATGATTCTAATAAGTAGTGACATCATAGGATTTGGTGCTGAAATGAGTTAGAAAATGTTGGATATGTTCAATTTACTCCCTCTTATCTGAAACACAGATTGAGTGCTCATTGTTAAGAAGATGCAACCTTTCAGACAGGCAGAAGCTTATTGCAGAGTACAAAAAATGCAGAATATTTCTGATATGTTTTGTCCTGCATTAACCCTTAGCCCGCCAAATAAATTGTCGTCTGCTATATTTCTCGTCTGCTTCAAGTTTCAAAGTGCTTCAAAGTTGCTCAAATTGCTGAAAATGTTGTCCGAGTGTCAAACAGCTTGGATCCAGATGAGACGCCGAGTTACTCGGCGTCTCATCCGGATCCAAGCTGTTTGCATAAGGAGCTATAGTCGTGACTGGCAGGCTAAGGGTTAAACAGCAACCTGTCTAAAGAGATGTCCATGCTGTTTTACTGAATTGTCCATTGACACAAGTTTGACTGTATTTGGTAACATTCATTGCTTGCAGAACATTACCAAACTTTACAACATGATACAATATTACCAAGCTTTATAACATGATACAACATCACCAAGCGAAACAACATGACATATTAAAACCTCAACATAAGACAATACAAACAATAATCACAACAATCACATAATACATCATTACAATCTTCACAATATAGTGTAACATTTTAAAATCTACACTACTTGATACAACAATTCAAACAATCACAACATGGTGTAACATTTCATACCTTCACAAACCATTACAAAATGACAAGTTAAAACTTCAACGTAAGACATTCTAAAACCTTACAACATGACACAACATTACAAGCCTCCACAACATGATAAAACTTCACATGATACAACATTACAAGCCTCTGGAAATGATGCAATATTACAAACATTCAATGCATGACACATCATTATTACAAATATACTCAACATGACACAACTCACAGTTTGAATCAACATTATAAACATACACAACATTACAAATGTACTCAACATGACACAACATCATGAACCTTCACAGTTTGAATCAACATTATAAACATATAAACAACATTACAAATGTACTCAACATGACACAACATCATGAACCTTCACAGTTTGAATCAACATTTTAAACATACACAACATTACAAATGTACTCAACATGACACAACATCATGAACCTTCACAGTTTGAATCAACATTATAAACATATAAACAACATTACAAACATAAACAGCCTTACAGAACATTATGAAATTTCATAGCCTGACTCAATATTACAATCCTTCACAACATGACAAAACATAAATCTTAACAATATTACAAACCTTGTTGATATGACACAATATTACAATCCTTCACTGTATCACAAATCTACTCAACATGATACAACATTACAAACCTTTACATATTGACATATCTTTGTATACCTGCACGACACAACAGTATGAATTTTCACATTTCAAATGTTCACATGAATATGATGATTATAAGACTTTATACTGTTATGGACCTTCACAATATTTCAAACACTATACAACATTATAATACCTCACATAAAAAATCCTCACAACATAGCAAACCTTCAGATCACTACGCAACATTGCAACATCTTATATCATGATGTTTTATAATAACATAATGTGTCTAGTTTTGCATAAAGAAGATTACAAAGCTATCTATGAATGATTCTCTTTGTTTTAGTTTCAAATTAGACAAGTGTTATACATGTAATTGTATAAATGTCATAATGAGGATTTTTAGTTTTAATAGTCTTCAGTATTTGATAACCAATGAAAACAAGAGAAATGTTGATTGTAGCTACTAGCTAGACTAAGTGCTGCTAGATTATATGAGTTGAACTGTTTCACTGCCATGATATTTTCTTCTTTACCCTTCTCTAGATTAATAATCATACTGTAAAGCCTCTCTACAATATAAATTTTGCCTTATTGTGGTTATTTTGTAAAAAATAAAAGTAAAAACCTAATGCAGGACAGTACTGATGTAGATGGCTCCCTCAGGGAAAGAACCAAATTCTTATTTACTAGTATATTGCTCAAATGAAGGAAAAGGTGCAAATACACGTATACAAAAGACATTTTGACTGAAGAAGCCTTAACTGTAATATAGGTGTCAAACAGTTAAATAAATTTACATCCGATCTTGATCCAATTTTTGTGTCACCTGCTGTAGACAGACTTAACACTTAGGGATCACTTTTCCAGCGTCTGTCCAGCTGTCATTCTGTCATGCTTTTTGTGTCACACTTTATTTTTGACTATTACTCCTGTTCTACTGAAGCTTTTGAGATGAAACTTCATTTATATAAAAAGATTGACAAGTGGAAGTGTCTTGTATAAGGTCTGTAACTTGCATCAATACTGTTAGAGTTATTCCCCTTTTCCACATTTTCCTTTCCTGCAGATTTCTTCTGTTAAGATTATGACAGGAAATTTCATTTATGGAAAGAAATTGATGAGTGAAAAAATCTTACCCTTGTATCAATTCTACTTTTCTACACTTTCTTTTACGGCAGATAACTTTAGCTATAATGATCAAGCTTTTTCAATTGGCTATAAACTCTTGTTGGACTGATGCTTGCAGACAGGTGACACATGTGTTTCAAATAACACCTAACTAGTTTTACAAATGCAAGAAGAATTTTCTCTTGGCAGTGAATGAGTTAACTTGAGATTGCAACTGCATACCGTTCTACTAGTAGCCTGTACTGCATTAGAGACAAATTCCTATATCAAGCTTTTATTATTTATGCAAACATATGATATGAAGTCCTTCGAGATTAGTTAATTGTCTGTCTGTTTGGATGTCTGTTTGGCTTACTGTCTGTCTACCAGAATGTCTGTTTGTCTGTCATTTTGTCTGTCTTGATGTCTGTTGTCCTGTAAGTCTGTGATGTCGTATTTGCAATTGATCCAAAAAGCTTTGGAATTTAGATTTCAATTTGTGTTTGCTATTTGTGTTCTTGCTGGATATTGAAGGTCTTGGATAGTGATTTGTTTTTTTGTTTTGTCCTACATGGTGGTAGAAGGGAAGAAAAACTGGAATTGAGAGAAGTAATATTTTCTCTTTCTTAAGGTTTTTGTTTTTTTTTGCTTTAGAAATGTTTAACAATATCTATATGTATGTTTTTCTGTATAAGATTTCTGGAGGGTTTAAAGAATTTTTTTTTATTGCCAATGTGTATCATGTTATCAACAGTTTTAAAATTCACGGCTAACAAAGTTTCTCTCATTCTTCAATCCAAGTATGTGTAATGACTTCATATTTATCAAGCGTTTCTTAACACAGATAGGGAGCATTGTTGCATTATTTATGTCTTGGCATTGGTTTCACATTATTGTTTTAACCTATTACCCCATTTTAGTCTCTTTATAATTTTGAAGACAGGTGACCACTTAAAGCGGTTAAAGCCCTGTTACATTCACACCTGTATTGAGCCACAATATCCATAAGTCGTCTCTTTTACAGTTGCTAGCTAAGTGCAAGACGAAAATAATGCAGAAAGCTACTGAAGGAACTTTCTGCATTATTTTTATCCTGCATTTAACAACCACTTGTCTTGGAATTCCTGTTTGCTTCCACAAAGCAAGGTTGTTCGTTTTTTGCTTTTTTTTGTGTCTCAGTTCAATATTTTATTATCTCCGTGAAAAGGTGCATGTGGGTCGGAGATCCATCCCACTCTACACCCTACAATACATGTTAAATATTTCATTCCATGATATATCAAACATAATTATTGTGTGTATACAGTCGAAACTCAATACTTAGAACACAAAGTAAGGTTGAATTTAATACAGGCTTGATTGTAAATGTATACCGCAGTCAAAACACATTGGATATGGTTTTACAGTAAAGTTGCAAAGTTATTTTCATTTCATATTCTTTGTTGTGTAGGGCTCCATAACCTATATATTCCCGTGCAAACGCTGGTTGGCTCGGGATGAGGAGGATAGTGCTATTGAGCGTGAACTGGTGGCGGAGAAAGCAATGCAAGAAGTTCTGAAGAACGGAGAACTACAAACCAAAGAGCTGAAACTCAGAGACAAACTAGAGAGTAAGAATATAAATACAGTCAAACTTTAATATCTCGAACTCATTTAACTCAAACTAACTGATAGTTCCACATATGAACTGCATTATTTCATGCTCGGTTTTGTCGCACATACCCATATTTTAAAGTTAAAACGTGGCTTTAGCCACGTTTTAACTTTGAAATATGGGTATGTACGACAAAACCGACTTCGAGATATCGAAGTTTGACTGTACCAAATTATGGATATTCAATGTCTGTAACAATTCATTCAAGCATAAACATGTCTGTCTGAAATTGAAAACAGAGAAGATCAGATGAGGTTATTGTTAGTATTGCATCTGATCAAATTCAACTTCAACTTTTATTTACATATGCATAAGTCCCACGGATAGTGAGAAACATTAGCATTATAATTATAACTCAAAGTAACATTGAACAACAAAAGTAAACAATATAAGGGAAAACGGCTACACATAGTTTTATACCAGGGCTCCAGATAAGAGGAAGTAAACTGAAAAAATCCAACATTCATACACATTTCAGCACCAAATCCCTTGATGTAACCACCCACCTGAATCGTCTCGGAGAGTCGATTCTAATGAGTAGTGACACCACATGGTCTAATGCAGAAATAAAGACTTTATTCGTTTTGAGTTACTCCCCCTATTCAACCTGGAGCTCTGTTTATATACATTCCATAATTATGACGTAAAAGTTACGTAATTTGTATTTAAAAAACGACGTCATAATCTAATCTAGAATTTAGTGTATGGTGCAGTTTTCAGGCCACCTAGCGCTGAATACACAACAACAGCCAATTCCATATTTTGTCCCACATAAAACTTGCCGGCTGTGCCACAGCGCCAATTACCAGAAAACTGCACAACATACGATTATTGACACATTCAACCCTGGCGACGAGAATACTCGTCATTTACAAACAGAGTACCTATGCGGATTACATTTTTCCTGTGCAAACAGTGTCGACCCTGATCAGAAGGCTCCTTAAGGAGCCCTCTGATTAGGGTCTACACTGTTTGTCATTTTGAAATTTGTTATTGAAAACAACCATAAAAAAGTCAAAAATTGACTAGACTTATTTTGAAATTGGAATTTTCGATGAAAACTTTCAGGGGTAAATGACTTAAAGCATGTATAGCGCCAAATTACCAGAAAACTGCACAACATATGATTATTAACACATTCAACCCTGACGACGAGTATACTCGTCATTTACAAACAGTGTACCTATGAGGATTACACTTGTCCTGTGCAAACATTGCAGACCCTGATCAGAGGGCTCATTAAAGAGCTCTCTGATCAGGGTCTACACTGTTTGTCATTTTGAAAATTAATTGTTAAAAACAACCATAAATAGTAAAAAAAATGACTAGACTTATCTTGGAATTGGAATTTTCGATGAAAAGTTTCAGGGGTAAATGAGTTAAAGCATGTATATTTCAAACAATTAGTATTAAATCATTTACATGTACTGGGTCCACGCCTATAAAGCATCCGAGACAAGCCCGAGACGGCCCCAACCCCATGATTTGTCAGACTTGAGCATTCTGCTCACATCTGACCAACCAAAGACCCGAGAACGATCCCAGACTCAAACCAAACGCTTCACAAGCATGGGGCCAGATATGAATTTTAGAAAACATTTAAAAATATTTTAGAATCTATAGATCTAGTCCTTAAAGGTTTGCTTAATTTTGCTGCAAAATATACTTAGATTTTTTAGTTTTTCAATATTATTATGCGTTATTAGATCCATTAATTTTCGTTTACTTGGTCTCGTTCTAGTTTGATAATCAATATATTTCAATCTTAAGTTATTAAACGTTGGACAAACAAGTAAATAGTGATACTCATCTCCGATATCTGTACAATATATACATTTCCGCTCAATGTAAGGTATATTATGCCAGCGGCCTGTTTCAATAGGAAGTCGATGATTTCGGGTAAAGTATTTAATAATATTTTTACCAAAATAATTAGGCAACTTGTCTAAATAACCACTGCGGCCAAAGTTTTGTTTTATGTATTTATAAATACTGGAATCCGATGTTTGGTTAAGGTCTGAGTGCCAGTTTTGTATAAAGATATCTTTAAGTTTTTGATAAGATGCTTTTATAAGCCATTTGGAACTAACAAAGCTTTGACTGTACCAGATTCCAGAAAAGCCAGTATTACAAAGATACTGTTTAGTATTTTCTAGCCACTGTGATTTAATTTTGTTTTTGGAATGTAGTGTGAATATTGTGACATAAAGTTTTGATGCTAATTTTGTACTTTGATTTGTAGATAAATTTTCAATAAGTCGGGTCCAATATGCAATAACCCTGTTTTTAATATTAAGTATTAACGGAGTAACACCGGTTTCTCCGTATATCATATATGATGGTGTAGATGTTTTTAAATTAAAAATGTATTTGTAAAACTTAAGTTGCACCTTCTCTAGCATTTGACAGTTTCCAAACCCCCAGAGTTCACACCCATACAAGAGTATTGGTTTTATTGTTTTTTCGAAAAGGTCTATTTGTATATCATATGGAAGTGACAATACTTTAATCCGTCTAATTAATGCAAACATTGCCTTACTAGCTTGAGCAGCAATTTGCAATTTTGTTTTATGAAAACTCCCACTTTTTGTAAACAATAAACCTAAATATTTATATTCATTTACAAGTTCAATAACATGTGTACCTATTTTGAATGAACAGTTACATTTAGCAGATCCCTTACCAAAGAGCAAAATTTTCGTTTTATTTTCATTAATATTAAGTTTCCATAAATCGCAGTATTCCTTAAATCTGTCCAGAGCATTCTGTAGATCCTGCTCGTTATCACTAAATATTATCGTATCGTCGGCATATAATAATACAAAAAGCTTTAGGTATATGCGTACTCCATCTACATCTATATCACTGGCTATGCCATGTACTTTATCACTTAAGTATTGTTCAAGGTCATTTAGGAAAATAGAAAACAAAAAAGGGGATAAATTTTCTCCCTGTCTTACTCCTACAAGGCAGTCAAAGAACGGGGTAGATCCTTCTGCAGTCATAACTTTTGATTTAATATTGTTGTACATGCTTTTGATAATGTCAAAACATTTTCCATTGATATGTTCTTTTCTTAGTTTTTGCCATAGACCTACTCGCCAAACTGAATCGAAGGCTTGTTTAAAATCGATAAAACAGCAGTAAAACTTTTTCTTACTTGAAAGAACAAGATCAATTAAGTGTTTTAGAATAAAAACATTGTCTATGGTTGAAAAGTTCTTTCTAAACCCTGCCTGTGTCTCATGTATCAAATTTGTTTTCTCGGCAAATTCATTTAGTCTATTGTTTAGAATACATGTAAATAATTTCCCGAGACAGCTCAGGAGTGATATCGGGCGATAATTTTCAGGTTTGTTAGGGTCACCTTTATTTTTGTAAATCGGTTTGATAATTCCGATTGTCCATTCTTGAGGTATTATACCCGTATTAAAAACTGTATTGAAGAGTTTTATGTAAACAGAAACCATGGTATTTATTGAGTATTTTATTTGTTCATTTATAATTTCATCAACGCCTGGTGCTTTATTAGTTTTTAAACTTTTAACCGCTTTAATGATTTCTTGTTCTGTTATTGGACCATTTATGTCTTCATTTAGTGCAGTATGTTCTATTTCATTATCGTTTTCATTTTCATTCTGGTGATTTTCATTTATTGATTTAAAGAATTGAAAAAAATCATTTAAAGGTGCTGCAGGTTGTGATTGGTCATTTTTACAATTAATTACTTTCCAATAATGCCGGGAGTCCGCGTTTTTCAATTTACGTAATGTGTCTATCTTAGCAGAATCAAAGTTATTTCTTGCATGTTTTAATGTGTTTTTATATTCTTTACTTATGGATTTTAAAAGCTCTTTAAAGTAAAGTGTTTTATGTTTATTGTATGCTTGTCTTGTTTTATGATATATATTTCTTATATTTTGGCATGATCTATCAAACCAGGGGTATTTATTTCTCTTTGGGGCTTTATTATCATTTAGTCGCTGCTTAACAGTGCCAAATGATTCTTTAGAAGAATTTCTAAATACAGACGCAATGCTGGATACTATATCGTCCATATCAGTTTGTAAGACAGTACTAGCCTCCACCATTCTGTCCAGTTTCATTTCAATATCAGATACCTTTGCTAGATCAATATTTTCTAAAAATAACTCTGTTTTGTTCGTGTCCCACAGCTTAATTTTATCTGGTTTTTGAACATCATTTTTAACTTTGGTTTCAGGTAAACAACCTTTAGTTTTCAAAACTGCATACAATGGACAGTGAACATCAGAATAGAGAGAACAAAAATCATCAATGTTGAAATCTAAGATATTTTCAAACACAAATGAAGAGGATAAAAAATAGTCAACTGTGCTAGCATCCTTGCATGTCAATTTAGGATGGTAAAACTCATTTTTGATTCTACCATTCCAAAGAAACATATTATTATTCTTACATAAATCAATAAATTGATTGCCATAATTGTTAGTAGTATTATCTTTAACATTTCTATCCAACGGTACATTGTACATTGAAAAATTTCGAAATATTTCATTCTCTTCATTTTGTAATGTTTGTAAGTCATATAGTTCAGAGATAACTTCATCAATCTCGATATAATCTTTTAAAATTCCACATCTTGAGTTCCAATCACCAAACAATAAACAATGTTTGCTACTAGAAAAGTACCTTATCATTTCAACCTGAATTTCAAAAAAAGGATCGGGATGCGAATATTTGGAGCCATTTGGTGGTACATAGACCAATCCACACTTTAGATCTTCGTCGCAAATGCTGTTCTGACTGCCGTATATTTCTTTTGAAATAGTAAAAAATGTTACTAATTTACACTTATTACTTGTATCAATTTGGACATAAGGTGCTACATTTTCTCGTACAAGTAGAGCCATCCCTCCTGAACGATAATTCGACAGTTTTTTCCTACTGAACATGTGAACTTCAAAGCCCGGAACACATATCTGATCAGTGTCATCAGTTTTAATCTCCTGTAAGCCTACTATATCATACTTGCTAATATAAGATATAAATTCTGGGCAATTAAGTTTCGATAAAATCCCACAAACATTTAACGACAAAATTTTTATATTATTACTATCCTGCTAAGTATTTCACAGAATCATTAGCATATATTACAAACAGTGTATCTGTGAAGAGTACACTAAGTCTTGTTATTTGCAAACAGTGTAGACCCAGATCAGATGTATTCTACAGGAGACCTCTGATTTGGGTCAACACTGTTTGCTATTTTGCAATACATGTATATTATAAAAACATGCCTAAATAGTCAAAAATGGACTAGACTTAATTGGAAACAGGATTTGTCCATTTACAGTTTAAGGTACCATTGAGTTAAATGCTACAATCGGTACCGACCCTGGTGACATGCTGTGTAGGTTATTGTGTGGCAACAATGTCTAAAGGTCCTTTTCTCTGAAGCACCGGTAATTAATATCAGACCACTGACAGATATTTTCTTGTTAAAAACTCACTGTACTTGTCAAAGATTTCAGTGTTCTGTTACAAGAAGGTCTCAATAGATTTTTACTATTACAGTCGAATTTCGATATCTCCAAAATGCTGAACTCCAACTATCCGATAGTTCGACACATGAACTGCATTATTTTATGCTGAGTTTAGTCGAACATACCCATATTTCAAAGTTAAAACGTGGCTAAGCCACATTTTAATTTTGAAATACGGGTATGTTCGATTTAACCGAGTTCGAGAAATTGAAGTTCGACTGTATCTTATGACCCTTTCTTTGCTGGAAACCTGTATTTGTATATTTTGCCAACAGTGTAGATCAGAGTATGTGTTTGTTGAATGTTTCAGAGAAGGTATACACAGTGAATGTGAAGACCGGTGACAAGTCTAGCTGTGGTACCAACGCCAATGTGTTCCTTACTGTCATTGGAGACAGGGGAGATACTGGGGAGAGGAAACTGGCCAAATCAGAAACACACATGGACAAGTTTGAGAAAAATCAGGTAAGTCAGAAACACACATGGACAAGTTTGAGAAAAATCAGGTACATACATACAGGTAGAATAATTTGAGAAAAGTTGGGCTGGCCAGAAACTCATTTTGACAAGTTTGAGAAGATTTGGCAAATCAGATACACAAAGGCATTAACACTTTTAGAAAGACAGCTATTGAATAGTCAAAGAAATAACTTTAAGTAGTAACAAAAGCTTGTTCATAAAATCAGGGCTGCCATTTCTCCGGATTTTTCCTAAGTCTTCGGATTTTTATCCTAGCAGATGGTAGCTTAAAACAGGCTGAAAATAAAGCAGAATGCGCCTTAGGGCGCATTCTGCTTTACTTTCAACCTGTTTTAAGCAGTCATGTGTCTTCAAAACAAGAAACAGAATGTGGGGTAAATTAAGGTACGATTAGTAAAATTGCGTATGAAAAATTGAAAATTTGAAATCTTAGGATTTTTATGATCAACTTATGGCAGTCCTGTAAAATTATTATACTTTCTGAATCAATGTATTGCAGAAATGCCATAATGTTACTAACAGATCTAGAGATTCGTATCTTTCATTAAATTTAAATGTTGCAAAGAATTGTAAGAACTTCCATGCCAAAGCAAAAACAAAAGTGTGATGAATATTGATCTTATCTTCTTACAGATTGATGTGTTTAAGATGGAGGCAGCTGATCTGGGTAGAATTTACAAGATTCATGTTCGCCATGACAACTCTGGCTTCAGCCCTGCCTGGTACCTTGATGCTGTAGAGGTCATAGATAGCAGCGACAAATACGTGTTCCACTGTGAACGATGGCTCGCTAAGAACAAGGAAGACTCAAAGATTGAACGCAGCTTCTATGTCAAGGTGATTACTATACATGTAGCAAGACTGTAAAATTGTTCATTTATCTTTCCAACATCCGCATTGAAGACTTTTACAGACAGCTGGATCCAGATCAGGCTTCACTTAATGTGGGGCCTGATCAAGATCCAATGTTTTTGTTTTAAAAAATGTAATGAAGATTGGTCCAATTTTATATTTCAGCAGATGACTGTTTCGTAGTGTTAACCCTTTACCCATGGTCTGTTTCTAGTTTTGAAGACAGATGACCACATAAAGCAGGTTAAAACTAAAGGCACATCAAGGCACATTCTGCTTTACTTTCTGCCTGCTTTAAGCTACTCTCTGCTAGGATTTTGGAAATATTTCATAGTTTTGTATATTCATGACTATAAAGTGGAACTATTTTCTTTAGTGGAGGAATAAAGTAAAGGTTTAAAAAAGGGTATCTACTGTTTAACGGATTAAAGTGTTGATATCTGAATAAATTGTGGTGTTACGCAGGCAAATTGAATCCTAGAGTTTTGCTTGCTACAGTACAAAAGACGTTATTTTTCCGCAATAAACGTGTTTATGCTAAAAACACTACGTCCCTTGCAGACAGACAGTTCCGAGCAGATGTCTGACATCTGATCAGGTTCCAAACTGTTGACTCTCCAATCAATATAAATCATAAGAATTTTCAAACTGCATTGTCATATTTTACAGGGTTATGATGGTGAGATGTCGAGTACAGGAACCCTACGGTCTAACAGGTATGGGTCAGTAGCCAGCCTCGACTCCCTTCGCAGTACTGACCCATTCTCCAAGAGCCCAAGGATGAACCGCAAACAGATGGCCATGGAAGATATTCCTGAGGGTCGAAGTAAGTCAAACAATGTACTTTATCATTACGGGTTCACACATTCACCTCTGTCGAGAGTCCGGAATACTTATGTGTAGAAAACTTAACCCTTTCCCGATAGAAGCGTCATTTAGCGCTTTTAATTTATTCCACTGAAAAAATAAGTTTCAATTTATACAGTCATGAATATGAATCAAACGAAATAGCTTCTCTATCCTAGTAGATATCAGCTTAAAGTAGGTTGAAAATCAAGTAGAATGTGCCTTAAGGCGCATTATGCTTTAATTTCAACCTGCTTTCAGTGATAACTTGTCTTCAATACTAGAAAAGGGCTATGGAGTAAAGGATTAGAAATATGATGTAATCATTCTGTCAAGCTCTTTTATAAGCAAATGCAACAGAACAAATTTAACAGGCCAATCAAATTGACTTACTTTAAGTAACTAATTGATTACAGTATATTTCACGTCTAAAAGTATGACAAATAGCTCAGATCCTGATCAGAGGGGGAGCCCTCTGATCTGGGTCTACCTTTTTTTGCATAGGATGTTTATAGTTATGTACTCAGTTCCCCCATCATACACAGAAGATTCCTTAACCAATTACTCCATGAATACGCCTTTTTACACCTTTTATTTGTTCCTCCACTAAAGAAAGTAATTCCATTTTATACAGTGATTAATATGAACATTAAAAATTATTTTCTTTTTCCTAGCTTATTATAGTTTAAAGTAGGCTGAATGTAAAGAATAGAACCTGCTTAAAGTAGTCACTTATCTTCAAAACTTGAAACAGGCTATGGAGTAATGGGTTAAGGAGCCATTTGATCTCGGTCTGCACTATTTGCAAAGAATGTATATATAATACTCAGTTCTATAACTGTAAGGGTTCACCATATATCTTGTTACATTACTTCAGCGATACCATACACTGTCCGAGTGATCACTGGAGATGGGGAGGACAATGGTACAGAGAGCAATGTTTGGATAAAGATATATGGTCCCAAGAAGAAGCACTCTGGAACATTGTTTTTAGAATTGGCACAGAAAAACAAGTTTGTCCCAGGCTCCACAGAGATCTTCTCCATAGAGGCCGTGGACGTGGATGAGGTGAAAAAGGTGGAGGTGAGTAGAGGTGTAACGATAGGTCAACCTATCGAACTATTGCAATAGTACCGGCTCCGATAGCAATAAGTCGATAACATTTTTGAAAGTCGATACTATTGCCAATAGTTACTACAACTATCGATAGTTACGATAGTGATACGTTACTTTTAGTGGAAAACTCTTTTGTCGGAATCAGCTAATTTGACTAATTATTTGTTTATTAAAATCAATCGACAAACGCTTGTATTTCTCTCTTATTAGTTTACCATAAAGCGTTCAGACGATATGATCACATGAAGGTAAAGGCCGAGACCGGGTGGAAAATTCGGAAATGAGAATCAATGACTTAGAATCATTTACCATTTAATTGATTTAGTTCGTAACTTATAAACGTCTTTTCCCCTTACATTAAATCATTTTAGATTAGTCATAAGACTGTAAAAAATTGAATTAATTTGAATACTGGTTCTCGATTTCCATTCGATCTTAGTGTAAACTGAAACTAGTGAAAATGGCAGACGAAGTAGAAATTGTTGACAACAAGAAAGGTAAAGCTGCACTTAGGCTTCGTCAAGCAAAACAACACAGTAGATCAGACAAAAGTTGCATGTAGAAACTGTAATATAAAACTTAGTGGAAACACATCCAATTAAATCGATCACATGAAACGTAAACACCCGTCTGTGGCAATAGCGAACTTAATGAAAACGTCTGAAAACTTCCCTCAGAACACGGCTTCCAAGCTAGCTAAACAAGCCTCTGTTTATAAGAAAATAGTTATTAAAACAACTATTGTGATAGTATCGCAATAGTTTATTGACTATCGCAATACTATCGGGATAGTATTTGAACTATCACAATACTATCAGGATAGTCTTTTTGACCTCGATATTCACCCCTAGAGGTGAGTCAAGGGTTCCCAATATTTACATCCTCAAATATCAAGTCAAATCTATATTTAACCATTCTTCTGTAGTTAGCATATATTGACGCTGTTTGAAAACAGTGTAGACCCAGATCAGACAGCTCTTGAAGGAGCTGTCTGATCAGGTTCTGCACTGTTTCATTTAGGATCTGACTGACATGAATCGGCACTCTTTCCTTGGGAAAAGTTTCCTTCTTTTTATAAGCCATTAGCTGTTTGTTCATAATGATAGATGTTCATAGTGGACAGAGTTTGATATTCAGTGTTATTGAAGTACATTGATTGTATAAAGGACAGGGCACAGCAGGAACTTTCTGTTTAATACTGTCACTTTGCTTTAAACAGTCACCGGTTATAAACACCTAATAATTAAAATAACTTTGTGGTCGTAAAAAAGAGGTTTTACTGTATGTCAAAAATGGACTAGACTACACCTTTCCCCAATAGAAGCGTCTTTTAGGGCATTCAGTTTATTCCTCTGCTGAAGGACACAGTTCCAATTTATTCCGTCATGAATATGTATCATTGGAAATGTTTCATTTATTCTATCAGACAGTAGCTTAAAGCAGGCTGAATGTTCAACCTGCTTTAAGCAGTTACCTATTTTCAAAACTAGAAACGGCTGTTAGGTAAAGGGTTAATTAGAAACTGGACTTGTCAATTTGATGTTTCGAGGGTTTGTGAGTGTATGTATGCCGTGTCTTGTATTACAGGTTGGTCATGATGGTACGGCTCCTGGCAGTGGCTGGTTTGTCAAGGAGGTAGAGGTAGACATACCAACCAAGGGCAAGCACTATACCTTCCTCTGTAAACAGTGGCTAGCCAGAGACAAGGCTGATGGCAAAACAAGTCGCATATTCAGTGTGGATGATGGCATCAGCTCAGTGTCCTCATATAGACCCAGTAAGTACTTGATTAAGGTTGAGGGCTCCTAATGAGATCAGACTAAAATATAACGATAGACCATTGTCGTCAACTGTCGGCCCATTTTGAATCATGCCCTATGGTCAATCGCTCTCCGTAGAGTATTGACCAACATTGGCTCAATGTCATTAGGGGTTTTTAACCTGAACACCTTCATCCCGTAGCCTGTATCTAATTGTGAAGATAAGTGACCACTTAAATCAGGCACATTCTGCTTTACTTTTAACCTGCTTTAAGTTCACATCTGCTTTAAGTTCACATCTGCTAGGATATGGAAAGAAAATTCTTATGCTGCATATTCATGACTGTATAAGCTTGAACTATATTTCTATTGAAGAAGAATAATTTAAAGGTACAAAAAGACATATTTATGGAGTAATGGGTTAATTAACAATTGTAACAACTTTCCTCAGTGATACCCTACGAGATGACAGTGTTCACTGGAGATGTAGAGGAGGCGGGAACTGATCAGAAGATCACAGTCACTGTGTTTGGGGCCAAGGGAACAACGTCACCTGTCATTCTGGAGAAAAATGGGGACAGGTTTGAGAGAGACCGAGCTGATTTCATCAAACTAGAGTTAGAGGATGTAGCCCCGGTGAAGAAACTCCGTGTTGAAGCTGACGGAAAAGGCAGTCGACCAGACTGGTTCTTAGAGAAGGTAAACTATACCTCTTTTAAGCCTTTCCTCCCTGAAACCTCAAATGGACAATTCTTGTTTATAATATAGTCTAGTCCATTTTTGACTTTTTAGGGTTGATTTTTACAATATATTTCAAAATTACAGTTTAGTTTAGTTTAAACATATTTTATTTCCAAATTGTTTTACAGGAAAAAGGGTTGGGCCACAAGTTCTACCAACTTAGAATCGGCCCTTCCCCTCAAAATTACAAACAGTGTATACCCTGATCAGAGGGCTCCTTCAGGAGCCCTTTGATCAGGGTATACACTGTTTGCATAGGACAAGTGTACTCCTCGCAGGTACACTGTTTGGAATTTATGCATATATGCGTGACTAGGGTATATGTTGCTGAAAAATGTAAACAGATTTCATTTTCTACCCCTGAAATTAATCTCAAGAGTACAATCAACAAACCAAATAGATTAGGACTTTTTAAGAATTATTTAGCACTATAGCATATATAAACCTTGCCCACTATAAACACCCCCCATCTTAGCTATTATATTTGCTAGTAAAAGAAGAAAAGAATCCCAAGGAAAGAGTGCAGACTCATTTCAGACATATTCTACAGTGTTTCCTAACTACAACGGCCCTCCCATCAACAACTCCCTCCTAATAACGACCCTTGTCACAGTTCCCTAAACAAGACAATTATTTATAACGCTTTTACTGCTGCAATATCGTTTGCTAAAAATTGTTGTCTGCTTGGTTGTTTCTCAAAGTTAAATATTGGACATTTTGATAGAAGAAACATAATGAAGAGTGGCAAACAGCTTGAATCCAGATCAGACGCCACGTTATGCGGCGTCTGATCTGGATTCAAGCTGTTTGCAAAGGTACGCCAATTTCCCTCCCTATACGACTCCCTCCGAACAACGCACACAGTTATTGTCTCCAATATGGTGTCGATGTAGAGAGGGAGTGCTGTATAAGCAAATAGAACAGACTCTGATGAGACAGGTCCTCTAAGAGCTGTCTGATACAAGGAGATCGTCATACACTTGCGCTAGCTCCTATCCCTCGTCCCTGTTCAGCATTCTGCTTTGCCTTCATGAACTGCATTATTTCATGCTCGGTTAAGTTGAAGCAAACCCATATTTCAAAGTTAAAATATGGCTTAGCCACGTTTTAACTTTGAAATACGGGTATGATCGAATTAACCAAGTTCAAGATATCGAAGTTCGACTGTATTGCAGATTTTGTTTATAAAGTTTTTTAAATCTATTTGATATTTACAGATTGAGTTACGAAGTATGGCCACAGGCATTCTGTCAGTGTTTGATGTCAGAAACTGGATGGGTAAGAAGGGAGAGCTGAGCCGTGACATTGCATCTCGCGAAGGCAAACATGTTATGATTGAAAGTAAGTTGCTTTCATTTTAATGCTTTCACTGTTCCCTTGTAACCCTTCAACCACAACAATATCATCTGTATTGAGACTGTTTTCTGCAAGATTTCTTTAAAGTAAGATTTAAGGCAAATTGGCTGAAGAAATATCAATACAAGTATCAAACAGTATGCCAGGGCTGCAGGAAAGGGAAGTGTATGCCTGCTTTACCCATTACCCCATAGCCTGTTTCTAGTTTTCAAGATATGTGACCACTTAAACAGGTTGAAAGTAAAGCAGAATGCGCCTTATGGCTCATTCTGCTTTACTTACAGCCTGCTTTAAGCTATTTTCTGCTAAAATATGGAAAATATTTCTATGATTTTAATTTGTGACAGTATAAATTATAACTATTTTCTTCAGTAGAGGAATAAATAAATAAAAGGCGTATTTATGGGGTAATTGGTTAGAGCCTTATAGTGACTACTCATTAGAATCACCTCATTGAGCTTAGTAAAACTTTGTCTATCCTAATGAAAGATCAGAACCTTACTTTTGTTTTACAATCCAATTTCAGAGACAAACTACAAAATCAATGTGAAGACCTCTACAGTTAAGGGAGCGGGAACCGATGCCAATGTGTATGTGGTATTGTTTGGTGATAATGGTGACTCCGGTACCCTGCATCTGAAGAGTTCAGAAACCTTTAAAGATCCCTTTGAGAATGATCAGCTAGATGAGTTTACGTTTAAAGATGTACTGAGTCTAGGGGAGCTGTCCAAGTGTCGAGTCTGGCATGATAACAAAGGTAAGGCATGCTGTCAAACAAGGGAGATGACTCGCAGTTAAGGGAGCTGTCCAAGGGACATCACTCTTCAATTAGCGAACTTTTTAGCATCAGGGTATTCAATTTGACTTCAAACAGAAATTATTTAACTGATATATGCCTATATAAATGTTTTCCTGAAGTATTTTAATTGTGTTTAAAATGTTAATTAGCTCTACTGCGTAGCCACTCATATTTTTATTCATTTTGCTGGAAAAATGATGGCCACTACAAATTCCCTTTATTCAAATGATGTTTACCTAGGGCAGGTTGCTGCTAAAAGCAAGATAACAGTAAAGCAGAAAGCTCCTATATGAAGTTTATTCTTTACTTATCTTGCTTGAAGATTCCACCTGTATGTAAAAGCATTTGTCAGGACAGGGTGTATGTTTATTAACTCTCTGAATGCTAAATAGAGAATCTTACATTTCTGTTCATTTTTTATAAAAAAGTTGACTAAAATAATATGACGCATTAATAAACAAGTTGACTAAAATGATATGATGCAAGCCTTGGCAAATGTCATATTTATTTTAGTCAATGAGTTTATTAAAAAAATGATAAGTAATGAGCATGAATGTGAAATTGTATTTATCACATAAACGTTTCAAAAACCCATTTAGCGGTATTTTATATTCCCTCCCCCATAACATGACATTGTTTATGGTAACATCATCACAAATAATGTCATTTGGTGTCCTGTGTTATGTAGCGCTCTTGGGCAAACAGATTGGGCAGGAGCCCAAAAAGCATTATTTCGCTGATCAAATATATAAAAAATATTGAATGGCTTTATTACACTGTCAAAGGAAGTATATGTTTATGTTCTAAATTTAGAATTTCAAAACAAATTCAAAGTGTCATACATTAAGGATTTTGATAAGACGCAAATTTACTCTGCATTTTATTTTTTATCAAAACTGTTTATAAGGGTTATTACAATTTTGCTGTCAGCTTGCAAGGAGTTGAAACTTCTTTCATACTGTTTGTTTTTCTGTATATGTAATTTTAATGGAAACAATTTCAGAGAGTATCCTAAAAGGTATGAAGGAGAAGAAGTAGACTAGAAAGAAAGTAGATATTGCTAGAATCATCAGTGCATCACTTAAACTTGTCATTTTGCTTGTAGGCATACTTTTTCGTCATTGCATTGCATTTATCATATGACATTTTACACAATTTCTAATAAATCAGACAGTATCTGGTCTGAGCTGCGTAAGCCAGCCTTTCATATAATGTACAATTAAGTTTTGAATAGTTGATCTCACTTAAGTTGAAAACAGACTCATATTTTATATTTTAGTTAAGCTGTGTTTCAACTTTAAAATAGGGTTATGTTTGACTTCAGTGAGCTGGAGTTATAAAGTTTTTACTGTGACTTACTTGAGTTAACACTAGTATATAAGAATGGAGATCAGCTGACTACCTAATGCAACCAATTTAACCTGGAGGAACATATTTGCTAGACTTGTGTGTTTTGTATTCTGGGTTTTGGCTTGTCGTCTGTTGTTAAAGTTTAGATATGTTAAGATCCCAGTCTCCTGAACTGTATCAAGCATTTACCTTAATCCTTCGCCCACTGAATATTATTTAAAATTTTGCTCACTACAAAAATCTATCAAGACTTCAATGTCAGACATATCCTATAAAAACAATGCAGACACTGATCAATCAGCTCCTACACAGAATCACAGACTGTCTGGTCTTTGTCTACACTGTTTTGAAAAATTGTTGACATATCTGTTAATTGCTGGAAAAGGGTTAACACAGGGTTTAACTCTTTCAACCCTGGTCCCGCATATAGGCGTCTTTTTCAAACAGTGTAAATGTAATTAGTACACATGTTCTATGCAAATAGTAAAGACCCAGATCAGAGGGCTCCGAAAGGAGCCCTCTGATCAGGGTCTTTACTATTTGTCACAATGCCAAACATTGACAAAAACAACTCTTAAAAGTCAGAAATGGACTAGACTAGATTGAAAACTAGAATTGTCCATTTGAGGTTTCAGGGAGGAAAGGGTTAAAGGAAAAGAAACCGGTGATTGCTTCATACAAGAGCTTATTCCTTACATACCATGGCAAAGAAATGTGTCAAAGTTCATTCCAAGCTTATTGTGTCTCCTGCAGTACAGAAATATGTTCTTTTTATCTGTCTATGTCTGTCCATGTCACAGTATCTATGGTTCAAAATTGAGAGAAATAATAAATACCACATCATTAGTAAACCAATCTTCAGATATTTATCCTAGCAGATGGTAGCTTAAAGCAGGCTGAGAGTAAAGCAGAAAGCACATTCAAGCACATTCTGCTTTACTTTCAACCTGCTTTAAGTAATCATGCTTGAAAAATAGAAACAATTTTATTCTTAGGATTTTTCAAGATCTACTTATGGCAGCACTGCCAACCACACTCTTACACAGCTGATATTGTACATTATAACATTTAGTTAATATTGAAGATTTAACACAGATAGTAGATACATTTAACTCTTTCAATTATGACTTGTTTTCATGGTTTTTACATTTTGCTGCTTATATAACCTTTTTCACTGAAGCACCATTGGACACTTTAACCCCTTCCAATGCCTAAGTACCATAATTATGTCACCTCTACCCTGATCTCAAGATTCACTTGTAGTTTTAACTCATAACCCAATAGCCTGATTCTAGTTTTGAAAATAGATGACCAGTTAAAGCAGGTTGAAAGTAAAGCAGAATGCCCCTTATGGCGCATTCTGCTTTACTTTCAGCCTGCTTTAAGCTACCATCTGCCAGAATATAGAAAATATTTCTTATAATACATATTCTGTATAAATTGGAACTTTTTGTCCTCAGTGGAGAAATAAATGAAAGGCGTTAAAAGGCATACTTATGAGGGAATGGGTTAAATACTGGTAGCAGCTTAAAGCAAGCAGTAGGAAATTAAAGCAGAAATATTTTTAAAAGAAGATTTCTACTTTAATTACAGATTGTTTAAAGCAACCAGCTGTTCAGATGTTGTTCAAAATTCATATGGCTCATACATTGGACCGTGGTAGTATCATGCAAAAAAAGGTATTTCTATGAGGAATACATCCTGAGTGACAGGCAGTGAGGAAAATGGGCAGAAAATTTGACACATTCTATTTGATGTTGTTTTAACTCTTTGCACGCTAGCGGCGGATATATCTGCCACAGTGATTACCTTTGCAAAGAGTTTGGATCAAGATGAGACGCCGCATGACGCGGCGTCTCATCAGGATCCAAACTGTTTGCCATTCTGACACTGAATTTAAAGAAAATTTGAAAATTCTAATTTTAGAACGATAGCAGAAGACAAATTGTTGCAGATGAACAAAATTACCGAGCATGCAAAGAGTTATTGTTGTTTATAAAGATTCCTGTTTTGTACTGTTGACTTTCACTCTTGGATTCTAATTGATACAATATTCTGGTTCCCCAGGTTTTGGAGCTGCCTGGCATTTAGCACACATTGAGGTTGAGGACCTGGGTACCAGGAAGAAATACATGTTCCCATGTAACAAATGGCTGTCCAAATCGGAAGATGATAAACAGGTCTTGAGGGAACTGACTTGTGGAACCAGCGTTAGGGCTGGTGGAGGTTCTGATAGAGACTCAACAAGTAAGTTCACCTCGTAGAAGGGTTCAATGTTAAACGAGTTTTGAGTTATAATGGTTTACCGGTAATTGTATTACAAAGTATTTTACAGATAACTTTATTGATATTTTGAATCACCTTTTATCCCCTTGTCTTATATTTCTTTCTTTTTTTTTTCAAAATGAGGAAAAACTTAAAATATATGTACAGTTGAACTTCGATATCTCGAACTTGCTTAATTCGTACTATCCGATTTGTCGACATATAAATTGCATTATTTCATGATCGGTTAAGTCGAACATGCCGGTATTTCAAAGTTAAAATGTGGCTGAGCCACGTTTTAACTTTGAAATACCGGTATGTTCGACCTACCACCTTCAAAATATGGAAGTTCAACTGTATATCATGTAATCAGATATAATGATTAGAAATGTGTGTGATGTTTACTTGTAGCCTTTGAGATAGAGGTAAAGACGTCTGACAAGAAGGAAGGAGGGACTATCCACAATGGCTGGATCATGTTAGAAGGCAGGAAAGGTGCATCGAAAGTGTTCAGGCTGGAAAACAGTGTCACAAACAAAATACTACGCAAGTAAGTCACATCTCCAGTCATAGGGTACATGTAGAATTGTTGTGGGAAAGTCATTAGTTGAAGATATATACATGAAGTCAATCTTGTATAAAAGCACCCTACAATAGAAAACTCTTATGGAGTATGTAGGAGACCTCTACTCTGAGTCTACACTGTGTGTCGTCCATAAATAGTTGACCCTTTACCTGATAGTGTATTTCTAGCAATTTCTAGTCAATAACACTTTAAAAAGGTTGAAAGTAAAGCATAATGCGCCATACTTTTTCAACCTGCTTTAAGCTTCAATGTGCTAGAATATATAAAATATTGCCTATACTATAATATTTATGACTGATTAAATTGGAACTATTTTCTTCAGCGGAGGAATAAATCATATGCGCTAAAAGGCGATTCTATTGGGGAAAGGGTTAAAAATGAACCAGACTTGGCTTTTCAAGGGATTTGGCCGTTTGAAATTTCATGTGACAATGAGTTAAAAAAGGGCATTTTGTTATGAGAATGACCATTTTCCTGTGTGTTTTCAGGGGTAATGTTGACCACTTCACGTTCCAGTCGGCTGCACTAGGAGATCTTGTCCATTGTACAGTTGGGGCGTATGAGAGAGATGACAGACAGCTACAAGGAAATGAGGGACGAGAGGCAGAGTGGCACTGCTTCGAGATCAGTGTCACAGACACAGGCAGTGGCAAAAAGTAAGCCTTTCAATAAAATGATACTGTTCAGAAAATATTATTATACCTCAATTTCATTTACAATGTTAATCTCCCATAGGCCACCGTGACATAGAATTACTGTCAGACTCAGCGGGAAAATTTTACTGTCTTAAAAAATCTCCCACTACCATTGGTAATCGAATGTCGTCAAACCAAAAATGAAGTCAGATCCACATTACCGAGTCAAAACGTCATTTTAGATAACGTTAAAACTTGGATCTACAATTTGAAGCAGTTTGAAAAGTTTAGTTGACTAAATTATGCATATAAACAGTCAGATCCAAACATGGAAAGATATACACGACGGGTATATTATAATCTATACGTCTATTTATAAAGAGTTTGTATAGATCTAATTCTTTCAAATTCCAATCATTTTATAAACAGTGAATTTCATTATGAATCGCATGCAGATCTAGTTACATTAATGATTCCAGTCAGCTTTTGGAAAGTTCTAGATTTCCTGTTTAGAGCCCAGGACTTCAATGTGCTTCAATGTAAACTTTAATCACAGGCATAGATTGTGACAACTTGTTTGCGCTCTTGTTTATTTTTCAATTCATTACTAGACAAAGTCACAATATTTCTATGCTTTAAAACTATTTTTGATAATAAGCCAGTGAAATTGAGCCTTTTCTTGATAACCATGCTATAACAAATTGTATTGACCAAAGTGTGTGTCTGATTCAGATACATTTTCCCATGCTATAACAAATTGTATTGACCAAAGTGTGTGTCTGATTCAGATACATTTTCCCATGCTATAACAAATTGTATTGACCAAAGTGTGTGTCTGTTTCAGATACATTTTCCCATGCTATAAAATCAAATTATATTGACCAAAGTGTGTGTCTGATTCAGATACATTTTCCCATGCTATAACAAATTGTATTGCCCAAAGTGTGTGTCTGATTCAGATACATTTATCCATGCTATAACAAATTGTATGCTATAACAAATTGCATTGACCAAACTGTGTGTCTGTTTCAGATACATTTTCCCATGCTATAACAAATTGTATGCTATAACAAAGTGTATTTACAAAAATGTGTGTCTGATTCAGATACATTTTCCCATGCTATAACAAATTGTATTGACCAAAGTGTGTGTCTGATTCAGATACATTTTCCCATGCTATAACAAATTGTATTGACCAAAGTGTGTGTCTGATTCATATACATTTATCCATGCTATAACAAATTGTATGCTAAAACAAATTATATTGACCAAAGTGTGTGTCTGATTCAGATACATTTTCCCATGCTATAACAAATTGTATTGATCAAAGTGTGTTTCTGTTTCAGATACATTTATCCATGCTATAACAAATTGTATGCTAAAACAAATTGTATTGATCAAAGTGTGTGTCTGATTCAGAAATGTTTGTACTAGCCAAAGTTTGTTTCAGATACATTTTCCCATGCTATAACAAATTGTATGCTAAAACAAATTGTATTGATCAAAGTGTGTGTCTGATTCAGTAATGTTTGTACTAGCCAAAGTTTGTTTCAGAGTCATTTTCCCATGCTAAAACAAAATGTATTGATCAAAGTTTGTGTCTGATTCAGAAATGTTTGTACTGGCCAAAGTCTGTTTCAGATACATTTTCCCATGTTATAACAAATTGTATTGACCAAAGTTTTTGTCTGATTCAGATACATTTTCCCATGCTATAACAAACTGTATTGACCAAAGTGTTTGTCTATTCCAGATACATCTTCCCATGCAAGGACTGGATTAATATTCGTGAGAAGGTCACAAAACGATATGGCAAAACCCTGGATGTGAAGAAAGTTGAAGAGAGTCAAACAACTATTATTAGAAGTGAGTTCAGCAGCCATCGTTAACCCGTCTCCTGATGATTATTCATATATAAAATTCTGACTGTTATCAATATCTATCACCTGAATGATTACACTTGCTAACATAAGTGATGATAAACCAGTCTTATACTTTTCTTAACTCATGGACCCATGAAACTTTTATTGACATTTCTGTCCATGTTTAACTATTTTGGGTTAAAAGTTTCAGGGACAAATGAGTTAACCAACGTAAAATTACAACAAATCAAATCTATTGATTCATATTGCTTTATTTTTCAGATTTGGCTCCTGTCAAATATGAAGTTGTGGTGTTCACTGGTGACAAGTTTGGTGCAGGAACTAATGCCAATGTTCACATAGTTATATACGGAGAACACGGGGACAGTGGAAAACGGCCTCTCACACAACGAATGAGAGACCTGTTTGAACGGAAACAAGTCGACAAGTTTACTATGGAGATCGTAGATCTAGGTGAGCGGTCAACTTATATTCAATATTGTAATGCTCCTACAACTATACTAGTAAGTCAGGGCATACTGTGTTACACCTGTCCATCCATTCTTCTATTCATTTGTTCAACCATTTGTTCATTCGCCTTTCCACATGTATGGTACATGTTTAAATACTTTGTCCGTTTAACCCATTAACCCATAGACTATTTCTCATTTTGAAGACACATGTCCACTTAAATCAGGTTGAATGTAAAGCAGAATGCGCCTTAACTCTTTCCTCCCTGAAACCTCAAATGGACAATTCTAATTTTCAATTAAGTCCAGTCCATTTTTGACTTTTTAGGGTTGATTTTTACTGTTTTATGACAAACAGTGTAGACCCTGATCAGAGGGCTCCTTAAGGAGCCCTCTGATCAGGGTCTACACTGTTTGCATAAGACAAGCATACTCGTCACAAGTACACTGTTTGCTTATATGCGTGATTAGGGTTCAAAGAGTTAGGGCGCATTCTGTTTTACTTTCAGCCTGCTTTAAGCTACCATCTGCTAGAATATAGAAGATATTACTTATGAAACATACCCATGACTGTATGAAGTGGAACTATTTTCTTCAGTGGAAGAATAAATAAAAGGCATAAAAGGCATATTTAAGGGGTAATGGGTAAGCAACTCCCACAGTTTTCCATCTACAACCTTATAATTTTACAGGATGTTTCCTCATATATCACAGATTAGGGCTCCTGATAAGGGGGGTATTTCAAAAACTAAAATCTTTATTTCTGCTTTAAACTCTATGGTGTCACTACATGTACTCATTAGATTTGTCTGGAAGAGACGATTCTAATGAGTAATAACACCATAGGATTTGATGCTAAAATAAGCGAGAAAATGTTGGCTATCTTTAGTTTACTCCCTCTTATCTGGAACCCTGCACAGATGAGCATATTATCAGGATTTTGATTTCTGTAAATTTGTCAAAGAATTATGGTAGGTTGAATATAGTCCTTTTTTCCTCCAACCTATGTGCAGCTATGAGGAATCATATAGTACTCAACGTTTGCTAAGCACCAAGGGTAAAATCTTCATAGGTACTAATGCATTTACCATATCACATCTTATCACATAACTTCTACCATTTTCGATTGTTCAATTTCTTCCAAATTGGGAGATGTTTTGGCAAAATGTTTACTTCACATATTCCTAAAAAATCACACTTATTCAGGTCCTGTAGGCGAAACTCGATGAAATAAAATGTGAAATTTCTGAGAATTTACGAAAATTTTCAAATCCATTGAGTTCCACATCATCATTCTTAGAGATGTTACAATGGGTAAAATTGAATATTGCAAGTTTAAAAAAAAAAGCTTTTTACAGACAAATAACATCTCTAAGAACATTACAATGTAGAATTCAATGGATTTCAAAAATTTAGTGCATTCTCAGTTGATGCATGTGGGTGACAAACAGTGTAAATCAAGACCAGCTGTCGGGGCTTTGAAGCTGCAGGTGGTGTAACAGTTGATCTACACTGTTTGCAATGCAATTAGTCAGAGGTTTTCTCATGGCATGGCTCATAAACAATTGCTTGACATTTATGACACCAATTTAGTTCTTTGTCACATAATTTACTTGTAGAGACTTCATATACAGGTATATCTTTACAGGCAAGCTGACTAAACTACATGTTGCTCATGACAACTCAGGATTCCGACCCAAATGGTATCTGGACAGGATTGAGATAACCAACCAGTCTACCAGTGAAACTACTGTGTTTCCATGTGAGAGGTGGCTGGATAAAGACAATGGAGATTGCCTTATTGAGAGAGATCTGTATCCCCGCGATTAGACTCCATGGACACAATTGACAGTCATACAGTGCTAGGATAGATGCCAATGATATTTTACATTAGATTATAGTATCACATTATTTAACCCTTTCCTCCAGAGAAGCGCCATAGGACACCAGCGGCCAAGGTTATAAAGCGTATGAGTTGAGTCTGAATTTGTTCTCAAGCAATTTGATTGTTCAGATTTGAGCCTAGGCTCAAATCTGACCAATCAAATGTTTGAGAATGACTTCAGACTCAACTCAAAAGCTTTATAACCTTGGAGCCAGTCATTTTCCCATTCCTGCTCATAGGTGCTTATCGTTGCCTGATAAATGCATACAAGTGAAGATCTATGGTATTAAATACTGGTGGCTGATTAAATTAAGATGGAGGTTAAGCTGAAAGCTCCTTCAGGGATATTTGTTTTAGCTTCATTTTGTTTGAAGCTGCCACATGCATTGAACACTTCTCACCTTCAGTACTATATGTGCTATATCAAATGGGTTTAACTATTTCAACACTAAGAAACTCTTGTGGGCTATTAAGTTCCCTTGTGGATATTTTCAGATGTCAAAACATGAACCAGTCTACTTGGAATTCTGGATAGTTTAAAAATACAGCTCAAAATTAGCAAATCGTGTATGTAGACCCAAATCAGAGGGCTCCTATAGGAGCCCTCTGATCTAGGTCTACACAGTTTGCAAATGTAATGAGTATACATGTATTTTAAACAGGCTCATTGTATTGAAAGAGTTAATCACTTCAGTACTATATATGCTTTAGAGACGTGTATTGGTGGCTATGGAGGAAGGGTTAGTGACCATTGCATAGTTACTGCTAAGAAAATCTCAGACAGATCGAGGGGCCCCAGAGCTGTGCCATTTGGTCGACTAAGGAAATACGGCTTTCTTTATCATAGATAACATTCAGGTGACATTATTTAACATTTTGAGACTACAGTAAAACCTCTCTATTACGACAACAAAATTGTGTTAATTATTAGATGAATAGGACAGGTGACTGCTTAAAGCAAGGTGACAGTAAAACAGAAAGCTCCTAAAGGAGCTTTCTGTTTTATTATCACCTTGCTTTAAGCTGTCACCTGTCTTTTATACAATCAACTAGCCTTCTTTTTAGTGGTCGTAATAGAGAAGTTTTACTGTACATAACATAAGAAATGTACTGTTAAGTGGTTTATATTAAGCTCATAAAACCCATGTGTGTGTTACTGTTGATTGCTGAAGGAAAAATGTGACATCTTAAAAATGCATGCTTAGTTTATCTCCTGCTGAAAGTGTACAAAATATTTTTATTCAATGGCTAATCATAATCTGATACAAGACATTGTACAGAAACCCCTCTGTACTGCTACCACTCAATAGAGGATTTAATAATTTGTTTGACATTTGAATTCAGAAGAATTTTCTATAATTTTGTGGTTTTTTATCACCAGTTTGCCTTGATACACCAGTATGCTTTTTACCCTTATATATGTTGGCAGCTCCTGTTCTACTCACGTCTCGCAGCCCTGTATTCTACAGTTAAACCACTCAAGCTTGATAATCATTTCTAACCCTTGTCCCATATAGTCTATGTGGAACTTCTTGTTGGCAAAATATGCTCAACCCATTACCCTATGGCCTGTTTCTAGAATTAAAGATAGGCTACCACTTAAAGCAACTTTAAAGAGTAGCAGAATGTGTTTAAGGTGCATTCTGGGTCACTTTAAACCTGCTTTAAGCTAGCATCTACAAGAAAATCTTTTTTATGGTAAAAATTCATGACTTTATTAAGGGGAGCTATTTTCTTAAGTGGAGGAATAAATTAAAAGGCAAAAAGGGTGTATCTGTGGGGTAATGGGTTAAAGCAGAATAAGGGTTACACTTTTTAAAGGATCCGTGTTGATACGAGACTGACCTTTTGGTCATAGATTTGCTTATTTATTTATTTTATTTACATCAAGATATTTGTTAAATGTGTATAATAGATAAGTTTTCATAATATGAATATTTAGAGAAATAATTCTGTGATTTTTACTACCAATATGTTATGTAGAAAGACATTTTTATAAACTTGCTTTATCATGACTGTATGAGTATTCATGTTTGTATATTTAATGTTAAAATGCTACTGTGATTTTGACTCTGACTACTTATTTATAAATATATGCATATACATTTATACGGAGAATGACATTTCCATATGTTGTACATTTTGTGAGAACTGCTTCTGTGATGTTGACCCAAATATTTTTAAAAATAAATTCACATAGCTTTTGGAAGTCCTGCTTTTCTGACCAAACAGTACATTTTTGTGAGTTTAACCCATTACCCCATAGCTTGTTTCTAGGTTTGAAGACCGGGGACTCCTTCAAGCAGATTGAAAGTAAAGCAGAAAGTGTCATGAGGCACATTCTGCTTTACTTTCAACCTATTTTAAGCTATCTGCTGCCAGGTGTTCTACTTTCCAACTAGATTAAGCTCTGGTAGAAGCCTCCTACTTTTCATTTATTGCGCGATAACATATTCAACCAAGGCCACGAGTATACTTATCATTTATCATCAGCATATTCTATGAAAAGTATATTTGTTGTATTTTCTCCTAAAGGATTCCTCTGATCAGGGTTTGCACTGTTGGTCAGTTTTGGATAAAAAAATATGATAAGTTTAAACTAAATACAAGGGAAATTGAAAGTAAAGCATAATGTATCACTTGATCATGACAAGTGCCACATCAGTGCTTTGATATTTATACTTACAGCATCCTAGTACATTGTAGATACTGATTGTTGTTGGTGACAGTTAATTACTGAAGTAGAATTCTCTAGTCCTGACAAAATGTGATAAAACATTACTATATCCATATTGTATAACATTAGTGTAGATAGATTGTAAATGAACTTGCTTGTAGATATTGTATGTTGTTCTAATGTTTGTGGATTTCTGCTTACCAGTTAGAGTATTGAATGCTCACACAACAAACCGGTAGGTCTGTATGTATTGAAACACCATCTACAACAATTTGTGTGCCAATTACAGTGCCATCAAGATGTTTCAAGTCGATTAAAAGGACCTTTACAGTAAAGTAAAACCTCTCTATTTCAATCACCAAATTATGCTTATTACTAGGTGTTAAAGGCAGGTGACTGCTTAACTCTTTCCTCCCTGAAACTTAAAATGGAAAATTCCAGTTTCCATTTTATTCTAATCCATTTCTGACTTTTAAGGGTTGTTTTTGTCAATGTTTAGCCTTGTGACAAACAGTGAAGACCCTGATCAGAGGGCTCCTTTCGGAGCCCTCTGATCTGGGTCTTCACTGTTTGCATATGACATGTATACTATTCACATGTACATGTTTGAAAAGGACGCCTATATGCGGGACTAGGGTTCAAAGAGTTAAAGCAAAGTGAAAGTAAAACAGAAAGCTCTTTTCGGAATTTTCTGTTTTACTTTCACCTTGCTTTAAGCTACATTTTATCACATGTGCTTTATAGCCTTCTTTTAGTGGTCATAATAGAGAGACTTTACTGTAACTGATTTGAAAATGCAATGAACTGAACATGATCCAGACTGCTCAGCTGCTCTTGGTCCATAATGGCATTCTTATGTTTACACCTCTACAAGCCATGATGATAGAATTAGCCACATGTCTATTGCACCAAAAATCTAAACTCTTCTACTCCTATAAGCGTATATTGACCATGTTTTCAGTGGCATATGTATGTTTAACTCTCAGGGTTGTTTAAGGACTTGCAAATTCTACAACAAGTTGTGATATTCTTGGTGAGCAAATCAAAAGTACTTTTACCTTATACACACATGTATATGTAATGTTTAATAGTTAAGGTTTATAATACACTAGGCCAACTGAATTGCATTTGGATTTACAGCAAGACACGTGTTTAGAGCCCCGCCAAAAGAAGATAAGAGACGGTCATGAAGACAGGGGACAACTTCACTCATTCACCTCTAAATCTTCAACTGATTTTAATACAGTGACCCGTGAAACCTGAAATGGACCTTTTCCTTTCTAATTCAGTCTGGTCCATTTATGACTATTAAGGGTTGTTTTTTCACAGTACATTTACATGTATATTGCAAAAATGGACTAGTTGCAAGGGTCACTTAGTTAATGCAGTATAAACCTTATGCAGAAAGCTTCTAAGAGAGCTTTCTGCATTAGTCTTATCCTACATTAAGCAGTTTCCCAACTTTAGAGATAGCCATGCTTGAACCGTATTTGGACTACATGTATATTGAAAACTTGCCTTTGAAATATTGTATGGGATATATTTATCTACTTGAGAATGCTGTAAAATATTGTTTTATTTGTGCAGCTACGGATCGAGAAATTGTTGTGCCAATGTTCATGTTTACTCTCTATTGTTTTAGTTCCATTAATTTTACACAATTTTTAAACAGTTTAACAGCAACCAAATATCACATGTGTGACACTTTATGCTTAATCTGAATTTATCACATGTGTATATACTGTAAAACATGTGACAGCTTAAAGCAAGGTGGCAGTAATGTGACAGCTTAAAGCAAGGTGGCAGTAAAACAGAAAGCTCCTTGCCACCTTGCTTTAAGAAGTCACCTATAGTAAACGCCTTATAATTAATATAGTTTAGTGGTCATAATAGAGAGGCTTTACTGAACTTGAAATTAAACCCTTTGGACAGGTGGCTGGTAAATGTAGCTCGGGAATGGGATCTTTGTGCTACTAAACCTATTCTAATGAAACAAAACTCAAAATTCAAACAGTCATTACTTAAATACAGGTGTCCGCTTAATGAAGGAAAATAGTAGGATCTTTCTGCTTTACAAGTGACTGCTTTATGCAAGACAAAAGTATAGCAGCTACATTTATAATGTTGTCCTGCATTCAGCTGACACCTGTCTTCATAGTACTTTAAACAAGAGCTATGTTGTATAAGCTGAAATGAAGTTCCATGATTTTTTGTAAGTGTTATTAGAAAATGGTAGAGGTTGGTATATCTCTTTTATCATTGCAACATATAGTGTAGTTGAAATAACATTGCATTTACTATGACAACAGAGCTAGCTCATACCAATAGTTTAGAAATGTTCTGTATGATTTCTGACGCACTGCAGTTATCCCAATGCTCAGTTCTATTGTGTTGTCACTGTTCTCCTTGCTCAGACCATGACTACTTTTCCCACAAATATATTATCACATTACCCCATAGCCTGTTTCTAGTTTTGAAGATGGTGACCACTTAAAGCAGGTTGAAAGTAAAGCAGAATGCGCCTTCTATATCCTAGCAGATTGGAACTTACATGTAGGTAATTCAGGTTGAAAGTAAAGCAGATTTGTCCTTAAGGCGCATTCTGTTTTACTTTCAACCTGAATTTAGTCTCTTCATCACTAGAAACAGGCTATGGGGTAATAAGGGGTTAAATCATTAAAGACATTAGTCGATATACAGTAAAACCTGTTAAGTGGCCTTTTAAAACATGATTAACTCTTTCCTCCCTAAAACTTTAAATGAACAATTCCAGTTTCCATTTAAGTCTATTCCATTTCTGACTTTTAAGGCTTGTTTTTGTCAATGTTTGGCATTATGACAAACAGTGAAGACCCTGATCAGAGGGCTCCTTTCGGAGCCCTCTGATCTGGGTCTTCACTGTTTGCATAGGACAAGTGTACTATTCACATGTACACTGGTTGAAAAAGACGCCTATATGCGGGACTAGGGTTCAAAGGGTTAATTGAGACAAAAGTCATGCAGAAAGCTCTGTTTTGGTGCTTTCTGCATTACCTTTGTGTAGTTTTGTCATACATATTAGTTTGTATTTGGAGATTGCCATGCCTTATTATTATATGTAAACTGATCACCTGTTTCAAAGATGAAAAAGTCTGAAAATTCTGCCATTTATATCACCACTGACTATACATACTACATTGTATTAAACATTCATGCCAGCTTGTAACAACCAGATATTTTTATTATATGTATTTGTCTTAGTCATTTGTAATGTATTTTCTTTTTATTAACTTGGTCATTCCATATTTGGGATCAGTAAATTTACACTTTTACAATTTATTTGCATATCATATTATGTGTCTCTCTTGTTATTTTTGCTGTATTTTATTGAATTTCATAGAAAACCCTTTGTTACATAGAGAATAAAAATTAATCCATGAATAGGACCTGTCTTTTTCTTTACTTAACCTGTCAACAGTAGCATTGCTATTACATTGTATTTCACAAACAGTTCTGAAATAGATCAGATACCAAGTACGGTATATTAGGGTCTGCTAATAATTGCATTGCTATTGATTTCACAAACAGTTTGGATAGATATCAGATACCAAGTATGGTATATTAGGGTCTGCTAATGATTGCATTGCTATCGATTTCACAAACAGCTTGGATAGAGATCAGATACCAAGTATTGTATATTAGGGTCTACTAATGATTGCATTGCTATTGATTTCACAAACAGTTCGGATAGAGATCAGATACCAAGTATTGTATATTAGGGTCTACTAATGATTGCATTGCTATTGATTTCACAAACAGTTCGGATAGAGATCAGGTACCAAGTATGGTATATTAGGATCTACTAATGATTGCATTGCTCTTGATTTCACTAACAGCTTGGATAGAGATCAGATACCAAGTATGGTATATTAGGGTCTACTAATGTTTGCATTTCTATTGATTTCACAAACAGTTCGGATAGAGATCAGATAGCAAGTTCGGAATATTATGGTCTGCTAATGATTGCATTGCTGTCGGTTTCACAAACAGTTCGGATAGATATCAGATACCAAGTATGGTATATTAGGGTCTACTAATGATTGCACTGCTATCGATTTCACAAACAGTTCCAATTGAGATCAGATATCAAGTATGGTATATTGGTGTCTGTTAATAAGTGCATTGCTATCGATTTCACAAACAGTTCCGATTGAGATCAGATACCAAGTATGGTATATTGGGGTCTGCTAATGATTGCATTGCTATTGATTTCACAAACAGTTAGGATTGAGATCAGATACCAAGTATGGTATATTAGGGTCTGCTAATGATTGCATTGCTATCGATTTCACTAACAGTTTGGATAGAGATCAGATACCAAGTATTGTATATTAGGGTCTACTAATGATTGCATTGCTATTGATTTCACAAACAGTTCGGATAGAGGTCAGATACCAAGTATTGTATATTAGGGTCTACTAATGATTGCATTGCTATTGATTTCACAAACAGTTCGGATAGAGATCAGATACCAAGTATGGTATATTAGGATCTACTAATGATTGCATTGCTCTTGATTTCACTAACAGCTTGGATAGAGATCAGATACCAAGTATGGTATATTAGGGTCTACTAATGTTTGCATTTCTATTGATTTCACAAACAGTTCGGATAGAGATCAGATAGCAAGTTCGGAATATTATGGTCTGCTAATGATTGCATTGCTGTCGGTTTCACAAACAGTTCGGATAGATATCAGATACCAAGTATGGTATATTAGGGTCTACTAATGATTGCACTGCTATCGATTTCACAAACAGTTCCAATTGAGATCAGATATCAAGTATGGTATATTGGTGTCTGTTAATAAGTGCATTGCTATCGATTTCACAAACAGTTCCGATTGAGATCAGATACCAAGTATGGTATATTGGGGTCTGCTAATGATTGCATTGCTATTGATTTCACAAACAGTTAGGATTGAGATCAGATACCAAGTATGGTATATTAGGATCTACTAATGATTGCATTGCTATCGATTTCACTAACAGTTTGGATATAGATCAGATACCAAGTATTGTATATTTGGGTCTGCTTATAATTGCATTGCTATTTATTTCACAAACAGTTCAGACCAGATCAGATCTTGTTCACCCAGGACACTAGATAAGAGGGAGTAAATTAAACAAATCCAACAATTTCTCATTCATGTCATTACAAAATCTAGTGGTGTAACTACTTTTAGAATCGTCTCTAAGATTCTTATGAGTAGTCACACCATAGGCTTTAATGCAGGCATAAAGATTTTAATTCTTGAAATAATCCCCTTATCTGGAGCGTTGGTTAACCTTGTATGGACAGACCCATTATAGACAGGTTAATTGCCATTATGTTTTTTCATACCAAGGCAGCAGACTAGTGTCAGATCAGACACAAAAAGGTATTCAGCATCTTAACCCTTAGCCTGCCACTCACGACTATAGCTCCATATGCAAACAGCTTGGATCCGGATGAGACGCCGAGTAACTCGGCGTCTCATCCGGATCCAAGCTGTTTGACACTCGGACAACATTTTCAGCAATTTTGAGCAACTTTGAAGCACTTTGAAACTTGAAGCAGACGAGAAATATAGCAGACGACAATTTATTTGGCGGGCTAAGGGTTAATCTGGATATGAACCTTTGCAGAAAAGAAATTTTCTTAGCAAGAACAATTCAGCCACCTAAAATGATTCAGTTTTCATGAAATCTTCAACCGTTTCCTCCAGATAATCACAGTAGGACATCTTTTTCTCACATAATTATCCCTGTTTTTAATGGCAAACAACAATTGCAAATACATGTGTATCCTTGTCTCCAACATGTGCGAGATCAATTTAATGACATCACTATTTATAAAGGCATGATTATGTCACTGGGATTCCAAACAAGGGCCACTATGGCTCTATATCGCTCACGTGGAACACTATGTAAAACTTTACCTAAAGTGACCTAGATTATGACCCAAATTAAATTGTGACCTAGATTTCAATGAGGCAAACATTTTCAAGATCAAATGAGAAATGCAGCTTCTTGAGTGTAAAGAATGTATTTTCATGATTTGACCTAGTAGCCTAGTTTTTTTACCCGACATTCAATCATAACCTAAATATCAATAAGGCAAACATTTTGAACAAGTTTCATTTAGATCTAATGAGATTCGTTGCCTCTAGAGTGTTTACAAAGATTTTCTATGATTTGACCTAGTGACCTAGTTTTTGACCAATCATGACCCACATTTTAACTTGATCTAAAAATCCATGAGGCAAACATTTTGACCAATTTTCATGAAGATCTAATGAGATTTGTAGCCTCTAGAGTGTTAACAATGTTTTTCTATGATTTGACTTAATGACATAACTAGTTTTTGACCCGACATGACCCACATTTTAACTTGATCTAGAAGTCAATAAGGCAAACATGTTGACAAAGTTTCATTCAGATCCAAAGAGATTTCTAGCCTCTAGAGTGTTAACAAGGTTTTCCTATGATTAGACCTTGTGACCTAGTTTATGACCGGACATGACCCACATTCAACATTGACATAGATTTCATCCAGACAAACATTGTCATCAAGTTTCATGAAGATTAAATGAAATTTGTAGCCACTAGAGTGTTAACGAACAATTAAGGGCAGATGGACAACGGACATCCAACGATCCTAATAGCTCACCTTGGCACGCCAGGTGAGTTAACAAGAGGGCCTGAAGGCCCTGATATCGCTCACCTGTTATAATGAAGCCCGATAGCTAATTTACCTTTGAATTTCACCTGTTTTATTCTAAATCCATTCCAATTTGTAGTATAGCATGTAAACAACATTGGAATACGACCTACTCTAGTATAGTAGAGTACATCAAGGACAGATAACTAGAACCTAAATAATACTGAAATGAGGCCCTTTCTAGCATTTCAAAGTACATCCAGGGCAAATAACTCTTGCCACAATGATCAGATTTCAACAATAATTGCATTCCCCCCGAGAACAAATAGCTATATACATTGTGTGCAAGTGTAATTAAAATCCATTGAAAACGGTAGTTGCAAGAGTGTACGTAAACACTGTTAGATATGACATTTTCAGCAATTCAAGGATGGATAACTCTTGACCTATTTGTTCGATTTCAGCCATAATGGAACTCATTTTAACTATTATATTCATATACAATCTGAGCAAGTTTAAGAAAGATTGGATTAAAATCGTGGCCTCTAGAGTGTAAACATTGTGAAATGTGGCATTTTCAGCAATTCAAAGGTAGATAAATCTTGACCTATTGATCCGATTTCAACAGTAATCGATCTCATTTGAACTCTAATGGTAATAAACAATCTGAGCAAGTTTGAGAAAGATTGGATAAAAATTGAGGCTTCTACAGTGTAATCATTGTTAAATATGGCATTTTCAGCAATATTAAGGTAGATAACTCTTGACCTATAGGTTCGATTTCAAGTATTATTGTACTCATCCAAACTCTTATGGTCATATACAATCTGAGAAAGTTTGAGAAAGACTGGATAAAAATTGTGGCCTCTAGAGTGTAAACACTGTTAAATATGGCATTTTCAGCAACTCAAAGGTAGATAACACATGACCTATTTGTCTGATTTCAACCATAATCGAACTCATCCAAACTCTAATGGTAATAAACAATCTGAGCAAGTTTAAGAAAGATTGCATAAAAATGGTGGCCTCTAGAGAGTAAACACTAAAATTGTTGAAGACGGACGACTGACGCCGGACATTCAAGTATTGCAATAGCTCACCCTGAGCTCGCTCAGGTGAGCTAAAAATCATATGGCTTTAAAAATAGTTTAAAATCATTAGTGATGTGAAAAAAAGAATCTGTCATGAGTCAATATTTGAGACAAGCTGATCTCAGCCATGTCTAGGAAAAATTTCAATTCTAGACGAGGTTGAGATCAGCTTGTCTCAAATATTGACTCATGACAGATCCTATATATCCCTTCCTCTGCCTTAGCAGCACAAATAGATATTCATTAATACTTTGGATTACAGGTGGCAGTTGAAAGCCAGATGAAAGTAAAGCAGGAAGCTTTTAATTGAAATGTTCTGCTTTACATTCATCTTGCTGTAAGCCACCGCCTAAATATAGTTAAATATTGGTAATTTGCACTTATGGTTATCAGGGCTCCAGATAAGACGTAGTTATTTCAACAAATCAAACATTTTATCACTCATATCAGCCCCAAATCCTATGGTGTTACTACTCATTAGAATCGTCTCGAAGAGACGATTCTAATGAGTAGTGACACCATAGGGTTTAATGCATAAATAAAGATTTTAAGTTTCGAAAAACTACCCTTATCTGTTGCTCTGGGTTATGGAGGAACCAATTAACCAGATGGTATTCCAAAAGACAAGGGGAAAAAACAAAGATTAGTGAAGTCAAAAATAACTTTTATTTCATAGTATACAATGACATGCTTGTAATATCGCCAATAGTATACTCCTTGAATGCTATATTGTTATGCAACAAAATCTAAATTATACTTAATATTCTCAAAAGATATATTACTGTTGAATAACAGATTTTACTGTTGAACAACAGATTTACCTATTAAAGTCAAGCATTCATTAAAAAACATCTTCACTATAAGTCAATAACTTTAGGTAACAAGCACATATTCCATCAAAAACAAAACTTCAACAGCTTTTTTCGAGGGCATCTAAAACATCCTTTGGTAGGTTATTGTAGTGGCCAACAGAAGAAGGCTGTCCTACCCGGGTAGCAGAGCAGGCTATCTCTATGTCATAGAAAGTCATATCATTGTGCTGGTAGTACACATCACTCTTGTACTGTGTGTTATCAAATGGTTCCTGTGCACTAACAGAGGGTTTAGGTGTGCTGGACTGACTTGCTGGTGGGTCTGAAATAAGAAAAGCAAACAACAATGAACATAAATCAACTGAAAAAGCAGATTACCCATTACCTAATAACCTGTTTCTAGTTTTGAAGGTATGTGACCATTTAGAGCAGGTTGAAAGTAAAACAGAATGCGCCTTGAGGCGCATTCTGCTTTACTTTCAGCCTGCTTTAAGATATTATTTGCTAGATTATAAAAATTATTTATGATTTTTTTTGTGACAGTATAAATTGGAACTATGTTCTTCAAAAGGGAAAAATTAAAGGCGTAAGAAGGCGTATTAATGGGTAATGGTTTAAATATTTAACCTATTACCCAAAGATCTATGCATTGTATGAGTGCAATTATTTACTCCTCCATGTTCCATCGTAATGATATAAATATACAGTCATGAATACACCATAACAAATCTTTTATAGATGGTAGCTTAAAGTAGATTGCTATTACTATTCAGATTCCAAGATATTGCATCGGGCACATGCCACCAAGGAAATTATAAAATGCAGCCACTGCCCTCTCAGGATATCAATTCACACCTTGGTTGAGGGAAGCCTCGGAGTTCGTTTATTGTGCTTGAGCCAGTAGTAGGAATGGAAACCTGGGATCTTCTAATTCCAAGTCAGATATTCTACTACTGGACCAACGTGCCTATTATTCTAACATGTAGGTCAAGGTAAAATTGACTGTGGATAATACATAGATGGGTGGTGTGGACAATGCCTAAGGCAATCACTGTATAAGTATACAACCATTCTAGTACGGGGTGTTAATGCTAGAGGAAAAAGTTCAACCAAGAAATGCATGTTTTAACCCATAGCCTATTTCTAGATTTGAAGATAGGTTACCACTTAAAGCAGGCACATTCTGCTTTACTTTCAGTCTGCTTTAAGATAATATCTGCTAGGAGGATATAGAAACTATTTCTTAGGATACATTTTCATGACTGTATAGAAGGAAACTATTTTCTTCAGTTGAGGAATAAATTATAGGCGTAAAAAGGCGTATTTATGGGGGAATGGGTAAAATATACTATGCTCATATTAGGTCAATGTCAAGGTGAGAGGATTTCAAGTACAGTAAAAGCCCTCTAAATGATGTTAAATTTTCATAGATTACTTAAAGCAAGATGAGAAAGTAAATCAGAAAGCTCCTACAGCATTCCCCCCTCTGGATCAGCCCATGAGTAGTTAGAGCAGTTTACCTGTTGTTCCAGCTTCCCCACTCTTGTCTACTGAATACCAGCATTGTGATGCTCTTGGTAGGACATTCTGAGAAAGAAACAACATTTCCTTGAAGCCAACTATTCATGCAACTAAACAAGACTGCGTTCAATAAACGCTTATGGCATCCTTGACAATATATTCTGAATCGTTTCTAAGTCCAAATAAGTCAAGGTCAAGGTCAAACTGAGCTTGGGTATTACTGGTGGGTTGGTAATGGTCCAAGGCAATAACTGTATAAGTATAGAAGCATTGTAGTGAGTAGTGTTGATGCTAGACGAAACGGTAAAATCTAGTTAACCAAGAAATAGCCCATTCAAAATATTCTAAGTCCAAATTAGGTCAAGGTCAAAATCAAGGTTGGGTATTATTGGTGGCTAGGGAATAGTCCAAGGCAAACAACTGTATAAGTATCCAAGCATTTGAATAAGCGGTGTTGATGCTAGACGAAACGGTAAAATCTACTTAACTTGGTTACGGAAGGACAGACAGGACGATTACTATATGCTCCCGCATCTGTCGATGCCGGGGGCATAACAATAATTATATTCAACAGACAGATGGTCAAATCTTTATATATAAATGTTATTGTAAACCTATGCTAGATCTATATGAACTAAATGATTCTATTTATATGTATACTGATACAGGGGGCGTTAATGAACATGGACCATGAGGCCTTCCTCTCCGGGATCTAAGACCCTTATTTCGCTAATCCACTTAAAATTGGCGGAAAATTCTGAGGAACAGAGTCAGGAGTGAGATATAATCACATCACCAGTAGCTATGTGAATTTAGTAAGTGTTATGTTCGGAAGAAAAACTTTTCTTTGAATATGGATTTACCAACATGATGAAAGCATTCAAGAAAACACATTTCAGTAACTAATTAAACTAAGTTGAGTTAAAGCCTTTGGTTTGACCCGGCCAGGGATTGATCCCTCAACCTTCCGCACTGCAAGTGGATGCTCTACCATTGAGCCACCAGCCAGTTTTAGTGTCTTTGTGTGTTTGACACACTTAATTTCCAACAGCCCTTAGGTCATCATAACATTTTATTTTTTTTTACTTCAAGAACAGACTGGTATTTTCATAACCGATAGGTAAGTGTTTTGGCTTTCTATCAGGTTCATTATTTATCACATAACTTGCAGTCTTGGAGTGAACTAAAGCCATTATATACTACAATAGTGTAATATCATATTATGGGCTTTGGCCAAACCTTTTCGTCCACAAGCACTGCATGTAGTCAGACACCAAAGGAGATCATTTGCGATGATGTAATCATAAACAACATCAGGTTTTGACGTAAAGTCTTTTTTGCAAAATTACTACAAACTACGGCTTCAACTGATTAAAAAGGTGTCAAACATTGTTATGTGATCAACAGAATCTTACATTCGTGCTCAATTCGTATAATTTTTAATCAATGAGCTGGCTAAAATTAATATGATGCTCGCTGCAGGCTCATGTCATACCATTTTAGTCAACTCGTTTATTAAAAATGATAAATAATTAGCACTCATAAGATTATCTATTTAGAGAACTAGAATAAAAGTAGAACTACGGAATGTAGTCATATTTTTTTTTTCTATCTATACTGCTACACACCCCTTTTGAGTAATACGAGCAGAGGCACTTTTTAGGTGCACCATTGGGACTGTACCCGGCCGTTCAATTTATCCTGACACTGACAAACCGGTTGTAATACTAACGGGAAATCCTGAGCGCCAAGGAGGGAAGCCATTACTACCAATTTTAAAGTCTTCGGTTTGACCCGGCCGGGGATTGAACCCACAACCTCCTGCACTGCAAGCGGACACTCTACCACTAAGCCATGTAGCCGGTAATTTTGTGCAAGCAAAATCAATCGGGACCGGTACACATAGATTGTTTGATTCTAACAACAGGATAAAGTGTGAGTTGGCTTGCTTCTCCTTCGAGGGTAATAACTCTATGTCATGATCAATGGCAATCCATTTCAGCTAAGTTGAGCTAACAGTATGTTTTGTGTATTGTTGGCGAATTGGATACAAGTACTTGGTGGAAAATTAATAAGTCACAGACTGGGTGGCTCGGTAGCTCAGTGGTTAGAGTACAGGCACGGTATGCCAGAGACCCGTGGCTCGAGTTCCGGTCGGGCCATGATTTTTTCACCAATCTTGTTACATCTGGTGCCCAACGTAAATCGGACCATATACTGATGTAGTGATGTACATGGAGAGTAGAGTAAGCGGGATTGACTTTGGTGGGGTACAGGTAAATGGTGGATAATCAGTTAAAAGTCCTGGACCGGGTGGTTCAGTGGTAATAGTGCTGGCACGGTACACCAGAGACCCTGGGTGCAATACCCTTGCCATCCTATCTAAAGAGGCCTACGAGAATGACCTGTCACATGCACCCTTTATCCTTCCAACAGGTACATACCACAGAAAACTATTTTAAGTTCTCCTTCTATCCCTATACAGTGGTTATGTGGAACAGCCTACCAGCCGACACAGTCCTCCAGCCTGATCTCGGGGGTTTCCGAAACATTTATTTCAAACCGCCCCTGAGGCCTAGGATCAGTGTTTTTAGCTTCTTTGTTTTCACCTATTTTAACACCTTTCTTCTCTCTATCTTCTTTTGAAGTCTCACTTTCACAACTTTTATTTGCTTTTAATCTGCACGACGCACAAACCGCCCATGCCGATAATACACGAAAGTGGAGTCCGGCATTATCTATAGATTATTAATAGATAGATAGACGCGCACCTGCCGCTAATACTCGAAAGAGGCGTTATGGCAGTATAGATAGATAGATAGATAGATAGAGTCCGGGACGAGCCACGATTTTTTTACCCGTTCTGTTACAGTCATAGTGACTGGGCCCAGGAATCGAACCCGGGACCTCCCACTTGCAAGGCGAGCGTTATAACCATTGAGCCAAAGGTCCGGACGTTAGGCTTGAGGGCCTAACACTGCCTATATTTCACTACACTCCTCCCCATCTTAATTTTGTGGTCCTTTTTATCTCTCAGAGACTATTAACCTGATATGACTTACGGTAGCTATCACACGACATTTACGACGGTGATCCATGCATAGGGCAAGGACAGTCATCACTACATGTAGATGGGGCGGAAAAAGCCGTTTGCCGACATCGCAATTATAGTGACTGGGCCCGGGAATTGAACCCGGGACCTCCCGCTTGCAAGGCGAGCGTTATAACCATTGAGGCAAAAGTCCGGGCCTAACACTGCCTATATTTCACTACACAGAGTTCATAGCTTAGCACACAGCAGATATTCCTACTCTGGGAGGGGGAAATAATGATTTCTTACAGAAACTTAAGTCAAAATGCCTGCTATAAAATATCACACATTCACTAACATGAAGAAGAATAGGCTGCAGTTTCTTTCCGGGGTAAGATTTATGAATTCCCTAGGTTTTAATATATTAAGCTTGTACTAAGTTTAATTAACAATTGATCATGCATTGAAATTATTTCCTGTATTTATCAGCTGGTGTTCACATTGAAATAATGTGTTATACCTTCAAAGTCCTTCCATTTCTGAGAATATTTGTTAATGACATTTTCCTCTTCACCTTGAGAGAAAATTTGCTCAGACACCGGTAGCGAAAGACTGTCCCTAGAAATTCTACATGTAAATATTTCCTCATATTGAAAAATATCCGGACCAGTCTATTTACTTGAGGCGCCGTGCACCGGAAACATGTAAACCCAAGTCCTTTTCCCACTTCCTCTCACCATGGCAGAACAGGTACTGAAGTGATAGAAAATAAACGTACCTGAACCGCTGTGGAATAAGATTTTTTTAATGAAAATATGTCCGATGATTAAAATACAGCTTAGATTTTAAATTAAAAACCAGTACCATGCTTGGAACAAGGTTGCCGGTGATCAGAAACTTAATGTAATGGGTTTTCGTGGTGTTTACAGTTATGTCACTTTAAAGTTTAGTCCTTTCAAACAGCTAAGTGCTGTATTGAATCAATGTCATATGAATTTCCACACACTGATCAGATAAATGTTCCTTCTTGAATGAATTAACTGTGGCAAATCAGTTTATAATTTCAGCTTATAAAAGTAAAAACAATGACTTCAGTCTCTTTTTAAAATTTAACAGCCTGTATAGCTCAGTGGTAGAGTGAGCAAACGTTCTTATGAAATGCAGCACTTGCATTCAATAAGAAAATGAAAAACATCTTTCAAGTCGGTTGCACTGACACCAGTGACTGAGTGAGACAACTTTCTTCATCGTGTAACCTGTTACTGTTAGATCTAGTAAAAAGTAGTATACACGTTCAAAAAGAAATGAGACCTGCATTAGACTCATTTTACACACAAGTTCCTCAACATTCTTTTGCACGGCTAGTGAACTCGATGAACCAAAGAGGCCGAGCTTTGACCAACGTAATGGGCAGTTAAACCAGATTCTAAACCGACTTTTGTGAACAAGGGTGGCGCTCGTTAAATTAACAAAACATTGTTCTTATATTTATTGTACTTTTATGATTTTTGTGAATTAGGGACGATGTAAACCACCGCCTATGTGAACCACAGCTGATGTGAAACGATTTACCTGACGATGTGGAACCATCCCAAAAGACGATGTGAACCTATTTTTTTTTACTTTTTCTGGAAATATCAAATTTATTTGTAACCATTGGAAACCATGTATACTTTTTAATGTTCATTGACCTGTTATTACCCTATTTTAGCGACTACATGTCCTGTGTTGCCATCTGTCTCATGAATCAGGCAATTGTCTGCTGCAGCAACCTCACTTCCTTACCACAAGCTATGCACAAATCGCATATCCTTGTGCAACGGCACAGTAGTCACTTTATCACTTTCTAATATCACAGATACTTATATTAAAACGGCACAATAATCACTTTTATCACTTTCGAATATCACAGATATTTATATTAAAACGGCACAAAAATCACTATCAGTTTCCAAATTTGGTAGACAATAACACTGTTGTGACGGTTTAAGTACTATGGCATCCGTCAGTCGAAAACGACTATGGAGTTGTGCCTGTTGAGATAGCCGTGGAGCATCGCCTTGTGCAGTCCAATTTTGGATTTGCATGTTCTGTTGCAGTCCTGGCATACAAAAGCTGTTGCTTCCTGTCTGTCTGTGCACTTTGACTGGCTTCACGTCTACTTCTGATTTGTTCGTTGTGGTCTCTGAAGGCCGATTCACCTTTACCCAGGTCCTCCGAAACATGTCTTCTCCACTGGGGTCTGTTTTAAGACACTAAAATAATAAGATAAGCAATGTACATGGTATTTAATCTCTGATAAAACCAGTCGGAGCCCATGATACAATTACCAATCAAATTCATTCAAACATTTACCCATCAAATCAAAAGAACAATGGATTATCAAGATAATGCAAACTGTCAAATTTTTCAACCATTGCCAGGTGCGTCCTTCAATTTTGAAGGAGAATTGTTTAATACAAGGAAAAATAAGAAGACTATGGTCGTTTTATTTCGAAAAAAATGTTGGTTCACATCGTCCAATAGGATGGTTCACATCGTCCTGAAAATCGGTTCACATCGTCCAAAAACCCGGTTCACATTGTCTAGGTTCACATCGGCGGTGGTTCACATCGTCCATATACCATTTTTGTGGCAGTTACTCACAATAATTTATACTTAATATTTACAATGTATTTTATTACAATATACTACAGAGAAGTGTAATCAAATGCCTCTAAATGTAAGTCCAGGGTTACAGATAAGGCACGTATTCAGGTATTTACCCAATTAAAGTTGTGGAAAAAGCAATTGTTTTTCACAATAAGGAGTAACAAAAAGCAAAGAAATGTGGCAAAAAGCAAAGAAATTTTTGAAACCTAATCAGAATATGAATGATACCCAATTACGAAAACTCCTAATACCCCAAAAAAATTGCAAAAACCCAATTCTGTAAAATATCAATGAGTAAATACCCAATTGCATCAAAACCTTATCTGTAACCCTGTAAGTCTCGTTTCTTTTTGTATTGAGTGTATATCTATATCTGTTCATACTGCAACGCCCTCATATATATTGTTAAGATTAACCCATTACCCCATAAAACATCTTTTTACACATTTAATTTATTCCTCCACTAAAGAAAATAGTTCCAAATTATTAAGATAATTGTGTACTAGTAGAAATAATTTCTTTACCATTGCAGATGATAGCTTAAAGCAGGTTGAAAGTAAAGCAGAATGTGCCTTAAGGCGCATTTTGCTTACTTTCAACCTGCTTTAAGTAGTCACCTGTTTTCAAAACTAGAAATATCCATCATCAATTTACAGAGTCAGCTACAATGTTCAGAAGACGTTTTCAAAACCTTAAATAGAACACTTTGGCCCAATCGTCGAGAGGATTTTGAGACCTCCGCTATGGCCCAAATCTACACCCATACATCGACACAAATACCCGTTGAATCGAGACAGGCACCAGCAAACAACACAAATTTCCAGATAATAACAACCAGCCAGGACCGAGAAACGGGAGAGTTTTCCACTCCCTCGTTTCCCCAAACGAATTTGACCAACAGCATCTACCCAAAGAATTCTACCACCATCCCAATTTGAAGAACACTAGGCACTACCCTGCATAACCAGACAACCTGAATGATACGTATCCATAGCAGCAGCAAAAGTCGGCGATCAACACCATAATCCATCAGCAAGGAAAGACACTGTTAAAACTTTCAAAATGACACTAATAACATTAGAAAACGGGACAGAAATTATTTACCATCACAATGGTCTTATTGACCTAAGACATTTGAACAATATAATAACCACTCTCTAAGATAAGAAATTGACTTTGAAAAAACTGTTAATTTTCTCTCATCTCATTTTTTATTGAATTGCATGTTTTTTCATCTCATTCATCCATTATTCTCTATTCCATTGTATGTCACCTTACTGATTTTGAAATTTCTTTAGTTCCTAATCGATCTGTTTCTGAAAATAGAAAGTACCGTTCAACGTCACAATGGACGACGCTTTCTATATTTAGAAAGTGATCACGTGACAAAAGTACCGTTTTCCTTGTACTTCAGTAAGATTATTACTTGATATTTTATCCTTGAAAAAGACCCTGTGAGGGATCGAAACGTCGGACATAATAAAAGATCGAAAACACCACATTGCCTTGGTCGTGAGTGTCTACTGCCTTTCCTTTTCCACACATTTTTATCGAGTAGACCCGGTATCCCGTCAGGGATCCGACTGCAGGCAAAGGGACATGTTCCAGTCATCCGACAGGTGTGGGAGGTCAAAGATACTCTTCCGAGTAGACCTCCGTGTATCCAGTAGTGGATCCATCTGACAGGCACCACAGTAACCTTGGGAAAGGACCCTGCCTACCGCAAAAGTCGAATAATGTCAGACTCAGAAACGGAAGCGGAAATATTTTCTACACCTACACCGTCTACTTCCTTAGTAACGGTAGTGGAACAGTCTACTTCGCAGACCCGAAAAAAACGGAAAACTGAAAGCGGGACCCCGCTTCGAAAAATCAATCAAGAAAACGTTTCAAGATTTAAGGTTCTTAAAAAACTGAACATACAGCTTACGAGAACCGCACACCATATCGAATATCTAAAAAAAATGCATAGAAACAAATTCAGTACCGAAATCATTAAGGACAAACCTAACACCGCAAATTCCAGTTATCAGCAGTTCCCTACAGATACAATGGGAAGAAGCCCAAATCAAATTCGGAATACAGCTGACACAGATCCTTCATGACTATTGGAAGAAACGACAGACACACCTAGCCAACGAAATTAAGGAAATAGACGAGTATCTCAAAAGTAACACAACACGAGACGAAATAGACCTAATATCCGATATCATCTCAAAAATTGTAATCTCGGTTAAACGGGACTTACAAACGAAGAAAACACAGAACACCAACACTGATACAAGAGGGGACATAGGTGGACAGAACCGCCTACAGTCCTAACAAGTAACAAACCATTTGAAACCGAAAAATCCATCATCAATTTACAGAGTCAGCTACAATGTTCAGAAGACGTTTTCAAAACCTTAAATAGAACACTTTGGCCCAATCGTCGAGAGGATTTTGAAACCTCCGCTATGGCCCAAATCTACACCCATACATCGACACAAATACCCGTTGAATCGAGACAGGCACCAGCAAACAACACAAATTTCCAGATAATAACAACCAGCCAGGACCGAGAAACGGGAGAGTTTTCCACTCCCTCGTTTCCCCAAACGAATTTGACCAACAGCATCTACCCAAAGAATTCTACCACCATCCCAATTTGAAGAACACTAGGCACTACCCTGCATAACCAGACAACCTGAATGATACGTATCCATAGCAGCAGCAAAAGTCGGCGATCAACATCATAATCCATCAGCAAGGAAAGACACTGTTAAAACTTTCAAAATGACACTAATAACATTAGAAAACGGGACAGAAATTATTTACCATCACAATGGTCTTATTGACCTAAGACATTTGAACAATATAATAACCACTCTCTAAGATAAGAAATTGACTTTGAAAAAACTGTTAATTTTTTCTCATCTCATTTTTTATTGAATTGCATGTTTTTTCATCTCATTCATCCATTATTCTCTATTCCATTGTATGTCACCTTACTGATTTTGAAATTTCTTTAGTTCCTAATCGATCTGTTTCTGAAAATAGAAAGTACCGTTCAACGTCACAATGGACGACGCTTTCTATATTTAGAAAGTGATCACGTGACAAAAGTACCGTTTTCCTTGTACTTCAGTAAGATTATTACTTGATATTTTATCCTTGAAAAAGACCCTGTGAGGGATCGAAACGTCGGACATAATAAAAGATCGAAAACACCACATTGCCTTGGTCGTGAGTGTCTACTGCCTTTCCTTTTCCACACAAAACTAGAAATAGGATATGGGGTAATGAGTTAATAATGATTTTATTAATATCGTCAATATGAATTATTATCAAGTCCTACAGAAAATGGTTGGCTGGAATTCAAACATGAGTAACTAATACTTTCCAGTCACACCTATACAATACATGAAGATGCAGAGCTGTTGATAAGCTGCGTATTTACGCAAAAAAAAAAATGACCAGAAAGAATAATTTATAATCTGTCAGCGTATTAAAAAGCAAATAAAAGTCAGTCAAAGCAAATTCTTTAAAGATCAGTGCGTATTGTTTACATTCTATAGCATACAAATTTGAATAGATTTTATTCATATGGAATAAGCTATTGGGCTCCATTACATTCTTTAAGAATTTTAGATTGTCAAGATTCCTGCTAAGAAGAAGATAACAATCAGTCATTTGTGGCCTAAAACTACAGTCACTGTGACTACAGCACTAAGCTCTTCACAGCTGTCGGGTTGAATTCCGATCTGGGCATTTGGATTTTTCTTGTGGTTAAGCCTTCCAGCTGGTTGGGCCATGGCGGAAGGGCGTGCTACTACCTCAGTTTCCTGTTTGAGCCTGAAACAGTGCATAAAGGGCTTCTGGGGCCTTCCTCCTGTAATGTACTAATTAGCTGTCCCAGACGTTATGATATGACTTGAAAGAGATGTAAAGCCATAAATCTAAATCTGTCAAAGCACATTTGAAAATTCTGCCAAATGTATGCTGTCGGAATTTGAAAATAAATTAAGTTGCCAAGAAAAGACCCATAAGCCCAACTTCACTGAAAATGAAGTTTAAAATAATTACTTTGTAATTTCAGACTGAGAAATCGTTCCAAAAGCAGGCAAATGTCTTTCAGAACAAGAAGGCAGTGCTTTTGTCAGCCAAAGGCAAAAAAAACCTGCGTTACGTAAAGAGCGTAGGTCTGGGATTTAAAACTCCAAAAGACGTAAGTATTTTTTCTTTGTTAAATTCAAGTTTTCTACCACAATTTCCCTGCATCAATCTTGTTTAACATGTTTGCCTCATTGATATCTAGCTCAGATTTGAATGTTGGTTCTGTCCAGTAAAAAACTCGGTCATTAGGTCAAATGAAAGAAAAACCTGTAGAGGCTACACATCTCATTAGATATGAATGAAATATTGTCAGAATTATTGCCTACATCAAATCTAGGTCAAAATCAAATGTGGATTGTGTCCAGTCAAAAACTAGGTCACTAGGTGACAGGTCAAATCATAAAAAAAACTTTCACACTGTAGACATTGATTGTGGGTCATCACTCATGTCCAGTCATAATTTAGGCCACTATAGGCAGGGCTTTTTTTTTACCTATATAAGAGATGCCCGCAATTTTCTTTAAAATTATGCAGTTTTCCCCTAACAATGGGTTTACCCCAGGTTTTTCTTCCCCTATGGCAAACCCCGCATTAGTTTTTCCCCTAACTAACTTATTTTACTATATAAAAAAAGGGTGGCAATTTTTTCCCCTTCGAGTGAAAAAAAGCCCTGCCTAATAGGTCAAGTTAGGTGAGCGATTTAGGGTCATAGTGGCTCTTGTTTCCTTGAGAGTTTGTATGAACCATGTTGATTCTAAAAATAGTAGGACATCACTTGGGTTCCTCTGTACCAGTATTTGCTTCCCTCTGCATGGGAAGTCCAATTAGCCCAATGTTGGCAAAAGTGGATGTAAATTAAAACAACAAAAAAATCAAATGTGATTGGCAATTGTGTGCAGTTAATCTCAATTACAAAAACAACAACTTTAAGTTTTATCTCTCAAATTACTAACAGATGAGAAATATACTAAGACGAAAAAGAAACGCAGGGTAACCTTTCAAGGCAGTTTTAAATGGTATCACAGGGCTCCAGATAAGAGGTAGTTTTTTCAACAAATCCAACATTTTCTTACTCGTTTTAGCACCAAATCCTATGGTGTTACTACTCATTAGAATCGTCTCTTTGAGACGATTCTAATGAGTAGTGACACCATAGGGTTTAATTCAGAAATAAAGATTTTAGTTTATAAAAACTACCCTTATCTGGAGCCCTGGTATCATTTAATCGAATATTCACAACGATCATTTTATGTTGACAACTTATCATTATTGATCATATTGACAAAGAACCTGTCTCCAACACATCAGTGGAAAGTTTTTGGGGGAATGTGCCGCTAGCATACGCTACTGCGTGCGCGACGCTGAGCGGCAAGTGGCAAACCAGGGCTTTTTTTAACCAATAGGGGAAGATACCCACTACCCACAGAAGGGGAAAAAATGTGTTTTTTTGGGTCAATTAGGGGAAAATTTAAAGAAAATATTAACCATATTCATTTGTTCTTTAATGAAGGCTTAAAGCAACAGCAGTTACAAATGTAATTGTTATTGAATTCTCTAAAGCTTCATGTCCCCGTTCTTTGATGCTTTGAAGCATTCAAGTATAGCTTCAAAGTCCTTATCAGTGAGGCTTTTGGAATTAGACTTGATTCTCATCAAAGCATCCAATGTTCCTTGAGACAGGGATCTAGCATCTTTGCATGTGTTGTTCATAAAGGAAATGTTGTTTTTTAATTTGATGTAACATCATCATGGTCTATAATTTCGTCACTTTGAGTTTCAATTTGAGGGGTATTTGTGTGTAGGAGTTGATAAGGCCCTGGTTCTTTGCTGGATGTGTGCTGCAATATCCAAACAATGATGATGAGACTAATGTATGACACTTAAAACAGTACAGACACTAAACAGTTGACACTTTATGATGGTGAAGGGCACTAAAGTATTTTTATTTTTTTTGGGAGGGGGAAAAAATCAGGAGGGGAAGACGCCGTTTAACGGCGGCTGTTATATAAGGAAAAAAAGCCCTGCAAACTAATGTAAAGACGTCGGGCTCGCAGACCGTTGACGCGTAACCAGTTCCGTTAAGTGTCGGCATGGATATGTTGACTTTGATTGCCTAAACGTGTTATCAGTGGTTTAACTGGCAGTACAGCAGCGATTGCCCAGGTGGGATGGGTAGATAGTCCTGTCCTAAGGTGACGTACGGACGTCCCGCTTGCGGTCGGTCTGCAAGGTTTTCCGTCTCTCGCATGCGTATGACAAGACGTTCTATAGTCTAGGAATGCACATTGAACTGAGCAACAGCCTGTGGTTAGCCTCGACGCACCAATAGTGGTACAACAGTTTGACCCCTCTGAACTTTGATTAAGCGTACCATACTTCGAAGATGTTAAAAGGAGTTTTTAATTCCATAAATCAATGTGTCAACTTCAAACGTACACAATTGACTGATTTTTACAATTGAATATCTCGTCATCAAAATTTTACACGGGTATTTTGCATTTTCACACCTTCCCCGCGTACGACGAACTTTAACGAGCTTGCGTGCTTTTATCCACCGGAAATTGAGGACATTAGCTAAGATTTTCAAGCTACCGATTTTCATAAATTTAGGCCAAGTAATAAAAAAAATATTGAATATTTTATGTACCCTGCTTTTCTTTTTCGTTTTAGTATATGTGACAATATCAATATGAATACATTCTTATTATACTGCAAAGTAAATTCCTTACTTCTGATTAGGCACTGAGCCATAGACGTTATACCAAGTACCCTGTAAGCTGACAGGGTACGTAGAAATGCAGATATTTTCATTGATAGGTCCCTGAGCCTTGCTTTGAAAATTATGGCCGACTGCTCGACAGGATTGAGTGCATTCAATCATGCATCCTCCGCTTTAAGTTAATTTCGGCTAAGAACCAGTCAAAGGTTGGATCTTTCAACAGTCACATTTTTTCTGGGAAAGTTTGAAGCCGACGTCTACAAACATGTCCATCTATCTTATGAATATTAAACGTCAGAAACATTACGTCATTTGCACTCAACGTCATCTGTTTTTGCACAATTTTGTTAACGTTTACTATGAGGGCTGTACACTATGGAGCGCAATCGTTGCCAATAATCTAGACATGTAGATGCTAACATCTATTTTGTAGTTTGTATAAAATACAAACCCGACTGTACAAAATATAAATGTGACTTGTCCATAAGTTAGTCATGACCATACAGTGCTATTTTTAGAATTGACTTTCTGCTTTGTTCAAAGCAAACACCCGCTTTACATTTCATGAAATTGACAAATTAATCCTACAGATCAGAATGAAATTCCTCAAACCGTCACAAGCAAAGAACTGCATCCGAAAATCCAACTGAAATCATCTGTTTTCAATTAACTTGAACACAGATATAAACCGAAAGTTGCGGATTGACGACCGACATTGACATTTCTCCAGTGTACAGTTGACTCTTGCAAGTCGAGAATTACATTTCTCCAAATGCAAAACTAGCGAATTTTGCTATGACCTTATAAGGAATTTTTACGGAATACTACGAATATTAATTTGGGCGGAGTAAACTAAATCGGATCTTACCGGAATCGTTCGCCGGGGGTTTACCTAGCCCTATGATTTTACAGTGGAGAATACGTTATTCTTTCCCGTTTAAACGAACCGCTAAAACATAGAAAAGTGCAACTTTTGGACAATTCTGATAATTCATGTTTATATTGGTGACAAACAGTTTGGAGCCTGATCAGACGCCGTTTTACCCAGCGTCTGATCTGGCTCCAAACTGTTTGCAATAGAAATAATAGTTTTAGCGTAAACGCGTTTATTGGGAAAGAATAACGTTTTCTCCACTGTATGTAGCCAGTTTGACAGACAGGTGCTTGCTTAACCCATTACCCCATAAATACACCTTTTTACGCCTTTCATTTATTCATCCACTAAAGAATTAATTCCAATTTTTACAGCCATGAATATGTATCATAAGAAATGTTTTCTATTTATAACAGACTGTAGCTTAAAGCAGGCTGAAAGTAAAGCAGAATGTGCCTTAAGGCACATTCTGCTTTACTTTCAACCTGCTTTAAGTGGTCAGGTGTCTTCAATACTAGAAACAGGCTGTGGGGTAATAGGTTAAGCAGACTGAAGTAAAGCAGATAGTTCCTGAAAGAGCTTTTCTGCTTTACATGTGCCTGCTTTAAACATCCATCTGCCCAGATGCAGGGCAGGGGCCCGTTTCATAAACATTGTTGTCGTAAGTCAAAACTTTAAAATACATTTAATTTCTGATTTCTCTATTTAATCCTGTCTTGTGACATTTTCAAGACGATTCCAAAAAGATGTTACAAAACAGGATTAGATTGAGAAATAAATAATAATTGAGACTTTTATAATCTGACTTACGACAACATTCGTCGTACAAAGTTTTATAAAACGACTCAAGGTTTCCAATGACTCTTTATCAGGATAATATTTGTAGAAGTATGAAAAGGTACATGCATTAAATTTGTAATAGGAATAATTAAAAAAAACTGCCAACATGTGCATCTATGTGTGAAATGGTTAAAGTGGTTGCTTACAGCAAGATAAAAGTAAAGCAGAAATCTCCTGTGGCAGCTTTTGATTAACTGCTTTACTTTTATCCTGCTTTAAGGTGGGCTCAGCTTCTTTAACCATTTGAGCCCTATTGGTGCATCTATGGGTCCTTTGAAACAGTTTACCTGTGAAGACTTAGTAACATTAACCCTTTACCTGATAGCCTATTTCTAGTATTGAAAATAGGTGACTACTTAAAGAGGCTCGCAACCGGATCAAGCATTAAAAATAGTAATTTGTAAATATAGGTCAAATGCTTATATAAATGGGTAAAATTTAGTTTAGGATAATAAATTCTGTTAAAAAATGCATTTCCAAAAAAAAAAAGAAGAGGCTCTGGTGGGATTCGAACCCGTGACCATCCATGCGGAGACAAAAATGAAAAATGAGGCATCGCCTCTACGCCCTCGGCTACGGACGCTCTCTATATATATAGTAGCGAATTAACATACTTCAATGATAGCTATTAATAGAACATTATTCGGCTCGGGTTTATGTCTGACCCCGTGTAGAGAAGCAACAACAACAACTATACCGTTAGCTAACGCTATGGAAAAACGATGGAAAATATCTAAAAAAAACTAAGATTCGGTGACGATTCTTGAGACGTTTTTTGGACTGATCATATGTTTTTAATGTCAAAAGCCAAATAATGCCACAAATTTGCTTTTATTTGAGTATTTTATTTTATTTTGACAAGAACACCATCCGGTTGCGAGTCCCTTTAAAGCAGGTTGAAAGTAAAGCAGAATTATAGTCACTCGGAACACCTCAGAGTTATTGGCATACGTTCTAGGAAATACCTTTCAACTTTCAACTTTTATTTACATATGCATAAGTCCCACGGATAGTGAGAAACATTAGCATTATAATTATAACTCAAAGTAACATTGAACAACAAAAGTAAACAATATAAGGGAAAACGGCTACACATAGTTTTATACCAGGGCTCCAGATAAGAGGAAGTAAACTGTACAAATCCAACATTCATACACATTTCAGCACCAAATCCCTTGATGTAACCACCCACCTGAATCGTCTCGGAGAGTCGATTCTAATGAGTAGTGACACCACATGGTTTAATGCAGAAATAAAGACTTTATTCGTTTTGAGTTACTCCCCCATTCAACCTGGAGCTCTGTTTATACATTCCATAATTATGACGTAAATGTTACGTAATTTGTATTTAAAAAACGACGTCATAATCTAATCTAGAATTTACCGAAACTTCACGAAGGAAAATTGACGCGTCGAAGGAGGGGCTTATGTAGCTAAGACACGCCCTCGTGACTCATTTGACAACTTTCTACATTGTCCGTTGTACATTGGCGAATATCCGAAGTTCATTGTATGGTGTCTGTTTGCAAAAGGTGAAACGTCTTTCGCAAAGCGTACTTTCAATTCTTCCAGGCGGAAACTGTTTATTTCAAATGTTGGTTATATGTAGTTCTGTCTTAGAAAGTAACATTAAATCGTGGATTTTGGTTCCCTTGTTAACAGCTTTACATGAAAGAATTGCGAGTGTTTAAAGTATAAACTATAAATACCTTTTTATGGAATACAGTATACACATGTAAACAGACATTTACATGTTAAGTTTGCATGATTCTAAACGACATTTATACAAATACATATCGTTTTTGGCCAAACAATAATTGAAAACTGGGTGATTGCATGTCTGGACTTTTGGCAACGAATGCGCTCCATAGTACACGACAAATTCCAAATTTTTGTTTAAACGGTGAAAACTTTGCACTATAATAAACTCGTTAATAAGTCGTTATACAGTTTCTTCACAGTGTACATGAGGCTTTCTTCCCAGCTGGTGAAATCATGTAACCCTCGCCTAACGGATTGGGCTACATAATTTACCTCAGCCGGGACGAAATCCTCATTTACACTGTGAAGAAACTGTATAACTAATAATGTACATGTAACTTCTTTTATCCCATCAAAGTTTGGATATTGCGTGAAGTTAACTGCTTTCATAAAAAGGATAGGTGCTTTTTGATTGCTTACAAGTTCAGAACTTGATGACAAGTTCCTCTATTATTCAACCATTTCATCTACTTTAAATAATAGTGATATGTATTTCTTAAGTTTGAATTTTAGGTAAATTTACTAAGGGTAATATTGTAATTGGCATTCAACAAATTGTATTCTGCTACATGACTGCTTGATCAGGATCCCAACTGTTTCAGGACTTTTTAGCTCACCTGGCACGTAGTGCCAAGGTGAGCTTTTAGGATCGCTGGATGTCCGTCGTCTGTCTGTCCGTCCGTCCGTTCACAATTGTTCGTTAACACTCTAGCAGGTTCAAATCTCATTGGATCTTGATGAAACTTGGTCACAATGTTTGCCTAAATGAAATCTAGGTCAAGTTCGAATGTGGGTCATGTCCGGTCAAAAACTAGGTTACTAGGTCAAATTATCGAAAAACCTTGTTAACACTCTAGAGGCTACAAATTTCATTGGATCTTCATGAAACTTCATCAATATGATTGCCTCAATGAAATCTAGGCCAAGTTCGAATGTGGGTCATGTCCGGTCAAAAACTAGGTCACTAGGTCAAATCTTCGAAAAACCTTGTTAACACTCTAGAGACTACAAATTTCGTTAGATCTTCATGAAACTTCATCAATGTGATTGCCTCAATGAAATCTAGGTCAAGTTTGAATGTGGGTCATGTTCGGTCAAAAACTAGGTCACTAGGTGAAATTGTCGAAAAACCTTGTTAACACTCTAGAGGCTACAAATTTCATTGGATCTTCATGAAACTTCACCAATATGATTGCCTCAATGAAATCTAGGCCAAGTTCGAATGTGGGTCATGTCCGGTCAAAAACTAGGTCACTAGGTTAAATCTTCGAAAAACCTTGTTAACACTCTAGAGACTACAAATTTCATTTGATCTTCATGAAACCTCATCAAAATGTTTGCCTCAATGAAATTTAGGTCAATTTCGAATGTGGGTCATGTCCGGTCAAAAACTAGGTCACTAGGTCAAATTATCGAAAAACATTGTTAACACTTAGAGGCTACAAATTTCATTGGATCTTCATAAAACTTCAATCAATATGATTGCCTCAATGAAATCTAGGCCAAGTTTGAATGTGGGTCATGTCCGGCCAAAAACTAGGTCACTAGGTCAAATCATCCCAAAACCTCGTTAACACTCTAGAGACTACAAAATTCATTGAATCTTCATGAAACTTGAACAAAATGTTTGTCTCATTGAAATCGAGGTCAAGTTAGAATGAGGGTCATGCCCGGTCAAAAACTAGGTCACACGGTGTACATGGTTACTAGGTGAGCGATTTAGGGCCATAGTGGCCCTTGTTTTAAGCTCACCTGAGCTTGCTCAGGGTGCGATTTTGCAATCCCTGAATGTCCGGCGCTCATCGCCAAAATATTTACATGTAGTGTTAACATTCTAGAAGCCACAATTTTTATCCGATCTTTCTCAAACTTGCTCAGGTTGTAAGGTCTGGGATGAGTTGGATTATGGCTGATATCAGACCATTAGGCAGCGTCACTAATTGCAGAAAAATGGTTGAATATGTTGGCACCTGCTTTCAGATTATTTAAAAACTTCTTGTTTTGTACATTTTCAGGCCAAGGAAGGTAGCTATATTGACAAAAAATGTCCCTTTACTGGGAATGTGAGCATTCGTGGCCGTATTCTGACAGGTGTAGTAGCTAAGATAAAGATGCAAAGGACCATAGTGATCCGTCGTGATTACCTTCATTATATCAAGAAATACCAGAGATTTGAAAAGAGGCACAAGAACATGTCAGTGCATCTGAGTCCAGCCTTCAAGTAAGATATTGTTTCTGCAATAACCCTTTGAACCCTAGTCAGGCATATAGGCATCCTTTTCAAACTGTATAAATGTGAATAGTACACTTGTCCTGTGCAAACAGTGAATACCCAGATCAGAGGGCTCCGAAAGGAGCCCTCTGATCAGGGTCTTCACTGTTTGTCATAATGCAATACATTGACAAAAACAACCATTAAAAGTCAGAAATGGACTAGACAAAAATGGAAATTGGAATTGTCCATTTTAAGTTTCAGGGAGGAAAGGGTAAACCCAATAATATCAGAAATGATTAACCCATTGAACCTTGGAGATGATGATGCACTTCTTTTACAAACAGTGCATTTGAAAGAGTACACTTAACCTATGCAGTCTAGACCCAGGTCAGAGGATTTTTTTTGCAGAACCTCTTTGATCAGGATTCGCACTGTTTGTCATTTTACAATATATTAATTTATAATAAGTCATCTTAATTAAGCAAAAAATGGGCTTGAAATAAATTTTAACTGGCATTGTCCATTTTTAGCTCACATCTCAAGTATGCATAATTTTATAATGAGTTGGGAGAATGTATTCTACTAGAAAATACAAACTGTATAGGCTAAGACCCAGGTCCAAGGTCAAGGTCACAGTCTGTGGTCAAAGGGTAAAGAAGGGGAACATTTTGTCTTGCCCGGGCTCTAACTACATTATACATGGATGGAATTTGAAATAGTTTGGCATGCATGTTCATCTAGTGAAGACACTTAGTCATTCATAAGATCCAGGGGCCCGTTTCATAAAACTTCTTACGACAAATGTTGGCGTAAGTCAGATTATAAAACTCTCAATTATTATTTATTTCTCCATCTAATCATGAAAGGACGATTCCAAAAAGATGTCACAAGACAGGATTAGATAGAGAAATCAGAGATTAAATGTATTTTAAAGTTTTGACTTACGACAACATTTGTCGTAAGATGTTTTATGAAACGGGCCCCAGGTATGTAGCTTTAAGGTGGAGGTCAGTCAGGAGTCAAATTTATGTTTTGTCTGTGCTTTAAAGACATTACTTGACCTAGCTTGAGTTTGAGTCAAAGCATGGAGAGCATGCACTAACTCGGTTAGCGTCTAGGCAAAGAATCATTCAGGCGTTTCATGTGAGGCCTGCACCATATATTTGATAGTTTGGTCAGTAAAACCCATTGAAAAACCCCTTGAGATCAAGTATGTCGGGGCCTCTATACAAAATACTTCAGATGGCTGAGCCGTTGCTAGAACAGTTTTCTAATGCAGTACAGTTATTTCACGCCTAGTGAGAACAATTGAAGGGGGGGGGTTCAAATGGATTGGGGTAATGTCTCTAACTCTTATCATGCATGGATGGATGCAGTATATATCATTTAGCACAAATTGGCTCCAAGATAAGATGGTGAGTGGGAAGCCAGACCCAATAGTCAAGGTCACAATCATAGGTGAAAGGTTTTAATGCCAGAGATTTCCTGTAGGGGCATTTGTTACCGACTGTGACAGCTCTTTGTCATCCATGAAAAAATGCTGACCCTTGTGGCCTTGACCTCAGCATCTACTTTTGAGTTTTGAAATGTGCCACCAGCTAGTGTGGCCTTGACTTCGGCATCTACTTTTGAGTTTTGAAATGTGCCACCAGCTAGCTTTGTTGTCTTCTGACGACTCTTGTTGAGAAAAAAACAACCAGATTATGTTGATTTTTAGGGCCATTTTAGAAAATATTTTGAAAAGGACTAAAACACACAGTCACAGTGCAAAGCCCGATCAAAGAGCTTCATAAAGATCTCTCTGATAGGGTCTACACTGGTTGTAACATATATTGGTTTCCAGCATAGAAATGGTTTCGAAAGAAATTGTCAGCTGCCCAACAGATAATTTCTATCAGAGGGCAATAATTCTATGAAAGATGGCAATCTTAGATTTATATTTAAGATTTTGCTCGTGCAGCAACAGCCGTCTATTACAACCACTAAAATGTGATCCAATTCTAGGTGACTATGGCAGGCGACTGCTTAAATCAAGGTGAAAGTAAAACAGAAAGCTCCTTTACTTTCACTTTGCTTTAAGCTCTTTCATGCCTTTCATACATTCAATTAGCATTCTTCTAAGTTGTCGTAATAGAGGGGTTTTACTGTATATTGAACTTTGACTTTTCAGGGATGTGACCCCAGGCGATATTGTCACTGTTGGAGAGTGTCGGCCCCTCAGCAAAACAGTCAGATTCAATGTTCTGAAAGTAACAAAGGCTTCAGGCTCCAAGAAAGGCTTCAAGAAGTTTTAAATATGTTTTGTAAAGAGGGAAAATAAAGAAAAAATACAGTAATTATTTTGTTTTACTTATTATAGAAAGTAAGTCTATGTCAAAAGAAAGCATGTAAAAATGCTTTGATCAATGACTGAGGCAAAGTTGCTTACAATAATATAGGACGTTTTGCATTACTTTAAACCTGTTTAACCCAGTTATGCCTGAATATTGTAATGCATTATCCCTATATAGTACCTGATTTTTCTGACCTGGCAAAGTTATTTTTAGAAGAGAATAGTTTATCTTGGTAAATAGGTAAGCAAGGTAACATAAGATATATATTCATACACTTTCTTACTTGAGATAAGCATGATCCCAGTGCAGCACAGGATGGCTGCGCTAATTTTACTGATCTGATATTCTTTCCCAATAAACGCATTTATGCTAAAAGTATTATTTCCAGTGCAAACCGGTTGGAGCCAGATCAGACACCTGGTATTCAACCTGTTTGCCTATCAGATTAGAAAGATAAAACTTTCTAAAAGTAATTTTCTACAGTTTAGTGAATTGCATTTTAATCTTTAAATCATTAATGGGAAATAAAAATGTTTTCTCTACTATACATAAGGCACAATAAATACAGCTATCCTAATCTCTAGCTGGCTGTACCGAAATCATCGAGTACGATGATCATCCCTTTTAAAGTTTTAGAATGTTCCAATCTAAAAATAACTCAGCCAGGTCAGAAGAAACACTTATACTTGCTGGTAGATATAAGAGTATACAAGGGTGATCTATAGACAGTGTTTGTCCATACAGAAAAGAAAAACATTTCATAAACTGCAGACCCTGCTGAGATGCAGCATAATGTGTAATTTTACAGGGTTTGCAATGTTTGCCAATATTCATTTCTGTAGACACTACACTTAACCCTTAGCCCGCCAAATAAATTGTCGTCTGCTATATTTCTTGTCTACTTCAAGTTTCAAAGTTGCTCAAAATTGCTGAAAATGTTGTCAGAGTGTCAAACAGCTTGGATCCGGATAAGACGCCGAGTTACTCGGCGTCTCATCCGGATCCAAGCTGTTTGCATATGGAGCTATAGTCGTGAGTGGCAGGCTAAGGGTTAAATGGGTTATTATGCTCCCCTTTAGGGGGGGAGCATATAGTTGTCTGTCCGGAGCATATCACTTGAACCGTTCAGTAGGTTGATGAAACTTGATACTGTGACAGAGACTGACAGAAGGAGGTGCAGTACACAAGAATTATCTCACCTTTTCTCATAAAAAAAAATCCATTTTGTCCGGACCATATCTCTGAACTGTTACACTGTAAATTGATTAAACTTGTTACAGTGATAGAAGATGACAGAAGGAAGTGCAGTATGTTTCTCTCATAAAAACAATCAATTTTGTCCGGAGCATATCTCTTGACTATTACACCATTTAAGTTAATGAAACTTATTACAGGAAATGCAGTACACAAGAACGGTAACTCTGTCATTCTCAATATTGAATAATGTCCCTTTTTAGCTCACCTTAGCACAAAGTGCTCAAGGTGAGCTATTGTGATCGGTTGCCGTCCGTCATACGTCGGTGTCCGTGTCGTCTGTTCACAATTTGTTTCAAATAACTTCCTTCTCTGAAACCAATTGCCCAATTTTAACCAAACTTGGTCAGATACATACTGTAGTTGTGAGCTTCAAAATTTGTTCCAAAAAAGTGGGTGGGGCAATCGGTCTTGTTGCCATGGCAACCATGCACAATATCTAAAAAAAAAATCTTCTCAAAAACGACTGGTTCGATTTCAATTTGGTTTTCACCAAAATGTTTCTCAATTAATATACTTTCAGAATTGTTCAAAGAATTTTGATCCGTCAAAAAACATGGCCGCCAGAGGGCTTGGTCATTTTCCGTATTTACGTAATATTGACAACTAAAGTCAAAACTTTAAATATTTTCTTGTCAATAGCTATAAGTTCTAGGACAACCAAATTTCACATGTAGCATCATGTTGTGAACTTTTAGCAAGATTGTTCAAATAATGACCCCCGGGTCAAAAATGGCCCCGCCCCCGGGCTTATCAGTTTTTCATAGGAAAACCTTTAAAAATCTTCTTCCCTAAAACTGTATGGCCTAGGCCTTTTATATACTAAGACGAAAAAGAAACGCAGGGTAACCTTTCAAGGTAGTTTGAAATGGTATCATTTAATCGAATATTCAGAACGATTATTTTATGTTGACAACTTATCATTATTGATCATATTGGCAAAGACCCTGTCTCCACTTCATCAGTGGAAAGATGTTGGGCGAATATGCCGCTACGGCGTGCGCGACGCTGAGCGGCAAGTGGCAAACCAACGTAAAGACGCCAGGCTCGCAGACCGTTCACGCGTAACCAGTTCCGTAAACTGTCGGCATGGATATGTTGACTATGATTGCCTAACGTGTTATCAGTGGTTTAACTGGCAATACGGTGGCGATTGCGCAGGTGGGATGAGTAGATAGTCCTGTCCTAACGTGACGTCGTGACGTACGAACCGCGGTCGGTCTGCAAGGCTTTCCGTCTCTCGCATGCGTCTGACAAGACGTTCTATAGACGAGAAATGCACATTGAACTAAGCAACAGTCTGTGGTTAGCCTCGACGTACCAATAGTGGTACAACAGCTTGCCCCCTCTGAACTTTGATTAAGCGTCGAAGATGTTGAAAGGAGTTTTTATTTCCGTAAATCAATGTGTCACTTCAAAAGTACACCATTGACTGATTTTATACAATTGAATATCTCGTCATCAAAATTTTACACGGGTGTTTTGCATTTTCACACCTTCCCCGCGTACGGCGAACTTTAAGGAGATTACGTGTTTTTATCCACCGGAAAGTGTGGATATTAGCAAAGATATTCAAGCTACCGATTTTCATAAATTCAGGCCAAGTATTAAAAAAAATATTGAATATTTTATGTACCCTGCGTTTCTTTTTCGTCTTAGTATATTTGGCATCTAGCTTTGCCTGATGGTCCTCTACCAAGATTGTTCAAATCATGACCTCCAGGTCAAAAATGGCCCCGCCCCGAGGCTTATCAGTTTTACATAGACTTATGTAGTAAAACCTTTAAAATTCTTCTTCTCTGAAAACCTAAGACCCATATCTTATATATTTGGCATCTAGCTTTGCCTTATGGTCCGCTACCAAGATTGTTCAAATCATAACCCCAGGGTAAAAAATGACCCATTCCGAGTTGTTTCAGTTTCATGCAACAGTCCACATACATGCAATAATGCATGGAGTATAACACAATAGTTCCTCAGTTGAGCGATTTAGGGTCGCATGCGGCTCTTGTTCTAACAAGAAATATCTTTAAAAAAGATATTCGGCGGAATGAGTGGTTGAACTAAGGCTATATAGATGGGTGTGCAAAATTGAATGAAATTGAGGTTTTCAAAGAATTGTAATATCTTGGATTGAAAAGCAAAAAATAAAAGTATACAATTGAAACAGTAACTTTTATTTAAAATGCAAAACTATCATGTACAGAAATGCAAAACAAAACAATAATTTAACTCATATCCTAGCTACTGGTAGGAGATCCTCACATTAATCTATTGTTCTATATATCAAACTTCATTCATAGAGTTTCTTGAAACAAATTATAGCATACACAAATGTACAGATTCAACAGTCTGCTCTACTTCACTCCTGTAAATAATGATGAAACCACACAATTGTGTTTAACTCACTTGAGGCCATTTATATTTAATATTGCTTTTAATGTATGGTAAATGTGTACAAATAGTTAACAATTAAAACAAATTGGTAGTAAACAATTACAAAACACCTAGCTTCCTCTGTATTTCAGATGTCATCTTAAATTGCATCAGCCCCCAGTGTAGTAAACAGTCTGGTCTGTGTCTCTAAATTTTACACTCACAGTCATATCTGGGAAAACTGTAATTGGACATAGACCAGCCTACAGGGCTCCAGATAAGAGGGAGTAAACTAAACAAATCACATTTATTCACTCATTTCAGCACCAAACCCTATGGTGTTACCACTCATTTTGATTGTCTAAAAATGTTTAGTGACACCACAGGGTTTAATGCACAAATAAAGATTTTAAGTTTTGAAATAATTCCTTTATCTGGAGCCCTGGCTACTATCCAATCAGACTATTCAGTTTCAACAGGTGCTCTCAAGTCTAAATTTCTGATCAAATATAATTGGTTGAAATGTGTGGCCAAACAGAAAGTGTGGCTAAATAGAAACCAGACAGCTCCGCCGAAAAAAACTACCATAAGTTAATGAAATTTCATACAGTGATAATTGATGACATAAGGAGGTGCAGTACACAAAAACCATGACTCTGTCATCTCCCAATATTGAATTATCTCCCTTTTTAGCTCACCTGGCACGTAGTGCCAAGGTGAGCTATTTTGATAGTTTTGTGTCCGTCGTCGTTCGTCCGTTCGTTCGTCGTCAACAATTTCTTTAAACGACATCTCCGACGAAACTACTGGATGGATTTTTTTTCCAAACTTGGCAGGAATGATCCTTGTATGGTCCTCTTTCAAAGTTGTTCAAATAGTTCCGGTCCGTTGCATATCTAGGTCACAGGAGCTAAAAATAGATTTTTTCAATGAAAACTTAAAAAATCTTCTTGTCTGAAACCACAGTACCCTGAGCTTAGATATTTGGCACTAAGCATTGTCTTCAGGTGCTCTATGAAGATTGTTCAAATTGTGTCCCTTGGGTAAAAAATGACCCCGCCCCGGGGGTCGTAATTTTACACGGAGTTATATAGTGAAATCTTCAAACATCTTTATCTTTGAAACTAATATGTCCAGAGCTTTGATATTTGGCACTATGACACTTCTAGAAGCCCTTAACCAATATTGTAAATGTGGTTCCGGTCTGTTTCATATCTAGGTCACAGGAGCTAAAAATAGAATTTTTTAATGAAAACTTAAAAAATCTTCTTGTCTGAACCCACAGTACCTTGAGCTTAGATATTTGGCACAAAGCATTGTCTTCAGGTCCTCTATTAAAATTGTTCAAATTATGTCCCTTGGGTAAAAAATGACCCCGCCCGGGGGGTCGTAATTTTACAAAGAGTTATATAGTGAAATTTTCAAACATCTTTATCTCTGAAACTAATATGGCCAGAGCTTTGATATTTGGCATGGTGTCACTTCTAGAAGCCCTTAACCAATATTGTAAATATGGTTCCGGTGTGTTGCATATCTAGGTCACAGAAGCTAAAAATCATCATCTACAGGTCCTCTAGCAAGATTTCTCAAATTATGCCCCTGGGGTCAAAACTGCCAAGGCCCTAGGGGTTGCAGTTTTACATAGAGTTATATAGTGAAATATTCTTCTCTGAAACTATTAATGCAAGAGCTTTGATATTTAGCATTATCAGATGAAGTGACAGTTTTAGATGTTCTTTACCAATAATGCTGAAATGGATTGGGTCTGTTGCATATCTGGGTCACATTAGCTAAAAATAGATTTAACCACCCATTTACAAAATATTTGACAGAACACTTAATTTTCAAGTTTCATCAGCAAGATATTTGAAATTATGTCTCTGGGCTAAAAAAAAGATCCCACCCCAGGGGTCATGTGACCCTTGTGTTGGTTTTTCCAGGTGAGCGATATTTAGGCCCGCATGGGCCTCTTGTTCAATTAAAAAAATCATATCTCCTGAGCATTGCATTGTAAATTTATGAAACTTGATACAGGATAAAAGAGAGAGTGCTGTTCTCAAAAACCATTACTCTGCCATCTCCCAATATTGAATTATCTCCCTTTTGTTAGCTCACCTGAGCCTTCGGCTCAGGATGAGCTATTGTGACCGCTCGTCGTCCGTCCACGTTTTCAAACAACATCTAAGAAACCACTGACCCGATTTCAACCAAACTTTGTCAGAAGCATCAGTGACAAGGGGGAACGAAATCTTGTTCAAAGTTTTTGGCTAGAGTTATTCCCCTTGGTTTTGCACCAGATTTTCTAACATGACCATATAGACAACTTTTAATGCATAAGAAAATCTTTAAAAATCTTCTTCGCAGAAACCAAAAGGCCCAGACCTTTGATATTTGGTATGTATCATAACCTAATGATCTTCTACCAAGATTGTTCAAATTTTGACCCTGGGGCCAAAAATGGCCCCGCCCTGGGGGCTTATCAGTTTTTAGCTCACCTGAGCACTTTAAAGTGCTCAAGGTGAGCTATTGTGATCGGTTGCCGTACGTCCGTGTCATCTGTTCACAATTTGTTTCAAATAACTTCTTCTCTGAAACCAATGGCCCAATTTTAACCAAACTTGGTCAGATACATACTGTAGTTGTGAGCTTCAAAATTTGTTCCAAAAAAGTGGGTGGGGCAATCGGTCTTGTTGCCATGGCAACCATGCACGATATCTAAAAAAAATCTTCTTCTCAAAAACTACTGGTCCGATTTCAATTTGGTTTTCACCAAAATGTTTCTCAATTAATATACTTTCAAACTTGTTCAAAGAACTTTGAACCGTAAAAAAACATGGCTGCCAGAGGGCTTGGTCATTTTCCGTATTTACGTAATATTGACAGCTAAAGTCAAAACTTAAAACATCTTTTTGTCAATAACTATGAGTTCTAGGACAACCAAATTTCACAAGTAGCATCATGTTGTGACCCTTTAGCAAGATTGTTCAAACAATGACCCTCGGGTCAAAAATGGCCCCACCCGGGGCTTATCAGTTTTTCTTAGGAAAATCTTTAAAACTCTTCTTCTCTAAAACTGTATGGGCTAGACCTTCTATATATTTGGCATGTAGCTGTGCCTTATGGACCTCTACTAAGAGTGTTCAAATCTTGACCCCAGGGTCAAAAATGGCCCCGCCCGGGGCTTATCAGTTTTACATAGACTTATATGGGAAAACCTTTAAAAATCTTCTTCTCTGAAACCGTAAGGCCCATACCTTTTATATTTGGCATAGCTTTGCTTTACGGTCCTCTACTAAGATTGTTCAAATCATGACCCCAGGGTCAAAAAATGGCCCTGCCCCGGGGCTTATCAGTTTTACATAGACCTATATAGGAATAAACCTTTAAAACTCTTCTTCTCTGAAACTCTAAGACCCAGACCTTTCATATTTGGCATCTAGCTTTGCCTTATGGTCCTCTACCAAGATTGTTCAAATCATGACCCCAGGGTAAAAAATGGCCCTGCCCGGGGCTTATCAGCTTTACATAGACTTATATAGGAATAAACCTTTAAAACTCTTCTTCTCTGAAACCCTATGACCCAGACCTTTTATATTTGGCACCTAGCTTTGCCTTATAGTCCTCTACCAAGATTGTTCAATTCATGACCCCCGGATCAAATATGGCCCTGCCCCGGGTCTTATAAGTTTTACAAAGACTTCTATAGTAAAACCTTTAAAACTCTTCTTCTCTGAAATCGTAAGGCCCGTACCTTTTATATTTGGCATCTAGCTTTGCCGTAAGGTCCTCTACCAAGATTGTTCAAATCATGACCCCAGGGTCAAAAAATGGACCCGCCCCGGGGCTTATCAGTTTTACATAGACTTCTACAGCAAAACCTAATTCCGAGTTGTTACAGTTTCATGCAACAGTCCACATACATGCAATGACAAACTTCATTATGCATCGAGTATAACACAATAGTTCCTCAGGTGGGCGATTTAGGGCCGCATGCGGCTCTTGTTCTTCGGAAAACCTTTGAAAATCTTCTTCTCTGAAACTGTATGGCCTACATCATTAATATTTGACATATAGCTTTGCCTTATGGTCCTCTACCTAGATTGTTCAAATTATGACCCCGGGTCAAAATTGGCCCCGCCCCGGGGCTTCTCAGTTTTACATAGAGTTATATAGGAAAATCTTTAAAAATCTTCTCTGAAACTGTAAGGCCCAGATCTTTCAGCTTTGATATATAGCTTTGCCTTATGGTCCTCTACCAAGATTGATCAAATTATGACCCCTGGGCCAAAACTGGCCTTGCCCTTGGGCTTATCAGTTTTCCATAGGAAAACCTTTGAAAATCTTCTTCTCTGAAACTATAAGGCCCAGATCATTTATAATTGAAATGTAGCTTAACCTTATGGTCCTCTACCAAGAGTGTTCAAATTATGACCCCATGTCAAAATTGGCCCTGCCCCGGGGCTTATCAGTTTTATATAGACTTATATAGGAAAACCTTTAAAACTCTTTTTATAGCTATATATATCACAATATTGTCTTGCCCAGTCAGCTTAGGTACAATGTTCTCAGGTGAGCGACTTGTGGGCCATGGCCCTCTTGTTTCATAAAAATTTCATTTTTGGCTGAAGCATATCTCCTGAACATTACATCATAAGTTGATGAAACTTGATACTGTGTTCAACTACTAAACATGCTATACCTTGGGGGTTTCTTTGTGGGGAGCATCCCTCGTCTGGAACGATATTCTTGTTTAACCAATTTCCCCATAAATACGCCTTTAATTTATTCCTCTACTGAAGAAAATAGAAATACAAATAAAAATCATAAAACGTATTTTCTACATGTATATTCTAGCAGATAAGAGCTTAAAGCAGGCCGAAAGTAAAGCAGAATGTGCCTTAAGGAGCATTCTGCTTTACTTTCAACCTGTTTTAAGTGGTCAAATATCAAAAGTAGAGGGTGCCTAGTGGTATAGTCACTGTGACTTACATCACTAAGCTCCACACCGCTGTGAGTTCGAATCCCAGTAGGATCGTTCGGATTTTTCATGTGGGGAAGCCTTCCAGCTGGCTTGCGGAAGGTCGGTGGTTCTACCCAGTTGCCGATTTGAGCCTGAAACAGTGCACAAAGGACTTCTGGGGTCTTCCTCCACCTGTAATTAGCTGGACGTCGCGATATGACTGAAATACTGTTGAAAGCGACGTAAAATCAAAACAAATCAAAAGTAGAAACCGGGTAATGAGCTAAAGCAGTATTCTTGTACTTCAAAATCTGGTACTTTGAACTCCTCCTTCACTTTCAACCTGATTCACTTGATACTTAGCATAAATGTTACTTAGGAGTAGTAGATGTGCAAGACACAAATTCGGGTCTCCTTGACCTTGACCTTTGTCCTTGAAATTGGTCTTGAAATTGGCAGGCAACATCTTGTACTTTAAACTCCTCCTTCCCTTTCAACCTGATTCACTTGATACTTGGCAGAAATGTTACTCAGGAGTAGTAGATGTGCAAGACACAAATTTCAGGTCTCTGTGACCTTGACCGTGTCCTTGAAATTGGTCTTGAAATTGGCTTGCAAAATCTTGTACTTTGAACTTCTCCTTCACTTTCAACCTGATTAATTTGATACTTGGCATAAATGTTAATCAGGAGTAGTTAATGTGCAAGACACAAACTTCAGGTCTCTGTGACCTTGACATTTGGCCTTGAAATTGGCAGGCAAAGTCTTGTACTTTGAACTCCTCCCTCACTTTCAACCTGATTCACTTGATACTTGGCATAAATGTTACTCAGGAGTAGTACATGTAGATGTGCAAGACACAAATTTCAGGTCTCTGTGACCTTGACCTTTATCCTTGAAATTGGTAGGCAAAATCTTGTACTTTGAACTCCTCCTTCTCTTTCAACCTGTTTCACTTGATACTTGGCAAGTTGGCATAAATGTTACTCAGGAGTAGTAGATGTGTAAGACACACATTTCAGGTCTCTGTGACCTTGACCTTTGGCCTTGAAATTGGCAGGCAAAATCTTGTACTTTGAACTCCTGTTTCACTTTCAACCTGATTCACTTGATACTTGGCATAAATGTTACTCAGGAGTAGTAGATGTGCAAGACACAAATTTCAATTCTCTTTGACCTTGATCTTTGCCTTGAAATTGACCTCTAACCTTGGTTATGAAAAACAAATTGTCCAGAGCATATCTCTTTTACCCTATCATCCACGATTACCAAACCTGGTGTGTTGTTATTATTATATGTTGGGATTGCAGAGTGTTATATACCATTTTAAGTCATTTGGAACTTGGCTTACACCTTTGACCTTATTGTAAAACCTTATTGAAAACGTCTGCAGAGTGCTGGATAGTGGGGGTATTTATCACCTTTAGTGATAGCCGTTCTAGTTTTACTATGCTTATTGTATGTGGCCAAAATAACTAGCCAGAGAAATGAAAAACATTAACATGGCCATATCATGTGACAAGCTGGCCATTTCTTGTGCCATTAATCTGAGGCCCGTCTTACGAAATGTAGTACCGACAAAACCTGTCATAAGTTAAAACTTTAAAATACAACATGTTCATGTAGTTATTGATTTCTGGATCTAACCCTGCCTTTCCACAAGACAGGATAAGCTGAACAGATATTTTAGAATCTGACTTAAGATGTTTGTCGTATGACGTTTCGTAAGATTGGCCCAATCTTAACAAAAATCTAGGTCAGGTTCTAATGTGGGGTCAAAAAGTAGGTCACTAGGTCAAACCATCAATAACAGGGCTTATATGCGTCAGAATAGAGATTTTTAATAACCATTCACCCCTAGCGGCGAGTATATATTCGTTACTACCAAATAGTGTACGGTACCTATCAACAGTACACGTATCTTATGCAAACAGTGTGGATTGATTATTGGGGCCCAAGATGCATATCTACCAAGAGGAAAATGCAAAGTTTGAACAGAGAAAGTGCATCTGAGTTTATGGAGAATGAGTTTGAAAAACAATACACGAACCTTTTGAAAATTTAATGCTCCCGTAAAGAGCGTGTAAAGTCGTATTTAGAGTTCAGTGAGTTGACTAGTTGTAAGGTATATACAGCAAAATCCTCTCTATTACGACCACCAAATAACCTTAATTATAGGGTTATATGACAAGTGAATGCTTTTAACCCATTACCCCATAGCCTGTTTCTAGTTTTGAAGGAAGTGACCACTTAAAGCAGGTTGAAAATAAAGCAAAATGTGCCTTAAGGCACGTTCTGCCTTATTTTCAGCCTGCTTTAAGCTATCATCTACTAGAATAAAGATACTACATGTATTTCTTATGTTACATATTCATGACTGTATAATGTAAAACTATTTTCTTCAGTGTAATAATCAATTAAAGGCGTATTACGGGGTATAGGTTAAATCAAGGTGAAAGTAAAACAAGCGCCTAAAGGAGCTTTTTAATTTACTTCCATCAGAGCTGCCATTGCTCCGGATTTTTTCGAAATCTTCGGACTTTTATCTTAGCAGATGTAAGCTTAAATCAGGCTGAAAGTAAAACAGTATAATTTTGCCAATCTTTCTCAGATTTTTTATTACTATAAGAGTACGAATGAGTTTGATTGTGGTTGAAATCGGGCTAATAGATCAAGAGTTATCTACCTTTGAAATGGTGAAAATGCAATATTTAACGGTGTTAACACTCTTGAGGCCACATTTTTTATTCAATCTGTCTCAAACATTCTCAGATTGTATATGACTATAAAAGTTCAGATAAGTATGATTATGGTTGAAATCAAACGAATAGGTCGAGAGTTATCTACCTTTGAATTGCTGAAAATCTCATATTTAAGAGTTTTCACACTCTCGAGGCCACAATTTCAAACTTGCTCAGATTGTATATATGACCATAAGAGCTCGAATGAGTGCGATTATGGTTGAAATAGTGCCAATAGGTCAATAGTTATCTGCCCTTGAATTGCTGAAAATGCAATATCTAACAGCGTTTACACTCTTGCAACTAGTTTTCAATGAAGTTTGATTATACTTGCACACAAAGCATATAGCTATAAGTTCTCGAAGGAGTGCAATTATTGTTGAAACCTAACCATCATGGCAATAGTTATCTGCCCTTGATATACTTTGAAATGCTAGAAAGGCTTTAGTTCAGTATTGTTTAGGTTCTAGTTATCTGCCATTGATGTACTCTACTGTACTAGAATTGTTTACATGCTATACTACAAATTGATGGATTTATATTAACACGGGTGAAACTCAAAGGTAAAGCTATCAGGCTTAATTTTAACAGGTGAGCGATATCAGGGCCTTCAATGCCCTCTTGTCTTTATCAACTTATGGCAGCCCTGTTCCATATGCTTTCTGGTTACACCTGTCTTTTATACAGCGCTTCCTCTCTACAACGACACACAATGGGAGACAAAAATTGTGTTCGTTGTTCGGAGGGAGGCGTTATAGGGAATGAATTGGCTTACATTTGCAAACAGCTTGAATCAAGATCAGACGCCGCGTTTCGCGGCTTGTGATCTGGATTCAAGCTGTTTGTCACTTGTCATTATTAAGTTTGTTTCTGTCATAATGTCCATTATGTAACTTTGATAAAAACAACAGACGACAATTTTAGGCAGACGGTATTGTTGCCATGAAAATGTTGGACATTAATGTTTTGTTTTGGGAACAGCGGCAATCGTCGTTGTAAGGATGGAGTCGTTGTTGGGAGGGAGTGATGTTCGCTCAAGTAGCCCTCTTGCAGTGGTGAAACAACAGCGGTTTTACTGTATATTAGGTGTAGATCAGGGACCATTCAGACTGGGATGCACAGGCAACTTTTATGACTTGCTGCATCCATTCAAACTGTTTTCATCGTGGTTTTCTTCACCATGTCCACATCGAAAATTTAAACAGGTGTAAGACAAGTCAAATCAAATCAAATCAAATTGTTTATTTATACAATCAGGCCTCCAGCCCATAGTACAAGAAATACAGACAAAGCATAATATACAATCAATGTAGTAGAGTAGTATTGGATGTTTTATATATAGATACGTATATATATATATCAGCACATACATGTATACCGGTAGTATACTAATTCATAGTTTGGGCGTACTATATAAATGCTTAAGTATTTAAAATCTGTCGTTTCAAAGCAAAAGCATAATATATATATTGAGCAGTATTTCTAAGTTTTGCTTCATTTGTTGTTGCTAGCAAATTGTACATTTTCTGTAAGGATGGGTTGATATATACGTTTCTAGGTATAAAACTATCTCTTAAATCTGCATAAACACTACAAATAAACAAAAAGTGAAACTCATCTTCAACATCACCATTTGAACAAACCCACACAAGCGTTCTTCTCTTGGTATGTTCCTATACCGCCCCCTTTCTAGTTCCAATTCATGTACACCTGTTCTGAACTGAGCGTAACTGTGTCTGAATTTTCTTACTGTTAAAACATCCAGGAAAATCTCACGTTCGTATGAAAATTTAATGCATTTATAGACACTCAATTTAGAACAGGTCTCAACATAACTGTACCAGTTTTGTAAATGTGTGTCTTTCATCCTCTGTACAAACAATTTTAAAAACAATTTTTCGTTATCAGTACCTTGGTTATACCAAATATATGCAAAACCATATTTACATAGAAGGTTTTTCACTTCCGATGACCAGTTAAAGTAACCATAGTCATAAGTCATTAAACGAGGTTCAATCAAAACTCTTTCTAAATACCGTGATGTAAGATTTTTTTTTCTTCTCTGGAACAAACCATTAAATAGAAAGAAAGAATGTTTAAAAAAGGGAGTTAACAAATGCATGAATACAATCAAATAAATCTACATGTAATTGGTGAACGTGGTTATCCCGGTATTTATTCTGCAAATGACCATGCAGATTAGAGTTTTAAGTTTAGTTCTTTTGAGACGTGGTTTGTACATACAAATTTGACTTCATAATGAAATCTGATTAAGATTGACTACATAATGGTCATTAAAAGGTTATTGCTGACAATTAGATGCATCTGCAATCCGCTTTAGAACACATAGAAGCTGAACGATGATAATTGAAAAGAAAGAGTAATTCCATTAGATCCATGTAGAACTTTCTGCAATAATCATGTTTCCTTGAATGAAATAGTCATTTAACACATTTTCTGACATGGTCCTCCTTGTTCGACAGTCACATAAACACCACTAAAGAATACCCAATATCTCAATGATAGTGTTAGGGTCGCATGATAGCTTGGAGCGGGATGAAAGTAAAGCGAAGAATTACTGAGGAGCTTTCTGTTTGGCTTTCATTTTGGGCAGAATTCTAGCTTAACCCTTTCACTGTAATGACACCAAAATGCGCGTATGCGCAAACAGTTTGAATCCTGATCAGACGCCGCGTAACGCGGAGTCTGATTAGGATCCAAACTGTTTAAAATAACACCCGTTTTGAAATTACGCCGGTCATACTGCATTAAATCTTACTTTGATTCAAAACGATATTGAAGCAGACGACAGCGTGATGGTTGTCAAGTCAACAATTATTATGTAACATAATCATAATACATTATACATTCTATGTTTTATGTATAGGTGCAAACTATTGTTTTTATTATGTTGGTAATAAGCTTTATACATGTATGTTTATGTTTCGACATACATGTACATACAATTTGTAAGGTACTATATCTATATGGGTCTCTGTATAGTGTATATACTACTCAAAGTTTACAAAGCACCGAGAGTAAATTCTCCATAGTGTCCAATGCATTTCCTTTCCTACATCAACAAAACGAATGGTGTTTTTTTTCTTCTTCCATTTAAATCGTTAAAACCCGTTAAATCGTTAAAACTTGATACAAATAACGAAATTAATGCAGTTTGTGTGCATTTTCGCCAAAACGTTGACGTTGTTTATAGTAACGTCATTAGAAATGACGTCATTTAGTTACCCGCGTCATGCGGCGCTTATGGAAAAGCTGGGAAAACAATAAAAGACGTCACGTGGTATGGAGGATAGAGTGATTCCACATGGGGAAATCCCTATCCCTAATAGGCGAAAATGGGAGAAATAATATTTCCAATTTCTGAGAAACTTGAGAAAATAGAAAATATCACGTTTTTCCCAGACAACTTATGTGTGATTTTGCCCGATCATCCCCTATTCCTTTTATATGCTTTTAACTCGTCTTAATAACGTCAGGCGTATTGTCAGTAGACGCGCATCAAAGTCTAGAGCAGGGGCTTGAGGGATGAGCAAGTTAGGTTTTACGGCACTGCGGCACAAAATAGGTCATATATAGCGCCGATGAATGATGAGGGATGATGAGAAGAAATGATGATATTTCAGGAAGATGATTTCGGCTAATCCCATACGTTGAAAGGCAGCACATGGGAAACACTCAATAGCACTTATTTAACACTGAATAGCACAGTAAGGTTGTTTCAATAAAATGTGTATGAAAATCATAGAACCAGTCTGTTAGCACGGAGTTAGTCTCATCAATGAACCCCTGTGACGACAAGTTAGCTTTTGACGGGTGCCGTGAGGACGTACAGCGCCTGAAGTCTAAAAATAGCTCGCTGTCTCTTACTGTACACAGGGTGGACTAGCACGGAGTACTTAGACCACGGAAATATACAAGTGAATAATTCCGTGCTTAGACCTAGGTCGAAGTACTCCGTGATGTTAGTCAAGATCTTGCTAAAAGAGTAAAGTTTCAAAAGCAAACAATATAAACAGTTTCTTTAACCCCTATATTGCTGACGCTTTCGGAAAAACGAACGACAGTTTTACAAATGTCTTTAAAGGATTTTTCTCTATAAGCACTTACATTTATAGCAAACTGCATAGCCTCCCTCATCGTCTGAGGGCTCCATCTGGGTCTACACTGTAGGGATTAAAACACACACAAAAGCACAAAAGCAGATATAGCACATACATGCATTGTATGACAAGCCACAATAGTCACCTATCAGGCACAATTGACAATCTTCTGATCTGGGATCTACACTGTTTGCAAAAAAAACCAACCCATATTAGTTATATATGTCGCATTACAAACAGTTTTGGGCCACTTAAGATGCTGAGTAACACTGCGTATCATCATACTCTGCACTGTTTGCTGTTACAAGTCCATAATGAATAACAATCATATGAGGAGTACAAAATATTCTAAGCGGACTACTATAGACTTTAACCCATTGCCCCACTGCCTGCAGCAGGTTGAAAGTAAAGCAGAATGTGGCTTAATTCTGCCTTACAAGTTTACCGTCTGCTATAAGCTCTATGGGATTTTCATTTTAACATCTATACACATACTTTTCTTGTTATACTGAGTCACATGAAATATATATTGCGCGAAACACTGTGACAAACTTTTGAGATTCCCATGTCTAGGGGCCGATTGGTGTGCATTGCGATTAGTGTTTGGGCCGAATCAACCAAACATTCATTAGTCGCCATATTTGGTGGAACCTGCGGAAACTACTGATAACAGAGCGGATTATATCTCAATGTTTCATATCACGTAAAACCAAGTTGTGACCATGGCTCAAGACTTTGATCCAAATGATAAGAACAGGTAGCGGAATCGTTCTTTCAAATTATCAGGAAACCGTGTCGCTGAGTGTTTCCTACCAGCTACCCCACCCATTAACGATGCTCTGATCGTTATCTTCTACCCAAGTTGTTGATAACGTAATCTTATAAGATTAATCTGAGTTCCTGTTACCATTTGACAGTTAGTTTATGAGACCATACTTTATTGTTTATCCATGACCAAACGCTTGTACAGTACTCCTAACTTCTTGAACCATGAGGGGTGCCGGTTGGCTAATTGACAATTAGTGTTTTCACACTGATTTTTCCTGTTTATAGATTTAGTTTGGAAAAGAAAGATATGTTACAACTATCTGCGATGACAATGCCATATTTTTTGGACGTAGTAGATGTTCTCATAGAGACAAAGTCAGTTCCTTCAAAGTTGTTTCAGCTTTAAGACAGGTGGTTGCTTAAACCACGGAATTGCAACTTCGCGCTATATCGCAAATCTCGTGCACCGCAAAAGAGACTTCGCCAGACTTGATAAGATAATGTCTATCTGTAGTCAATATGATTAATGTCTGTTTCGAAGCATTGTTCACACGTTTATATTCCCATGAATTGATAGGAATGTCCACCAAGTCGTTTAAACACACTAAAATGTCAATAAATACACTCAAGTCTGTAAAATTTTACCCCAGAAATGACGGACAACGAGACAAAAAGTGAAGATGATGTCACGTGACACATAATCTCGCAAAATTCAACCGCCGCGAGAGATTAGATGCTCGCCTATTCAACTTTGTTGAGTTGCGATTCAGGTGAAGCAGAATTTGTTTAATCCTCTTGATTCGTTTAACCGGACCCCTAAGCAAAAAACGATTATAAAGATAATCAATTTAAATGCAAAGTGGGAGATACTTTGATGGAATATGAAGAACAATTGGTTTTCTAACTGAAAATAACACATAAAGTAATCAAACAACTTCTTTGTTTAAATAAATACCAGTTATTTAAACTAACCAACGGCTGTAAATAACAGCGCCGCAAATTCCTATAACGGGAAGTTTGACATCATCATCCGGAAAAACAAAGGCACTTGTACATGATCAGGTCAAATTAATACTGCATCTGAAAGGTCAATTTCCAGACACTCGCTACACGTAATAATCATTTAGAGTTTTATTGGAAAATGTGTTATTCGAAATCATTTTACAAGGGGACATTAAAAATATTAGGTACTTGATAAAGTTTGGTATTTGTTTTTTGAAAAAAATGTTTTTCTTCAAAGTTTCACTAGAATTTCTAGTTTTATTCCGCATTTTTTTCCGCATTTTTTTTCGACTATGTAGCTGTCCACATTTAATACCAAACAGGAAGTGGTTTGTGTGATGACGTTAGCAGATCTCACCCAGCACACGCTATATCAAGCGTTTTTATGATCTTTTCAGAATCACGGTAGGGGTCTGGTTAATGAGAATCGAGGATACATAAAATTAGGCTACTGTCTTTAAGAAAATGATACAAGATCTGCTTCTTTTAGCTCTTTAAATGTCAAAGTAGAAGCAGTAAAATATAGAAATGCTTGCTTTATCCCAAAAACTGTGGACATGAAGAAACTCAGACCTGTCATCTTGACCAGTTTACTAAATGAATAATTGCTGGATTTTGCATTGGCAGAAGGAGCCTGCCCTCACTTTTGTTATGGCGGACAACTACCACAACAAAAAGTCTTTAAAATAGTCAACAGAGAATCTTAACAAATGAATTTAAAAAAATGTTTACATACAATGTACCATAAACAACCATGCCCTCTGATCAATTTGTATCACTGTTCAAAGCTTTCTGATACATGTACATTCGGACGATCTGTTTTATGACCTCATATGAAGGCTTGTGATGTAACATTTGTGATGTAATGATACTACAAGATATTTATTTTTTACACACGAAGGTCAGAAAAAAACCCATAAATTTGTTGAAGTAATTTTTTCAAGACAAATGTGACTGTATGTATGTAACGGTAATTTTGTATTGCAATATGAGTACCATAATTACGATAATGATAAATGAATGATCTATCAGTCAAATTCTATAAAACAGTCCAAATTTTTAGTTTTTTCTTCTTTAAAAGTCAAATGCCTTTCTTTCCAAAGTTTTGACAGAATACTGGCATGCTGTTCAAAGCACGTGGATGGGTTCCATTTTGTGTCTGAAGCTACTGGGCTGTCGGAAACTACCAGAATTGACAATATATCTGAGACTTATTAATTCTTTGATGGACACCTTAACTCTTTCCTCCCTGAAACTTTAAATGGACAATTCAAATTTCCATTTATGACCTTTAAGGGTTGTTTTTGTCAATGTTTAGCATTATGACAAACAGTGAAGACCCTGATCAAAGGCCTCTGATCTGGGTCTTCACTGTATGCATAGGACAATTGTAATTTTCCCATGTATACTGTTTGAAAATGAAACCTATATGCGGGACTAGGGTTCAAAGGCTTAAGGCTTTTAAAACTCCTTCACCATTAGTTGCTTAACCATTTCAACCATAGATCAGCCTTAAGATTATTCCTCAACTGAAGAAAATAGTTTCAATTTTAACAGTCATTAATATGTACCATAGGAAATATTTTCTATGTCCTAGCAGGTTGTAGCTAAATGGGTGAAAGTAAAGCAGAATGCGTCTTATAAGGCACATTCTGCTTCACTTTCTTTCAGCTTTAAGTGGTCGACTGTCTTCAAAACTAGAAACAGACTATTAGTTAATTGGTTAAAGCAGCCTGAAAATAATCTTGATTGCTCTGTAAGGAGCCTTTTGCTTTACTTTGAGTCTGCTTTGTGCTACCATCTGTTAGGATGCATGGACTATTTCTGATGACCAGTGCATATCCTTGACTACATAAAGTTGAACAATTTTCTTTAGTAGAAGTGTGTATGGGGTAAAGGGTTATATAAGGAAACTGTACGTTCAACGGTCTTTGTGAGTGATTGCCTGTCTTCATAATTAAAATCTGGCTATTGGGTAAAGGGTTAAAGGACATTTTGCTTTACTTTCAGCCTGCTTTAAGCTAAAAAGTAAAATCTGCTAGGCTATATAAAATATTTGTAATGGTTATTGTTCATAGGGTATGAACTGGAACTGTTTTCTTCAGGGGAGGAATAAATTAAATCTGCTAAAAGTCGCTTCTATGGGGGAAAGGGTTAAAAGTTACTTTCAGCATGCTTTAAGCTACCATATGACAAAATATTTCATGACACATTATTCATGACTGTTTAAATTGGAACTTTTTTTCTTCAGTAGAGGAATAAGTGAAAGGTGTAAAAATGCCTGTGTGTGGAGTACAGTGATGTATGTTTTATTATATTTCAGCTGGTATTTTGGTCCTATGAGTCGTGAGGAAACAAATGACATACTGTATCAAGTTCACTCAAATGGCATATTCTTGGTGAGAGAAAGCCAGTCTATCAAGGGAGATTTTGTATTATGTGTGAAGTAAGTACAGTTTACATGTAGAGTTTTTATAAGAATATTAAGAGGGCTTTGTAGAGGAAATACAGGGCTTTACTTTCAACACGCTTTAAAGACATTTCCTCAGTCCATTGAAGGAGTCCCCACATTGTTCTCACTAGGCGTGAAAATACAGGTAGAACAGAAGTAAAGTGTGCTTAGCCAATGTCACATATCTTAAGTTGTCTAGAGAGGCCCTTACATACTCACGCTCAAGGTTTTTTGAATGGTTTTTACTAGGGATGTCAACGAATACCCGAATATTCGAATAGTTCACCGAATATTCGGATAGAAGATCACTATTCGGATCGAGTTTTTTAAAAAAAATAAAAATTTAAAGAACAAAATTGTTTCGATACTGTTCCGCGTTCATTAATCATTGCCAGTTAAATCGATGTTTTCGCACCCCCGTTAGCGTTAGAGTTTGTTTTTACAACATGTGTCAATGGTAAGATAATTGCGTGACACCTATAGCACATGTGATTGTCATCATTAACGGGTTGCTTACCCGTCTAGGATTAAGAAAACAATACGCGATTAAAGATCCCATTGTGTTTGTGTTTGATTGCAACTTCCATTACGTCAGGGTATAATTCACGGACCCCGATTATGTAGCGGGTAAAGGGGGCGCCGCTAATTGGCTATCATCCCACGCAATTTCAAATAAACAGTACACTATTATCTCGGATTATGTAATTTTATCACACTGACATGAAACAATGATATTTTCATTATCCAATCATTGTATCATACTGATAGACAGTTTGTTACGGCGTAAAAAGCATTTGCTTATGATTGGTTATTCATACAGAAACTGTCAATCAAGAGCAGTAAAGCACAACATGTGTAATTATCAGCTTTACGAATAACCAAGCAGAATAGATAGCCAAAAGAAATACTGTTTCATTGGCTAAAAGTAATTATATAGTTTGGTAATTGTTCAACAGAAGATATACATTTCAAAGAAGAAAGAAACGATGAGCGCAGATAACATTTTCAGCGCTGTATCTATTCATTTTAAAAATACAAATGGATAAAAAATTTGGTTCAGGAACGGTTAATTGAGTACAATAACTTAATAAGTGATAACAAAGTCGTACATTTCTTTGCTTTTAATAATCATTCAAAATCGCTTGAATCTTGATAAACTGATCCATTCCTGTTATGTGAATTGCTGAAAAAGACAAAGTGTGAATTTACAAAAAGGCTCAGCACATGGCACCGTGACGCTTACTCGCAGGTAAACATGTACTCTGTAAAAAAAATTGCAAAAATCGACGCCAAATACTGAAATAGATCATATCCAGGCATCTTCGTGGTTGGAACTAAATCAAAATTTAAATCGATTCAAGTCTGCTTTGACTGAATGCTTACACTATTATGCCGCGAGAGAAGCTTTATGGGATATCATCTAAATTACCTCTATACTATTCAAGCAACTTACGAACATACGATGATTTGTATGGTTTTCAAAACCGAATATCCGAATACTATTCGGATAGAACTTTCGAATATTTGGATAGCGTTTTGGTATTCGTTGACATCCCTAGTTTTTACTAACCAAACTAACAAATTCAAGGTACGGGCCTCACATGAGACGTTTAGATGAGTATATCCCTAGACAAGACAACAGTTATAGCACAACTCGCACAGGGCTGCATGCTTATATACCTGGTTTGGTGTTACCACCGAAAGTAGATCAGGAAATGTCTTTAAGTAAGTGTGCTTGAAAAAAAGGAAATCTTAGGATTTTAGAAGATCAACTAATGGTAGCCCTGCTCATTTGTACTCTTAGTTGTTGATAGTTGGTTTGGCATTTATGAGAGAGGGAGCATTTGATTCAATAGCTTTGTGGTATTGTGACTATGTTTGCTGTTTTCTTGAATAGTTTAAACTTTTTGCGTTTTTTTTCTCAAACATTTCATTTGAATCTTTGATTTAACCCGTATAGAAGGGGAATCAAATACATGTATATACATTTGTAAATCCTTTGCAAACAGTGTAGACATAGATCAAAGGGCTCTTAACTCTTTGAACCCTGGTCCCGCATATAGGCGTCCTTTTCAAACAGGGTAAATGTGAATAGTACACGTGTTCTATGCAAACAGTGAAGACCCAGATCAGAGGGCTCCTTTCGGAGCCCTCTGATCAGGGTCTTCACTGTTTGTCACAATGCCAAACATTGACAAAAACAACCCTTAAAAGTCAGAAATGGACTAGACTAAAATGGAAGCTGGAATTGTCCATTTAAAGTTTCAGGGAGGAAAGAGTTAAAGATGGGTGCTGATTAGGTTTTTAACTATTTTTCATAGTTTAATTTAGTTTTAGATAGTCTTATGGAATGAAACCTTCAAGGGACAATGCAATCTACGGTTGTCATTTATTAGAAAACTGTCCTTTTGAAAGGGTTGGGCCTTTTCCTGGTAAACACATTCAACCAGAGCAATGATTAACAAACAGTGTAACTGCGAGGGAATACTTGTCCTATTCAAACAGTGTAGAACCTGATTTTAACAACATATTGCAAAATCGCAAACTGTGTAGACACTAATGATAGGGCTCCTATAGGAACCCCCTGATCAGAGTCTGCACTGGTTGTCATTTTGTAATTTATTTTGTTAAAATCAACTCTAAATATGAATAGACCAGAATTATTTTGAGACTGGACTTGTCCATTAGTTGTTTCAGGCAGGAATGAGTTAACCCATGAAAGTCTAAGGGTCAAAGACATAGCATCTGGTCAGGGTCTACACTGTATGACACTCAAACACATCTACTCTTTTATATTACTTATCTTTAACTCTTTCCTCCCTGAAACTTTAAATGGACAATTCCAGTTTAGATTTAAGTCTAGTCCATTTCTGGCTTTTAAGGGTTGTTTTTGGCATTATGACAAACAGTGAAGACCCTGATCAGAGGGCTCCTTTCGGAGCCCTCTGATCTGGGTCTTCACTGTTTGTATAGGACATGTGTACTATTCACATGTACACTGTTTGAAAAGCACGCCTATATGCGGGACTAGGGTTCAAAGAGTTAAGATAGTGGATACTTTGTCTAGACCCAGTGACAGGGCTGCCATAAGTTGACATGAAAAATCCTAAGATTTCCAAATGTGCATTTTTCATGTGCGTTTTTACACATCGTACCTTTACCCCATAGCCTATTTCTAGTTTTGTTGGCATGTGACTACTTAAAGCAGACTGGAAGTAAAGCAGAATTCCCCTTAAGGCGAATTCTGCTTTACTTTCAGTCTGCTTTAAGCTATCATGTGCTAGAAAAAAATCCGAAGATTTAGGAAAAATCCGGAGAAATGGCAGCCCTGCAGTGACTAGGTTGACATCTCATCTTGATCTACACTGTTTTGCAATACCAGTAGGTATTGTGTTCGACTTAACTGTCAAGTTTTATCGTCTGCTTTAACCCTTTCCCCCATAGAAGCGACTTTTAGCGTATTTAATTTACTCTTCCGCTGAAGAAAATAGTTCCAGTTTATACCCTCATAAACAATTACCATTACAAATATTTCTATATAGCCTAGCAGATGGTAGTTTAAAGCAGGCTGAAAGTAAAGCAGAATGTGCCTTAAGACACATTCTGCTTTACTTTCAACCTGCTTTAAGTGATCACCTATATTTAATGTTATAAACGGGTTATTGGGTAAAGGGTTAACCCTCTTACCACCAAAAATTCGTCTGCATCGGTAGTGTCGTCTGCAAAAGTTAAATTCAGCCTTAGGACTTTTATGTCTGATGAAATGTCGATACAAGTGTCAAACAGTTTAGATCCTGATCAGAGGCCGCGTAACGCGGTGTCTGATCAGAATCCAAGCTGTTTGCAAAGTCGCCTTTTGGCGCCGTTAGCAACTTGGCAGTGAAAAAGGTTATAGACTTATTTCTACCTACTCATTTCTAATTGCAGAGAAGACAATCGTGTGAGTCATTATATCATCAACAAAGTTACAGTGGGTGGCAACACCATGTTTAAGATTGGAGACCAGCAGTTCCCAGATATACCAGCTCTTCTCAATTTCTATAAAACACATTACTTAGATACCACTGCTCTCACTGTCCCGGTAAGTATATACATATCTTGAACCAAGGGCTCTAGGTAAGAGATAAAATAGTAAAGATTTATAATATTTTCCTTTTAAAAACCCATTATCCCATAGCCTGTTTCTATTTTTGAAAATAGTCGACCACTTAAAGCAGGTTGAAAGTAAAGCAGAATGCGCCCCAAGGCGCATTCTGCTTTACTTCCAGCCTGCTTTAAGCTGTATTCTGCTAGAATATAGAAAATGTTTCTTATGATTCTTATTTGTAACAGTGTAAATTGGAACTATTTTCTTCAGTTGATAAATAAATAAAAGGCGTAAAAAGGCGTATTTATGGGGTAATGGATTAATAGGTGCACTAAACCCTATTGTATGACTACTCATGAGCAGTCTCACCACAGGGTTTGTAACAGACATAAGGATAATCATATTGGACGGTTTTTGCAATTCTGTATACATGTTGTCAAATTCTATAAAATGTATTAATCACAGTAAGTATTAACTCTGAGCAGTCTTTCTTCAACCAACTTCTATAAATCACATTACCTAAATACCACTGCTTGTGCTTAATTGATAGGGGTTTAAGAAAGGGGACTGCTTAAAGCAAGGTGACAGTAAAACAGAAAGCTCCTTTAGGAGCTTTCTGTTTTACTGTCATCTTGCTTTAAGCTGTCACCTATCTTTTAGACAATCAATTAGCCCTCATTTTAGTGGTCGTTATGGATAGTATGTCTATTGTATTTACTGTATGTCTGTCATTTGCAAACAGTATAAAGCCAGATCAGAGGATGATCAAGGTCTGTTAGTCATACATGTACTTTATAATATTTTGGGGACATGGCCCTCAATTGTCAATGTATCTAGTCATATATCAGAAACTGGAGACTGGCAGACATTGTTCAGTCGCAGCACATTTGGATTAGACTTTATGAACTCAGGTCCGATGTAACGGTGCTTTTCACATAGCATCTAAAAGGACCAAAGAACTCTGTTGATGATAAGAGTAGAGCATCACACCCAGGTTTTCTGTAAACCCCCCCCCCCCCCCCCCCCCCCCTCTCTCTCTCTCTCTCTCTAGGGCGTCCAATTAGCCCATAGGTGGCTGAAATTAACATAAACAAACCAAAGCAACCATTTAAAATTAAGCATGAGAAGTGTTAACATTAGTTTAAGTTAACACCACAAATGTTTTAAATGGAGCCTATCAAATGAAGGAATTGTGTTATGAAGTCATGTTTCATATTTCTGGCTTAGACTTCTAGAACTGATGTTTGTGCCAATGTAGTTTAGTGTTTGGCCTACTTTTTCAGCCAATCAGCAAGCCACAAAATTCAAATTTTCGCTCGGTTTAATTATTAAGTCAACGGGATTTAACGAGATTTGGCAATTTAATTATGAAGTGTTCGAGACTTGGATTTAGACGTTAGCAAGCATTGCGCATGTGTTAATATTTCGGTCAGCTCCGCCCATGGCGTGACTTTTAAGCTTTACGGGAAATCCATTACACAGCAAACAAAGTGCATACAGATATATCTACATGTACAATTCAATTTCGAGGAAAATCATGACATCTTGAAGCTCGCTAGTCGGAAGAAAATTGTGAAAATCATTCAAATTTTATTTAATCTTTAGGAGGGGAGAATAAGAAAAAAAAACACAATGTAGAATCTAATTAAAACAGAATTCTTACCGTAATTAACAAAACCAACATCTACAAACCATTGTCAATCGCGGCGAAAACACTAAAGACAGGCGTCTGCATAATGCAAGATCAAAATAATGCAGAAAACTCATTTATGAGTTTTCTGCATTATTTCAGGGCTCCAGATAAGAGGGTGTAAACTTCACAAATCTTAACATTTTCTCACTTATTTTAGCATCAAATCCTATGGTGTTACTATCTTATGAGTAGTGACACCGTAGGGTTTTGAGCAGAAATAAAGATTTTAGTTTTTGAAATACCCCCTTATCTGGATCCCTGTATTTTGTGCTGCATTTTAAAAGCATATAGACGTCAATAACTATTCTTTTTCCATCGTTTTTTAAGATTACCATTTTCTTAAAGCAGCTTGGAACACGAATTGTCAATGCGCCATGTTGCTGCGTAATAAAACATACAATATATATGTAACAGGCTGTGTAAACATCTGTCGGCGGAGAAAAATATGTAAATGAAATGAAGTGACGTCATATGTGGGCGGGTCAAACACTAAAATGGTTAGAGTTTATTTCAACGCTTCTTAATCATTAAGAAGCCAAATTCGGTCGCAGGCTCCCTCATTTGTTGGCTTCTTAATCATTAAGAATCATTGAAATAAACTCTAACTATAACTTAATAATTCTTGTATTTTGTCTTTGTATAGGCACCAAGGGAAAAAGTTGTAACCAAATATGATTTTCCTGGCAAGGTGAGCATTATTTTAGAGCAATCTGGTTTGATTCAGTTAAACAAAGAGGAATACTATGGCTATTTTAGGGGTTATGACCAATCCGTGCTATGGTGCTCAAATCTGCTTAAGGGTGTATCAATGTCATAAGCGATATTTTCAAAGTATTAAACTTTTTTTCTATCATTGTTTTTTTGGAAGAGCTATTTATGATGAATGAAAAAATGAAAAAAAAAATAGTATGGTGGTGTCCTTTTTTTTTAGCTACAGCGATTTGAAAACGGTATGTCAAATATGGACTTTTTTTCTCAAATTTTACCCATTCAGAGTACACTCTTAAGTAAAATCTATTTCAAAACAAAACAAACATGGTAATTTGGGTTTTCATTATTTATTTCATGTCTATGGTGGTATTTTCACATATAGAAACCAAATTTAGACAAAGCAGGCACTAGGTTTGAACAATATCAAAACTATGCTTTTAATAGGGCATGATTTTATAAAAAAAAATTATTTTATGAAAAAAAAGTAAAAAAGTTTGAAAATGAAATAGTTCTAGTATTAAACTTTTTCTTATATTCTACCAAATGAAAGCCAATGCTAAGGCAGTTCAAAATATGAAAAGAAATTGAAAGGTCAGTGTTGAAAATTTTGAGTTATTAAAGTAAAAAGAGTTATCTCCCCTTACAAAATTTACAAAAAAGTACCATAACGATGATATTTAGAGCTTAATAAATTTCACATTTGGTGCCTCCTGTTTTTTCTTAAATTAGTTTTTGTATGAAGAAATACTACCATATATAGGAAATAAATAACACAAAACCAAATTATCATATTTGTTTTCATTTAAAATGGATTTTATTGAAGCGGGCTGTTTGAAAAGGACAAAATAAGAGAAAGTGGGTGGGGTAAAATTTACATGGCCGTAGAGCCAACTGTTGTTTACCAAAGTGTACACTTTTTCTATTTTTTCATTCATCTTAAATAGCTCTTCAATACAAAACCACCATAGAGTGTTTTCAGATACTTTGAAAAATTCCCAAATTCATGACATGGATACACCCTTAACAGAAATGATAATATTGGTTTTAACCTAAAACTTATTATTATGGTGCATACTCATGACTGTATAGAGTGGAACTATTTTCTCCAGTGGCGGAATACATTAAATGTTTCTATTATATGGAGTAATGGGTTAAAGGTGTTAATATCATTTGATTGACTGTCTGAAAAAAAAGTCTTGCAGTTTAACAAAAATTATATTAAAAATGTACATACAGTCGAAATGTGATACTTAATCTCAATAATCGATCGTAACAGTATTTTATAAGTTGAATTGCGATAATTAAATCTCGCTTAAGTAGAACATACCCACATTTGAAAGTTAAACTGTGGCTAAACCACATTTTAACTTTGAAATATAGGTATGTTCGAACTGACACGAGTTCAAATAATCGAGTCTGTAATCGTAAACATTGCTTAGATTTATGACAAATGACAATGACATGTGACTGATATTCCTTGAAGGATCCAGAGGACCTGCCGTTTAAGAAAGGAGAGATTTTAGAAATAATTTCCAAAGATGAGGAAAAGTGGTGGATGGCAAAGAATAAAGATGGATTGACGGGGCAGATACCTGTACCATATGTTACAAAGGTAAGAGAGCTTCTCAAGGTACAAGGCTCCAGGTAAGAGGGAGTAAACTGGACAAATCCCGGCATTTTCTCACTTATTTAAGCACTAAATCCTATGGTGTTACTACTCATTAGAATTGTCTCTTTGAGACGATTCTAATGAGTAGTGACACCATCAGATTTAATACAGAAATAAGATTTAAGTTTTTGAAATAACCCCTTATCTGGAGCCCTGAAGGTACACTTTAGTTTGAAAATAGACCTTGCATCATTTGTATGGAATCCAATAAAATAAATATGTGTAAAAAGATGTTACAGTAACTGATTGGTAAAATAGAAATTGAACAATCTGGTTATTTAAATTATCAATTGCATCCTTGTAAGAGAAAGTATGGTCCATTATTCTTTCCAGTGCCTAAACCCTATAAGACTCTTTATCTTCTTTTTTAACACCCCCCATGAACTGTTAGTTTGTCACATTGAGGATACTAACACCAATTTTAGTTCAATGTGTTCACCTAAAGTAGCCTCAAACAAATGCGTTTATTTCAGTCATATGGACAAACAATGGTTTTATTATACAAGGCTCCAGATAAGAGGAAGTAAACTGAACAAATCTTACATTTCTCACTCATGTCAGCACCAAATCCTATGGTGTGACTACTCATTAGAATTGTCTCGAAGAGACGATTCTAATGAGTAGTGACACCATAGGGTTTAATGCAGAAATAAAGATTTTAGGATTTAAAAAATCCCTTTTCTGGAGCCCTGTTTATAGATGTTTCCTATATTTGAAACTTACCATACAAAACCAGCCCTCCGAAACTATACCTTGAACATATTCAGTGATAAATGTTTATTGTGTTTACAGTATAATGCATCTGGTACCCCTAGTCAACAATTGATAGATGTTGGTCAGAAGGAACGGGAACAGGCACCACAACCTGTAAGTACCTGGACATTTTCACCTCTGAAATTCAAATAGACATTTCTTGTTTTGAATCAAGTCTAGTTCATTTTTTGCTCATCTGTTTCGAAGAAACAAAACAACACTCCTCAAATCATCTGTTTCTCACATAACTACCCATGTTTTCTATAGCGAACAACAATGACGAATATCCTTATCTCCAACATGTGTAAGATCACTTTGATGACGTCACTATAACATCGCTATTTATAACGGCATTTTGACGTTACCGGGGTTCCAAAAAAATGCATATTGCTTTATAAATAACTTTAATCGTTGGTAATGTGAGAAAAGGATCTGTCACTTGTCGTTGATCTCAAACGAGTCTAGAATAGAAAAATTATTAAACTCGCCAAGGCTCGCTTAATAACATTTCAATTCTAGACTCGTTTGAGATCAGCTTGTCTTAAACATCAACTCATGACAGATCCTATATTTCTGCCCAACACATCTCGCTGAATACATCTTCCTGTATTGCACTGCTAACTGGTAATAAGTATTTATCTTGACAAGTGCAACCAAGACATACCAAAATATTTTACCCCATTTTAGTGTCTTTTGACCTAATTTCACTGCATTTTTCACTGATTTTCACAAACAGATGAACCTTGACACCCACATGGGATGCTCTTGTTGACTATTGAGGGTTGTTTTCTGCAATACATGTACACCTCAGATGATAAACTTTGCAGTCCACATCAGAGGGACCATATACACTGTTTGCATAGGACAAGAGTTCTTATTCCATGTTGTTTAGGGGCATGCCAGCTTGGTCAACTGGCAGAAAAGAATGGGGACCACTGTCTTTAGCTTTATACATTAGAAGGCTACCAAATGCTGTAACCTTTTGAGTGATTCGATTGATGGATAAATCCATGATAAAATTTTGTATTTGTGCGTCAGCCCAAGTACTGAAAAGGTTAAACTCCAGAATATTTGTAACTCTGGTATTCTGGCCAGGGTTGAAGTTTCTAGATCAATATCTCATATTGTTAGATCCATGTAAATGAGGTGTTGATCTGGCAATTTGTCTCCTTGAGTTGCCATACTGTTAAAGCGACTTAAAACCTTATTTCAACAAGAAGAAGAATTCTTTCCACAGATACACTGGTAGTATAAGATGCATAATGTGCCACGAGGGTTCAAACTGTTGTCTTTCCTTACAGCAAGCCTTGCATCTGCCAAAAGAGTTACCTGCCAAAGCTATTGTGATTCAAGCCAGAATACCCAGTCTGTATGACCCTACACAATTAAGATTACAGGTAAGTGTCTAAGTCATTCAGCCGAGGGTTCCTTCAAATAGACAATTCCAGTTTCCAGTGTTTACATATCTAGGATTGATTTAACAATATATTACGGAATTACAAACAAGGCAGACCCTAATAAGAGGGCTTCTGCAGGAGCCCTCTGCTGAGAGTCTACACTGTTTGCACAGACAAATGTACGTTTCACAGGTACACTGTTTGTTGATGACAAGTATACTCATCACTTATGAATTTGTTGTTTGTTTAAAGAATATTGTGTCTTAGGAGAAAGTATCTTTAATTTTTCTGTGGAGGAAAGCAATATACAAATCAATTTGAATCAGTGTAGACCCAGATCAGAGGGTTCCTTTAGGTGTTGTCTGATCAGAGTCTGCATTGTTTTCCTTAGGGTCTGTCTGACAGGAGTTTGCACTAATTCTTGATGAAGGTTTTCCTTACTTAATAAACCAGTGTAATAGTTAAGATGATTGATTTACATAGTTGGCTGAGCTTTACATATTCATGGATATTTAGTGGGAGATGGTTTATTCTATCACACCTCGCGCACATCCCTGTATCAACAAAGATGGAAAGTTTCTGTGCTTAAATTCCCAATAAAACATTTACATGCTGTAGCCGCTTAAGGTGACATAATATGGTTTCGAAAATGCGTATACATGTACCAAGAAAAGTAGCGCTGTTGCGTTGGTGCAAATTGTGGTTAAATTGAAGTGTTGGAATCAAAATAAATCAATACAAGTGTTTTATCATGCAATTAAACATGGGAAGTCGTTGAGATGTTGGTACATAATTAAATCACTCGACCTTTGGCTTCGTGATTTTATTACTACCCATGTCATCTCCAACCTATGTTTTATTGCATGATAAAACACTGGTATGAATTTACTATTTCTTAAATAATGATTTTGTTGTTTTCTTTCTTTTCAGGAAGGAGACATAGTTACTGTGACAAAGATAAATGCAACTGGACAATGGGAGGGAGAAATTAATGACAAAAAAGGAATATTTCCCTTTACCCATGTAAAATTTCTCGATGACAACTCTTAGTTTCTGTATATAGAAGTTTTGTGCACATTTATTTATGACCGTTCAACATCAGTTCATTGATCGTCATCCTACTGATAAGGTCTTTGTAAACAGACAAGCATAAGTGTATCTTGCATGTGTATCTAGGTATAGTCTTATTTCTTGTCTGAACATAGCTGGGCCAGAGCAATTACAGTAAACACTCTGTATTACGACCACTAGAAAGAAGGCTTATTGACTGCATAAAAGACAGGTGACAGCCTAAAGCAAGGTGTACATGAAACAGAAAGCTCCTAAAGGAGCTTTCTGTTTTACATTCACCTTGCTTTACATTCACCTTGTTTTAAGCAGTCACCTGCCTCAGTTACCTGCTAATTTACACAATAAGTGATCGTAATAGAGAGGTCTTTGATTGCTAGCATTGAATTCACTTGCACTTTGCAAATAGTTTGAATCAAGATCAGACGCAGAGTCACTTGGTGTCTGAACAGGATTCAGACTGTTCACAAAGGGATAAGTTTCAACCTTACGGCAATATTTTTAAGCAGTCAAATAGACTATAGCATGCCAAACAAATATATTGCAGGAAAAATCACTTACATTGATAGTTGATGTTCCATTCTTATTTCCATGTTTTAAAAAAGATGGTCTTGATGCAGTTGAAATATGGGGATAGTTACATGTATTCGTATCAAAATAGTTTTTTGCTTCAAAATGAGTGTTTGTATGTTTTTCTTAATTTATAATACTTTTCTTTCTGATTGAAGAAATATCAGCTTGAGTAACAGACAGTTTGAATCATGATCATACATCATGTTATTTGACATCTGATCTGGATTCAGTCTGTTTACATATGCTCGTCCAGTTGACATATTGAGCCAAAAGGGTTTTTGCACCATTAGCGCTTTGAACCCTTATGACGCATATACACATTCTTGCATATACACATACTTTGCAAGCAGTGTACCTGTGATGAGTACACTTATCCTATGCAACAGTGTAGATCTAGATCAAAAGGCTCTTAAATCCCTCTAAACAGAGTCTTCTCTGCTCTGTTTGTCATTTTTGCATAAATTTCATTGTAAAAACAACACTTATATATATGTCAAAATGAGATGGGAAAAGTGTACAGTTTACGGGCGCACTGTTTTCAAAGGATGCATATATACATCACAAGGGTTTAATAGACTTGAAGAAGCATGCAGCTTTGTGAATAATGCAGACCAGTTGTAATGCAGAATGCTCCTTTAGGAGCATTCTGCATTACAACTGGTCTGCATTATGCCTTCACCTACATCAGATAAGGCTGCTTCTTAAGAATTGTCATGGTGAATGATGACTGCGAATGTATCAACAGGCTTTGTTTACATGAAATCTTGATTTAGGTTCACTTGCCAGGACTCCAAATAAGGGGAGTATTTCAAAAATTTAAATCTTTAATTCTGCATTAAACCCTATGGTGTCACTACTCATTAGAATCGTCTCTTCGAGACAATTCTAATAAGTAGTAACACCATAGGATTTGGTGCTGGAATGAGTGAGAAAATGTTGGATTTGTTGAGTTCACTTGCTCTTATCTGGAGCCCTGCTTGCTATATGAATGATAGAATTGCACATAAATCAAAAGTTAACATGATTTCATGACTAACGAAGATATACTGATGTTACAGATGAGAAATATATATTAGCTAGACTTTCTTCAAGTTACATACATTAATATTATATATTATGCCTGCCTGATGAAATTTTGCAATTTTCTAATATTTGAACTAAAAGAATATCTACAGCAAAAAATAAATCTTGATTTATTTTAGCTTTTAGTTTGATTGTGAAAATCACAATTTCACGTATAAAACCTTGAAAAAATATCATCTTTACACAACATCAGAGCTACAGTTAAGGGTCGTAACCCATGCCCATGATGTGATTACTCATTAGAATAATCTCTTTGAGACAAATCAAATGAGTATTAACAACTAAGGGATTGATAAAGACATAAGGAAATTTTTTTTGGAAATGTTTTAACTAGAGCCCTGGGACCCGTTTCATAAAACTTCTTACGAAAAATGTTGTCGTAAGTCAAAACTTTAAAATACATTTAATTTGTGATTTATCTATCTAATCCTGTCTTGTGACATCCTTTTGGAATCGTCTTTTCAAGACGATTCCAAAAGGATGTCACAAGACAGGATTAGATGGAGAAATAAATAATAATTGATACTTTTATAATCTGACTTACGACAACATTTGTCGTACGAAGTTTTATGAAACGGGCCCCTGATACATTGGAGAAGTTCATATTCTTTTCCATTGAAACACAAGCGCATAGAAATAAAATGTAGAAAATTACAACTTTTTTAAATTCCTTACAATTGTATTATAATCTGAGTGGCAAACAGTTTGGAGTCTGATCAGATGTCGGGTTACCCGGCGTCTGATCTTGCTCCAAACTTTTTGCAACGTAAATAATAGTTTTAGCACAAACACGTTTATTAGGAAAGAATAATGTCTTCTCCACTGTACATGTCAAAATGCCTAAAATGTACATAGTTAACCCTTGGCCCGCCAAATAAATTGTTGTCTGCTATATTTCTCGTCTGCTTCAAGTTTCAAAGTTGCTCAAAATTGCTGAAAATGTTGTCCGAGTGTCAAACAGCTTGGATCCGGATGAGACGCCGAGTTACTCGGCGTCTCATCCGGATCCAAGCTGTTTGCATATGGAGCTATAGTCGTGAGTGGCAGGCTAAGGGTTAATATAGTGTATACCTCCTTTCTTATCTCTTCATAGTCAAGATACTGACATGATATTGAGGATACACCATCATTTTATTTTTCTATAATTCTTTTTTTCAAAATATTTAAATATGACAATGATCAAGCTTATTCCTGTATGAAAATTATTTCTATCAATGTTTGTGCATACATGTATATTTTGTTAAATAAAGACCAAAGGTTTGTTATAATTCAATTGCTTAACAGATTGTTCATTTTATGATTGCACAAAACAGACAAATTAGCGCATGATATTTCTTCTTGAAATTGTAAATTGTGTCTTTGAAATTGTAAAAATAGTGCTCTATTAGATAATGACAGCAAGGTATTCTGCATGGATTCATACTTTATACATTATTATTATGGCAAATTTGATTTCCTTCACTGAGACTTGTGGAAACAGAAAATTAGGATGCTAGATATAGTTTAAAAGTGATTGTTCCGATAGGACTTGTATATGGTACAACTAGTTCAAGACTAATGGCGACATTTCCTGGATTGTGAAATATAAAACAACAACAGGCACTGTTAGACAAGTTGGTATCAATCCTTTACTCCATAAATACACTTTTTTTATGAACTTAATTCCTCCACTGAAGACAATAGTTCCAATTAATAGTCATGAAAATGTATCATAAAATATAAATTCGTTATCCTAGAGTAGTAGATGGTAGCTTAAAGCAGGTTGAAAGTAAAGATGAGTGGACCTTAACCGCATGCTGCTTTACTTTCAACCTACTTGATATGTTCACCTATCTTCAATACTAGAAACAGGCTATGGAGTAAAAGGTTTACTGACCAATAATGGGATCATAAGTTCAATGTATTAAAGTGTTAACAAATATTATATTATTCATTGTACAGTCACACCTTAGCTTAGCAGTACAGCATAACCTCTCTTGAGTAATATACTAGGAAAACAGTTGCAATCTTTAAAGGGAAGTAACTCCTTATTCCAGAACAAAAAATAATACAGAAAGCTCCTTAACCCATTACCCAATAAATACGCCTTTTTACACCTTTGATTTATTCTTCCACTGAAGAAAAAATAGTTCAAATTTATACAGCAATGAGTATATTTCATAAGAAATATTTTCTATATTCTATTAGATGGTAGCTTAAAGCAGGCTGAAAGTTAAGCAGAATGCGCCTTAAGGCGCATTCTGCTTTACTTACAGCCTGGATTTCAGTAGCTACCTGTTCAAAACTAGAAATTGACTATGGGGTAATCATCATCAGTCACTAATGGGTTAATAAGCTTTCTGTATTACTAATGACGTAAATAAACAGCCACTGATCTTAATAAAACTGGCTTGGGTTATCTTGTATGTCACTAAAGGGAGGTAAAAAGAAATGAGGTGTCTGCATTACATGATTTCTTCAATTCGTTATTGAATCTTTACTGAACAAATTTTTGAATTATATGTTAATTTTTTTTTTCAAATGTTTTAATTTGTTTTTTGTTTGTTTGATATTTGTTTTTGTGTCTGTGTTGAGGTAACATTGCTAGGATCTTAACCAATAGATATTCACCATAATATTATGTCACATGATACATTTCCGTTGTTTCAATAGATTTCCATGATTCAAAATTTCAGCATTCATTTGCATGTTAACTCTCATGGTGTTGTTTTTGTCTCGCTGTGACAAGAGGGTGAAAAACGAGACTAGTGTATTGCATTTCTGTTGACATTGACATCAAACTCACAAATTAACTCTTATTCAGGAGTAAAATTGTCAGCTTTGAAATTGTTGTTTGCTAAATGTGGTATATTTAGATTAATACATTTTTAAATCAAAGAAATCTAAAGACAAGTGTCAAACAGTTTTGAGCCAGATCAGATGTTGCGTAATGTGGTGTCTGATCTGGATCCAAGCTATTTGCAAAAACCAGTGAAGTTACGATCAGCAGGCAGAAAATCAAGTTTTCATGTCCTTGCAATTTACCTGCAATCACTGGCTGGAATTTTATGAATGCACTTAGCTACCAAGTGGAGATGTGGCCATAGTGTTAGCATTATATGCCAGTATTCAATACCTTAGTCTCTCTTTTGCCTTTAAGTTGTAGGGAGGCATCTAATTTCATAGAATTCTTGTTTCATTTTAATGGTTCTTAATGTTGAGTAAACACCATGCATTCCCATTGATCATCAAATTGAAAGGGTAAATTTATGTGTGTCAAACTTTTATAGAATTTCTTGAACTCTTTCCTCGGTAGAAGCACCTTAAGTACCCCTACTCATTCTTGCACATGAGCACTGCAAGGCTTATTCATTGGCCATGTTGAAATATGTGGCAGCTTAAAATAAGATAAAAAGAAAGCTGCTTTCATAAATATGGGTAATTTGTACTTTGGGCTATGGAGGGAAGGGTGTTAACCCATTCTCCCCATTGCCCGTTTCTAGTTTTGAAAATAGGCGACTATTTAAAGCAGGTTGAAAGTAAAGCAGAATGGGCCTTAACCCTTTCCGCCATAGAAAGGCCTTTTAGCACATTCAGTTTATTCCTCCGCTGAAGAAAATATTTCCAAATTATACAGTTATGAATATGTATCATACGGAATATTTTTTTATTCTAATTTCTAGCAGGTGGTAGCTTAAAGCAGGCTGAAAGTAAAGCAGAATGCGCCTTATGGCGCATTCTGCTTTATTTTCAACCTGCTTTATAAAAACACCTATTTTCAAAACTAGAAACAGGCTATTGGGTAAAGGGTTAATGCACATTCTGCTTTACTTTCTGCCTGCTTTAAGCTTCCACCTGCTAGAATAAAGAAAATATTTCTTATGATACATGCTCATGACTGTATAAATTGGAACTATTTTCTTCAGTGAAGGAATAAACTTAATGCGCTAAAAGGTGCTTCTATGGAGGAAAGGGTTAAGGTATTGGACAACTAGTTTTCAGAACTTGTGCGGGGCTGATTCAACCTTTCCCCTATTATTTGTCTGGTCCACTGTAGTAAAAGATGGACATGACGCAATGACTGCTAGAAACACGATTTCTATACCTTAGTTAATCCAAATCAGAAACTGAAGAGCAATTAAAAATACAGAAACATACAATGTAAGTTTGGCTTGAGTATAAGTTGTATAGGCTTGATGTGTATTAATGATTCATACCAAATGTAGTGCTCAACCATTTCACAAGAGTTGTGAGGCTTTAACACTCATATGAACGTCATTCCTGGGTGCAAGGTTATAAAGCTTTTCAGTTGAGTCGGGAGTAGTTCTGAAGCATTTGATTGGTCAGATTTGAGCCTAGGCTCAAATCTGACCAATCAAATGCTTCAGAGCACACCCGGACTCGGCTCAAATGCTTTATAACCTTGGACCCTGAACATTGTTTATAACATGTCTTAGGGCTCCAGATTAGAATGAGTAAACCAATTATATCCTATGTTTTCTTCCTTATGCCTCCAGGAAACATTATGTTGTGACTACTTATTAGAATCATCAATTTGTAGCATCTCTAATGAGTAATGTCAGTGGGTTTAGGATTAAATGTAGACATAAAAAGTACAGTACATGGACTAGTGTTTGAAATACATTTACTCTTCTTATCTAGAGCTTTGTATAGTACATCTAGTTGCATGAAATGATCCATGACTATTGAAACTTTTTGTGTACTTTTAGCGTGAAATGATCTGTCTATTTCAATCAGTGTAAACCCGTTCACTCTCAATGACTCCAAAAAGCGTGTTTGCAAACAGTATTTATCCTGATCAGACGTAACACGGCGCCTGATCAGGATCCAAACTGTTTTGACATTCTAATTGAAATGTCCTGAATCATACTGCCGCCTTTAAGTTAACTTTGAAACAATATTGCAGACAACAATATTTAAGCAGGCACAAACAAAATGGTGAAGGGGGGTAAAAATCTCATGATTAATTTGGCAGTGAAAGGGTTAACCCTTTTCCCTCATATAAACATGTTTTGTTGCCTTTACATATACAGTTAAACCTCTCTATTACGACCACTAAATTATGTCACTTATTGGGTGTTTAAGATAGGTGACCGCTTAAAGCAAGGTGACAGTGAAACAGAAAGCTCCTTAAGGAGCTTTCTGTTTCACTGTCAACCTTGTTTTAAGCTGTCACCTCTCTATTATACAATCAATAAGCCTTCATTTTAGTGGTTGTAATAGCCAGGTTTTACTGTATATTCTATAGAAACACCTTTTCATGTTTCGAACATATCTCGGTTAAAAACATGGGAATGTTTTCTGCATCTTTACAGGTAGATGTTTCAAAGTTATTCAAACAGGTTTAAAGTTAAACAGGAGATTTCTGTTTTACTTTCAGCCTACTTTAGACATCTGTCTGTCTTAAGCACTAAAAAAGCTATTTATGCCTGAGTTAACCCATTAATGCATAGCTGGTTTCTAATTTTGACGACAAATGATTACTTTAGACTGACACCTGTTCTTCATACAATCAGTTAGTCTTAATTTTAGTGATTGAAATAGAGAGGTACTTGTCTACATATGAGACAAGAAAAATATATTGTAACTTTTTGATAAAGATAACCCTTACATTGTGTATACTTCATAAACACTCGATGTGTACATTATTGTCCATTGAATATTTTTGATAGAGTTGTTTCAGTTTACTTCTTAGTTAATGCTAACACATAGTATGGATTTTCATTTTGCTACTCGATTTAAATGCATTCCCTCAACTCTGGTATTTTGTATTAATTAAAGTTTGCTGTTTAAAACAGGCTGAAGTAAAGCAAATTTCTTTCAAGGAGGTTTTGTTTACTACCAGTCTGCTAGGACATCTAGAATGTAGGAAATGCACAAGAAGGTGATGGTATGAGGGAAAGAGTAAAACAGGTTATGTTTGAAACAAATGATTTGAATATGATTTTAAGGTTGTAAAACCAGGCAGGTTTATTGATACATGTACACCATTAAAGTTTTGATAAAAGCCCTTCAGAAGAGGATAAAATGGCATATGACATGTTATTTCAGATCAAAAGTAATGAAAACATGAATTTCCTTGGATAGCTTAACCTTTGATCCCTACTGATATGTACCGATATATGTGCCTTTAACAAACTGTGCACCTGTGAAGAGTAAACCTGTCCAATGCAAACAGCATAGATCCAGATCAGAGGGCTCCTAAAGGAGCTCTCTAATCAGGGTATGAGGGCTCCTAAAGGAGCTCTCTGATCAGGGTCTGCACTATTTATAACTTAGCAGTTTGTTATAAAATCAACTCTAATTAGTCAAACATTGAGTAGACATGATTGGAAGCTAGAAATGTTCTTTTTGAATCAATGCAGGAAGCTTCTTTTAGAGATTTCTGTATCATTTTTGCACTTAACTAAGCTTTCAGTCTTCAAGAGAATATCCACAACTGGCCATTTAAAGGTTGCTCAACTGGAATTTGACTTCTGTAACTTTTAACTTTCTGCATGCTGCATGCAAATTTATGAAAATTGTTGCGTTGATGACAATAACATAGCGTGCAGAAGGTTAAAGCAAAGAGCAGAACTTGGTGTGTAACCTGTGCATAATTAGCGAAACAAAGTGTTCAAATAAATGTTTTACTTTATTTGCAGATATTTCTTTATGTAATATCAGTATTACTCTGCAGCATTTTCAAACTTCATATACCATGTAGAGGGTACTTTTTGCAGGGCTAACATTTCACAAAGTTTGCCATACAGTAAAACAACATACCAATGAACTTAACCCTTTACCCCACAGCCAATTTCTAGTTTTGAAAATAGGTGACTACTTAAAGCAGGTTGAAAGTAAAGTAGAATGCGCCTTAACCCTTTGAACCCTAGTCCCGCCTATAGGCGTCATTTCAAACAGTGTACATGTGAATAGTACACATGTCCTGTGCAAACAGTGAAGGCCCAGATCAGAGGGCTCCATAAGGAGCCCTCTGATCAGGGTCTTCACTGTTTGTCAGTAATGCCAAAATTGACAAAAACAACTCTTAAAAGCCAGAAATGGACTAGACAAAAATCGAAACTGGAATTGTCCATTTAAAGTTTCAGGGAGGAAAGAGTTAAGGCGCATTCTGCTTTACTTTCAGCCTGCTTTAAGCTTCTATCTACTAAGATGTAGAAAAAAAATATTTTGGAATATGTTTATGACTGTAAAAATTGGAACTATTTTCTTCAGTGCATGAATAAATTAAGTGTGCTAAAAGGCGTTTCCATGGAGAAAGGGTTAAATAACTTGTATTCACTCGAGACAAACTTTCTTGTAAATCTTCAACTGAAATTTGAGCTGTCAATAAGTATCAATATACGCTATTTGCAAGAGAAAGTTGAACACCATCCAGATGACTTCATAATTATGGTACATGTAGATGTCCTATTTCTGGGCAAGTTAACCATTGAAATCTTGCAGAAATTACCCTCTGTAAGATACAAGATAAGTCTTCCACAATGTTTTGTAATTTGATGGTGTTTTATTATATTTTCCTCTACCAGTGTTGTACCAGATATTTGATTCTGTAGCCAAAATCATTCTCATCTATAGTCAGTCCTGTGTTTAACCCATTACCCCATAAATACGCCTTGTTATGCCTTTAATTAATTCCTGTGCTTCAGGAAATAGTTCCAATTTATACTGTCACAGCACATTCTGCTTTACTTTCAACCTGCTTTAAGTGGTCACATATCTTCAAAACTAGAAACAGGCTATGGGGTAATGGGTTAATGACCTCATTCATTCCTTCACCACATAGCCTGTCTCTACCTTTGAAGATAGATGAACACCTAAAATAGGTCGAAAGTGAAGCAGAATGCTCCTTAACTTTCCCTTTTAACCCATTACCAGATAGCCTGTTTCTAGTTTTGAAAATAGGTGACTACTTAAAGCAGGTTGAAAGTATAGCAGAATGCGCCATATGGCGCATTCTGCTTTACTTTCAGCCTGCTTTAAGCTATTACCTGCTAGAGTAAGGAAAGTATTAAATATGACACATATTCATTCCGGTATAATTTGGAACTATTTTCTTCAGCGGATGAATAGAATGCATGTGCTAAAAGTCGCTTCTATAAGGGAAAGGGTTAAGGGAATTTCTGGGTATTTTAAAGCAGCTTTATTTTGAAAACAGGGTCAGAGTGTCAAACAGTTTGGATCCTGATGAGACACCACATTATTAGGTGTCTCATCTGGATCCAAACTGTTTGCAATTTTAGAAACAGGCCATGGGGTAATGGGTTAAATTTCAGTATTGCTAGAGTTCACACAGGTTTGACTAAAATGGGGAGTTGCTAATATGTTTGAGTCTGTTGTTTTGATGTTCGCATAATTTTAGTGGATCATTTCTATGACATTGTTGCTGTTACTGTTAAGTTTGAAAGAGTCCAAATTACAGATATAAATTAGTTCACAGGTATGTTCCTATTGCATTGTACATTTGCTCTTTGTGCAGGGTTTGTGGAAATGGTATTGAAAGAAAACGTTTTTGTTTATTTTGATGTTCAGAGCAGGTTACCACTCCGAGGTTATAAAGCATTTTTGCTGAGTCTGAGTGTGCTCTCAAGCATTTGATTGGTCAGATTTGAGCTTAGGCTCAAATCTGACCAATCAAATGCTTGAGAACGACTTTAGACTCAAGTCAAAAGCTTTATAACCTCGGAACCTGTCAATCTTGTGTTAAGCAGCCACTCATTGAAATTGCCGGGAAATCTCTTAACCCTTTCCTCCACAGAAGTACCATAGGGACTCTACCCCTTCACATAAGTGTTACAATTAAGTATACATTCGAATTCGATATCTCGAACTGGCTTAACTCAAACTATCCGATAGTTCCACTGCATTATTTCATGAGCTGTTAAGTCGACATACCCATATTTCAAAGTTAAAACCTGGCTTAGCCACATTTTAACTTTGAAATATGGGTATGTTCGATTTAACCCAGTTCGAGATATCAAAGTTTGACTGTATATTTATTGTGTTGAATACAGGTGGCAGCTTAAAACAAGGTTTACTTTCATCTTGATTTACGCAGTCAGCTACCTTAAACACAGGATGTAGGTAATTTCTAGTTTTGTGGCATGTTTAAATGAAGTGTTTAACAGGTGCCTGCTCAGTGCAGGATAAAAATCCATGCAGAATATTTATTCATTTATATGAGCAATCTGCATTATTTTTATCTGGCATTTAGCAACCATTTGTACTTTAGTCTATTCTAAGACTGTCTTTTGAATGTTTGCTTAACACTAAGGTTGACTACAGTTTATTTTGCCTTATTAGGCAGTGCTTTTAGATATGTTTTCTATATGTTTTCTCAATGAGTCAAATCCTCAGATAAAAAATGATCTAGTATGCCAATATAAAGTTCTGATATGATCATGTTAATGAAATTTTCATTTTTGAGGTCATTTAAACTGTTTAAATGTGAGTCAGTTTAGTCTTGTATGGTAACAAAAAGTTCCATTGTGATCATGTTGATCCAGGGCCCCAGCCAGATAAGGGGAGTATTTCAAAAACTAAAATCTTTATTTCTGCATTAAACCCTATGGTGTCACTACTCATTAGAATCGTCTCAAAGAGAGTAAAGAGTATTAACACCATGTGATTTGGTGCTGAAATAAGTGAGAAATTTGTGGTTTCGTTCAATTTACTCCTGCTTATCTGGAGCCCTGTGGTCATATTTTTTTGAGAATATTTAAGAGTTTCTTTTTAATATTCTGTACTTCTAGCTTAGCTTTGTTTTCTAGTAGAAATTATCTTCCTATAATAGGAAGTTTGGAAAAATTATGTCCAAAGAGTAATTACAACATTGGTGGGTGGAGGCATTCAGGCAATGCTAATTGGTTTAGTTACTGGCTTTAACTGAGGCCTATAATCTAAATGAAAGACACGCATCTTGCTGCAACTCATTTACTCCAGTAACTTCAATAGGACAATTTCATTTTCAAATTAAGAATTGGCCATTTATGTCTATTTAGATAGATTTTACATTGTATTGCAAAATGACAAACAGTGCAGACCCTAATCAGAGGGCTCCTGTAGGAGCTCTCCGATTTTGGGCCTACTCTGTTTGCATAGGACAAGTGTACTATTTCTGTGTACACTGCTCATAAAGGTCAAGTATTTACACCACCAGGATTCAATAGGTTAAGGAGAAAAGAGGATCATACTGGTGTCCAGGTGAGACTCATTGGAAGGAATTCTTTGAGTCATTTAGAAAATGTAGATTAGAATTTTAGATCTATGTTTGGAGTGGAAATTTACATGCAAAAATTAAAAACTGTATAGTGTATGAATTAATGATAACTTGCTAAACTTTGTGTGATTTTGTGTTGAAAAGTAATTAAGTGTGCAGGCCTAATTTGATGCAGTTATTTGGTTCAAATGATTTTGTTAAATACGTGTTGATTAACATGACAGAATGAAAGATAATGATCACACATTAAGTTATTAACCCTTGTAATACTTAACTCATTCACCCCCAAAACTTTAAATGGACAATTCCAGTTTTCAATTAAGTAGAATCCATATTTCTTTTACTATTTAGGGTTGTTTTATGCAATTTATTGCAAAATGACAAATAATGCAGACCCTGATCAGACGGCTACTCTGTGAGCCATCTTGTTTTGGTCTACTTTATTTTCATACAACAAATGTACTCTTCACAGGCACACTGTTTGCAAGGATGAGTATACTCGTTGCTAGGGCTGAAATATTCAAATTAGACTCTTCCATTTCCCCCATAAAACAAAACCAAACCATAAAATTGACTCTTGAGGCGTTTGTCAAAAAATATTTAATATCCTTTAGGAGCCCTTTGATCTGAGTTTACACTGTTTGCAAAGGATATATGTATAATTACACCTGCTCTGTAAGGGTATGATAGAACATGTTAATCATTTCATTATGAAAACTACATTTTACTTAGCTTATGTCTTCATTCATTTAATATAATTGTCAAGAGACAAGAACCAATTATTAACCCATCTCCTGCTGAATATAATATTTGTGTAATAAACTCCACATACCATGAACATTTATCATCTGGGGCCTGTTTCATAAAACTTGGTACGACAAAAACATTCGTAAGTCAAAACTTTAAAATACATTTAATTTCTGATTTCTCTATCCAATCCTGTCTTGTGACATCTCTTTGGAATCGTCTTTTCAAGACGATTCCAAAGAATTGTCACAAGACAGGATTAGATGGAAAAATAAAAATATACTAATACTTTTATAATCTGACTTACGACAACATTTGTCGTACGAAGTTTTATGAAACGGGCCCCTGAACTATTACATTGGTTATCAAAATAACTCATGTCACACAGATCCTATAACAAAAGGTGCAATTTTTTAACCTGATCAGACAGCTGTCTTATCTGTGTCTACACTGTTTTCAACAGGTGTTGATATACACTTATAGCAGAAGAAAGGTTAATACATATAGTTCTCATGTCAGCTTTTTTCCTAATTATAAAGCTATGCTTTGTCTTTTCTAGCAAATACCAGGGTCAAAGGTTATAAAGCGTTTGAGCTGAATCTGAGTGTGTTCTCAAGCATTTGATTGGTCAGATTTGAGCTAAGGCTCAAATCTGACCCAATCAAGTGCTTGTGAATGACTTTAGACTCAACTGAAAAGCTTTATAACCTTGGACCCTGTACTGTGAATTATTGTTTACTTCACTTGAGCTTGTACTGATGACGTTTGCCTAAAAGGTCATGTGCATTTCTGGGGGTTCACTATCATTGTACAACCTTTATCCCCTAACATTGAAACCAGCATTGCAAACAGTTTGTATCTACATCAGACCCCAGCAAAATGCAGGGCCTGATCGGGATCCAAATTGTTTGCTTCTGAGTTCCTGTTTCTTACAAAGCCAATCTCAGAAAATCAGAACTTCTGGGGCTTGTTTCATAAAACTTCGTACATAAAATTCTGTCGTAAGTCAGATTATAAAAGTCTCAATTATTATTTATTTGTCCATCTAATCCTGTCTTGTGACATCCTTTTGGAATCATCTTGAAAAGATTAGATAGAGAAATTAGAAATTAAATGTATTTGAAAGTTTTGACTTACAACAACATTTGTCGTACGAAGCTTTATGAAACGGGCCCCTGATTCAGAAGAGAAAGTTTTCAGCAGACAACAGTTTTCAGTTGTAAATGGTTGATTAGCTATGTTTCTGGAGTGATATTTACACTCTATATGTTAGGCCAGTATATCCAAGTTAACCCTTTACAGTTTTACACATTTAGTCTATTACCCCACTGGAGAAAATAATTCCAATTTATACAGTCATGAATATGTATCATAACTGTATCAAAATAATTACTTTCTGTATTCTAGTTTACTAAGTTGATGATAGCTTAATTCAGGCTGATAGTAAAGCAGAATGTCCCTTCAGGCATTCTCTGTTTCACTTTCAATCCTCTTTAAGCAATAACTGTCCTTTAGCATTGAGTGGTCACTTAAAACAGTTTTTACTGTATAGATAACGAATAGGGGCTGACAGAATAGTTTTTCTGCATCTCTTAATTCTCAAAAAAGTGATACCATAAAATACTTCATCCATACTCAATAGTTTATCTCATATGTGAATCCATCAACTATGCAAGTTTAATGTTGCCTTAGCCCTCTTCAGGCAGACTGTTTAATTTTGAAAAGTACCAGTTTATGTTGATTTTTGGGGGGCTGTTTTAAACTTTTCCCCCATAGAATCGCCTTTTAGGGCATTTAAACTATTCACCCATTAAAGAAATATGAGAAATATTTTAGAAAAATGAAAGTAAAACAAGTAAAGAGCAGCCCTTGATCAACGGGTCACAGATCAATGGCTACATTGTTTGCAAAATACTGGTTTCCCGAATAGAAAGGATTAACATTTCAACCCTTTACCCCATAGCCTGGTTCTAGTTTTGGAGACAGATGACCACTTAAAACAGTCTTATGTTACATGTTTGTGACTGTTTACTTTGGCTCTATTTTCTTTGGCGGAGGAATACATTGAATGCGCTAAAAGGTGCTTCTATGTGGGAAAGGGTTAACTGTTGTGGTGCAATGAAACTCCCCCCAGTTCATTCACTGAATATAAGGCTATTGGTTGTGGACTTTGAATCTGAACATATAAAAATATTCGGATTCAATATACTCTAGATATATTGTCTGATGAATGCCACATTTTCTTATAAACCAGCATGACTGCTGCACCAGGGGATCCAAATAACATTTGTTCATCAAATTATCTTTGTTTCTATAGTTGATTTTCTTTAATACTTACATTAGAAGACATTGCGTTGACTCTTGTTAACAAAACATTGCATTGACTCTTGTTAGGAGACACTGCATTGATGAGTGTAAGAAGATATTGCATTGACTCGTGTTAGAAGACATTGTATTGACCCTTGTAAGAAAGATAGTACATTAATAGAAGACACTGCATTAACTCTTGTTAACAAGACATTGCATTGACAGAAGACATTGAATTGACTCTTGTAGAAGACATTGCATTGACTCTTGTTAATAAGACATATCATTGAATCTTGTTAACAAGACATTGCATTGACTCGTGTTAACAAAACATTGCATTGACTCTTGTTAGAAGACATTGCATTGACTCTTGTTAATAAGACATATCATTGAATCTTGTTAACAAGACATTGCATTGACTCGTGTTAACAAAACATTGCATTGACTCTTGTTAGAAGACATTGCATTGACTCTTGTTAATAAGACATTGCATTGAATCTTGTTAACAAGACATTGCATGTTAACAGGACATAGTAAATGGCTGCATTTATTGCATCTTATCATATGTAGTAAGCTCTTCCAACTTCAGTTCATGTTTCACAGCATTATAAACTCTTTACTCCATAGATACGCATTTAAATAATACCTCCACTGAACAAAATACATGTACATGTAAGTCCATTTTATACAGTAATGAATGTGCAACATGATACATATTTCCTATATCTTAGCAGATGGTAGCTTAAATCAGGCTGAAAGTAAAGCAGAACGTGCCTTAAAGCACATTCTGCTTTACTTTCAATCTGCTTTAAGTGGCAACATGTCTTTAGAACGAAGAAACAGGTTATGGTGTAAAGGTTTAAACATTTTTAACCATGCTGCTGCTATATAGTTTATAAAAATTCTTAGAACCTAGATACAGTTGATTGCTCTGTAAGTGTAAGCTGCTGAAAACACTGTATGTATGTCTGTGTATTGTGTTATGTCAGGTGTTTTTCAGTTATATACATTGTATAACAATTAGTGCATGCAGTCAGTGTCTGCCAGGTTATAATACCTGGATAGTCTACAGGGCTCCAGATAAGAGGGAGTAATCTGAACAAATCCAACATGTTTTCACTTATACAGCACCAAATCCTATGGTGTTACTACTCATTAGAATCGTCTCGAAGGGTTAAAAGGGTTTAAAACCATAGGGTTTAAAGCAGAAATAAAGGTTTAAGTTTATGCAATACTCCCCTTATCTGGAGCCCTGGATAGACACTGAATATGGTAGTGTATGTTTGTACACAATTCTGTATTAATTCACTGATCATAGAAATATCAAGAGAGAGAAAGAAATACACTGAAAACCTTACCCAACTTGTTGTTTTACTTCACTCTTTCTTCTATGCATCTGCAAACCACGCCCCTTTGGTCAGGTAAGTCTCGCCCTTAGAATTGCTTTTTTGCAGAGGAAAAACGTTTACTTTTACATATAAGTGCATGTCAAAAAATCAAAATCCAAGTTACGACAGCAGAGCATGGGCGGATCTAGCTGTCTTTCACGGGAGAATCTGACATGACCTTTAACTGGCTGTAACCTAGCGACGAGTGTACTCGTCCTTTATAAACGATTTCCCTTAAACATTTCCTTGGCATGGGCGTCCGAAAACGCCCTACCTACTTCTGCACATACACACAACAAACCAATATTTCTAAATGGATAGTTGGCATCCGAGTTTTAAAACCCATATGTACCCATGGTCCTACAGGACATATGCAAATAGTGTAGACTCTGATCAGACGCCGCATAATGCGGCGTATGATCTGAGTCCACACTGTTTGCTGATAGGGATTTCAATGTAAAACAAAACTAAAATTAAAATTCAGACCAGACACCCCTAACATGAAAAATGGATCATTCAATATATAAGCATGGAAGAATCCACTTTGCACAAATGGATTAAAACAAAATGAAAGTTAAGTGTAAAACGTTCCACCGTAGAAAAGTTTTCTTATTAAATATATATTGTGCAACCTGTCTTTCCACTTCAATGCCTTATCCCGAATACATGTATTTTCAAAGAGTCTGGATCCTGACCATATGCTGTATCATTGAGCGTTTGGTCAGGGTCCAAACTGTTTGTCTCTCAGTATGATATTAATTTAGCCAATTGATCTATTGCGTAGATTTAGGAAATAAAAGTCGACGGCATCTGTTTGAAGCAGACGAAGCCATTGCAGTGAATGGGCTCATTGAAGTTAGAGGTATAATCATCTTCTCATTTGAACAGGCCCGATAAAAACACATTAGCCAGAATTGTTTCAGGGGCGTGGCTGCATGGCAAAAACAAATTGTCTGTAGTAAAAGTGTTGAACCCTAGCGACGAGTATTCTCGTCATTTACAAACATATATAATTATATTGTACCTGTAAATATTAATATTGTTCTATGCAAACAGTGCATCTGAGCAGGGTCTACACGGTTTGTCATTTTTAAAAATATATTGTAAAAATCAACCCAAAGTAGTTAAAAATGGACTATACTTATTTTGAAATTTGCATTGTCCATTAAAAGTTTCAGGGGTTTATCGCTTAGCTTTAAACTTCACAATAAACTCGTGAATGAATGTATGATAATAATTATAGATACTGACACTCCACAGCTCCTATTTTGGTAAGTTAAGTAGATAACTTTAGACTGATTTCACTTAACCTATTTCTCAATAAATATGTATTTTATGCATTTAATTCACTTCTCAACTGAAAAATAGTTCAAATTTATACAGGACGCCTGCAACAACAACACAGCGTGTTTGAAAACTAATTATTATTCCTTTCTGTCTTGATTAAACTAAATAATACATATAATTATCTAGGGACCAAATGCACTTGTTTTCACCAGAGTATCATCATAGTTAAAACAAAGTCAATCACTTTATATTGTGTTGATATTGACAAAGGCCGAATACAAAAGGTACGTAATGGAATGGTTCGAATTGACGTTTGAGCAGCCTCGTTCTGAATTACGGAAGTAATGGCCGCTGATAAATAAATGCAAGATGGAAAAATAATTTTTTCCTTGATTCGTAGTTGATACTTACATATAAAATGTCGCGGGCCATGATTCCAAGCCAACAGAAGTTGGCTGAAAAGCTGACCATCCTAAATGATCGGGGTCAAGGGATGCTTACCAGAATTTACAACATTAAGAAGGTGCACTTTCTTAAACTCTTCCCGTTTCCTTTGCATCGTTCAGCATCTCCGCATCTATGCCTATTTTCAAACCTACTTAGCATGCAGATTCTCAAAAAATCGAACTTATATAAAGTAAATGATTCACCTAAAGTCAAGTATCGAACCCCTTTCATGCCATTTTCAGTAAATAATAGTGGCCACTGGCCAGAACTTGTGTTAAATTTATGGTAGTGACTAGGGGTACGTGACCGTACCTCTAATATTTGAAATTAGCGGTACGGTCACGTACCCCTAGCGAGCCCTGTGAGGGTTGACTAGGGGTACGTGAGTCCATAACACTGTATAGCAACACTTTATTGTGTCTGCAGATACGTTAATAGCGATGCTAATGTTAATAATATCTCATTTCAACCTTCTATTCTGACTGTTTAACGCAGAAAAGCAACAAAAAAAAAATCCAAAAATAGTTTCCAATCGGCATTTTTTTCACGGCAGCGAAAACTATACCTATGAATAAAGAACGTTCACACATTTTTACAAACATGTATAAATATCCAATACCAGCCTTGTTTAGAATAAATGCACTGTTTAATTGCGATCAGTTATCAAACGTGTTTTACGAGTTGATTTGTGTAGGTCATTAACCAGCAAACTTGGGTACCGGCAAACTTACATGTTTCGATACTTGATTGGAGCCAAAGCTTCGATATTTTTTATTTTCTTAGGTCTACCACTTTATATTCATCGCTAAGTTAGGAAGGCACATCAGCAGTAGTTTCTTACAAGCTTATTGTATTAATTAAGTTACCATTGAATCAAAATTTTAAGAAAAGAACTTAACATTGGTCACGGATTTTCAGATATCGGGCGTATCTGAAGATAATTAACCCAATACATGTATGCGGAATACATCTATTCTCATCGCTGCCGGTGAGAACAAGTTGGGTGGGGAATATTTGTCGAAGTTTCTTTGTTTTTCTCCATTAAATATCCACAAGATAATGTAGAAATTAGAGATCATTAATATTAGCATCAATAAAACGTATCTGCAGGCAAATTAATATGTTGCTACATAGTTTAAATGACTCACGTACCCCTAGTCAACCCTCACAGGGCTCGCTAGGGGTACGTGACCGTACCGCTAATTTTAAATATTAGAGGTACGGTCACATACCCCTAGTCACTACCTAAATTTATGGTGTTGCCTGTAAATAAAATGTTACAAATCTACTATTTAGGCCGATTTATATACATTGTTTGTGATAAATAATCATGAAAACAGAGCTCAAGTATTTCAAGAATCAAATGACAAGCTGCAGGAGTATAAGACACATGTATTGACTTAACTATGCAGGTTAACTTTTGTACTGTAGTGATGTGTCATGACTCAGAATAAGAGACTCAGACTCATAACTTCAAGTTTTGCAACTCCAGAGCCCTGGTACAGGTCAAGTCTAGGTCTCCAACAGAGGTTTGAGAATGACACACTGGAAGAAAGATAGATAGATATAGACAGTTTAAAAGATACGTCTTTGTTCACTTTCCATTTTTATGCATCAACCAAACCTTACAAATAAAGTGATTTCAAACACAGAAATTAAACAACACACAGATTTCAACCTCGCACTATCTGCTAAATATCAATTAATACACTCGATACGGTAAATTTTCCCCGCAGAAATGACGGACAACATGGGAAAAAGTGAAGATGTTGTCACATGACACATGATCTCGCCAAATCCCACCGTCGCGAGAGCTCAGACGCTCACCTATTCAACTTTGTTGAGTTGTGATTCAGTGTTATAGAATTGATTAATTCCATGTTTGAAATAAGGTTTGGTGGAAGCATTCAAAGGATATGCTTGAGCTCTGTAATTTGCTAGCTTACAGAGCTCCAGATAAGAGGGAGTAAACTGAACAAATCCAACATTTTCTCACATATTTCAACACCAAATCCTATTATGTTACTACTCATTAGAATTGTCTCGAAGTGACACCATGGTGTTTAAAGCAGAAATAACGTTTTAAGGTTTTGAAATACTTCCCTTATCTGGAGCTCTGAGCTTATATTTGGATCCCTGTGTGTGTATTGACAAGGAAAAAAGATTACTTGTCAGCCTGCTTGTAAAAGTCTTTCTTTTCTCTTTTCACAGCTGGCATTTTTAAGCTACCATTCATCATCATGAACTGGTTGAACCAATTGTTATCTTTATTTCTTCATCATGTTACCTTATTATCCATTGCTTCACCCGTGGCATTCAAATGGTTATTATCAGATTCAGAATATACGCTTGGTGTCTCTTTGAACAACAAATGTGTGGAAAACTGCCTATATTTTGACATTTTTGTTTGACTTCCAGCAAGCTATTTAGTGCACTCTTGTTTAATTTGTGCTGGACTGTCTTATTAATTTGTTCTATGTTCAAATGAATTTGTTTGAACATGCAAAATCATATTGACATCTGTAAAAGCTGATTTATTTAGCTAAATTAGCCATTTCGTATGACTTCATCTCACAGAAATTAGAGAGAGCTCTGTGATTTATTATTCCATTAAGCCATACTAACTCATATTGACTCAATGTGCAATAGCCTATACTGACTCGTTTTGACACACTTTAATCCACTAGCTTGAATTGAGATAAGCATTGATAATTTCCTAAGACTTCATCTAAAAAAAAAGCTGTGATTTATTATTTCAGCGTAATCACGTGATTATAAAGGATTATTGCTAATAGGCATCGCAAATGGCGTAGAAGCAGATAAGCCACAGCAGTGAAAAAATTGTCATTTCAGGGTCAACAGTATATCTTGTGACTCATTAGATTAGACTGTTCAATTAAGCATTGCAACTATCCGAAAAAGTTACCAGCTGCTGCTGTTAGTTGCTCTGGTTCTACACTGTTTGCCATGCCCAGACTATGAGTATCACGTGCAATTGATAATATTATTTGTCTGTATTATTATAACAGGGCTGGAAAATGGGTTCAGTTGATTCGGAGGTACTGCAGGACTATTTTAGCTTGGTCTGGCTTAGCATTTAGAATGTGGTGTTAGATTTTCAGACTTTTTTGTAATAAATATTTTGTAATAAATAAATTTTTATTGGAATTTGTAATTTATACATAAAAATTAAAATTGCTTTTGTTAGATCTGTGCAAAAGGTGTATTTGCACAGTAAAACCTGTGTACAAAAGATGAGTTTTCAGTCTAATTATATAGGTGGGAATTTAATGCAAAATAAAATTTTGACAGCTTCTTCCTTCCAAGTTGAATTAAGTACCTTTATTCAGCATTACATGTGGATACTAGATAGTACCGGTAATCTGTCTCTATAGAATGTCACATTTCCTTTATCAGTGGTACACAGGTTAAACTGTACTTTAAATCAGTTGAAGTGATGCAGAGCATCAGTAAAGAGGGAGTAAACAAAAAAACAGTCATACCAAACCTATATAAGATATGCACAACATTTCATGCAGGTAATCATTTGACAAATAATAAATGATTGCTAAATCAGTAAGTCACTAAATGTGTGATAAAAATAATGCTTTTGTAGGAGCTTTCTGCATTAATTTTATCATGCATTGGTTTTTAATTTTTAGCAACCATTTTTATAAGAGACTGCTGACGGACATTGTGTTGAAAAATTGCTTAAACCTTTACCCCATAAATATGCCTTTTTACCCCTTGAATTTATTTTTCCACGGAAGAAAATAGTTCTTTTTTATGCAGGCATGAATATGTATCATTAGAAATATGGGTGGTAGCTTCAAGCAGGTTGAAAGTAAATCAGAATGGGCCTTAAGGGGCATTCTGCTTTACTAAAAAATCAACCTGCTTTAAGTGGTCACCTGTTTTCAAAACTAGAAAAATGCTATGGGTTCATACAAAATTGACTGTTTATCTTTTTTCTTTATAATTTCAATTTACTACAAACCCAATGCTGTAACATACAACTCATTTGAAATGTCTCTGAGCGGATTCTTACAAGTTATCATCATAACATTAGATTTCGGGTTCAAAGCGGTCCAACCGTTGAAACATGCAGAATAGTACTGTGTTTGAAACATTTCCCTTAATTGGAGCTCTGGTGATGTGGAAGCCTTTCTAATAGATTAAAATACCAACAGATATACTATCATTATAAAGTTGGAGAGGACTCACATATGCTCAATCTGTTGTCCAGTCCTTTTCTTTTAATTAAATATCATCTAAATAAACTATTCACTCAACACTCGAATGGTAGTTAGTTTGCCTAACTTTGCCATAGCTCAACTCTACTATCTGCCTTCATTATAATCTTAAAGTTTGCAGAATTTTTCTATTGCCTGGTGACAATAAGTTGTTTTACCACTTTCTGTATGTTTGTCCGTCTGTCCACACATATAGGGTACATACTTTATCCACCTATATACCCTTCTACAGATTGCAAGCTGGATTTAACTGGATGTTTTTACGCAGAGTGAATTTTTCATATGACTACAGATGTACATATCATCAGGATTTTGATGTGCTTCAATTTTTAAAAGTTACGACTAGCTGAGCTGACTAAACTTTTTGCATGTATGGTACATACTGCTTGGGGAGCATCGCCTATCTCATAACCCATTACTCCATAGATATGCATTTTTATGCCTTTAATTTATACCTCCACTGAAGAAAATAATTCCAAGCTATACAGTCATGAATATGTATCATTAGAAATATTTCTATAATTTAGCAGATGGTAGCTTATAGCATGTTGAAGGTTAAGCAGAATGTGCCTTAAGTGATTTTCAATGGTTATTTCTAACCAAACTATCAAATATAAAGGTCGGGTCTCACATGAGAAGCTTCAATAGTTCTTTGCTATCGACATGTCCACAAGACCCATGCTTTTTGCAAGGAAATTGTCTGCCAAGGCGTTATGATCAAAAGGTCGTCAGGAGATGTCTTTAAATTGTCCCCTGTCTTCGAAACGAGAACAGGCTATGGAGTTAAGGGTTAGAGACACAAGCAGCTCTAGTTTATAACTCTACTGTTATAACTCTCTTGCGCATGAAAATATGATGTTTGTGATAAGCAATAGGGCTTCAGATAAGGGGAGTATTTCAAAATCTAAAATCTTTATCTCTGCATTAAACCCTATGGTGTCACTACTCATTAGAACCGTCTCTGCGAGACAATTCTAATGAGTAGTGACACAATGGGATTTGGTGCTGAAGTATGTGAGAAAATGTTGGATTGTTTAGTTTACTCCCTCTTAAATGGAACCCTGAAGCAAGATGCCAGGTAGATAGAGAATGTGTACTGTTCTTGTTAATGCTGACTTTAATGTGACTTTGAATTGAAGTTTAATGATTGTATTAATACAATTTTGTTATTTTTGTGCAATTAACAAGATGTGTGTAAGTATGTCGATGGTTAATGTTGTCCACAAAGAGTTTGTGCTGTTAAATGTGAATTTATCCAGTGTTCATGATAAGAGGAAGTACACTATAGTTATCCATTATTTCATCCCTACACATTGAACCAGGAAGAATACATGTGTCCTTTGGTGATAACAATGAAGACACAGATCAGAGGAGTCCTAAAGGAGCCCTCTGATCAAGGTCTACACTGTTTGTTTTTTGAAATTTATTGTAAAAAAAATACCTTAAACTGCCTAATTTGAACTAGACTTAACCTACTAGATTTGTCCTTTTAACCCAATATCCCACAAATACGCCTTTTTATACCTTTAATTTATTCCTCCACTGAGGAAAATAGTTCCACTTTATACAGTGATGACTATGTATCATAACTCATTTTTTTTTTAAGAAATATTTCTGTACCTTAGCAGATGGTAGATTTAGCTTCAAAGTAGGCTGAAAGTAAAGCAGAATGTGCCATAAGGGCACTTTCTGCTTTACTTTCCACTTGCTTTAAGTGGTCATCTATCTTCAAAACTTGAAACAGGCCATGGGGTCAAGGGTTAAAGCAGCAGGCATGAATAAATTAATGTATCCACCAAACCCTATGTTAAGACTTCTTAAGTCCAGAATCATCTAATGAATATTTACAATATAGGGTTGGGTGAAGAAGTAAAGATTTCAGTAATTGAAACATCCTCTTATCTGGAGCCACATTACATGTATCAATTGTTGTCACATTCTGCCTTTAACATGTTGGAACAGTTGCAGAAATTTAAAAAAGTTATTATTATATATGTGCCTTTAAAGTTGTTATGTGACTTTGTGCCTTTAAAGTTGTTATGTGACTTTGTGCATTTAAATTTGTTATGTGATTTTTTTCTTGTATGTATCAATTTGCATGTTATACAGATTTATATTCAGTAATGCATGGTTATGGGTTTCGGTTTCATCAAGGTTATGGGTGTATGCCATACACTTTGTCTCAAAAGTTACAACACAGCATTTTCAGTGTCACAGGTGACAGGTGGTAACTTAAAGCAGACAGAAAGTAAAGCAAAATGCTTGTTAGCTGGATTTAAATGGCCTACTGGTAATAATGCCACCACTTGTCACTAGTTGTCAGAGTTTCAATAAAATGTAAATGATGCAATTATATGAATTTTAAACAGTTTGAATCCTGTTCAGTGGCAATATCATCCAGCCTATAAAATGGTGTGAGCCATTATGGATTGTTTGGCCTTATAAGCGTAAACATGATTGTGTTTATACTTACAAACTGCATGTTTTACTGTTCATCAAACTTCATTTATAATAGGGGTTGTAGACTTAACACAAGTGTATGTTGTGACAACTTATTACATGTTACCCCTTTACCCCATAGACTCTTTCTAGTGTCCACTTAAAGCAAGGTGAAAGTAGAGCAGAATGTGCCTGCTTAAAGCTACCATATACTAGAATATAAATATATTTCTTCTCATACATGTTTATGACATTATAAATTTGAACTATTTTATTCAGTGGAAGAATAAAATTAAATGTACTAAAAGGCGCTTCTATGGGGGAAAGGGTTAAGACTTGTCTCAAAGACACCATTCTAACTTGCAGTCACAAGATGGTATTTGTGGAGACATAAAGGAGAAATGCTGATTTAACCCATTACCCTAAAGCATGTTTCTTGTTTGAAAACAGACTGCCACTTAAAGCAGGTTAAAGTAAAGCAGAATGCACTTTCAGGCACACTCTGCTTTACTTTCAACCTGCTTTAAGCTACAATATGCTAGAGAATAGAAAATATATCTAATAGTACCTATTCTTGACTGCATAAATAGGAACTATTTTTTCAGTGGAGGAAAAAAATCAAGGTGTGAAAAGGCATATTTATGGAGTAATAAGTTAACCTTATGGAGTACCGCAATAAGTTAATCTCCATCCAGTGTGAACATCTTTCATCTTAGCTGTTACATTGACTAATAAAATAAGAATAAGTAATCCCAAGTGTAAAAGAGTGCAAATCATGTCAGACAGATCCTATATAATAATAAGGAAACAGTGCAAACCCAGATCAGACAGCTCTTAGTATTACAGGAGCTGTCTGATCTGGGTCTAAACTGTTTTAAAAAAGTGTTATTTTACAAAATATGCTAATAACATATGATGGGTTAGTTTACTTTCTCTGATGTAGAACCATGAATAATATTTATGCAGCATTAAAAGGGTTTGTATGTAGGAAGAAATATTTGTTTGGTGGATGTGGGCAAGTTTGTTTTGCATGTCACTATTCAGTTTGCTGTTATTTTTTCATCTAAATGTTTTTACAGTCACATAGTCATACACTGTAAGGATAAAACCAAAATACAGTGACACTCATTCAAGAAACATGGTAAACTCTTTAACCCATTACTTCATAAACACGCATGTTTACGCCCTTATTTATGTCTACTCTAAGGAAAGTAGTCCCCACCTAGAAAGTCCTGAACATATCTTTCTAGATGTTTACTTAAAGCAGGTTGAAATTAAAGCAGAATGCTCTTTCAGGAGCATTCTGGTTTACTTTTAATCTCTGCTTTAAGTGGTTACCTGTTTGCAAATCTAGCAGCAGGCTATGGGGGAATGGGTTAAGATATATTACTGTATAACCCTTTGTTCCATAGAATCAGCAATCACCTTTAATGGCCCATAATGTAAGTTGTAACTCAAGACTCCAGATAAGAATAAGTAAACAATATTTTCCACATACAGTCTGTCCCAAATCATTAATGTTGTGACCACCTACTAGAATCTTCTCTTTGAGACGACTCTAATGAGTAGTCATATCACAGGGTTAAGTGACTATGAGACATTAAGAATGTAGTTTTTAAATATACACATTATTTGGAGCTCAGCAACTCATATCACATTATCATTATTTGTTTTTGTTCATAATAATAATTATTTGTGTTATATTGTTTTGTATTGCTTTTAAGTACATCGTTCACTCACATATTTAACATTTAACAAATCTGTGAGCTCTTTGAGTTCTTGGTCTTATGTTTTAACCCTTTCTCTAATAACTTGTTTTCATAGCTTGAGACAAGTGGCTGGTTATAGAATTGAAAGTAAAGCAGAACTCTCTCTGGCGGAGCATTCCAGTTTGCTTTTAGGCATAACTTAACTTTAAAGCGACTCGCAACCAGATGGTGCATTAAAAATAGTAATTTGTAATATGTGTCAAACGATTATATAAATGGTAAAGAATTAGTTTAGGATAAGAAATTCTGTTTAAAAAAATGTATTTCAATAAAAAAAAATATTGGTCTCTGGTGGGATTCGAACCCGGGGCCCGGCATTGGCAGACAGAAGGCAAAATAGGGGAAACCGCTTAGACCAATGCACCACGGAACTATCCGTTTATCTCGGATCGATTTAACGTATTTCAATGTGTAGCGATCGAAAGTGCATACAACTTCGTAATTCGGCTCGGGTTTATGTCTGAGCCCGTGTAGAGAAGCAACAACAACAACTATACCGTCTACTAGTCGGTATAGAAAAACGATGGAAAATATCTAAAAATCTAAGATTCGGTGACGATTCTTTTTGGACTGATCATATTTTTTTAATGTCAGAAGCCAAATAATGCCACAAATTTGCTTTTATTTGAGTATTTTATTTTATTTTGACAAGTACACCATCCGGTTGCGAGTCCCTTTAACACTGGGATCAAGCTATGAGGGAGCACACTGTTGTCACACTCGCTGAAAAAAGCTATACGGGTACATGTATGGGTTAACCCTTTCAATAATAAGTGACTCGACGTGTTGGTTATTAGGTTCCCTTGTGGATCTTTTCTGGTTAGCAAAACATGAACCAGTATACTTGGAATTGTGGGTAATGTAATAAATACTGCTCTAAATTAGCAAACAGTGTAGATCCTGATCAGATGGCTTCTAAAGGAGCCCGCTGATCTGGGTCTACACTATTTACAAATGCAATAAGTACATTCTTAACAGGTCCATGGTGTTGAAAGAGTTAATATAAGAATTATCTGTACAATGAATGATGTAGAAAGTAAGGTAACTATACTTTGGTATGTTCACTATTTGATTGTCAGTATTTAGAATCAGTCTTATTCAGTTTGATGTCATATTGTCAAAGACAAAGTCACTAACAAACTATAATCTGTTCACTGCTATGATTAACCACTTGTATTTTAAATAGAATTAACACAATGAATAAGGACCTAGAGCTAAATGTGTATCATTCGAATCCTAAGTCTGTAAATATAAGTAATGGGAGAGCGAAACCAATTCCTGAATTTTAACAGCATTTTCGGCAGACTACAGTTTTCCATGTTAAAAGAGTTTAACCTTTTACTCCATTATCCATATAATCACTATAATTTACCCCTTCCTGTGTCATAGAATGCGTGTACCCTGCATTAATAGAATTTATAAATGTACTTAAATGTAAACTCACTGATTGTTTTAAATCCAGGTGGTAACATCAAGCAAAATGAAAGTAAAGTAGAAGTCTGATACAGAATTTTTCTGCTCTACTTTCACCTTGTTTTAAGCAGTCACCTGCCTTTCGCACACAATTACTATGTATGTATACATATTATTTAATGTTTTTTATGCCATGTATGTAGGTGATCTCCCATGGTTATCCCTTTCCTCCATATTCGAAAGTCCAACCCTAGTCACGCATATATGCATCATTTGCAAACAGTGTACCTGTAAGAAGTACACCTGTCCTGTGCAAACAGTGAAGACTCTGATCAAAGGGCTCATGAAAGAGCCCTCTGATCAGGGTCTACTCTGTTTGTCATTTTGACATAATTATAATGTAAAAATCAACCCTACAATGTCAAAAATGGACTAGATTAAATTGAAAAAACTAGATCTGTCCATTTGAGGTTTCAGGGAGGAAAGGGTTAAAGCAAGATGAAATAAAAGAAGAAAACTATTTTAGTAGCTTTCTGCTATAATTGTATCTTGCTTTAACCCTTTGAACCCTAGTCCCGCCTATAGGCGTCCTTGCAAACCGTGACCATGTCAATAGTACACTTGTCCTATGCAAACAGTGAAGACCCAGATCAGAGGGCTCCGAAGGGAGCCCTCTGATCAGGGTCTTCACTGTTTGTCATAATGCCAAACATTGACAAAAACCATCCTTAAAAGTCAGAAATGGACTAGACTAAAATGGAAACTGGAATTGTCCATTTAAAGTTTTAGGGAGGAAAGAGTTAAGCTGTCACCTGTAATCACAAACATCAGTGAATACCCATACTATAAGGTATTTATGCAGAGGAATGGGTAAATCCATATATGGGATGTATATGGAGGAAAAGGTTAAGGCACATTACTATTTAGAATGAGCGAGAATTGTGTGTTGTGTTTTCAGATGCTGGGAACCACGGAGAACAAACCAGCCTTCCTGTCTGACAAGTCCATGGACCCAGCACTCAAGTACTTACTCAGGAGATTTCCACAAATAGACTCCAAGGCAAATGCTGTAAGTAAAGTAGCTCATCTGTTGAAAAGTTGTCTCTGATAAGGTGATTCATTTGTTATTTGATCTCTTTCTTATAATAAAAGTAATTGTATGTTTACCAAATATAGTTACATTTGTGTGTAAGCATTTGGGTCTTCATTTTAATAACTGCTTGAAGCAGACTGAAAGTAAAGCACAATCTGAATGTGATTTAAGGCACATTCTACTTCACTCACTAAGTAAGTTGTTCCAACCTGCTTCAAGTAGTCACTTATTTTCAAATCAAATGCTATGGGGTAGTGGTTAATACACTTATTACATATTCATATCCCTGTACATGTATATTTGTATCTCTGTTTATGTATGTGTTTGATGATATTTTCAGCTTGTGCCTGTCAACAACATCAAGACTGAGGTGGTGAAGTCTCTGTCCCTCTATTACTACACCTTTGTTGACATCATGGATTTCAAGGTAAGGCTTAAAGACGTCTCTTAAACTTACCAAATAAAACTGCATCTGGTAACTGACATCTTTTGACTTGTTTACATATGATAATGTATACCACAAACTTGTTGTTCCGTCAACTTGAGCTGAAATACCATGGCACATATGAACTCAGCCTGTACGTAAGTGTAAAATATATTTCATGTAGATTGTTATAACTCTTTGCATGCTTGGTAATTTGTTTTTCATCTGCTGTTGTTCTAAAAAAGATTTTTCAATATTTCTTTTTAAGAATAGGGTCAGAGTGTCAAATAGTTTGAATCCTGATGAGAAGCAGCCAACTCAGAAGTAATGCCAAGTCTCATCAGGATCCAAACTGTTTGTTTTGCACAGATAACAATTTATTTTACTGTACATAGACATGTTAACCCATTACCCCATAAATATGCCTTTTTACGCCTTTAATTAATTCCTCTACTGAAGAAAATAGGTCCAATCTATACTGAAATATTTTCTATCTTCTAGCAGATAATAGCTTAAATAAGGCTGAAAGTAAAGCAGAATGCGCCTTAAGGTGCATTCTGCTTTACTTTCAACCTGCTTTAAGTGGTCACATTTCTTCAAAACTAGAAACAGGCTATGAGGTAATGAGTTAAACTGTTTGTTTGGTATTTACAGGATCACGTAGCTGACTTACTGACCACCATTGATGCTTGCCAAGTGTACCTGGACATTGTAAGTATATGTAACACCCCAAAGACAATATTCATGCATTTATATGCTCAAATTATTCCTTCAAGACAGATGGCTGCTTAAATGAGACTGGAATTAAAGCAAAATCTTAACTTTCAGCCTACTTTGACTCTTTCAACGCCATGAACCTGTATAAAATATATCCATTGCATTTGCAAACAGTGTAGACCCAGACAAAGGTCTGCACTGTTTGCTAATTTTAAATTTAGGTCAATATGTATTAAACTACCCAGAATTCCAAGTAGACTGGTTCATGTTTTGGTTAGTTACTTAAATGATCCACAAGGGAAGGTAATAACCCATAAGAGTTACATAGTGTTTAAAGAGTTAATCCAGATAAAATGCTGAGTAATGCATGGTTTTACTGTCAGATAAAAATCTGTTCTTAAGTGTTTCAAGATTCTGGCTTTCTGTATTTACTTGGGTTTCATTTTAAGAGGGAAATTAAATGTCTTTTTCCACTGGAACATGTACAGAGAAATATCCTATGTAAAGTGACATTTTCTGGGGGAAAATGTGTTCAAAGTTTACTTTATATTTCATTTTCAGTCTTTGAACTATGACTTGACGAAGAATTACCTAGATCTGATGACGACGTATGTTTGTATCATGATTCTGGTGTCCAAGGTGGATGATCGCAAGGCTGTACTGTCATTGTACAGTGTGGCCCACGAGTATTTGAATGGACAAGGGTGAGACCATGTGTCTAATATACACTATGAGTCTAATACATAGTAACAAGTGCTAGTCTTTATTTCAACAGCAAACTTGCTCAATTTTGTTTCTTATCTTACTTACTCCTTCACTATAGCTGGTTTCTAGTTTTGAAGACAGATGATCACTTCAAGCAGGTTGAAAGTAAAGCAGAATGCGCCTTAAGGCGCATTCTGCTTTACTTTTAAATTGCTTTAAGCTACCCTCTGCAAGGGTATAAAAAACTATTTTGTATGGTGCATATTCATGACTGTATAAAGTGGAACTATTTTCTTAAGTCGAGGAATAGATTAAAGGGGTAAAAAGGCATATCTACGGAGTAATGGTTTAACCCATTTCTAAGCACTTCTTCCTACTCCTTTACATAAGCAAAACAAAATTCATTTATGGTTTTTAATACAGGGGCCAACTTAAAGTAAGAAGATAGTTAAGACCTATCTGATTTCCTTTCAGGGACCCATCATTTCCAAGACTAGGGCAGATGATTCTTGACTATGAAAATCCAATGAAGAAAATGGCTGAGGAGTTTGTACCCCACTCTAGGGTAAGTTAACTGATATACCACATAGCTTTGACATGTTAAAGCTTAATTACATGTAACTCTTAAGCTGCTGAAAGCGATGGGACTAGATTTTGCAAAGTCTAGCTCTAGATTTGATCAGGATCTAAACTTTGATACTAGCATTAATGTTACTTCTATTATAGGTATAAATAGTATCTGAATTGTAGACAACTGGTTTGCAATGCACAATGATACCTCATTGAATAAGTTAACCCATTACCCAATAGTTTGTTTCTAGTATTTAAGACTTAAAGCAGATAGAAAATAAGGCTAGATGAGCCTTCAGGAACGTGCTGCTTTACTTTCAGCCTGCTTTAAGCTACCCCTTTGCTATGATAAAGAAAATGTTTCTTATTGTGCATATTCTTAAATGTATAAACTATAATAAGTAAAACTATTTTATCCAACGAAGGACTAAATGAAAGGCATTAAAAGGCATATCTATAGGGTTATTGGTAAAAAGCTGGAATCCAGCCATGGGGATTAATAGCATTGGTTGTAGAATCCATATTAATTGAAGTAGTGCTGTATGTGTTATATCATGTTTTCAGGTTTTGATACCAGGAATCTTGTCTCTACATGATATTTATGCTACAAAGACCGATCCTGCAGACCAGATGAGAGCCAAGCAAGTCCTCAGTCTTCTAGCAGAGCCTGCCAAGATCAGCCAAGTACCGCCTACAACCACGGTTAGATCCTGCATTTTTGTATCAATGGCTCTTACTTTGAGATTCCTAATGCTTATACTGCTGACTTTCCAAATGAACTCTTCCAATTTTTAAATTATCACCAATTTAAATTGCCTCTTGAGGACAGCAGGGCTCCCATAAATTGATTATGAAAAATCTTCAGATTTCCAAATTTTCTATTTAGCAAGTGTCATTACTTAAAGCAGGTTGAATGTAAAGCAGAATGCGCCAAAGGCGCATTCTGCTTTACATGCAGCCTGCTTTAAGCTACTATCTGCTAGGAAAAAAATCTGTAGATTTCAGAAAAATCCGGAGAAATGGCAGCCCTGTTAGTGCAACAAAAATCAAAACTATGGCAACTATGACACTGATACCTATAGATACAACTTTAATTTATTACCCATATAGGAAGGATTAATCAATGGCCTGGTTACACAAAACTTGATGATGAAAAAAATATTTCCCCTTGATTCATTCATAAATAGCCACCTTAAGAGCTTTACTACCATAAAAGATTGTAGCTTAAACAGGTTTTATACGGTAAATTCTGCTTTACTCTCAACTTGCTTTAAGTAATTACCTGTTTTTAGCTCACCTGAGCCAAAGGCTCAAGGTGAGCTATTGGGATGGCCCTGTGTCCGGCGTCGTGCGTTGTGCGTCGTCAGTCGTCGTTAACAATTGCTTCAAATGACATTTCCTCCTATACCGCTTGACAGAATTCGACCAAACTTTACAGAAATGTTCCTTGGGTCAAGCTCTTTCAAAATTGTTCAAAGAATTAAAAACAATGCAGAACTCTGGTTGCCATGGCAACCAAAGTGAAAAAATAAGGAAATCTTAAAAAATCTTCTTGTCAAAAACTGCAAGGGCCAGAGCTTAGATATTTGGCACATAGCATCATCTACAGGTCCTCTATCAAGTTTGTTCAAATTATGCCCCTGGGGTCAAAATTGGCCCCGCCCCTGGGGTCACAGTTTTACATAGAGTTATATAGTGAAATTTTCAAACGTCTTCTTCTCTGAAACCAATGTGGCCAGAGCTTTGATATTTGGCATGGTGACTCTTCTAGATGTCCTTTACCAAAATTGTTCTAATGGTTGTGGTCGGTTGCATAACTAGGTCACAGGAGCTAAAAATAGACTTTTTCAATGAAAACTTAAAAATTCTTCTTGTCTGAAACTACAAGGGCCAGAGCTTAGATATTTGGCACATAGAATCGCCTACAGGTCCTCTATCAAGTTTGTTCAAATTATGCCCCTGGGGTCAAAATTGCCCCTGCTCCGGGGGTCACGACATAGAGTTATATAGTGAAATTTTCATACGTCTTCTTCTCTAAAACTAATATGGCCAGAGCTTTGATATTTGGCATAGTGACACTTCTAGATATCTTATACCAAAATTGTACAAATGGTTTTGGTCCGTTGCATAACTAGGTCACAGGAGCTAAAAATAGATTTTTTACAATGAAAACTTAAAAAAGCTTCTTGTCTAAAACTACAAGGGCCAGAGCTTAGATAAATGGCACATATCATCACCTACAGGTCCTCTATCAAGTTTCTTCAAATTATGCCCCTAGGGTCAAAATTGGCCCCGTCCCGGGGGTCACTGTTTTACATAGAGTTATATAAAGAAAATTTCAAACATCTTCTTCTCTGACTCTAATAAGGCCAGAGCTTATATATTCTGTATGGTGACACTTTTGAATAAATTTAAATTTAGATTGTTCCGGTCTGTTGCATATCTAGGTCAGTCCTGGACATAAATCAATATCTCCATTTTTCCAATTATTCTCAGGTGAGCGAATATGACCTTGGGGCTCTTGTTAAAATTGGAATAAGGCTGTGGAGTAATGGGTTAATACAAGCTTGACTAGCAATATAGAGGCTGTTCTCTAGTCTTCTGTTTTCTTTTTTCAGATTCAGTGTGAATATCTGTCACAGGATATCTTAGAGAGATGGATCATCTGTAAGTGAATATCTAAACCCTTCTCCTGCTGAATAGTCATATATCAAACTCAGTCCATTATGAATCTTTGAGTCAATTCAGCTGAGTATTTAACACGTTGGGTTTGGTTGAGAAGTAGAGCTCAGGGGCCTCATCATAAAACTTCACAACAAAACTGTTGTAAGTCAAAATTTTAAAATACGCCTAATTTCTGATTTCTGCATCTAATCATGTCTTGTTACATCTCTTTGGAATCGTCTTTTCAAGACGATTCGAAAGAGATGTGACAAGACAGGATTAGATGGAGGAATGAATAATAATTGAGAATTTTAGCAACTGACTTACGACAACATTTGTTGTATGACGTTTCGTAAGATAGGCCCCAGATCACTCATGTTGATTACACAGTACAGTCTGACTAATGCTGTGTGACCAACCATTGCAAAAAAATATTTATAAAAAGTAAAAGACGCTAGATACAATGAATAATTGTATATATAAAAGTAAATAAATAAATCTGTGTTTATAGATCATAATGTTTGCTTTTAACCCTTTACCCCATAATTACTTCTGTTAAAATTTCTAATTATTCATGCACTAAGAAAAGTAGTCACCAGCTAGGAAACCCGGAACGTTTAATATGAAAGACATTTCCAGTACCTCTCCAGATAAGAGCTTAAAGAATGCCTTCTGTTTATTTTCAACCTACTTTGACCGGTCATCTCTCTTTAAAACTAGCAACAGGCTGTTGCGTTACATACTAATGAGTGTTTTGACTGTAAATTGGTTTGACTGTATTACAATGATGCAAATTTGCCCCATGTCTGTTACAGTTGGACTAATGCTGAGTTACCAGTCACTACAGGAGGCCCAGGCATGGGACCTATGGAAGTGTGCTCTACAGTCAGGCTATATAGTACAGTTGTGTAGAGACGAGATACTCCATATACACAGTTATATCACACAGTTCTTTGACAGCATCAAGGGGTGAGATAACACATATCTGTATTATACCTTTGAACATTAATTTGTATGCAGAGTAACTCTTTAACTAATTATGCATGTATGCCTCCTTTGCAAACGGTGTAATTGTGATGAGTACATTTGTCCTATGCAAACAGTGAAGACCCAGATCAGAGGGCTCCTAAAGGAGCCCTCTGATCAGGGTATGCACGGTTTGTCATATTGTAATACATTGACAAAACAACAACAATAGATAGTCAAAGATGGACTTGTCTTTATCGGAAACATGTACTGTATGGTTAAAAGGTTTCACAGGAGCGGGGTGGTGGTGGGATAGGGGTCATGTTTCATGAAGAAAGTTTGATGCTTAACTGGTTAATAAATAGTATTAGAAAGATACTGCATGTAATTTTTGTAAGGATGAGGAGTGGTGGCCATGATTATAAATTAGTATATATTTGGGCATCATTATTTCAGACACCAACAACTGTTATAGTCTTACTCTGAGTGGTTGTTTTAGTGTTGTTTTAAACTGTTTCATTATTTGAATAAATATTTTATTTTCAGGCAAAATTTACACAAGAGGGTCAATGAGGTGAAGGATCTACAGCACCAGGCATTACAGTCATCGTAAGTATTGGCCCTGTGTCTATAGCTGTCTTATAATCAGGGCTCAAGATAAAAGAGAGTAATCTTAACATTTTCAACATTTCTTCTTTATGCCTTCTCTAAACCCTATGGTGTTACTACTTATTAGAATTGTCTCTCTGAAGGTTTAGTGTAGACATAAAGGTTTTAGTGTTTGAAATATTCCCCTTATCTGGGGGGCTGTAAAAACGGAATATTACTATACTTTGCATATCTTATGCACCGGATCACTCGAGTTGTGTGTGTAAAGGCTATATCCAACGAGACCGGAGGTCGAGTTGGATATAGCCTTTACACACACAACGAGAGTGATCCGGTACATAAGATATGCAAAGTATAGTAATGTTCCTTTTATTATATACCTCTTATAATAAAAATAAAATGAAAAACGATAGAAATGTTTCGAGCGTTACTATAAATAAACTGGATTCCCAATACGTCACACTTCGGGGAATGGCGCGTGAAAGTAAATACTCGCTATTACGTCCATTAAAACGAATGCTAATTGATTAAAAAATAGAGAGGTGACAGCTTAAAGCAAGGTGACAGTGAAACAGAAAGCTCCTAAAGGAGCTTTCTGTTTCACTGTCACCTTGCTTCAAGCGGTCACCTACCGTAAACACCCTAATACTTAACATAATTTAGTGGTCGTAATAGAGAGGTTTTACTGTAGTTCCAAACTTCCGACTACACAGTAAACGTTCTTTTCCCATTACACAAGGTACATGGGTAATACGGAATTTTCAATCCGTCAAGGTGTATTTGTTCGATAAAATACAGAAATATTTCGGGCAGAACATTGGTAGGTATATAATAAAATGATGTACCGTAAGTGGTCTCCCTTAATTGTATGGTACAGTTCCCCCATATGCTTATCAAACTATGTCAGTTACAAACTTTTTGGAGCCAGATCAGAAAACAAAAATGTCAACTTTTAAAAACCAGTTATTGTCTACATTTTGTGTGTGCTTTGTTTCTTTAACCTTTACCCCCATAGTAACCTTTGTTTTGCCTTTTACCTTTGCTTGATAAAAATGTCTGGTCATGCTTCCACCATGTTTGCAATAGGGAACTGTTCCTACATCGGTATAGGTTGAAGCAATGAAGCTTTATGCAGGCTGAGAGTAAAGCAAAATGCTTCTCCAGGGAATTTCTGCTCTACTTTCAGTCAGATTTAAGCAAAACATGTCTAAAACACTTAAAACAGATTAGGATGGAAAAGGTGGGAAAAAATAACGTCTCCATCTATGAAACTGCTTGATATAACCATTTGCTCTCCATTTTACCATAACCCTTATAATCCTTATTACTTTGAATGCTAAATGAATGTTGTGCTGTTAAAATGACGCTTGGTGCTATTAAAAAATTACAATAGACAAGTTAGCTCTTGATTAGACACCCAAGTCGTTGAGCCATCTGTTCTGAATACAAACTGTTACCAGTCACCTGTAGGTAGCTCCTCAGTCCTGGGTCCAAGGTTATAAAGGGTTTGAGCTGAGTCTGAGTGTGTTCTCAAGCATTTGATTGGTCAGATTTGAGCCTAGGCTCAAATCTGACCGATCAAATGCTTGAGAATGACTTTAGACTACACTGAAAAGCTTTATAACCTTGAACCCTGTGGTGTTATTATTAACCCTTTACTCCACAGATACATACTTTAAGGCATTTAATCAATTCCTTCACTGAAGGAAATAGTTTTATTTTATACAGTAATGAATATAGAACTAAGAAATATTTCCTATATCCTAGCAGATATTGTCTTTATAATGCACCTTGAGTGGCACATTCTGCTTTATTTTCAACCAGCTTTAAATGGTCACCAATTTTCAGATGTGGAAACAGGCTATGGAGTAAAGGGTTAAGTTACATGTTGTTTCTAAGTAAGATAAGGGCTACTGCCTCAATTCTGCCATCCTGTTGTCCTCTGGATTAGACAATAAATTGAGGACCCATCCATATATGAATATATTTTTTGTTTTATTTACTGGTTTTTCGTCTGACAACCATAATTAAATCTTTGCATGCTTGGTAATATTTTTATCGTTTGCAGCAATTGTTGTCTGCTACTGTTCTAAAACTGTATTTTCTAAATTTATTTTCAAAACAGGGCCAGAGTGTCAAACAGTTTTGATCCAGATGAGATGCCGCGTAACGCGGCTTCTCATCTGGATCCAAACTGTTTGCAAAGGTAATCACTTTGGCAGATATATTCGCCGCTAGCATGCAAAGAGTTAAATATTTGTTGTATTGGACAGCCAGACAATTTCTAACATCACAGAGTGAGACAGTATATGGTTAATTGTATGTGCCTGTTTATGTCATTGTTTGCATGCCATTGTGTTATTGTTTATTATTTATATTACAGCCAACTGTAAGTGAGAGGGTTTGGGGTATTTTTGGTCATGGTTTTCTTTTGAAACCTCTTCATGCGGCCCTCTGTAGAGTTGAGATGCCTTGCCACTTTTCTCTGACACTTCAAAACACTCTCTATCTACAAACAGTGTAGACCTTGTTTAGTTGCCACATGACTTTGAACCTCTCCTGGGTTCAAACTTTTCACTGTAATCCTTTCTCCTGATATAAGCATATATTTGTGCTTTTGGAAAGTGTAGACTCAGATTGGACAGTTCCTTTAGGAGCTGTTTGTTCAGTGTCTGCACAGTGTTCATATAGAATCTGTCGGCCATGAGTTTCTACTCCTTCCTTGTCAAATGTCTGTATTTTATCAGTCAATTTAACCCATTACCCCATAAATACGCCTTTTTTTCGCCTTTAATTAAGTCTTCTACTGAAGAAATTAGTTCCAATTTATACTGTCACAAATAAAACTCATAAGAAATATTTTCTATATTCTAGCAGATAATAGCTTAAAGCAGGCTGAAAGTAAAGCAGAATGCGCTTTAAGGTGCATTCTGCTTTACTTTCAACCTGCTTTAAGTGGTCAACTATTATAAAAACTAGAAACAGGCTATGGGGTAATGGGTTAATAGTTCTGACAATAGATATATAGTGGGGTGAGTTTATATATGAATATTCAACAGGGGAAAGTTAACCCTTTACTCCATAGCCTGTATCTAGTTTTGAAAACAGGTGACAACTTAAAGCAGGTTGAAAGTAAAGTATAATGCACATTCCGCTTTACTTTTAGTCTGCTTTGAGGATATAGTATATATTTCTCATGTTGCATATTTAGTTACTGTATTAACTGGAACTATTTTGTTCAAGTGAGGAATGAATTAAATGTATAAAATGGTGTATCTAAGGAGTATAGGGTTATGGCAGTTATATACATGAATATTCAGCAGGAGAAGGGTTATACAGTATTGTAAATATGAGTAGGTATAGCAGGTTTAGGGATACTTTTAAGATTACTTCACTGTCTGTTTAGTTAATAGGGGTTTGTTTTGGGAAAAGCTGTCTTTTGTAGATGTGCTCATTACAGTGAAACCTGTCTTCAGTAGCCATTAATTCTTTACATGTTAGCAGGGCTGCCATAAGTTGATTATGAAAAATCCTAAGAATTCGAAATGTTCTAGTTTTCAAGAGTGATAACTTAAAAGCAATTTGAAAGTAAAGCAGAATACGCCTCAAGGCCCATTCTGCTTTTCAGCCTGCTTTAAGCGAACACTTGCTAGGATTAAAATCCGAAAATTTCGGAAAAATCCGGGGAAATGGCAGCCCTGTGTTAGCGACAGATACATGTACCACAGTGGTAACATTGGCAACCACCTTGCATCCTTATGAGAAGTCGTGTAAAGCGGCGTCTCATCAGGATCCGAACTTTCTGACACTCTGACCCTGTTTTTAAAATAAATTCGAAAATTCTATTGAAAGGAAAGTTAGCTGATGAAAATTGTTGCAGATGACAAAATTACCCAGCATTCGAAGAGTGAAAAACGTACAGTAAAACCTCGCTATTACGACCACTAAAACGAAGGCTTATTGATTGCATAATAGAGAGGTGGCAGCTTAAAGCAAGATGACAGTGACACAGAAAGCTCCTAAAGGAGCTTTCTGTTTCACTGTCACCTTGCTTTAAGCGGTCACCTATCGTAAACACCCTAATAATTAACATAATTTAGTGGTCGTAATAGAGGGGTTTTACTGTAATATGAGTATCACTAAGAACAGATTACTGCTACCTTTAATGATGACTGCCATTAGTTATGTTTTGAGTGACCTCTTCACCCATTGGACCATAGCGACAAATAAACTCGTCCTTTACAAACATTGTTCCTGTGACAAGTACACTTGTCCTTTGCAATCAGTGTTGGCCCAGATCAGAGGGCTCCAAAGAGCCCTCTGATCTGGGTCTTTACAGTTTGTCACTTTGAAATCAGAATATCATTGTACAAAACTACTCTAAATAGCCATAAAAGAACTCAACTTAATTGGAAAGTGGAATTGCCCATTTGAAGTTTCAGGGGTTAAGACAGGCTTTACTGTATATGAACAGAGTGTGTTTATGTACAGTGTGCAGCGTGTATACCTACAGTGTGCAGTGTGTATACGTGCAGTGTGTATATGTACAGTGTGTAACTGAACAGTGGGTAGTGTGCATTTGTATATTTATAAAGCGTAGATTGTACATATGTACAGAGTTTGCAGTGTGTATATGTTTAATGTGTGGTGCATATATATACAGAGTGTTTAGTGTGTATATGTATAAAGTGTGGCGTGTATATGTATAAAGTGTGTATATTTATTAAGTGCAGCGTATACATGTATATATGAACAGAGTGTGAGTAAGTGTATTTATGTACTTAGACTGTATTGTGTATGTGAACACAGTGTGTGTGTGTGTATAGAATTACCACCTCTTTGAGCAATCTAATATAAAATAAGATAAAAACAAACTGAACTTATGGCCAACTTGTAAAAGTAAAACAAACTGTGCACATCTTTGTGGTTATTTGACATGTTAGCACTGTGTTGAAAATATTGCAAAAGAAAGAAGATGCCGGTAATTTTATTTCTAAAAATAATGCATTACACTTGGAAACTCAAAATAGTAATATTACATTGGAGTCATACGGTTAACCCTTTACCTCAAAGAAATATGTTTCCATGCCTTTACCTATTTCTCATAGAAATGCCATTCTCATACTTGAGCCCTGTCCTAATAAATGAGCTATTGGAAACATGTCTTAGTCTTACATCTTGATGTTTGCCACTTAAAAGGAGAATAATGATCTCTTTACACTGTCACATTACCCCTGTAGCCTCTTTCTAGTTTTGAGGATAGCTGACCACTTAAAGCATTGTTCTTTACTTTCTGCTTTACTTAAAGTCTGTTTTAAGCTACTATCTGCTTGGTTATAGGAAATGACCATGGAATTTACACTTTTATCAACAACAATAAGCCACCTTTGACATGAGGTAGATTTTTATATATTTTAAAGTATTATCTAAAAAAGAAAAGAATCTGAAATTTTGTTACTCAGATCCTACATCAGATCCAATTTCTTGAAATTCGAGGTTAAAAACAATTTGCTATGACATTGAAGCATACAAACTAACACAAGGAAATTGCTTAGCATGCAAGAGTTAATGCCATAATTAATAAGTAAATAGATAAATAATTAACATAACTATATTGACACTTTATGAAAACTGTGTAGACCCAGGTCAGAGAGCTCCAGATGGAATTGTCTATCAGGTTCTGCATCCTTTGATTATAGGGTATGTCTAACATGAGTCTGCACTATTTCCTTACTTTATTAGCCAATATGATAGTGCAGTGGAGTTTAACCATTTCCCCCATAGAAGCAAATTTTAGCGTATTTAATTTATTCCTCTGCAGAAGAAAATAGTTCCAGTTTATACCCTCATGATCAATATCCATAACAAATATTCTTATATAGCTTAGTAGATGGCAGTTTAAAGCAGGCTGAAAGTAAAGCAGAATGTGCCTTAAGGCACATTCTGCTTGAATTTCAACATGCTTTAAGTGGTCACCTATATTTAATGTTATAAACGGGTAATTGGGTAAAGGGTTAATTGTCTTGTTTTCTTGTTTTAGACCTGGTGTTCATAGGGAGAGGAGAAAGTTTCTGCGTACAGCTCTACGAGAACTTGTCCTGATCTATACAGACCAGCCAGGACTGCTTGGTCCTAAGGCTCTATATGTACTACAGGCCTTGTCCATGTGTCAGAGTGAGATTCACTGGTTACTGAGGCACTACCAGAACCCACCAGGCAAACGTCATAATGTCAAAATGAACCAGGAGGACTTTGTAGATAGGTAGGAAGGAATCATGAGCTGTGAAGCTTTTCAGTTGAGTCTAAAGTCGTTCTCAAGCATTTGATTGGTCAGATTTGAGCTAGGCTCAAATCTGACCAATCAAATGCTTGAGAACGACTTTAGACTAAACCGAAAAGCTTTATAACCTTGGACCCAGTAATATAATGTAGATATTCAGCTAACCTGTATAAGCAGTTTTCTGACCAGAAAATGAGCATCAAACTTGGCCTTAGCATAAAGGCCATGAATGCCTTTACTTTCAACCTGCTTGTAGTAACTACTTATATTTGAAAAATGGAAAAGTGGCCATGGTTGAAAGGTAGACACCTAGAAAGATTTAAATACTTCAGAACCTTTTTGAAAGAAAGATAGGCCTGATGAAATTATATAAGATGTATGAACGTCTTTCTTTTTCAGACTTATTCCTGAGTTGTTGTTTTTCATGGAAGAGTTAAAAGGTATGCACCATAATCTTTATTCAATACCTTATACACATGCAATTTTTCATATAACATATACAAATTTATATAAGAAAGCTCAGGATTGAATGGTATATAGGAGGAACAGGAGCTTTCTGCTTTACTTTAACTCTTTCTACCCTCAAACTTTAAATGGACAATTCAAATTTCCATTTAAGTCTTGTCCATTTCTGACTTTTAAGGGTTGTTTTTGTTGATGTTTGGCATTATGACAAACAGTGAAGACCCTGATCAGAGGGCTCCTTTAGGAGCCCACTGATCTGTGTATTCACTGTTTGCATAGGACAAGTGTACTATTCATCTGTTCACTGTTTGCAAAGGACACCAATATGCAGGACTGGGGTTCAAAGGGTTAAGCATCTATCTTATATACTCATATCGGTCCATTCTGTCCGATTGTCACTCAATACAATGGCCCTCCAAACAACGGCTTCCTCCTTACAACAATGTTTTTTGCTGTTACCCAAACAAGAGTTATGTCTAACACTTTCACTGCTACAATATCGTCTGCTTAAATTTGTCCTTTGCTGTTTCATCTCAAAGTTAGGTATTGGCCATTTTAACAGAAGAAACATTGAAATGAGTGATAAACAGTTTGAACCCAGATCAGATGCCGTGTTACACAGCATCTGATCTGGATTCAAAGTAATTGCAAATGTAAGCCAAGTCATTCTCAGTACTCTCTGGGTAACAATTTTCCCTCCCTGTATCAACTCCTTCCAAACAACACACATAATCTTTGTCTCCCACTGGGTGTTGTAGAAAGGGAACACTGTACCTGTCTTTTCTTTCACTATTGTGTTGCCTGTCTTTTCTTTCACTATTGTGTTGCCTGTCTTTTCTTTCACTATTGTGTTGCCTGTCTTTTCTTTCACTATTGTGTTGCCTGTCTTTTCTTTCACTATTGTGTTGCCTGTCTTTTCTTTCACTATTGTGTTGCCTGTCTTTTCTTTCACTATTGTGTTGCCTGTCTTTTCTTTCACTATTGTGTTGCCTGTCTTTCTTTCACTATTGTGTTGTCTGTTTCAGGTCTAGTTAAGAAGTACCATCAGGTGATGCAGCGATATTATGTACAATACTTAGCTGGCTACGATGCTGTACTACTCAACCAGCTGATCCAGGTAAGAAATCCTTACACAGCCCAGTCTCGATAACTGGAACTCTCTTTAACCAAATTCCCCATAATTATGCCTTTTTATGCCTCTAATTTATTCCTTCATGGAAGAAAAAAGCTCAAAATTTATATAGTCATGAATATTTATCATAAGAATGATTTTCTATATATTCTAGAAGATATATAACAACTTCAAGCAGGCTGAAAGTGAAGCAGAATGCGCATTAAGGCGCATTCTGCTTTACTTTCAAGCTGCTTTAAGTTGTTATATATCTTCAAAACTAGAAACGGGCTATGGAGTAATGGGTTAAGTAGAAATTACACATGTGTCAACAGCGGAATAACAATATTTCAAAATCACTTTAGTCAAACGTACCTGCATTGCAAACTCAAAACAGCTTAGTAGTATCAGTAAGGGCCCTAGATAAGAGTGAATTAACTAAACACTTTACAACATATTCTTTATGTTTCCACAAAACCCTATGATGTTACTACTCAACAGAAGCGTCTCTTCAAGACAATTCTATTGAGTAGTAGCTGTAACATCATAGGGTTTGGTTGATACAACATGGTTTTAGTATTTGAAATACTCCCTTTATTCAAGGGCTCCAGATAAGGGGAGTATTTCAAAAACTAAAATCTTTATTTCTGAATTAAACCCTATGGTGACACTACTCATTAGAACAGTCTCTTTGAGACGATTCTAATAAATAGTAACACCATAGGTTTTGATCTTGAATTGAGTGAGAAAATGTTGGATTTGTTCAGTTTACTCCCTCTTCTCTGGAACCCTGCTTATATGTAGCTCCGGTAGCATTACAGTATTATTTATTATTTGTAGAATCTTGCCATGTGTCCTGAAGACGAGTCTGTCATTCTGTCATCCCTCTCCAACACAATCTCTGGACTGACAGTCAGACAAGGTAATTAATACATGTTTACAGGACTCCAGATAAGGGGAGTTTTTCGAGACGATTCTAATGAGTAGTAACACCATAGGATTTGGTGCTAGAATAAATGAGAAAATGTTGGATTTGGTCATTTACTTCCTCTTATCTGGAGCCCTGCTTTAACATTCTAACCGTTCTATTGGTATTACGATACATTGATGTCTTATGAAAACACTGAAGGAGCTCTCTTGGGGTATTTCTATAAATGAATACTCCGTCAGCAGAGAAGGGCTAAAACCAACGTTAATAGATAATCTGTCTGATTTGTTTACTTTTATTTTGAAATTAACCCTTTCTCATACATGATATATTCTGCTAAAAATCGGTTGTTCTCAACTTTGCTTTGCAAGACAGTTGATAATTTGCGGTCAAGAGTCTCTAAGTGCCAAATACAGTATAACCTCCGTTATCCGACACCCCATGGTTCCATGTTTGTAAGTCGGTTAAGAGAGGTTGTCGGTAAACGGAATTAGGCCCAAATTACAAGTTTACACACCCAAAGATTGTCGCTGCGAGGCGAATTTCTAGATGCCGATTGACTTATTAAATATGCTTGCATGACTGCAGCATATCCTTGTCAGGTTTTTCCAGTTTAAAATAAGAGTCCCCGGCTCCGGTTCTACACGGTTTTTCCATCGTTCTTTCTACATTAGGCATAAACCTGTATAGTCGGCACATTCGTATTTATATGTTTTGTACAAGTACAGTATTCTCTCGTTATGTAGTACTAGCGGGAAATTAACAAAAACTTCAAAAAGCGGGAATGTTTTTATTTTCTCTTAAAAACTTGAGCATAGATTTTTACGCCTGCGATTATTTCTTTAGACTCGACCTATGCGCAGGGCGCATTATACTCGTATATATATATTTCGTACTTCTAATGTTGACAACTTGACGGTGAGGACGATTGGCAGATACCTGTCCAATTTGAACACGAAATAATGGTTAGCTATGATTGGAAAGGATGGATGAGTTGGTCTTTTCGGCACTGTGACCCTGAATGGGTTGCTTGCACGTGTTGGCTGAAGTTATCTTATTAACCCTCACATTATTCACTCATTGTTTAAACAATACATTTTGTCTTATACGGTCATCCGAGCAATATGTGTCATTATCACCTGCGCGTGTATAGTCGGTCAATGATCAAATGTCAGCATACCGTCGGATAACGGGGTGTGAAAAACTTCTAATTTGCCTTTGTTGGTCCGTCAAGGTATGTCGGATAACGGTTAACAGAGGATCCGATCAAGAGAGAGTTAGGTTACATAAAATATATAGGGAAATTGCCGGGACCAAACAGCAGGGTCGGATAACAGAGGTTTCCGGTCAAGAGAGGTGTCGATCGACAGAGGTTATACTGTAGTTTATATCCTGATCAGACTCAGATGTTCTTGATTTCTGATTGTGATTCAAACTGTTTGCAAATGCATGTGTTGTCATGCTTAGCATTGAAAGAGCTAATGTACTGAGCTGTTTCCTGCCAAAAGAGATCTTGCATGACTGCTGAACACAAAAAGTCATGTGTTTGTTTAAAAAAAAAAAATAAAAAAATGAAAATAATAAGTTTGAAGTTTGCAATATATTTGTATAAAGCCATAGACAAACAAAATGAATTGGTACATACATGTAAATGGGATGGTAAGAAATACAGTTGAACTTCTTTATCTCAAACTAGCTTAACTCAAATTATCCGATATTTTGAAACATGAATTTGCCTTATTTCAAGCTTGGTTTAGGTGAACATACCCGTGTATGTTCGACTTAACTGAGTTCGAGATATCAAAGTTTGACTGTATTTGAAATTGTTTTGTTTTCAGTGGAGGATAATGAGATATTTGACTTCAGAGGGATTCGACTGGATTGGTTCAGATTACAGGTAGAGAAATTTGATATAGCAAAATACACAACATACAAATAATTGGAACTTGAAAAACAACAATGAATTTACAGTGTTACCTGTATATAGCGACCACTCAAAATAAGCTGATTTTAAAGTTAACTCTTTCAACACTTAGTAACTCTTGTGGGTTATCAGGTGCCATTTTGGATAATTTTAGTTACCAAAACATGAACCAGTCTATTTGGAATATTGGGTAGTTTGATAAATACTGCTCTAAGTTGGCAGACATTGTTTTCAAATGTAATGAGTATATTTTAAACAGGTCCATGACTTTGGAAATGGTTAATTCTTCTCCCACTGAATATTCATATATAAAAGCCTTCACAGTATTCATATTTATCATCTGAAGTAGATCTATCAGATTGGCAAATAAAATAAGGAATATTTTCCACTGGACTATTGTCCTACAGGTGCTATAAGAAATTAGTGCAGACCCTAATCCAACAGTTCAAATTTCATTTAACTCATTGAACTGGTTCTATCTTTTAAGACATGTGACCACTTAAAGCAGGTTGAAATGAAAGCTGAATGCGCCTTAGGGCACATTCTGCCTTACTTTTAGCCTGCTTTAAGCTTCCATTAGCCAGGACAAAGGAAGAATTTCTTATGGTGTATACTTGTAAACTGTATAAAGTGGAACTATTCTCTTCAGTAGATGAATAAATTACAGGTGTAAAAAGGCGTATATAGGGTGTTGTTGGTTAAAAAAAAAAGCATCAATATAATGTTAACAGCAGGAGATGGTATAAAGTTTTGCATATTTTTACTTTCAGGCGTACACCAGTGTGGGGAAGGCCGGTCTCATACTGAAAGACCATCATGACCTAGCTAAGCATCTTAACACCATTGTCTTCCACACCAAGATGGTAGATTACCTAGACGAAGTGCTGAATGAAGTCTCGGATCTCTCCATCTACTGGTAATTATCAATTATAGGAGCAGGCTAATTTAACCCTTTACCTGATAGCCTATTTCTAGTATTGAAGATAGGTGACTTCTTAAAGCAGGTTGAAAGTAAAGCAGAATGTGCCTTAAGGCACATTCTGCTTTACTTTCAGCCTGCTTTAAGCTATCATGTGCTAGAATATAGAAAATATTCCCTATCATATATCCTCATAACTGATTAAATTGGAACTATTTTCTTCAGCGGATGAATAAATAAAACACGCTAAAAGGCGCTTCTATAGGGGAAAGGGTTAAGATAATCTATTTCTTCTTTATGTAGTATTTCATAGATCAAAATACAGTCCAAACTCGTTAATCCAAACTCGCTTAAACCGAAATTCTCGTTAAACCAAATTTTTCTCCCGGTCCCGATTTTTCCCCTTCTTATTCTATATAATTCAACTCCGCTTAATCCAAATTTCTTTTATCCGAATTTTCCGTTAATCCGATGTATTAATCTGGTCCCTTTGATAAGGTTTACCCTCAAATTGACACGCTTAATCCGAAGTGCGATTTTCACACCTCGATCGGGTGTCAGACTGGTCATAATTACTTGTGAACATACTCTCGCCAAACACTCGCGAAAACTAATTACACCGCCTAAAGACTGTACATAATGTTTGCAGTATTGGCCAATTAAACACATTTGTATCCAATAGTTACTGTAGAGATCTTTAAAAACACAAGCGTAAGGTGTTGACATACGTTTCTCAAATGTTTGTAACCAAATTCGCGATATTGAGATCGCTACTTCACTTTGAACGTTGTGTGTACATGTACGTATGTAAATCATTTACAGATGCGAAAAAAGCATTATCGCCGTTTTTCGAAGTTTCAAACTTTTGTTACGGTTTTATATTTATGACAAATGTATTAGATAAATCATAAAGTATTTCACGATTTGTGTTATCAAAACCATTGTCGTAAAACATGCCGTTTTGTTTATGTATGCATGTGTGTAATGTCTTTATGAATACACACATGGGTACCGATGCATATGTCCGTAAGTGGCAGAGAGTAAACAGAGGTTTGTGTTTAATTGGTTTCATTAACTGGATTATGGGATTAAACAAAGTTCTCAAATTTAAAGCACATTATTATTATTGCATAAGTATTAAACCAAAACAAAACAAATTTTATTTTTACGTATATGCATTATCTGAAAAGAAATATTACGGTGACTGGAGATGACAAAGTTGATACATGATGATCGTAATCGATCCAATCGCTTAATTCGTACTCCCGTTAATCCGAATTATTTTTCTTGGTCCCTTGAAATTCGGATAAACGAGAGTGGACTGTACTTATATCTTTATCAAACCCTATGTTTTCAAACCTGATAACTCATATGCTTAACACATGTGTATTTGTATTTCAGTTTTTACCTGACTATATTTGAGCATCAGTTCAAGCAGTGTATGGAGTTTCCAGCTCAGCACAGGTTCTGTACGGTGTTCCCCATGATCTGTGGTCATTTCATGAACGCTACCCACTCTTTGTGCCCTGAAGAGGTGAGAAGATCTGTGGACAAACATCAGTCATTAACTCATTGTTCCCCAGTGCCATGTTTTGGCCTCTTTCTCTGTGTAAATGCAAAGTGGGCACTTGTCCTGTGCAAACAGTGTACTCACAGTCTGCACTGTTAGTCATTTGGCAATAAATAGTCAGAAATGAACTAGACATAATTGAAAACTGGAGTTGTGGGTCAATAAAGAATTCTAACACACCTCGCCCACACCCCTATATAAGCGAAGAAGGACCGTCTTGGTGTTCGAATTTTCAGTAGAACACTCACGCGCTAAACGTTCTAATGTGACGTCATGTGGCGTCGAAAATGTGTACGCCAAGAAATGTAGCGCCGTTACTTAGGTGCAATTTAAGGTTTAATTATGTGTTAGAATCGAAATAATAAATTAATACCAGTGTTCTATCTAACAATCGAACACGGATAGTCGTTGAGATGCTTGTAATTAAATCACTCGGCCTAAAGGCCTCGTGATTAAATTACTACGCATCTCAACTCCTACCAGTGTTCGATTGCACGATAGAACACTGGTATGAATTTATTATTTCTAAAATATAGCCATCTTGAAAGACAGGTAACGTGAAAGAATTCTGCATTCAGCTGCCACCTTCATGTCATTTCTGTGGACCCATTCAGATATAAACATATTGTATGTGCTGATTAATCCCCTGAACCCTAGTCCCATGTATCATTTGCAAACAGTGTACTTATGCAGAGTACATTTGTTTTATGCAAACAGTGAACACACAGATCAGAGGACTCCTTTACCAGGGTCTGCACTGTTTGTCATTTTGCAATATATTGTTAAAATCAACCCTTAATATGTTGCAATGGATCTTGCTCAGTTGGAAATTGCATTTGTCCATTTGGAGTCTCAGGAGTGGCTGGGTTACAGTAAATGAGTTGTTGTCTATTTCAGCGGCAGTCTATTGGTACCACTAGTGTACAATATGCCCACTGGTTCTTGAAGGATATGGCGGAGGAAGTGAACCAGGTGATCACAGCTATCTGTGAGGAACAGTGTCTACTCAGTTATAAGGTAGGTATGGTACATGAAATTACATGTAATTACAAGTACAGTATAACCTCTGTTATCCGACACCCCTTGGTTCCACCTTTGTAAGTCGGTTAAGAGAGGTTGTCGGTTAACGGAATTATACCTAAGTTCACACACCAAAAGATTCAGTCCATTTTCGCTGTGAGGGGAATTCCTCGATGCCAGTTGACATATTAAATATGTATGACTGCAGAATACAGCACATATCCTTATCAGATCGTTCTAGATAAAAATAAAAGTCCCTGTTCCGGATCTACACTGTTTTCCCCATTATTCCTTTATACTACAGTAGGCATAAAACGTGTATAGTGTACAATCGGAAGTAAACACGCATTTACATATCAAGGGCTCGACGAAAACATCGGCACATTCGTATTTACATTTTATGTACAAGTACAGTCTATTCTCGTTATGTCGAACTCGCGGGAAATTAACAAAACTTCAAAACGCGTGAATGTATTTATTTCCGCTCAATATAAATTTATCATACACTATTACACCTGCGAATAATGATATAGATTTGACTTATGCGGAGGTATTATATATTTCGTACTTCTCATGTTGGCAGTGAGGACGATTGGCAGCCATTGTTGGAAAGGATGGGATGAGTTGGGTTTTCGGCACTGCGACGCTGAATGGGTTGCTTACATTTGTTGGCTTTTCAATTAAATCGTATTAACCCTCACATCATTCACTTACTGTAAAGCCACACACGTTGTTTTACACGGCTATCCGACAATATGTGTCATTATCACCTGCGCGTGCATAGTCGCTGTCAATGATCACAGGTCAGCATACCGTCGGATAACCAGGTGTGAAAAACCTCTAATTTGCCTTTATTGGTCCGCCAAGGTATGTCGGATAACGGTTAACAGAGGATCCGATCAAGAGAGAGTTTGTTTAAATAAAACAAATAGGGAAACTGCCGGGACCAAACAGCAGGGTCGGATAACAGAGGTTTCCGGCCAAGAGAGGTGTCGATCGACAGAGGTTATACTGTATACTTAATCCAATACCTAATAAAATAAATACGCTTTTTTACGCCTTTATTAAATTCCTCAATTGAAAGAAAAAGTTCCATTGAAACAGCCATATATATGTAAGTATGCTAGTTTCTCTCTCTATAAATTAGGAGAATGTAGCTTAAAACAGGCTAAAATTAAAACAGGCTAAAATTAAAGCAGAATGTGCCTGGAGGCACATTCTGCTTTACTTTCAACCTGCTTTAAGTGGTCAACCATGAAGAGAGATGAATTTAGTGAGTAGCCAAACAATAGGCTTTGGAAAGACATAAAAGTGAAAATGTAAAGAACTTCAGTTCACTCCCTCTTACCTGGAGCCCTACCGAGGTACACAATGACCATACTCTCTACATGCTCTATTTATAGCTCCTACCCAAGCACAGTCTACAAGCCAAGAAGAGACCTGCAAACCCTAAAAAGAAGCAGGAGATCAAGGAACCTGAGAAGCCAGGACAGGAGAGCGAGAGAAAGAACAGAGAAAACTTCACTAGGTGAGTAGGGAGATAGTGTCAACTCTGTACATAAAGGGTGCATTTCAAAATACACAATTATTACATCTTAGCCAATGTTCTTGTTAGCTACACAACAGCATGTGTATTTTACTGCTTTACAGTGTTCTCTCTTTTGAGCGACATACTTAATAAATAAGAATGATTATAAAGTTATTTTCTAATCGCATATCCAAATAAGTTTAACTTACATGACAGTAAGAATGGTAAATTTTTGGAAACTATGTGACTGCTTAATGCAGGTCAAAAGTAATGTAGAAAGCTCCTGGGTGAATTTTACTTTACGTATGTCCTGGATTAAGCTGTCACCTGTCTTTACTGGAAAAAGAAGATTATCATTAAGCATTTAGAAAGTAATGTTAAAATCGGCTGAGGGTATATAAGATCCTGATAGGGAGCATGGTACAGTGCACTTTGCTTAAGACCTGTATAAGTTGTTCTGAAGAATACTTGTTGCAGTTTTTCCATACTTTTCTTTCAGGATGGACAAGCTACACATGGCCCTGACTGAGCTGTGTTTTGCCATCAACCACAGTAACGTGATACAGGTGTGGGAGCATGGGTTTGTGCCGCGAGAGTTCTTCCTACAGCAGCTAGAGATGAGATTCAATAAGTAAGTCACTGTAGAGTGCAGGAGTAGGCCTCTAGTGTGATTATACACCCTGTCAGCCCCATTTATGCCTGGATGCTTTTAATGAATGCTAGTGCAGGGCTCCAGATAAGAGAGAGTAAACTGAACTTATCCAACATTTCATCACTCATTTCAGCACCAAATTCTAAGGTGTAACTACTCATTAGAATCGTCTCAAAGAGACGATTCTAATGAGTAGTGACACTATAGGGTTTAATGCAGAAATGAATTTTTTTTATTGAAATACCCCCCTTATCTGTAGCTCTGCTAATGTTGTCCTTCCTGGAAGGGATCAATATAAGATAACCCTTTACCCTATGACCTGTTTCTAGTATTGAATATAGGTGACCTCTTAAAGCAGGTTGAAAGTAAAGCAGAATGCGCCTTAAGGCGCATTCTGCTTTACTTTCATCCTTCTTCAAGCTACAGTCTGCTAGAATGTAGAAAACATTTCTTATGATACCTATTTATGATTGTATTAAGTGGAACTATTTTCTTCTGTGGATGAATGAATTAAGTGCATAAAAAGGCATATCCATGGAGTGAAGGGTTAAAAGGATGTTCAATACTGTAAAATTTGTGTGAAGTGATTGATAGATGAAGAAGAATCAATTTGTATGTGTTAACCCTTTTAATGCTGAGTTTTCAGATGAACTTGTCTGTTTGCCTACTAAGATAAAAATCCAGAGACTTATGAAAAATCCGGAGAAATGGCAGCCCTGCTGTCCCCAAAATATTTGAAATTATGGCAAACAGTGCAGATCCTTCAGAAGCCCTCTAATCAGGGTCTTCACTGTTTGCAAATGACATACATATCTGGTTCCAGTACTAAAGGGGTAAATACAGATAGTTACTTAAAGAAGAGCAAAATGAATTCAAAAGTATGGTGTAGTCCGGATCGTTTGCGCATTCTTGTATGGCGGCTGATTTGCGAAAGATCTCCAGCTGATCTACTTTCAGAATTGAGTGAAATATTCTCTGGGTAGATAGGATAATGCTATAGGTATATGTAAACAAAAATTCTGACAGCCAGAAAAAAAACGTTTTGAGAGTGTGTAGACTTACTGGATGTGCAGACTTACCGAACTTGACTATAATTACAGTAAAACCTCTCTATTACGACCACTCAACTTTGTTAATTATTAGGGTGTTTACGATAGGTGACCGCTTAAAGCAAGGTGACGGTGAAACAGAAAGCTCCTTTAGGAGCTTTCTGTTTCACTGTCACCTTGCTTTTAGCTGCCACCTCTCTATTATACAATCAATTAGCCTTTGTTTTAGTGGTCGTAATAGCGAGGTTTTACTGTACTTTAGTCCTGCATTAAACTACCACTTGTATTTAAAGGCTGGCAATGCATAATTTAGTATGCCGACTCAAAGAGTGGGAGTGTTTATGTATTCACCCTGGTGTTTGCTGTACACGAGTTATGCAGTTCTGCAACAGCTTTTTTAACCCTTTACCCCATAGCCTGTTTCTAGTTTTGAAGACAATGACCACTTAAAGCATGTTAAAAGTGAAGCAGAATGCACCTTCTGCTTTACTTTCAGCCTGCTTTAAGCTATTATCTGCTTGAATTCAGAAAATCTTTCTAACAATATATTTTCATGACTGTTTAAATTGGAACTATTTTCCTCAGTGGATGAATGAATTATTTGCCCTAAAAGGTGCTTCTATGGGGGAAAGGGTTAAATAGTTGCTTCATAAAAGTTTCATTGTCTTCAAATTTGTTATCTGTCCATTTTGCAGGTAATAGCATTAACATGGCAACAAGTGTTTAGAACTTTGAGAGTTGCCTTGTTTTGTGGCACCTTATCTGTGCCTACACTGTCATATATCCCTATTCTGTCAAACCTCGGTATCTCAAACTCAATTAAGAATTACTTTATTTCTACAGTTAGTATTGTGTTTCTACACATTTGAACTTTGAAATATAGATATATTTGACTTAAGCAAGTTTGAGAAATCAAAGTCTGACTGCAAATGCTCTGAAGGATTATATATCTTAGATATGAGCAGTGCCATGACAAAACCTGCCTTATTGCATTGCAAACAGTGAAGAGCAAGGCCAGCCACTACATCACAGACATGGTGGCTTTCCTTGATCTACACTGTTTGACACTCACATGCATCGAAAGCATTTTATATAGCTGTATTATATACAGTATTTGGCAGTGTAGACCAAACTAATATACAGATCCTTGGATGATAATGTTGTTTAGTCTATACAATGTTGCAATGCCATAAGGCAGGTTTTGTCACCAGGGCACAACTCATATGTTTTAAGAGCAGTTACTGAAAAGGTGTACCTCAAAACTAGCTACTGTCCGACTGATAACATTTTAAAACAGTGTAGCACCAGATCAGAGGGCTCCCATAGGAGCCCTCTGATCTGGGGCTACACTGTTTGATAATTTGGACTAGTATTTATTGAACTACCCAGAATTCGAAGTAGACTGGTTTATATTTTGGTAACTCAAATGATCCACAAGGGAACCTAATAACCCACAATAGTTACTTGGTGTTGAAAGAGTTACGCTGTTTGTAACACTGTCAGTGAATCGTCTTTGGAGTAATTTCATAATACATGTAACAGAGTTTTAAACTGTATCTTCAAACAGCTGATTTCTATATGTTGTTGATGCCAGCCACTTTATTTACAATGATTCACAGGACATATCAGACTTTGTCTGGTACATAGAACGTATTCAGGGTCCACAGTAGTTTTCAATGGTATTCTTAGTGAAATCATGCAACCAAACTTGCTCTGTTTCATGTAGGCTCCTCACATACTTTATTCTGCCGAGAGCATTTTTCAAAGACGATGGGGAGTAAGTTGAAAAACTTCTTACAATAAAGAATATTCTGCATTGTAATAATATTAACACTCATTGTGCGGAAACCAAGTATAAATATTGTTTATCAGGCCTGAAATGTTTGCCTTACTTTTTAGTATTAATCGTTTGGGATAACAGGGATATTTATCATTTACAGACAGTATAGACCAAGATCAGAGGACTCATGAATAAGCTCTTTGATCTGGATCTGCCCTATTTGTCCTACAAATTTCAATTTTAATTTGTTGTTTCTGTTACCCATTACTCCATAGCCTGTTTCTAGTTTTGAAGATGTATAATTACTTAAAGCAGGCTGAAAGTAAAGCAGAATGCTCCTAAAGGAGCATCCTGCTTTACTTTCAACCTGCTTTAAGCTTCCATCTGGAAAGATACTGGAAATGCCTTCAGTGTTTAATATTCAGAACTTTCAAGGTGCATACTATTTGAGTAGAAATGATTAGAAGTGTAAAATGGCAGATTTATGGAGTAATGGGTTAAGTTGGTCCATTTGAAAGCTGAGCATTGTGAGAGATAACAGACTATAGCAGGTGGTCTTTGGGTATTCATTGTGGTAAGGATAACTACTACCTTTATAACAAATGCCTATTGGTACATGTGCAGATTAAAACCGCCTTAGAGCTAAAGGCTCTCTCATATTTGCCTAACTTTCTATTCAATAATTTAACGCTTAAATTGACATTACTCTCATTACCCAATGTCCAGGAGATCTTATGTTGTCACCCAGTTATACCCTTGAACATACAGCTTTTAGATTTGAGAGCACTTAACCTTGGGACAAGACCTTTCGATCCTTATGAAAATTAAGACTGAAAAATTCCAGGAAATGGGGCTGGATAATGATATAGTTCTATGGGTTCGGAGATTTTCTCACTGTACGCTAATAGTTGAGATAAATTGACAAGTCCTAAATTGGTTATTAAAATAAAATCCAGTAAACTCTGTGTTTCTGTGCCTTTTAATGAAAGCAAAATGGAAAAATATGCATCTAATGCAGGACAGAAGTAAGTTATTGCCCTGCAATAAGCTGCAACCTTTCTATTATCATGCAGATTTATACACTTCTGAGTGGTCCACTAAACACAGGTTTTATTTTAAGTCCATCTTAGTTAAGGTAGTAATTCTGTGAACAGTGGAATATTAGTGGACTTTTTTTTCCGGGGCAACAACAGTTACTGTGCAGACATCTAGGCTTTAGTAGTTACTTTTCTTGCGATATTCATATTTTCTATAAATTATAATCTTTTGCTGCAGGTGACTTAATTATGTGTTCCTTTGAAACACTTCTAGTTTGTTTTAGGATAGATAAAAAGTCAATGATTTCAAGTGGCAAATTATCTCTGAACATTTTCAACACCTCTTCCCCTCCCCCACCTCGACCTCACTACCTAAACCCTAAAACAATAATTTCTGTGTGCCTTCTGTTGCTGAGTGTTGTTCAAAGCAATGTCACTGTAAAACTTGTTTGTTTATCAGCTTTGTACCAAATACATTGAAAATGTTCACAGATCCTTTTGCACTGTGTTTATCTCTTTATTGAATATTTCATAAAATTTACTCATATCGCCAAATGAGTGGAGTATTTCAATTTCTAAAATCTTTATGTCTAAATGAAACCCTATGTTGTGACTACTCATTAGAATCGTCTCGAAGAGACGATTCTAATGAGTAGTCACAACATAGGATTTAGTGGAATTTTTTTTATTTGACTCCCTCATATCTGGTAACCTCTTTACTTCTCATTTACACCTGTACAAACTTTGATCTCTTATTTTCCTCACATACAGACATTTAGGGAGCAAGTTAGTAACATCCTTTTCTTTTTGGTACTATTGTGAATCGTAGTGAAGGTAGGGCTGTCATCGATTGGCAATATTGAATGGATACATCAAATGGGTCACGATCAATGATACTTCGATATATAATCCATTGTCTATTCTGTAGTTCATTAAGTTTTTAGACTTGAAGACTTATTAATGTAAATTTTGTTTATTGTGTATCGATATATCATCGGACGTATGACATCACTGATAATCAATATTGGAATCAACGATGATGGCCCTTAGTGAAGGCTTATTGTGTGTAGGTCAAGGATCGTGATTTTCGTTTATTTCTTTCAAGAATGTTCACAAACAAAGATCTGTATAAGGATAAGTATGTCGACCAGTTGTCTTGACTTCTGTAGAACTATATAGATAGCATGTTAGTATATATTGCCATGTATAAACCACTTTTGTTCATGTGGGATCACAAAGCCCTATACAGAACAGTGTTTGCTCTAAGATCTTAGTGGATGTCTCACGTTTGCCTTGTAAAGTCACATGTAATTATGGTTAATAGTCTTTGTGTACATGCAGGGTTTTGTTATAGGTTACTCACTGCCTACCTGTAACCCTTCCCTCCATAGAAGCACCTGTTAGCACATAGGATATGGAAAAAACTACCAGTATTTCTTATGATATTTGTTCATGACCATGTAGAGTGGAATTATTTTCTTCAATGGAGGAATAAATTGAAGGCATAAAAAGGTGTATTATTACAGTACAGGTTACTGGTTAAAGCAGGCTGAAAATATTTCCTCCTTCACTTTCAGCCTGCTTTAAGCATGCACCTGTCAGGCTGCAGAAAAAAAATTCTAGTGTCTTTTTAACCCATTACCCCATAGCATCTTTCTAATATTTTAGACAGCTGACCATTAGAAACTGGTTGAAAGTAAAGCAGAATGCACCTTAAGGTGCACTCTGCTTTACTTTGAGCCTGCTTTGAGCTACCATCTGCTTGGATAGAAATATTACTTATGTACATATTTATGACTGGATAAAGTGGAGCTATTTTTCAGCGTAAAAAGGGGTATTTCTAGGGTAATGGGTTAACAGAATATGATAAAGACCTTTCATGTTCAGAATAGACAAAGACGCAAGCATGCGTTTCTATGGAAGAAAAGGTTATTAGTTATAGGAAACTTATCCACCATTCTGACAGATGATTGCTTAAAGCAGACTAAAAGTTAAACAGAAAGCTCTTTCAGGAGCAAACAGCTTTATTTTCAGCCAGCTTTAAGCAACCAAGTGTCTTTAATCCTGAAAAGAACTAATGGGGAAATACATGTAATAAAAGAAAGTTGACTGGTTTATATAGGGTTCCTGAAGATTGCAGACTGGTTGTGATGCCTGTTTCTGTTTAGCTCTGGCAGCCTATATCATTTGTTTCTGCTCAAATATGGCAGTTTTGCAGACTTCCTTTGAGCTTTTGCAGTCTTTCAATGTTTGCCCATAGCTTTCATTGATACTGGTCATCTTTCATGTAGTTCTTGAACAATTTGGTCAATATACCTTCAGTTCACTCTATGCAAGTAATGTGCACCAACATTTGGACAAATCTTAACACTCTTTACTAAGCAAACTTGTTGTCTCTCTCTTTGTCCCCTAACCCCCTCTGGCCTGTCTACTCATTGTCCAACCATTAACCTATTTTCCTGCTAATAACATAAACTGACCCTTACTGAAAACAGTGTAGACCTAGATCAGACAGCTCCTTGCGTATAGGATCTGTCTGAAATAAGTCTGTGCTCAATAGTTAAGATAGTAAATATTCATTTTGGGTAGATGTATGAATATTTATTAGGAGAATGTCACAGATTTCTGATTTAAACCCTATGGTGTCACTACTCATTAGAATTGTCTCTTTGAGACAATTCTAACGAGTAGTAACTCCATAGGATTTGATGCTAAAATAAGTGAGAAAATGTTGTATTTATATGCAGTTTTCTCCCTTTTATCTGGAGCCCTGATTCCAATTGTCCAGTTCCTGTTTGGAGGACTTCTACATAAACTGTCCACTGATAACATTCCTTTCAGTTGTCCGCCACACCTTATCTGTCATTGTCGCAATGAATGTTGGCTTCTCATTGGCAGCCTGTTCAGTACTTAACCTTTCTTGGTATTTAACCCATTACTCTATAGCATGTTTCTAGTTCTGAAGACAGGTGACCACTTTACTTTATGCAGATTAAAAGTAAAGCAAAATGTGCCTTAAAGGGGCATTCTGCTTCACTTTCAGCCTGCTTTAAGCTACCTACCTGCTAGGATATAGAAAATATTTCTAATGGTGCATAGTCATGACTGTATAAAGTTAAACTATTTTCTCCAGTGGAGGAATGAATTAAAAAAATGCTTATATATGGAGTAATGGGTTAGCTCTTCTCAGTATTCAATGTAGGTATTGGCTTGTTTGTCAAAAAGATTTGGGTTGGGGGTCATGTTCATATTATATTTTTCTATTCTTCACAATATACATGTATATTTCAATTTACCATTTCAATAAATTAAAGTTAGCCATGTCACATGAAAAGAAGGCACATGGGTGTTGCAAACTGTTTAGATCTGCATTATCTTCATCTCCCATGACTGTAATTAAAGCCAATCTTGTATTACCACATAGCCTGTTTCTAGTTTTGAAGACAGTCAACCACTTAATGCAGCATTTAAGTAAAGAAGTATGCAGTTAAAGGTGCATTCTGCTTTACTTTCGGTCTGTTTTAACCATCTGCTAGACAATAGAAACTATTTTTTATGGTAAACATTCATTACTGTACAAAATGGAACTATTTACTTTAGTGGAGGAATAAGCAGGGCTCCAGATAACAGGAGTTTTTCAAAAACTTAAATCTTTATTTCTGCATTAAACCCTATGGTGTTACAACTCATTAGAATCGTCTCTCCGAGACGATTCTAAGGAGTAGTAGCACCATAGGATTGGTGCTAAAATTAGTGAGAAAATATTGAATATTTTCAATTAACTTCCTGTTATCTGGAGCCCTGATAAAGTTAAACTTAAAGTCCTGAAAAAGGCTTATTTATAAGGTATTTGGTAAATACAAGATTGACTGTACACTGTATATGATGTTTCAGATGCACATGTTTAGTCCAATCAGACACCTTCATGGAAACACTGGCTGATATTTGTCTACACTTTGTGCAATGTCTAAGTTCCTGTGATGTGGCTTGCATTTTATGATCAAGTTTAAGTTTTCTATTTTCCAATATTCCCAATACCCTTTCATTTATAGAAATTCATTTTCATGCCTTTCACATTTTCTTCATTGAAATGCTGTTTTATATTTCTATTCTGTCTGAAAAATGAGCGGTAGGAAAATTTTGCTACATCCTGAACTCTTTGCAAGCAAGTGGTAGAATTGTGATTACCTGTGCAAACAGTTTGGATCCTGATGAGACACAGCGTAATGAGGGGTCTAATCAGGATCCAAACTGTGTTTGACACTCTGGCCCTGTTTTAAAAATAAATTTCGAACAGTAGCAGATGATGATTGTTGCAGACAAAAAGAATTACCCAGCATGCACAGAGTTAATAGGTGATAGCTTAAAACAGATTAAAGTAAATCAGAAAGCTCATTCAGGAGCTTAGTGCTTCATTTTCAATAAGCTTTAAGCAGCCACCTGTCTGAAACTGTGAAAAAAAGCTAGTAGCAAAAGCATTAGTGTATATGTGGGTATGTTTCATATTATTTTCAAACGGAGTACATAACATTTTTTCAATTGATACACTGTGTTATTAGAAATTATGTTAGCAATTTCTTAGCTGATTTTGATATTCACACTGACATAAATGCAGGATACCGTAAGTTTAATTGCAAGCTATTATTGTGTTAGTTGAAGAAATTTCTGGGAGAAATAGGGAGCGATTAGTATTAATTACTGCTTAATCCATTACCCTACAGCCTATTTCCTATTCCTTTCAACCAGTATTAAGTTACCCTCTGGAAAAGTACTGGAAATGATTTCTGTAATTAATATTTTAAGATTTTATAGGTTGGAACTACTTTCCCTAGTGTAGAATTAATTAGTCATAAAAAGGCGTATTTAAGGAGTAATGGGTTAAGAATGTTGATAGGGATAGATTGAGTTAGCTGTGTTACTGTCTTTGTCAGACTTAACATTTACCTCATCCTGTAGAGTTAGGTGTTTGTTGTTAACAGAAAGTTTGTAAGCAAAAAAGTCGTGTAGATTATGTGTTTCTTGAAATAGTTTGGATCAAAGTTTTAACCCTTAGTCAAATATTGTCATATATAGACAGGTATATTAACTGACAGTAATTAAACATTTTTTCTCCGAATCTTTGCATGTTATTAGCAGAATGCGGCCAACAGCATGATCTATCATATAAAACATACTTATTTTAAAATTCATGTATCCTTTACTTAATTCTGTAACCCATCATTTTTGGAGCACTCTTTTGTTCATCAACCCATTCTCCAATAGTCTGTTTCTAGATTTGAAGACAGGTGGCCACTTAAAGCAGGGTGAACGTGCTGCTTTACTTTCAACCTTCTTTAAGCTACCATCTGCTAGGATATAGAAAATATCACTTATTTTTATGGTATTCATGGCTGCAAAAATTTGAACCATTTTTAGCTCGACTTTTTTAAAAAGTCGAGCTATTGTCGTCACCCTGTCGTCTGCGTCTGCGTCTGCGTCTGCGTCAGCGTCTGCGTCTGCGTCTGCGTCTGCGTCAGCGTCTGCGTCGGTTAAGTTTTTTGCTTAAGGTTTTTGTAAGAGTCCATTTCTCAATAACTATCAGGGGTATCCATTTGAAACTTGGAATAGTTGTTCAGTATTAAAAGGGCAACTCATTACAACAAGACAGGTAACCCTGGGATTTGTCATTTCAGAGTTATTGCCCTTGTTTTATTTACTTAAAAATTATAAATTAACATATCTCAATAACTATCAAAGGTATCCATTTGAAACTTGGAATAGTTGTTTAGTATCAAAAGGGCAACTCATTACAACAAGGCAGGTAACCCTGGGATTTGTCAATTCAGAGTTATTGCCCCTATTTTATTTACTTAAAAATTATAAATTAACATATCTCAATAACTATCAAAGGTATCCATTTGAAACTTGGAATAGTTGTTAAGTATCAAAAGGGCAACTCATTACAACAAGGCAGGTAATCCAGGGATTTGTCATTGCAGAGTTATTGCCCTTGTTTTATTTACTTAAATATTATAAATTAACATATCTCAATAACTATCAGGGGTATCCATTTGAAACTTTGAATAGTTATTTAGTATCAAAAGAGCAACTCATTTCAACAAGGCAGGTAACCCTAGGATTTGCCATTCCAGAGTTATTGCCCCTGTTTTATTTACTTAAAAAATATAAATTAACATATCTCAATAACTATCAAAGGTATCCATTTGAAACTTGGAATAGTTGTTTAGTATCAAAAGGGCAACTCATTACAACAAGGCAGGTAATCCAGGGATTTGTCATTACAGAGTTATGGCCCATGTTTTATTTTACTTAAAAATTGTAAATTAACATATCTAAATAACTATGAAAGATATTAACTTGAAACTTTAAATACCTGTTAAGTATCAAAAGGACAACTCATTACAACAAGGTAGGTTACTCTGTGATTTGTGATTCCAGAGTAATTGCCCTTGATTTATTTACTTAAAACTTGTAAATTGAAATATCTTAATAACTGTCAAAGGTTTTAACTTGAAACTTTAAAAACTTGTGTTATAAAAAAAGGGCAACTCATTCAAACAAGAAAGGTGACCGGGGATTTGCCATTTCAGAGTTATTGCCCTTGTTTTTATTTACATAAAACTTGTAAATTGAAATTTCTCAATAATTACCATAGGTATTAACTTGAAACTTTTAATGCTTGTTCAGTTTCAAAAGGGCATCACCTTTCAACACAGCAGATAACCATGGGATTTGTCATTGCAGAGTAATTGCCCTTGTTTGACTAAGAATTTGTATATGAAATTATTCAGTAACCGTAGAAAGTTATTAATTTCAAACTTCCAATATATTTGAATACTTGTTTAGTTTCAAAAGGGCAACGCATTACAACAAGGCAGGTAAAGCAGGCAAAGATATTGTCCTTCTTTTGACTTATAGTTTACTTTAAGTGGAATGTAGACTGTCCAAGTATGTTTAAGTTGTTGTTGCTTACAAACTTCTATGATCAATAGGGCATTAAACACCCATACACATTCTTTAAGTTTGAAAAATATAGCCGTCTCAAGTATATGAAAGTCGAGCGTCCAGCACCCGTTTGCGGTGCTCTCGTCTTCCTTGGAGGAATGAATTAGAGGCTTAAAAGAAAGTATTTATGGGTAATGGGTTAAGGTTTGTTTAACCCTTAGCCCGCCAAATAAATTGTCGTCTGCTATATTTCTCGTCTGCTTCAAGTTTCAAAGTGCTTCAAAGTTGCTCAAAACTGCTGAAAATGTTGTCCGAGTGTCAAACAGCTTGGATCCGGATGAGACGCCGAGTTACTTGGCGTCTCATCCGGATCCAAGCTGTTTGCATATGGAGCTATAGTCGTGAGTGGCAGGCTAAGGGTTAATATTTGAAAATGTGTTTAGAGATCAAAATCTGTTTGAGTGAGGCTTATAGCAATGTTTTGTCTGGTGAAAAAATAGTTTTGTTTTTTACTTCTTAGGCTTCTTTTTAATTTTCCTTATAAATAATCTCTAACCCTTTGGTTTGACTCCAAGCTTTTGCCAAAATGGCAGTGGTTGGGAACCAGATAAAAGGATTGGAGATTATTTTTCAGGGTTGAATTTTCTAGTCGCTGTTTCATGCAAAAGGCTTTGAAATTACATTATTAACTCTTTGCATGCTGGGTAAATTTTTGTCTGCAACAATTTGTTGTCTGCAATCTTCTAAAATTAGATTTTTCAAAATTTCTTTTAAATTCAGTGTCAGAATAGCAAACAGATTGGATCCTGATGAGATGCCGTGTTACGTGGCGTCTCATCTAGATCCAATCTGTTTGCAGACGTAATCACTATGGCAGGTTTATCCGCCGCTAGCGTGCAAAGAGTTAAAGACCTGAGGATCAGTCTGATCAGGGTCTACACTGTTTGTCATTCAATTTACATCTTTTAGACAAATTGTGTGACAAAAGCAATTAGCTCAAATTTAAGGATGATTACTGGTAAAGCAATCATACAGGGTGTCCCAATTTTTAGGAAATTCTTGGTATCTCTTTTTTCTACATACCAAGTTTCACTAATTAGATCTTGCTTTAATGTGAAGGTTAAATGTATATATATATGTATTTCAAGAAAATGAAGATAGGATATCATGAGTTTTGTGTGTAAATAAATGTGTGTTATGGAATTTACTATTCTAGATAAGAAAAATGTATGGTTCTGGGGCCCGTTTTACTAAAATTTGCGTAAGTCAAACTTTTAAATTTTAATTTATATTTTTTATTATCACTTGCTACAAACAGTAAATAGCCAGATCAGAGGACGTGCTTTTAGCGCGTCCTCTGATTTGGCTATTTGCTGTTTGCAAACGTTTATGATAAAAAAATAAGAGTTAAACGATTTTGAGTTACGCAAATTTTTTGCGTAAGTTGTTTAGTAAAACGGGCCCCTGGTCCATTCTTAGTTACAGTTACAGAGAAGTAATACTTAATTTAAATTATGATAATTTCAATATTCTTTAGTACAGCTAAACTCCACTAATATGACCACACAAAGGAGTGTCTAAGCCAGCTGTCTGCTTAACACTTCTAATTCTATAATCCTATATCGATGCTTTTGAAAACAGTGTAGTGCCAGATCAGACAATTCCTTGAGGAGCTGTCTGATCAGGATCTGCACTGTTTTCTTATAGGATCTGTCAGACATGAGTCACTGCTTTTTCCTTGGAGAAAAGTTTCCTATTTCATTGGCCAATTCAATATTTCAGATGATAGCCGTTCACATCGGCCAGAATCTATATATATGAATATTCGGCATGAGAAGGATAAACTACTTGAACTCAAGTGACAAGTATACTGACTTTACCAACAGTGTACCTATGAATAGTACATGTGTCCTTTGCAAACAGTGGAAATCCAGATCAGAGTATTCCTTTAGTTTGGGTTCCATCTGATCAGGGTCTGCACTTTTTGTCATTTTGTCATTTTACAACATATTGTGAAACACAACAGTAAATACTAAATAGTTAAAAATGAACTTAACTTTATTGGAAATAGGCATTGTCTTTTTGAAAATGTTCAGGTCTATGAGTTAAAGCAAACTCATACAGAAGATTTCTGTCTATCCTGCTTTAGTCTTTACCCCATAGCTTGATTCTAGTTCCGAAGACAGGGGATCACTTAAAGCAGGTTGAAAATAAATCAGAATGGGGCCTTAAGGCCCATTGTGATTTACTTACAACCTTCTTTAAGTGGTTGCCTGCTTACAAAACTATAAGCAGACTATGGGATAATGGGTTAAGCTACTGCCTGCAGATCCCCATATAAGTGGAGTCTTTCAAAAACTGAAATTATCATTTCTGCATTAAACCCTATGGTGTCAATACTCTTTAGAATCATCTCTTTGAGACAATTCTAATGATTAGTGACACCATAGGATTTGGTGCTGAAATGGGTGAGAAAATGTAGGATTTGTTCAGATCACATACTCATATCTGGAGGCCTGATCGCCTGTCTTTAACATCACCATTGAGTGTTTCATTTAACCCATTATCCCATAAGTATGCCTTGTTACACTCTTTAATTATTCTTCCCCTGAAGAAAATATTTCCAAATTATACCGTCATAAATACATACCATAAGAAAATTGTTGTTTATCATAGTAGAATTTAGCTTAAAGCAGGTTGAAAGTAAAGCAGAATGTGCCTTAAGGCACATTCCGCTTTACTTTCAATCTGCTTTAAGTGATCATCTATTATCAAAACTAGAAACAGGCTATGGGGTAATGGGTTAAGTGGTCTTAATAGACTGTACTGATGTTTGATTGTCTTGTGTGACTGTTGTTTGATTTGCCTATGTGACTATCAACCTATGTTTTAACCTATACTTGTGATATTGTAGAGCTCTTGTTGGCATGATGATGTACAATCCAGATACCACAGAGATAGCCAAGCCATCAGAACTCCTGTGCAGTGTGAAGGCCATTATGAGTGTACTACAGTCTATAGAAAACTATGGTAAACTATTTACTTCCTGCAACATGCCATATTTTATCTAGTTTAACAGTCTATAGAAAACTGTGGAAAAATTGTTATTTCCTGTAACATGCCATATTTTATCTATTTCAACAGTCTATAGAAAACTGTGGAAAAATTGTTATTTCCTGTAACATGCCATATTTTATCCATACACCAGTCTCTAGAAAATTATGGTATAATAATTATGCAGGGCTCCAGATAAGAAGGAGTAAACTGAACAAATCAAACATTTTCACATTCTTTTCAGCAACAAATCCTATGGTGTATCTACTCATTAGAATCGTCTCAAAGAGATGATTCTAACGAGTAGTAACACCATAGGGTTTAATGCAGTAATAAAGGTTTTAATTTTTGCAATATTCCCTTATCTGGAGCTCTGATTATGTCTCCCCATGTAAGTTAAAATGACAATACCAGAAGGAGTAACAATATCAACATCAGAAGCTGTGTAACAACCAGCGCTCTAGATATGATGACTGTTTCAAGTACTAACATCCCAGGGGTGTAAAATTTTCAGAATTGTTACTCACCCTGCTTGGTGTTAATGACATTTTACTCATTAGTTTCTGTTGTAAGATATCAGAAAATCTGCTCGCCCTGATAAGATGTTACTCGCCATGGCGAGCGGGCGAGTAGAATTTTACACCCCTGCATCCGTATGTCTTAACCAAACCCCTATGATATGACTACTCAAATTAGAATCATTTCATAGAGACAGTTCTATCGAGTAGTCTATACATCTGCTAGGATACGGGAAAATTTCTTATGCTACACATGTATGGCTGTATAAATTGGAACCTTTTTCTTTCAGTGGAGGAATAAATAAAAAGTGCTAAAAGGTGCTTCTATGGGGAAAAGGGTTAAAGCAGGTTCAAAGTAAAGTAGAATGTGCCTTAGTAGCATTCTGCTTTACTTTCAGCTTGCTTTAAGCTAGAATCTACTAGGATATATAGGGATGATTCATGATAGTATAACGTGAAAGTATTTTTCATAGGAGGAACAAATTAAAGGTATAAAAATGCATATTCATAGAGTAAGTGGTATATAGTAGATTGAGTGTCTTGTGTTTCTTCCTCAGTTCACATAGACATTGCCCGAGTGTTCAACAATGTACTGCCCCAGCAGACTCAGCCGCTGGACAGCTTTAGTGGAGAAAAGACAATTACAGCTAACTACACTAACTGGTAAGTACATTAGGGACGGGGTTATATAGTAAAGAGGGGGTGGGTTATAGTAAAACCTCATCCCTTCACACCCAACTGTTCACATACCCTCTTTTGCCAGTTATTGTACGCACCTGTATTTTAGGGTTAAATGTCTGGAAAAAAACTTTTCCCCAAATTTCTGGTCAGTTCTCGTATGCACAATTTCTCCTGCAGAACGCATGTTTTTAAAAAGTTCTGTAGGCATGTTTTCGGACCATGAAAATCCGATTAATATTTGATAATTGCAAGTAATCTGATAGTCAGGGGTGCTATCTATTAGCATCTGCTAGGATATAGTAAATAAATTGGATCTATTCTTCAAAGAAGGAATAAACTATATGCTTTAAAATGTGTCTCTATGGAGTAAAGGGTTAAGATTTAATCTATATACAGCCATTATATAGTTTGCATAAAGGCATTGTCACCCTTGGTAATGGGTTAAATGGTCTTCTCTCAATACACTGTAGGTATTTGGAGGTGTTCCTACGCAGGGTAACATGTAATGTGGGCCAGATTATCTACTCTCCAAACCAGAAGGCATTTGTTAGTGTGATGCAGGATGGCCAACAGATACCATTTGCAGCAGAGGAATATGCAGACCTTACAGGTAAACACTAACCAGTCATACTGTGTCCTTGTGAAACATACAAAGTCAATTATCAGGTTATCTATAATAAAAAAGATACCTGGCAATTTCTGAAAACAGATATCTTCTTGATGCAGGACAAGCATCAGTTATAACAGGCTGATCACTTCCGAGATTCGGTCCAAAATATGCCATTAGAAAATATGCCATCTCAAGGGTCATAACAGTCACTGAAAAACAGCGTAAATTGCCAAATTGAGGTCCACATGTCACATTATATCATTAATTGTAGGTGAGATATATAGGGAAATACACTGGTGGGAGATAAATATGACAGGATTTAGCTTAAAACTGTGTCACTTGGACAGGTTTAACTGTAGTCTGAAACTGCAGCTTAACCCATTAACCCATAAATACGCCTTTTTACACCTATAATTTATTCTTCCATGGAAGAAAAAAGTTCCATTTGGTACAGTCATGAATATGTATCATAAGAAATATTTTCTATATCCCAATAGATAAAAGCTTAAAGCAGGCTGGAAGTAAAGCAGAATGGGCCTTAAGGCACATTTGCTTTACTTTCAACCTGCTTTAAGTAGTCACCTGTCTTCAAAATAGAAATAGGCTAAGGGGGAAAGGGTTAAACAGGGTTAATGAATCCGATGTTGAGAGTAGATCTGCATAGAGGTTACGTTTAGATGTCATAACACTGGTCTTGGCAATCAGATAGATGTTTAAATCTGCAATATTCTACAGTGCACATATTTGTATGATGTTTGTTATGTTACAGAACTGAAGGCCCTTGCAGAGCTGATAGGCCCCTATGGTATGAAGTTTATGGGAGAGAAGCTGATGATTCATGTAGCTAACCAAGTAGAAGAGTTAAAGGTACGGTACAACCTAGGCAACACTAGAAATAACTAACAGTTTCATGCACTGATCAATTTATTCATATTTAAGCCCCATATTTTTAACTCACCTCCATGAAGTGAGGTTGGTTATGCTATATCCCCGGCATTGGCGTCCGGACCAAATACCATAATATATATAAGGGCTAGGTCTAACTACTGCACATATGGTCATGAAACTTCATATGCTGATGCGCCTCGATGAGTAGATCACCTTGCACCACAGTTTGATGACCGTGACCTCTAGATCAACTTAAAGGTTTGCATTAAAGTCTTTTCTGAGCAAACGACTGTACCTACATTCACGAAACTTCATATGCTGATGCGCCTCAATGAGTAGACCACGATGCACCGCAGTTTGGTACCCAGATCTTTGACCTTGACCTCTAGGGTCGATGTTAAGGTTTTGTGTTAAAGTTTGTTCTTTGCAGGAGGTGAGCTTCGTATCTTTGATTACCCATTATGGTTTCTACAAAAAGTAAAGTAATCCCCACTAAGAAAGCATTTCCATTTTCTTTCTAGATGGTTGCTTAACCCTTTCTGCATAGATACTCATTTTTATGCCTCTAATTTATTCCTACGTTGATGGAAATAGTCCCACTTTATGCACTCATGCATATGTATAAGAAATATTTTCTATGTTCTAGCAGATAGTAGCTTAAAGCAGGCTGAAAGGATTAATACTTTCAGCCTAGTTTAAGTAGTCCCCTGTCTTCAATTTACAGATGACCACATTTCTTTATTGAGTGGCTGCTATTCAGGTTTCATTTGTCTTTACATGTAATGTTTTGATTCCAGAAACTTGTAATCACTAACAAAGAAGTGTTGGCCCAGCTGAGAACGAGTTTTGACAAGCCAGAGCTCATGAGGGAACTGTTCAAGAAACTTGTCAGTAAGTTACTCTCACTTAACTGTCAGTCCATTCAGGCATTTCTTGTTTTAAACCAAACCTGAAAACTAGTACCTGAATAGTACACTTGTCCTATACAAACAGTGAATACCCAGATCAGAGGGCCCCGAAAGGAGCCCTCTGATCAGGGTCTTCACTGTTTGTCATAATGCAAAACATTGACAAAAACAACCCTTAAAAGTCAGAAATGGACTAGACTAAAATGGAAACTGGAATTGTCCATTTATAGTTTCAGAGAGGAAAGAGTTAAGGTACCTGAAGACCAAACCCTATGTCAATGATTCTAATGAATACCCCGGTATCACATTAAGAGTTTGATGGAGACATAAGGATTCCTGTTACAGAAATGTTCTATTTACCTGAAACTCTTTTCAGATTTGCCAGAAGGGAGACATTAGATTGCTTTATATAAGATAAAAGTCATAATAATTTTAATCCAGCTTTAGTAAAAAAAAAACTGCTAAAAAGTCCAGATAAGAGTGTGAAAAAATTAAAAAAAAAATTTATGGTTCCATCTGTACCAAACCTTAGAGTAAGTAGTCACTGTTATTAATCTGATCTTAGTTCTATCAATTTGTTCACTACCAAGTATGATTGTATTTGGAGTAACTCTGCGTTTGATCAATGTCAAAACTGCTTGGCTTTATATCTATGGTTTTATCTGCTAAAATGACTCTGACAGATGATTTATACTTAGGCATTGAGAATATAGCTTTGGAAAAACTCCCCCTTTAGTGAAGCCATGTTAGATCTCTAGAAACACTTAAGGATGTTTTAGTATTACTAGATTTATACTCAGTGCAAAAAGAAATAAGCATCAAGCTCATGCACAGATTATGTCTTTTATTGAAGAAAAGTAGAATACTAGATTCATTTAATTCTGTAACAAGTTCAGAAAAAATACTCGAAAACAGTTGCCTTTTAACCCTTTCACTTTTAATGACGCCAAAAAGCATGTTTGCAAACAGTTTGAATCATGATCATATTGATAGGTTTTAAGTCAAACTACATTGAATCTTACTTTGAAATGATATTGAAAACAGCAAAATTGAAGCAGACGTCTATGAAATGGTAAAGGGGTAAAAATATCACAATTAATTTAGCAGCAAAGGAGAACAACAGCCTGTTTAAAACTCTGCACCCCCATTTGTGCAGGTAGTGCTTTTCAACCTTGACAATCCAAGACAGAACTACTGGCTTTAATGAAAAGATTAATTCACAAATACAGTAGAACCTCTCTAGTACGACCACTAAATAGATGGCTAACTGTCCGTATAAAGGACAGGTGACAGCTTAAAGCAATGTGAAAGTGAAACAGAAAGCTCCTGTAGGAGCTTTCTGTTTAACTTTCACATTGCTTTAAGCAGTCACCTGTCTTAAACGCTAAATATTTGACACAACTAAGTGGTCGCAATAGAGGGTTTCTACTGTATGTTACTTCTACATACAAATATTGTAATGAAAACTGTGCGGGTTCATTTTGCACTGAGTGTAGTTATGTTACATGTTGTCAGTCCCCTGTCTTATATCTACAACAATCTATAGATCCCAAGAACCCAACATCAGGTGAGTTTGCCAGAATGGAAATTAAGCACGCTGCATGATGAACAGTAAAATAACAACCTCCCCTATAACAACCAATGAGAAGGTTTGTTTTCAGTGTAAGAGCAGATAACAGCTTTACTCTATATATTAACACCATAGGGTGCCTATCTCTGCCATTGTACACCTTTATGTGTATTTGTCTTGATGATGTTAATCCTTTACTCCATAACCAAATGCCCAAACCAGTTCTATGCAACTTTGTTTAAGGCAGATTACTGCTAAAAGCAAGATGAAAAGAAAGCAGAAAGCACCTTTAGGAGCTTTCTGTTTTACTTTTATCTTGCCTTGTATTTGACAGTATCAATTAATATTTATTTGTGGTGCTTATGTTAAAGAAGGGGTCAGGCATGCGGACAAAAAGGTTAACTGTTTTACAGCTCACTGAACAGACCATGAAAGTCCTGGAGAGGATTGTGGACGGCCTCATCAGACAAGTTGTGTCAATTGACGAATCACAGTTTGGCTTCGTCCCAGGCAGAGGTACAACCGACGCAATCTTTGTGGTCAGACAGCTGCAAGAGAAATATCTCTCAGTCAACAAAAAGCTATACATGGCCTTTGTTGATCTGGAGAAGGCGTTCGACCGAGTCCCAAGGAAGGTCATTTGGTGGGCTCTCAGAAAACTGGGTGTGGAGGAGTGGATTGTAAGACTGATCCAGGGCATGTATACCAATGCATGCAGCTGTGTTCGCATAGGGGAAGGATGCAGTGATGAGTTCCAGGTGAGGGTCGGTGTGCATCAGGGATCAGTACTCAGTCCACTTATCTTCATCATAGTGCTCGAAGCCGTTTCACGTGAGTTTCGTTCAGGCGTCCCCTGGGAGGACCTCTACGCAGATGACCTTGTTATCATCGCCGAATCTCTGGAGGAGTGCGTAACAAGGCTTCTCACATGGAAGGATGGCATGGAAAAGAAAAGCCTTAGAGTTAATGCCAGAAAGACCAAAATCATGATCTGCGGCACAGGCCTGGACGTCCTTGAAGGCTCAGGCAAATTTCCTTGTGCAGTATGTTGCACTGGGGTGGGCAACAATAGCATCTTATGCGGTCGCTGCAGGAAGTGGGTCCACAAGAAGTGTAGTGGATTAAAGCATCTGAAAGAAGATCCTGCATTCAAATGCGCGAGGTGTAGGGGTACAGCACGGCCTTTGGACGGAAGACCACAGACTGGGGTCCAAGTAGGAACAGACAAATTGGAGGTAGTAGCTTCTTTTTGCTATCTTGGAGACATGCTTTCTGCAGCAGGGGGTTGTGACCAATCTACCATAACCCGTGTTAAAGCTGCATGGAGAAAGTTTAAGGAGATGTTACCTATCCTCACATCACGCCATCTCTCGTATAAGACACGTGGCAGAGTATATAGCACTTGTGTGAGGAGTGTAATGCTCCACGCCAGCGAGACATGGCCACTGTCCAAGCCAAACCTCACGCGTCTCATGCGAAATGAAAGAGCAATGGTCAGACAAATCTGTAACGTCACACCACAGGACATTGCCACCACCAGGTCAAAAAAGCTCCTTGTACAGCTTGGTTTGGATGATCTGGACCTCATCCTGAGGGAAAGAAGGCTGCGTTGGTATGGCCACGTAGAAAGATCTAGCGGTGCGTTGAAGGCAGCCTGCAACACACAGGTTACTGGAACACGTGGGCCTGGAAGGCCCAAGTTGACATGGAAACAGTTATCAGAGAGGGATCGCAGAGATTGGAACCTCTCTGCAATCGACCCTCGAGAGAGAGACACCTGGAGATCAGGTGTAAGAACTGCCATGCGTGCAGCAAGCCAGCTACCTGGAAAGGGGCCCACTGATGTGGATAATTGCCCCTGAACCTGCACGTTAATCAAAAATCCGTTGATGATGATGATGACAGGTAATAGCTGAAAGTAAGATGGAAGTAAAGCTGAATGTTTCTGTTATATAGGAATGTTCTGCTTTATTTCCATATTGTTTGAAGCACTGACTTGTCGTATGTAAAGTTGTATTATTTGGATATATGTAAGGGAAAAAAGCAAGATTCTGACCATTGTCTCAATCCTTGTGACAATGGGATGAGGCACCTGAAAAAGCTTATGTGGGACTATAAACCTTAGCACCAGCAACTATGTAGGGTCTTTGCACTGATGGCTAAGGAAGAAAAGAGTTAAATCAGATTGACAGTAAAACAGAAAGCCGCTTCAGCAAGCACCTGCTGCAAATACTGAAAACAAATCTCTAATTGGTTTTAATGTAGGGGGTTTACTGTTTCTACAAGAAGAGATATATGTTTTCAAAACTAAAATACTGGCATGCCAATAATGTAGGCTATATTTTAAGGACATGCTTAATAATTTAGAAATAAGTTTGTATAAAGTGGCTGTTTAAAAGAAGATGAATATAATGACTTAGCCGCTAAACACAGATGTTACTGTAAAGTAAAATCTCTCTATTGCGACCATTAAAACAAAGGCTAATTGATTGTATAAAAGACAGATGACTGTTTTAAGCAAGGTGACAGTAAAAGAGAAGGGTCCTTTAGGAACTTTCTGTTTTACTGTCACCTTGTTTTAAGCTGCCACCTGTCTTAGAAACCTTCTTCTTATTAACCCCTTCGCTGCCTTACCCCGAGCCTGACTCGGGGTGAATCGATGTTGCTGTGTGCTATAGCCCGAGCGTGGCTCGGGGTAATTACGTAGTGTTTAAGACCTGCTATATAAGAGTCTTTGGTGTAAGGGAAGAAACTCTTCTGGTTAGTTTTCATTGAAAATCAATTAGATTGACTTCCCTTACCTAAATATGTCGTGTTTCGAGTGTGTAATCGTAAATTAATGTGTAAGCACCTAATTTCTGACATAGCTACCTGTCCTGGAAAGCATGCACCGCCATGTTCGCTTGAACAAGAAGTATCATAAGTGGAAAATGATTCTGATAATGTTTATGAACCTGCTCAAAAGCAACAAAAAGGAAAAGGTTAGAAATGTTGCTAGTTGCATTTTATATGCAGTTTGTTACAGTTATTTGTGCTTTTTTGCATGTCATTTCTCGAAATTAGACTCTCGAAATGTAAACAAAAGTTGAATTTTCACATTTTTTTTACAGTCTGTGTATAAAAAAATGTTAAAAAACAGTATTTATACTAGATATCTCAGTCAAAGTTTCAGGAAATGTCAATATAGGTGTTTTTGAGGAGCTTGTGAAATTTGGTGCATATTGGATATTTATATTTGAAGTTATGACATTTTTTATGTAGCCAGGTAGCTCTTGCAATATTACGTAATGGTAGTTCCCGGCATATAGCGTGAACATGTATAGGGCAGTGAAGGGGTTAAGACAATTTAGTGGTTGTTATAGAGAGGTGTTTCTGTACTCCAACTTTTGGCACCACCCACAGTGTAATGATAACATTGTTTTTGCTCCTGCCTGTTACATACAGTCAAACTTCGATATCTCGAACTCAGTTAAGTCGAACATACCCAAATTTCAAAGTTAAAACGCGGCTAAGCCGTGTTTTAACTTTGAAATATGGGTATGTTCATCTAAACCGAGGTTGAAATAACGCAATTTGTGTTTTGACAAATCGGATAGTTCGAGTTAAGCGAGTTTTAGATATCGAAGTTCGACTATCGGTTCCTTTTTAGCTCACCTGAGCCGAAGGCTCAAGGTGAGCTATTGTGACCGCTCATTGTCCGTAGTACGTCTGTCCGTCTGTCCGTCCGTCCGTCTGTCCGTCTGTCCGTCTGTTCGTTCACTTTTACTTCAAACGACATCTCCTCTGAACCCGGGGATTGTAGGGCGGATTCAAACTGCTCATGATGTTCCTTGGATGCTTCTCTACAGAAGTTGTTTAAATGAAAGAGAAAAAGCAAAAACTCTGCTTGAAAAAGCAAAAAAGCAAAAAATTTTAAAAAATCTTCTTGCTAAAAACTACTAGGCCCTAAGCTTTGATATTTTTACAGTAGAATCTCCTGGTCGATCTCTCTATAGTTTGTTAAAATGAAATCCCTAGGGTCACACTTGACGCCACCCTGCGCAGTTTAAGTGCTGCTCTAGGCAGGTTTTACAGTATTTTTGATGAAGCAAAAGCAGAACTGTATTTTACCTGAGTTACTCTTAATATACTAAGGGCAAATAGCCAATATTTGCAAACATTTTGGATCCAGATCAGATGCAACATAATGCTGCATCTAATTTGGATCCAAACTATTGGTACTCATTTACCAACTGAACATGTTCTAAATTCTTTTTTTTGTCACTTTTCGCATACAGTAGGTTTTAAGCAGATATCATTTCAGTCTGGTAAGGGTAAGCCTTCAGAGTAGTTGCTAATTCTACCATACTACCCAGTATTTGACCTCAGCCACTGAACTGATGGTCTTAGCTGAACATGTTGTCTGCTAAAGTTTATAAATGGTTTAGTCTGCTTCATACTTAGAGAAACAGGGTCTGGAAGTGATCCACTGACAGTTATGTAATTATGTCTTTTGCCATATTTATACATATGTTTAATATTGGTTTTGTTAGAGTTATCTGTATGTTTTGTCTTTTTTTTCTTGTCCAGGATTCAACCCTTTCCCTCCATAAATACTGTATAGTGAAAATTTCAAACGTCTTCTCCACTGAAACTGATATGGCCAGAGCTTTGATATTTGGCATGGTGACACTTCTAAATGTCCTTTACTTAGTTTGTTCAAATGGTTCTGGTCGGTTAAATATCTAGGTCATAATTCACATTCAAAATATGTATAGCAGACAGCAATTCAGCACTATAAGAGTTAGACCCTAGCCAAATTTCCTACTGGCAGAGTTACATAACTGAACTCAGGTCAGCTGGTCAGCTGATGAGGTTGCATATGGCGGTGTCTGCTATATATTTATGCCCTGCAGTTGGGGGCATATTGTTTTTGTCTGTCTGCTTTTTTGTCTGTTTGTCCATTTGTTTGTCTGTCAGTCCACAACTTTAATCTTAGCCATAACTTTGTTAAAGTTAGAAACTTTATAACTTGGGTCATGTCCTACAAAGGTCAATGTCAATTTTGAGATATTTCCCAGTGTCATATTTTCTTGTCTTTGAGATAACTCCAGTTCTACTGATGTTAACCCATTACCCCATACATATGCCTTTTTACGCCTTTAATTTATTCCTCCTCTAAAGAAAATAATTCCACTTTATATAGTCATAAACATGTAAGATATAAGAAATAGTATCTATATCTTAGTAGATGATAACTTAAAGCAGGTTGAAAGTAAAGCAGAGTGCGCAATAAATAATCATATGGAAATACATGTAGCTTGATAAGAAGAAGTGTCATGGATAAGGGCCATAACTCTGCCAACAATATTTTTTTAAGTTATTCCAATTTGTCATGTTTTTTTTGTCTGGAAGATAATTCCATTTACAGCTATATTAAAATGTTGTCTTGCCTATTAAGCTAAGGCACAATGACCTCAGGTGAGCGAATTAAGGGCCATGGCCCTCTTGTTGTTGATAGGAGCAGATAAAGTTCAAATTGAATGATTTCATCAATCAATAAGTAATATTGTCATGTACAAGGCCTAGACAAAAGACTAAACTCCCTACAAATTGATAGGCCCACTTTTACTGCTATTGTTTAACTTTCATTTATTGTTTGCTTTATTTATATAAATTTTTGGTTGCCTATATCATTTATTTAAGCTAAGCCAAGACTTACAATAATTAAAATACTGCATGGTAAAATTAGAGACAAGGCTAGTTTTTACAGTTACCTAACTGAATGACTTTTATTTTATTTTGTTTTGTATTTTCTGTTGAAAATTAAGTTTCCTTACATAAAAAAAATGGATGCGTATCGGTGGGACAGGTTTTCTTTTTAATGAAAATTTTAAAATTTTAATCTTCCTGTCTGAAACCAATGACTGGATTTGAATATAATTTTTCACAAATGATCCATGGGTGAATTTATACCAGATTTATCATATATTTTTCCTGGCTTAAGACACATGGCCACCATTAGGTGGAAAAAGTTTTCCTTATATGGGTCTATTTAAAGATTAAAAATCTTCTTTCCTGAACCACTTGTCAGAATACCAGATGAGCAATTCAGGGCCATCACGACTCTCTTATTATTTGAGCATAAGAAAACTGTTATTATATTAGTTCAACTGTGTTCATGACTATTGCTATCAAACAAAAATCCTTCAAAGAAACATGTTTTGGCACCTACCTACTCAATAGTGCCACAAATGGATGTTCATCTAGTCTGTCTGTCTTTCATTTTGTCTGTCTGTCTGTCCAAAACGTTAACCTTTACCATAACTTTAAATCTTGTGATAGAGACTTCAACTTTGGTTTGTGTACTCCACTCAAGAAGCCCTTGAGCTCATTTCAACTTGGATCATGTCAGACAAATGTCAAGGTCGGTCAAATAGGCTGAACTTGCCATCAGGAGCATAGTGCTTCACAAACACATCTTGTTAAATTTACTCTATTTTGACTGAACTAGGCTTGATTTGAAATTCAGCAAATGACTAAGGTTCCTTAAGTTTGGTAAATTTATAGTTTTGAGGAGTTCGATTAAATATGTGTATGCCCCTAAGATCAAAGATTAGGGGCACATTATTATCTGTCTGTCTTCCTGATCTTGTATTGTTTTTGGTCTCTGTTAGTCTGTCCTGTCCTGTTTTATTCTTTTATAATACAGTTGAACTTCCATATCTCGGATTCGGTTAAATCCCACATACCCTTATTTCAAAGTTAAAACGTGGCTTAGCCACGTTTTAACTTTGAAATATGGGTATGTTCGACTTAACCGAGCATGAAAAAATGCAGTTTATGTGTTGAACTATCGGATACTTCAAGTTAAGCGAGCTCGAGATAACGAAGTTTGACTGTATGTCTTGTTTTACCTTGTCTCTGTGTGTGTGTGTCTGTCGACAACTATAACCTTGGCCATAAATTTCGGACTACTATGCCTCTAAGTTAAAAGTATGTAAGCATATTAGTTTTGATCTATGTGCAGTTTTGTCTGACTGTCTACAACTTTACCTTTTGACTTAGCTTTGAACTACATGTGATAGAGTATTTCCTATTTAGCATGTATAGTCAACTCAAGAAGCTCTTGAGCCTGGTATAGACAAAGCTAAAGGTCATTTAGAGGTCAAATAGGCTGAATTTAATAATGGCCATGCCTTTGGAACTACATGTGATTTGGCATATGTTAACCAAGAAGCCTATGAGCTCAGTGCAAGTTGGGTGATGTCAGACAAAGGTCAAGGTCATTAAGAGGTAATGGTCACATCAGTGACAATCTTGTTATGGTTGTAATGTGTTTTAGGTCTTAGCACACTAAGGATGAAACTGAGTACCTTTACAAACAGTTAGGATCCAGATCAGATGACACATTACGCAGCATCTTATCAGGATTCAAATTGTTAATAGCAAATAATTGATGCTGACAACAATGCTAATAATTAGGGTTCAAAGAGTAATTATGATTCATTCAGAGGGTATTATAGTTGTCTAAAGTACAAGTGGCAGTTTCACCATTCTCCTGCTGCTGAATATTCATATACAGTAAAATCTCTTTATTATGACCACTAAATTGCCTGGTGTTTAAGGCAGGTGACTGCTTAAAGCAAGGTGCACATAAAACAGAACGCCCCAGTCCTCTATAAGCTTTCTGTTTTACGTTCACCTGTCTTTTATGCTGTCAATTAGCCTTCTTTTTAGTTGTCATAAAAGAGAGGTTATACTGTATGAGATATTATGGAAGACAGTTCTTCAAAAACTCACCATTTTCTGGAGTTTGGTTCTCTTATCAAAGGTTTTACCTGATTACCTTACCATTAGAACTTTGTACAGTGTGTAAGATGTACTGCTCCTGTGTTGTGCAGTGTATAAGATTTGTTGCTCCTGTGTTGTGCAGTGTATAAGATTTGTTGCTCCTGTGTTGTGCAGTGTATAAGATGTGTTGTATAGAGTATAAGATGTACGGCTCCTGTGTTGTACAGTGTATAAGATGTGTTGCCCCTGTGTTGTACAGTGTATAAGATGAGTTGCCCCTGTGTTGTACAGAGTGTAAGATGTACTGCTCATGTGTTTTCAGATGTTGACAGTGTACTGCTGAGAATGACTATTATTGGAGTGCTGCTGTCCTTTAGGAGTCTATCCCAAGAGGCCTTGAATGATGTGAGTAGTTTCTGTTTTCATCATCCATACCCCAATTTTAATCTCCCTCAGATTTAACAAAGTCCACATTTTATACCCTTTTCTGTAGGTAGAAAGTTTTAACCCTTTTCTGCACAGAAGTGCCTTACAACCCCTACCTACTTCTCCATGTTGGTGTAACAAAATACTTTTCACTGATGGTGTTGAATACAGATGGCATCTTAAAGAAAGATAAAGTTTACCTCCTTTAACCCATTAGCACATAGCCTGTTTCTAGTTCTGAAGATAGGTGACCACTTAAAGCAGGTTAAAAAGTTTTGTATATAATATTGTTTCTTCTGTACACATGTGTATCAATATTTTAAAATCTGTATGTGAGTTTTCTCTCTGTTAAACAGGTGCTTGAGGACCGTGTTCCGTTCTTGATGGCCTCCGTCACAGACTTGCATCATTACGTGCCAAGCACTATGGATTCCATGGTAACAATCTTTTTTATACTATTTCTAAGTAACTGGAGACTTTAATTTGCTGATCACAAACATCACAGCTTTTCAGGCTGTTTAGTTCCAGGCTGGATTTAAGCCATTGCCTCATAAATATGCCTTGAAATTATTCATCTGCTGAATAAAAAAGTCCCAAATCATATAGCTTAAAGCAAGCTGAAAATAAAGCAGAATGTGCCTTAAAATGTATTCTGCTTTACTTTCAACCAGCTTTAAGTGGTCACCTGTTTTCAAAAGAAGAAAAAGGTTATGGGTAATGGGTTTACCAACCTGTTTTCGGATGATTTGAGACCTAAGTATAATCTCTAATGCTTTATACTGACCAGTTACAGGCTTTTTGTCTTTCTCGAGTTTTGAAACTCAAGAATCTCAAAGCTTTGATTAGGTTTCTAGCTTCTTCCAGCAGGGCAGAAGCTGGAAGCCAGACCAGAGTTAGAGATTATTTTGAGTCCTGGGAACCAAAGCAAAGTGTTAGAGATTATTCTTGAGGGTCAGTAATAAGAATGACTATGTGTTAGTGAACTGACAGCCTGATCTAATTGGTATAAGCTTGTTTAGCATCTGATCTTGCTTCATAACCTATGAACTATCACTATATCAATAAATAGACACTATTAGACTCTGACAGGGCTGCCAAAACTTGATCATGAAAAACGCTAAAATTTCCAAATTTTCTATTTTTCAAGGCTGTTTACTTAAAGCAGGTTGAAAGTAAAGCAGAATGCGCCTTAATGCGCATTCTGCTTTAGTATCAACTTGCTTTCAGCTACCATTTACTAGGAGAAGATTCCGAAGATTTTGGAAAAATCGGGAGAAATGGCAGCCCTGCTCTGACACTAACAGGAGATGAAAGATTTACATATCAGTAGTGATGGGAACCGGCTTTGTTAGTTTCAGTAGTACTACTTACTACCTTAACCTTTGGAAAGACGGGAACATGACGGTATTGAAGTTGGGTCTTGTGTGAACAGTTTGGTTCCATATTAGACCCCACAATATATGAGGCCTAATCAGGGTCCAAACTGTTTATTTTACTGTAATGATATAATAAATATTGAGATAAATCTGAATTTAACAGATGATCATATTTGTGTCAGTATACATATCGTGAAGAAAGGCAGATATTCCCAGTTAGCATTTATTTGCCATTCAGAGGGTTAACCCATTACCCGATAAATAAGCCTTTTTACACCTTTAATTAATTTCTCCACTGAAACAATAATTTCAACTTATACAGTCATAAATATATATCACAAGAAATTGTTGCTATTCCTTAGGAGGGGGTAACTTTAGGCAGGCTGGAAGTAAAGCAGAATACATCCCAAGGCGCATTCTGCTTTCTTTCAACCTGCTTTAAGTGATCACCTACCGGTATCTTCAAAACTAGAAACAGGCAATGGGGTAATGGGCTAATATAAATAGACATTCCATAACTAAAAGGAGGGAGAGCTAGGGTATTTATATTTAAATATCCTGATTAATTTGATCATCCCTGCATTTTGGTCTTTTACCACTCTCGTTTATTTCCTATGTGCCATGAGCTCTTTCCCTATTATATTAGTGGCATTAACTGAGCAATTGCTTTTCAGTGTAGTGATGTAGAACTTAGATCATTTAAATTTACACCTCGAAAATGCTTTCTATTTTCTTTCTTATCTGAATCCTAATTGAAGCATTTTAAGACTGAAATATTTCCTATCTTAAAGTAGACTGAAAGTAAAGCAGAATTCACCTTTAGGGATAGGCTGCTTTACTTTCAATGTGCTTTAAGGGGTCAGTTCACTCAGTTGTCTTCAAAACTAGAAACAGGTTATGGGATACAGGGTTAATCTATCTTCAAGTTTTACTTCTAAATGAATAGACATTGATTATATGGACATATCTTTGATCTTGGACCATTCAATGTTCAGATGTGACATTGGACTCACCGCAGTCCTACAGTGTGGCACCTTCGTGTGGTACCATCCAATACAATGACCTTTACAACAGGAGCTGGTGTTTTAGCCATACTCTCAAACCTGTTTAGCAAACATTTACAGGTGATTGCTGAATTGGGAATAAAAGTAATGACAAATAAGCTCCCAAAAATGCAGAAAGATCTGAAAGGAGCTTTGATGAGAAATCTCTCAATAGAGCGGTCATTGTGGAATGAAAGTAATTCAGGAAAAGTTCTCAAAACTGCTTTTACAAGTGACTGATTAATGAAGAATATTAGTAATGCAGAAAGCTCCTTAACCCTCTCCTCTAAAGGCAAATCTCCTATATTCAAATGCATTTAAGGCAGGTGGCTGTTTAAAGCAAGATGAAAGTTAAACAGAAAGCTTCTTTAGAAGCTTTCTGTTTTACTCTCATCATGCTTTAAACATGTGTACATATTGAAATGTTGTACCATTAAAAAAAAAGATTATATTTAGTGAGCGTGTGATGTGGAGGAAGGGACAATAGGGTCCTATGGTGTTTACATACAGTGGAGAATCTGTTATTCTTTCCCGTTTAAACGCAAACGCAAAACACTAAAACGTAGAAAAGAACAACTTTTGGACAATTCTGATATTTCATGTTTATCTTGGTGGCAAACAGTTTGGAGCCTGATCAGACGCCGGGTTACCCGGCGTCTGATCTGGCTCCAAACTGTTTGTATCGGAAATAATAGTTTTAGCGTAAACGCGTTTATTGGGAAAGAATAACAGATTCTCCACTGTATGGAGTAAGGGTTAAGGAGCTTTCTACATCTCTTTCATTCTGCATTAAGCTGTCACATGTCTGAATCTCTGTCAACACATCTGTTGAATGTTTGCTATACACTGGTTTGGTTTGTAGTTTTTCAATTTGTTTATTGTTTTTTAACAGCATACCTCTCATCGACACAAGGTTAGCTTGATGTTCTGTGTTTGATTTTGTGAAGAGGTTTTAGCGGCTTTGTTATTTTTAGACCTTTCATCCCCGTATAGACTGCATTGTTGTTACTACCTGGGGTTCCTGCTGAAGTTTGACCCTTTCTTCCGTAGTTATTAGTGCAAATTTGCTGTACTAAATGATATAGCAGTTATGGTAATTTTGTGTTTAAGGGAAGCTGACTGATTAAAGCAAGATGAAAGTTGAGCTCCTTTCATCTTGCTTTAAGCTGCTGACACTTGTATATACATATCTGTGAATCACTACTTGAGAGTAGGGGCCTCCGTGGCCTAGTGGTATAGTCACTGTGACTTACATCACTAAGCTCCTCACCGCTGTGAGTTCGAATCCCAGTAGTGTCGATCGGATTTTTCATGTGGGGAAGCCTTCCAGCTGGCTTGCGGAAGGTCGGTGGTTCTACCCAGTTGCCAATTTGTGCCTGAAACAGTACATAAAGGACTTCTGGGGTCTTCCTCCACCTGTAATTAGCTGGACGTCGCGATATGACTGAAATACTGTTGAAAGCGACGTAAAATCAAAACAAAACAAAACAAAAAACAAACTACTTGAGAGTACAGGCTTCCAGATCAGAGTAGGTAAAACTGTTCTCCTTTATGTCTCCTCTAAACCCTATGTTGTGACCACTCATTATAGTTGTCTCTTCAAGACGATTCTAAATAGAGGTTACAACATGGGGTTTGATGGAGAAATTACAGAGTTAGTCTTTGAAATACCTGAAGCTCTGCATTAATAAGGACATTGAAGAGGCGTTCTAATACATTTTTACGGAGGATGGGGTTAAAGTTTTACAGATCTACGCTTTTCTGCCACTCTCACTAAAGCTAGCTAATATCAACAATGCAGTCTTTCGTTATTTCCTCCCAATAGCAGGGCCCCAGGTAAAGGGAAGTACCGTATTTAAAAAAAAAAATCTGCACCAAACCCTATGGTGTGACTACTCGTTATAATCTTTTCGTCAAGACGATTCTAATGAGTTGTTTTCACCATAGGGTTTGGTGCAGATGTAAAACAAGAACAATTTAGAAAACGTGAGTTTACTTCCTCTTATCTAGAGCCCTGCAATAGCTCTTGCATGCAACTCTTATCCTGCCAAGTACAACGTAAATAACAAATGCAAACAGTTTGGATCCAAATCTTACACCAAGAAAATGAGTGCCAGTTTTGAATCTGTACATTTGGGTTTCTTCAGTTTTATCGTCATAGCTGCCTTGGTCTGACAGTACTGTCATTTGCAAACAGTTTGGATCCTGATCTGACACTGTGTATCTTGGCATCTGAACAGAATCCAAACTGTGTGACACTCATAGCAATATCTCATTTGACAAAGTTCTTGACCCATTACCCCATAAATACGTCTTTTAATGCCTCTAATTCATTCCTTCACTGAATAAATAGTTCTAATTTATAAAGGCATGAATATGTATCTGTCACAGTGTGTAGGTTTATCATGACTTGTACGGCCTCGCTGTACAAGCGCGCTTTTATGGCGACGTGGTAGAGTGCATGACTGCGAACCTGGCGACCCGGGTTCAAACCCGGGTCGGAGCGAGTGTTTCTTTATAAGAACACCCGGCTACATTTGGCGCCCAACGTGGTTTCTGTGACTGTATATGCTCCGAGTTCGACCCCCAGTCGTTCTCATACCCATATAGAAATTTGGGACGAATTTCAAGTTGTCGAGGGAGTATGTCACAGTGTGTAGGTTTATCATGACTTGTATGGCCTCGCTGTACAAGCGCGCTTTTATGGCGACGTGGTAGAGTGCATGACTGCGAACCTGGCGACCCGGGTTCAAACCCGGGTCGGAGCGAGTGTTTCTTTATAAGAACACCCGGCTACATATCATAAGAAATACTTTCTATATTCAAGCAGATGGTAGCTTAAAGCAGGCTGAAAGTAAAACAGAATGCGCCCTTGGGCGGATTCTGCTTACTTTCAACCTGCTTTAGGTGCTCAAATGTCTTCAAAACAAGAAACATGCTATTGGGTAATGGGTTAAAGTTGAAATTTGAGAAATACAAGCAGAGAACAATTTGTGTTACTTTTGAGATGCATCTTTATAGTGAAATTTAAATTTTGTGAAAAAAAGGGAAATAACCCTGGGGAGACTATAATAGTTGCAGACAATAAGGTTGAAGCAGGGCTGCCATAAGTTGCTCTAAAAATACATGGATTATTTTTCAAGCGTGATTTCTTAAAGCAGGTTGAAAGTAAAGCAGAATGCACCTTAAGGCACATTCTGCTTTACTTTCAGCCTGCTTTAAGCAACCATCTGCTAGGATAAAATTCCGAAGATTTTGGAAAAATCCGGAGAAACGGCAGCCCTGTTGAAGTAGTAAGGACTACAGCAGGATAAGGGTTAACTTTTAGTTACTTTGTGAGGATGATGATACCCTTTTCTTCTCAGATGTGCACTTCAGGGTTTTGGGTTTATTTCAAACTTTTATTACATGTTTTTAATCCTTACGCTGCTGATGTTTCAAAGTAGAACCGTCAAATTCCTAAAAATTAGGCCACCCTGTATAACTGCTGAAATTATCATAAACAATTGAACTAATTGCATTTATCAGTTATTACACAGTAATTTATCCAAAAAATTGCAAACTGAATGGAAAACGGTGCAGACCCTAATTAGAAGGCTTCTTCAGATCAGGGTCTGCACTGCTTGCAAAAGATACATACTATGTTGGTTACAGTTCATTATGGGTTAAAATCACCAGTCAATGCCATCTGTAGTGGACATAATGTAATCCATTTTGGAATTCATCGAAAAATCATAAAAAAAATACAGCCCAACCCTGCCTGATGTTTTTTTACATGATGATTTGATGAATTCTGGAAGTTATTTGGTTTTCAAATGAACAATTATAGTTTTAAATTAAGTCCAGTTAAATTTGTCCTGTCCATCTGTCTGTCTGTCACACATTTTAGTCTGTCTGTCTGTCACACTTTTTTTTGGTCCACACTCTTGCTCCCAACAGTTGTTATCGGACCTTCACCAAATTCTGCAAATGTTTATTAGACAGGTGAAAAATCTGTCAAGTTTGATAACTTCCCAAATCGCATAAAGCATGTTATGGCCCTTGAATTATTGAAAAAATTGGCTGATTCAGCCTTGTCTGCTTGCTTAAATTGTTTATAGGTGTAAAACTTGGCCATTATCAGCTAAATTGCATAAGGCATGCAAGGATTATGCCCCTTGAATTACTAAAAAAAAAAAAAAAGAGCCATTTTAGCCCGGTCCGCTCACTAAATAAAAGTTTTCATCGGATTTTAGTGTAAGTTTCTGACGTTGTTTGTTTTGATAAATTTTGGCAATGTTGGTAATAAGGTCACAAGCAACCACTCCATATCTGCTTTACCACTTGATTGATTTTGTGGTGACAGTGTTCTGACAGTAAATTTGAAGCTTTGAAAACAGTGTAAGTGTTCTGGTCTTGGTCTATGGCAAAATGACAAACAGTACAGACCCTGATCAGAGGGTCTATAAAGTATCCCATGCTTAGGACAAGTGTACTCTTCACAGGTACACAGTTTGTAAAGGGCATGTATACGCTTTAATAGGGTTTAATGGACTACAAGGTCCCGGCACATGTCATTGGTTTGTGATAAATGCTTGTTAGCTTTACACATACTGTTGTTTATTAAACCACATAGTTAGTGTTTCTCTTTGTTACTTGATGTTGTCAGGTAGTTCTCTGCTAGAAAATACATGTACTTGACTTTTCAGAGGCTTTAACCCTTTACACCATAGCTTATTTCTAGTCTTGAAGACAAGTGGCCACTTAAAGCAGGTTGAAAGTAAAGCAGAATGTGCCTGAATGCACATTCTGCTTTACTTTCAGCCTGCTTTAAGCTACCATTTGCTAGGATATAGGAAATATTTCTTTGTTTGAACATTCATTACTGCATGAAATGCAACGATTTCCTTCAGAGGAGGAATAAATTGATTGCCTAAAAATGCTAATCTATGGAGTTATGGGTTAAGCTTAGGTTTGAACAGAAGTCTTGTACCTGAGACTTTAATCCAGTTTGAAACTGTTTCTTGAACTATCATTGTAGTTCCATCTGTTTGTAGAGAGTCTCAGTATGTATAATCATTAATATCATGGTAACAGCTACTACAGATGACACGTCTTTTTAAGAGCATCTCCCATGAGCATAGTTTCTCATCAGTCTTAGTAATTTAGTCAATCTTGTATTTACCCTTTAGTCAATAGGTTATTCTTATGCTTTTAATTATTTATACTCTAAGAAAAGAAGTTTGCGGATAGGAAGTTCTTAACATTAAAATAAAAGGCATTTCCAGAACCTTTTCAGGTCGGAGCATTAAGCAGGCTGACAACCTGCTTTAAATGGTGACCTGTTTTCAAAATTAGAAACAGGCTACGAGAATTGAGTTAAGTGAAAAGTCAATAGTTCAGGATGAAAATAAAGCAGAAAGCAACTTAAGCTCATGTATTCAGTCATCTCTAGAATACTTAAGCTCATGTATTCAGTCATCTCTAGAATACTTAATACTTTATGCAATGTTGCCTGATGTGTAAAGTTAGGAATGCATTTACTTTACCCGTCCCCAAAAATTCCGGGAAATAATGATATATTACTGTTTATATAGAACGCCCGTGAAAAAAAGCTATCTTGGAAAATAATGGGATTTTGACCTCAAAGTCGGACTCTACATACCCTTTTCAGCAGAACAATCAGGGGCTAATGTCCCTGAACCCCCATGGTCGCTTCGTAATGAAAGACAAAATGGTGTTTACTCTTGCATGGCAACTTGTTGGCAAGGAAAATTGTGGGGACCGGCAAAGTAAATTGTAATCTAAAGTTGTGCTTCTAGGTCTACTTTGCAAAACATGTTGTGTTTAATAATTAGATGTCATTTTAACATTTGTTAACATTTTCACACAGTAGTTAAACTGTTATTGCCATCTTTACACAATAGATTCCAGCTATAATGGTCACTTAAACTAGACAGAAGGCAGCTTAAACCCTTTACCTGATAGCCTATTTATAGTATTGGAGATAGGTGACTACTTAAATCAGGTTGAAAGTAAAGCAGAATGCGCCTTAAGGCGCATTCTGCTTTACTTTCAGCCTGCTTTAAGCTATCATGTGCTAGAATATAGAAAATATTCCCTATAATATATATTCATGACTGATTAAATTGGAACTATTTTCTTCAGCGGAGGAATAAATAAAATTCGCTAAAAAACGCTTCTATGGGGGAAAGTGTTAACCTGGATTTTAAAAAAAGCAGTAGGTGGTCATTATTGCAGGACTTCAGTGTACTTCATTTGTAGCTTAACTCATTGTATTTGAGTGCTAGTATACTGGTCCTTTATAGTGTCCCTGTGACAAGAACATCGTCCTATACTTACACTGTAGACCCACACATTCCTTATTTAGCATTGAATCTCTGTCTTAGATAAGGTAAAATTTGGTTGAAATCTGTCTTCTGATCTTGTGCTTAGAGTTATCTGTTCTTCACATACTCAGATATGCCAAAATAAGCTGTATTCCAGGAATGTTTACACTCTAGCGTTTTGTACACATTGAAATGGGTTTAGACTAAAATTGGACAGCCTGTAGATAATCACAAGTTCTCAGAGGAGTTAAATTGAATAAAAACAATGGACCAGAGGTTCTCTGCTCTTGCTGTGTTGAAAATGCCACATGTTAAGGCCTTCTTGTTAGTTGAGTAGGGAGAAGCGCAGATCTATTGTATTTACACACATAAAAGTTTGAATAGTTTCTTTTTGCAAACAATAGCTATATGCGAAGTAAATAAGCTTGCAAATCTTGTCGAATGTCACCATCCCATTACCCATGGCTTTACCTTCTTGTTGGTTATTGGTATGTTGGACCTGCTTGAGCTGTGTCATGAGAAACATGGCTCTCAGATAGGGTAAACAGTGTAGACCTAGTATAAACAGTGTAGACCCAGATTAGTCATTGAGTGAAGGCAAATGTTAAATCTTGGTCTACTCTTTGTGGGCTTTTAGTCTAAAATATTTACATATTTTATCCACTGAAGTTACAAGAGTGCCTACTTTGATTTGCGTCTTCATTGGAAATATGGCAGCTTGCCCAAGTCTTCACTGTTAGCAACTCCAGAAAGCCCTTTTTGTTGTGACACAGTTCATTTAACCCTTAAATTGCTAGCTTTCAAAATGGACTCTTCCTTTTCTAAATAATGATCAGCTTACATTCAATCGTTAGACGTTTGTCCCCAAAGTATTTAAAAGCATGACAAACAGTGTAGTCAAGATCAAAGGGCTCCTTCAGGAGCCCTTTCATCTTGGTCTACACTGTTTGCAAATAACATATATACTGGTTTCATGCACAATAAGGGTTAAAAAGAGCCAGTTTTGCATGCCAGTTGTGGATACATGTAATTTTATTGTTTAATTCACTCATACATGTACAATGTATCTGTTAATTCATGTATATACTATTCAAAGTAGAGAGCATGAAGTACCCATTCTAAGCAAAAATGCTTTAGTTGTTTTCACTTTGAAAAAAATGCAGTAGCTCGTAAAAGTGCTAGAACCTAGTGTATCCAACCTTTGCAAACAGTGAAGACCTAGATCAGAGGACTCCTGACGAAGCTCGCTAATCGGGGTCTGCACCGTTTTCTTATAGGATAGGAACTGTATGGTGTGAGTCTGCACATTTACCTTAGGTAATGTTTTCCCCTAATTTTTATTAGCCAATGTACATATAATAATGTATTTTAGATGATATATGTTCAGAGCGGGCAGAAGTTTATATATAACAATTCAGCGGGAAAAGGGTTAACTCTTTGCATGCTGGGTAATTTTGTAGTCTGCAACAATTGTCGTCTGCTAACTTTTCTTCAATCAGAATTTTCTAAAATCATTTTCAAAATAGGCTCAGAGTGTCAAACAGTTGGATCCGGATGAGACACCGCGTTACGCGGCGTCTCATCTGGATCCAAACTGTTTGCAAAGGTAATCACTGTGGCAGATATATCCGCCGCTAGCATGCAAAGAGTTAAAACATGGCTAGGTTTAAGCACAGAATCCAGTAACTGTTTGACAGCTTCTGTATGACTTGTGTGTGATTTTATAGGTATTTGTTACAGGGTATGAAATAGAATTGTGCCAGTTACAGCTATGGTGTTTTGTGTGTTCTCTAGGTTATAGCAGAGCTGGCATCAGCAGCAGGCCTTCCCTCCAGTGTAGACCCAATACTAGTACAGGTACTGAGGCAACAGAGAAATGGTAAGATCTAAACTCTTTGAACCCTAGTCATGCATATATGCATCATTTGCAAACAGTGTACCTGTGAGGAGTACACATGTCCTATGACAAACAGTGTAGACCCTGATCAGAGGGCTCCTTAAGGAGCCCTCTGATCAGGGTCTACACTGTTTGTCATTTTGACATATCCATGTATTGTTTAAAAATTAACCCTAAAAAGTCAAAAATGGGACTAGACTTAGTTGAAAACTAGAATTGTCCATTTGAGGTTTCAGGGGGGAAAGGGTAAACCCATACTCAGTGATTGCCTAGAATTGATTAATAATTTAATTGCAGCATTTAAAGCAGAAAGCAGAAAGATGTCCCCCCTATTCCCCATAGCCATCAAACCAATTACCTATATCCTTGTGAAAATTTAGAAAGCAAACACAGCCAATGTCTGTTTAACCCATTACCCCATAGCCTGTTTCTGTATTTGAAGACAGGTGACAGTTTAAAGCAGGTTGAAAGTAAAGCCGAATTTGCCTTAAGGCACACTCTGCTTTACTTAGTTGTCATCTGCTAGGATTTAGAAATTAGTTTTTATGGTACATTTTCATGACTGTATAAATTGAAACTATTTTCTTGAGTGGAGGAATAAATTAAATGTGCTAAAAGGTGATTCTGTGGAGGAAAGGGTTAAAGCAATGTTCTTCTGTGGGAGTTTTATGCCTTAAATAAGAGTCTCTTGATCATTGTCTACCCTGTTGTTTATTTTGCAAAATTTGGAAAAATATCATTTTCATTCTCAAAAATGGTCTAGATTGAAATGGAAATTGGATTTTAAAGTTTATTTAAAACTTCAGTGTCTTGGTCCATGGTTGACTAACTTCATTCAATAGTCATTTTCCTTGGCTGAATATTTTTAGCCATTGACCATTTACAGTTAAACCTATGTATCGAACTTCAATAAATTGAATACCCTGATGTGTCGAATTTTTTTTGAAGTCCCGATCTTTTCCACTATATATTCCTTGTAAAAACACATCCATGAATCGAAGTTATGTGTATCGAATTCCCCGTTGTATCGAAGGTTTTTCCAGTCCTTTTCATATAAATCCAACATAAAATACCGTAAATGTATCGAACATCGATTACCTGTCAACTAACCTGGATCAACGGATTACATGACTCGCTATAAAGAACACGTCGGATTTATGTTTTATTTCAATATGCCAAAAAGTACACATAGACGTGAAAACATTACACACTGGGAACGATAGTTTATCTCATATGCATTGAACTTCAATACTCAAATCACAACCCATTCACGATTTGAAGCCCCGATGTTTCGAAGTTTTTTTCACAGTCCCTTGAAGTTCGATACATCGAGGTTTAACTATAAATGGTTGGTAGTTACTCTTAGCTGGTGTTCAAATGTCTGTTTTGTCATATAGTTGCTGAAATTTTCTGTGTACCGGTAGTAGTTATGGTTGTTGTTGTTTTTTCAGAGCATTCAGAGACTGATTATGAGATTGCGTGCCTGCTGATGGTGTTTGTAGCTGTCTCTATTCCCAAGCTGGCTCGCTTTGACCAGTCCTTCTTCAGAGCCTCGCTGGAAGGTGAGTAGACTGAGGATAACCATTTGAACTCTGATCATGCATATTTATAAGCATCCTTTGCAGTCGGTGTACCTGCGAAGAGTACACCAGTCCATTCAAACAGTGAAGGCCCAGATCAGAGGCCCTCTGATCTGGGCCTGCACTGTTTGTCATTGTACGATACAGTACATTGATAAAAACAACTCTAAATGTCAATAAATGGACTTAACAAAATTGGAAAATGGAATTGTCCATTTGAAGTTTCAAAGTTGAAATTGTCAATACATATGTAGAAACATTGTAGGACCAAGAAATTGTTTGGTTTTCAGAAGATTCCGATTTCAACACATTTAACCCTTGTGACGAATGTACTGGTCATTTATAAACAGTGTCCCTATGAAGAGTATACTTGTCCTATGCAAACAATATAGACTCTGATCAGATGGCTCCTATAGGAGTCTGCACTGTTTGTCATTTTGCAACATATTGCTAAAAGCAACCCTAAATAAGTAAAAATGGACTAAACTTAATTGGAAGCCAGAATTGTCCATTTGAAATCTCTGGGGCAAATCAGTTAAAAGTTTTAAGTGTTTCAGGATACATAAATGTAAATTACAACTTGTTTTTGTAGGTCATCTCAACAACAGTCACTGCCTGGCCAAGGCCATCAACCAGCTAGCTGGTGCCCTGTTCCACATTCATGGGCCCGGGGACACAGAACAGAGACTACAAGAGTTCCTGGCGGTAAGCAGAGCAATATACAAGTGAACTTTAAAACACACTATAGTCAAACAGTCAAACCTAACAATATTTCAAAGTTAAAATGTGGCTGGCTTAGCTAGTTTGCTGTGTATAATGTGCACTCCTGTATAATACACACCTTAAAGGAAAACGGACAGCTGATGACAATATGGTCTTAGATCCTAGATTTTATCCTAAAAGCAACATTCATGAAGGTCCTGCAATTATTACTCATCGATAAGGTACGAAAAAGATCGATTTACTGCATACAGGTAAGCTATCGCTAATTGGAACGGGCGCCGCCATATTGGCAAAGCTATCATTCGGAACCCTCGATTTTTATCCATTTTGTGACGACACAAAGGCCTAAACGCTGATTGGCTCTTTCACTCAACCACTGTAACTTGGACGGACATTTCACACTTCGTCAGTAAGGGTAACGGCAAGCTTAATTCAAGGTCGCATACAGTTAAAAAAAAAGATAATAGATAGATGGTATATTCATATTGATTATGATGAACTTGAAAGGTCGTGTAGATCCAGAAACGATCAGAAGCTATCGTTAATCGGCTTAGAGAAATGTCCGTTCCAATTCCCAGCTGTAGAATCTGGGAAAACAATGATGCGAAATGGCTAACAGTAGAGTATGGCGACATCCATAATACCTTGATTGATGATTATAATAATAGATCTAGATCTACAATAAAAAAAATATCTGATAATCAGTGCGTTATTGTGCTGATCTAGACATAAATGTTGAACTGGCTTAGATCTACCAACTCGTTTACAAATCAGCATTTTCTAGCTGGTTCGTCTCGGTTTAGGAATTCAACGCTACAGAAATTCTTAATGAAAAAAGTCTCATTACTAGATCTACATATTGTACGGGTAGATCTAGATCGGTTTTTTCTTTCTTAATTTAATCATCGCGATTCTCTAGATCCCGATCTGATAGAGCGATCTTACTTGAGTCCAAATCCGATTTTGATTGGATCTAGTTTTATCGTTCTTATTTCTGGGTGTAGTTTTACACTCGTCATTTCTGTAGAAAAAAATTCAAACAACTTTTAGATAGGCCTAAATGAATTTTAATTTAAGATTTAAATTCGAGTTTTATGGTAGTTTGAAAAAGGAGCATGCAATTGGGTGTAAACGATACAAGTCAATATATTTCCAATATATTTTTACTTAGATTTATGTTACTATGGTAAGTATATATGCCGCATGGAGTAACGATTTACCTGCTGTCTACAAAAGAATACAATAGAATAGTATTTCAAAACAACTAAGATCCAGATTAAAAGCCGAGTAACTCGGAGTCCGATCTGGATCTAAGCATGGATACAGCTCAGATTCTCAGTATCTCGGAGTCTAATCTGAATAAAAGCAATGATATAGCTCAGGTACTCAGTAACTCGGAGTCTGATTTGCATTTTATGAATTAAATATTCCTTTGATATAAATTCAGACAGTTTGGATCCCGATCACAATGTTGAATGACTCGGCGTCGCAACTGTTTGATAACTATTAGAAAACATTTTGCACGTGAATTCCTACGCAATCAGTTTGAATTTTGATTAGACGCCGTGTAGATCGGCACTGCATCAGGATCCAAACTGTTTGACATCTTAGAGAACATTTAATTATTTTGCATTATTGTTTTAAAAAAGCGATTTGGATGAAGCTGAGACGCCGAGTAGCTCGCCATCTGATCAAGATCTAAACAGGTTTACATTTTATAAAGAAATATTCCTTTTATATACCGGTAAATTCAGACTGTTTGGATCCCGATCACAATGTTGAGTGCCTCTGCGTCGTAACGGTTTGATATCTATTAGAATTTATTTTCACATGAATTCCTACGCAATCAGTTTGGATTTTGATCAGACGCCGTGTAGATCGGCACTGCATCAGGATCCAAACTGTTTAAACTTTTGGAATACATTCAATTATTTTTTATTATAGTTTTACAAAAGCGATTTGGATGAAGATGAGACGCCGAGTAGCTCGCCATCTGATCAAGATCTAAACAGATTTACATTTTATGAAGAAATATTCCTTTGGTATAAATTCAGACAGTTTGGATCCCGATCACAATGTTGAGTGTCTCGGCGTCGTAACTGTTTGATATATATTAGTGTTTTTTTCTCACGTGAATTCCTACGCAATCAGTTTGGATTTTGATCAGACACCGTGTAGATTGGCACTGCATCAGGATCCAAACTGTTTGACACCTTTGCATTATTCAATTTTTACTTTCTTTCCAGTTTTACACACGTTTGGTGTAGATGAGACGCCGAGTAGCTTGGTTCTCATCAGGATCCAAAATGATTCACAGCTGAGTTTTATCGTTTCATTTTTACAGTTTGGATCTAGATGAGAATCCGAGTTGCGAGATGGGACAGTTAAGAATTGTCACAGACCTGCAGATGTGATTTGTTTGATTGGTTAATTAGTTGTTTGATATTTCTGTCTACCGCCTAGGATTATGCTTACTTTTGATGAGCCGAAGCTTTTATTCCCGAGCCGAAACTTTATTACCCCCGCATCCGGTGTGTGACGCAACGGTCAAGCGGCATCCCCCTGTGATATTTTTGTAGATAGCATGCATGTGGAGCGTGCTCTATGGAATTCCGCGATTCCATTGGTTAACTATATTTAGATGTTGACCTCAGGAACAGTTAGAAACTTTCGTGTGATAACTTATCTGCATATTTCATAAGTTGACAGATCATACTTTCCGAGAAGTGACGAGTAGTGCGTGCAGTATCGTATGCACGTCTTACGGAGATCACCGATCAACAATAGGTCACACCTAATGACCTAAGCCTCTTTTTATGCAATTCATTGTGTAGCAACCCCAATAATTAGATTTGGGATTTCGGAAGATATTTGAACACACTTTACGGACAGTAAAATTTCAGTAGAAGAATGAGATTTTAGCCGCTCAATAGAGGACTCGTAACCCGCGGAAAGCCGCGCTTATCAGGGAATAGATAAAGTCGCGCTTTTACGGGCTCATAAGATGTTTATGATTAATATTTACGGAAATATTAACAGATAAGACTAAATATATCGGAGAAACTTTTTTCGAAAGTCACAGGGCTTCGATGCCTTTATTCACAACCAGTATGCAAATATTATCAAGAGTATCCGTGCCCGATTCCGGTGTCCTATGATATTTGCCTGATATACGCTACCTCAAGTATGGCTGGATTAAGCACTAATAGCTCGAAATTCTGATGGTTCTGCTATGCACTCATTGTCACCAAGACACCCAATCGTCATTTCATTTGTTCTTCAGCAAGTATTAACCTCCTTTGTAGGCATTTATACACAAGTATTGCAGTCGCAAATTCGTCCGGCGAATGCGCTTTCTCTTCGCCCGACCCGTCGTAGTCTCTGTCTTCTAATATTACATTCTCTGATAATTTAGGATCGAAATCGTAACACTGAAGTTCTAAAGTGTTTTCACCTTCCTCCACATGCCCAATTTTTCTCAGTATTTCAGTTTATTAATGTTATCGAGGTAAATTCCGCGCACTCTACGGCATTCCCGGTTAGACTCGCTATAACCGGAAGGTCGCGGAAGGCCTTAGTTACGTCACACAGGTAAACAAAATGGCGGCCCCCATGGTCGCTTGCACAGTCATATATCACAAAGTTTAAACGGCTCTAACTACTTCATTTTTTATTATTTTTCCAAATTTCAAAGGCAGAAGGCGATTTTTTTTCAATATCTTTCATTTAAAAGATATTTATCACCAGCTGTCCGTTTTCCTTTAACATTTATGGTTAAATCACTGTAAAAAGCTTGTTGCCATAGATAAGGTACATATGTGCTTCAAATCAACCTCTTCAACTTGTTATGTTTAATAGTACTGTGAAACACAGCAGGTTGATCTGCTTCTACACTGTTTGCAAATTACACATACTGGTGTCAGAATAATCAAGGTTACCATGATTCTATGCACCGGATTTAACTCATTCACCCCTAGTACATGTACTTTTAACAACTCCAGTTTCAAAATAAGTTCATTTTTGACTATTCAGGGTTGATTTTAACAATATATTTCCTGAAGGAGCCCTCTGATTAGGGTCTACACTGTTTGCATTGGACAAGTGTAATCCTAACAGTTATATGGTTTGTAAATGACAAGTTATATATATTGCATAGCTCCCACGAGTTATCTCAATTAAACGGGCACACTGTACATGAGTGCGCGCATGCGCACGAGTGTATGTGGGCGTGTTTAATTAGATAACGAGTTGGAGATACTGCAATATATTGCTTGTAATATGGCTAAATATAGTCCAAGAGGTTGGGCTCTGTGCAATTTACATCAACTATTGAGCGCTTTTGACATCAATTAGAATCCCCATTTGAACGACCAATCAGTGACAGGAACAACATCGCTATCTGCGCAAGTTATACCAAATGTGTAGCGCTTTGCTAAACAAAGGTATTGTAAACCCCATAAAAGAGACCAATCAAAGACTGGAACGTATACTCGTTAACCAATCCGACAACTTCCAGCATAGATCGCTTTCGCGGGCAGTGTGTTAAAGTTTTGCTGTAAAGACGAATGTTCTAGTTTCTGGGAATATTTGCAGGGTTGCCATTTCTCCGGATTTTTCCTAAATCTTCGGATTTTTTTTCTAGTACATGGTAGCTTAAAGCAGGCTGAAAGTAGCAGAATGCGTCTTAAGGCGCATTTTGCTTTACTTTCAGCCTGCTTTAAGCAGTCACGTGTCAACAAAACTAGAAACAGGCGACGGGGAAAAGGTACGATTGGTAAAATCGCACTTGAAAAACCTTCGGATTTTTTTGTCAACTTATGGCAGCCCTGTATTTTCGTCACTAGCTTTCGCGCGTGTTTACATAAAATGATTAATATGGATATCGGCACAGTGATGACGGGACGATTTGCAGTAGAGAACACGTTTGCATTTCTCAATCAAATATTTAACAATTTTTCCTTTGCACAATATTTGGACCCAGATAAGACGCTTTGTACAAGGCGTCTGTTCTGGATCCAAACTGGTTGAAAAGGAATTATCAATTTTGCACAAAATCGTTTATTGTTCAAAACAAATCGTGTAATTTCTCCATTGTGACTTGTGCTGCTATTACCATGCCAAGGCTTCAGATAAGAGGAGTATTTCAAGAACTAAAATCTTTATTTCTGCATTAAACCCTATGGTGTCACTACTCACTAGAATCGTCTCTTCGAGACGATTCTAATGAATAGTAACACCATAGGATTAAATGTTGAAATGAGTGAGAAAATTTGGATTTGTTCCATTTACTCGCTCTTATCTGGGGCTTTATATCTGCCACACCGGATGTGCGCCAGACTGTGCGGTTAACTAGATGTCCGCCATTACTGTGCGGTTAAGTAGTTAACTGCATGGTTTTCTACCAGTTATTGCATGGGCGGGGAAACTCCGCCCACTACAAAGTGTGCGGTATCCAACTTAAACTGGGGTACTTTTCTATAGAAAAATGCCGCAGCCGTGTTACAAGTATACTTGTCACTAGGGTTGAATGTGGTTATCAGTATTGAAAGCTGTTCCTACAAAGTCATGTAGTTATTTCTGTTCAAATCAAATTTCATAAATAGAGATTTTTGGTTATGAGGAGATTTTTGGTTATGAGAGAGCAAAGGAAGATGTGTTGAATTATTTTGTTAATTTCTGATTGACCATATTTGATTTCCAGTTGGCGTCTTCAAGCCTCCTTAGACTGGGACAAGAAAGTGAGAAAGATGCTGTGAAAAACAGAGAATCAGTCTACCTTTTATTAGATAAGGTAAGTGTTGTGTTCTTAACCCATTACCCCATAGTCTGTTTCTAATTTTGAAACTTGGTGACTACTTAAAGCAGGTTGAAAGTAAAGCACAATGCGCCTTAAGGCGTATTCTGCCTTACTTTCAGCCTGCTTTAAGCTACCACCTGCTAGAAAAAGAAACTATACCTTAAAATACATATAAAAATGATATTTATGAATGTATAAATTAGAACTGTTTTCTTCAGCGCAACAATAAACTGAATGTGCTAAAAGGCGCTTCTATGGGGGTGAAAGGGTTAACTCTCTCCATCATAGCTGGTTTTTAGTGTTTTATAAAAGTAAAGCAGAAAACGTTTCTAGGGTACTGGACATCTCATCGAGATTCAGTCTGTCACAAATCTGTCCATACTTTGCATAACCTTTTCCCCAGTAGCATTTTCCAATGTGTTAGAACAATGGTTGCTTGGATTAGCCTGTAAGTAAAGCAGAAAGCTCTTTCAGACACCTGCTTTAATCATCCAACCCAGACCTCTGGTTGAATGGACAATTCCAATTTCAAATTAAGTATAGTCAATTTTTGACTATTTAGGGTTGATTTAAACAATATATTTCAAAATGAAAAACATTGTTGACCCTGATCAGAGGGCTCCTGATCCAGGTCAACACTGTTTGTATAGGACATGTGCAATCCTCACAAGTACACTGTTTGTAAATGACAAGTATACTCATCGCTAGGGTTGAGTGTGTTAATAATCCACCTATACCACAGATATACACATTGTCAGGAATTTTGATATGCTTCAACTTCAAGAATTGGACTAATTTGATATTTGCATATTTTAACCATATTTTATTTCAAATTCCATGAAAATGGGTTTGGGCCAAAAGTTCTACCAACATTAGTTACTGCCCTCCTCTAAGTAACCCATGTATATGCATATACGCTACAAGCACCTAAGGGGCCTCATATGTGTCTTACATCCACATCTCTAGTTCTAAGTTATTCTTGGTTGTTTTTCAGATTGTACAAGAGTCACCGTTTCTGACGATGGATCTGCTGGAGTCTTGTTTCCCCTACGCACTGCTGAGGAATGCCTACCATTCTGTGTATAAACATGTGGAGGCATGAACATTATACACCTGTGTAGCATAAACTCTTGACATAGTTGATCAACATCAACCCATGATTGGCCTTCATTAACCCTTATCATGCTGACATGCAGCATTTAAAGCAGAAAAACCTTTAAAGCATTTTAACCCATTACCCCGTAGCCTGTTTCTAGTTTTGAAGATATGTGACCACTTAAAGCAGGTTGAAAGTAAACCAGAATGCACCGTAAGGTGCATTCTGCTTTACTTTCAGCCTGCTTTAAGCTATTATCTGCTAGAATTTAGAAAATATTTTTAATGATTTTTATTTGTGACAGTATGAATTAGAACTATTTTCTTCAGAAGAGGAATTAATTAAAGGCGTAAAAAGGCGTAGTTATTGGGTAATGAGTTAACCCTTATCATGCTGACAAATAACCGTCTTAAAGTTTATTATGTCGAAAATAGACTATAATTTTTAACCCCTTCACTGCCATGACATCATCTGCTTTGAACAATTGCTGTTCCGCTCTTATTTCTAAAATTAAAATTTAAGGTGAACTGACGAAAGTAATATTGCAATGAGTGTCATACAATTTGGATTCTGATCAGATGCCGCGTTATGATCGGAATCAAAACTGTTTGCAAAATAATTATAGTAGTCGTAATAAGGCAGTGAAGGGGTTAATGCATGTCTCGAGACCAGGATTGGAAGCTTTTTAAAAGTTATGGCTTTTTTCCCATCAAAAGCACTTGTGTCAAACTTTTGGATTTACAATGTACCTCGACTGTGATTGATTTTACACCATTTCTCATTGCAATACGATAGTCTGGCCTTTACTTCTACGTCACAGTGAAACATTTTATTCCATGGAATTGTTATACCATTTAAATTGATTGAATATTGGATCCAGATTTGAGGCCAAGTAATATCTGATCGGGATCCATACTATTTGTAAAGACCAAATAAGGTTCCAGATAAGGGGAGTATTTCAAAAACTAAAACGTTTATTTCTGCTTTAAACCCTATGGTATCACTACTCATTAGAATCGTCTCAAAGAGACGATTCTAATAAGTAGTAACACCATAGGATTTTGTGCCGTATGAGTGAGAAAATATTGGATTTGTTCAGATTACTCCCTTTTATCTAGAGCCCTGGGCCAAATATGTAAAGGCTTAGCACTATAAGGGTTAATATGATACATAAACGGGATCTGTGCATTTATTTACAGCTTAGTGGATGATGTGGATATTTCAAATACTAACTTTCCTATTTCTCCACCAAACCCATATGCTGTGACCACTCATTAGAATCGTCTCGGAGAGACAACTATAATAAGTGGTCACAACATGGGGTTTGGAGGTGTCATAAAGGAGAAAGTTTATGAAATGAACAGTTATCCCACTGTTATCTGGAGCTCTGCTTTTCATTGTTTGTAGAACCCATCTATACATACGGTACTTCTTATTTCTATTGTAGCAGTGACCATGTTCTGTTTACTGGACCAACAATTTTTTTTATGTTGCATTCTCACTCTTACTGAATAGATAGTAACTTCTCTCAGGTTCTCTATATGTCAATGATAACCTTTTCCCTTATAGATGGTATCAGTTACTGAGACAGGTGGCTGCTTAAAGTAGGCAGAAAGTTGAGCAGAAATAACCCTTTGGGGAGATTTCTGTTGCACATTCACTCTGCTTTAACCCATTACCCAACAGCCAGTTTTTACATTAGAAAACAGCTTACTTCTGGTTTAACTCTTTCCTCCCTGGAACTTTAAATGGACAATTCCAGTTTCCAATTTAGTCTAGTCCATTTCTGACTTTTCAGGGTTGTTTTTGTCAATGTTTGGCATTACAACAAACAGTGAAGACCCTGATCAGAGGGCTCCTTTCGGAGCCCTCTGATCTGGGTCTTCACTGTTTGCACAGAACAAGTGTACTATTCACATGTACACTCTTTGAAAATGACGCCTATATGCGGGACTAGGGTTCAAAGGGTTAATATAAGTAAAGCAGAATTCCACTTAGGAAAATAAGGAAATGTTTCTGTACCTAGCAGATGGTATCTTAAAACAAGGCTGAAGGTAAAGCAGAATGCTCCTGCTGTACTTTCGGCTTGCTGTCTTCAAAACTTACTGGCATCAAGCTATAGGGAAAAGGGTTATGTTGAATGTCTGTCAATTTAAATTATATTTTACAAAACCTGAAGTCATTGCTATGCCCTATGTAGATATATATTGCTCTGTAGGAGTTGTTAAATTGTCATTTTCTGTAAGTTATGCATTGCTTTTTGTTCTGCATGTGACTGCCACCTGTCTAAAACAACTTGTTCTTATTATACTTGTACAGAAATTACATGTTATAGATAATTCATTGAGTCATTGAACCCTAGCGACACAAACAATGAAATAGTGAATAATAGTGAAATACAGCGCTTCCTCTCTACAAGGACACCCAATGGGAGACAAAGATTGTGTATGTTGTTTGGAGGGAGTTGTTATAGAGAGGGAAATTGGCTTACGTTTGCAAACAGCTTGAATCCAGATCAGACGCCACGTAACGCGGCGTCTGATCTGGATTCAAGCTGTTTGCCACTCTTCATCACGTTTCTTCAATCAAAATGTCCAATATGTAACTTTGAGAAAAAAAACAGCAGACGACAATTTTAAGCAGAGAATATTGCAGCAGTAAAACATTGTATGGAGGGAGTCATTGTTGGGAGGGCCATTGTAGGGAGGGAACACTATAGTCTTAACTCTTAGCATGCTAGGGCTGAAACAATGGTAACCATTGCAAACAGAATGGATCCTGATGAGAGGCCAGGTTATGCAACTTCTTATCAGGATCCAAACTGTTTTGACACCCTTACCCTGTTTTGAAAAGTTTAAAATCTAATTACTAGAACAATAGCAGACAAGTTGCAGATGAAAAAGTTACTTAGTGTTCCAAGAGTTAATACCAAAATCAAAAGATTAAGATCTGATTGTGTTGCATAGTATCTGTTCTTTATTGCATATAATTGTACATAAAAAACTAGTTATTAAAATTGTGTATATGTTCAATGCTGATAGATAAGTGTGTACCCAGCCAAACTACATGTATATGCTTATTATTGCGCTAATGTGTTATTGCTTATTGCTGTATGTGGTGAGTGCGGAATATAGACTGTTTGTAGAGAATTTGCACCAAGCCTAAAATAAAGATGGACAATTATATATAGGATAATACATGAGTGTTGGATTTATTAAACAAGTCTTTTAGAAAACAATAAAAATGAGGCTTTGCCGAGTTTTTATTTTATCGACTTTTAAAGCGACAAGTTTGATAAATCCAATAAATTATTAACACAAATGTTATATTCATTTTATAACATAACCTAGAAAAGTTGTTTCCTAATGCTTGCAGATGGTAGCTAAAGCAGGCTGAAAGTAAAGCTGCTATACTTTCAGCCTGCTTTAAGCAACCATCTGTCTTTAGTACTTAAAACATGCTATGAGGGAATGGCTGAAGCAAGTTTGAGATATCGAGGTTTGACTACATACTTCTTCAAAGAGTGGCCACTAACCACAAGCTTGACTGTAGTAACAATACTGGGGCCCGTTTCATATGACAAAAACAGTCGTAAGTCAAAATTTTAAAATAAATTTAATTTCTGATTTCTCAATCTACTTCTGTCTTGTGACATCTCTTTGGAATCGTCTTTTCAAGACGATCCCAAAGAGATGTCACAAGACAGGATTAGATGGAGAAATAAATACTGATAGAGACTTTCATAATCTGACTTAAAGACAACATTTGTCGTACTAAGTTTTATGAAACGGGCCCCTGGATTGTATGTTGAGATTGTTACCGTTGTTGGTACATGTATATACCCTGTGTGGCTGATTTCCAAAGATCATCATAATATAACATGTAGCTGGTTTTATAACAATTTTTATAAGTATCTAAGATCCTAAGTGATCATTTGAATTTATATATTAACTATACATGATGAAATAAATCTTGATAATGATATGATATATGTTTGTTTTATTTTATAGAACTGTGTTAGATTAACCCTTTATAACATAGCCTGGATTAAGTTATTTGACCACTTAAAAACAGGTTGAAAGTAAAGCAGAATGTGCCTTCAGAATGCTTTAGTACATGGTATAGTGACTGTGGCCTAGTGGTTAGGGCGTCCAGCTAGTTAAACGAATGGTTACTGCCAGGCACTCGGCAATAAGAGAAGGGTTTCGGAAGGAATTGTGCATGCAAATGATAGCTGTCTCATAACTCAAGACTGGCTGGCCCTTTCTTCCAGTATATATTTTCTACAGTGGGTTTCAGTGTTTAAAGTCTAGGCTGTTTGACATGTATAGGTAGAAAATCTATGCATTTTTTCCCCATTACAATTCTGCTTTATTTTCAGTCTGCTTTAAGCTACCATCTGCTAGGATATAGGAATTATTTATTACGGTATATATTCAGAACTGTTTAAAGTGGAACTATTTTCTCCAGTGGAGGAATAAAATTTAGAATTGCAGATATATCAATTCAGTGATAGGTAAATATTCCATCTACGTAGATCCAGTGCTGTGGCTAATCTTGGGTACTAATTGCAATGGATTTTGCTTGTAGGTTTTTCTGAGAAAGGGAGATAACTTTATTTCAATAAAACAAATTTATTCTGGTATAAATGTACATGTAAAATAACAAGCATACTAGATCTACTATCACCAAATAACTTGTTACAGAGTATGTAAACTCCATTCTATATAGTATATATCAATGTAAATATATGAATATCATGTGGCACCTTGTTCTAACACAGTGTCGCATCTGAAAACTAGACTTGTATGCTGGGTATTTTTTGGTCTGCAACAATTATCATTTGCTACTATTCTAAAACTAGATTTTCTTTATTTCTTTCAGGATCCAAACTGTTTGCACTCTGAGCCTGTTTTGAAAATAAATTAAGAAAAATTCGATCTAGGCTTATTTGGGGACTGGAATCGTCCATTAGGATAATGTTTAGAGTTAAACACTGGAAGTCTGAAAACCAACAATTTCTCTGTCTTGAACATTGTTCTACTGGCTCACTAAAAATTAACAAAATAGCATACAGGGTCCAAGGTTATAAAGTATTCGAGTTGAGTCTGTTCTCAAGCATTTGATTGGTCAGATTTGAGCCTAGGCTCAAATCTGACCAATCAAATGCTTGAGAATGACGTCGGACTCAGCTCAAAAGCTTTATAAGCATGGAGCCTGGGCTTATATATGACAGGTGACTGTTTAATGCAGGACAACAATAATTCAGAAAGCTCGTTAACTCGTCCACTCCTGAGACTCAAATTCCAGTTCCCAAATAAGACTTGTCTGTTCCTAGCAGATGACATTACCAATTTTATGAAGCAGATGACGTCATGGCAACCAAGGGGTTAACCTATCTTTACAGGAAACCTCTAAAATTGTATGATTTGCTCTGTTTGGAAGCATTTGTTTTTCAGAGGATTTACTATACGGTGCTCCCTCTCTACAACAACACCTAAATGGAGACAAATATTGATTGTGTTGTTCAGAGGGAGGTGTTATAGGGAGGGAAGATAAGATCAATACCCTTTGAGTACATTTGCAAATAATTTGAACCCAAACCAGATACTGCCTAACGCAGTGGCAGATTGGGTTCAAACTGTTTGTCACTCGTCTTTGCTTCTTTTTCCCAAATAATTTTAAACAGAAGATATTGCAGTAGTGACAGCGTTTGACATAAGGATCTTGTTTGGGAAACAGCGGCAAGTATTGTTGTAAGAAGGGAATCGTTGGTAGTGAGGTAGGACTGTATTGGCAAGCATGATCAGCAGCAATTAAAAAAAGAAACATAGCTATATTTAACCCATTCCCCAATAAATATGCCTTTTTACACCTTTAATTTATTCCTCTACTGAAGAAAATAAATCCAATTTATACTGTTACAAATGAGAATCATAAGAAATATTTTCTATATGCTAGCAGATAACAGCTTAAAGCAGGCTGAAAGTAAATCAGAAAGTGCCTTAAGGCACATTCTGCTTTACTTTCAACCTGCTTTAAGTGGTCACCTATCTTCAATACAAGAAAGAGGCTATGGGGTAATAGGTTAAAGACATAGCTGCTAAATCCTTTCTTCCCCATAAACACCATAAAGATGACTATTCCCTTCCTAAGCTTATTTGCAATAATTATGAAGTCGCTACCCAGTCCTACAGGAACATTCTGCTTTACTTTAATCTTGCTTTAAGTAGTCACCAAGGAAGCGGTTAATATGGAGATAAAATCTCATTTCAATATCCTAGCAGGTATAGTAGCTTAGAGCAGGTTGAAAGTAAAGTGGAATGCAACTTAACCCTTAGCCCGCCAAATAAATTGTCGTCTGCTACATTTCTCGTCTGCTTCAAGTTTCAAAGTGCTTCAAAGTTGCTCAAAATTGCTGAAAATGTTGTCTGAGTGTCAAACAGCTTGGATCCGGATGAGACGCCGAGTTACTCGGCGTCTCATCCGGATCCAAGCTGTTTGCATATGGAGCTATAGTCGTGCATGGCAGGCTAAGGGTTAATGTCATTGTGCATTCTGATTTACTTTCAACCTGCTTCTTGTAACAAATTTTAAACTACATGTATCATTCTCTGTAGCTAGCACCAATAAGTTTTGTTTCACAATATCTGTAAAAACAGTCAATCAACCAACGGTTTGAAAATTTAGTAAGTGAAAAAATTCAGTTAAAACTTAAAAAACCCTGAATACATGTCTTTTCCATGTAAAAATAAATACATGTACAAACTAAAATGTCAAATGAGTATACAATAACATTCCTCAAAATGACATGAGCATAGGAGTTACAGTGGTCCTTTAAGAATACATAATAAGATCTACATGCTATAGCAGATTAGCGAAAGTACAAAATATTCAAATGTCTTCACCAAATTCTGTTCTTTTTAGACAATGCTAACAAACTTTTTTTGTACATAATTGGTACAGACCAAACTATAGTAAAACCTCTCTATTAAGACAACTCAAAAAGTAATATGACTTACTGGCTGTATGAAAGACAGGTGGCAACTTAAAGCAAGGTGAAAGTAGAATAGAAAGCTTCTAAAAGAGCTTTTTGTTTTACTTTCACCTTGCTTTAAGCAGCCATCTGTCTTAAACATCTAATACATGTATTTAACTCAATTTAGTGATTGTTACTGTAATACAGAGGTTTTACTGAATTCCACTCATCTGTAGATACGGTTCCACTAAACATTCAATGTGATGTTTGCCATGATGTTTCTATGGCATAAGGCACTTAAGTGTTTAAACATACATCAAGAGTCAAGACTGACATACAGTGACAAATGATGACAGTTAAGTATAGTAAAACTTCTCTATTACAACCACTTAAGAACTATAATTGATTGTATGAAAGACAGGTGACAGCTTAAAGCAAGGAGAATGTAAAACAGAAAGCTCCTAAAGGAGCTTTCTGTTTTACAATCCCCTTGATTTAAGCAGTCACATGCCTCTAACACCTACACATTAACACAATTTAGTGGCCGTAATAAAATGGTTTTACTGTTTTATTAAATGTCATATAAAATGTTACACATTTCAAAATCACAGAACTGCATGTACAGTGGAGAATCTGTTATTCTTTCCCAATAAACGCGTTTACGCTAAAACTATTATTTGCAGTGCAAACAGTTTGGAGCCAGATCAGACGCCGGGTAACCCGGCGTCTGATCAGGCTCCAAACTGTTTGCCACCAAGGTAAACATGAACTATCAGAATTGTCCAAAAGTTGTTCTTTTCTACCTTTTAGTGCTTTGCGTTTGCGTACGTTTGCATTTAAACGGGAAAGAATAACAGATTCTCCACTGTATTTAAAATGTATAATTACATATCTTTATTTGCATAGATTTTAAGCACCATGTGAAATATGTATAAAACTGTTTAAACTATGCAGTTAAATAGTATATCCACCACTACAGCCACACAGTATATGAACACTTCAAGATCATATTGGAAGACATGAAACTATTAAAATGTAAGATAAAGTAAAGCAAGAAGCTCCAACAGGAGCTACAAAATATAGTGTTTTGAGTAGTTGAAAAGCAATCACTAGATATAGTATATAATATCCTTTTCCTCAACATAAGCACCTTGGATCCCTCCACATAAGCACCTCTACCTACTCCTCCATATTAGTGACACAAATGCATATTCATAGAAGGTCTTGGATACTGGTAGAAGTTTAACCCTTTACCCTATAGCCTGTTTCTAATTTTAAAGACTAGTGATCACTTAAAGCAGGTTGAAAGTAAAGCAGAATGTGCCTTAAGGCACATTCTGCTTTACTTTCAGCCTGCTTTAAGCTACAATCTGCTAGGGTATAGAACTTATTTCTTATGGGTTATGTTTATGACTGTTTAAATTGGAACTATTTTCTTCAGTGGAGGAATAAATTAAATGTGCTAAAAGTCGCTTCTATGGGGTTATGGGTTAAAGCAGGATGAAAAGTAAAGCAGAAAGCTCCTGAATGAGCTCCTGAATGAGCTTTCTGCTTTACTTTCATCTTGCTTTCAGCAACAATCTGTCACACTGAACCCTAGTGACAAGCATATTATTAGTCCATTATAAATAGTTTATCTGTGTAGAGTACATGTGTCCTATGGAAACAGTGTAGACGCAGATCAGAGGGCTCATTAAGGAGGAAATGGTTAAGGAAGACTAGACTTAAAATATTTATGTTTATGGTCAGACAACTAAAAATTGATACAGATCTAAAAATCCACGTTTCAAACTTAATAAAAGCCCTATAAATTATTACAAATGCAAACAAGTACCAACATTATGCAGAGCTTCAGATAAGAAGGAGTAAACTGAACAAATCCAACATTTTCTCACTTATTTCAGCACCAAATCCTATGGTGTAACTACTCATAAGAATAGTCTAGAAGAGACTCTAAATAGGGACACCATGGGGTTTAATGCAGAAATAATGGTTTTAGTTTTTGAAATAGATCCCTTATCTGGAGCTCTGATTATGTATATGGTGTTGTGTCCATGTGGCCAGTGCTGACCTGGGCCCCCGTTTCATGAAACTTCGTAAGACAAATGTTGTTGTAAGTCATGATTATAAAAGTCTCAATTATTATTTATTTCTCCATCTAGTCCTGTCTTGTGACATCTCTTTGGAATTGTATTGAAAAGACAGGATTAGAAAGAGAAATCAGAAATTTAAAGTATTTTGAAGTTTTGACTTATGACCATTTTTGTCATACAAACTTTTATGAAATGGGCCCCTGAATCCTGAGGTTCTACAATACTAAGCAATAAAAATATATTTTGTGCTGGGAAATATTTTCCTAATAATGTAATACATTTGTAAGTGTTACAAAAAAATCAAACAATGAATTATTTACCTAATGTAAACAAATAGAATATCACATGTGCTGACCTGGTCAATACAGGACTAGATACTGAACTCGTTTCAGAGATCTAACTTAACCCTTTATCCCTATAGCTTGTTTTCAGTATTAGTATTGAAGGCAGACTGCATACTTAAAGCAGGCTGAAAGTAAAGCAGAATGCTCCTTAACCCTTTGAACCCTAGTCCCGAATATAGGTGTCCTTTTCAAACAGTATACTATACATGTGAAAAGTGCACTTGTCCTATGCAAACAGTGAATACCCAGATCAGAGGGCTGCTTACAGAGCCCTCTGATCTTGGTCTTCACTGTTTGTCATAATGCAAAACATTGACAAAAACAACCCTTAAAAGTCAGAAATGGACTATACTAAAATGGAAACTGGGATTTTCAATTTGAAGTTTCAGGGAAGAAAGGGTTAATGAACATTCTGCTTTACTTTCAGCCTGCTTTAATCTACCAGCTGCTAGGATATGGGAATATTTCTTACAGTGCATATTCAATATTGTATAAAGTGGAACTAGTAAAAAGGTGTATCTATGGTGTAATGGGTTAAATTATTTGTCATAACCAATAAATATGTACATGTACATTGTGCATCTTTGAATGTAGACCTTATATACACGCATTTAGAAATACATTATTGATGATTGACGTGAAATTAACAAATTACATCTTACAGGTGTATATTTCGCGGGAGTTTCGGGAAATAAGTTACGACCGAGAGAGGTTTGGTTGGTTTGTTAACATCCGTTTCTTCCATCAAATACGTGCAAGAATCGAAGAATGGGATATTTCTATCTCTAAAAGTATCGGTTCTGTGCTGTTGTTTTTATTTTGGTAAGTTCATATTGAATGATCTATTTGAAACAGAACATCAGCGTGACAACATATCTCAGTAGATCCTGTTTAATTTTTCCCGTGATGGAGTCTAATTAACCCTTCCGCAAGTTTGTATTCTGTTTTATGACAGGTGGTTTCTTAGGGAAGGCTAAATTTTAATAGGAAAATCCTTTAGACACCCACCTGCCTGCCGCAGTGCCTGGATGCAGCAACAATCCAATGCCAATAATTATTGTACTTTATATTATTTGTTTGTGTGCATGTTAAACTGTGTGTGACAGAATAAAATGATATTAAAAAAATCTCAAAATAATTTTAAATCAGACAAACAGGGAATACACCCTATACAAAGGACTTACCCAGGAGCACTCTGATCTGGGTCTATACTATTTGCATAAAGGTAAAGACACTCCATAACCTAGTTTCTTGCTGCTTTTTTTTAAAGAATTAAGTAAGAGAATTGATATTTTCTAGTATTGATCGTTTTGGGGCTTTTACACCCCTGTTTTACAAAATACATTGTTGCAAAAGAATGGAATACTAGTAAATGCCAACCTCAATCAACATCTGTATTGGGAAATCATCAGGTGCTGGAGTAAAATTTAGTTGTGTAACTTTAAATATTAATAATGAGTGATTTAAAGAAAAAAAAAGCTTGATCTGTTAATATTCAGTTTCTATTTGCAAACATTGGCTGATTTCATCCATTTTCCATAATACTTGTATGCATCTGTATAATGTACATGTATAGCTAAAATGCACTACATGTGCATACATGTTTGTTATATATCTCTGTAAAACAAAATTGCACTATTTCATCATTAAAAGTAAAAAAAAAATCTGCCGCAGCGCAGGAGGGGACGCCCCTCCCGCACCCTCCCCTATGTTCCATTGCCACATGTATTAGAAAACCTTTTTACTTTACAGACTTATATGCTAAATACATTTAAAGTGGTTATGGACTTAAAAGACTTCAAATATGACGAAAAGTCACCTAGAAATGTTAACAATCCCCTCGCCGAAGTTTTGGGTCCGCACTTTGTTTGCACCCTGCCCCTTTTTTGGTGCCCCCCTGCCCCTTTTTGGGCCCCCCCCCCCCTGCCCTTTTTGAGCGTCTGGCTAAAACACTAGTACAATGTCTACATAATCAACCTGTATACACTTTATATTGAATTAAAATTCAAATCTTAAATCTGAGCTCAAATATATAAGCAAATACATAATGTGCTTCAAACTGAATATAAATATAATAACAGGTTACAGATGTAAAAAAAACTTGGTTATACATGTATAAGGCGTCTATATTTATCAACCTCCACATCCACCACAACCACCCCCACCACCATCCCCGCCTCCTCCTCCTCCCCCATCCCCACCACCTCCCCCATCACCCCATCCACCACCACCACCTCCGTCACCAAACCCTCCCCCACCACCTGAATCTCCCCATCCACCACCACTGTCACCTCCTGTGTCAAAAGCCCCACCACCCCCATCAAAAGCCCCGCCACTATCAAAGGCACCACCACCCCAAGCACTTCCTCCACCACCTGAGTCCCCGCCCCCTCCTCCAGAGTCTCCTCCCCATGCTCCGCCTCCATCAAAAGCCCCACCTCCACACCCACCACAACCTCCCCCATCATTATCATTAAATGCTGAACCAAACATTCCACCCTCTGTTCCCTCGTTTCCATCAGAGAGGGTATTGCCAAACCCATCATCCATACTGAAAGCATTAAAATCTTCACCATAAATATCTGTGTCAAAACCTCCATACATGTCATAGCTGTCCTCAATTATGTCTTTTGACTCAATATTGTCTTTTCCAAAGAAGCTTTCCTGTTCTTCTGTGTCATCTTTCCCATAGAAGCTATCTTGTTCCTCTCTATCATCCCCATACAAACTGTTCATCAATGTGGCTCCGCCTTCATTAGCACCTCCTTCGTCTTGGTCACCAAGCAAATTTGTAAATATATCTTCAGGTTTGGTCCCTTCATCTTTGTTTCCATCTTCAAATAAACCATTGCCCCTGTTCTCCCCTCCAAAGACACTGTCTCCAAAATTATCATCACCATGATGACTTTCTTGCTGCGACTCCTGTCTCTCAGTAGTGTGTAGAACTCCGCCTCCTCCAAAACCTGTCTCCTTCATTTTATTCCTTATATGGAAGTTAGAAGGTGTGGCAATAAGCAAGCCTGCAGCTAACACCAGTCCCATTTTCTCTGATTTCACATACCTCACTTGTCTCCCCCCTCTACGATTCACTGCTGGTTCCAGTGTTTCTCCTGGCTGCCAACCTGCGGGTCTGGGCTGTAAGAATACTTGTAACAGTGACACAGAGAAGGCCAGGGCTAGATGTTCAGCAAGCTCTTTCTCTCCCTTGATACTTATTTTGCCTATTTTCATATCCACCTTGGCATCACCCAAGGTAAAGCTGAAGTCCTCAGCTCCAAACTGTTCCTCCAAGGATAGCAGCTCCCATTTCTTGGTGGCTATTTTGTACAGGAGTAGAACTAGATACCCTGGTTCCCCAGGTCTTCCTGGCTGCCGAGAACCGCCTGTAATAGTTTTTTAATTTTAGTTCACATTTGACTATTTTGGTTTGTTTTTAAATTAAATTTTGTAAAATTGGCAACAGTGCAAAGTCTATTCAGAAGGCTCTTGAAGAAGTCCTTCCATCTGGGTCTACAATGTTTGCATAGGACAAGTGTATTCTTCACAGGTAAATAAATGATATGTACAATCACTAGGGGTTAATGTGTTAACCCTTTGAATAGTGTTTAAAACAAGATGAAAATAAAGCAGAAAGATCCATTAGCTTTCTGCTTTACTTGCTTGTTTTAGCTATTAAATTGATTTATTTAATTATAAATACTATATTTTTCTTTTATATTTCATAAGTTGTGGTACCAATCAACCAGGGAAGTGGTACGCTTTGACCTGGTACATGCCATTTTCAGTAATGGTACCCTTCTTCCATAAACATTTGACTTTTTCTCTTAGAAATATGCCTCCTCAATTCTTGTTTTGTATTATGGGAATGCCTAGGAATCGGCTTGGGTTCCAGAAAAAAAGTAATAGCTTAGACAACATTGATGTTAATTAGGACAAATTTACAGGTCTAATAAAGACAACATCAGCATTACCTCTTTTAGGAGGGATGCCTCGCCGGTACCCATCCCACCTGCCTACCAGAATTCCCCAGTCACTGCTGCCATTCTTGATGATCATGGCTCGTTCTCCCTTGGTTGGATCCAGACTTACACTCTTAGCCATATCTTCAATCTAAAAGAAAATAAATTTGAAGCCCATAATAATCCTTTCCTCCATAGAAGTGCCTTTTAGTGCCGCTACCTACACCTTCATAGAAGCATAAAAAGGAACATCAAATTGAATGCAGGGTGAAGTTGACTCATTACCCAAAAGCCAGTTTCTAGATTTGAAGACAGATTACCTCTTAAAGCAGACTGAAAGTAAAGCAGAATGTGCTGTATGGCACAATCTGCTTTACTTTCAGTCTGCTTAAGCTACAGTTTGCAAGAATATAGAAACTATTTCGTATAATATATATCCATGATTGTATAAATTCGAACTAAACTGTATTTTATTCAGTGGAGAAATAATTTAAGAGGCCTAAAAGGCGTATTTATGGTGTAATGGGTTAAAGCAATATAAAAGTAAAGTAGAAAGCTCCAATATGAGCTTTTTGCTTTACTTTCATTTTGCTTAAAGCAGTTACCTGATATAAACACAGTTGGGTGACATGCATATTTGACTATGGAGGAAAGGGTTTGGCTAGTCATTAGAGGAAACACATTTTAAAGCTTTAACCTATTCCTCATGGTATTACTCTGAAGGAAAGAGTTGACATAAAGGTCCTTAACTCATTCACCCCTGACACTTGTAATGGACAATTCCAATTTCAAAATAAGTCTAGTCCATTATTGACTATTTGGGGTTGATCTTTACTAAATTTCAAAATGACAAACGGTGTAGACCCTAATCAGAGGGCTCCTTCAGACAAGTGTATTCCTCACAGGTACACTGCTTTTTACTGACGAGTATACTCGTCACCAGGGTTGAATGTGTTAATATAAGCAGTATTAACTAGATCCGACAGAAATTACTTTTAAAATTCAAGCCTTTATCAAACAGTATGAAGTACAAAATTTACCTAGATTTCAAAGGAGTAGATCTACATCTTTAAGTAAAAGTTGAGATGGAAAACATATTGACCATATATTACCACAAAGGCATGTTTTTTAAAGCTCAGGGGTTCATACATTTCAGTGAAAAAGATTGGGGTCATATTCCTGCCCCACAAAATGCTTGAAAAGTAAGATACTACAAAGGTGTTAACCCTTTTCCCACTGAAAGTTCATACCGGTATATTAGCTCTGCCTACTATGCACATCTATCATTTGAAATAGTTCAATGGCTAATAAAGTATGAAGACAATAAAATCCCCAGGAAGTTATGCCAAACCTGATCAGGCAGACCCATTATCCCATAGCATATTTCTAGTTTTGAAGACAGGTGACCACTTAAGTCAGGTTGAAAGTAAAGCAGAATGCACCTTAAGGTGCATTCTGCTTTTCTTTCAGCATGATTTAAGCTATCCTCTGCTAGGATATAGAAAGTATATATTATGGTACAACCCATGACTGTATAAATTGAAACTATTTTCTTTAGTGGAGGAATAAATTAAATGTGTTAAAAGGTGCTTCTATTGGGGAAAGGGGTTAAAGGCTACACTGTTTTAAAAAAGTGTCAATAAAATGCTAATAGCATAAGAATGTTTAATTACTAGGAGAACTTGAGAAGAACCTTATAAGCAAACATTATTTATGTATGGTTATAAAATATGTACTATTTTGAAATAAAATATGTTTAAACTAATGTTTAATTCTTACATCTTTTGGCTTGGGCAGCTGGTCTAGCCCTATGACATGGGCAACAGCAGACATTTGGTCATGGTGGTACACTTGAACAGCTGACATCATCATTGGTAGACTGTGTACAACACGACATGTAAACACTACCTGACTTTTGTAGTTCTTTAGTCTGCAAAATATGCAGTATGACTCAGGGCATGGCTAGTAAACTCATTTGTACAAAATCCTTTGTGGTTACTACTCATTAGAATCTTCTTGATGAGGTGATTCTAATGAGTAGTGACACAATAGGTTTTAATCCAGAAATAAAGATTTTAGTTTTTAAATATTCCCATATCTCGAGCTCTGATCAGGGTGCAAGATAGAGCTTGATATAAGAGTGAATAAACTTTACATTACCAACCTTTTCTCCATTAACTAATTACCCCATAATTATGCCTCTTTACGCCTCTAATTCATTCCTCCACTAAAGAAAATAGTTCCACTTTAACAGTCATGAATATGCACGATAATAAATATTTCCTATATCCCAGCAGATGGTAGCTAAAAGCAGGCTGAAAATGAATCAGAATGCACCTTAACCCTTAGCCTGCCACTCACGACTATAGCTCCATATGCAAACAGCTTGGATCCGGATGAGACGCCGAGTAACTCGGCGTCTCATCCGGATCCAAGCTGTTTGACACTCGGACAACATTTTCAGCAATTTTGAGCAACTTTGAAGCACTTTGAAACTTGAAGCAGACGAGAAATGTAGCAGACGACAATTTATTTGGCGGGCTAAGGGTTAAAGCACATTTTGTTTACTTTCAACCTGTTTTAAGTAGACACTTGTCTTCAAACTAGAACGGGCTATGGGGGTAAGGGGTTAACTGTAGACATACCTATGAGAGGCAACTGAACACTTGTTTTCTACCCCTGGAGGTAACTTCATGAGAGGCACTGGTCCCCACATCTGCTCTGTGGCTGGCATCACACATTCTTCAAAATTGCCTGGAACCAACCACAGCTCACAGCTGCCAAGCTTTTTCAATGACAAGGTCATGTCTAAGGTCACAGTAGTGTCTTCATTCAGATCCAATGTTGTTTTCTCTCTTAGCTGTTCTTTGAGATCAGTGAATTTACGAGCATAAACATCCAGGTTGAGCATTGCCTCCCCTTCCATAGCTGTCCCACCAGAACAACACAACAGAGACTGTGACTGTGTCATCTTAATGCCAATATTATCAGCATCAATATGGTGCAGATGTTTATTTATAGATCCCGGGTTTTCCCAGGAAGACTCTGGACCTTTCATAGTTATCAGCTTTTCAGAAATATCAACAAGTTCTTTTCCTGCTCCATAAGTGTTTGACATGACCAGATGATCTTTCTCCATTACATGAAGCTTTAATTTCCCTCCTGAGTCGATACCATGACCCTCCACACTAATGTTGTTGAAATGAATACTTGTATATTTCGATACCAGCCTGAACCCATCAACTTTGCTTAAAACATTCAGTTTGCCAAAAGGAGATTCCCCACGATACATAGCACCACAAGATGAGAAATGTTCATTGTATTCTGCATTCCACATCTGTCGAGTCTTTGTATTTGACATGTCCAACTTTGACCCCTCTGTACGGTCATTGACTGTGTCATCATGGTTAAACACAGCTCCCAGCAACTTCTGTGTAACTTCTTTATAGTTGTAAGGAAAGTTCATATGGGTGTGCCAGATTAGATCCATGTCATAACAAGGCACTAGGAAAGTGTTGGGGTATTTCTGTTTCAGGTTCAGCAGTTTAGAGTACCTCTGAAGACCTTTGGTCAGAAATTTCTTATCCCTGAAATGAGGCAATGATACCTGATAGTAAAATGCTTTCTGTCTCCCAGCTGCTGCCTCAATGTTATAGGTAAAGGTGAAAGATGCTGGCTTTATCGTTGCCTCAGAGAGATTGGCTCCCTGTGTCAGGTCAACTGTGAAGGGCTCATCAGGGTATTTCTCTTTCCAGTATTTCTCGGCGTAAGTCAGAGTCTGTTCATACTGAGATCTGGTCATGACTTTGTGGTTAACAACATGCTGGTAGTTACTGAGGCAGTCTTGTTGGTATGCTACCGGGCATAGCATGTGGCAGTGCCACACCCATTCTATATCTAGTGGTGCACACAGTGTCTGAAATATAACCAAATATGTGACAACCACTTAATCTTTTCCCCCATACATTGCTTTAAGTTTTTAAGGTAGATGATTGCTTGGAGCAGGCTGAAAGTAAAGCAGAAAACTCCTTTAGGAGCTATTTGCTTTACTTCTAGCCTGCATTAAGCATCCACCTGCAAGAATACAGTTCACATTTTTACGTACATGTATCTCTACAGGGAATAAGTAAATACACTAAAACATGCTTCAACCCTTTTCTTTATACCTGTATTAGTGCTGAATAAGGTGGATGCTAAAGGCAGTCTATAATTATAAGTACAGCAGAAAGCCCCATAAGGAGATTTCTGCTCTGCATTCTGCATGCTTCAAGGCTTCCTATTTCTCATTATCCGAACAGGGCAGAAACATTGGAAGTGATTTCTATAATGATGAATAGGTAAATGTGTTAAATTTTAAAAGGTCATTTAACAAACTCAACCCTAGCAATGAGTATACTCATCATTTACAAACAGTGTACCTGTGAGGATTACACATGTCCTATGCAAACAATGTAGACCCTGATCAGAGGGCTCCTTTAGGAGCCCTCTGATCAGGGTCTACACTGTTTGTCATTTTGAAAATCAAATATATTGTTAATATCAACACTTAATTGTCAAAATTGGACTAGACTAATTTTGAAATTGGAATTGTCCATTACAAGTTTGAGGGGTGAATGGGTTACTGAAAGAAGGGTTAACCCTTGTCCTTCATTACTTGTGTTAGTTTCTTCATCACAGTCATCAGTAAATTATTTTGAATTCCAGTTTATACATCATCAGTATGTAAGTATCAAAGTTGAAACAATTTAGTTTCTGTCAGATTCCAACTTAGTATTCTACAGTTAAGCAATAACCTGCAATAAATTGGTTGACAAATACTTGTTCTGAAAAATGAAGATATATGTTCCAAGCTATCTTGGTTGTAAATGGAGTCTTAAGTCTAGCTATATCACACAGTCAAAAACAAGGCCTCCAGATAAGAGGGAGTAAACTGAGCAAATCCAATATTTTCTCTCTCATTTTGGCACCAAATCCTATGGTATTACTACTCATTAGAATTGCCCCTAAGAGATGATTGTAGTGAGTAGTGACACCATAGGGTTTAACAGGGTTCCAGATAAGAGGGAGTAAACTGAACAAATTTAACATTTTCTCACTCATATCAGCACCAAATCCTATGGTGTTACTACTCATTAGAATCGTCTCTTTGAGACGATTCTAATGAGTAGTGACACCATAGGGTTTAATGAAGAAATAAAGATTTTAGTTTTTGAAAAACTCCCCTTTTAATATCTGGAGCCCTGGTTTAATGCAGAAATGAAGATTTCAGTTTTTAAAATACTCCCCTCATCTGGAGCCCTGTCGAAATGAAAAATGGTTTACCTCGTCAGCATGTTCTGCTGCCAATGGTAGCCAGAGTTGTCCATACCGCCATATCGCCTGTCTTAGCAATGACCCAGAGTATAGGTCTGGCGTTTGATCGACACTCTGCAGGAAGTCCAAATGATTCACTGCCGCACTAGGTAGGTCAAGGCCAGTCTCAATCACAGGCACTGTAGACATGGTAACTTAGCTTATACAATCATTATCATACAACCTGAAAGAGATACAAGTCATAAAGTTCTGCTTTGCTTCACAGTACAGTAAAACTTATCTATTGTTACAAAGTTCTTAGTAGTTGTTTATTTTTCAGCACATATTCATCACCACTGCAGGCCCTAATCAACCAGTTCAGTGCCATGATGTCATCTGCTTTAACCCAATACCCCTAAATATGCCTTTTAATGCCTTTAGCCTATTCCTACACTGAAGAAAACAGTTTCATTTTATACAGTCATATTCATAAATATGTACTGCAAGAAATATTTTCTATATCCTAGTAGATGGTATCTTAAAGCAGGCTGAGAGTAAAGCAGAATAGGCCTTAAGGTGCATTTTGCTTTACTTTCAACCTGCTTTTAGTAGTATCTTGCTTTGAAAACAGAAATATGCCATGGGGCTATGGGTTAAATAATTCTTCTCTGCTTTTGTTTCTAAAATTGACTAAAGTCATATATCATAATTAGAGTAAAGCAGAATGTACCTGAAGACGTATTCTGCTTTACTTTCAACCTGCTTTAAGTGGTCATGTGTCTTCAACACTAGAAGACAAGCTCCGACCCTTGTGGTTTTTGACAAAAAAGATTTTTTAGTTTTCATTGAAACGATCAACTTTTAGCTCCTGTGACCTAGATATATGCAACGGACCAGAACAGCTTTGAAAGAGGACCATATAAGGATCAACCAGGCCAAGTTTGGTAAAAATCTAGTAGTTTCGGATGAGATGTTGTTTAAAGAAAATGTTGACGATGAACAGACAAACGACAAACGACAACGGACACAGTACGATCAAAATAGCTCACCTTTGCACTACGTACAAGCCTGACAGGTGAGCTAAAACATTTTGGTACATGTATTCGGTTTATTTTTTTAAATATTTTATTTTTCAGTTAAGTTTCTCTAAAGTTTCCATTTTCTTTCGCATTTATTTTAATCTATGTTGCCGCCAAAATCTTATACCAAAACGGAACAACTTTTGCCAATGTCGTACGCAGGTCGCACGAGTCATATCAAGCGTTTTGTGATGCTTCCGGAGTCATAGGAACTTCCGGAATTATAGGAATCAAGGTTACAGGCAATCATGGCTGACGCCCTGATTATTTGGACTATTGACACCTGTACTCGCTCCACCTTTCTTTACTTATTTTAAACCATTTAGCATTAATTACTGAAGTAAAATAGATGTTTAAGAAAAAGGAAGAATCACAATCAACAACAAAAGGGTCATACCTCTGTTGCAGTTCATTGTGTGAATCCTGCTCACACCCAAAAACGAACGAAAAAAAACCTCTACCTGCTTGTTTCAATCCTAATTGATTCGTTTGAGCTGGACAATTCAGTGCATAGGTTCTTTCATCAGCTTAAAAAGGGTTACCCAGTGTAGATCTTCATTGTATAAATGGCGTAAATAAATACAAGGGAAGCAACTCTGCGATTTTAGTATCTATGCAACATTCGGATCGTTGAAGTTCGACCTTACTCTAAGTAATCAGAGATTATGACACCAAGCATAATTCACTTAGAAGAACGAAGAAAGTACAGAAACTAAGTTTTTGCGTTTTCTTGTTTTCTTGGACATACAATCAAAATTCTCAAATGCTATTCTAGATCTACCCAAGGATTCGAAATAGTGATACAGTGGAGAATGTGTTATTCTTTCCCAATAAACGCGTTTACGCTAAAACGTTTATTCTCCCTGCAAACCGTTTGAAGCCAGATCAGACGCCGGGTAACCCGGCGTCTGATCAGGCTCCTAACTGTTTGCCACCAAGCTAAACATGAATTATCAGAATTGTCCAAAAGTAGCACTTTTATACGTTTTAGTGCTTTGCGTTTGCGTACGTTTGCGTTTAAACGGGAAAGAATAACGTTTTCTCCACTGTATCAGCTATTTGAACAGTTCAACTGGTAATATCACCTGTTGGTTCACCGAAGTGTCATCACTTATTCGAATTGATGATATAAGGCCAGACTATTCAAATACATGTAGGTGGTGTACGTTACATTTTAACTTTCTGGATAAGTGATAACACTTATTGGAATGAGTGATCAATATCTTTCTTTCTTTTTTTTTTCTTTTGAATTAGTAATATTTAGTGAAATTACATATTCCAGTGGGTGATATCACTAATTAGATACGAAATGTGTTATTACTTACTCGAAAAGATGATATCACTAAAGAAAAGTCTTCAGTTATACCAATACTAGAATAAGTGATATCACATATTCGAAATAGTGATATCATCTAAGACTATTTGTACTGGTGATATCGCCAATAGGGTTTCCGAAGTCACACCCTTTATTCGAATGTTAGTGACACCGCATATTCAAACTATAGGTGATATCAACTATTGACTTTCTCAATAAGTGTTAGCATCTATTGAAATGAATTACATCGCCTATTTGAATAGGTGTTATTACCAGAAGTTAGATGAAAGAGTAAAACGGCACTTATGGAAAAGGGTGTGATATCACAATTCGGATAGGTGATATCACTCATTCGAATTTTCTTAAGTGATATCATCTTTTCGAAAAAGTGATATTACCTATTCGAATTAGTGACATATGTATCACTTATTCAATATGTGATATCACCTATATTAATACACTTCGCTTTGAGTTACAATGTTAATTTCCCATAGACCAAAATGAAACAGTTTGCATGTCTTTACGGTCGTATGGTGGTCGTGGAATTCCAACCGAATGTTGTGCAACCGAAATGCTGCTCCTGCTACATGTGCACTGACCTCACACCAGTCCAACTACACCGTGAAGTCAAAGGACACTTATGGACAGCAATGAATTTGTGCCTCATAAGAACATCAAAATGAACAAAAGTGCAAATGCGCAAAAGATAAATAACTATTGAGTCCCGGTGGCCGTGTGGCGGCCGCACGGCAGCCGAAGAACCGCTCTGTTGCGTGTCTTTTTCTACAAAAGCCGTAGAGTTGAAAAATAACCTCGCATTATAATTCTGCGGCGAGCTAATCGACCTGTAAAATCTTGGAATTCGCCGTGCGGCCTCCGTATGATTTTTGCGGCCGCCACAAGAATTTTTCGATTTTACGTTTCTGTGGCCACCGTATGCCGCCGTAGAGCAAATGTGAGCGCACTTTAAGGGATACAAATAGCCTTTTGAATTTGCTGTATGCATGTTTGTATGTATATATAAAATGGGTCCCTGACTCTTGCGTGTAGCGTACATGTATATGGTTCATATTCTATAGATCTTATATTTGCCAGTTTCTCTCGCTTTATGTAGTTCTCTATCACTCTTTATTTCTCTCTCTGTCTTAAACTTAACTTTAAAAAGTTGAAATAAAAATGCAACATGAAAATTTGATTATTTTGATAATTACAAATTTGCTTCTTTATTCCATTCAGAGGCAAACCATCCTAGACCTACTGTCGGAGTTGCTATTTATTAAATTAAACGACTGCACATACGAAATCTAGAAAAGATTACATGTTTATCGTAATAATTCTGTACCGGGTAGATCTACTAGAAAGAAACTCACTTAATTAACCAGCACATTGGTGATCGAGCTGCATAAAATCTTGAATTTAAAGTTTTTCTGTCTCCTCGGAAAAAAGTTTCCGACTTTGAAATTATATACGTGGACCTCTGAGTATGGACTGAAAATATTTGGCAAATATATCGCATAGGCTTAAACCAAAACGAACACACGTAACAGGGCTGCCATAAGTTGACATGAAAAATCCGGTTACTGGACGTTTCGCTACCCTGTTGCGTTCGCGCCTGTCAGTTCGCTACCCCGGGTGTTTTTTCCCTGGACGTTTCGCTACCCGTACATCTTTGCTACCCCCAATTTATTATGACCGAACTAAAACATATTTTTTGTTATGACTTATCATAGTTTATTTACCTTTAGTACTTTAAATTCAGCGTAATATACGAGCATTTAAAATTATTAAATTAAAAAGTTTAATGATCTGAAAGTTGCAGTTGAAAATGAAATTGAAATTTGATAGGTGTTTCTGAAATTTTAAGCCATGTATTTGTGTGATACAGATCAGCTTTCGCAAAAATCACATCAGTAAATCTTTTTCCGCATTTAGAAGAGTATATAGATAAAATTCTCTTTTATGGAGATTCCATTGGTTGGAACCAGATTAATAAATATAAATTTCTCATGTTGATACATAGCCTCTGCATACATATCTCGTCAAAATTATTATTATTTCTGTCATGATTAGTTTGGATGCATATAAGTATATACAAATCTCTTCTATTTATTCCATTATTTTGGATCCAGATTAATAAATAACCCCCTTGTTCCGTTAATAAAACCCTCTTATATTGAGCTAGCATTGGTTTGGATCCAGATAAGTAAATAAAAATCTCTGATGGGGACGCGTGGCGTCTGCACAAATATTTCGTCATAATTGTAATTATTTCTGTCGGTTTGTTGGATCCAGATTATTAACTCAAATCACTGGTGATTTCATTGGTTTGGATCCAGATAAAGGAATAAAAATGGTTGATGTGAACGCGTGGAAACTGTACAAATATTTCGTCAAAATTGAAAAGATTTCTGTCCCTTAGTTTTGATCCAGATTAATAAAAAATCACTTTTAAATATGACGATTCCATTGTTTTGGATCCAGATTAATAAATATAAATCTCTGATGTGTACGCTTGGCGTCTGTGCAAATATTTTGTCAAAAATTGTTTTGTTTTTTTTTCATTTCTGTCCGTTAGTATCAATCCAGATTAGTCAATAAAACCTCTTCCATTACTTTACGTTAGTTCGGATCCAGACCAGTAAATAAAAATCCTTTAAATGGGAGCACAGCGCCTGCATATATATATATAAGTATATATACATGTAAGTAAATAAGAGGTGTGAAAAATAAATATGGGTAGCGCCGGAAAAGGTCTAGGTAGCGAAAAGAGCAGCCGCGAAAGCCACAAGGTAGCGAACATGCCAGGGTAGGGAAAATCCAGGTAGCGAAACGTCCTGAAATAAACAAGGGCCACCATGGCCCTAAATCGCTCACCTGGTTCACTATGTAAAACTTGACCTATAGTGATATAGATTACTACAGGACATGACTAACAATAAACCTCTAGAGTGTTAACAAAAATTTTCTATGATTTGACCTAGTGACCTAGATTTTGACCAGACACAATCCACGTTTAATTTTGAGCTAGATTCAATGTAGGCAAACATTCTGACAATATTTCACTCAGATCTAATGAGATGTGTAGCCTCTAGAGGGTAAACACTGTTTTTCTTTGATTTGACGAAGTGACCCAGTTTTTGACCAGACATGACCCATATTTGAACTTGACCAAGATATCAATTAGGCAAACATTCAGACCAAGTTGCATTAAAATCCAATGAAATTTGTAGCCTCTAGAGTGATCACAGGGTTTTTCTATAATTTGACCTAGTGACCTAGTTTTTAACCGGACATGACCCACATTTACACTTGACCTAGATATTAATGAGGCAAACATTTTGACTAAGTGTCATGAAGATCGGATGAGATTTGTAGCCTCTAGAGTGTTAACAAGGTTTTCCTATGATTTGACCTAGTGACCTAGTTTTTGATCCGACATGACCCATATTCAAACTTGATCTAGATATCAATTAGGCAAACATTCTGATCAAGTTGCATAAAAATCCTATGAGATTTGTAGCCTCTAGAGTGTTCACAAGGTTTTTCTATGATTTGACCTAGTGACCTAGTTTTTGACCCGACATGACCCACATTCGAACTTGTCCTATATTTCATCAAGACAAACATTGTCGTCAAGTTTTATGAAGATCGGATGAAATTTGTAGCCGCTAGAGTGTTCACAACCAATTGTGAACGGACGGACAGACAGACAGACGACGGACGACGCACGACGGAAATCCAGCGATCCTAAAAGCTCACCTTGGCACTTCGTGCCAGGTGAGCTAAAAATCCTAAGATTTCCAAATTTGCATTTTCAAGAGCGATTTTACGAATCGTATCTTTACTACATATCCTGTTTCTAGTTTTCTGCTTCACTTCCAAAAAGCCAAAACATTCAAAAAGCCAAAATAGAAATTCACTGTGATCCTTTTAATATGTCCTTTCTCCTAGCAGCTGTTTTACCTTTGTTTTATTGCTTACAATTGTTTGATAGTCGGTTAAAAAGCTTTGCAGCTTATGTTCATTGTTTTAAATAAAATTTATTTGATTTGATTTGATTCCAGTCTGCTTTAAGTAGTCACATGTCAACAAAGCTTTGTTGACATGTGACTACTTAATGCAGACTGGAAGTAAAGCAGAATGCGCCTTAAGCTATCATGTATCAGAAAAAGAATCCGAAGATTTAGGAAAAATCCGGAGAAATGGCAGCCCTGCTTGGCGTAGCCACGCAGGCGCATACAAGCACAAAACACGCGCACGTGCGTCAGCAATCTGTATCACAGCAATATCATAAGTTCATTCATGGAGAAAGGACTTTCTCCATGGTTCATTCTAATTCAAAATTCAGACTGACCCGTGATGTAATCCTTTTGTTGATAAAAATACAAACGTGTTAACATGTGTTCCTACTCACCGCCAAATGATATTCGTTAACAGTTAAATGGCCTATTGGATTCTGATCAGAAATTTTAAGCGCGTTTTATAATGCTGTTTGAAATGGATTATTCTATAGATCTACTAGACCTATCGCGGCTGGACTATCAATCCTTGGTTATTAATTTATTCTCATCAAATAGAAATAAGAAAGCCTATAGTGGAGGAATTAAACAATTCCTCCATGCTATAGTTAAACGAATTTATTTTAACAAGTTGTTATAGCATGCCTATACGCTGCTGCACGACAGCTCCTGAACGAGGTTTCATGAAACGGACCGTAGTCTGTTACATAAGTCTGCTTGACCTAGATACGTGTAGCGCTATTCGGTCATTAGGTCGACCCACACACTTTTGTCCAATCAGAATCGAGTAAATGTGGGGGCGCGTCGCACTACGTCACAAATGTGTGTATCGCGATGGGAGAGATTTAGATTTGTTTACATTTTGGTCGAAGCAGAAACCAATTCGTAATTTGGAAATACTTCACACATAAATTATTGAATATAGAGATCTAAAGCAAAAAGATAGAAAGTGGTACCAGGGTGATTTCTCACTCGTGGTTGGGGGACTGAAGAATGAGTTTTTCATTCGCTGGGTGTGGATTTTTGGGAATTTACCATGTCGGAGTTGCGAGTTGTCTTCGCCAACATGCCCCTCATCTTTTGGAGGACTGTATGTTCGCGGGGGCAAGTGCTGGGGCGATGGTAGCCTGCTGCCTCATGTGTGGCTGTTGTTTGGGTAAGTTCCTCCTTTTCTTTTTTGAATCATAACTAGACCTATTAACCATATCAACTTCTTGGCTGTGACAGTTACAGTGCATGACCTGTCAAAATCACACAACAATAGATCTAAGCATGGCTAAGTGTTAATTTATGACATTCCTTTATTCAGCATTTCTATTGTTTGTAACATCTAGCCTGTTGTTACTTTACAGAACAGTAGTAAACTGTCTAGATCTACCTAATAGTTATATGACTGAAGTTGGCATGTGTGAGACTATTGGTAGACCTGTCAATATTGGAAATTTATAAAACCTATAAGCCTTTGACAGGTGTTGTGGTCACTGGTCAATATGTGGGACATCTGTCAGCTATCATTGTGGTCAAGTGTTCAATAGACCATAGTCACAGTGGGTACTACAGTGCTATCTCTCTACAACGACCCTCTCAACAACGACCCCCCTTATCACGTCAATTATGTCTATCACTTTTACTGCTGCAATATTATTTGCTTAAAATTGTCGTCTGCTGTTTTTCTCAAAGTTTCATATTGGACATTTTGAGAGACAAAAACTTAATGACGAGTGACAGACAGCTTGAATCCATATCAGACGTCGCGTAGCGCCGCATCTGATTATAATGGATTCAAGCTGTTTGCAAATGTAAACCAATTTCCCACCTATAACAACTCCCTCTGAACAACAAACACATTTTTTTCTCCCATTGGGTGTCTTTGTAGAGAGGGAGCACTGTACCTAGAGTTCTCAAATTTAAAAATCTGAATTGTCATTCGCAAGTCATTAAGGTAAATGACAACTTTTTCATATATAAATTATAATATGCAGCGCCTGATGAAATTAATGCCTAAGGTTTTCGATGGGTAATGCTTATCGAAACGAATCCGCAAAAACTATACACCATCTCATTCAGTATCCAATTCTACATCATTTTCCAGAGTTAAAAGAATTTTCACCTCATATGACTGAAATTATGGATATGTTTGTCTTGTTACCCTACTTTTCAAAAAACATGAATTACGGATTAATTTACTTGGGAGCTGCACACAAAGGGAACTGTAGAAATTTATTATTTATGTACGTCTCTGGAGGTATGGAGTGATTCAGTTTTAAAAGCTATTTAATGTCTATTCTGAGGATTGCTTCCGTAATTAAAACAATTACACAATGAACCATCTTCAACACCTCTCAGTCAATCTTGTATAAAGCAACCACCTTGCGAATCAGTCTGCATACCTCTTCATTATGACACTAGACTAATTAACTCAGGGTAGAAATAGTGAAGAAAACTCCTACTGAAGCATTCTGAATTAGTTTTATCCTGCATTAAACAGACAGCTCAATACCAGACAAAATATGGGTACTCACTAGAGTGATCGCTTAATACAAGATTGACTGTAAAAGTTGACAATGATTACCAAGTTTCATAATAAACGGCTGGTATGTTGCAACCCAATAATTGCAAGAGATATTTAACCCTTTACTCCATAGCTTTAGCCTTATTTTAAGTATTGAAGAGACATGGTTGCATAAAACAGGCTGAAATTAAAGCAGGATTCATTCTGCTTTACTTCCAGTCTGCTTAAACTATGTGCAGTCTGCTTAGATAAAGGATTTTTATTATGCATATTCATGACTGTATAAAATTAAACTATTTACTTTCAAGAGTGAAGGAATAAATTAAATGTGTTAACATGAGTATCAATGGAGTAAAGGGTTGATTTAGGAAAACATGTTTAGCATGTTTTATTTACAGTCAGACCTGTATTTTATAGGCAGTCTGTTCCTCTACCTTTGTTGTGGTTCTAGGGCTTATTTGTCATAGGGAATGTTTTCAGTTTATTAGACCGAGATGATCCCCTCTGCTACAGTGGAGAAAACGTTATTCTTTCCTGTTTACACGCTAACGTAAAACACTAAAGTGCAGATAAGGACAATTTTTTTTACATTTCCAGGGTTATAGATAAGGTTTTGAAGTAATTGGGTATTTACTCCTGGATATTTTACAGAATTGGGTTTTTGAAATTTTTATTGGGTATTGGGAGTTTTTGTAATTGGGTATTATTCAATTTCTTATAAGGTTTCCAAATTTTCTTTGCTTTTTTCTAAATTCTTTTGCTTTTTGTTACTCCTTGTTGTGAAAAACAATTGCTTTTTCCACAATTTTAATTGAGTAAATACCCCAATACTCCCCTTATCTATAACCCTGCATTTCTGACTTTTCATTGTTATCTGAGTGGCAAACAGTTTGGAGCCTGATCAGATGCCGTGTTTACCCGGCGTCTGATCAGGCTCCAAACTGTTTGCACTGGAAATAGTACTTTTAGCGTAAAAGCGTTTTCTCCACTGTAAGAGCTAAAAAGGAAGGTGGTTTGGTGGTTTTTATCCAAACAGGCTGCTTTGGAACAAATGAGATAAGCCGAAATCATCTTCCTGTAATCATTATCATGTCATCTCATCATGCATCCCTCATCATTTATGGGCGCTTGTCTCGCAGATCCTGGCAAATCTAGCTCGTCGTTGGCAGACAAAACAATTTTACCACCCGCACAATAGTTATGATCCACTAAAACATGTTTTTCTGTTATTTGCGCACCGGCCACTCGTCGATTTGCAAACTTTTCCACTCAGGGCTCGATTTCTCACAGGGCCCCGACACGATTGCTTTTTGAGAAAAAAACTGTCAGAAGTATATCGATTTTTTTCTCTAAAAATAGCAATCGTGTCGGGGCCCGTGTGCGCAGTCAAGCGTTACCCAGCGAAGACCTTAAATCTTTAGTTTGGCTTGCATTAAGCTGTGACCTCACCTGTCTTTAAAGATTCCAATTTATTCATATTGACTAGCTGTGTTAGACAGGTAGTACTGTCTGTAGCAGTAACCCTTTGATTGCTGAATGAGGTTCTGCTCTAAAAGATAAGTTGATTGCTTTCGATAAACCTGAAATGGACTTTCTACTTTATTTGATATTCCTATCAGAATGGCAAACAATTAAGATGCTAATTGGAAGCAAGTATATGGTCTGAATCCAAGCTGTTTGTGGAACTTAGAAATTTGGTTCACTCATTCAAAAGGTTAAATATTTCCACTGTCAATGGACCCATACTCTGCTGACTTCCATTGTTCTTTTATCTTTACACACTCTGTTTAATTAACTTTTCACCTGTCCAGCAGCTGTACCCGTAAGTGATGCCAGAGCACCAGATAAGAGAGGGTCAACCAAGTAAATCAAACATTTTCTAACTCATTAATTCAGCACCAAATCCTATGGTGTCACTTCTCATTAGAGACACTTCTAATGAGTAGTGACACCATAGGGTTTACTGCAGAAATAATTTTATAAAGATATAAGTTTTTGAAATACTGTTTTTATCTGGAGCCTTGGTGATGCTTTTTGGAAAAAGATTAAGTCAAGCAGAATGTTCCTTAACCCTTTGAACCCTAGTGCCGCAAATAGGCGTCTTTTTCAAACAGTATACATGTGAATAGTACACTTGTCCTATGCAAACAGTGAAGACCCAGATCAGAGGGCTCCGAAAGGAGCCCTCTGATCAGGGTATTCACTGTTTGTCATCATGCCAAACATTGACAAAACAACCCTTAAAAGTCAGAAATGAACAAGACTAAAATGGAAACTGAAATTGTCCATTTAAAGTTTCAGGGAGGAAAGAGTTAAGGCGCATTCTGCTAGCTTTCATCTGCTAGGATATAGAAACTGTTCCATCTGATACATTATTAATGACTGTATAAAATGGGAATATCTGCTTCAGTGGAAGAACAAAGGCATAAAAGGCTTATTTTATGGGGTAATGGGTTAAAGCCTTCAATACTCAGTCTCCCTCCCCATGTAAATTAGCACTGAAGTGTGCACTACTGAGAGAAAATGCCAAAATCTCAGCAGGATGCTGTCAGTAGTGCAGCTGCTAGTATGAAACAAACCTTTAAACCTGTACTGAAATTACTCCATAGATTGATTCTAGCTTTGAAGACAGATGAACACCTACATGTAAAGCAGGTTGAAAGTAACTGTTAAGCAGAATGCACCTTTAAGAGGCACATTTTGCTTTACTTTCACCCTGATTTAAGCTACAATCTGTTTGGATAAGCAGATATTCAAAAAATAAATAATCACGATTGTATGAATTGAAAATAGTTTACCGGTATAATATTCAGTTAAGGAATAAATTCGATAATGTGTAGCTATCATTCAATTTCTATGGAGTAATGGGTTAAATTCTAAAGCGATTTCCATTTAGGAGCCGAGTTTGTGACATTGTCTGCTTTACCTTCAAGGCTTCACCCTGCTTGACATTTGCAAACAGTTTAACTTTAGTTCTTAATCAGAAAATGTTGCTTGATACCTGCTGATGATTCAAACTACAATGTATTTGTCACTCGTAAGTCATATTGATGATTCTTTTTTAGTCAAAATGCCGTAAATCTAAATTTGAAAAATATAAACTGCATGACATCAATTTATAATTAGACAATATATTTAATGACAGTGAGGGATTTAACAAATTTATAAGCTCTTTGCAGCAATAAAAGCAAACAAGGATTATGTCTGCAAATGGCTTGGATCCAAATTGTTAGACACTCTCACTCTATTCTGAAGTAGAATACCGGTAGTAATTGATGAATCATGATAATTTGAAGAGAACAAAACAGTTTGTAAAACCTCTATTACGACCACTAAAATAATATCAGGGCTCCAAATAAGGGGGTATTTTAAAAAAATTATTTTTGCACTTTGCATTAAACTCTATGGTGTCACTACTCATTAGAATCGTCTCTTCGAGACAATTCTACTGAGTAGTAACACTATTGGATTTGGTGTTTAAATAAGTGAGGAAATGTTGGATTTGTTTAGTTTACTCCCTCTTATTTGGAACCCTGAATATTAATTGATGATTTTCAAGAAAGATGACAGCTTAAAGCAAAGTGAAAGTAAAGCAAAAAGCTCATAAAGGAGCTTTCTGCTTTACTGGTACTTTCATCTTGCATTAAGCAGTTGCCTGCATTCAATACTGAAAACTTAACCTCAAATTATGTACATTTAAAATCATTATGGCTCTTGTAGGAAGATAAGGTTTGTCATTGTTTACCTTAAGATGTTGTATAATCCTGGACAAAGCCCAATAGAAATATGACACAAGAGGGTAAACAAACACTCATATCTCCCTATAGCAACTAAGTGCCAATAAATTTTTATTGAACCAAAATTACACCCAGAATATTTTTTTTACATACATGTTCATTTGTATATATAACTAATTATTGACTAATCTGACATAATTCAATTTGTCATTTTCATTTTAACATCTTCATAACTTTTGTCTTGAATGCCTCAAATCGATTTGACAACATTCTTTAGGTATTCCTGGCATTATTGGCTTTTCCTGACAGATTGAGGAAATGCTTTTGCATGATTTCATAAATATGCCATTTTGTTTAACCCATTACCCTATACATACCGTATGCATTTTATTTCTTCACTGAAGAAAATAGTTCTTTAATTCTATCATGATTATTTACAATAAGAAATATTTTCTATATCCTATCAGATGGTAGCTTAAAGCAGACTGAATGTAAAGCAGAGAATGCACAAAGGCATATTCTGCTTTACTCTCAACCTGCTTTAAGTGGTAATCTGTTTTCAAAACTAGTAGAAGCAGGCAATGGCGTAAAGGATTAAAATAGAATGGCACAGGATGACAACTGAACTCGTTTCATGATATCCTTCCTTTAAAGTGAAAAACACTACATTTGTCTCGCAATATGGGCCAATAGCGTGCTCTCCAGGGAGACATGTTTTGTCCACTGGTCATATTTCGTTTCCGTACTGATCACAAACACTTCAAGTCTATATAAGGTACTGGTATAATCAGAATAACATGGCTTTCAAAGAGTCAGGCCTGCTATAAGTTGATAAAAAAAATCCTAAGATTTCAATTTTTTCAATTTTTCAAGCCCGATTTTCATGATTATACCTTTAACCCATAGTCTGTTTCTAGTTTTTTAGACACGTAATGCTTAAAACAGGTTGAAAGTAAAGCAGAATGCGCCTTAAGGCGCATTCTGCTTTACTTTCAGCCTGTTTTAAATTTCCATCTGTTGGAATAAAAATCCGAAGATTTCGGAAAAATCCGGAGAAATGGCAGCCCTGAAGAGTGAACTCAACCTCATTCACCGTTGAAACTTTTAATGGATACTATTTCATGGAAAATGCATGGAAAATAGGTATGCTGTTTAAATGACTAGTTAACTCGTCGCTAGGGTTGAATATGTTTAAAGTAACCTTATGTCAACATTATTTTTCAGGAGACTGTACCACATTTACATTGCGTCTTGCAACCAAGGCTCGTTCCTTCTCACTTGGCCCCCTACACCCAAGCTTCAAGATAACAAAGATCTTACGAGAAGCCCTTCGTGAGGTGCTACCGGACAATGCCCATGAAATTGCCACCGGCAGACTCTTTATTTCTCTCACAAGAGTCAATGACAGAACGGCTGTTGTCGTATCGGAGTACAGCTCTAAAGAGGAGCTTATTCAGGTAAAAAGGAAAAAATGGTATTGAAAAGGGGAAAATATATTTATAGTTTTTTTTTCCGTACTGAAAATGGAAAATATCTGAAACTAGTGAAAGGGGAAAATAGTCATGTAATACCATGATGTATATTGAAAATGGAAAATATGTACAGTCAAGGTATTAGTTGTTGTTAGCCTCACTCAGAGAGTTCATTAGAATTTAGATAGCATTTCTTATTATAGTTTTCACTTCAGTACAAGTAAATAATGACTTGGCTATTCTGTATGTGATAAATGGAAAGGAAAAGTAGAATGATTTGGTTGTTGGGCAAGATTATCATGCATTAAAATACCTCCTGTTAAAAGAAAGTAAGATAGGTATGCGGTAATGAATGACAATGTCACATGACATGAAAAATAATGTTTATTGAGAGATCTATATCTAAGTGAAAATGATTTGTTTCAAAAAGTTTATTTTACAAGCTATCTAACAAACCTTCAAAGTTTTGAGTGAATATATATAGCAGTGCATTCAAAAGCTTGCTAGTGATAAAATGTACTGTTATTCATTGAGCTTTAGGGACAAGTATACTTGTCCTTTACAAACAATGCACCTGTGAAGAGTGCTCCTATGCTATGCTAACAGTGTATACCCAGACAATATCTCTGATCAGGGTCTACCCTGTTTGACATTTTGCAATAAAATGTAAAAAACCCAACTTGAAATGGCCAAAATGGACTAGACTTTATTGGAAACTGGAATTGTCCTGACTCCATTTGAAATTTCAGGGGGTTACATTTACAGGGCTCCAGATAAGGGGGAGTGAACTGCACAAATCCAACATTTTCTCACTTGTTTTAGCACTTAAACCTATGGTGATACTACTCATTAGAATCGTCTCTTCGAGACGATTCTAATGAGTAGTGACACCATAGGGTTTAAAGCAGAAATAAAGATTTTAGTTTTTGAAATACTCCCCTTATCTGGAGCCTTGGGGTAAATATGTGAACCGATCAGGTAGTGGTAGCGGCATAGCTTGCCTATAGTGTATGACAGTATGTTGGTGACTTTGCAAACAGTTTAAGGGGTCTGGATGAAATTCACAATTATACCTTGCATCTCATGTCTATCTAAGTTGATTGACACTCTGCATAAGGGAAGGAAAACTTATTGTCAGATACAAATGTATAAGATGACAGCTTCACTCTTACACAGGGTCAATGGCCATCCTGTAATGATGATCATTGACCCTGTTAAGAGTGAATGGCTGATAGAAATAAACATCATTGAACAGAGGAACTCTGCACTTAACTTTTCCCCTGGCCTGCTATATGCGTATATAATTTATATTGACACTTTTATGTAACATAGCATATTATGTGTTTGGTCTGTCTGTCTGTTTGTCTACTTGTTTGTTTGTGTATCTGTCAGTATCTCTGATATATTAACCTTGGCCTAAACTTTGGAACTACATGTGATAGAGACTTCATATGACACGTCTGGATCAGTCCTTGAGCTCAGTATAACTTTTGTCATGCCAGACAAGGTCAAGGTCATTTAAAGGTCAAATAGGCTGACATTATCATTGGCAATAATCAAATGTAACTTCATGTGATAGGGGCACATTAGGCATATGTACTCCACTCAAAAAGCCCTTTCAGCTAAGTATACTTTGGGTCATGTCAGACAAAGGTCAAGGTCATTTAGAGATCATGTTCACATCATAGGTCATAGCATTTCACAAACACATGTTGTTTAAAACAGTGTAGACCCAGATCAAATAGCTCCTTCAGGAGCTGTCTGATCAGGATCTGCCTGTGTTCTTTTAGAATCTGTCCGGCACAAACTTGCAATGTTTCTTTTGAGACTTCAGTTTTGCTATCAGCTTTGTACAAGTCTTTTTAGAGGTCCTAATTATGTGGTCTACTGTTGTCTGTTGAAATGTTAGTGAAGTTGTGTCATTGTATGTTTGCAGGCTTTGATGTGTAGTGCCCATGTGCCTCTGTACTCAGGTCTGGTACCACCAAGCTTCAGAGGAGTGGTAAGTTTCTATGTCATGTTAGGACTCTATTTTGTTTTATGAGTCATGAGTCAGAACTTGTTTCGGGTTGAATGGGTTAAAGCAGGCGGAAAGTAAAGGAGAGAAGTCCTTTAAGGAGGATTCAGCTTTAATATATGCTACCTGTTTGGATGTAAGAAATGTATTAGTTGATTCATTCAAAGTTTTTCAGGATAGGGTACAAATGAAGTATGACAATTTCAGTAATAAATTGTTGGGAACATAAAAAGGCATTTACATGTAATGAGGAATAGGTAAAGATGGTGAAAAGGTGGGTCTAAGTCTTTGAAGAACAGGGTTTACCATGTATCAATGAGTGATTACCACAAAGCTTTATTTGGAAGCAATATTGATGTGATAGTATATATATGAATTTCTTGAAGTACATGTAATTAATCTTTCTATGTTAATATCATATGGTAACAGGTTTATTATTACATATATGAACTTTTATTTCTTATCCAGCGCTATGTGGATGGTGGACTTAGTGATAACATTCCCATACTGAATGACCAGACAGTGACTGTCTCACCTTTCGCTGGAGAGTCTGATATCTGTCCATCAGATGGCTCCTTCAGCCCCCTTCATGTATGCCTGGCTAATACTAGTATGCAGTGCACCATGGGAAACCTGTACCGTCTCTCAAGGGCCCTATTCCCGCCCCACCCAAAGACCCTCAGTGATATGTGCCAACAGGGGTTTGATGACTGTCTCAAATACCTACAGACCAATAGTAAGTATATGCGTAACAGCCTATTGACACTTCTCCTAATGAATACCTTGTAGTAAGCAACTTATTTGCAAGGAAACATTGAGGTAATCATAATATGTAGGATAGAAATAATGCAGAAAACTCCTGCAGGAGCTTTCTGCATTATTTTTATCCTGCATTGAACAACAAACTAGCTGTATAAGAGATTGTTTATGGGAACTATTTTCTTCACTGGAGGAAATAAATGTGTTTAAAAAGTATCTATGGGGTAATGAGTCCTGTATGGTGGTATTACAGAGTTGCTGTCATGTATGATGTATGTTTTGTGTTACAGAGTTGCTGTCATGCGTTAGACACCTGAGTGTACGCAGCTATGTGACCAGGGTACCTGTAGAGACTGAGCTCTAGTTCTGATAGAAGTATTAAGTCCTGTATGATGTATTTTATGTGTTACAGAGTTGCTGTCATGCGTCAGACACCTGAGTGTACGCAGCTATGTGACCAGGGTACCTGTAGAGACTGAGCCCTAGTTCTGATAGAAGTATTAAGTCCTGTATGATGTAGTTTATGTGTTACAGAGTTGCTGTCATGCGTTAGACACCTGAGTGTACGCAGCTATGTGACCAGGGTACCTGTAGAGACTGAGCCCTAGTTCTGATAGAAGTATTAAGTCCTGTATGATGTATTTTATGTGTTACAGAGTTGCTGTCATGTGTTCGACACCTGAGTGTACGCAGCTATGTGACCAGGGTACCTGTAGAGACTGAGCCCTAGTTCTGATAGAAGTATTAAGTCCTGTATGATGTATTTTATGTGTTACAGAGTTGCTGTCATGTGTTCGACACCTGAGTGTACGCAGCTATGTGACCAGGGTACCTGTAGAGACTGAGCCTGAGGAGGAACATGATGAGAAGAACTGCCATGAGTGTAAGAAGAGAAGACAATTGGCTCTGGTAGACACACTGCCACATGCTGTAGGCTCTGGTAAGAATATTAACACATATAACCCTAGCAAGGAGTGTACACATAATCTACAAACAGTGTTCCAGTGAAGTGTACACTTGTCCTATGCAAACAGTGTATACTCTGATCAGAGGGCTCCTTCAGGAGCCCTCTGAACAGTGTCTGTACTGTTTGTCATTTTAAAAAACATGGCAAACTACAACCCTTTACATGTTTAGTCAAAAATAGACTAGGCTTTATTCGAAACTGGTGTTGTCCATTGAAAGCTTCAGGGGTGAATGAGTTGACCCTTCTCCCACTGAATATTCAAATATAAAAGTCCCCCTGCTATGAACTTTTATCACCTGATTGTTACATTGGCTAAAAAATAAGGTAACCTTTTTCCCAGGCAAAAGATTCTGAGACTGATTCTGAAAGAAAACCCACAGTGCTTGAAACAAGAGGGGAAGTAAAACAGAAAGCTTACTTAGGAGCTTTCTGCTTTACTTTCATCTTGTTTCAAGCTGCCTTTAGTCATCATCACCATCAGTCAATATTCATTTGTGTTATATTTATATGTAAGGAAGTTGGTAGAAGGTGTTTCTATGGAGGTATGGGTTAACTGACACGGTGATAACGTGTTGTTGAATTGTATTTTTCAGCTTTACAAGAGGCGTGTGACAGTGTTAACAAAGGGATGAAGGCGTATATCTACAGACATCGGTCACTACGTCTCATGTCCTTCCTGGCCACACCCTGGTTCTTACCTGTAGATATAGCCTACACATATGCTGTAAGGTAAGTCTGAGAAGAGATGCTGAATATACTCAAAACTACTGTTTACCTGTGACTAGTTTAGAAGGTAGGTCACCACAGCAGGTTGAAAGTAAAGAAGAATGCACCTTAGGGTGCATTCTGCTTTACTTTCAGTCTGCTTTAACTACCAGCTGCTAGGATAAAGAAAACACTTTGTAATGTGCAGATCCATGACTGTATTAAGTGGAACTGTATTAAGTGGAACTATTTTCTTAAGTGAAGGAATAAATTAAAGGTATATTTATGTAGTAATGGGTTAAGCAAAATTAGATCTATTAGCAGTTTTATGCAGCAGTAAGTAAAGCAGAAAGAAACTGTCAGCTTTAATTATTTCTGAATTTAAAATGTTCCTACATATTAAAATTCTCCTTGCAAGTTCAAAGAATGATCTCTAAACTTATGCTTAAATCAATCTTTGTATATTTCTTATGTGAGGCTACATGGGTTTTACATGTTTAACCCATCACCACATAGACTGTTTTGTAGTATTGAAGTTAGATGACTACTCAAAGCAGGTTGAAAGTAAAGCAGAATACGCATTAATGATTATGACACATTCTGCTTACTTTCAGCCTGCTTTAAGCTTTCATCTGCTAGAATGTAGAAAATATTTCTTATGATACATATTCATGAATGTATAAATAAGACCTATTTTCTTTAGTGGATGAATAAATTAGAGGCATAAAAAGGTTAGCATTATATTTATGGGGTAATGCCCGCAATGGGTTAACCAAATAAATCAAGGATTGTTAATGTATTTACTGTTTTGATCCCCAGGTTCTTGGAGTACCTGCCCCACATGCCTTATGATATTCAACTGATGTCCAGAGAAACTGCTAACTTACTTCGCTACCTCATCTCTAACATACACCAGCATCGGATGCACTACACTGCTAGGTATGCGTTCAAAACTGTCAAAGTCTTAGTTACAAATGAATGAATTGATACCAAAAAAGTATATGGACAACACTCCAACCCCTGCACTTTAATAAAAAATCTGATAATGATGATGATGATGATGATTTCAAGTTTGCAATGAACAAAAAAATGATATTAAGCTGCCTGTTTAAGGGTACTTTTTTCGTACAGGTAAAAGGGAAAACCTTTTTAAGAAAAAAATAATTTTAAAAATTGAACCAGATCTTAATATTTTGTCACATGGATCTATTTTTGTTAAATATGAAAAGAAGATAGGCTGAACAGTTTGGATCCAGATTAGGATCCAAACTGTTTGTCATTTGTTATTTCTGTGTACATGTATGTGAAAAAGAATTGCTTCAGGCAAAGTTTTAATCCTTTTACCTCGGTGGCTATTTCTAGTTTTGAAGACAGTTGATCACTTGTTTCAATGGTGATTCTCAACAAAACTCTTGAAGACACCCATGCTGAGGAATGTGTCTGGGTGCAGGTTGAAAGTTAATTAGATTGTGTATGAAAGCACTTTCTGCTTTACTTTCATTCTGCTTTAAGTAACAATCTGCTACTATATAAATACTATTTCTTATAAAGTGGAACTATTTTCTTCATTGAGGAAATAAATTAAAGGCATAAAAAGGCATATTTATGAATTTATGATATAATGGGTTAAGTAGTTAGCAGAACTTACTAAGATTTGATAGGGTTAAATCATTACTCCATCAATACGCCTTTTTACGCCTTTCATTGATTCCCCCACTGAAGAAAATGGTTCAATTTATACAGTTATAAATATGTATAATAAGAAATATTTGCTATGTACTAGCAGATGGAAGCTTAAAGCAGGTTGAAAGTAAAGTAGAATGTGCCTTAAGGCACATTCCGCTTTACTTTCAACCTGCTTTAAGTAGTCACCTATTTTCTATACTTAAATCAGGCTATGGGGTAATGGGTTAAAACATAGTTAATTTAGCCATAACTGTTCATTGATTGTGATTTCAGGTTCACCTGCCAACTGGCAATAACAGAAGTGAACTACAATGACTTGGAGAATGACATCTACCCTCCCCACACCAGTAGTAGTCACATCTACAGTAGTCACAGCCACAGTAGTCAGGCTCTACCTACAGCCCAGTCACACTACAGGAACGTCAACTTTGAGTTTGCTGTCGACCTCGACTCTAACCTTACAGAACAGACTGCTGAGAGCAGTGACAGCAGTAGACATGTTATAGACAATGCCCACATCCAGTGTATAGGGCGACAGAGAAGTGATAGTGCTAGTGGCAGACTGTGCAATCATAAAAAACCCAGGAAGAGAAGGGTAGATGGGGAAAACATGGAGATGTTTGATACTTTTGAACAGTGCCTACATGTGTCAAACCGTATGGAATCTGTGATGGCTTATCATTACCAAGACGAGAACAATAAAGGCTGTTACATGTTTGAAGAGATATATACACTGAGTGATTCTGATATGGACCTTACCAGGCTGGGGTTAGATGGACGCAGTCTGAACAAGTTGTCCAGGGTTAAGAGTGCCTCCCTTAACGTTCTGGTCCCAGAAGAACGTTCACATCTGGATAGGGACATTGAGAAGTTTGTGGTGAATCATTCTGATATTGTAATCAGGGAAAATACACTCAGAGAAGAAAGTTAGTGTACGGCAATTGTGATGTGTCAAAGGTGCTTTGTCCTTGTACCTATTTAGCATTTGTTCACAGCCAGCTTTAATAGTTAGTTAAACCAATTCAATTCTATCTACGAGTAAAGGGCTAGAGATAAGAGGGAGTTCACTGAACAAAACCAACATTTCTCGCTCAGGTGGGCACCAAATTCTGAAGTGTTACTACTTATAAGAGACAATTCTAATGAGTAGTGACACTAAAGGGTCAAATGCAGAAATAAAGATTTTAGTTTTTGAAATACTCCCAATATCTGGAGCCTGTGAGTATACACATCTTTACATACTGTGTTAGTACAAAATTTGCTTGTCTTATGCAAACAGTGTATACCCTGACCAGAGGGTTCTTACAGGAACCCTCTGATCAGGGTCTCTAGTCTCATACAGGAGATTTCTGTATTACTTTGACTTGTATTATTCAGTCACCAATAATCTGAAGATAGCTCTATGCTTAACCAGTTCAACCCTAGTGATGTGCACACACATCCTTCACAAACAGTGTACCTACGAAGAGATCACGTGCCCTATGCAAGCAGTGTAGACCTAGATCAGAGGGATGGTTATTTAAGGAGCCCTCTGATCAGAGTCTGCACTGTCATTCATTTTGCAATATATAGTAAAACTAACACAGAAGGTTTTGCCAGTATCTTCCCAGATGATAGCTTAAAGCAGGTTGAAGGTAAAATAGAATGTCCTTTAGGAGCCTTCTGCTTTACTTTCAATTTGCTTTAGTGGTCACTTTTCTTTAAAACTAGAAACAGACTACATGTATAGGTTAAAGTGTTCATGTCCAAGTATTGTTTTACCTTTGTAAACCATATGAGCAAGGTGCAAATTAAATATTGTTTATCAAATGAGCAGCAATTGCAAAAGTTAAACTGAAATGGCATTAAATGTTAGTTGTGTGTTTTGATAATGGTATACATATCTTTTTGCATGTGACTAAGAGTGTCTTCCATTCCGTAGTAAGTTACCATTTATGTTGTTTTATGTAAAAGTAATATAATAATTACACTTCTGAACAGAAAGAAAGAAAACTTCAGCATTGCAAAGACTGAAATAGTGAAGAGGCCGATCAGTATATAAATTTCTTATCTGTCATGATTGTCATCTGGTCAGAGTCTATTAAGCTGTAAGTCATGCGAATGTACAGATATGTTCATGATCATTTTTCACTTGTAAAATAGTTTTCATGTAGTCTAAGTTATTGCAAAAAGTGCCTTGATGTGCTCATATTAATCCTGATAATTTTATTTTTTATATGTAGTGCTCACCATTAAGAAGCATGTCATCCATTTGTTCAAACTATTTCTATCTTTTATGTTTCATATGTATACTATTTGTATTTATTTTAAATATTATACAAACTCCCTTTATATCAGTCTTCTAATAATGCCAGTTGCCTTGAAAACCCCTCCATACACTTTCTAACCAACAATCAATTGTGAACAAATATTGTATAATCATTAATCAACAGTCAAAATTTGATATCTTGAACTTGCTTAAGTGGAACATATCCATATTTCAAAGTTAAAACAAGGCTAACTTCAGGCTTAACCACATTTTCACCTTAAAAAAAAGAATATGTTGAACTTAAACGAGATGGAAATATTGAAATGTATTCATAGAATTATGGGAAAGTTCGAGTTAAGGGAGTTTGAGATATCCAAATGTGACTGTTGGTTATGTCATAAGGGCCTGCACTGTCAGCTAATATTCTGAACATATTTGCTGTATGGCAAATACATGTTTTGTTTTTAGCTCACCTGAACCAAAGGCTCAAGGTGAGCTATTGGGATGGCCCTGTGTCCGTCGTCGTCAGTCGTCTGTCGTCTTTAACAATTGCTTCAAATGACATCTCCTCCTATACCGCTTGACAGAATTCAACCAAACTTTACAGAAATGTTCCTTGGGTCAAGCTCTTTCAAATTTGTTCACAGAATTAAAAACAATGCAGAACTCTGGTTGCCATGGCAACCATAGTGAAAAAATAAGGAAATCGTAAAAAATCTTCTTGTCAAAAACTGCAAGGGTCAGAGCTTAGATATTTGGCACACAGCATCATCAACAGGTCCTCTATCAAGTTTGTTCAAATTATGCCCCTGGGGTCAAAATTGGCCCCGCCCCGGGGGTCACAGTTTTACATAGAGTTATATAGTGAAATTTTCAAACGTCTTCTTCTCTGAAACCAGTATGGCCAGAGCCTTGATATTTGGCATGGTGACACTTCTAGATGTCCTATACCAAAATAGTTCAAATGGTTCTGGTCCGTTGCATAACTAGGTCACAGGAGCTAAAAATAGATTTTTTTTCTATGAAACCTTAAGAAATCTTCTTGTCTGAAACTACAAGGGCCAGAGCTTTGATATTTGGCACATAGCATCGCCTACAGGTCCTCTATCAAGTTTGTTCAAATAATGCCCCTGGGGTCAAAATTGGCCCCGCCCCGGGGGTCACAGTTATATAGAGTTATATAGTGAAATATTCAAAACGGCTTCTTCTCTGAAACTAATATGGCCAGAGCTTTTGCTTAGATATTTGGCACACAGCATCATCTACAGGTTCTCTATCAATTTTGTTCAAATTATGCCCCTGGGGTCAAAATTGGCCCCGCCCCGGGGGTCACAGTTTTACATAGAGTAATATAGTGAAATTTTCAAACGTCTTCTTCTCTGAAACTAATATGGCCAGAGCCTTGATATTTGGCATGGGGACACTTCTAGATGTCATTTACCAAAATTGTTCAAATGGTTCTGGTCCGTTGCATAACTAGGTCACAGGAGCTAAAAATAGATTTTTTTTCTATGAAACCTTAAAAAATCTTCTTTTCTGAAACTACAAGGGCCAGAGCTTAGATATTTGGCACATAGCATCGCCTACAGGTCCTCTATCAAGTTTGTTCAAATTATGCCCCTGGGGTCAAAATTGGCCCCGCCCCGGGGGTCACAGTTTTACATAGAGTTATATAGTGAATTTTTCAAAACGTCTTCTTCTCTGAAACTAATATGGCCAGAGCTTTGATATTCAGCATGGTCACACTTCTAGATATCCTTTACCTATTTTGTTTAACTGGTTTCAGTCTGTTGCATATGTAGGTCACAGGAGCTAAAAATAGATTTTTTTTCTATGGAAACTTACAAAAATCTTCTTGTCTAAAACCCTACTACCCTGATCTTAGATATTTGGCACATAGCATCATCTACAGGTCCTCTTACAATATATTATTCAAATTATGCCCCTCTGGTAAAAAATGACCCCTTCCTGGACATAAATAATTATCTCCATTTTGTCAGTTATTCTCAGGTGAGCGAAAATGCCCCATGGGGCTCTTGTTTGTAAAAAAATTAACATTTCCAACAAGCATAATAATGCAAATCCCATAGGGGCCCGTAATATGTTATTAGTGATTGGGTGTCAGGGTCAAATTTAGGCCCCTATGGTAGATAAACTAAATATTTATGCCTGTAACAGAATTGATTTAAAAAGGCCATTAAACTTTGTGAAAGAAATGTATGAATACCTTGAAATGAGAGAAAATTTAAACCTTTACCTCATAGGTTGATATGCAAAGTTTTCAGTATAAAAAATAATTTAGATGCTGAGTTTGAGGAATAAATGTGCCTTAGGGAGATTTCTTCTTGATCAGTTTCATGTAGTGTTGTAGAAAATGTGTCCTATGTCTCTTAATCAGGACACAAATGAAGTATGAAAAGGCATTAATATAATCCATAGGTTAAGGTGTTCCTTTAAAAACATTGAACCCTAGTGAAACGTATACTCATTTCTTACAGCTTTCCTGTAACAAGTGTACTTGTCCTATGCAAACAGTGTATACCCAGATCAGCGGGCCCTTTGATTAGTGTTTACAATGTTTGTCATTTTGAAATATATTTAAAAAAATCACCCTTAATTGTAAAAAATGGACCAGGCAATTGGAAACTAATATTGTCCATATAGGGTTGAATGAATTAACCAGGACACAATTGAAGAATGGAATGGCATTACAATAATCCATAGGTCATGGTGTTTTTAATTCTATTAATAATCCCTTTCTACAGATTATAACTGGGGAGGTATTTGTAAACAGTTTGTCTACAAGTCAGATGCATAGTGCAGCATATGATCTGGAGCCACATTGTTTGACACTTACAGGTATATGTAGGTTTCTTCAATAAAAAATGCATAAATTGCAATTTTAAACAGCTTCATGGCTGATATAACGGCAGGATAAGGATAAAGGGAAAGGATTAAAGTGATATTCTTATGACCTCATTAGTTAAGTAGGATTTAAGTGTTGTACGTCATGTATTGTTGATACATGTATTTAACCCTCTACCCATAGCCTGTTTCCAGTTTTGAAAAAAACATGTGACAACTGAAAGCAGTTTACTGTAAGCTATAATCTGCTAGTATTTGATGCATTGAAAGTCTAAAAGGAAACTATAAAAGAAAGCTTGGCTTGTTAGGCCTGGTGTATTTTTTTTACCTGAAATTGTTTATCATTTTTAAGGTACAACATAAAAACATACATAAAGTGTAATTATAACAAGTTTTTAGAGTATTCTTTGTCTGTCTTATAGTTTATTCCATATACATGTATATTCGTTGACTTTGTGTTCTTTTCTCCACTAATTTGTTTTATCCATTTCTACTCATATCATCTGCTAAACCAATGCAATATTTGTTGTGTAGATTAGTAGTTTAACATGTATATAATGGATGTTAAAGTTATGATTATATATATATTTTACTAGCTTTCTTAAACCCCATTTGATACATATATGTGTCATTTACAAACACATCAATAGTAAAGAGTACACTTGTCCTATGGAAAGAGTATAGACCCTGATCAGAGGGCTACGTTAGGAGCCCTCTGATTAGGGTGTGCACTGTTTGTACTTTTGCAATAGGAATCCTCTGATTAGGGTCTGCAATGTTTTTCAGCTTTTATTAAATGGGTAAAATCAGATTTAAATACCTAAAAATTGACTATATTTGCAGTAAAACCTCTCTATCGATCACTAAAATGAAGGCTGACTGACTGTATAAAAGCCAGGTTACAGATTAAAGCAAGGTTACAATCAAACAGAAAGCTCCTGAAGGAGCTTTCTGTTTCACTGTCACCTTGCTTTAGGCAGTCACCTGTCAGAAAAACCTTATAATGAAAACAATTTAGTGATCGTAATAGAGAGGTTTTTACAGTAGTTTGAAATTGGACTTGTCCATTTACAATTTCAGGGGTCAATGAGTTAAACCATTACAATCATGGAATCCCCCATTTTGTTATGCTTGTTCAGACCATTAACAGATTGCAGTGTTCAAGATTGTTTGTTTAACAATGTTCATTACAAGAAAATTATTTGTTACATGAATGGAGAAAGAAATATAAAACTGAAGAAATTCCTCGTTGTTCTGTCATCATTATCCCATTACTTCATAGCCTGTATCTAGGTCTGAAGATAGGTGACCACTTAAAGCATGTTAAAAGAAAAGCAGAATGCGCCTTAACTCTTTCCTCCCTGAAACTTTTAAATTGACAATTCCAGTTTCCATTTTACTCTAGTCCATTTCTGACTTTTAAGGGTTGTTTTTGTCAATGTTTGGCATTATGACAAACTGTGAAGACCCTGATCAGAGGGCTCCTGCAGGAGCCCTCTGATCAGGGACTTCACTGTTTGCATAGGACAAGTGTACTATTTTTATGTACACTGTTTGAAAAGGACGCCTATATGCGGGACTAGGGTTCAAAGGGTTAAGGTGCATTCTGCTTTACTTTCAACCTTCTTCAAGCTACCATCTACTAGCATATTGAAAATATTTCTTATGATATATATTTATATCTGTATAAATTAGAACTATTTTCTTCAGTGGATGAATAAATTAGAGGTGTTAAAAGACGTGTTTATAGTTGAAAGGGTTATCCCATTTTTCAAAACATGTACATGTATATGCGTATTTACGCTGTTAACATGTTCCTCCAAAGAAGAATATACAAAAAAGTTACAATTTATACAGTCATGAATTTTTGAATATTTACCGTAAGAAACATTTTCTTTATCCTAGCAGATGGTAGCTTGAAACAAACTAAAAATAAAGCAGAATGTCTGAATGCACATTGAGGCGCATTATTCCATATACATGTATATTCGATTTGTTCTTCGATGTGATGCTTTTTTTTCAACTTGCTTTAAGCAACTGTCTGTCTCAAATATTGGGTTTATCATTTACACAGGTAATCTGTTAATAACAGTTTTCATCATAGCTTGTGTTTAGCCTACCTGGCACGCACTGCCTAGGTTAGCGACTTTATCTACCTGTTTCTGTCATCATCCATAGCCTGTTTCTAGTTTTAAAGATGGGTGACCACTTAAAGCAGGTTGAAAGTGAAGCAGAGTGCACCTTAAGGGCACATTCTGCCCTATTTTGAGCCTGTTTTAAACTATCATCTACCAGACTATAGACAAATTTTCTTGACTACGAGATAGCAATATTTTCTTAATATAGGAATAAATTAAAGGAGTAAAAAGAAATCTCTGATTAGGTCTGCACTGTTTGTAAGTTAGCATGATATTATAAAAATAACCCGAAATAATGACATATTGATTGTGCTTAATTGTGCAATTGAGGTGTAGGGGTTAACCCATTACCCCATACTCCGTTTCTAGTATTAAAGATGGGGGTGTCACTTAAATCAGGATGAAGGTAAAGCAGAATGCGTCTTAAGGCCCATTCTGCTTTACTTTCAGCCTGGTCTAAGCTACAATCTGTTAGGATATGGAAAATATTTCTTAAGGCAGCATATCAATAACTAAATAAAATGGAACAATTTTCTTCAGTGGAGAAATAAATTAAAGGCGTAAAAATCGTAATTATGAGTTAAATTAGTTTAATAGTCATTCAAAAGAAGGTGAATTAACTTTGCCTTTTTACTTCATTCAGAAGTCAGTATGTCAATAGAGATTTTGATTGGTTTTGAATGACTGGTAGCACAATCAAACTTTGACAGTGAATATATTTCTAGGGTTTGCTCTACTTAAACGATAAAAAACTTGATAACCGAATATTTGTGTTATCATGATCAAATACTGGTAAATCAAAGATCACATGACTGCTGTTCATTAGATCCTTTAAGCAACCACCTTACTTAAACATACAATACATTTACTAGCTTTTATTTATTGGATACATGTATATGCCCTTTGCACTTAATGGCTTTTGGATAACGAAAAAAGTGTTAAATATCATTGTAGTTGAATTTCAAACACTACATGGATAAGTTGACTTGGTTAACTGGTACTGGTTTTGGATTTTGAAATCCTTTAGCAGGACCCTAGATAAGGGTAGTATTTTCAAAAACTAGAACCTTTATTTCTGCTTTAAACCCTATGGTGTCACTACTCATTAGAATCATCTCGAAGAGACGATTCTAATGAGTACTAACACCATAGGATTTGGTGCTTTATAAGTGAGAAATTGTTTGATTGGTTCAGATTACTCCTTCTTATCTGGAGCCCTGCTGACAGCAGTTATGTTTGTTTAGCAGGTTAAGGGGATTGTGGGACAGAAATGGGACAATGAGAGATATAGCTCTATTTATAGAACACATGATATCACACCTTAAACCTTACAGTGCCGAATATTTAAATGGACACTCCTCTTTTCTGATAAATATCCAATTTACATCTCAAGGGATTTGTCTCGAATGCAGATTATGCTTATATGGCTACAGTATTTAGTGATGTGCGGACCTGGGTCGACATTGTTTGCAAAGGATGTTTCATACTAACTTGGTCCCACCACTGTGAGGGTAACCTAACTCTTTATATGCAAGAAATGAGTTTCTCCTTTATTTGAAACAGTATAGACCCCTAGCCTGAAGGAGTCTTTTTTGGCATAATTTTAGATATTAAAATGTTGACAAAATCACTGAAGAGTGAATGTAAATTGAATAGATTTTTCTGTTGGAATTCTAGTAAGCACAGAAAGGGTTAAAGATTTATCAGTCCTAGGCCTAGATGCTGACCCAAGTTATAGTTCAATGACCACACTTATGGCGCATTCTGCTTTACTTTAAACCTGCTTTAAAAATAAGCTATCATCTGCTAGGAAATAGAGAATACATGTGTATTTCTTATGGTACGTTTTCATTATTGTACATGTATACATTGGAACTACTTTCTTCAGTGGGGGAATAAATTAAAAGCGCTTAAAGGCACATCTATTGGGGGAAAGGGTTTAAACAATCTTATTGCAGTGCAATAAAATACATGTATACGAAAATGACAGCGTTTTGAAAAAGTAGGCGATTCATTTCACGGTGAATGGCAAACAGTATCCCAGTATGATATGATGAAGCTGCAAGGGAAGTTATTTATTTGAGCATTTATTTGAGTATGAGCTTATGTCATTTCCATCGTATTTGTAACCAGCTATAGTCAAGCATGTTATAAGGCAATTATTCAGGGGAGAATCATATTGGGCTGTTTAACTCTTACCATGCTAGCGGCGGATACATGTGCCGCAGTGATTACATTTGCGGCGTCTCATCGGGGTCCAAATTGTTTGCCATTCTAACCCTGAATTTAAATGATGCTGATCGAGGTCTACGCGAAGGTGGAGCTAAAAGTATTTGCTGCCATCTTAATGAACTGTTTCTTTCTAGAAATAGTATTTCGAAGACAGTTGCTGATCTTTCATACGTCTAATATTGATATCTCGATCTCTTTTAGTCGACCATACCCGTATTTCGAAGTTAAAACGTGACCAAGCTACGTTTTAACTTTGAAATATGGGCATGTTCGAACTAACGCGAGTTCAGAGTATCGAGTTTATACGTTATATTTACAAAAAGTGAACCTGTGAGGTGAACATGAATTGTCTTGTGCAAACAGTGTAGACCCATATCAAAAGAGCCCTCTGATCAGGATCTGCATCATTTGTCATTCTGCTATATATTACAGAAAACAACACTAAACAATTATTTATGGGCCAGACTTAATTGGAAACTGGATTTGTCCGTTACAAGTTTCATGTGTGGATGAGTTAGTTGAAGGGAAGTGATAGTACTTTACATCTTTATTTTTTCTGACATCTCAAAAGGATCGCGAGGTTTGTTGCTATACATGTATCATCATACGAGGGCTGTTGGAAAATTTCCGGACTTTACACACAAGTTTGCTTAGCCCCAAATATAGGAACAAAAAAGACCCTATCGCATTCTCATTTTATAGCTTTCCACATTTGTGTCCAATTTCAACAACATTTGCAGGAATGGTAGCTAGAGGTCCGTTCTAGAGGTTCGAAAGTGCCCATGTTAACCCTTAGCCCGCCAAATAAATTGTCGTCTGCTATATTTCTCGTCTGCTTCAAGTTTCAAAGTGCTTCAAAGTTGCTCAAAATTGCTGAAAATGTTGTCCGAGTGTCAAACAGCTTGGATCCGGATGAGACGCCGAGTTACTCGGCGTCTCATCCGGATCCAAGCTGTTTGCATATGGAGTTATAGTCGTGACTGGCAGGCTAAGGGTTAATGTCCCGCATTGGTAAAATATAAAATATCGCTGAACTGCAAATGTTACAAATTGTGTTTTTGAGTTAATGAACATGTTTTACAATTCAATAATGTTTATAATTGAACATTAAAAGGTTAAGAATTGTTTTTACCAACGAATAACATCTCTTTAACATTAAAATGTAGAATTTAATGGAATCGAAAAAAATTTGGTGACATCTCAGAAATTTAACATTATGAAAATTTCGTTGGGTTTCGTCTAAAGTACCCAGTACAAGTGTAAACGTTATAAAATCTGTAAAATGAACAATTGGCAGTAATTTCTCCAAGTGTGCCATGGATGGATTTGACCAACAGTGTTGTAGTAGCCTATATTTCTAGACCACGTGACGCATTAATGTTTATTATAGGAGCGAGAAAAGAGTCATAGGAAAAGTTTCAAACAACTTAACGGAATGGTGATTAAAAACAGATTAGCTGACACTAAAGCAGAAAGTACCAGCAGGAATTTTCTGCTTTAATTAGTTTAAGCCTGTACCATAAACGCCGTAAGGGTATAAATAATCGGGAATTGGGTTAAAAGCAATAGCGTGTATTAAGAGATTTTTGCTGTTCTTTATAGACAGTGGTGTACTACTCATTCTCCCCACGACACTTTTAACGGAAAAGTCAAGTTCCCAATTAAGTCTAGTCGATTTTTTCAAGCATTGATCTTTTAGATATATTGCAAAATGACAAACAGTGTAGACCCTCAGGGTCTGCCCTATGATCCGAGTCTATGTACTACTCTAAATACAAGGCTGCCATAAGTTGATCATGAAAATTCCTAAGATTTTCAATTTTTCTATTTTTCAAGCGTGATTACTTAAAGCAGATTGAAAGTAAAGCAGAATGCGCCTTAATGCGCATTCTGCTTTACTTTCAACCTGCTTTAAGCTACCATCTGCAAGGATAAAAATCCGAATATATCTGAAAAATCCGGAGAAATGGCAGCCCTGTAAATACAGGTACGTAATTTGAGTGTAGGTCGAGTATTCTCGTCGCTAGGGTTGAATGTGTAAAATGTACGCTTGAAGTACAGAGTCTGTATCTGACCTAACTTATCGGTACTATTTGGATAATCTATAACTCATTGTTTCGTTATCATAATGGACTTCTGGTGTTAGGGCCACCGCTGTGCGTAATTAATTGATATGTGGTCAAATGACCGGGCGCTAGATATACATAATACGAAATTGACCCTTTATCCCATAAATACGACTGTTTACGCCTTTGATTATTCCTCCACTGAATACTAGTTCCATTTTATACAGTTATGACTATGCACCATAAAAAAAAGATTTTTTATATACAGCAGAAGGGTAGATTAAAGCAGGTTGAAAATAAAGCAAATTGCAGCGTAAGATGCATTCTGCTTTATTATCGATGTATTTTAGATAGTCACATATTTTCTAAACTAGACACAGGCTATGGGGTAAATTGTTAGGATAGGTGACCGGCTGCTTATATCAAGATGTACTATGTAAAGCAGACATTATGGGAATAGGTTTTTCTATTTGAGAAATGGTATTAAAAGAACACCAAAACTCATAAAACCAACAAAATATGTTGGTACTACCATCTATTATAATTATCCCTTTAACCCATAGCCTGTTTCTAGTATTTAAGACATGTGACCTATTAAAGCAGGCTGAAAGTAAAGCAGAATGTGCTCTAGGGCACATTCTGCTTTACTTTTAGCCTACTTTAAGTTAATATCTGCTAGTATATAGAAAATATTTCTTATAGTACATATTCATGACAGTATAAAATGGTACTATTTTCTTTGGCGCATGAATACAATGAATGCGCTAAAAGTCGCTTCTATAAGGGAAAGGGTTATACAGTATCACTGATAAAATGAAACGTAAAAAGGCGTCCAATGTCATTTTTCCAAACATCTTACATACATGCGTTTGTTAGTGCGACTGTTTGAGGGTAGAACAACAATGGATAAATGTTCGAACTCCGTCGATTTCATCCTTCAATGAATTGCGTGTAATTTATATTTTCTGATAGTGAATTGCATTTTGCACCCTCTCGAATAGGCTCATTGCACTTGATAATTTAGCGGACTGAATGTTCTATTATCAATTGATAAAGCTATATCACGAGTTTGACTTGACGCCTGGCAAGAAATTGGTACAAAAGCGTGTCGTTTATACAGTCGAATCGCGATAACTAGACTCGTTTAACCCTTTCCTTCCTGAAACCTCAAATGGACAATTCTAATTTTCAATTTTGTTGAATCCATTTTTAACTTTTTAGGGTTGATTTTTACAATAATGTCAACATGACAAACAGTGTAGACCCTGATCAGAGGGCTCCCTAAGGAGCCCTCTGATCAGGGTCTACATTGTTTGCATAGGACAAGTGTACTCCTCAAATGTACGCTGTTTGCAATGCAAATGACGCATATATGCGTGACTAGGGTTCAAAGATTTAAGCCGAACTGCGCCGTATTTCAAAGTTAAAACGTGACTTAGCCTGGTGACTACTGAGTGGCATAGCCATGTTTTAACATCGAAATACGGGTATGTTCGACAGAAGCCATGTCGGTATATTGAAATTCAAATGAAGAAATCATGTGACGGAACATGTCGAATTAAGCGAGTTCGAGTCAGCTATTTGTTTCAGGAATTATCACCAGCGTGCCAAATAGTTTTGATCCAGATGAGAAGCAGAATTACTTGAGGTCAAGGTCAAGAGTTATCTGCCCTTGAATTGTTGAAAATGCCATATCTATGAGCGTTTACACTCTTGCAACTACAGTTTTCAATGGATTTTAATTATACTTGCACACAAAGTATATAGCTATAAGTTCTCGAAGTAGTGCAATTATTGTTGAAATCTAATCATTTTGGCAATAGTAATCTGCCCTTGACGTAATTTGAAATGCTAGAAAAGGCTTTATTTCAGCAATATTGTTTAGGCTCTAGTTATCTGCCCTCGATGTACTCTACTGTACTAGAATTATAAGGTTGTATTCCAAAATTATTTACATGCTATACAAAATTGAAGTGATTTAGAATAAAACAGGTGAAACAGAAAGGTAAAGCTACCAGGCTTCAGTACAACAGGTGAGCGATATCAGGGCTTTCAAGCCCTCTTGTATAAAAACAGACTATTCAATGTTGGCAAACAGTTAGCAAATATTAACCAAGGCGCGCTTAGCAATTATATTAGTGTTGGCACAGGCTGACAATAAGAATGAAACCTTCGAATTGAAGAATTTTACATTTTCTTTTCAGCATGCTTTAAGATGTTATTTATACAATGTATTAAAAAAGAAACGAATCTATGAAAAAAAATCGCGGGCGGTGTGGTTTGAACCTGCTACCCACGACGTGCTAGTCCGACTCGTTCACTACTGAGCCACGGAGACTTCGTTGAACTATGGCTCGTCAGTTTGATATAAATGTGTTTAGAAGAAACAATAAGCCACAAGTGGAAACAATACGCCCCAAGAAGAAATATAAAGCCAAAAGAAAAAAACGACAAGACAAACAAAAAGCCACTAGAAGGGAAATAAGCCTCAAGAAAAACAAAAAGCCACAAGAAGAATAAAAAGCCACAAGAAAAACAAAAAGCCACAAGAAGGGAAATAAGCCACAAGAAAAATAAAAAGCGACAAGAAAAACAAAAAGCCACAAGAGGAATAAAAAGCCACAAGAAAAACAAAAAGGCACAAGAAGGGACATAAGCCACAAGAATAAATAAAAAGCCACAAGAAAAAAAAGAGTCACAAGAAGGGAAATATGCCTCAAGAATAATAAAAAGCCACAAGAAAAACAAAAAGCCACAAGAAGAATAAAAAGCCACAAGAAAAACAAAAAGCCACAAGAAAAAACAAAAAGCCACAAGAATAAATAAAAGCCACAAGAAAAACAAAAAGCCACAAGAAGAATAAAAAGCCACACGAAAAACAAAATGCCACAAAAAGGGAAATAAGCCACAAGAATAAATAAAAAGCGACAAGAAAAACAAAGAGCCACAAGAAGAATAAAAAGTCACAAGATGGGGAAATTAGCCACAAGAAAAAAGCCACAAGAAAAAGCAAAAGCCTAAAGAAGGGAAATGAGCAACAAGAAAAATGAAAAACCCAAAATATAAACAAAAAGCCACAAGTAGGGAAATCAGCCACAAGAAGAAAAAAAACGACAAGAAAAATAATGAGCAACAAGAAGGGAAATAAGCCACAGAAGAATTTAAAGCGACAAGAAAAGAAATCAGCCACAAGAAGGTAAATAAGCCACTTGAACAATATTAAGCGACAAAAATCAAATAGCCACAAGAATGAAATAAGCAACAAGAAGAATAAAAAGCGACAATAAAACCAATAAGCCACAAGGAGGGAAATAAGCCTTTATTGGTGCGAATTCAACATAATAAAACTCATCCGAGACCTTATGGTTACATGCAATCAGAGCGTTACGCGGCGTCTCATCTGGTTCCAAACTGTTTGCAAAGGTAATTTTTGTGGTGGCTAGCGTGCAAAGAGTTAACATTACCCTTTCTCGAAATGTACCAATCATTTTTTTCATTATTTGAACTAATTTTTTACGCAATTATTCAGGTTTAAATAACAGCGCAAGCTTTCCTTAGATTCTAACCCACATTTTACTGCTTTTCGGTATTTTTCGTGCATTTCACGCTAGTGTAAAGCTATGATCGAGTCAAATATAAACAATTATCCAGAATTTAAACTGCTTCCGATAATTATTGAACTCGACGGAAAACAGAGTTGTTAGAGGTCAAATCGAAATTGGCGAGCAAAGAGTATCCAAAATTGAAATGTTGGCACGTAACTTGGCGTCTGGTCTGTCACAAACTGTTTAGTTCGAATAAAAAAAAAGGAACGGCAACATTAAAAAAAAAAACCCCCAAAAAACCCCGTTGATTTTAAACATTAATTACGTTTAGATAGGTAAGGGCTAACTCTAACCTGGTAGAACATTGCTACAGTATATCTATAGAATTTTTATAACCTGAAGGAAAGAAAGTTGTCGGCGACGAGCAGAAAAATACGTAAAAATAAGCAAATGACCTTAAAAATTAAATATTTATCAGAACTCACCAGAGCCGCTAGGCGAATCTAATATTTTTAAATTTATATTTAAACTCATGTAAGGTTATTTACTTATATCTATCTATATATAACTATACACATGAGCTATTTCACGTTTTAAAAAATTTTCAGATAATTTATCTTATGTTGACATCAGCATCATAGCCCAGCGGTAAACGACACAGTAGGTTAGTTCACTAAGTTACCGTTCACTTCTTCTTCTTCTTCTTTTCGTACACCGTCTACACCATCACCCCGGTCGCAGCGATGAAGGACACAGTCTTCAAGAGATCCTCCTTCTTGCCATATAGCTTCTCTTCTAGGGTGACAGGGGGTTACCGTTCACTTAATCCTGTACCCCATATCATGTTTCTATAGTTTTGAAGACATATGCCCACGATCCCATAATTATATGGGACCACTGGTACTTGACATATAGATTTAGATCTATTCTATCTATCTATCTCGATATTTCTGCTGCACACCCTCACGGGTAATTTCGAGCAGTTTGCGCGCCAAGTGCCTATTAGTAGAAATAGGAACAGATAAAAGTTAAGGAAATAAGGGTGTAAAGGTGATAGGGGTTAAAATACTAGGGTGAAAAGATAAAAATCAGGATAAAAACACAACTGCAGGACTCATGGTTTAAAATGACAGATGTTGCTGACTGATGACTTGAACTGGTTCAAGTCACCAGTCAGCACAACATCTGATGGCAGAGCATTCCACTGAACAATGGTAAGGGGGAAGAAAGAGAACTTATAGTAGTCTGCACCAGTGTGGATCTGTGTATAGCCCGCAGAGTGGCAGTGACGGGACACCCTTGTATTACTCTGCATGTACGCTGGCACTGGTACAGCCACCAAGCCATGACTTATCTTATAGAAAAGACACAGTCGTGCATCTGTCCGCCGCTGCTCCAGAGTACGCCATCCTAGTGTCTCCAGCATGGTAGAGACACTCGAGTATCTGGAGTACTCACCCAAACTCCAGCGAGCGGCTCGACGTTGCACCATCTCAATTTTGTCAATGTTGGACTTTGTGTGAGGATCCCAGTCACTACTTGCGTACTCGAGTTGCGGGCGGACAAGGGTTGTGAAGGAACATTCTCGGATCTTTTTAGATTTACATTCTATGTTCCTCTTGAGAAATCCCAGTGTGCGATTTGCTGTTGTTGTCATGCGGTTGACATGAGTGTTCTACGACAAGTTGCTCGAGATGTCCACACCTAGATAGCGAGCACTACTGACGGCCTCCAAAGTTTGTCCATGTAGTGTATAAGTTGTGGGAATTGGTACCCTAGCCTTAGTGGCATGAATAACTTGGCACTTGGAGGGGTTGAAGCTCATGTCCCACTGTTGTGACCATACTTGTAGTTTGTCGAGGTCTTCTTGTAGAGTCGAACCGTCTTTCTGTTCGTCGTTGATTGTCAAGCAAACTACCGTGTCATCTGCAAACAGCCTTACTTGCGAGTCAATGCTTTCAGGCAGGTCGTTAATGTAAACCAGGAACAGTATCGGCCCCAGGACAGACCCATTTCCAAAAAAAATAAAAATAAAATAATAATATATTTTGTTTTTACTAGACTTCTATCTATAATATATATATTTATTTTTTTGGGGTAATAGATCTAGATCTATGTGTCAAGTATCTGTGTATGGGCCCTAGGCAAACAGTGTAGAGTCTGATCAGACGCCGCATTATGCGGCGTCTGATCCGACTCTACACTGTTTGCTGATAGGAATTCAATATAAAACAAAATGAAAATGAAAAATTTGACCAGGCATCCCTTTGATAAAAAATGGACTAATCCAATACATAAACATGGAAGAATCCACTGGGTATAAATGGGTTAATGCAGGTACAAGTAAAGCAAAATGCGCTCTGTATTTAGTGTCAGCCTGCTTCCATCTACCTGTTAGGTTACAGAAAACATTTCATATGCCACATATTCATGACTACATAAAGTTGAACTATTTTCTTTAATTGAGGAATAAATTAGAGGCGTAAAAACTCTTTTTTATACTCAATAGTTTAAATATTTACAAAACATATAATTGACTCACTGATCCCTAGGGAAGCAGATAAAAGTCCTTTACAGTGTACCTGTGCAAACAGTGTAAACCCAAATCAGATGGCTCCCACACAAACTCTAGGATCTGCAATGTTTGCCTATTGAAATTCATTTAAAAACATCTCCTGACGACCTTTTGGTCATAACGCCTTGCCAGATTATTTACTGTCAATTTCCTTGCAAAAAGCATGGGTCTTGTGCATATTGAACCATTGAAGCGTCTTGTGTGAGACTCTACCTTTATATTTGATAGTTTGGTTAGAAATAACCATTGAAAATCACTAGAGCATGAGTATAATCTGGAATTCACCAGGTAAACTGCACGTGATTTGACAGTTACATTGACACCTCCAGAACAATATGCTGGTGGTCCCTCAATGGACTGAGGAAAAGTCTTAAATAGAATATGTGTATGTAAATAGTTTGCTCATTGATGTGACAATTACCTTGAAAAATAACATTTACCTTCGTCTGACATGACCCAATTTGTACCGAGCACAAGAACTTCTGAGTTGAGTGCACATACACAATATGAAGTATGTATCACATGTAGTTCCAAAGATAGGGCCAATGTTAAATTAACCCTATTGACCTCTAAATTACATTGCCATTTGTTGGACATGACCAAGTTTGTACTGAACTCTAGAGCTTTCTAAGATAAGTACACATGTCAAAATGTGAAGTTTATATCACATCATGTAACATTGGCCATACTTTTGAAACTATATTACATTCGGCCTATTTGACGTCTAAATGAAATATTACATTTCTCGGACATGGCCACACTTTATACTGAGCTCAAGAGCTGCTTGAGTTGAGTACACATGCCTAATATGAATTCTCTATCATATGTAGTACCAACGTTATGGCCAATATAAAAATTCAGTCTATTTGACCATTAAATTACCTCTAAATATGTACTGAGCCATATGACCCAATTTGTACTGAGCTCAAGAGTTACATAGTTATGCCAAATATGAAGTCTCGATCACATGTATAGTAACTGTTACAAAGTTTTGACCAATGTAAAATAAGTCTAGTTGACAGACAGACATACAAACGGACAGACAGGCCAAACTCAGTATGCCTACTAAGTCAGTTTTAACAATATTTCACTCAGAGAAAAGGATTGGACAACAAGAAAAGCCTATATATATATAGGCTTTGCCTGTTGTCCAATCCTTTTCTCTGAGTGAAATATTGAATTTATATATGTGAGTCCTCTTCAAAACTAAGTCGTGCGGGGGCATACTACTATAAACCCTAATTGTTAGAATACTAGACTCAATTGGAAAGGACAATGAGTAAATAACCTCCAGGGGACCCGTTGAATAAAACTTCATACGGCAAAATGTTGTCGTAAGTCAGATTATAAAAGTCTCAATAATTATTTATTTATCCACCTAATCCTGTCTGAGACATCTCTTTGGAATCGTGTTGAAAAGAGAAATCAGAAATTAAATGTATTTTAAAGTTTTGACTTACGAACGTTTATGACATGGAAACCTGGACCTTATTGGCGAATGGTGTGATGACTGTTGCTAACAGTTTGGAAGTCATGTAGCGCGGAGTTTCATCTGAATCAACACTGTTTAACACTCTTTATAGTGTTATTATCTTAACCCTTTCCTCCCTGAAACTTCAAATAGGCAATTCCAGATTCAAATTTAATCTAGTTTATTTTTGACTATTTAGGGATGTTTTTGTAAATGTCTTACAATATCACAAATAGTGTAGATCCTGATCAGAGGGCTCCTTAGGGAGCCCTCTGATCAGGGTATACACTGTTTGCTTATGACAAGTGTACTCATCACAGGTACATTGTTTGCAAATGACGCATACATGCGTGACTAGGGTTCTAAGAGTTAACACATTCAACGCTAGTGACGACTATACTAATAATATACACACAATGTTTTTGAAAAGAAAGAAGTTGTTCAGAGCAAACAGTGTATAGCCCCAAATCGGAGGGCTACTAAAAGAGTCACTTGGTCAGGGTATGCACTGTTTGAGAATTTGCAATATATGTTTTAAGGTGGTTCGCGGGTCAGCTTATTCTGTGTCAGAATTCTTTGAAACCTTGATTAAATTGAAATATACCATATGGAGAGTGAAAAATCGTTAAAATAAAAAAAAGTTACAGTGCCGTTTTTTTCTGACAGGACCTTTTGTCGAAAAAAGCTCCTTTTTTGATAAACAGGAATATTTTCTTTATAAAATGATATAACTCAATAATTTCTGTACATTCAAGTAAACTGTACATAGACTATAAGATATTGGGCAAACAAAAGTATTTTATGACATATTTGTTGGAAATATCAATATTTAAAAAAAGTCAAATTCTGAAAATCTCAAATTACAAAAAATCTAGCTGTTTAACGTACACTTATTTTACTCTTATCAGATAGATATAACTAAATTCTACTAGTCACAAAAATTTAATGAAAATCTACAGTGGAATTTACATTTTATACATGATTTCCTGAAATTCTTACAAAATGTAAACACAAAACGAGTAACCTCCCTTGAGTTCAACTTTAAAATGCCGTCAGCTCTAAATAATACCATAAGTCAAACCTGTAATAAGGGACCATTGAAAACGGTAGCCTGTAGATCTTTAAAGGCAAGTGACTGCTTAATGCATAACAAAAGTAATGCATAAAAGCTCCTTTAGGATCTATCTTTTAGCATTATTTTTGTCCTGTATTAAGCTGCCATCTGTCATATAGGCTATAAATACTCACAAATTTAGCTGTCACTTGACTATACTTGCATCTGATATTATTCATTATTACTTGACTAAACATAGCCTGTCCTTTGATCACTGCGTTACGAAATGACTAGTCACTAAAATCAGACAATTTGTTAAAAAAAAGTTTTGAACCGAGTGGGAATCGAACCTAGAACCTTTGTATTGCAAGTATATCACCGTATCCACTGCGCTAACAGAGCAGACACTGAGTAAGATCAAACTTTTCTTTATCTAAATGTTCTACTATAAGTACGTGCCGCACAGATCAGGTGAAAGTCATCAGCATTTCCGGAACTCGAGATGCGGGCCGCCCGCTGTCGAACCACCTTAAATCAATCATAGATTGTCACAAAAGGATTAGAACCGTTTGTTATTTCGATTGACCGATTTCCCTCATCTTTTAATTTTACAAGAGACACGTGTGATCATTTAACTTCTGTTGTGCTCCCCACCACCATATTCCCAAAGCCCGATGCAATCCTAGAAGTGTAAATGCTAATCTAACGGGTTATCTGAATCGGATCTACGCTGTTTCCGATGTTAAAGAACCATTTTATTGCTTATTATTGTGCGATCATTTTGATTTTAGGTTTTGCACCCACTGGAGTTCAGAGAGTTAACCCTTTCACTGCCAACATTTTCGTGAGATTGTTCACCCCTTCACCGTCTGTTGTCGTCTGTTTCAATTTTGTTGTCTGCAATATTGTTTCAAAGTTTTAAAAAAGGTAGTATGACTGAGGGCATTTCAAAATCAGTGTCAGACAGTTTGGATCCTGATCAGGCGCCGCGTTCCGCGGCGTCTGATCAAGATCCAAACTGTTGTAAGCGTCATTGGAGCGAAAGGGTCAAGAGTACTGAAATCGTTAATCTCCTCCAAAGTTTAATAACAACTTAATTCACTGTGCCTTGCCCCGAGTACAATGGTCATATGCAAACAGTCTGGATTCTGATCAGTATCCAAACTGTTTGAAACTCAGTTTTATATGTATTTCTTAATTCAAAATATATAAAAAGTCGAATTTGATAAATAACAGCAGACGTACCCCGAAGACGCCGAATTAAAATCAAAGCACTTAGGGGTTTGTTCACCGACTTTTGAGCAGGACTTTTCTTTACGTTCCAAAATCTAACCCAGCATATTAGTGCATGTCAACTGGATACAAGCTGAAGGAGCACGATAAAATAATCAGAATTAAAGAGACCACGAAAGCAGTTTATTTACGATATGTTAAACTATGCTGGGGCTATAATAAACAGTGACTGCCAATCGAAGCGACAGTGGTATTTCTGAAATATTTGATACCATTTCAGATATATATCGATGTTTCTTCAGCCACAATATCCCAATCTTTGCAGTGCTGACTTTCAAAATGAACTACAGTGCTCCCTCCCTACAACGACCCTCCCAACAACGACTACCTCCTTACAACGACCTTTGCCGCTGTCCCCAAAACAAGACAATTATATGTCTTATACTTTCACTTCTGCAATATCGTCTGCTTAAAACTATCGTCTGCTTAAAACTATCGTCTGCTGTTTTTCTCAAAGTCACATATTGGACATTTTGACAGAAACAAACTTAATGACGAGTGGCAAACTGCTTGAATCAAGATCAGACGCCGCGTAAATCGGCGTCTGATCTGGATTCAAGCTGTTTGCAAAGTAAGAAATTTCCCTCCCTATAACGACTCCCTCCGAACAACGCAAACATTGTTTGTCTCCCATTAGGTGTCGTTGTAGAAAGGGAGAGCTGTATTTCATTTTCTCGATGATTACATTGATGCTGGAAGAGGTTGTCTTAAAATATTGTGACAAACAGTGCAGACCCTGATCAGAAAGCGCATTTAGGAGAACTCTGATTTTGATCTACACTATTTGTAAATGGTGTATAAACTCCTTTCTCGCAGAATGAGAGTAGAATATACATGTGCAGTCATCC